>OV049871.1:2500-1402500 GCA_920104075.1 Melanargia galathea | reverse complement strand
TTTGGTCTCAAGGCTTGTTACTAATAATAGGTACCGAGCTACGTAAAACTTGTAATATAAGTCAGTCAGTATCCATTCAATTACAGATTGCGCGAACAAACGCAAGCGTGTGTGATGCAACAGTCACCATAATAAATATTTATTTCGTTCGAGTGTGATGCCACCAAACTATCAAAAAAATGACACTCAAAATAGTTTTAATGTGTATGCTAAGTGAATGTTTATCCCAGTGTTCCCAAAATGATATGTACAGAGACATACTCGAAAAAAAGACGTTAAACTTCAGCCAAATGGCCGGCCAAGTTGGATATGCAGTGAAAGAATATGACGTAACCACTCAGGATGCTTACATCCTGAAGCTGTTCCATATTCCGGGGGATAAAACTAAGCCTGTGCTACTGATGCACGGGATAGTCGACTCGGCTGATACCTTCATTCTTCGCGGGAACACCTCGCTGGTTGCGACCCTAGCGAGGGCAGGTTACGACGTATGGATTGGCAACACCAGAGGCAACAGATACGCTAGACGTCATGTTTACTTGGACCCGGATAACGACGTCGAATTTTGGGACTTCAGCTTTCACGAGTACGGATTTTACGACCTCCCCGCAGTTATTGACTTCATTTTAGACCAAACAGGGGCAACGGGATTAAGCGCAGTTGCTCATTCGCAGGGGAACACAATTTTTCTTGTCCTCGGCGCAACAAGACCGGAATATAACGAAAAAGTGAACGTGCTAGTGGCCTTATCGCCGATTTGTTTCCTGAATAATTTAAAAAATGTAGCGTCTCTGATGATTCGATCGATGCCATTTTTGGACCAAATCTATACGATAACAGGACAGGAGGAGTTTCTCGGAGATGACACGGTTTTTGGGCGTTTATTTAGAGCAGTTTGCGGTTGCAAGAGAAGTTACGGTATTTGCGCTCACGGCATCTTCTTCCCGATAGCCGGAAGCGATCCCGAGGAAATGGAATCGGACTTCTTTCCCACAATTGTTGCACATTATCCGACCGGGACGTCGAAAAAGAACGCCGTACACGTTTCACAAATAGGCATGAAAAAAAAGTTTTCTTCTTACGACTACGACTGGAGGAATATGGACGTTTACAACTCTACAATTCCACCTGAATATGATTTGGGTAAGGTGACGATGAGAGTTGCGTTATTCGTCGGCAGAAACGACCAACTCTCAACTTTGAAGGATGTGGAACTGTTGAGAAGTAGATTATCGAATGTTGTCGAATATAAAATTATGCATCGCAAGAGATTTAATCACATTGACGCTGTTTGGGGACGGAGTATGTATAAGTATCTTTTTCCAGATATTCTAAAAGTTTTAGAAAAATATAGCTGATAAGATACATACCTAATATTAATAGGTGTAAAGGCGCCTCTACACGTTGGCCAACATGATGGCGGATATGTTGGAAGGTGTTGGGCGACGAGTTTGTGTTAGCGTCCACACGTTGGAAGGTCGTTCAGTATGCTCCGGTTAGGGCCAATGTGCGGACGTGTACACTTTCACTTAAGCGAATTTACTAAATTGAATATTGAGACGTTAACAGCTGCTGTGGTTTAATTATTCACTGCATACCGCAACTACGTGAATGTGTATACGAAAATTGTATTTTTTTATTTTTGTGATTTTATTTCTTGGGTTCCACAAACAATTTTCGGCTTAGTAGGGCTCTATAAAGCAAAAAGTTTCTTCATTGGTCATTGTCACTGCCATTTTGTGGACATTATACTAGTTACGACGCGTGAATATAAAATTTAAAAGACGTGCATGCGTGCGATCACTCTGAGAGCTCGTAGCAAACTGAACTTGCTTCCAACGTGTGGATGGTGCGGCCAAACTCTGTCCCAAACCCTTTGATGTGCCGACACGAAATGGATCTCGCGCCAACTTGCGGGCCATCGTTCCAACACCTTCCAACTCCCGCTCTACACGTTGGGCCAACATATTGGGCCATAAGATGGGCCAGCATGTTGGCGAACGTGTGGATGAACAGTAAGATGTAACCATTTGTGTATTAAAAATATAAATCACCCGCGTCATTTGGAGTGATTGCATCAATCTATTAGATATCCTAAGTATCATCAGTTAATAATCAATTTGTCTACCAACTACCTACTCGTCGAGACTAACCCAACTAGTACAATCTCGGTAGTCGGTAGATCTACGCTTAAAAGGGCTAAGTTTTTGTGATCACCTTCCTACTCTATCATCAGACCCTGATAGTCTATAAGTAAACTTCTTATCAAGACAAAATAATTAATGAGCTTATTAGGTACTTACTTATACGAAATTGAATACTTAGTTTGTAGACTGTTCTAGTTTCAGCGTCTGGTCAAGGTTTTTATTTCTGTGAGTTTCTCACTGTATAAGTAGGTACCAAACTTAGAGCACAGAATTTATAATAGAACGTGTTTAAGTAGTAACGTATAGTTATAATATTAGGTACTTTGAGAGCCATACACCGCGCCGTCTGGGAAAAGACCTTATAATCCTTAAATGGCTGCACAGATTTTCATCCCCTCCGTCGGATATAACAAATCGCATTCATATCGGTGTATACGTTTTAGCGTTACACATTGAAGAAAGACATTGTGGCTAATTCTGTTGTACACAATCTCTAAACCTAAACTAAATTGACAGGTTTAAAAATAGTGCTATCCCCTTCAGTAGGGAGGATTGTGAAAGAGACAGGAATATATTTAGACCTGTCATTTAGTTTAGATTTAGAGATTGTGTACAACAGAATCGGCCACATTATGCTCAAGCTTAAAGAACCCATCGTACTTAGATGAAATCCTAGGAGGATTTATAATTTATATTTACTTAAAATAACATGTAGGTATATAATTATGTACCTAAATATTGCGCTGTTTATTGTAATGGCTTCGAACTAAAACCTTTCATGAAGTCAGATGTGTTACAGTAAATATTACCTAATATACTTAGTACTTATGTAGCTTTGTAAGTACCTAGTAAGACTGGTTTTTGTGTGGCGTGCCATTTTCAAGTTTTCGTATAGGTACCTACATAAGTAAATTATATGTCCTTACTTATGCTTATATTATTTCTTATTGACTTAATTTGTAAATGGTATCAGGTCATGAAGGTTAGTGTTTAACTAGTACCTACATACCTACTACAACCACTACATAATTATGTAGGTACATCTTCCTAATACTTTAATACTTTTTTTTCATTATGGCTTCGCAATTCGCATGTTTGCATATAGGCAGTCCTCAAGTAATAATGTGTTCAAATAATTTGCCCAATTTGGGCGAAAGTGGTCAAATACAGTCCGTCGTCGTCGATCTAAGAGCGAGGCCGCACTGCGAAATTTATTCGCGCGAATTTTTTCGCTGAATTCTGTGACATATGGAACTGTATGAAGCTTCCCGCACTTGCAATTTAAAATTCGTGAAAAAAATATAAATAAACCGTGCAAATAAAATTCGCGCGGTTATATATATATTTCGCATATATTTCGCGAATATATTTCGCAGTGCGGCCCCGGCCTAAGCTCTACTCTCTCGCAGCTGCGCTCGGACTACCTATTTTAAACCTTGCATAAAATTACCTTTGTGGGCGGAATTTCTAAACGAATGCAAAGCAGTGTTGCCAGCACGGTCATGTCAAAAGTTAGGTACCTAAAATAAATAAAAAAGTTACCTTTTAGTGTAAAAAATAACCTATCATTTTTTTGAAGTGATATTAACGTCTTACAAGTATAAATTAGAAATTTAAAAAACCCCCGACACTCGCCATTTTGTGGCAGCGGCCATCTTGGATTTGCAATAGTGCTATTCTATTAGTCAAGCCCTTTCATTTGATACCTATATTAAGGGAGTTGTGAAAAAATATGTAATCCGCCATTTTGTAGCGGCGGCCATCTTGGACCGATTTTCATCAAACATAGCTAAGAACACTCTCGACTAATTCACCTTTCAAACAAAAAAAACCGCATTCAAATCGGTCCACCCGTTTGAGCGCCACAGGGGAACAGACAGACACACACACACACACACACACACACACACACAGACACGTCAAACTTATAACACCCCGTCGTTTTTGCGTCGGGGGTTAATAAATAAATGAACGCCAGTCGCACGTACGTAAAAGCATTGCCACGTACCTACCATTCTAGCACTCATTGTCACGTACCTACCACGTGCAAGCAAGAGCGCGGAACAAGCGATAGAGAAAGCACGATCAGTATGCGAGAGCGCGGAAAAAGCGATAGAGAGGCAATGTTTTCTTAAGACGTTAACACGTAAAAATGTCGTCCGTAAACCGACTTCACAGACAACTAAGTATTTTTTTTTTCTAGTAGAAAATTGTATTACAGGTTGATAGAATTGATGTTGCTTGTAAATAACTTGCACAAAATATATTCATTCAGACTGCATTCAGACATTGGTCTAGATCGGTCGAGAATTGAGATTAAACGAGTGTGAAAGAGAAACTGATGAGAAGAGTTGCAATAAGAACCACAGATGACAGAGTATTTGTCGAGGTTACAACTTACAACCTCTTTGTGCACGACTGGCCGGCTACACCAGAAGAAAAGTGATTCTTTGAGTCCAACTTTATTATTGTATTATTTATCACGAAATATACGGTGTTATTATATTCAAGATGTAGCCGCTTGTTTGATTTTCGCTACATATTTATGAAGATTCGAAAAATCACCTAAAAGTTACCTTTTGAATAGTGTAGCCTAGAAGTAACTTGACCGAGCTAAAAATCACCTAAAGGTGCGTCCAGACTTGAACATTTCACCGAACCGAACAGCGAACATTTCGGCGAACTTGTTACGCTCAATGTGGACGGCGCGCTTGGAGCGCTTGAGATGGGTTACTGCGTAACAGTTCGGCGAAAGTTTCGCCGAACTGTTACGCAGTAACCCATCTCAAGCGCTCCAAGCGCGCCGTCCACATTGAGCGTAACAAGTTTCGGCGAAAGTTTCGCCGAACTGTTACGCAGTAACCCATCTCAAGCGCTCCAAGCGCGCCGTCCACATTGAGCGTAACAAGTTCGCCGAAATGTTCGCTGTTCGGTTCGGTGAAATGTTCAAGTCTGGACGCACCTTAAAAGGTTACAAAAGTAATCTTCTGGCAACGCTGATGCAAAGGCAAACGAATGATGCAAAAATTTTGACGTTTACGTCAGACGGTCACACGTATAAGCTGGTAATAGTGATGTCCAACACATGGAAAAAATATCTTTTTTTAGATTTACCTACTATAAATAGGGAGTATTTCAAGTAGATATTAAGTACAATAAATAAATTAATTAACAAGAATTACTTAAGCTTGATTTACACGCATTAAGTTGTCAAGTAGTTAACTTAATTTTAAGTGAAATAATGCATGTAAACAGTGAATTTAGTAATAAGTTGCAAGGTAAAAATTAGTATGCAAGTAAACAAGTAGAATAGAATTTTCTCTATTTATCGGTTAAGTAGCCGCGCTCTCCACACCCCGCGCAACCCCCGCCGGTGGCTAGAAGTAAGAAGTTAGAACTTTACTAAATTACTTGTCTGGATTCGTGAAAACGCTTACTTAAAATTAAGTCGCTTAAAATTAAGTTAAAATTTAGTTAACTACTTGGCAACTTAATACATGTAAATCAGGCTTTAGAAAAATTACATATCACACTAATATTATAAAGGCGAAAGTTTGTGTGTGTGTGTGTGTGTGTGTGTGTGTGTGTTTGTTGCTCTTTAACGTCGCAACTACTGAATTGATTTGGCTGAAATTAAGAATAGAGATAGATTATACTCTGACTTAATACATATACTTTTTATACTGGGAAAATCCACAGTTCCCACGGGAATTTGAAAAAACTCAATATATAGCTACCAACTATAGGTAGATTACTATAGCAAACTGCCTTTCAAGTATGTATAAAAGTTGGAAAAGAGAGCGGGAACCGGAAACCCACGATTCCCTCCGGATTTGTGAAAAACTGAAATTCACGCGGGCAGAAGCTAGTAATTATAATAAAGAAACCACGAAAGACATTTATTGGTTAAACTGACTTGCAATTTTCTTGAATAACGATTACAATCTTTTTCTTAAATGTTCTTTTCAAGAAAGTTAGTTTTATGTACACCTCCACTGCGGCCTTTGTAATTAATACAATAACAACAACTTATTATAAGTACTATCGATAACGATATTATTTTGTAACTTTACCTAACATCTATGTTGCAATTCAGTTGCACTAACAGTCATTTTCAGGTGACAATTGAAAAATCTAGAGTGTTGCCAACATAAGGCTCTTGACCCCAAATTCAGGGTGGAACATGAGGATTGAGCTTGTTCTAGGGTCTTTTATTTAGGACAATTTCCAGAGGAGGAGCATAGAGGAAACACAGTTGAAGGGAGTTGGTTCTAAAATAATTTTTATGTGGAAGGAACGATCTAGCTCAACGCTTGCTTGAAGTATGCCAATGACTGAAATGGAAGGGTGATTTGATTGACAATATTTTCAGTCGGTGAGGTGCAGCAGTGATAAAAAGGAAAGGTGGTATTAATTAATAGTATTAATAAATCTTAGAACAATCTCCGTTATAAAGGTGAAGGCGATAGAACACGCATAGAGGCTAATTATCTATCTTCTATCTATCTATGGCCCATTGGCGCGGTTGGCAGTGATACCTTTCCCGGGTCGCGGGTTCGATTCCCGTCCCGAGTCTGGGTATATTTATGTAAATATGCACATCAACAATGTCTAGGGATATTTTGTATAAAGTTCTGAAACTCGAAAAATATTAATCGGTTTTAAATTATTTTAATGAAAGCTTATTTTGTAGACCATATTAAATGATTCTAAATTTGAATTTGAAAAAATAAATTGAAAACAAATGATTTGTGCGGCATAATTGTAGCGAAGTTCGAAAGTTTCAATTGACCTAACCCAGTTTTTGGTATATTTTTGTATCAAATGAAAGTTTCAATGAAAATTATTGGTTAATTTCTAATTTATGCAACTGTATGCATCATGCAGAGGCGCCATTTAACAAGAGACGAAATGTTAAGGGCAGTAGGTACGCTCCAAACTGGGGCTCCTCAACGAAGTATTGCCGAGGCGATTGAAACAAGAAAAAACGTGATATCAAGGTTGTGGTCACGTTATTGCACCACTGGTGAAGTGGCTGAACGGCACCCAGGCGAGAAGCGCATAACCGCCCGAAGACAGGACCGATTTTCGCAAATGACCGCGAGAAGATAACCAAATGCTACAGCCATGCAGTTGGTTTAAAGGCTCCAGTCAGACCACCATTTGCTTGTCAGTGACGAAACTGTGAGGAGAAGACTGCACGAGGCTAACCTTCATGCTCGCAGGCCGCTTCGTACTCCAGCACTACGCAGAGGAAATCGTGGACGAAGATTACAGTGGGCTCGCGAACATTTGCTCTAGGAAGATAACTAGTGGTCTGTAGTGCTGTTTACCGATGAGTCCCGATTCGGATTTCATCCTGATTTACGAAGAGTACGTGTATGGCGAGCTCCTGGTCGTGACAACCGTCTGCGACACCGTCAGGAAGTCCAGCCATACCACGGCAAAACAATTCTGGTTTGGGCGGGAATTCGTATCGATGGAAGAACAGATCTCGTTTGGATCAGAAACACCATGACTTCTGAAAAATACCGTAATCAGGTGCTAGCACTAATAATCTATCCCCATCGACTGCAAATGGACCAAGTTTTCACGCTCATGCACGACAAAGCCCGTTCGCACACTGCGCGAGTGGTGACCAGCTGGCTACAATAGCACGATGTGTCGATCTTAGACTGGCCCGCTGAATCACCAGACCTAAACCCCATAGAGCACGCATGGGACATGCTCCAAAGAAGGGCTTTGAGGAGTTTTCCTCCGAACATTGCGACTGCAAAGCAACTTTTTTTGCATCTTAGCAGGACCTGGGACAATATCCCACAGCAAAACTTTGATAACTTGATTCAAAGCATGAAAAGCCGTTGTAGGACCGTGGTTAACGTCCATGGGTGGTTTACTGACTACTAATTTTAAATAATTTTTCACGGAACTGCAAAAAACCTGATAATTTTGCTAAAATTATATTTTTTCTTAAAAAGACATCTATCCTTAAGTTTACCATCATTTCACTTTTTGTCTTTATTTCAATAAAAAAGTATTTACACAAAAAAACTAATTCTGTTTTATTCTAAAAGATAGTCTGATAAATAGGCTTTACAAAAATATATACATATTGTATGTTAGTTATAACCAATTTTGAATAAATTGAGAAAATCAGAATATCCCTAGACAGTGTTGATGTGTGTATATAAGTATGTATTATGTATTTATACATTTATTAAATATTTACGTGTGTAATTTATATATGTAAATATGTATATCAGTCGGTTGTTACCCATAACGCAGGCATTAAGTTGCCTACTTTAGGAACAGCCGACAGTGTGTGTATGTGTGTTTATATTTATTATTATTATTATCTATCTTCTATACATAATATAATAAAATCGTAGACTTGCCGTATCTGTACATTAAAGATTTTTGCAAAATAATAACTGGGGGATGTTAGGGATAAGTAATAGAACGTAAAAAAGCTATTTTTGAAATTTTTGTCTGTTTATCTGTTTGTCTGTATATTTGTGCGCACCGCGCATCACGCAAAAACTACTGATTAGATTTAAATGAAACTTGGCATGATTTAAGTTCATACTACGGAGTAACATATAGAATACTTTTTATCCCGAAATTCAGCACGGTTTCCTTGGGAGAGGGAATGAAATTCAAAATATGTACTTAGCTGTAATTCATTAACGCGTGGTCCGATTTCATTCATTCTTTTTTTGTTAGAAAGGAGATACTTTAAAGATTATCGGCTAATCTCTGAAAGGCTGGATCGATTTTGATGGGACTTTCACTAATGGATGTTTACATTTTGATCTACCTAAACATCCGCCAGTGAACTTTTAACAGTTTTTAGCAAAGTATGAGCTCAAAGGAGCTTAGGAAAAACAAAATAGGAATTATTTTGTTCTTGAAAAATCAATATCCACGCGAACGAAGTCGCGAATTTCCGCTTGTATAATAATAATACCTACATGCCATCACGACCAGTAGGTACTAAATTTTACTGTAATAAGAAGTTTAATTTATTTATAGGTATTTATGTAAGTAAGAAGGGCCATGCTTTTTTGGAGGATGTTTGGAGGATTTAGTTAGGGTCGAGGCATACAAGAGCAGAATCGAAACGCATCGAAGCAGATCAAAATAAATTTCATGGCATATTGGCATCTATCTCTACAAAACAAGACATTTTCTATCAAAAAATAAAAATTCGAGCGAATCATGTAAATGCAACCAGCTTCGGCTATTATTCATTTTGTATATTGGTTTGTTATACCCGAATTACTAATTCCGCGGAATTCTAAAGTTTCTTTGTGTTGCCAGAGATGGAACGGTTCCCACAAAAAAGATAAAAATTTAAAACTTTAATTATAATTAATTGGTAATTTTTTTATAATTGGTTGGGTAATTTTTTTGAGGAGCTGGTAACCCTCATCAAGTGTGACAACACAGAAAATATTAAATACAGAAATTGTTCTGTATTTAACATGAACCTATAGAAGTGGACTTGGCATAATGTCCTATAGAAAATAGTGGATCGGAAAATAGCTTAAGCTTATCAAAATTTTCATAAGTGTGTAAGAGACAACACTACATTTTTAAACATAACAATAAAACAGATCGTGGCAGAAATTTTATTGCACTTCTTTTAAGATGGCCTCCCTAAAATGTATACATGAACACTCACACACGCACAACTTGAGACATCACAATGAACACGCGCCATTTTAGATGTAGCATTGTGCGTGTGTGAGTGTATTTTTGGCACGTTTTTAAGGTAGGTATGCCTACTCTACTTATTATTATTATCTCTATGGTATTTAATATTTTCTGTGTTGTCAATTTGGTAATTTTATGGAATGTTTTGCAATTTGAAACATGAGAATCTTATTGAATTCCTGACGCCTTACTTTAAAGTTATTAGGTATTATGAGTTACAGATTGCTCCTATTTAGGTATTGAATTGTACCGTGCAATTTTTCAGTCAGTTTTTTCATATGCAAGTGTAAATACGCTTTAGTGTACCTATAGGTTATTTATAGCATGGAAAACATGAATTTTCCTGAGGAGAATGGGTTTTTAAATGGTGATACCGCTCGGGGACGTGGCGTTCCGGCTTGCACGGTTGGCCAGGCATACGCTGATGGTAAGTTTTCAATCGATTCTATAATTATTAAAAAAATATTTTTTCCCGGCTTATTATTACTCAGCGATTTAGAATTTACCTAAAAGTGCAAAATTTACGGACTAACTGCAAAACTAAAGTGCATAAGAGTTCTTCGTAAAAGTAGCAATCAATTTTAATTCAGTATACCTCCAAAAAACACGTTTCACTTCGACAGCAAGAGCATAATAATAATTTTGTCTCTCCATAACTACCAATAAACAATACAATTTGGACAAGCAATTGACTTGTAACCTTTATGATTGTTAACCACACAATGATATGTGACCAGCCATTTGTTTGTCCGCTCTCAATCTAAGCAATTGTGGTTTGTTTCCAGTGTGTTAACTGTTGTATGAGATATTGAATCGTCACATTATATTTGTTTAAATACTATGGCTAAGTTGTGGTGGATATTAGGTAAATGTTTATTACGTCATGTTAAATATGTCCAATATTTGAACTGGTCCCCTGCCTTATATTAATTTTGTCAAATATTTTCTCCTTAACTTTTGGGCTATCACAATGCATTGAAACGTTGCAGCCTTAGTGTTGAGCCAGCCTGAGTAATATTTTGGATTTAGTGAAAAACCACACATCTAATCATCACTAACATACTATAAAACAAAGTCCCCGCTGCTGTCTGTTCGTGATAAACTCAAAAGCTACTGAACAGATTTAAATTCACATGGTTTTCAGCGATAGAGTGATTCATAAGGAAGGTTTAGGTGTATAGTTTGTTAATTTGTGAACATTTTTTAAGGTTTAGTGTATATTGGTTGAAATATAACAATAATTGTCAAAAATGTTGGAAGAAGTCAAACCGCTTGGGAGCTTTCATCGAAAACGCTGCCTAATCCCTTCCAGATATAACAAAAAAATGTATGGTGGGATAGGTCCACTATCCATGCGAAGCTGGGTCGGCTCACTAATCCATTAAAGTTAACATTTATTCCAATTTCAGGAGGCATAAAGGCTGGAGCAGCTCGTGCCGCGCGGCTCACATACGATGTCCTTTCGCGTCGCAAAGCCGCGGAGGAGGGTGTAGCGAGGCTCGCGCGAGTGCTGTCAGCGCTAGATCTCACCGCCTTGGGTGTTGGCAGTACTCTCGGAGTAGGCGTGTATGTTTTAGCTGGGGACGTCGCTAAGAACTATGCAGGGCCAGCAGTCATCTTGTCGTTTCTGTTGGCAGCCGTAGCTAGTGTCTTTGCTGGTAAGTTGTAAGTTATTATTATAACCCTCATAAAGAGTTAGTATAGAGAGCCACTGGGTGTAGGTAAAATGGGTATTTTCAGCAGCTTTAATGGAGTGACTCAAGATTGTTTCTATAACTGGCTCCACATGGTTCTTAACAATGCACTCATAATAAATCATCTGTCCTGTCAGTCAAAATAAAGGTTTTGTCATTGGTGAATCATATGCTGATGTCTTCTACTAATTTGGAATTAGCAAGCTTAACTCTCAGTGGGCAGGTAATGTCTGTCGCAGCTGGGGCAGACGTTCTGAAGTTGAAACTATCGGTGAAGCTAATGTGGGATGATCTCTGGGCAGCTGCACTGACGATCTTAAAAAGGTGGCGGGAAGCGAATGAATAAGAAAAGCGGAAGAAATGAATGAATAAATAAGAATTGTGTCTAGTGACAAGCTCTCCAAAAAGCCTACCTCGAGCAGTGGATGCATAGAATCTGATAGATGAATGAAGGATGGTACCCAAAGGGACTGTTTGGAGCACCCTATACACCTCAAATAATACCTTGAAATGCGACTACTGTGTAGTTATTGTCATCGACTACTGTGTAGTTATTGTCATGGTAACTATTTACATCTTTGTCTGTTTGTCCCAGGTCTCTGTTACGCGGAGTTCGGCGCTCGAGTGCCCAAGGCCGGTTCAGCGTACGTGTACAGCTATGTGTGCGTCGGAGAGTTCATTGCCTTCATTATTGGATGGAATCTCATACTCGAATACATCATTGGTAAGAATTGTTATGTCATCAGTAAATACAAGAAAAAGTTCGTAAAGTAAAACCTGACTATGCTTAATAATTTAATTTAATATAAAATAATAATTTAATGCGAAAGCGCGGGGCAAGCAGCTAGTGGCGCCATCTGTTATGTCTACCCGAAACTATAATTTCATAATCTAGAAAACCGCGCGAAGGTCACTTCTCGATTTTTTTCGTAAATAAAATGTAGCCTATGTCACCCAGACCATAACAACGAATCAATAGACACCTCATTCATCAAAATCAGTCCAGAAGTTTAGGCGCTACAGTGGTACACACAGAATTTAATACGAAATCGGCCACATACATACATATATACATACATACATACATACATACATACATATATACATACATACCTACATACATACATACATACATACATACATACATACATACATACATACATACATACATACATACATACATACATACATACACTGCTAAAATCATAACCCTTCCTTTTGGCTTTGCCGTAGTCGGGTAAAAATTAGAAAACCAAAAAAAATACTATTTCTTTTTCATTAGCTGACTTAAAACGGAATTTAAAAGGTTTACGCTTTGGGTTCTCGCAGAAACGCGTAAGCGACTCGCAATGTAGGTACGGCTCTTAGGACGCGAACTAAAAATGGAACCGAAACATGAAAAATACTTGCAACTTTTATTTTTACTTTGTCTCATTATTGTCCATTATTGCAGTCACAGGGTTGTGAGGGCTCTCCCTCGCTCATTATAACCTGTTATCGACTATCGACAAATCCTTTTTTATTGTTAAATACATTATATAACACTACAGAATCAGTTTCCAGTTCCATAAGGCCTGTAGCACTTGTAAAAGTTTATCTGAATAAAAAATATGTCTTAGACTTGCCTTTACACAAGTTTAAGAACTCTATTAAAAGTATGCTCATAAAAAAAGCTTATTATACAATTAAAGATTATATAAACGATAAAAAAGCTTGGATTTACCTCGTTCCAGCAATGCGCGAGACAGCATTTCAATCATGTACATTAATAATAATAATTGTTATAATGTTATTTTTAAAAAAAGAGCAACAGCCGAGTTTCTTGCAGGTTCTTCTCGGCTGGAACTGCATTCCGAACCTGTGGTAGATTCAATTGACGATTCAAAAGTACTTGTAAAAGTTTATTTGAATAAAAAACTTTTCTATTCTATTCTATTCTAACTGCGAGCAAGAAGTCCGATAAAAATGATCTATGACTTCGCACGTTTGTAATGTCCTAACTATAGTAAACCTATGACCAACTGAACTATAGGAAACCTATGACTAAGTATCTAGCGAAATATGACGCTAGTAAGCCGACGCTACGGCCGTCGGGTGGACAGCGACTGCCTCGGTAATCTTCGGCGCTTGGATTGTAACTAGTTTGTTTGTGTCACAGGAGCAGCGTCGGTGGTGAAGGCGCTGAGCGAGTACCTGGACTCGCTGCTGGGCAAGGCCATATCCAGCACGCTGTACGCGTGGATGCCCATGGACTCGCCGCACCTCGCGCGGTACCCGGACCTGTTCGCTTTCACTGTCGTCATGGCGTTTTCTGGTAAGCTCTTGTTTTTACCCCCCGACGCAAAAACGACGGGGTGTTATAAGTTTGACGTGTCTGTCTGTGTGTGTGTGTGTGTGTGTGTCTGTCTGTGTCTGTTCCCCCGTAGCGCTCAATCGGATGTACCGATTTGAATGCGGTTTTTTTGTTTGAAAGTGAATTAGTCAGGAGTTTTCTTAGCTATGTTTAATGGAAATCGCACCGCATTGGCCACCGCAAAATGGCGAATGTCGGGGGTTTCTTAAAAATTTTAATTTATACATGCCAACTGGTGATTTTTTGTTGTTGGTAAGTTTCTGTTTTAGTGAGTTCTTGGTAAGTTGTTTCTGGTGAGATACCATATACAGCATACCATATTCTTCACTATATTATAGGAAAGCATAACCCAAACACATGTTTGAATAAAATTGCCACTTGTAAAATCATTATCGAAGTAATCGGCTAGGGCTCGTCCATCCTACTTATCATCCATATTACTTGTCCATATTACTCGTTCATCAATCGCTTTATATCAGGCCTAGAACATTACTTGTACTTTTGATTTTTTTAATTGTTTGATGGTTTCCAGTGGCGCTCGCGTTCGGCGTGAAGGAGTCCACTCGGTTCAACAACTTCTGCACGGGCGTCAATCTGTGCGTCGTTCTGTTCGTCATCATTTCCGGATCCTTCAAAGGTAAAGGAGAGTTAAGGCTGGTTTGAGTGTCACACTGATCGTCGGCGCCGACCGCCGTCCACGCGCCTCTGCCTTCAGTGAGCAGTTTAGTGTCGCGCTGACGAGCGCGAGCGTTCGGCGTTTTTACCCGACTATAGCAAACCCAAAAGGAAGGGTTATGATTTTAGCAGTCTATGTGTATGTATATATGTGTGTATCCAATTTTTGTGTCAGATGTGTTCCACCGTAGCGCCTAAACTACTGGATAAATGAAGGTGTCAATTGATTCGTTGTTATAGTCCGGGTGGCTATATTTATAGGCTACATTATCTATACTAATAAATAAAATTGAAGTGTCTGTCTGTAATTTCGAAATAACTACCACATATTAAGCTCATATGGTTATTTGAACGATACCATAACCGAATCACACGTTTTTAAAATTTTTGTCTGTCTGTTTGAACGGGCTAATCTTCGGAACGGCTGAACCGATTTTGACGGGACTTTCACAGACAAGTAGAGGATTAACCAAGGAGTAACATAGGCTACTTTTTTAACCGACTTTCAAAAAAGGAAATGTGTTGAAATCGGTAAATACAGATGCTAAAAACGCCCTGATAGGTATTTTCGCTGCGTGCGATCGCGACGGCCGACGCTCGCGCTCCCCGCGCCGCGCCACGTGCCCCTGCGCCCTGCGCCCGCCGTACGCGGTACCGCGGTACGCCGCCGCGCGGCGGGGGGCGGGTGGACCAGAAATCTACTTATCCCTCAGGATTTGTGAAAAATCGAAATTCACGCGGGCGAAGCCGCGGGCAAAAGCTAGTAGGCTATATATATATAGGCTACATTTTATATACGAAAAAAATGGAGAAGTGACCTTTGTGGCTTAAACTAGAATATTAAGTTAGCTTCGGATAGACATAACAGATGGCGCCACTAGCTGCTTGCCCCGCGCTTTCTTCCATTCGAATTCTCATTAGTATGCAGACACGTTTTTCTGCACACTAAATTAGTAATCGGGGTTTTAGTTTACGAACTTAATCTCTTTTTCTAAATCGATTCTACACCAACCATACACATTGACCTGTCAGCGCTGACGATCAGAACGACACTAAAACCAGCCTAAAAGAGAAGTTAAAAAGTGTACGCACTTTCCGTCGATGAAGTCCGACTTTACTTTTCAGGTCCTGCCACAGAGGTTATTGTAGTTTTTTTAAAAATTCATTTTATAGACACACGCTTGACCACAATCATATCAGGAACGTGATGATGTGGCCTCAGATTGTATGCGTTGGTTTTATTTGTTCGTTAAATATTTATTCTTGTTTTGAACCATGACATTTCACAAGTCCATAACATTCTTGCAGCGGACACGAAGAACTGGCGTATCCCGGCTTCCGAAGTGCCGAAGGACACAGGTACCGACTTCGGCAGTGGAGGGTTCGCGCCCTACGGCCTGGCGGGCATCATCAAGGGCGCCGCCGTCTGCTTCTATGGGTTTATCGGTGAGTATACTCCATCTGATCTTCAAAATCTAGAAGATTACACAATTGAAATGCAGGCTTCTTTTACAGTGAAACTTCTTTAGTATCGTTGTGAATTTATCTCATGCGTACCAGGAGTTCATAAGGTGACAGTTCATAAAGTGACAAAGAGGGACAAACATACATATTCACTATATATTCAAATAGGATTTAGCCTGCGAGAGAACGAGATAGAATACAGTCGGTATTATATATGTGTCATGACGACCGTTCACCGCCTACGTTCCGTTTTCAAACCCAAATCATAGACCCCAATATTTCAAAATCACGAACAAGGTTTTCATGTTAAATATAATATTTACATAATATTTTGGAGCATTCGTAAAAATAGAAATATAAGCTTCACTTCTTCCGTGTGTGAATTGCGCATAGACACTGTTTACCTGACTACAGCTAAGCCAGAAGGAAGGGTTATGATTTTAGCCATCTGTGTATGTTTGTGGCCGATTTTGATGAATGAGGTGTCAATTGATCGTTGTTATGAACCGCAATAAGCTACATTTTACATTCGAAAAATATCGAGAAGCGACGTCCGAGCGGCTAAAGTAAAATATTATTTAGTTTTGGATAGACATAATAGATGGTGCCACTAGCTGCTTGCCCCGCGCTTTCTGCACACTTAAGGCCTGTTTCACCACCTTCTGATAAGTGTCGGATAGCCTAAACGTAAGTTTTGTCACTTTCCTACTTTAAAGTATTGTAGCGACAAAGACAAAAGTTGTATATAGCTATCCGATACTTATCAGAATGTTGTGAAAGAGGCCCTAAATAATTATTATTTTATATTAATTAAATTAAATTACTAAGCGTAGTCGGGTTTTAGTTTACGAACTCTATCTCTTGTTTTTTTATAGTGTTAGATATTCGAAGTGTATCAATGTTGTCGAAGTGTGCAAAGTTGTACTAAGACTGGGTTTAGTGTCACGCTGCTCAGCGCTGACGCTCGTCAGCGCGACACTGAAACGCTCACTGAAGGCAGCGGGCGGCGCCGACCAGCTACGCGTAGAACTCAGTGCCGACGATCAACGTGACACAAAAAACCAGCGTAATAGAAGGGGAGCAAGAGGAGATTTTGCATCCTGCTGAGTAACCTCCACCATGTCCGCGTGCAGGGTTCGACTGCGTGGCGACGGCGGGCGAGGAGGCGCGGCGGCCGCAGAAGAGCATCCCGTTCGCGGTGGTGGCGTCGCTGCTGGTCGTGTTCCTGGCCTACTGCGGCGTCTCGTCCGTGCTCACGCTCATGATACCCTATTACATGCAGGTTCCTATACCTACCACTTTGTTAACCCCCGACGTAACAAGTATAAATTAAAAATTAAAAAAACCCCCGACATTCGCCATTTTGTGGCGTCGGCCATCTTGGATTTGCAACAGTGCTATTCTACTAGTCCTGCCATTTCATTTGATACCCATATTGAGGGAGTTGTGAAAAAATATGTAATCCGCCATTTTGTAGCGGCGGCCATCTTGGACCGATTTTCATCAGACATAGCTAACAACACTCGACTAATTCACCTTTCAAACAAAAAAAACGCATTCAAATCGGTCCACCCGTTTGAGCGCCACAGGGGAACAGACCGACACACACACATACACACACACACACACACACACACAGACACGTCAAACTTATAACACCCCGTCGTTTTTGCGTCGGAGGTTAATAAAACTAGAAATAATATAAGAAAGAGCAAACAGATTGCTCACGCGCCGCCAGCCACTCCGGCCGAGCGTACTGCGCCCTCTTATGATTTTCAAGTCCTAAAAGAAAAATATTCTGGGCTGGGATTATTGTTACCTGTCACGAGTTATTCAGACATTTTTCGGTGAAGTGTTCGTGATTGTGGCCGTTGCTGGTGCATGTACAGTAAGCCAATGATGAAGGATTTCTAGTGAGAGCCTTAACGGGACACTGTGGACTGAATAGACACAGATATAACCTTAAGCTCCAGGGCACGGATATGTGCAGACTCTGTCAAGAATCGGCGGAAACGCCGCTGCACATAATCTGTCAGTGCCCCGCTCTAATGCATACACGAAGTCTCCTACTGGGGGAACATTTCATACACCCTGAGGAGGCTATTTTCATTCCAGCCAAAAAGGTGCTGCTTTTCCTGGCGGCAACTAACATTGACGGGGAATTGTAAATCGTGGCGAGCACAATAGATCGGCGACGGTCAAAGTGCCACAGGGGCTCAAGAACCTGCATAGCCGCAACATGAAGAAGAAGAAGAAGCCAATGATTGTTCTCTTGTTCGCAGGACGAGAAGGCGCCGTTCCCGTACGTGTACGACCAGCTGGGCTGGCCGTGGGCCAAGTACGCGGTCAGCGTCGGCGCCATCTGCGCGCTGTGCTCCAGGTGGGTTTGTTAACATGATACTCCACTGCTGGACACAGGTCTCTTGCAAGGATCGTCACAGAACACGATCTTGCGCCGCTTGTTTCCAGCGGCTGCCAGCGACTCGCTTGAGATCGTCCGTTCATCTATACCCGTATTACTAATTCCCCGGAATTCTGACAGCTGTCATTGTCATTTACAGATGAGTTATTTGTATGGAGAACAGGGTTAACATATACGAAGTACGATTTTACCCCAAACTACTTTAATTCCCTGTCATCATAAAAAGCCATATGCCGAATAATAATATTACTCGTTTCGCCTTAAAATAGAAAATACCAAGAGTGGAAACTAGAATGTGCACACTGACAGCAAAAGAAGCACATTGAAAAAATTTATTCAAAAATGGATGTCGAATGACATTATCACCATGAAGTGTCTGTCAGGCATTTGTCATACATATCTACATGCAGCAGTTGATTTGTATTTGCATAAGTTTTGAATTCTTTATCTTTTTTGTGGGAATTATTTTATCTCTGGTAACATTACGAAACGTCAGAATTCCAGGGTATTAGTAATACGGGTATAGTGGGGGGTCTTTTCAAGCTTCGTTTGCTAATACCAGGTCGCCAATTGAGCACCAGCCGCACGAACCGTACGCATGCATGTATGCATGTTGTGAACATGCATTGAGAAATAATTACAATTTATTAACCAACTTCAAAAAAGGAGGTTATGTATTTGATCCGTATATATGGATGTCTGTATGTATGTTCGCAATTATTTAAAAAACCAATGGAACCGATTTTAATAATATTATTTCACTATCGTAACCTACATACTTTCAGGAAGGTTTTAGTACATACCACACATAGTTATCATTCTTACACACACATAAAATGTACCCATATGTCACTAATATTTTTGATTGGTTCACCGATTTCTCTGAGATTGCTGTACCGAAGTTGATAGTATTTTTCTTAAATGTAGCTTGTTTATTTATTTTTGTGTCGCAGCCTGCTGGGCGCCGTGTTCCCGCTGCCGCGCATCATCTACGCGATGTCTTCGGACGGGCTGCTGTTCCAGTTCATGGGCAGAGTGAGCGAGAAGTACCAGACGCCGCTCGTGGGCACCGTCGTCGCGGGCTTCATCACCGGTACACATATGTCATCCATTCATCATCATCAATACCACTATCATAATCATCATCACCATCAGTAGCAGCAGCAGCATCATCACCATAATCATCGTTGCCATCACCATCGTCATCATTACCGTCATCATCATAATATTCGTCGTCATCATCATCGTTATCATCATCACCACCACCACCATCGCCATAATCATAATCATTATAACCAACATTATCATCATCACCATAATCATTATCATTATAACCAACATTATCATCATCACCATAATCATTATCAACATCATCATCATCACGCACGCACACACGCGCATGCCTTTATGATATTAGTGTGATTTGTCGCAGGCACGCTGGCGATGATGTTCGAACTGAAGCAACTGATCCACATGATGTCCATCGGAACTCTTCTCGCGTACTCCATGGTCGCCTCGTGCGTGCTACTGCTCAGGTAAATTGCCTTGTAGATGGACTGGCTTATTTGCTTGAGAATCGTAAGGTCCCGGGTTTCAGTCCGGCCCCAGAAAAAAATTGGATATTTAAGATGTCTCTCCGGTCGTGTCATATTGCCGTCCTACTCGTATATGAGAGTGAGGGAAGAGCACCTGTGTTCTCTCTCATCTCCTGCGTAATTGGCCAGTCTCCGTTGATATTGGCGTGCCTGAAGTTTGATGGACCCCCTAGCCCTAGGACTATCGTTATAATCGGGAGCCGCTGATTACAAGTCGTCCAAGAGGGCTTTGAAGGGCTTCGAGTGAAGTCCATCATCATCATGATCATTAACTCATTACCGGCCGACTGCAGGGCACGGGTCTCCTCAGAATGAGAAGGGCTTAAGACGCCGGCGAACACCGCGCGCAAATCCAATTCAAGGCGCTCGCTAGAACCGGCTGGTATATTGCTATCTCTCTCTGTATCTACACATCGGCGCCGTGCTTCCCGCGATAGCAATATTGGCGTTCACAATTTGTTAAACATTTGATCTTGTTCCGTAAATATCAAAAATGATGAATGAAAATTTGTTGTGTTTTTCACCTCGTGTTGTTATTTTGTAACTTGACATTATAAGCTATGTTCCTGATCAATTATTAGGTAAGATATCGTTGATTTTAATATGAAACAAATACAGAGAAAACATGCCGTTTATGTCGTAAAAATGTGCAAAACGCAGTTCACTTTCATTTCATTTTAGGAAGGTATTTTGGAAACATATATATCCAGGAACCTAGATAAATACAATTTGAATCCAAATAATCGCATAATTTGGTGGAAATATTCTCAAATTACAAATTATTTTCGCATTACGTTTGTATGGACAATTCGTCCTCCGCCGGAGCCTTAAGCCTCGGATTATTAGCGGATTAGATTATAAGTGCGGATTGGTACGCGCCTTATCACACGCCTTTGAGAACATGGAACATTTGGAACGAGTTAAGTCCATGCTTTTTTATATAAACGATAAAAAAGCATGAATTTAACTCGTTCCAGCAATGCGCGAGACGGCATTTCAATCATGTACATTAATAATTGTTATATTGTTATTTTTAAAAAGAGCAACCGCCGAGTTTCTTACAGGTTCTTCTCGGTTGGAACGGCATTCCGAACCAGTGGTAGATTCAATTGACGATTCAAAAAGTACTTGTAAAAGTTCATTTGAATAAAAAACTTTTCTATTCTATTCTATTCCATTATGGAGAACTCTCAGGCGTGCAGAGTGCTTAGTCTAAGATCGGAGCACTCGAAAACGAACTCGAAAACTATTGATCGATTTCAGAGTAAAATAGACCTAAAATGGCTTGTATTAAGGTTTGAGTTCGCCAATACATTCAGCATTCGAACATAACGAGCGCTCCAAGCAGAAATGTTGTAAAATACATATTCGAACTATGGAATTACGACTTTGAAATACGAGTATTTGAGTTCATTTTGCTCTGAATTCACTTGTGATTCGATCAATAGTTTTCGAGTTCGTTTTCGAGTGCTCCGATCTTAGACTAAGCACTCTGGTTTCCTCACGATATGTTGTCGTATTTAATTGCTTACACGTAAGGTAATTGTGCAGGTACTCGCGCAGCCAGTCGCCGCACCGCGCCGCGGAGCCGGTCGCGCTGTCGGCGCGCGCCGTGCTGCGCCAGCTGCTCAACCTGGACGGCCACGCCGCGCCCACCAGCCTCAGCTCCTCGCTGGTGGCGGTGCTCGTCACTCTGTACGGTGAGTGGCGTCACTTCTAGGTGCACATAAGACAACGGCTGGACTCGTATGATGTACCTGGAGTATGTCCCACTAGTTTCGAATTCATCCGGGGGTTGTTTCGAATACAACCGGGGGTTGTTTCGAACCCATCTGGGAGTTGTTTTGAACCCATCTGGAAGTTGTTTCAAACCCATCCGAGGATTGTTTCGAACGCATCTTAATCATAAAAATGTGCATGTAATGCGGTCAGATCATACTAAGAGGGCTGCGCGAATCTGGACCCGACTAGCACTAGGCGGTTTTTACTATAGTTTATTGTATGATTGGCAGGCGTGTGGTGCATGGTGATGATGAGCAGTATCAACCAGCACGGCGAGGCCATCGCGGCGGGCGAGCCGGGCCCCGCGGCGCTGCTGGCCGCGGGCGCGGCGCTGGTGCTGGCCACGCTCTACGCCATCTCGCGGCAACCCGTCTCAGAGAAGAAGCTCGCCTTCTCCGTGAGTTATCACTTGCACATATACCTACTTTCCGATTAGAATAGAATAGAAAAGGTTTTTATTTAAATAAAGTTCACAATTGACAAGTTTCCATTTTTTACACGCTTTATATTAGCTTCACCTGTATGTATGTTTGTAACCGACTTCTTTGAACGCGATTTTGACCCACTTTAAACGGTCAGATTTCATTCAAACTTTGTAGATTTATCGAGGACCGATGACAATACACTAATTTGATAAGATTATTTCATTATTCAATTTGGAAAATAAGATTTTGTGTTCATTTATCAAAAGTTGTCGGTAAGGAAAAACAATAAACATTCAAAATCGCACGGTAACTAACTGTAACTAAGGTAAACAGAATAGATGTCACACACAACTAAAATCTAAGCACAAAACGCACGAATGCGAAGATAAAACAATATTAAAACAAAATAATAATATTATTAATTAGTACTTATTTACTTTAATCCTAATGTACGATTTACAATAAAAACAAATAAAATAATTTATTAATAATTAATATCTGTTGTATTTTAAGTGACATGATTTTTTTAGTGTTTTATAGATAAACCAAACTAAAAAATAGAAAATAAATTTTAATAAATATAAATTAATAATAGTGTGCATATGAAAAAATGTATTTTATTTAAAAAAAGCGTGGGGTGCTTTTAAGATATTATCGAAATGATAATCCTCTATACACCCATGCACCCCACGTTTTTTTTAAATAAAATACATTTTTTTCATATGCACACTATTATTAATTTATATTTATTAAAATTTATTTTCTATTTTTTAGTTTGGTTTTCTATAAAAAGCGTGTTTTTTAGTTTTTTTAAACTATTATTTATTTTAATTAATTATAAAAATGTAAGTAAAATATACAAAAATCTGAAAGAATCATTAAATTATCTCAAAAAAAAAAAAACTGAAAAAGTTACGGAAAACTAAAAGTTTAAAGTTGCGCTTTCACGAATAATTTCATGCGGCGCTCCAGCGTGTGACGTCATCCAGATGGTTCCAAGGTGTTTTTTTTTCTGTGTAAAACTTGTTTTACCAATTTCTCAGAGATTACTGTAAAATCTATGGGACCATTTTGCAAACATCTTCAGCTGTCGATTAAAAGAAAAATCACGCAAATCGGTTCAGTTATCTCGGAGAAATTGGTAAAACAAATAAATTTACATAGAAAAAAATACCTCGGTCTGGACGCGATGATGTCACACTCGAGTAGAGAGGCGGCAATCATTTTGCGTTAAAATACATAAACTTAAATAGTTAATTTCTCCGTCATTAATTGATAACCAATGTTTTCACTGTTTTATTAGTTTTGATCTATATTTGAATTCCATTATGTTAAATATGATATTTTCAACATCAGGAAACTTCCTCATTGTCCATTAGTAAAGTGAATCTCTTTACAAGCGCCAGCGGGCGCGACTGTCGTCCCAACCGTCGCGCCAACTTTACTCATTAAGTGTATCAATGTTGACAAGGTATCGAAGTTGTGAGCGAAGTGAGCCGCGCCTGAAGGAGCGGTTCCATGGGGTACGGGGTTCCTAGGACTTCTGGGACGATTCTACTCGTGCTTATCTATAAGTTCAACTAATGTCGCCGCCAAACATAACAGTAATTTTGAGGTCATGACTCATGACTAGCCACTTCAAAAAATGTGCTCAGTTAATACTATATTAGCGACTAGCTGATGCCAGCGACTTCGTCCGCTTGGATTCTTATAAATTTCACTTGGGGGTGGAATTTCCAAAATTCCTGAAACACGTAATTCTTTATTTTTAACCGACAATACAAACACCGATTTTCATCGATATAACTTTAAAAATGACGGACTTTCATACAAACTTTCATCTCCCATTTAACCCACCTGGGGGTAGATTTTCCAAAATTCCTTAAGCTCATAACTCTTTATTTTTAACCGAAAATCTAAATACCAATTTTCATGGATATAACTTGAAAAATGACGGACTTTCATACAAATTTTATCCCCTATTTAACCCCCTTAGGGGTGGAATTCGCAATAATCCTTTCTTAGTGTGCGCCTACGTCACAAAAGGAAGCTACTGTGAAAATTTCAAGTTTCTAGCTTCAGTGGTTTTGGCTGTGCGTTGATTGTCAGTCAATCAGGACAAGCTACTTTATATTATTATAGATTGTTAATAGTAAATAAATACTATGGAAGCGACAGCTGGTGTAGATTTAACCATTTTGACTTCAAAATTCAATACAATATTTTTTGATTTGAGATGATATGTAGAGATACTCCGAGCATAGGTCTCTCCATTTCTTATGAGACACATAATAAATGTATGTGTTGTAGTATGCCAATAGTGGCAGTAGTAAAGTTGAGCTACTCTACGGGGCAGGTGCCGCTGGTGCCGTGGCTGCCGGGGCTCAGCATCCTCATCAACGTGTACCTGATGCTGAACCTCGACTACCTGACGTGGCTCCGCTTCGCCGTCTGGATCGCGGCCGGTACGTACCTTACTATAATACCTTGTCCATCTATTTGGCCCAAACATAGATACGTTTGGGCAAAGGCCCTTGATCATTATAATACCAACTCATTTGGCCCGAACATAGATACGCTTGGGCAAAGACCTGCCTGCGATTTCTTACCTTGATCCTTGATCATTATAATACCAACCCATTTGGCCCGAATAGAGATACATTTAGGCAAAGACCTGCTTTCCATTTGTTACCTTGGTCCTTGGTCATTATAATACCAATTCATTTGGCCCCAACAGAGATACGTTTGGGCAAAAACCTGCTTGCGATTTCTTACCTTGGTCCTTGGTCATTTTAATACCAACTCATTTGTCCCGAACATAGATACGTTTAGGCAAAGACCTGCTTGCGATTTGTTACCTTGGTCCTTGGTCATTGTTTGTATGGGGGTATACATACTTACGGAATACTTAGACAATCTCCAGTATTCCGCAGTGGATTACCTTACCGATAAGCAAATACTAGTTACGTTTGGGCAACGACCTGCTTGCGGTTTCTTACCTTGTTCTTTGGTCATTATAATACTAACTCATTTATTCCTAATAGAGACGTTTGGGTATCGACCTGCTTGCGATTTCTTACCTTGGTCCTTGGTCATTATAATACCAACTCATTTGGCCCGAACAGAGATATACGTAGTAAGGTCCAAAAGTTTCCGGCCTGAACTATAAAATGAAGAATAAATATCAAACTACTATTATTATTTTTTGATATAATCTCCGTTTATTTAAATACACTTTTCTCAGCGCTTTACTAACTTTTGTATCCCCTTCAAAAACTAGTCTGAATTTTTCCTCTCAAAATGTAACAAAATTGATGACTTCACCTCATCATCTGTGTTACTTTTTTTTCCTCGTAAGTCAAATTTCAATTTTGTGAATAAATTATAGTCACTTGGGGCCACGTCGGGGCTGTATGGTGGATGATCAAGCTCAGTGAAACCGCATTCATTAATGGCAGCCTTGCAAACACCCGATGTGTGGACCGGGGCATTGTCATGAAGCAACAACACTCCTCGCGACAATTTCCCTCTGCGTTTTTCTTTAATAGCATCTCGCAATTGATGTAGGAAGGAAGCATAGTAATCAATTATTACTGGTGTATTGCGTTCTTTAAAATCGACCAGTAAAACTACTTCGAAATCTCAAAAGATTGCAGCCATAATCTTTTTCTGAGATTGAGTCATCTTTGCTTTTTTGGCCGCGGTGAGCTCTGACGACGCCACTCCATCGATTCCTTTTTTGGCAGAGGATCATAACCAAGAACCATGGTTTCATCACCCGTAACAATTCAATCCAAAACTTTGTTCTGTTGGCCTTCACAAAGGGTTAAAAACTGAATACAGCTCATCACTCGTTCTTGTTTTTGAACAACGGAAAGAAGTTTTGGGACCCATCTAGCACTGACCTTATTCATACCCAAATGTTCATGTAGGATTGTAAGCACTATTGTTTTTGAAAGTTCCATCATAACTGCTAATTCTTTAGTCTTTAGCCGTCTGTCTTCCAGTACTGTCTTTTCCACAAAAATGTTTCCATCCGTAATGGCCTCGGACGGTCAACCTGGGTGTGGTTCATCATTAATTGATTCTCTTCCCAAACGAAATTATTTAGCCCATTCTTTTACGGTGGAGTACGAAGGGGAAGAATGCCCGTATACATCATCCAAACGTTGTTTGATTTCCGCTGGTGTTTTCCCTTTTTTTTTTTCAAAATTTTGATCACAGCTTGATACTCAATTTTATGCATTTCGAATTTCCAACCGACAGTCTGACTTTATCAGGGTATATCAATGTAACAAACTGAAATAATTTTGTAATTTTTTTGTGAGTAGGTAACGACAAGTCCAGTAATTTAATGACATCAAAGTTTTGTATCTCTGATTAATCTAATGTAGGTAGGCCGGAAACTTTTGGACCTTACCTAATACGTTTGGGCAAAATCCAGCTTGCGATTTCTTACCTTGGTCCTTAGTAATACCAACTCATTTGGCCCGAACAGAGATAGGTTTGGTCAAAAACTTGCTTGCGATTCTCTCAAGGAGAAATCTTTTAATCGTCTTAAATTTTCATAGGTAAGTAATATTTTATTTTATTAACCGACTTTCAAAAAGGGAGTTGTCAATTCGACATTATGTATGTAATATTATTGGAACTGCAAAATATTCACATATTATGATAAAATCTATAAGGGCTTCGAAACAAATATACACAATTTCGTAGGTGTATGTATGTTCGTCCGCAGATTTCTCCGTTACTATTAATTGGATTCGGATTCGGGTCGGATGACCATTCTTTTTTATTGGCTTAAATTTACTTCTACTTAGCGAACAGTGCAACTTTCATCAAAATTGGTTCAGTAGTTTTCAAGATATGGACTGTTAAGTGTTTGTTGACGTCAGTTCAACTTTCAGTGCCTGTTTCACCACCTTCTGATATGTATTAGATAGCTATCTACAACTTTTGTCTTTGTCACTTGATATAAAGTAAGAAAGTGACAAAACTTACGTTTCTAGGATATCCAACACTTGTCAGAAGGTGGTGAAACAGGCCGTTAGTCTTGTAGATTATCTTTTGATTTATTCAATAGGAAGCTCAGGCTATATGCAATGTTCTTACTTATTTTCTAAGACAATATAAGTGCAATAATTCTTTTCATCATCGTATACCCCACTTAAGGACTAACTCATGTTATATTACACTAGCGGTCCGCCATGGCTTCGCCCGTGGTACATATAATATAGCCTATTGCACTCAAGGATCAAGTACATATCCAACGGTTAAAGATTAGTTCCTGAGATTAGCGCGTTCAAACAAACAAACTCTTCCGCTTTATTATATTAGTATAGATAAGTAAGTATATAAGTATAGATTGTGAGATGGTGATAAATGAATATCTGACTAAGTTTCTGTGGGCTTTTGAGTGCGCACTTAGAAACCTCCAAGTTTTAGTTTTAAGTTGTCGATAATATAATAATTAACACCAGTACCTCACCTTCTTATAGTAAAATATACTTGTAAAATTGATTCGCATTCAAAGTGTAATAAATGAACGAATATAATATATTGTCAGTAAGACAATTCTACTATCTATAATATGGCCGCCAAATAAACACCTGTTTTGAGGTCGCCCTTCTTTATCGAAATACATATTTCATACTGCCATTTTTGTGAGTAACGAGGTTAAAACATAAATAAATGATACCTAAATAAATAAATACTCACACATACACATACGGTCGTCTGTTCCTAAAGTAGGCAACTTAATGCCTGCGTTAAAGTAACACCCGACTGATAGACATATGTATTTGTGTATAAATACATATTTATTTAATAAATGTATACATACATACATAGTATATATGTACTTATATAAATACACCCAGACTCGGGGCAGGAATTGAACCCGCGACCCTGGAGCGGAAGGCAGGGTCACCGCCAACCGCGCCAACGGGTCAGTCATAAGTTGCATTGATCTTACTATATCATATATCATATTGTAAGATCAATGCAGCTTATATGTTTTGTCTATATGCTACTACAGAAGACTTAATACCGTGATACTGGTGATCTATTATTATAATATTTTATTGTTTTTCTCATTATTATTTAACCGATAAATCGATCTTTATAAAAATTGGCATTGAGCCTGTATTTTGGAGGTAGACATAGGCTACATTTCATATCGCGAAAACGAAGAATCCCATGCGGAATTTTAAAAACATTAAGCTAAGCAGACGCAGTTGCGAGTAAATAAATATTTAATCATATCAACTAATCTAAAAGTGATTATTTTCACGCAATATCCGAAACACGTATGGAAATAAATACACTGACATATTTCGACCCATAATAAAGTCCACGTGATTTAACAACGGGCGAGGATTCTCGAGATAGTATACCACGTTGGACAGCCGCCTTCTCAGCGCGGCCACGTTGGGTATCGTCGACAGACGGTCATTCCTTCCGACCACCAGAGCGATCGGCATAGTAACTTTGTCCAATCGATACTTCGGAGGCTTCGGAGACTTGTAAATTCTCCTATTAACCTCACACCCGTAATCGTACCGTGCGAAAATCTTCCTATACCCAATCTGCAAGAAGTGCAGGACGCTGCGCGTAGAACTTCCCGCCGGGAAGCGCTCGAGGACCGTCCGTGCGAAGGCCGGTTCGAACTCCTCACGATCGGAACCCAGCACGGAGAAAAATAATCCATCAACGCACACTCTATAACCGACATCTGGCTTTAAACATACCGCGCGTAGTAGGTCGCCGCTGGTGGTGTTGTCGCCGAGTATTTCGTGTACGCCGAGAATACTGGCCAGCGGACCGATTATAGGGGATAGTTGCATAAGTGTAGACACAGGTGCAACAGTGTGGTGTAGATATGCGATTGGCGCCAACGCTATCAGCACATTAATTTTCGAGTTGTACTCCCTCCTTTCCGATCCCAGCACGTAGAATATCGTATTACCTTGGGAATGGCCGACGGCGCTCAGTTTGTCCGCGCCGGTCTCGTTCAAAATCGTATCGATGACAGCCGGGAGGTCGTAGTATCCCATCTCGTGGAAGCTGAACCGCCAGAATGCGGGGTCCGAGTCCGCGTCGAGGGTCTTGTGGCGTCGCGAGTATCTGTTGCCTCTGGTGTTGGCAAGCCATACGTCGTAGCCGGCGTTGGCGAGCGTGATCGCCAAAGACCTGGCTCCTCGAAGCATCCAGCTGTCTGAGGAATCCAGAATACCATGCACGAGCAGTACCGGGATGCTACTTTGACCTGGAAGTCGGTACAGTGTGAGGATGTAGCCATCTTCAGTGACTACGTCGTATTGCGTCGACGGGTGGCCATACTTCGCGGCGAGACTCGCGGAATTCAACGTCGTATCTTCCGATAGCTTCTGCGTTGGTATACAACTAATTTGTTGAACGATGTTAAACACCACGGATACACAGAGCGATGTAGTAGTGTACATATTACAGGAAGACTGAATAAATTCTGAGGCTCGGTTACTTAATGTTATAATTATTATTTTTTTAACTTGACCTTAGTTACGTGCCACATTACCTTCATGCGTTACGTTAATAATAATTATGTAAATTGTTTTAACTCTATTTTTGTTAATTCTGTTGTAAAATCTCCTGTTCGTTCCTCCGTCTGTGTCACAGCCATTTTGTTTGCAAATTATTAGGGGTTTAAGTAAAGTAATTTTAGAAAATAAAAAAATATTTAATTAGAATAATCTAATCGCCCATATAAAGGGCTCGTCGAAGTTTGTAAAGGCATTTTCTACTGCTTCCCGAGAACTAAACTCATCGATCCGACACCTGGAAAAAAATTAACTCCTGGTCACGCACAGTTTATTCACACTTAGCTGAAAATTGGTAGGATTGTTCAAAACACTATTATAAATGAAATGTAAAAAGTCCTCATCGATCCGACACCTGTAAAAAAAATTACTCGGGGTCAAAGTTTTCACGGGGAGTTTTCAGCAAAACGGTAAGTCTTATCATAAAATTATTTTAGACAAAATTGTAGATCAGTTAATTATCTATAAAAAATGTCTGAATACTTTTTTTCCTAACAGCCACCGTTTTGGAGATATAATGATTCAAAAAGATAAGTTTCGAAATAAAAATGAGGGACTGGGTTTCTTTTTACCCGAAATTCTGTTATTTATAATATTTTATATGTAAGTGTGTAACTTACACATAACTTACACATATAAGTTACATACTTACACACTTAAAATATTGGAAATATCAGAATTTCGAGTAAAAAGAAATCCAGTCCTTCATTTTTATTTCGACACTTAACTTTTTGAATCGTTATACCTCAAAAACGGTGGCTCTTAAGAAAAAAAGTATTAAGACATTTTTTATAGATAATTATCTGATCTACAAGTGTGTCTGAGCTAATTTTATTATAAAACTTACCGTTTTGCTGAAAATCGTGAAAATCCCGTTTTTGTGACCCCGAGTAATTTTTTTTCCAGGTTTCGAATCGATGAGGACTTTTCACATTTCATTTATAATAGTGTTTCGAACAATCCTACCAATTTTCAGCCAAGTGTGAGTCAACTGTGCGTGACCAGCAGTAATTTTTTTTCCAGGTGTCGGATCGATGACGACTTTTCACATTTCATTTATAATAGTTTTTTGAACAATCCTACCAATTTTCAGCCAGGTGTGAATTATTGTAACCTCACCCCTATTTTTTAGTCTAATTTGACCGGTCTATCTGTGGATATAATTGCTATGTAAATTTGTTAAATTAACTTTTTGCAAATTTCGTGGTTCTTCGTATTAATAATAATCAAATGCATGTGTTTTTATACCAATTTGCATTTGGCAATTAACTACTATTAATTAATAATAATCAAATGCATGTGTTTTTATACCAATTTGCATTTGGCAATTAACTACTATATTTATTTATTTAGCCTTGTTTTCATTGGTTCCCTTGCAATTGTCACACTGTACCTACCTACAATTTGTATAAATAAGGTAGCGTTGGTTTTTTTATTTTATATATATAAACAAATTATATATACTTACTTATAAAAAAAATTATATATAAAAAATGACATCCCGCCAACCCGCATTAGAGCAGCATGGCAGGTCTAAGCTCTAAATCCCTCTCTCCTATGAGAGAGGAGGCCTGTGCCCAGCAGTGGGACGTTAAAAGGCTGTAGTGGTGGTGGTGATATATAATAATAGCGGGCAAACGAGCAAGCGGGGTCACCTGCTGTTAAGTGATTACCGCCGCCCATGAACATTAGCAGCACCTGATGAACCACTAATGTGTTGCCGGCTTTTGAGGAAGGGGACTGGCTATTCCTCGTTACCGGAACACAACGGATGCTTTGCGGCAAATTACGCCTGAAGTGTGGTCGCTAGCCAGGCGGATTCGGGGTAGAATCCTACCACAAATGGGTGATACCATCTAGATTATAAACCTCGGCACGTACATCGAAACGTGGAGGGGTTAGCTGCACATGGGTACTGTCGCGCACGTAATACAATCATTGCTTTAATTATTTAATAGTACCTTTTTAATTTAGCTATTAATTGTGCCTGCCTTCTCAAAATAGTATTTTTTGTAGGCTTATTCACTGTTCAAAGTCACAAAAAAACTTAATAAAAAAACAAATTAACAAACTCAATCTTAACAAAATGTAACAACAAAAATTAACCGCAATAACAATACAATTAAGAACGCGACTGTACACTGGACGTGCGCGGGGCGTCCTAGCTAACCCCTCCACTTTCCTTCAGCGTTCGATGTACGTGCCGATGTTTATACGTTGTGTGGTATCAGGTACAACGACCCGTAGAGGGCACTGAGAGCGTCAGGGCCTCGTCGGTATATTGGCAGGGTGCACCGCGCGTAGGTAAGGTTGACTTTGGCCATATAGTGGCATTTGGGCCACTTACACCCCGCTTTGTATGCGACTTATTTTGTTTTTTTTTTTGGTACTGAGGCACACGCTGTCCGCCCGACAGACGTAGCGTCGGCAAGCTTGCGTCATATTTCGCGGGACGATAGATGTTATATTACTGTTGATTTTGCTAGTGTTTTGCATAATAATTATTTTCTGCTTCGCTCGCATACATTTCTCTATCCCGTGGGATTTTGCTAAATCCGGCCTTATTCGTTGTCTACATTATAAAGGGAACCTCTCTGCATTTCAGCTGTCTAGGTCCAAGCGTTTGGGCTGGGCGTCGATGTTTCAGTCAGAAAAAAAAATACAAACATGAAACATTTTTATGTACTTTCGTAAACGCTAAGAGTATGCGTGATGCATCGACGATCGTCGTTGGCGTGATGGCACAAATATAAATAAATCACACTAATATTATAAAGGCGAAAGTTTGTGTGTGTGTATGTTTGTTACTCTTTTACGCCGCAACTACTGAACCGATTTGACTGAAATTTGAAACGAGATTGGTTATGCCCTGACTTAACACATAGGCTACTTTTTATCCTGGAAAGATCCACAGTTCCCAAGGAATATTGTCCCCCCCTCCCCCCAAAATCTATAGCTACAGCTATAGGTAGATTACTATAGCAAACTTCCTTGAAAGTCGGTATAAAGGTTGGAAAAGAGTGCGGAAATGGGAACCGGAAATCCATGCTTCCCTCGGGATTTGTAAACAACAGCCGCACGAACGAAGCCGCGGGAACGTAATATAGTGTTAGGGCGTTTGTGCACTTATTCGTTTTCGATTCGTTTTCGTGTTTCGTGAAAACACGATTCGACATAGCCTTCCTTATAACTGTATGGGCGTTTGTGCACTTACTCGTTTTCGATTCGTTTTCGTGTTTATATATTCGTGAATTCTTCACATCGAATCGTTTTAAAATAAGGACGCGAGTGGAATGGTGTGTGGAAAGAGGGCAGAGATGAGTCCTGATGTTGTGAGGTATTTGGAAAACATAGGTATTTGCATTTCTTGAATTCCAACAAAACATGATTCAACGCAGTTGATTATTATTAAAAATTAATACCTACTTAGTTTGGCATTAAAATAAATCGTTTGTTTCATTCAAATTAGTTTTACTTCGAGTAAAATACCTAAATATTGTAGTATAATCAAAATTTCCATACCTGTGGTTGGTAGTCAAAAACTATCAGCAAAATATGAACATTTCATAAAAAATATCATTTCTGATACTTAGTTGTTACTGTTTTCTTACAAGAGCGTAATGTCCACTTGGGATGTTCACAAAATATATGACGTATGCTTAGATAATTTTGATACTAACCGTACCGTGTGAAATATTCATAATCACTTACCTTAGTGTTACTGCCAGCATTTTTTCTGGAGTTATGCATTCTCTAAAACGTGTGTCTTGCCGAGGAATCTTTTTTTTATATGACACAATATGAAATCGAAAGTAGCAACATTCTTTCGATAGTAATTAAAAAAAGTTTTTTCATGATGTCATGTCATGTCATTAAGTGATGATCGCCTACGAATGTATAAGAGAAGTGCGAAAAGCTGACGACGATTAAATGCAGCACACATTATGAACACGGTTTTATCTACGAAATGCTTAAAACGTATAGTGAAATCACGATTAAGTGCACAAATGTCATTCGTGAATTTCGTATACGTTTTTATGATGTTCATTAAAAAAACGAACACGAATCGAAAACGAATCGAAAACGAGTAAGTGCACAAACGCCCTTACCGTGGAAGCTTTTAGAATGTGTTTTCACACGGACTCTGTATTCCTAGTATCGGTGCAGTTCGAACGTATTAGCTTATAAGAAACTAGCTGATGCTCGCGACTTCGCCCGCGTGTATTAATACAAATCTCATCCCCTATTTTACTCACTTGGTGGTGGAATTTCTAAAATTCCTGAAACACGTAATTCTTTATTTTTAACCGATAGTACAAGTACCGATTTTCATTGATATAACTTTAGAAATGACGGACTTTCATACAAACTTTCATCCCCTATTTAACCCCAATAGGTGTGGAATTCGTAATAATCCTTTCTTAGTGTGCGCTTACGTCATAAAAGGAAGCTACTGTGAAAATTTCAAGTTTCTAGCTTCAGTGGTTTAGGCTGTGCGTTGATAATCAGTCAGGACAAGCTTCTTTATATTTTATTAATAGATTAATTGTAAGATAGATTAATAAAGTCAGTTATAAGAACCTTCAGGTGTATTATTGTGTGTTCCGCCTGCGACCTTCTATAACTAGTTAGTAAATATTAATAAATACTCACACATACACACACGGTCGTCTGTTCCTAAAGTAGTCAACTTAATGCCTGTGTAACAACTTATATACTTACATAAAATACCCAGACTCCGGGTGGGAATCGAAGCCGCAACCGTGGAGCGGAAGGTAGAGTCACTGCCAACTGCGCCAGCGGGACAGTCAACAACTCTATGTTGTTTTAAATTTGTTTTTTACTACAACTACTAATTAATCAAGAGGTATATAATTGTTTATCTTAATTTCGAATTCGAAAAAAAAACACGAACATGATAATTTTCAAATACACACTTTGATTTATTTAAATACACTCGTAACATACACGCCCAAAAACCTATATACTTATCAATTTTTTTTTTAAGGTAGGATAGTTTGTAAATATTTTGCTTCTGTTGTTTTTAACCCCCGACGCAAAAACGACGAGGTGTTATAAGTGTCTGTGTGTGTATGTGTGTATGTGTGTGTGTCTGTCTGTTCCCCATTAGCGCTCAAACGAGTGAACCGATTTGAATGCGGTTTTTTTTGTTTGAAAGTTGCATTAGTCGGAAGTCCATTTTGGACCGATTTTCATCAAATATAACTAAGAAAGCTAATCGGTCCAAAATGGCCGCCGCCATAAAATGGCGAATGTCGGGGGTTTTTAAAATTTTTAATTTATACTTGTCTTATGAGTTATGACGCTATCACGTAAAATTATCGTCCGTAAACCGACTTTACAGGCAACCAATTTTTTCTTGGTAACAAATTAGCTACTTAACTTATAGCCCAGTGTCGATAATTTTTGAAACCAAAAAAAATCACAGTAGGATGAAACCCATTGGAAAATGAGGAGAATATTATAAAAATAAAATAAAAAATAATAAAGTTCAAAAAACCAAAAACTTGGTTTTTTGAACTTTTCACATAAATTTTGAGCTTATGTGAAAAAAGTGTAAATACAAAAGTTGTAGATCTTTTTATTACCTATAACTTTGCCATTTGATTTTTTTCCATAGGACTTGTAGGTTTGCCGGAAATCGAGATAAACCGTTTTTTACCCTTAAAACTCCCCCCCTTCCCCTTCCCGATCTCAGATCACTAGTAAATTATTTTTCCTTTTATTTTTATAATATTCTCCTCCTTTTCCAATGGGTTTCATCATACTGTGATTTTTCTTGGTTTCAAAAATTATCGGCACTGGTCTATTAATGCAATAAGTATAATGAAGTGGCAACTCTAAAATAAAAATAGTAATATTTTCTTTAAAAAATAACATGCTTAACGTAATATTACTTACTTGACCTTACGCAGGATGATCCGGATGAACTTTATAGCATGTTTTTTGATGTAATAAACACTCAATTTAAAATCATAGAAAAACGATTGTTTAAAAATCTTAAATTTAGTGACTGGGCAACTGTTGGCATTTATAAAAGTCGAAACAAGTTGTTTGACCTGTATGCAGAAAAACAATATAATTATACCCCCGCGTTTATTGAATACGTAAGAAATTATTCCAAATTGTTTCGAAATGTTTGCATACAGGCAAAATCTCTTTATATAAAACAGAAAATCATTAATTCTGATAATAAAATAAAAACAACTTGGGATATCATCAGTGATGAAATGGGGAAACATAAAGTACATAATAATAAACTGGAGTTAAAAATTAATAATCATATTATTGACTCTGATATAGAGATAGCAAATACTTTTGAGAACTTCTTCCAAAATATTCCAGTTACCGCGACTAATTCCCTGAATTCCTCGCCAACAGAAGCCTATAATATCCTGAGGGGCAATGTTTCTGAGTGCAATGTATTATTTCGATTTAAATACGTAACCCCATATGATATTATCAAAACATTTAAATCTTTGCAACACAAAAAAACAGGAGATTTATGGGGAATATCAGTAAAAATAATTCACAATATTATTGATGTTATTGCGCCATATCTTGCTGTAATTTTTAACAAGTCCATAGATTCGGGATCATTTCCCGACCTCATGAAATGTAGTAAATTGATACCTCTGTTTAATTCGGGAAGTAAAACTGATCCAAATAACTATAGACCGATTTCAATTCTACCAACTCTCAGCAAGATATTTGAAAAAATAATGCTTAACCAACTGCTCCTGCACTTTAATTTAAATAAATTACTTCACTCTGAGCAGTATGGGTTTACTAAGGGTCGTTCCACAACCGATGCGGCCGCAAGGCTGTTATGGCACATTTTCGATGCATGGGAAAAGTCACAGAATGCCATTGGTATCTTCTGTGATTTGTCAAAAGCATTTGATTGCGTTGAACACGAGACTCTTTTACGAAAATTAGGCCACTATGGTATTAAAGAAACTGCACTCAGTCTCATTGCGTCTTATCTCATCAATGATGTTAAGTCATCCGGATCAGCCTCAGTCCCCCAAGGCTCTATTCTAGGTCCATTCATGTTTCTGGTTTATATTAATGACTTACCACATTTCGTCAGAAATGCTTGCGATATTGTACTATTTGCTGATGATACGTCTTTGATTTTTAAAGTCGATAGAACTAAAGACAATTTTGACGATGTAAATAATAATTTATCTCAAGTTTCACACTGGTTTACTATAAACAATCTACTTTTAAATGCTAAAAAAACCAAGTGTGTCGAGTTTTTATTGCCCAATACAAGGATTACTAGCAATAATTTAAAGATAAGTGGTCAGCCATTGAAAACTGAGGACACAACTGTGTTCTTGGGAATAACCCTAGATGCAAGGCTTCAATGGGGCACCCATATAGCAACACTTGCTGGCAAGCTTAGCTCTGCTGCTTACGCTGTTAGGAAGATTCGACAGTTAACAGACGTGGAAACTACAAAAGTTGTTTATTTTGCACATTTCCATAGTATTATGTCGTATGGAATCTTACTATGGGGTAAAGCAGCTGATATTGGAAAAATGTTCGTTTTACAAAAAAGGGCAATTCGCGCAATTTATAATTTAAAACCGCGGGATTCCCTTCATCCATATTTATAACAACATAATTTTTGTTAAGCAAAACATTCACAGTTACAATAAAAAGTGTGAATTACACGATAGGCAATTAAGAAATAGAAATAGACTCTTGATTCCTCAATTACGCCTCAAAAAGGTCCAAAAGTCGTTTGTGGGAATGGGCGTAATGTTCTATAACAAAATTCCACAACAAATCTTAGATTTGCCTTTACACAAGTTTAAGAATTCTATTAAAAGTGTGCTCATGAAAAAAGCATATTATACAATTGAAGATTATATAAATGATAAAAAAGCATGGATTTAATTTATTCGCTTTATACGCTATTATAACTTGAGGAGTATTCGATTATTGGTGTTCAATTGGATGCTTTAATCATGGGTAGCCTAAGTATGTCACGCTCTCTTTAAACATTTCTGTGGTGGTGTCGTGTGGTGCGGGTTGTTACGTTCCCTCAAATATGGTTGAGCGAAGCAATGGCTGGATCATGCGTCATGCTCGTGAACGGGTGCCGCCGTCGGAAATGGGGCTACTTTTGTCTGCCCTTCTTAACGTGTAGAATTGTAAGCACCATTCCGAACCAGTGGTAGATTCATTTGTCGATTCAAAAGCACTTGTAAAAGTTTATCTGAATAAAAAATATGTCTTAGACTTGCCTTTACACAAGTTTAAGAACTCTATTAAAAGTATGCTCATAAAAAAAAAGCTTATTATACAATTGAAGATTATATAAACGATAAAAAAGCTTGGATTTAACTCGTTCCAGCAATGCGCGAGACGGCATTTCAATCATGTACATTAATAATAATAATTGTTATAATGTTTTTTTAAAAAAGAGCAACCCCCGAGTTTCTTGCAGGTTCTTCTCGGCTGGAACTGCATTCCGAACCTGTGGTAGATTCAATTGACGATTCAAAAGTACTTGTAAAAGTTTATTTGAATAAAAAACTTTTCTATTCTATTCTATTCTATATAACTTAAAAAAATAAAATTGAATGATATTTTAGTACAAGATTAAAAATTTCGAATTCCGGTTTTTTTCTTCTGAGAAGATTTACTATAGTAACATATATATATTTTTACACCATCGGAAAGTAGAGATTTCAACGAACAGAACGTATACCTACTTTTTGAAAAAAACTGATATTTTGACGGGTGAATTTTCGATTGAATATTAGGGTGCTTTTTCGATATTAAGTCAAAAATAAAGAGAAAAACTAAATATTTCAAATCAAATAAATTACATTGTATTTGGGACATAAAAAGGTAAGTTTCACAATTCCGTGAAAAAAAAATTATTGTAAAAGATAAACATAAAAAACCAAAAACTTGATTTTTTGAACATTTCACATAAATTTTGAGCTTATGTGAAAAAAGTGTAAATCTTTTTATTACCTACAACTTTGCCATTTAATTTTTTTCCATAGGACTTGTAGTTTTGCCGAAAATCGAGATAAACCGTTTTTTACCCTTAAAACTCCCCCCCTTTTTTTCCCCGAGCTCAGATCGCCCGTAAATTATTTTTCCTTTTATTTTTATAATATTCTCCTCCTTTTCCAATGGGTTTCATCCTATTGTGATTTTCTTTCACTTTTTATTATTTTTAAAGGTATCTACCCTGGTCTATTATGTTTACGGGGTACATTGAGTATATTAAGTTTAGGAACCGGGCGTAAGCAATCAGACATCAGGTTTTACAATTTATAAATAGATAGGTAACTGATACAAGATATATTACTATGCAAATTAATACATACCTATTCAAGTAATACATTAACTCGATACCTTATCCTTTTTCGATCATTAACCTCAAGTTTTGACAGGTTGTAATATATAATGGAAGTTCCAGATGGTGAGGAATATTTATGATTAACTAGCTAATGCCCGCGACTTCGTCTGCGTGTATTTAGGTTTTCTTTAAAATCCCTTGGAAACTGTATGATTTTCCGGGATAAAAGTAGCCTGTGTGCTAATCCAGGGTTATAATCTATCTGCATGCCAAATTTCAGCCAAATCGGTTCAGTAGTTGCAGCGTTCAAGAGTAACAACACATACACACAAACTTTCGCCTTTATAATATTAGTGTGAATTGTTGGTGGGAATTGTTTTATCTCTGGTAACATTACGAAACGTCAGAATTCCAGGGAATTAGTAATACGGGTATACATAGAAATCTTTTATTGGTGATGGATGGATGGATGGATAAATGGATGGGTGGATGAATGGATGATGGATGATGGATGATGGATGATGGATGATGGATGGAGGATGATGGATGGATGAATGGATGGATGGATGGATTTATTGATGACTAGCATCTGCCCGTGGCTTCGGCCGCGTGAATTTCGGTTTTAAAGAAATCCCGAGGGAATCGTGGATGTCCGGTTCCCGTTCCAACATTTACCTATATCTACTATCAAGGAAGTTCGCTATAGCAATCTACCTATAGCTGTAGCTATAGATTTCGTTTTTCAAAATTTTAGGGATAAAAAGTAGCCTATGTGTTAAGTCAGGGCATAATGTATCTCCATTTAAAATTTCAGCCAAATTAGTTCAGTAATTGCAGCGTTCAAGAGTAACAACACATACACACATAATATTCACAAACTTTCGCCTTTTTAATATTAGTGTGATAGTGTGATTTCCAATGGAATGTAACTTACATAGGGATCTTTTATTGGTGATGGATGGATGGATGGATGGATTTATTGGTGATGGATGGATGGATGTATCCTTTAGACATAGGGATATATCCATTATTAGGATAAAGGATACGCAATGGCTTGGTTTATTAAATCTCTTCTGTTAGGTTAGAGACACGTGGACCATCTCGTGCCGTTAACAAACTATACTTAACAGTAACTTGGTGAACCGGTTTTCTTAGTTGGATTAATTTTCCATCATATTTTTCTACGTTTCGGCGATATAACGAAATAAACACACTAAAACGTATGTGCTATGCGTCAATTCAATAGAAGCGTTGAGTCACCGACGAATGCGGTAGGACATGCTTGTCTAGTTCGCGGCTTCAGTAAAACGTGCTTCTTGCGGTGGATCGAGGCGTGTGCAGTTAAAACATTAAAGGGCTATACGAAAGGGACCACCACTACCACCACCACTACAGCCTTTTTAACGTCCCACTGCTGGGCACAGGCCTCCTCTCTCATAGGAGAGAGGGATTTAGAGCTTAGATCCGCCACGCTGCTCCAATGCGGGTTAGCGGGCTTTAACGACTATTGTCACATAAGTGATACCTAATAACCGGGACCGACTGCTTAACGTGCTCTCCGAGGCGCGGGGGTGAAACACCGCCCACTACCAACTCCGGCCTGGCACTGGAAATTTCTTGACAGAAAAGCCCGATACCTAACAATTTTTTTGTCCGACCCGGGAATCCAACCCAGGACCTCGTGATCTGCAGTCGAATATGCTAACCACTAGACCAACGAGGCAGTTATGGAAGGGACAGCAGATATCAATTTATGTGCGATAGATAGGGATGATAATTTTTTTCTGAAACACGCAGATTTATAAAGTAAAACCTATCCTCGAAGAGTTTTCTTTCTAGTTTTTAACCCCCGACGAAAAAATTAAAAATTAAAAAAACCCCCGACATTCGCCATTTTGTGTCGGTGGCCATCTTGGATTTGCACAGTGATATTCTACTAGTTGAGCCCTTTCATTTGATACCCATATTAAGGGAGTTGTGAAAAAATACGTAATCCGCCATTTTGTAGTGGCGGCCATATTGGATCGATTTTCATCAAACATAGCTAACAACACTCTCGGCTAATTCACCTTTCAAACAAAAAAAACCGCAGTCAAATCGGTCCACCCGTTTGAGCGCCACAGGGGAACAGACAGACACACACACACACACACACAGACACGTCAAACTTATAACACCCCGTCGTTTTTGCGTCGGGGGTTAAAAATTGAAATAAAATAAATAACAAAAATGGTATTACTGCCATTTAAGACGCATATCTCGATGCTTTGCAGTAAACAATAAACGGTTATGTTTAGCAATTTAAAATAATTTCATTATTATAATCATTAATGTATCAAATTCTGAATCATAATTATACGTTGAAGGTTTTGAAAATAATAACGTGTTCTTAGAATATTAATTTATTCGTCCTTCTGGCCTTGATTTAACAAGCCTAAATAATAAATTTTTATTCTTCCTAACATTCATCATTGTTCACTAAAACTTAGTCTCAAATTTTTTTAAGGATATTGATATTGAAAAATCATGATTGTATTATAGTAACAGTTAAACTATTGGTTGGTTGTATTGTCTTAGCACTCGAGCTATATCAGGGAACAGATAATCCTGCATGTGTTTTCCCCAGACGTCGTCCGCGTGGTTGAACAAAGCCCGCCGATTGACTGTGTAGTCCACCACATTTGGCAACTGTTTTCTTAGTGTGGCCACATCCGGGAGCGTCGACAGACGGTCGTTCCGTCCAGTCAACAGTGCAAATGGCATAGTGGCCAGCGTCAGGTTGTACACCGGTGGAACCGGAGAGTTATATACCAGAAGGTTCTGAGCAGTTCCGTAGTCGAATTGTGCAAAATCACTTCCGATCAGCTGCGAAAAGTGCAATATGTCCATCCAAGAAGTGCCCGCAGGAAAGTGATGTATAAAAACATTCACAAACGAAGGCTCAAACTCCTTCGGATCGTATCCGAATAAAATGAAAATTAAAGTGTTCAGACACAATTCATTACCAATAATGGGATACGTACAATATTTTCGAATCAATTTCGTACTCGTGCTGTTGAAACCTAAAAATTCTGTCACTTTAATACCGAGGCTACTCCATAACTGATTGATCACTGGTGCTGCTTGGAAAAGAGTCAATACAGGAGGCTTAATGTTAGTTAAGTGGCATATCGGTGCGAGTGCTATCATCACGTTTATCTTGGCGTTGTACTCTGGTCTGGTAGCGCCGAGGACGTAGAATATTAGATTTCCTCTGGAATGTCCGATGGCAGTTACGCTCGGTCTCTGTGTTTCATTCAAAATTCGGTCTATAAAAGCGGGGAGATCGTAGTATCCCATTTCGTGGAAGCTGAAATTCCAGTATGATGTGTCTTTGTCTGGATCGAGAGAGACATGTCTTCTGGAGTATCTGTTACCTCTTGAGTTCGCGAACCAGACGTCATAGCCTTCGTTTGCTAGCGTTACTCCCAGAGAGTTCTCACCTCTTAGTAGCCAAGTATCTGACGTATCTAGTAAACCGTGAACAAGTAGCACAGGATATTTGCTTCTGCCAGGTATATGGTAAAGGGTGAGGATGTATCCATCGTCGGTGGTGACTGCGTATTGTAAAGGCTGATGCCCGTACCTGTTAGCGAGTCCGATGAAGTCCAGGGTAGCATCTTCCGGTGGTTTTAGAAGAGACAGTAATTGGGCTGCATTCAAATTGCTGTTGAATATTGTAATAAGGGCTGTTAAGTAGAAGTAATTGGTTAGTATTATAGCCATTTTAGACCGCGTATTTACTCGATCCTCTCTAATTCACAATCATCAGTTATGTTCAGCAATGCAAATTGTGTTAAGACTTTTATACATAGATTACAATACTTATTGATTATTATAATTACTATTTGATAAGCCTTTTTTTTAAATTAATATGTAATATACATATTTATTTGTAGTGTCGCGGCAATTTGTGACCTATAATGATAAGAAGTCGACTTGAAGGCATTAATTAGATACTGGTAAGTTTGCGAGTATGTACTGATACAAGTAATAAGTCACGGTATGTCCCAACATGTAGTCTACGTGATTACTCTCTCAAAATATTCATACCAACGAGAGAAAAGAAACCATCGTTAGCGGTGGTTTACAGAGCTATTCAGAGTATCCAGTGAACTTGATCCAGTTGATAGACTGGAAATCCCGTTAAATTGTAAATCTATTGATTGTTTACGCTTCCATAACCGTATTGCGCGAACGATTTTCTGTACCACCTACAAGAAGAGAGACTCGCAATGGAACTTCCTCCACGGTTACATGAAGTGAGGTTTTGAAAAAAATCTGATTGCATATTTTACTTGTTTACATGATGATGATGTTCATAAACGTCCGGCAGAATATTATGGCGTAGGTCAAAATCGATCCCCTTGTATGTATATAATATTTTTTTAGAAAATTCTACGGGTGCCGTCATTTTACATACATTCAAACAGATTTGTTTATATCTATAATCAGCTATATGTTTTAATTGACGGTTTTGTGTTTATGGTGGAGTCATAATCTTTAGTTTATGGCACAGTTATTAAAAAGTAAAATGTATCGAATTCTAAATCTTAATTAAAAAAAAAAATAGAAGGCATTGTAAACAATAATATGTTCTGAAAATATTAATTTATTCATCGGTTTGTGCTATATTAATCTGTAATTGGTTGGTTGAATTGTATTAGCACTCGAGTTATATCAGGGAACAGATAGTCCTGCATGTGTCTTCCCCAAACGTCGTCCGCGTGGTTGAACAAAGCGCGCCGATTGACTGTGTAGTCCACTACATTTGGCAACTGTTTCCTCAGTGTGGCCACATCCGGGAGCGTCGACAGACGGTCGTTCCGTCCAGCCAACAGTGCAAATGGCATAGTGGCCAGCGTCAGGTTGTACACCGGTGGAACCGGAGAGTTATATACCAGGAGGTTCTGAGCAGTTCCGTAATCGAATTGTGCAAAATCACTTCCGATCAGCTGCGTAAAGTGCAATATGTCCATCCAAGAAGTGCCCGCAGGAAAATGATTTATAAGTACATTCACAAATGATGGCTCGAGCTCTTTCGGGTCGAATCCGAATAAACGGAAAATTAAAGTATTGAGACACAATTCATTACCAACGACGGGATACGTACAATAATCTCGAATCAATTTCGTACCCGTGCTGTTGAAACCTAAAAATTCTGTCACTCTAATATCGAGGCTATTGAATGACTGATAGATCACTGGCAGTTCCTTCAGAAGTGTCAACACAGGAGGCTTAATACTAGTTAAGTGGCATATCGGTGCGAGCGCTATCATCACGTTTATCTTGGAGTTGTACTCTGGTCTGGTAGCGCCGAGGATGTAGAACATTAGATTTCCTCTGGAATGTCCGATGGCAGTTACGCTCGGTCTCTGTGTTTCATTCAAAATTCGGTCTATAAAAGCGGGGAGATCGTAGTATCCCATTTCGTGGAAGCTGAACTTCCAGTATGACGTATCGTTGTCTGGATCGAGAGATACATGTCTTCTGGAGTATCTGTTACCTCTTGAGTTCGCGAACCAGACGTCATAGCCTTCGTTTGCTAGCGTTACTCCCAGAGAGTTCTCACCTCTTAGTAGCCAAGTATCTGACGTATCTAGTAAACCGTGAACAAGAAGCACAGGATATTTGCTTCTGCCAGGTATATGGAAAAGGGTGAGGATGTATCCATCGTCGGTGGTGACTTCGTGTTGCAAAGGCTGATGCCCGTACCTGTTAGCGAGTCCGATGAAGTCCAGGATAGCATCTTCCGGTGGAGGTTTTAGAGGAGGCAATAATTGGGCAGCATTCAAATTACTGTTGAGTATCGTAACAAGTGCTGTTAAGTAGAAGTAATGGGTTAGCATTATAGCCATTTTAGACAGCTTATATACTCGATGCTCTCTAATTCACACTCATCGGATATATTCAGCAATTTAAATTGTGTTGAGACTTTTATACATGGCAAACAATACTTATTGATTACTTTGTAATTACTTTTTGATTAGCTTTTTTTAATTCATGTTTTTAATTTATTTTTTAAATCATACCTATTTATTTGTAGTTTCGCGACAATTTGTGACCTATAATGATAAGACGTCGACTTCATGGCGTTAATTATGTATTCGTAAGGTTGCAGTGTTTCAGCACGGTGTTTACGAGGGTTATGCGAAAAAAGCGCACAGTTAACCCACGCGAACGAAGTCGCGGGTGTCCGCTTGTTTATAATGTTAGTAGGATACAAGCGGAAACCCGCGACTTCGTTCGCGTGGATATTGGTTTCCTAAGCTAATCATTTTGTTTTCCTAAAGTCCTTTGAGCTCATACCTTGCTAAAAACTGTTAAAAGTTCACCGGCGGATGTTTAGGTAGATCAAAATGTAAACATCCACCAGAGAAAGTCCCATCAAAATCGTTCCAGCTTTTCAGAGATAAGCCGGTAATTTTCAAAGTATCCCCTTTCTAACAAAAAAAGAATGAATGAAATCGGACCACGCGTTAAAGAATTACAGCTAAGTACACATTTTAACTTTCATCCCCTCTCCCAAAGGAACCGTGCTGAATTTCGGGATAAAAAGTATCCTATGTGTTACTCCATAGTATGTACTTAAATCGTGCCAAGTTTCATTTCAATCCATTCAGTAGTTTTTGCGTGATGCGCGCACAAACATACAGACAAACAGACAAAAATTTCAAAAATAGCTTTTTTACTTACTTGGGGATGAAATTTCCAAAAATCCTAAAACACGCTGTTCCTTATTTTTAACTGAAAGCATAAATACCGTTTTTCATGGATATAACTCAATAAATGACGTGAAAAATGATGGACTCTCATTTAAACTTTCATCCCCTATTTAACCCATTTACGATAGAATTTCCAAAAATCCTGAATCACATAATTCCTTATTTTAACTAAAAGCCGAAATACCGATTTTCATTGATATAACTTGAAAATAACGGACATTTATACAAACTTTCATCACCTATTGGACCCCCTTAGAGGTGGAATTTATCAATAATGCTGTCTTAGTATGTGCGTACGTCATAAAAGGAAGCTACTGCGGAAATTTCAAGTTTTTAGCTTCAGTGGTTTAGGATGTGCGTTAATGATCAGTCAGTCAGTCAGTCAGGACAAGCTTTTAATAAGTAGGTATAGATTGACGGTTTTGTGTTCCCGGCGGAATCATAATTTTTAGTTTAAGTCAGAGTTATTAAAATAGTCAAAGGTATTGTAAATAATAATATGTTCTGAAAATATTAATTTATTCATCAATTTGTGCTAGATTAATCTGTAATTGGTTGGTTGTATTGTCTTAGCACTCGATCTATATCAGAGAACAGATAATCCTGCATGTGTCTTCCCCAGACGTCGTCCGCGTGGTTGAACAAAGCGCGCCGGTTGACTGTGTAGTCCACCACATTTGGCAACTGTTTCCTCAGTGTGGCCACATCCGGGAGCGTCGACAGACGATCGTTCCTTCCAGCCAACAGTGCAAATGGCATAGTGGCCAGCGACAGGTTGTACACCGGTGGAACCGGAGAGTTATATACCAGGAGGTTCTGAGCAGTTCCGTAATCGAATTGTGCAAAATCACTTCCGATCAGCTGCGTAAAGTGCAATATGTCCATCCAAGAAGTTCCCGCAGGATAGTGATAAATAAAAACATTCACAAACGAAGGCTCGAACTCCTTCGGGTCGAATCCGAATAAAACGAAAATTAAAGTGCTCAGACACAATTCATTACCAATTACGGGATATGTACAATATTCTCGAATCAATTTCGTACCCATGCTGTTGAAACCTAAAAATTCTGTCAATCTAATATCGAGGCTATTAAATATCTGATAGATCACTGGCAGTTTCTTCAGAAGTGTCAATACAGGTGGCTTAGTGTTAGTTAAGTGGCATATCGGTGCGAGCGCTATCATCACGTTTATCTTGGCGTTATACTCTGGTCTGGTAGCGCCGAGGATGTAGAACATTAGATTTCCTCTGGAATGTCCGATGGCAGTTACGCTCGGTCTCTGTGTTTCATTCAAGATTCTGTCTATAAAGGCGGGGAGATCGTAGAATCCCATTTCATGGAAGCTGAATTTCCAGTATGATGTGTCTTTGTCTGGGTCGAGCGAAACATGTCTTCTGGAGTATCTGTTGCCTCTTGAGTTCGCGAACCAGACGTCATAGCCTTCGTTTGCTAGTGTTACTCCCAGGGAGTTCTCACCTCTCAGTAGCCAAGTATCTGACGTATCTAGTAAACCGTGAACAAGTAGCACAGGATATTTGCTTCTGCCAGGTATATGGAAAAGGGTGAGGATGTATCCATCGTCGGTGGTGACTTCGTGTTGCAAAGGCTGATGCCCGTACCTGTTAGCGAGTCCGATGAAGTCCAGGATAGCATCTTCCGGTGGAGGTTTTAGAGGAGGCAATAATTGGGCAGCCTTCAAATTACTGTTGAATATTGTAACAAGTGCTGTTAAGTAGAAGTAATGGGTTAGGATTATAGCCATTTTAGACAGCGTATATACTTGATGTTCTCTAATTCACACTCATCGGATATATTCAGCAATTTAAATTGTGTTGAGACTTTTATACATAGCTAAAAATACTTATAATCCGGTCAAATTATACATTCAAGGTTACAATAATTCACACTTGGCTGAAAATTGGTAGGATTGTTCAAAAAAAAAGTACTTGGGGTCAATTATTTCAACTTTTATGTGTGTAACTCCAAAATGATTAACTGTGCACTTTTTTCGCAATGCGCTTTTTACGCATAATCCTCGTAACAACCGTGCTGAACCGCTGCAACCTTGCCAGTACCTAATTAACGCCATCAAGTCGACTTCTCTATTATCATTATAGGTTACAAATTGTCGCGAAACTACAAACAAATAGGTATGGTTTAAAAAATAAATTAAAAACATATGAATTAAAAAAGCTAATCAAAAAGTAATTACAAAGTAATCAATAATAGTCCAGTCAAATTAGACTAAAAAATAGGGGTGAGGTTACAATAATTCTAAATAAAAATATTAAAGGATTGGCATATTGAAGAATAAACTTTAAATGTCGTTTCTTTGTTTTCAGGTTAGTGTAAAGTAGGTTATATTATTGTATAAAGAACGTTCATATTATTTTGTTTATAATAGTGCTAAAATTAAACCTTTGTTTTCAGAGCAACACATGTGTTTAACTCAATTATTGTCAATTCTTGAAGATTTACCTTATATATTTTTACACATCCTAACCTAACCTAAAATTATATTATTAAAATAAGTAAAGGATGTTACTAACATAGAATAGATAACAATGACGTGCAAGCTTAGTCTAACATAACCTAAACTAGCCTTTTTTTGGCGTGGTGGCTCCCGCGCTAACGAGGAGGGGATCGGGACAGCATGATCCCCCTCTCAGACAGTGAGGAGGCTATAAATTTACGGGTAGCTAGAACTTAACCTAGCCTTTTTGTTTTTTTTTTTGACGTGGTGGAAAACCTTTTATAGTTACCCCCGTTCTGCGGCTGAATGCGGCAGAACAAAGGTTATGTGGGACTCCAACCAGGTATACCCACTAAAAACCACCATGGCATGACCCTCATGCTGTGTGCTGGACGCCTGGAGACGCCCAAAGTATGCATCCCAGGCGTCCGGCAGCCGCCCCAGCTGGGGCTCCCGCTCGCCTCTGGGCTGTCCCTCCAGAGGCTCGCGCCCTCCCGTAATTTTTTAACGAGGTTTTCTTCCTCCCGCGATAGGCATCGCTGCCCCCCGCCACGGGGTGTCTCACCCCCAGTCTCATCCGCAGTGCCCTCTGCTAATCAGAGGGACACGCGGAGAAACCTCCCTCCGCCAGGTCATTGGCCATGGCTGACAAATCCCCGTAGGAAAATTATTAACCATGTAACCGGGGCGCACCCGCCCGAATACTGCTCTTCCCCTCGGACGTATCCAAGAGGACCAGCAGCACCCAGGCACACTTGGAGGTTACCTGGCTAGCACCCCAACCTAACCTAGCCTAACCTAACCTGCGCTTTTTTCGCGACACCTTGTGACATTCCTTATATGTACGACGATTCAAATCCAAAAGGGTAACTGCGTTTTTTCGCTGTGCGCATTTTTCGCGATACCTTTTACGAGTAGGTATGTACAGATAAAAATAATAAGTCACGGTTTGGCCCCACACCACACGTAGTCTACGTGATTACTCTTAAAATATCCATATCAATGAGAGAAAATAAACCATCGTTAGCGGTGGTGTATAGAGTTAACCAGAGCATCCAGTGAACTGGAAATTCGACGACCTCCCTGGCGCAGTGGTGAGCGCTGTGGTCTTATAAGTGGGAGGTCCTAGGTTCGATTCCTGGCAGGGGCAATTTGGAATTTTATAATTTCTAAATTGTCTCTGGTCTGGTCTGGTGGGTAGCTTCAGCCGTGGCTGATTACCACCCTACCGGCAAAGCCGTGCCGCCAAGACATTTAGCGTTTCGGTACGATGCCGTGTAGAAACCGATCAGGGGTATGCATACCTCTTCCAAGTTAGTCCGTTTCCATCTTAGACTGCATCATCACTTACCATCAGGTGAGGTTGCAGTCAAGGGCTAATTTTTACTTGAATAAAAAATAAAAATCAGCCAAGTGCGAGTCGGGCCGCGCTCTTTCAGGGTTCCGTACATAATTATGAACAATATAATATTTTGGGTCTAAGAAATATTTAATTTCCGAGCTAGACATCGCAACAAACCGTGAAAGAAAAACCCAAAAAAATGATCGTTTATTTTGGTCACAGCTTATAAACTATTTAATAAATCGTTGTTTTCAGTATTTGTTGTTTAAATAGAGCATATAGTACATAATATACTGAAATATCATATTCCCAACTAGTTTAGTTTTTGAGATAGCCCCCGTCACAAAAATGGTCTAAAACTGACAACTTTGATGGCCTCCCATTCCCTTATTTTTTGAGATAAAAATTAAAAAAATATATATTTGTACTCTACTTAATGAGCTCTAAACAATGATACCCCACAAGCTAGGGTAAAGAAAAAATTTTTTTTTCCGGCTCCTTTTTCATGTATGGGAGCCCCCCTGAAAAATAATTTAATTCAATTTCTAATTCAATATTTGATTTTGGGTTAACGTTTTACACTAAATACCAAAATTTCAGGTTTGTAACTCATTTCGTCTGCGAGCTAGAGACATGTGACCGGCGGACAGACGGACAGACAGACAGCCGAGTGACATTAATAGGGCTCCGTTTTTTACCCTTCGGGTACGGAACCCTAAAAACCGTGGAATTGTAAGTCCTTTAATTATTTTCGCTTTCATAACCGTGTTACGCAAACGATTTTCTATATCCCACCTATAAGACGTGTAAGAGACTCGCAATGAAACTTCCTCCACAGTTACGTGAAAGAAAAACAAATCATTTTCCAATTATGTAGCACTAGCTGTCCGCCTCGGCTTCGCCCGTGGTACATATATAGCCTATAGCACTCAAGGATCACTTACATATCCAACGGTGAAAGAATTTTTGAAATCGGTCCAGTAGTTCCTGAGATTAGCGTTCGCCCGTGGTACATATAGAGCCTATAGCACTCAAGGATCACTTACATATCCAACGGTGAAAGAATTTTTGAAATCGGTCCAGTAGTTCCTGAGATTAGCGTTCGCCCGTGGTACATATAGAGCCTATAGCACTCAAGGATCACGTACATATCCAACGGTGAAAGAATTTTTGAAATCGGTCCAGTAGTTCCTGAGATTAGCGTTCGCCCGTGGTACATATAGAGCCTATAGCACTCAAGGATCACGTACATATCCAACGGTGAAAGAATTTTTGAAATCGGTCCAGTAGTTCCTGAGATTAGCGCGTTCAAACAAACAAACTCTTTTATATATACGCTTTATTATATTAGTATAGATTAGAACCTACTAAAGGAAACAGCAATCCGTAAACACATAATATTGTGGAACCCATAGATAAAATTGGTACAGAACAAATCGTATAAAAAAATTGACGCCTCATGATAACTCAATATAATTGACGATATAATTTGACGACCTCCCTGGCGCAATGGTGAGCGCTGTGGTCTTATAAGTGGGAGGTCCTGGGTTCGATTCCCGGCAGGGGCAATTTGAGATTTTATAATTTCTAAATTGTCTCTGGTCTGGTCTGGTGGGAGGCTTAAGCCGTGGCTGGTTACCACCCTACCGGCAAAGCCGTGCCGCCAAGCGATTTAGCGTTCCGGTACGATACCGTGTAGAAACCGATCAGGGGTATGCATACCTCTTCCAAGTTAGCCCGCTTCCATTTTAGACTGCATCATCACTTACCATCAGGTGAGATTGCAGTCAAGGGCTGACTTGTAGTTAAATTAAAAAAAAAAAATTTAATTAGAGAAGAAGGGGAATATTAGTAATGTTCATCGTGGCTAATATTCTTCATTAAAAAATAAATAATAATAATTAATTAATCGGTGTCAAGTTAACGTAGTGTATACTCGTATATGTTACAGGTAAGGTTGGAAGTTGGAATAAACTAATTAGTAAAGTATTACCCAAGGCTTTTGGGTAATGTCCAAATAATAATGAAAATAAGTTTTAATTCGGGATTTACCCACTCATTTACTAAGTCACCTAGGTGTATACAAGGTTACCAAAGACAGTCTACAAGAGTTTTTACTAAGTACTCATGTGCCCGGCCGCAGGCCGGCCACTTAGGTTCTATTGGGTCCTAGGTAGAATGTGGTCCAAAACGAAATCTGAGCACCGCAACCCCAATCAATAAGTACGTTAAGTTCGAACAGTACAGATACACCTAGGTGAGTTAGTAAATGAGTGGGTAAATCCCGAATTAAAACTTATTTTCATTACAAGCGGACACCCGCGACTTCGTTTGCGTGGATATATATTAGTTTTTAAAAATCCCGTAGGAATCATTTTGTTTTCCCTAAGCTCATTTGAGCTCATACCATGCTAAAAAACGTTAAAAGTTCACTGGCGGATGTTTAGGTAGATCAAAATGTAAACATCCGCCAGTGAAAGTTCCATCAAAATCGATACAGCCTTTTAGAGATTAGTCGGTAATCTTTAAAGTATCTACTTTCTAACAAAAAAAGAATGAATGAAATTGGACCTCGCGTTATTGAATTACAGCTAAATACACGTTGTGACTTTCATACCCTCTCCCTAGGGAACCGTGCTAAACGGGATAAAAAGTATCCTATATGTTACTCTGTAGTATGAACTTAAATCGTACCAAGTTTCGTTTCAATCCATTCAGTAGTTTTTGCGTGATGCGCGCACAAACATACAGACAAACAGACAAAAATTTCAAAAATAGCTTTTATACGTTCTATTACTTATCCCTAACATCCCCCAGTTATTATTTTGCAAAAATCTTCAATGTATACAGATACGGCAAGTCTACGATTTTATTATATGTATAGATAGAATATAGATTATTTAGACACTACCCGAAAGACTTGGGTAATACTTAGGTTTACCCGGGTAAACCTAAGTTTATTCCAACTTCCAACCTTACCCGTAACATATACAAAAACCATCGCATTGATCTTCGAGTTGTACTCTTTTTTCTGAGCCAGTTACATAGTATGTCGTGGCTAGGTTTACTGAACTTCCGAAACTGTTTGTGCCCTCATGGCTCGAACTCGACGTGACTGCTCGAATATCTGTTACCCCTAGTGTTGCCAGGCCACACCTCGTAGCCGGCATTCGCTAACCTCACTACGAGAGAATCTTGCCTGTTTAGTATCCAAGAAAATATATGGCGTAGGTCATAAGCAATCCCCTTGTATATATGAAAACAAAACCCCTATTTAACTCCCTCGGGGTAGAAGGTTTTGAAAATCCTGAATTACGTAGATAAGTCTTAATTGTTGACCGAAAGATCAAATACAAATTTCCATGGATATCTATCTTCTATCTTCTATCTATACTTCTATCTATCTATCTATAATATAATATATAATAATATATATATATTATATATATATATATATATATATATATATATATATATATATATATATATATATATATATATATATATATATATATATATATATATAATCTATAATATAATAAAACTGTAACAGATCCAATTCTGTACATTGAAGATATTTTGAAAATTTTTGTTGGAGGGCACTCTATAATCGATACTGAAACCAAAACTGCAATTTTTTTCATTTTTGTCTGTCTGTCTGTCTGTCTGTCTGTCTGTATCTTGGCCGCGCATCACGCCGAGACTACTAAATGGATTTCAATCAATGAAACTTAGTACGATTTGAGTTTATACTCCGAGGTAGGACATAGGATACTTTTTATTCCGAAATTCAACATGGTTCCCATGGGAGAGGGGAAGAAAGTTAAAACATGTATTTAGCTGTAATTCATTAACGCGTAGTTCGATTTAACTCATTCTTTTTTTGTTAGAAAGATAGTACTTTAATTATTTTCCCGTAAATATTTCAAGGTCGTAGGTTTTTTAGTTCAAAAATGACAGACATTTATTGGGTTCAAATAATTTGGGACCCGGATTTTTGTACGTATGGCTTATTTTAAACTGGCGTGCGTTTAAATTTATGTTTGTCGGTCTGTCAATTTGCTCCAGCTAATCTCCGAAACGGCTGGATTGATTTTGAAGAAACTTTCAATGGCAGATAGGTGATGTTACAAGGAGTAACTTAGGCTACATTTATTTTAGGTACAAAAAAGGATTATGGGATCCAATCCGATCCTATATATAAACCTATATAACCACGCGGACGAAGTCGCGGGGGTCAGCTAGTAATATAATATAATAAAACTGTAACAGATCCAATTCTGTACATTGAAGATATTTTGAATTTGTTTTTTTGGGGGCACTATAATCGATACTGAAGCCAAAACTGTAATTTTTTTCATTTTTGTGTCTGTCTGTCTTTCTGTCTGTCTGTCTGTCTGTCTGTCTGTATCTTGGCCGCGCATCACGCCGAAACTACTGAATGGATTCGAATGAAACTTGATACTATTTGAGTTTATACTCCGAGGTAGGACATAGGATACTTTTTATCCCGAAATTCAGCACGGTTCCCTTGGGAGAGGGGAAGAAAGTTAAAACGTGTATTTAGCTCTAATTCAATAACGCGTAGTTCGATTTAACTCATTCTTTTTTTGTTAAAAAGGTAGTACTTTAAGTATTGTCCCGTAAATATTTCAAGGTCATAAGTTTTTTAGTTCAGAAATGACAGACATTTATTGGGTTCAAATAACTTGGGACCCGGATCTTTGAACGTACGGCTTATTTTAAACTGGTGTGCGTTTAGAGTTATGTTTGTCGGCCTGTCTATTTGTTCCAGCTAATTTCTGAAACGGCTGGATCGATTTTGATGGAACTTTCAATGGCAGATAGGTGATGTTATATGGAGTAACTTAGGCTACATTTAGTTTAGGTACAAAAAAGGATTATTGGATCCGATCCGATCCTATATGTATAAAAACCTATATAACGACGTGGACGAAGTCGCGGGGCTCAGCTAGTAACTTAATAAATGACGTGAAGAATGACGGCCTATTCTCGAATGATACAAACTTTCGTCCCTTATTAAACTTACTTGGGGATGAAATTTGAAAAAATCCTAAAACACGGTGTTCTTTATTTTTAACTGAAAGCCGTTCTTCATGGATATAACTCAATAAATGACGTGAAAAATTATGGACTCTCATTTAAACTTTCATCCCCTATTTAACCCACTTACGATAGAATTTCCAAAAATCCTTAATCACATAATTTCTTATTTTAACCAAAAGCCGAAATACCGATTTTCATTGATATAACTTGAAAAATAACGGACTTTTATACAAACTTTCATCGCCTATTGAACGCCCTTAGAGGTGGATTTTGTCAGTAATCCTTTCTTAGTATGCGCGTACGTCATAAAAGGAAGCTACTGCGGCAATTTCAAGTTTTTAGCTTCAGTGGTTTAGGATGTGCGTTGATGATCAGTCAGTCAGTCAGTCAGGACAAGCTTTTAATAAGTATAGATTGACGGTTTTGTGTTCGCGTTGTTGTGTTAAATCAGAGTTACTAAAATAGTCAAAGGTATTATCTATAATATAATAAAACTGTAACAGATCCAATTCTGTACATTGAAGATATTTTGAAAATTTTTATTGGAGGGCACTCTATAATCGATACTGAAGCCAAAACTGCAATTTATTTCATTTTTGTCTGTCTGTCTGTCTGTCTGTCTGTCTGTCTGTCTGTCTGTCTGTCTGTCTGTCTGTATCTTGGCCGCGCATCACGCCGAAACTACTGAATGGATTCGAATGAAACTTGGTACGATTTGAGTTTATACTCCGAGGTAGGTTATAGGATACTTTTTATCCCGAAATTCAGCATGGTTCCCTTGGGAGAAGGGATGAAAGTTAAAACGTGTATTTAGCTGTAATTCATTAACGCGTTGTTCGATTTCACTCATTCTTTTTTTGTTAGAAAGGTAGTACTTTATATATTGTCCCGTAAATATTTCAAGGTCATAGGTTTTTTAGTTCAGAAATGACAGGCATTTAGTGGGTTCCAATAACTTGGGACGTGGATGTTTGTACGTACGGCTTATTTTAAACTGGCGTGCGTTTAAATTTATGTTTGTCGGCCTGTCTATTTGTTCCAGCTAATCTCCGAAACGGCTGGATCGATTTTGATGGAACTTTCAATGGCAGATAGGTGATTTTAAGGAGTAACTTAGGATACATTTAGTTTAGGTACAAAAAAGAATTATGGGGTCCGATCCGATTCTATATAAAAACCTATATGCAGGCGAACGAAGTCGCAGGGGTCGGCTAGTCTATCTATAATATAATAAAACTGTAACAGATCCAATTCTGTACATTGAAGATATTTTGAAAATTTTTATTGGAGGGCACTCTATAATCGATACTGAAGCCAAAACTGCAATTTTTTTCATTTTTGTCTGTCTGTCTGTCTGTCTGTCTGTCTGTCTGTCTGTCTGTCTGTCTGTCTGTCTGTATCTTGGCCGCGCATCACGCCGAAACTACTGAATGGATTCAAATGAAACTTGGTACGATTTGAGTTTATACTCCGAGGTAGGACATAGGATACTTTTTATCCCGAAATTCAGCACGGTTCCCTTGGGAGAGGGGATGAAAGTTAAAACGTGTATTTAGCTGTAATTCATTAACGCGTTGTTCGATTTCACTCATTCTTTTTTTGTTAGAAAGGTAGTACTTTATATATTGTCCCGTAAATATTTCAAGGTCATAGGTGTTTTAGTTCAGAAATGACACACATTTATTGGGTTCAAATAACTTGGGACCCGGATCTTTGAATGTACGGCTTATTTTAAACTGGTGTGCGTTTATATTTTATGTTTGTCGGTCTGTCTATTTGTTCCAGCTAATCTCCGAAACGGCTGGATCGATTTTAATGGAACTTTTAATGTTATAAGGAGTAACTTAAGCTACATTTAGTTCGTAGTACATAAAAGAATTATATGGGATCCGATCCGATCCTATATAAAAACCTATATCTACGCGAACGAAGTTGCGGGGGTCAGCTAGTAAATACATAATAATATGTTCTGAAAATATTAATTTATTCATCAATTTGTGCTAGATTAATCTGTAATTGGTTGGTTGTATTGTCTTAGCACTCGCTTTATATCAGGGAACAGATAATCCTGCATGTGTTTGCCCCAGACGTCGTCCGCGTGGTTGAACAAAGCGCGCCGGTTGACTGTGTAGTCCACCACATTTGGCAACTGTTTCCTCAGTGTGGCCACATCCGGGAGCGTCGAGAGACGGTCGTTCCTTCCAGCCAACAGGGCAAATGGCATAGTGGCCAGTGTCAGGTTGTACACCGGTGGAACCGGAGAGTTATATACCAGGAGGTTCTGAGCAGTTCCGTAATCGAACTGTGCAAAATCACGTCTGATTAGCTGCGTAAAGTGCAATATATCCATCCAAGAAGTGCCCGCAGGAAAGTGATATATAAGTACATTCACAAACGATGGCTCGAGCTCCTTCGGGTCGTATCCAAATAAACGGAAAATTATAGTGTTCAGACACAATTCATTACCAACTACGGGATACGTACAATAAGCTCGAATCAATTTCGTACCCGTGCTGTTGAAACCTAAAAATTCTGTCACTCTGATATCGAGACTATTGAATGACTGATAGATCACTGGCAGTTCCTTCAGAAGTGTCAATACAGGAGGCTTAGTGTTAGTTAAGTGGCATATCGGTGCGAGCGCTATCATCACGTTTATCTTGGAGTTGTACTCTGGTCTGGTAGCGCCGAGGATGTAGAACATTAGATTTCCTCTGGAATGTCCGATGGCAGTTACGCTCGGTCTCTGTGTTTCATTCAAGATTCGGTCTATAAAAGCGGGGAGATCGTAGTATCCCATTTCGTGGAAGCTGAAATTCCAGTATGACGTATCGTTGTCTGGATCGAGAGAGACATGTCTTCTGGAGTATCTGTTGCCTCTTGAGTTCGCAAACCAGACGTCATAACCTTCGTTTGCTAGTGTTATTCCTAGGGAGTTCTCACCTCTTACTAGCCAAGTGTCGGACGTATCTACTAAACCGTGAACAAGTAGCACAGGATATTTGCTTCTGCCAGGTATACGGTAAAGGGTGAGGATGTATCCATCGTCGGTGGTGACTTCGTATTGTAAAGGCTGATGCCCGTACCTGTTAGCGAGTCCGGTGAAGTTCAGGATAGCATCTTCCGGTGGAGGTTTTAGAGGAGGTAAAAATTGAGCAGCATTCAAATTGCTGTTGAATATTGTAACAAGTGCTACTACGTAGAAGTAAAAGGTTGGTGTGACCAACATTTTAGACCGAGTATGTACTCGATGTTCTCTAATTCAGAATAATCGGTTACTTTTAGCACTATGAATTGTGTCGAGACTTTTATACTAAACTAAGTATTATTGTTTACTATATTATTTACTAATTACTTTAAAATTGCTTTTTGATTAGCTTTTTTTAATTAACCTACTCTATATCCTACGGCCTACCTTCTATCGCAAACTGGAAGTAAGTATATTTATCACACTATCACACTTAATATTATAAAGGTGAAAGTTTGAGTGTGTGTGTATATATATATATTTGTTACTCTTTAACGCCGTAACTACTGAACCGATTTGGCTGAAATTCTGAATGGTGATAGATTATGCCCTGACTTAACACATAGCATAGGCTACTTTTTATCCTGGAAAAATTCACAGTTCTCACGGGATTTTGAAAAACCGAAATCTATAGCTGCAGATTACTATAGCAAACTTCCTTGAAAGTAGGTAATGGTTGGAAAAAGGAGCGGGAACGGGAACCGGAAATTCACGATTCTCTCGGGATTTGTAAAAAACCGAAATTCACGCGGGCGAAGCCGCGGGCAGAAGTCAGTGTAATCAATAATTAATTGCTTAGGAGATTTAGGAATTGTTGACATTGAATTGATATTGAGTCAATCTTGATGCTGCAGAGTAGGTACTGCATTCCTAAGTTATGAGGATTTAGGATATATCGATTGCAAATTCATATAGACTTACACTAAAAAATTTAAAATAAAAATTCAATTGAGTCAAGTTTTATTTATAGAAAAAAAAAATTACGTTGAGTAGATTACAAAGTAACATAATTTATGTATATTCATTATAATCTATTATTATACCATTTTAAGCGTAGCATTAATGTAGGGCAACAAATATTCACTCATATGTTTTCCCCAAACACTGTCTCCGTGACTGAACTGCTGACGAGGGTTCACGAGGTACTCCACATAGTTGGGCAGCTTGTCCTTCAACAGCTGCACGTCTTTTAAGTCTGACAAAGGGTCATTTCTTCCAGCAAAAAGAGCAACAGGCATAGTAACTTTGTCCAAATTGTATAAGGGCGGTTTCGTCGAATTGTACTTGATCCGGTTACCCCAGGGCCCGTAATCGTAACGGGCGAATCTCTCGCTGACACCTATTTGCCCGAAGTGTTCGTAGTTCATCCAAGACGTACCGGAGGGGAAGTGATAAATGAATACTTTAAAGAATTCCGCTTCAAATTCGGAAGGATCGAATCCAATTATTGGAAAGAAGATCAAGTTGGCGCATAGAGCGTAGCCAATAATTGGTTCAGAACAAAATTTTCTGAGCAATTCGTTTGTTACACTGTCATACCTTAAAAGGCTGTAGGAACCCAGTTTTCTGAAAAATTTGCTCAGGGCCGGTGCTGCTCTCAAATATAAAGACACAGGCGGGGGAGCATTGTGCATGTGGCATATGGGCGCCAGCGCTATCATCAGGTTGATCTTCGCATTGTACTCCGGGCGAGTGGAGCCGAGGATGTAGAATATGGCGTTTCCTTGAGAATGTCCAATGGCTGTTAGGTTTTTCGCACCCGTTTCATGCAGCACTTTATCTATAATTGCGGGTAGATCGTAATACCCGAGTTCGTGGATGGTGAACTGCCAATACTGTTTGTGTTTTCGTCGGTCGAACCTGACGTGACCGCTGGAATACCTGTTGCCCCTTGTGTTGCCGAGCCACACGTCGTAGCCGTCGTCCGCTAACTTGATGGCGATAGAATCTCGCCCTCTCAGTATCCAAGTGTCCGAAGAATCCAAGAATCCGTGCATCAGCAGCATCGGTATCCGACGTTTGCCCGGAAGATGGTAAATCTCCAGGAGGTGCCCATCCTGGGTTTTCACTTGATATATCTCCGGTGGATGGCCATATTTTGTGGCGAGTCCGGTGAAGTCCAACAGAGCGTCTTCCGGAACGCGTTCCGCGGCAGGCGTCAGTGGAATGTGAGTTATTACAAGGTCACATTTAAATAACACAATTAAAACGATTATTAAAACGCAAATCGACGGGATCGATGTCGTCATCTTTTCTAATCTTAAAGTCAAATACATTTTAAATGGATTTAAAATTTACATCTACATTTATATACAGCCGGGTCTGTGGTGTAGCGGAGTCGCCGTTCATTAGTCAAATTATATTATTTAAGTATTTAAACGTATTTTATTATTGTAATAGTCGAACGGTGCGGTGTAAGCGGTGATAGCCTAGTGGTTGAAACGTCGGCCTTCTCTTCAAGGAGGCTGAGTTCGATCCCCGACATGCACCTCAACTTTTCGGAGTTATATGCGTCTTAAACGGTTAAATATTACTTGCTTGCAACGGTGACGGAAAACATCGTGAGGAAACCTGTACACTTGAGAGTTTTCCATAACGTTCTCAAAGGCGTGCCAACTGCCAAGCCGCACTTGGCCACCGTGATCGACTGCGGCCTAAACCCTTCACATTCTGAGACCACCCTGTAGTGAGCCAGTGAGCACACTAATATTACAAAGGCGAAAGTTTTTGTGTGAGTGTATGTTTGTTACTCTTTAACGCCGCAACTACTGAACCGATTTACCTGATATTTTGAATGGAGATAGATTATGCCTATGCCATCGAACTATTACGCTTAGAAGGTAAGTTTCTAACAAATTTCCGCTCGAAACGTAAGCTATAAACCAACCCATGTGTGCCCTGTAATTACATTTGCCGACACGCACACAAGCGCATGAGTACCTTGAGCACTGACGCGACGATAGACGTACCGAGTTGTTTAGGCTTGCTAAAAACGGCTTATCGCCGCGTCGACGACTGCCTTTCTTTACCTATTTATTCTAAGGCCTATGCCTATATTAACACATGCCTATGCCTATGCCTATAAACACATAGGCTACTTTTTATCCTGGAAAAATCTACAGTTCCCACGGGTTCCAACCGCGGCGGCTGCGATTCCCACACAAACAAGCGGTCTCGTGAGTATAGAAATAAAACTGCTCTCCCGCAACCGCGGCGGGCGCGGGTGCAAACCGCTCACTGAGTTCTTACACTAAATTTCAATGATTGAATTGAATAGAATTTATATTATTTGAATCACGCTTCGTAGAGTTTATGGCATTTTACGTTGACCAATTTTTTTTTTTGCTGGGTACTAAATGGCATTCTAGAACAGACAATTTAAATATTTTATTTTTGTACTAGAGGATGCCCGCGACTTCGTCCGCGTGGATTTAGTTTTTAAAATCCCGCGGGAACTCTTTGTTTTTTCTAAGCTCCTTTGAGCTCGTACTGTTAAAAGTCACGCATTAAAATGGAACTATATTGAGTATGAATTTTTTAATACCTCTTTCCCATCACTAAAGTTTTCCCAATGAAAGCCCCGTCATTCATTTAATAATGAATTATATAATTAAACGAATGATAATATTGTTACACATATAATTTGCATGCCAGAAATGGCCAAATACATTGATACCATTATAATACAAATTGTAAACATCTTTTGTACATGTTTCATGCAAATAAAGGATAAAATCTAATCTAATCAAAATCGGTCCAGCATTTGGGAGACAAACATACAAACAGATAAATAGACAAAAATTTCAAAAAATGCTTTTTTACATTCTTTTACTTATCCCTAACGTTTTTCAGTTATTTTTTTTATAAGATCTTTAATATACAGACACGGCAATTGTACGATTTTATTATGTATATGGATTTAATTCTTTTTTTTTAAACTCGTTGGAACAAAAGTTCTTTAATATTACATATCACTGGTCCGTGTGGCATATAGAAGTTGCCTGTGGAAGGTTGTTGTTTTTTTTAATTTACCCTGTACAATTATACCTAATGACTAACAATATTTATTTATAACATATCGTCCACGTTGCTGTGTTTGTGAGTTCACTCGAAGCGCTTTACACTCGCACCAGTTCACTTAAAATATGTACGAGTATATTATATTATATATATAAAGCTACTTGAAGTCAGGTACTGATCACCTCTCCTGAACAATTTTGTATGGGACTTTTTCACCATAATTTTCATGTGTGTAAAATTCAAAAATATAAGGTCTACAAAATTATAGAGAGAGCTGAACGTGGAAAACTGACTAGGGTGCCCTAAGGGATCTCGAAAACTATCAGTCGGAAAGGTACCGTCCCGAAACAAAAAATGTTCAAAACCTTGGGCCATTGGGTGAACCGGTGAAAAAAATATGGCCACCAAACAAAAAAAAATTTCGTCTCCATACAAAAATTTTGCTAATTTTCAAGAGGCTCTCCAGAACAATTTTGTATGGAACTTTTTTCGCCTCACTATTTATATGCGTAGAACTTATGGGTCTTCCTTCAGGAAAAATATGAAACGTCATGAATGTGGAAAATTTACCAGAGTACCCCAAAGGCTCTCAAAAACTATCAGTCATAGAGACATGGTCCTCAAACTGAAAATGTTCAAAACCTTGGGCCCTTTGGTAAGCCAGTAAAAAAAAGATAGGCACCGAACAAAAAAAATTTTCGCGTCCATACAAATTTTTTTTTTAATTTTCAAGAGGCTCTCCAGAACATTTTTGTATAGAACTTTTTTTACCTCACTAAGCGCATGCATAGAGCTCATGAGTGTCCTTTCAGGAAAAATACGAAACGTTATGATTGTGGAATATTTACCAGAGTACCTCATGGGTCCTCCAAAACTACCAGTCATACAGACATGGTCCCAAACAAATGTTATTAAAGATCTTGGGCCATTGGGTGAACCGGTAAAAAAAAGATGGCCGCCGAACAAAAAAAAATTTTCTCCATACAAATTTTTTGGGTTATTTTCAAGAGGCTCTCCAGAACAATTTTGTATGGAACTTTTTCCTTTCAATATTTATGTGCGTAGAACTTATGGGTCTTCCTTCAGGAAAATTATGAAACGTCATGAATGTGGAAAATTTACCAGAGTACCCTATGGGTCTTCCAAAACTACCAATCATACAGACATGGTCCCAAACAAATGTTATTAAAGACCTTGGGCCATTGGGTGAACCGGTAAAAAAAAGATGGCCGCCGAACAAAAAAAAATTTTCTCCATACAAATTTTTTGGGTTCTTTTCAAGAGGCTCTCCAGAACAATTTTGTATGGAACTTTTTCCCTTCACTATTTACGTGCGTAGAACTTATGGGTCTTCCTTCAGGAAAATTATGAAACGTCATGAATGTGGAAAATTTACTAGAGTACCTCATGGGTCCTCCAAAACTACCAGTCATACAGACATGGTCCCAAACAAATGTTATTAAAAACCTTGGGCCATTGGGTGAACCGGTAAAAAAAAGATGGCCGCCGAACAAAAAAATTCTCTCCATACAAATTTTTTGGGTTCTTTTCAAGAGGCTCTCTTAGACATTTTTGTATGATAAATTTTCCCCCAACTACACTTATAAATAGAACTTAAAGATATTTTTTCACAAAAATCACAAAACGTAGTGAATGTGGAAAAAATACCAGAGTACCCTAACGGCCCTCCAAAACTATCAATCATAGAGGCATGGGTCCTGAAACTAAAAATGTTCAAGACCTTAGGCCCTTTGGTGAGCCAGTAAAAAAAAGATAGCTACGGAACAAAAAAATTCGTGTCCATACAAAATTTCTTTTTAATTTTCAAGTGGCTCTCCAGAACATTTTTGTATAGATCCATTTTTTTCCACTTAACGCATGCATAGAACTGATTAGTGTTTTTTCAGAAAAGATACGAAACGTGATACCAATATTTCTTTCTATCTTTCAAGAGACTCTCCAGAATATTCTGGTATTTGGTATGGCCTCCCATTTCTTTATTTTACGAATATTGAAGAGACTACAAGGCACGCGAGCTGCTTGCAGCTCGCGCACCGAGCGCAACACTAGTTATGTATAAAGCTGTGATAGCCTAGTGGTTAGGGCAACCGACTTCTAATCGGAGGTCGTGGGTTCGATCCCGGGGCACGCACCTCTAACTTTTCGGAGTTGTGTGCGTTTTGAGTATTTAAATATCACTTGCTTTAACGGTGAACGAAAACATTGTGAGAAAACCTGCATGCCTGAGAGTTCTCCATAACGTTCTCAAAGGCGTGTGAAGTCTGCCAATCCGCTTGCCAGCGTGGTAGACTATGGCCAAAACCCTTCTCACTCTGAGAGGAGACCCGTGCTCTGTAGTGAGCCGGTAATGGGTTGATCATGATGATTATGATATTATGTATGGTCTCGGTTGTGAGATCGAGGGCGCACGAGTAGATAAGTACAGAGGGGAAGCTTCTTCAAGCGGCCGGCTGTAGGTACACTCACACATATGCGCTCGTTTGTCACCCAAATGTACAGGTTGGTGGACCGAGCGGGCGTCCGTGAACCGTTGGTGAGTGTGTTTGTGTGAATGTACCTACAGCGGGCCGCTTGTAGAAGCTTCCCCTCTGTACTTATCTACTCGTGTGTCGAGGGCGTGGAGCGCGCGCGTCAGCGACGTTGGTAGCACGTACCGCTGCTGGCAGTGCCTCATGGACACCATGAGGCACTGCCAGCAGCGGTACGTGCGCTCATGGATCTCTCCGGAGTGCACAGATTCACCTTATTTTAACCCCGACGCAAAAACAACGGGGTGTTATAAGTTTGACGTGTCTGTGGGTGTGTCTGTCTGTTCCACCGTAGCGCTCAAACGGGTGAACCGATTTGAATGCGTTTTTTTTTTGTTTGAAAAGTGAATTAGTCAGGAGTGTTGTTAGCTATGTATGATGAAAATCGGTGCAAGATGGCCGCCGCCACAAAATGGCGGATTACATATTTTTTCACAACTCCCTCAATATGGGTATCAAAGCAATGGGCTTGACTAGTAGAATAGCACTATGCAAATCGAAGGTGGCCGCCACCACAAAATGTCGGAGGTTTTTTAAATTTTTAATTTATACTTGTTTATCGTATGATAAGCTTACGCTTGACGACAACCACGTCTGATAGAAAGCAATGATGAGATCTAAGTTGGAACACGCTTGCTTAGAAAATGCCTATTCACTCTTGCCTTGATGGTACTTAACTGCGAGAACATGTTCGCATTGCATACCTTCCTTCTGATCGCCTTAAAAATATACGTCACCAGTGTAGGTTTCCTCCTTGTGCTCGGATCTTTGTATTCTGTCATCCTTAGAACAAATAATGTTGGGTATTTACTTCAAGAGATAATACACATACACCCCATACAGCCTCCTATACAAGTATCTCACAAACTTGTTCTACGCTCGCTCCAACGTAATAGCCCAAGAGCCCACGACGGTCAGTCCTTAGTTATTTTATAAACCCCCCTGTCAGACACCCTTGAACTTTTAAAATTTAAGGGTGTCTGACAGGGGGCTCCAACTGTTATAAGCGTCCGGTAATGCATGACGTGATTTCTAATACTATTCCGAAGAAAATATAAAAAAACTAGACTTTATACTTTGACGTAAGTTTTTTACACCTTTATTAAGTATCTGTTATCTCCAAAAGTAACCATGATCATATCACTTCATAGTCACTGGTCGTTCCTCCCTGTGTTGGGGACAATACACAAAGAAACTTTCAGCTTTTATAAAATAACGAAGGTCTGGCCGTCGTGAGCTCTTGCTCTCTAAGACTAGTTTATATTTTAGTTTCATCTGAAGCCCATAATATAACTGCGTTAGCTTTTTATTGGCTCCCAATTAGTGCATTGTACTCGGCAACAAAAGCTTTTATAAACAGAGAACTGGACAAAGTATAAAGCCGCAACATGCTTTTTTTTTACAGCATTTAATGATATGATAACGCAACCTTAGCTCAGTGTTTAAACTAAACCCCAAGTCCCCGTAACCTTTAAATACGTAAATGTTAGAACAATACTAAAGGGACTGAATTACAACTCTATCCATCTACCTCACAAGAGCACCTGATTGAAGATTGAAGATATTCTTGTGGATGGGCCACTCTTAAATTGTTGCAGGAGCCGACAGCACGGCTACGAGCCTGCATTCGTCAACTGTACCTCCGATCCCGAATATTTATTTATCTACACTCATATCTTAAAATCCCGAAGAAATCAAAATGTGTCATATATTGGACTACTTTATTCACATACATCTATAATATTTAAAAAAAACAGCCAAGTGCGAGTCGGGCCTCGCTCTTTCAGGGTTCCGTACATAATTATGAACAATATAATATTTTGGGTCTAAGAAATATTTAATTTCCGAGCTAGACATCGCAACAAACCGTGAAAGAAAAACCCAAAAAAATGTTCGTTTATTTTGGTCACAGCTTATAAACTATTTAATAAATCGTTGTTTTCAGTATTTGTTGTTTAAATAGAGCATATAGTACATAATATACTGAAATATCATATTCCCAACTAGTTTAGTTTTTGAGATAGCCCCCGTCACAAAAATGGTCTAAAACTGACAACTTTGATGGCCTCCCATTCCCTTATTTTTTGAGATAAAAATTAAAAAAATATATATTTGTACTCTACTTAATGAGCTCTAAACAATGATACCCCACAAGCTAGGGTAAAGAAAAAAATTTTTTTTTCCGGCTCCTTTTTCATGTATGGGACCCCCCTGAAAAATAATTTAATTCAATTTCTAATTCAATATTTGATTTTGGGTTAACGTTTTACACTAAATACCAAAAATTTCAGGTTTGTAACTAATTTCGTCTGCGAGCTAGAGACCTGTGACCGGCGGACAGACGGACAGACAGACAGACAGACAGCCGAGTGACATTAATAGGGCTCCGTTTTTTACCCTTCGGGTACGGAACCCTAAAAATTAAAAAAGTTCATATTATGCTTCTATGATAAAAAATATTATAGTAGGTAATACTTATATATAAGTATTACCTACTGTAATATTTTTTACTAGATGATGCCCACGGCTTCGCCCGTGTGGTTTTTCAAAAACCCGTGGGAACTTTTGATTTTCCAGAACAAAAAGTAGCTTATCTGTAGAAACCCGTTCCCAAAACGGAAAAATCCCGTGGGATCCCCACGACTTCGGAATACAATTCCTTACAGCATCAGGTTTGAGGAGTTGGATATGTACCTACTCGAGTTCATACAACGATAAAGTCTTTAATTGGTACCCCCAATATCAATTTAAATAACCGAAAGTTTCTAAAACCCATTAGTTTTGGGGATTAGGTCCCCTACAGCATCAGGATTGAGGAGTTGGAATCCAAATTTTTTATAGAACAGGGTCGCAATGTTTCTCTATCGATTGAAAAAAAAATTTTGCAAATCGGTTCAGAAATCTCGGAGATATCGGTGTACATAGGTAGAAAAACACAACTCCTCCTTTTTTGAAAGTCGGTTAAAAAGTAGCCTATGTTACTCCCTGATTAATTCTCTACTTGTATGTGAAAGTACCGTCAAAATCGGTTCAGCCGTTCCGAAGATTAGCCCGTTCAAACAGACAGACAGACAGACAGACAGACAGACAGACAGACAGACAGACAGACAAAAATTTTAAAAACGTGTGATTCGGTTATGGTAGCGTTCAAATTACCATATGACCTTAATATGAGGTAGTTATTTCGATATTACAGACAGACACTTCAATTTTATTTATTAGTATAGATATATAAGTATTACCTACTATAATATTTTTTATCATAGAAGCATAATAATATGAACTTTTTTAATTTTTTTTTAAATATTATAGATGTATGTGAATAAAGTAGTCCAACATTTGACACATTTTGATTTCTTAATCGGGATTTTAAGATATGAGAGTAGATAAAGTTCATTATAACACTACTTTGTTAGGAAATTATTGCAAAATAATGTTATAAAATATTTTTTTTTTACAGGCACTGGGTTCTGGTATTTTTGAGCCATGGTGGGTGTTTAGTTTTGTTACTTACAATTATTATCCCGCTATCAAAGTTACCCTATTACTACTACTGCATTATACTTTATTTCATTATTGACAGGTCTGGTCGAGTCGGGGTGCTAGCCAGGTAACCTCCAAGTGTGCCTGGGTGCTGCTGGTCCTCTTGGATACGTCCGAGGGGAAGAGCAGTATTCGGGCCGGTGCGCCCCGGTAACATGGTTAATAATTTCGGGGATATTGTTAGCCATGGCCAATGACCTGGCGGAGGGAGGTTTCTCCGCGTGTCCCTCTGATTAGCAGAGGGCACTGCGGATGAAACTGGGGGTGAGACACCCCGGGGCGGGGGGCAGCGATGCCCATCGCGGGAGGAAGAAAACCTCGTTAAAAAATTACGGGAGGGCGCGAGCCTCTGGAGGGACAGCCCAGAGGCGAGCGGGAGCCCCAGCTGGGGCGGCTGCCGGACACCTGGGATGCATACTTTGGGTTCCCCAGGCGTCCAGCACAGACAGCATGAGGGTCATGCCGTGGTGGTTTTAGTGGGTATACCCGGTTGGAGTCCCACATAACCTTCGTTCTGCCGCATTCGGCCGCAGAACGGGGGTACCTATAAAAGGTTTCCACCACGTCAAAAAAAAAAAAAAAAAAGGTCTGGTCGAGTCACGACTCTGGGTTCTGGATTTTTCAGCGATGGCGGGAAATCGTATTGTTCATGGCAATGTAGGTAATACTTATATATTATAAATATAAGTATAATATAAGTAGTAGTAAGTATAAGTAAAGTAAGTACCTACTGTAATATTTTTAGATATTATTCAAACTATTAATATTAACTATATAAAATACATAACATTTCTTCCTGGCTTTTTGGATCTTGGCCGACGCAATGGCGCGGCGGCCTGTGAGGCGAAAGTGTGGCGGTGGCAAGATGCGGCCAGAGGACAGAGTGTAGTGCTACAATAATTGATCTTAGACAATGAACATCACCTGACGCCGCAGTCTGCACCCACCGCACATGCGAAATTGACAATTGAATTTTGGCGCCTATTATTTAAATTTTTAATTTTTAATTTATTATTTATTGTTTTTGTAACCCAAACCTTTGCAAGTGATTTTTGTTGCGCGGAAAAATGTCTAGCAGTGATACTGAAGAGAATTTAACTCCACCTGACCACCGACCAACAATCTTTTGCCAGCAAAATCAAGAAAAACTCACGACAAATATTACCAAAATTTTATGGTTTGGATTTTAAGATATGAGTTTAGATAAAGTAGTGTATGAAACTCTACATCATTAGGTATTAAAACACTCGTGTTACTACTATTAAAAAACTCACCTGCGGCTCGTTTTTTAAACTAACACTCGTGTTTTAATAACCTCTATTATGCAACCGTTTCATAAACTACTATTATTCATCAATTCTATCCTCGATTAACAAGCCCACATAATTATTTTTTGTCGTCCCTAAAGTGCCCCATTCATTGAATATCGTTGCCACGGACAAATCCGCGAGACTCATGACGAACTGCGAACTCTACCATTCACACAAGATTGGTCCGCGGCCTTGTCGCCAGCGACAAATCTCGCGGATTTGTGCGCCTGTGAATGGTAGGCCTAAAATTCACCACAATTGTTCAAAATGCTCGAGCTACTATAATATTATAGGTATAAAACAAAATCAGATTAAATAGTATTAAAAAAGTTATACTTTGTTGTATTTCTTTAGCACTCGATCTATATCGGGGAACAGATAATACCGCATGTGTCTTCCCCAGACGTCGTCCGCGTGGTTGAACAAAGCGCGCCGGTTGACTGTGTAGTCCACCACATTTGGCAACTGTTTCCTCAGTGTGGCCACATCCGGGAGCGTCGACAGACGATCGTTCCTTCCAGCCAACAGTGCAAATGGCATAGTGGCCAGCGACAGGTTGTACACCGGTGGAACCGGAGAGTTATATACCAGGAGGTTCTGAGCAGTTCCGTAGTCAAATTGTGCAAAATCACTTCCGATCAGCTGCGAAAAGTGCAATATGTCCATCCAAGAAGTGCCCGCAGGAACGTGATTTAAAAATACATTCACAAACGATGGCTCGAGCTCCTCGGGGTCGAATCCAATTCCAGGAAAAATAAAACTATTCAGACACACTTCAGGACTGGTTATAGTGGACGTACAAAAAGCTCGAATCAATATCGTAATCGTGCTGTTGATACCTAAAAATTCTGTGATTGCAATATTGTGGCTACTGAATGACTGATTGATCACTGGTACTGCTTGCAGTAGTGTCAATACAGGAGGCTTAATGTTAGTTAAGTGGCATATCGGTGCGAGCGATATCATCACGTTTATCTTGGCGTTGTACTCTGGTCTGGTAGCGCCGAGGACATAGAATATTAGATTTCCTCTGGAATGTCCGATGGCAGTTACGCTCGATCTCTGTGTTTCATTCAAGATTCGGTCTATAAAAGCGGGGAGATCGTAGTATCCCATTTCGTGGAAGCTGAACTTCCAGTATGACGTATCGTTGTCTGGATCGAGAGAGACATGTCTTCTGGAGTATCTGTTGCCTCTTGAGTTCGCGAACCAGACGTCATAGCCTTCTTTTGCTAGTGTTACTCCCAGAGAGTTCTCACCTCTTAGTAGCCAAGTGTCGGACGTATCAAATAACCCATGAACAAGAAGCACAGGACATATGCTTCTGCCAGGCACATGGTAGAGTGTGAGTTTGTATCCATCTTCGGTGGTAACTTCGTACACTGAAACCTGAAGTCCGTATTTGTTGGCGAGACCGATAAAGTCCAGGAGAGCGTCTTCCGGTGGAGGCAGTAATGTGGCATCATTAAAATTGCTGTAGAATATAGCTACGAAGTAGAAGTAAAGGAGTGGTGTTACAACCATATTCTTGGACCACGTAAATACTCTATAAACTCTTGACAATAAATGGCTATGAGCAATTTGAATTGTGTCGCGACTACACAATAATATAATAACTACAATCATTATTTATGTACTAATTACTACTTATTTTTAATTACTTTTGATTCACGATTCACGAATTCACTAAGGGCCACTTGCAAAAACACGAGTTATCTTTTTTAACTCCGAGTTAACTTCTTATTAGAGGTTAAACTGATCAATCGTTTTGCGTCGCCAAAAGTAGGGGCAAAGCTTGAGTTAAAATTGTAAATATTTAACCCACCAAAGTTGGAGGATTAAAGGCTGATTCGCACATATCAGTGAAGCATCAGTGCCGGCGCAGTTCCGGCGCAGTGAAAATTATTCTTTCATACATTCTCTATGACCTGACACTGAAACACTGCGCCGTCACTGATACGGACTGGTATTAACGCGTTCATAAAGAACGTATGAAGGAATATTTTTCACTGTGCCGGAACTGTCCCGGCACTGATGTTTCACTGATATTTGCGAATCGGCCTTAAGTCGCTAAAATTCCGTCAATAATATGAAAATTCTTTGTGATTGTTTGTAGACTTTTTTTAATCTTACAGGAATAAAGAGTGTTGATTGAATTGAATTCGTTCTACACCATCCACGCTTTTTGTTTATGAATGAGGTTAGCTCCATTGGTTTTTTAACCGACTTCAAAAAAAGAGGTTATGTATTCTACCCGTATGTATGTAAGTATGTATGGTATCTTTGCGATTATTTCGAAAACTAATGAACCGATTTTGATGAATTTTTCACTGCCGTAATCTTCGTACTTTCAGGAAGGAATTCTTACGTACGAAGTAAACGCATAAATGACACTAACCCATATCTACATATATATATAAAAATCAATGCCACTTTTCGTTGTAATTTTATAACTCAAGAACGGGCTTACCTATCCAAACCAAATGTTTAGGCTTTGTGCGGACTATTTAGAAGATGGTTTATGTGATGTTTGCACAAAATCGGTCGAGCGGTTCTTCATTTATCACATTTTTCATTTTTGTCAATGGGTTCCTGGATGGTTCGAAAACACAATTACCGGGTAGGTACAGGTAACCCACCGGGTCTCGGTAGGTGGCGTTGATATCGTTATGTCACCGGGCAGGATAACATCTGCCAGGTCCGCTAGTCTTATATATAAAATTCTCGTGTCACAATTTTCGTTCCCATACACCTCCGAAACGGCTTGACCGATTCTCATGAAATTTTGTGAGCATATTGAGTAGGTCTGAGAATCGGCCAACATCTATTTTCATCCCCCTAAATGTTAAGGGTAGTCCACCCCTAAATTTTATTTTTTTATTTTTTAGACAAAATTTTTAGTTTTTAGGGTTCCGTACCCGAAGGGTAAAAACGGAGCCCTATTAATGTCACTCGGCTGTCTGTCTGTCTGTCTGTCTGTCTGTCCGTCTGTCCGCCGGTCACAGGTCTCTAGCTCGCAGACGAAATGAGTTACAAACCTGAAATTTTGGTATTTAGTGTAAAACGTTAACCCAAAATCAAATATTGAATTAGAAATTGAATTAAATTATTTTTCAGGGGGGCTCCCATACATGAAAAAGGAGCCGGTAAAAAAAAATTTTTCTTTACCCTAGCTTGTGGGGTATCATTGTTTAGAGCTCATTAAGTAGAGTACAAATATATATTTTTTTAATTTTTATCTCAAAAAATAAGGGAATGGGAGGCCATCAAAGTTGTCAGTTTTAGACCATTTTTGTGACGGGGGCTATCTCAAAAACTAAACTAGTTGGGAATATGATATTTCAGTATATTATGTACTATATGCTCTAATTAAACAACAAATACTGAAAACAACGATTTATTAAATAGTTTATAAGCTGTGACCAAAATAAACGAACATTTTTTTGGGTTTTTCTTTCACGGTTTGTTGCGATGTCTAGCTCGGAAATTAAATATTTCTTAGACCCAAAATATTATATTGTTCATAATTATGTACGGAACCCTGAAAGAGCGAGGCCCGACTCGCACTTGGCTGATTTTTATTTTTTTATGATACAACATACAAAAATACATACAATCCTAAATTTTCACCCTTCTACGATCAACCCTTATTTTTTAATTGCGATATTAGTACTTTGACGACCGGGTAGGTTGCACTGATGTCAGTATGTCACCGGGCAGGACGACGTCTGCCGGGTCCGCTAGTATATTATATAAAAAATCAGCCAAGTGCGAGTCGGGCCTCGCTCTTTCAGGGTTCCGTACATAATTATGAACAATATAATATTTTGGGTCTAAGAAATATTTAATTTCCGAGCTAGACATCGCAACAAACCGTGAAAGAAAAACCCAAAAAAATGTTCGTTTATTTTGGTCACAGCTTATAAACTATTTAATAAATCGTTGTTTTCAGTATTTGTTGTTTAAATAGAGCATATAGTACATAATATACTGAAATATCATATTCCCAACTAGTTTAGTTTTTGAGATAGCCCCCGTCACAAAAATGGTCTAAAACTGACAACTTTGATGGCCTCCCATTCCCTTATTTTTTGAGATAAAAATTAAAAAAATATATATTTGTACTCTACTTAATGAGCTCTAAACAATGATACCCCACAAGCTAGGGTAAAGAAAAAATTTTTTTTTCCGGCTCCTTTTTCATGTATGGGAGCCCCCCTGAAAAATAATTTAATTCAATTTCTAATTCAATATTTGATTTTGGGTTAACGTTTTACACTAAATACCAAAATTTCAGGTTTGTAACTCATTTCGTCTGCGAGCTAGAGACCTGTGACCGGCGGACAGACGGACAGACAGACAGACAGACAGACAGACAGCCGAGTGACATTAATAGGGCTCCGTTTTTTACCCTTCGGGTACGGAACCCTAAAAATGAATCCCTATTTCCCTTGGTCACGCCATCACGCGTGAACGGCTGGACGGATATCGCTAATTTTTGTTGTGTTTGTTACTGTCAGAAGAAGGTTCTTATGAAAGAAAAAAATTAAAAAATTGCGCGGAAAAATGAAATAAAAGAAAAAACATTTTCCCATACAAAATGTTCATGGGCTTGGTTACTGTCAAACATTTAATGTTCATTCCGTCGATACGGTAAACTCTCTCACACGTACCTGGGTATTTAATTCTTATGTACGTGTGTTTGTCATCCAACTTCTCCTAAACGGCTGGACCGATTTAGATGAAATTTTGTGTATATATTTCAATGGGTTCCGCCAATAAAGTCCAGGAGAGCGTCTTCCGGTGGAGGCAGTAATGTGGCATCATTAAAATTGCTGTAGAATATAGCTACGAAGTTGAAGTAAAGGAGTGGTGTTACAACCATATCTTTGGATCGTGAATACTCTCCTGATAATAAAAGGCTATGTTTAGCAATTTAAATTCTGTCAAGACTTTGCATATACCTTTTAGTCATGTACATGTACTAGTTATTACTTATTTTTAATTACTTTTAATTAGTGCGTCACGAACTCACAATTTGCTCAAAGCACGACTGGACGGATATCTATATACTAATATAATAAAAGCGGAAGAGTTTGTTTGTTTGTTTGAACGCGCTAATCTCTGGAAATACCTGTCGTATTTGAAAAATTATTTTTGCATTTCGTACTTAAATTTTTGGGGAAGGTTATAGGCTATTTAATATTCCTAAAATCCTCCCCTAAGGGGGTAAAATGGGGGTAGAAAGTTTGTATGAAAGTCCTATGTTTTTAAAGTTACAGACCTGAAAATCGGCATTTAGATTATTAGTTATAAATAATAAAAACCTGTATATTTTATTTTGAAATATCTTCCCTTAAGGGTGGTAATATAGGGGATGAAAATTTTAATGGGAAGTTTTAATTATATTATTGTTATTATCAACTTAAGATTTGGAAGGTAGATTCATTCCAGGGCTTAAATATCAGCCTAGAAAAGATTTCAGGAAAATTCTCCCCTAAGGGGGTAAAATGGAGGTAGGAAGGTTATATGAAAGTTCTGTTTTTGAAGTTACAAATAAGAAAATAGGCATTTAGATTATAAATTTTAAATAATAAAAACCTGTATAAGTTATTCTGGAAAATCTCCCCTTAAGGGTGGTAAAATAGGGGATGAAACTCTTTATGTGAAGTTTTAATTACTGTTATTATTAACTTAAAATTTGGAAGGTAGGTTCTTTCTAGGGCGTAGATATCAGCCTAGAAAACATTTTACGAAATTCCTCCCCTATGGGGGTAAAATGGGGGTAGGGCGGTAAAATAGGGGATGGAAGTTTGTACAGGGAAGTTTGAATTATTGTTATTATTAACTTATTTGGAAGTTAGGTTCTTTCGACGGGGTAGGCGTTAACTAAGAAAAATTTGGAAAAAATCCACCCCAAAGGGGGTAAAATGGTTTACTTATATTATACGACATCAGTTTATGAACTTAAATGTAATAAAACAGGGATCCTGTACTAATTAATATCGGACATAACTACAGATTGACGTGATTTTTTTGCAGTTACATTTTTTTATTTGAAGACCTAAAGAGTGACAGGCTACTATTTTATCCCGGGAAAACAAAGGGGAACCCTTTGTTCGTGGGACTTTTAAGAAATCTAATGCCGCGGACGAAGTCTAGAAGAATTGACGAAGGGCCTGTGCAAACGAGGGACTATTGTCCTTGGGACTTTTGGTCGCGGCATTCCGTTACTACTAAGTTGTCGTAAATTAGCAATCCCGATAGATAAAGTTAGTATATATATTATAGAGATTGTATTATAGAGTAGATATAGTTAGTATATTATACTAACTATATCTACTCTTTCAAAAAGATGGGTGAAACTGCAGGCGAAAAGCCTAAGCGACAATAATTGTTGCAAAGCAATTAACTTTGCAATTGATCGCAAAATTCGTTTTATATGATAAACTGTATTAGCATGTTCCGTTGGTTGCCTAAATTGAGCAGCAGTCCTATTGTCATATCTACCGATTATACACAAAATATTTCATAGGAATCGGTCAAGCCGTTTCGGAGGAGTTTTGTTACAAACACTGTGACACGAGAATTTTATATAGGTACTAGCTTTTGCCCGCGGCTTCGCCCGCGTGAATATTCGGTTTTTCACAAATCCCGAGGGAATTGTAGATTTTCGGTTCCCGTTCCCGCTCCCTTTTCCAAAATCCAACCTTTAAATACCTACTTTCAAGGATGTTTGCTATAGTAATCTACCTATAGCTGTAGCTATAGATTTCGGTTTTTTTCAAAATCCCGTGGGAACTGTGAACACACACACACACACATACACAAACTTTCGCTTTTATAATACCTATTAGTGTGATTAGTAGATGAATGTTTATACAGCATCACCGGCGGGCGGCCAACGCCCTACCACACGAGTAGATAGGTACAGAGAGCAAGCTTCATACAAACTGCCCGCTGTAGGTACACTCACACAAACACACTCACCAACGGTTCACGGACGCGCGCTCGGTCTACCAACCGGTACAGTTGGGTGACAAACGTGCGCATATGTGTGAGTATACCTACAGCGGGCCGCTTGCAGAAGCTTTCCCTCTGTACTTATCTACTCGTGTGGCCCTACCCTCCGCGCCACTCCTTTTTTTATTGTCCACTGTTTTTTCAGTACCGAATTCTAAAGCGATTAAATAAAGGTAACTTTCGTAAAGGATGTTGATACCTTTTTTGTATCGGTATGACAGCGGTGGTAGGTATGGTCAGACGCGTTCAGTACCCAATCTAAAGTCTAAACCAATTTTTCTTTTAATTATTTCCTTCCATCTTTTCTTTTGACGACCTTTTTTATTTTTTTCTATCCCGTATAGTAATAATAAAAACGTCCGAGATCCATACTGAAACCTAGCCACCTGACCTAGCAACCAGGGGGGTTATTCTGTAACTTAGTTAGCAACTGAAAATAGTTGCCATCGAATTAGTTCGAAATACATTGCTGCTTTACTGTGTAAAATTATGAAAACACTTTATATTTCCCACAGTAAAGCAGCAATGTATATCAAATCAATTCGTTGGAAACTATTTTCAGTTGCTAACTAAGTTACAGAATAACCCAGCTGAACGGGTACCCTTAGACAAAAGATTTGTCTATGGGTACCGTCTTAGGCTGAAATCATATTAATTACCAACATTGCATTAATCTGGGTAGTTTTAGACAGACTTATGTGACTATTCTATTCTATTCTGTTGTTCGTGTTGTTGCAGGCCTCCTGATCTACGCGACGTACGGCGCGTGGCACAGCGCCGAGCGGCGCCGCGCTCCTGACGCGCTGCAGCTGGCCGAGCTGCACAACGACAGCCAGACGGCGCTGCTGCAGCACAACCTGCAGCACACGCTCGGCTGACGGCGCGCCGATGCGGCCGACGCGCGGCCCGCCGCCGACGGGGACGCGCTCAGTCCCACTAGTACCGTAGTGTCGTTTATATCCAGTATTTGAGGGCAAGGCGAGATGTGACAAGGCAGGAGTGCGTTTTCCCCTCGTTTAGACCCCAATGGGGCTTAAGGTAGTACGTTTTCCATACTAATTTATTATTACCATTTAAGAACGAATGGATTATATATTTACACTGAAATTACATCGCACAGCCTTAATTTAATGTTTAATTTGTGGAAAATTTTATTTATATAAAGAAAACATTACATAAACAGCTAAAAGTGAAGTAAAGTCAGTCAGCTAGGCAAAACAGCGTTTAATAGATGGCTATTATAATAATTAAGCTGTCTATGTAATGTTTTCTTTATGTAAATATAATTTCGCGCAAATTAAAAATTATATTTAGGCTGTGCGATGTAATTTCAGTGTAAATATATAATCCATTCGCTCGTGAATGGTAACATAAAGTTAGTATGGAAAACGTAACACCTTAAGCTAAATATATTGTTTTGAATTTTTTTGTAAACACATTCTATTCTGCTCAAGGTACATTGGTGTACAGTAGAAGCGCATCGACGCATCATGTTTGAAATAATTTTAAACAGTAAACTTCATCCATGTATCTTGTTTATTATCCATTCAAATATGTATCATGCACACGGTACGGTTGCGTTTGTGCACAGAAATTAGAAAGAAGAAAATCAAATCATATCGTCAAAATAATAATAATGAAAAGTTCACTCAATTTCTGCAGAGCTTCTCCAAGGTGTCTTGCTTATTATAGTATGTAGGATATTCGTCATAATGTCTAACACAGAATCTCCTCACGTTCCTAAGATGTATCGCCAAAGTATTATTTAACCGTGGTGAAACCAAAGTGTTGTGTATTCTCGTATTTTATGTTTAGGGAGCAAGTGTGAATGGCCTAGCCTCAAACGTTCTAGAAACCAAAGGCGCGAACCGCCGGCTTTGTATAGTTTTAAATTGAGGCCGGCGGCTTTAAGGTGGACTTTGAGCTACGCGACCGCAATACGGCGAAGTGGTGAGCGCTGTGGTCTTATGATCGGTGCTGGGTTCGATTTCCGGTTGGGCAATTTGGGAATCTATAATTTCTAAATTATCTCTGATCTGGTCTGGTGGGACTGTGGGAGGCTTCAGCCGCGGCTAGTTCCCACTCTATCAGCTTAGCCGTGTCGCCAAGTGATTACTACACTGCATCGTCACTTGCCATTAGGTGAGATCGCAGTCAAGGGCTAACTTGTAGATGAATAAACAAAAAGTCTCCGCGCAAGTGTAGCGGTTCACGGTCGCGTAATTCAAAGGCTGCTTTAAAGTCTTCTGGTTAAAATGACAAGTCGGCGCGGTTATGGACTTTGGTGTGTAGAGTCTAAAGCAGACTTTGGCTTGCGCTGAACCAGTGCTGAAGTATGTACTTAACGAATGAAAATTGAGTATTTTTGTATTTCATACGTAGCATACATTAGTTAAGATATCTAATAATATCTGTAAGGGGACCGCTATCGAAAACGAAGACAGGTAATTATATTAGTGATGATTATTGACGAGATGTCACTACAAGTATAAATTAAAAATTTAAAAAACCCCCGACATTCGGCATTTTGTGGTGACGGCCATCTTAAATTTGCAATAGTCCTATTCTACTAGTCAAGCCCTTTCATTTGATACCCATATTAAGGGAGTTGTGAAAAAAATATATAATCCGCCATTTTGTAGCGGCGGCCATCTTCGTTCGATTTTCATCAAACATAGCTAACAACACTCTCGACTAATTCACCTTCCAAACAAAAAAAAACCGCATTCAAATCGGTCAACCCGTTTGAGCGCCACAGGGGAACAGATACACACACACACACAGACACAGACACGTGAAACTTATAACACCCCGTCGTTTTTGCGTCGGGGGTTAAAAAAGAAAAACGCGAAAGAAACTTAAAATATTTCCTGTATTTTTTAAAAGTTCGCAATGTTAATGCAATCAGCTGACGCTAGACTCTAGCTTCAGCGAAAAATACCTAAAGTTGTCGCCGCGTTTAGCACGCTATACATTGCCAGTTTGAAAAATAATAAACCACTAATACCTACTACAGGTCTATGGCAAATGGTTATTAGTATCGGATTGTGTTCAGGTAGTAATTATACTACCTGAACACAATCCGATACTATTCTTAAATAGCGTTAAGTTTTCGATAGTGGTCCCCATATACCCTGTATGATACCTACTTGTATTATGGATACTTCTGCGTATCGAATGCGGAAGACCTGGCGTATCATAAGTTCGAGGAAAATTAATGTGTAGTTTTACGTAATATAACAAGTTATTTAAAAAATTCGCACTTTTTGCTTATATCGCTTTTAATTATTATATATCGATTCAATAAATCAATACCTATTTTGTATTCATTATATTATAATTATACTGACTTGCCTCGTTGGTCTAGTGGTTAGCATGTTCGACTGCAGATCACGAGGTCCCGGGTTCGATTCCGGAGTCGGGTAAATAATTGTTAGGTATTGGGTTTCTTGTCAAGAAATTCTCAGTGCCAGCCCGGAGTTCGTAGTTGGCGGTGTTTCACCCCCGTACCTCTGAGAGCACGTTAATACTAATCTACGCACGCATACTAAAATCGGCCACATACATACATACATACTATACATACATACATACATACATACATACATACATACATACATACATACATACATACATACATACATACATACATACATACATACATACATACATACATACATACATAGACTGCTAAAATCATAACCCTTCCTTTTGACTTTACCGTAGTCGGGTAAAAAGTAACTCGTGTCCCTCTTACAGCAAGCACGCTAATCTTCTGTGCCTAATTTTGTTATGAATCTTTCAGTGGTTGAGCCGTCAAAATGACAGACAGACAAACAGTTACTTTATTAATAATACTAAGTATGGATGTCGCGCGTATTGTGTAGGCTGTGAGATTTTTGTGCTATTTTACGTTAACCGATAGAATTGTACTCATCAAATTTGTATTAAAATGATACTTTGTAGGAATATGTTCGGTGTAAATTTTTATTTTCACGGTTCCATTACTTCCATAGTTTCTACCAGTCCGTCTGTGTGGCACCGCCATTTCTTGAGAAATTATTATTAAAGCTACCAAGTTGAAATTTGGCATAGTTATAAAATCCTATATCTAATCCTAAATCCTAAATGCTGCAGAGGCGTGTGCTGAAATTTTGAAAAAAAAAAATTAAGGCTATATCCCGAACATGAAAAGCCAAAGTTGCAAAAAAATCTTACGTTCTATGCATTTTTAAATGGGAAATTCAAATTCATTATGAGTTTCCAAAAACAGTATTTCGAAATAAAATAAAATGTCATTCATGAGATGATTACTGCCAAAGTGGAAGTTTTACGTGAGTTTGTCATCCACTGTAACTATTAAACCTGTAAGTATGTATTTGTAACTATAACTAAAATTACGTATTATTTAATTCTTACTATTGCTTGCAATCATGTATTATTTTTTGTAATGTCTACCTACTTAAAAGTAGAATATTTTCGCTTAAAAATAAAAATGTTTTTAAACAAATTGTGTTTTTTTTTTCTTGAAACGAAAATTCATTTCAAACAATTTCAGGTATATAGAAGGTTTTGTATTTCTATAACTTAATTAATAAACTATTTACCTATTTACCTTTAAAAGGATATATTATCAAGAATATTTACCTAATATACTAAAAATGTATGGGTGCAGAAACACATTAGTATGCTGTCCCCAAATGTAGTCCACATGATTAAACCGGTCCAAAGGAATGACCCAATCACTCACAATGTTAGCCAATTCTCCCCTTAATATTTCCACATCATCCAACATTGACAATCTGTCATTCTTAGCGGATATCAAAGCTATAGGCATTTTCACTTTACTCAAGTCGTAGGTATACTGGAGACTGCGAAGAGTTGTAAATTAATCGATTTTTGGAAAATCCATAATCGTATTGAATGAATTTTTTCGCGTTATAAATTTGCGCCAGATGCAGTAAATTCTTCACTGAGGTGCCCGAAGGGAAATGTGATGTCACTATCGGGAAAAAATCGGGTCCCAATTCCTTCGCATCAAATCCGGCCAAAGTAAAAAGGAGACCCTCGGCACACACGGAATAGCCCAAACCTGGTATGGGACAGATATTTTCTAGCAATATTTTTATCAAACCGGGGCCGAATATTTCATTCCACAAATTTTGCTCTCTCAAACCTTTTAAAACCGGTACCAGGTCCAGAATATAGTTCACGGGCGGTGGGACGTGATGCAAGTAGCATACGGGTGATAGTGCTATCAGCAAATTGACTTTTTCGTTATATTCCGCTACGGTTGATCCCAGCGCGTAGAATATCGTATTGCCCAAAGAATGCCCGATCGCATTGAGCTTCTTCGCTCCAGTTTCTTTCAGCACTCCATCGATTATAGCTCTTAAATCGTGAACCGCTTGTTCGTGGAACGTAAAGTTCCAGAATTTTCCGGAATTCGGGCTCAGGTGGGTGTGTTTCCTTGAATACGAGTTCCCCCGACAGTTGCCCACCCAAACGTCGTAGCCAGAGTTTGCGAGGGCTATGGGCAAGGACGCGTTTCCTCGGAGGATCCAGGAGTCGGCGGTGCAAAACAGTCCATGCATGAGCAAAACTGGAGTCTTGCTCTTCCCACGCAAGCGGTAAAGCGTAAGTATGTATCCATCCTCTGTTATCACATCGTACTGTTTCGCGGGGTGTCCGTATTTAGAAGACAGCCCCGTAAAAAATAATTTAGCGTCTTCGTGCTGGGTCAAAACCTGTACAATTAATTGACTCGATATTATGATAATGACACTGGAATAATAAAATAACATTGTAGTGAAAATAACGTCGCTGATCGTTTGACCTTTACGTTAGCGAATATTTTATAATTTTTAATAAGTATGTACTACTATGTGGATGTACCGGTCGCGGATGTCCTTATATATGAGCTCATTGACATTGTGGGTACAATGATGGCTTTCGACTGAGGACAGAGGAGGGTAGCGGGAGGGTGACAGCCGAGGGCGTCGCGAAGGGGGTGCAGGTAAGTGCAGCTGCCTCCCCCTAGAGATTTCAAAAATGTAGCGAAATGCAATCAAAGTCCTAATAGTACGGCAGCCCTGGAACAAATTTTTTTAGTGATTAATAACAAGCTGAATTTTCGTGAGTAGGTTCGTTTCGACGAGACGAACAATTTTTTTATCTATGAAAATTCTCGATGGAGGTAGCTACTCGAGTGGGGAGGTGTTAAAAATTTCGATTCGCTCGGGTAGGAAATCGTTCCAGTAGGACTAAGTATATGGCCATTTTGTTTTACAAGTATTTACTAGGCTGCATACAAAAAAATTGCTGGTTATTAATGATATTCTACAGCGTCCTCTACTCCGAATATTTCCAAATAATGAGGTTATAAAAATGATTCAAAATTATTAATAACTAGCAGATTTTTTATATGCAGCTTAGTAGATACTTGTATAATAAATTGGCCATGTAGTCTTACAAATTTAGTGGAACGATTTCCCACCCGAGCGAATCGAAATTTTTAACACCTCCCCACTCGAGTAGCTACCTCCATCGAGAATTTTCATAGATAAAAAACTTGTTCGTCTCGTCGAAACGAACCTACTCACGAAAATTCAGCTTGTTATTAATCACAAAAAAATTGTTCCAGGGCTGCCGCCGTACTGTAAATTTCACTGACTTGACTTAGAATGAATAACTATGTCTTCAAGTTTTCAGTCAAGTCAAGAGCTTGTATCACTTGCTTTACAGCTTCATAACCTCTCGACTGTACCTAAAATTGATACTTTTCCCATCCTCCATATATCAACTTGCCCATATACCTATATGCAATGCAATATGCAATATAGTAATTTATTTATAGCGGTAGCTATAGTTTTTCGAAATCCCGTGGGAACAGTGGATTTTTCCAGGATAAAAGTCTATGTGTTCAGTCAGGACATAATCTATCCCCATTCCAAATTTCAGCCACATCGGTTTAGTAGTTGCGGCGTAAAAGAGTAACAAAAATACACACACACACACTTTCGCCTTTATGATATTAGTGTGATAGTGTGATTTACCAATTAAAACTTAATCTCTGCTTCGGATAAATGTAAGTAAAGAAGTGAGGAAGTTTCCTGATGTTGAAAATATCATATTTAACACAATGGAATTAAAATCCTACTTTAATATTATAAATGTGAAAGTGTGGATGTTTGGATGTTTGTTACTCAATCACGCCGCAACTACTGAACCGATTTGGCTGAAATTTTGAATGGATATAGATTATGCCCTGTCTTAAAACATAGGCTACTTTTCATCCAGGAAAAATCCACAGTTCCCGCGGGATTTGAAAAAACCGAAATCTATAGCTACAGCTATAGGTAGATTACTATTGCAAACTTCCTTGAAAGTAGGTATAAAGGTTGGAAAAGGGAGCGGGAACGGGAACTGGAAATCCACGATTCCCTCAGGATTTGTAAAAAATCGAAATTCACGCGAGCGAAGCCGCGGGCAAAAGCTAGTATAGACTAAAACTAATAAATCAGTGAAAAAATTGTTGAAATTCATCAATAAATGACGGAGAAATTACGCGTCTATTCGGAGGTAGGTATATTTTCCATGTTTACTTGTTTTACCAATTTCTCCGAGATTACTGAACCGATTTGCGTGATTCTATTTTTAAGCGACAGCTGAGGATGTTTTCAAAATGGTCCCATAGATTTTTTTTTTTAAATAAAAAAAATTTAGCCTATGTCACCCGAACCATAACAAAGAATTAATTGACACCTCATTCATCAAAATCGGCCCAGTAGTTTAGGCACTACGGTGGTACATACAATCTCATACAAAAACGACGGGGTGTTATAAGTTTGACGTGTCTGTGTGTGTGTGTGTGTGTGCGTGCGTGCGTGCGTGCGTGCGTGCGTGCGTGCGTGCGTGCGTGCGTGCGTGCGTGCGTGAGTGCGTGCGTGCGTGCGTGCGTGCGTGCGTGCGTGAGTGAGTGAGAGAGAGTGCGAGTGCGAGTGCGCGCCTGTGTGTGTGCTGTTCCGCTGTAGCAATTAAACGGGTGAATCGATTTGAATGCGGTTTTTTTTGTTTGAAAAGTGAATTAGTCGAGAGTGTTGTTAGCCATGTTTGATGAAAATCGATCCATGATGGTCGCCGCTACAAAATGGTGGATTACATATTTTCTCACATTTCCCTTTAATGTTGGTATCAAATGAAAGGGCTTGACTATTAGAACCACATTTGTGGCCGCCGCCACAAAATGGCGAATGTCGGGGTTTTTTTTAATTTTTAATTTATACGTCTTGTAAGGATATACGGTACCGTAAGGACAATATACTTTTTTTTATTGGAATATAAACATTAAACATCTACCTGCGTACGCGTAGTGTTAAGTGGACGACCTCTGCTCTACCTTGATGGATAACAACTTCTTACATTGTTTTGTTACATCTATCTATTTACCTATCTATAATAATATAAAGTAGCTTGTCCTGACTGACTGACTGACTGACTGATCATCAACGCACAGCCTAAACCACTGAAGCTATAAACTTGAAATTTCCACAGTAGCTTCCTTTTATGACGTAGGCGCACACTAATAAAGGATTGTTACAAATTCCACCCCGTCCGTCATTTTTCAAGTTATATGCATGAAAATTGGTATTTGTACTGTCGGGTAAAAATAGACAAATACATGGTTCAGGATTTTTGAAAATACTGAAACTTAAATACCCCCAAGTGGGTTGATAGGGGATGAAGTTTCGTATGAGAGTCCGTCATTTTTCAGGTCATTTATCAAGTTATATCCATAAAAATTGGTATTTAGTTGTTCGGTTAAGGCCACTCTCTTCACGCGCTTTACCATACAAACGTATTACGCCTATTATTCTAATATTTGTCGCAATAGGTCTAAAGTTAAGCCAGATATCAATTTATATCTCCATTACCTATGCCATAAAATAAAAATATTAGTAAAATTATATTTATTTTGAAAGTTATGACGCTTGAAAAATCACTATTTTTGGGCAAATTTTGGGGCAACTTCGTGCGTAAATAAACTATATAAGAAACTAGAAAATTGAAAAACGACCGAAGTCTTATCATAGGTTACTTCATAATAATTACAAATTTCTTTAGTTCATGTAAAAATTGCCAAATATTTGCTAAAATAGGCGAAATTCCAAACCTTGATTTGCATCTTTTTACTTTGCCGTTTTTCACTAAAAATCATGATATCTCAAGCAAAATTTATTTATTTAATTAATTAATTATTTATTTATGTATATATTTTTAGTACTCTTCTATACGGAAGACGTCTCGCTCTCTAAATGCAGAAATCACTGTTTTAGACTCCACATCACCAACGATTTGTCGCTCCCATGGAGAGGGCTTATGTGTTTAAGGAATTTTGGAAAAACTACCCCCAAGTGGGTTAAATGGGGGATGAATGTTTGTATGAGATTTGTATGAATCCACGCGGGCGAAGTTACGAGCATCAACTAGTTTATTATTATAAAACAGGCAAAAACATTACGCAGCTATTTGATTTAATTTAACCAACTATAATTTAAAAATTAAAAAAACCCGACTGCCATGCTAAAAAACGAACTAAAAAATTAATAAACTACCACCGTACCACTTACAGTGTAGTTGTTATTTATTTTGTTTTTCATGATTTGTCACTCCAAATTGATTTAAAACATATAGATTGTATACATTTTCGTACTCGCCTTTTAAAGCCCTTTATTTTGATACCCCACTCGAGGGTCTTGAAGAAAAAAATTTTTTTCAGCCCGCACATTAAAGTGCATAACATTCGCCATTTTGATTTTTTATGAATTTTATGTACCCAATAACATTTGCGCCGTCAAGACAAATCTAATGACGTATAATTTATCAAAATAGGTTGAGCCGTTAAGTAGTTACGAACTGACATAGGAAACGGTCATTTTCTACGATTTATCACTCCAAATTGGTTCCAAATATATAAATTTATACATTTTCGTATTTGCCTTTTGAATCCCTTTATTTTGATACCCCACTCAAGGGTCTTGAAGAAAAAAATTTTTTTCAGCTCGCATATTGAAGCGCATAAAGTCCGCCATTTTGATTTTTTTTTAAATTTAGGTACCCTATAACACTCGCGTCATTGAGACAAATCTAATAAATTTAAATTTAATCTCAAAATAAATTATAAAGACTCCCCGATTGAAGAGGCTACGCATATCAAATTCTTAGGCCTACTCTTAGACAAAAATCTTAAGTGGAAAGAACATGTTAATATGGTATGCCAAAAAATACATAAATACGTTTATGTATTATATAGGTTACGTAAAACAACCTTACCTAATACAGTCCTTGCAGCTTATCATGGCTACGTCGCGTCAGTACTTCGATATGGACTTATCTTATGGGGAAACTCCAGTGAAGCTAATAAAGCATTTATAGCTCAAAAGAGATGTATAAGAGCCATGACAGGAGCGTTCCACATGGATTCATGCCGACCACTATTTAAGAGACTACACATTCTCCCACTTCCGTGTATGTATATATTTGATATCTGTGTCTTTGTCAAACAACATGACAATCTCTTTACAAAATCGAAGTACATTTATCGGAGAATTACAAGAAACGTTGATCGGCTGATAGTTACACATAGGGCCTATAGTGCGTCATACCAAAAGTGTAGTTATGCCATGTGTGTAAAAATATTTAATAAACTACCTCCAGGCTTAAGTCAATTACCGCTACAACGTTTTAAGAATGAACTTTTTACATGGTTATTAGATAAATGTTTTTATTCCATAAACGAAATGTTGACGCTTACAACTTGATTAATTATTGTGGATATTAAATACATATAAATTGTATATAACTGTTATTAAAAACTAATATAGGACATAATAATATTTTAACTAGTGTAAACATAATTAATAAAAGAAATTATTTGACATATTAATATTAAGTACGGTGTAATAAATTATGTTTAAGATTGAATTAACTTTTTAATAATGAATTATATAATTAAACAAATGATAATATTGTTACACATATAATTTGCATGCCAGAAATGGCCGAATACATTGATACTATTATAATACAAATTGTAAACATCTTTTGTACATGTTTCATGCAAATAAAGGATAATCTAATCTAATCTAATGACGTATCATTTATCAAAATCCGTTGAGCCGTTGATTAGTTACACGCGGACATAGGAATGGACATACATACACACAGGTGAAACACATAACCCAGTCGGGTAAAAAAAAACCGGTTTTTGAATATTATCATTTTTAACCCCCGACGCAAAAATGACGGGGTGTTATTAGTTTGACGTGTCTGTGTGTGTGTGTGTATGTTCCCCTGTAGCGCTCAAACGGGTGAACCGATTTGAATGCGGTTTTTTTGTTTGAAAGATGAATTAGTCGAGAGTGTTGTTAGCTATGTTTGATGAAAATCGATCCAAGATGGCGAATTACATATTTTTTCACAACTCCCTTAATATATGGGTATCAAATGAAAGGGCTTGACTAGTAGAATAGCATTATTGCAAATCCAAGATGGCCACCACCACCAAATGGCGAATGTCGGGGTTTTATTTTTATTTACTCGACTGGGTATATTATGTGTTTCACCTGTGTGTATGTATGTCCATTCCTATGTCCGCTTGTAACTAATCAACGGCTCAACGGATTTTGATAAATGATACGTCATTAGATTTGTCTCAATGACGCGAGTGTTATAGGGTACCTAAATTAAAAAAAAAATCAAAATGGCGGACTTTATGCGCTTTAATGTGCGAGCTGGAAAAAAAATTTTTCTTCAAGACCCTCGAGTGGGGTATCAAAATAAAGGGATTCAAAAGGCAAATACGAAAATGTATAAAATATTTGGAAACAATTTAGAGTGATAAATCGTAGAAAATGACTGTTTCTGTCAGTTCGTAACTACTTAACGGCTCAACCTATTTTGATAAATTATACGTCATTAGATTTATCTTGACGGCGCAAATGTTACTGGGTACATAAAATTCATAAAAAATCAAAATGGCGAATGTTATGCACTTTAATGTGCGGGCTGAAAAAATTTTTTTCTTGAAGACCCTCGAGTGGGGTATCAAAATAAAGGGCTTTAAAAGGCGAGTACGAAAATGTATACAATCTATATGTTTTAAATCAATTTGGAGTGACAAATGTCAGATTATTGTAGAAATTCAATTAGAATTTTTAGAAATGGTTTACAGATTATTAATTTCATACTTGAAATATGTTAAAATGAACTGACATTTGATTCATTTATTGGCGCCGAACCGCCATCTTGAATTATTGGTATAAATACGGGCACTTCGAAGCCATGAATTCAGTCTCCACCAGAGACTCAACCGACTAATAGATGCTTCAGCGTCTAAGTCGTGATATTTGATTGAGGGTTGCGATAGCAATCACACCCTAATCGAATAAGTGCTGCCATGTTGGGCTTAACTGTGTTTAATTAATTAATTAGTATAAAATAGATTTGAAAAGAGATCACAGTCAAACTAAGTAATTGTGATTCGATATTAATTAAGTTTGTGCGGGAGATAAATAAAGATATTTTAATAATAGTTTGATTTAGTTTTAATATTAAACCACCTGCTTCTGTAATGATGATGTTTACAAATTCAGAAGCAGGATTCGAATCACGTTGCCTTGATTTTGCTTTGCCATCTACACAGTTGTGTTTAGTTTGTTTTGAGAAAGTGATTATCTTGAAGTAAAGTTGTAGAAATACCCGCAGAATAATGAAATACCCGCACTCGAGATAAATGATTCGTTTGAAATTAGAAATAATTTTTGATTAGTTATTTTGCAAGGTTAGACGCCGCCGAGTTTCTTACTGGTTCTTCTCGCTAGGTCGCGGCATTCTGAACCAGTGGTAGATTCGCTTTGTTTTGTAAGTGAAAGTAAAAGTAATTTCAACAGTAAACATTTTCAAAATACATGTGTTTATGATAATGAGATAACTGATAGTTAATGAATAAGATTTTAAAGTAGAAATCGAATCAAATAGAAGTTTTGATTTATGAAGTCACGAGTTAAATTTTTAATCTGAGAGTTCGGTTATGAATTATTTTGAGTTAAATATAGGACGGCCGAACTGTCAGATTATTGTAGAAATTCAATTAGAATTTTTATAAATGGTTCACAGATTATTAATTTCATAATTGAAATATGTTAAAATGAACTGACATTTGATTCATTTATTGGCGCCGAACCGCCATCTTGAATTATTGGTATAAATACGGGCACTTCGAAGCCTGAATTCATATTCAGTCTCCACCAGAGACTCAACCGACTAATAGATGCTTCAGCGTCTAGGTCGTGATATTTGATTGAGGGTTGCGATAGCAATCACACCCTAATCGAATAAGTGCTGCCATGTTGGGCTTAACTGTGTTTAATTAATTAATTAGTATAAAATAGATTTGAAAAAAGATCACAGTCAAACTAAGTAATTGTGATTCGATATTAATTACGTTTGAGCGGGAGATAAATAAAGATATTTTAATAATAGTTTGATTTAGTTTTAATATTAAACCACCTGCTTCTGTAATGATGATGTTTACACAAATCATGAAAAACAAAATAAATAACAACTACACTGTAAGTGGTACGGTGGTAGTTTATTAATTTTTTAGTTCGTTTTTTAGCATGGCAGTCGGGTTTTTTTAATTTTTAAATTATAGCTTGTTAATTTTTAATTTATACTTGTTGTCGAGACCTGAAAAGATAACAGACAGACATAATAGCCATAATATTCTGCATGATGACCAGTAGGTAGTACCTAATTCATATAGTGGTCATATAGAGATCCTTGAAGGTCCTTTACCTCTCACTTCCATGATCCATCGTACAATTACGTTACCTGCCGTAGACACTACATATTAGTTTTTAACCCCCGACGCAAAAATGACGGGGTGTTATTAGTTTGACGTGTCTGTGTGTGTGTGTGTATGTGTGTGTCTGTCTGTCTGTTCCCCTGTAGCGCTCAAACGGGTGAACCGATTTAAATGCGGTTTTTTTGTTTGAAAGGTGAATTAGTCGAGAGTGTTGTTAGCTATGTTTGATGAAAATCGATCCAAAATGGCCGCCGCTACAAAATGGCGGATTACATATTTTTCACAACTCCCTCAATATGGATATCAAATGAAAGGGCTTGACTAGTAGAATAGCACTATGCAAATCCACGATGACCGCCGCCAGAAAATGGCGAATGTCGGGGGTTCTTTAATTTTTTAATTTATACTTAGGTACTTGTATTCTCTGTTCACGTTCCGAATTCATTCATTGTTTTTTCCCCTTGTAGTTAATGCTAGTACTCAAATAGGTACTAGTAAGTCTTACTTTAAATAAACTATTACGGTAGAGAATGTGAATTTCATGTTTGTAATTATTCATAATACAAAAGTCATTCTACTAGTTCTTCAATGTCAATTACAATATTTACTTAATCTCTTTATTTGTACAATTTTAATACTTATTTCGACTCATTATTGTCCGCACAGTAACATAAATCACAAAAATAAGACAATTTTTTAACGAAACTAATAAAACATATACCTACCTGTACAGGTAGGTATCGTTTCGCGAGCCATAAATTATGCCGAAGCGCCGTAGGTCGGTCGGTCGAGGCTACGGCCACACGAGTAGTAAATCTACAGAGAGGAAGCTTCTACAAGCGGCCCGCTGTAGGTATACTCACACAAACACACTCACCAACGGTTCACGGACGCCCGCTCGTTCCACTAACCGGTACAGTTGGTGACAAACGTGCGCATATGTGTGAGTGTAGGGGAGCGGGGGGCTAGTTGTAACGGGGGTAAGAAGTAACAGCTTAATTACTCAGCAGATTTCAAATATTTTGTTTTCAATTTACACTTAATCTGCTTCTTATGACGGGGCCTATGACGTAAACACAGCCAGTAAGAGGTGGGAGAGTGCGGTGAGTGGTTTTGAGCAGGTGCATCATTTTTACCAGGTAACATAAAAAAATTGAGTTCGTAAAATTTGATTCTACATTACTGCAATGTCTTTTTGAAATAAATGTCTATTTATTTGTGTAGTTGGGTCAATTTCAACAAACACGAATTTTGCCTAATTACGGTGGCGAATTTAAACTTGCCGTTTCTAATATATTTCTTTAGCCTAAATAATAGTTAAATAGTTCTAATAATTAGTCATATAGTAGAGATAGAAAAATAATTAATAGTTCATGAGATATTTCTATTTGAAATTATCAAATGCCACCGAAATTATTCAAGCGCCACCGGAATTGAAATCCGATCCACCGAAGTTGATTAACGCCACCGGAATTAGAAATAATAAAGGCAAGATCTTATTCCTTTAGACTTAAGATTCATAGTAAAAAACTTGTAGAATACCAACAATTTAAGTATCACAATTATAGTTCTTATATTTTATCTTCATAAAGATAAACTTTGGTAGTATTTTTAACAATAAAAAAAGACGGAAGATATTTTAAGCTAGCAGTAATCTGATTCTCACAAGATTACCCTCAATTTGGTGATTATTAGAACATACGTTATCATCATCGTTTCAACCAATATACGTCCACTGCTGTTCTTCTGCAAGGATCGCCAGAACATGAACTTGCGCCGCTTGTTTCCAGCATCTGCCAACGACTTGCTCGATATCGTCCGTCCATCTAGTGGGCGGTCTTCCCACGCTTTGTTTACTGGTGCGAGATCGCCACTCAAGCACCTTGAGACCCCAATGTCTATCGGTTCTTCGAGCAATGTGGCCCGCCCATTGCCACTTCAGTTACGAGACTCGATGGCCTATTTCGGTGACACTGGTTCTCCAGTGGATCTCCTCAATACTGATTTGATCCCGCAGGGTTACTCCGAGCATAGTTCTCTCCATTGCCAGCTGAGTGACCCTGATCCTTCATATAAGGCCATAGTCAGCCACTGTCTCAGATCTGTAAGTCATCACTGGCAAAACGCACTGTTCGAAGACTTTCGTCTTCAGACACTGAGGAATATTGGACGAGAAGACAGGTCGACGTTTCCCGAACGATACCCAGCCAAGTTGGATTCAGCGGTTGATTTCTTTCTTAAAATTGGACTTACCTAGCTGGACCGTGTATTCCAGGTATATATACTCGTCTACAATTTCGAGTGCCGAGTCTCAAAGATTACTGGGTGAAGTGGAACATGAGCATTGTTGTTTTCATCTTACTCATGGACATTTTTAGGCCCACCTGTTGAGAAACTCGGCTAAGATCATTGAGCGTCATATTAAGGTCTCCCAAAGTCTTTGACATAATGACCATACCATCGGCAAACTGGGTAACTGAGTAATGTCCTCGCCGTTTATGTTGATTCTAAGTCCAGAAGCTTAAAGACGGCTTCTTGCTTGGCTTGGCTTGGATACAGGTACTTGTAATCAATTTGGTATCTTTGCAGTGACATTAACACAGCCCAAGTTTCCATCGAATCGAAGGCTTTTCATAGTCTGCAAACGCTAAGCAAATTGGCCGATTATACTCTTCGGTCTTCTGTATAATCTGCCAGAGCTTATGTATATGGTCTATGGTACTAAAGCCTTTTCGGAATCCAGCTTGTTCAGGAAGCTGGAAGTCTTTAAACCTATTGGCGAGACGATTAGTAATGAGACTCGAAAACAACTTATAAACATGGCTCAGCAGTGAGATGGGTCTGTAGTTCTTCAATAGGATATAATCTCCCTTCTTGAAGAAGAGAACCACCATGCTCCTGTATCACGGTTCTGGCATTGCACCCTTGTCAATGACAGAATTGAACAATCGGTGGAGAACTTTAAGTATTGGTCTTCCACCCATCTTCAGAAGTTCTGCAGTGATCCCATTATCACCTTGTTTGTAAGCTGCTTGAGAGCCATACTAATGCCGTATAGACTGAAATCCGGGATATCTTCGGTATATGTATAGGTTTCTGTGTTCAGGTGTACAAATGTCCATAGAGCTTCTCGACTTCTCTCAAAATCTCAGGTTTTGATGAAATTAACCTAGCGTTGTCGGTCTTCAGTCGCGTCTGCTGCCTCTGACCGATAGACAGGCCTCTCGCGAATACATTTGAGCCCTTATTCTGCTCTCCAATGGTCTCCTTGATTCCTTAATATCAATTCCGGTGGCTCTGTTCACTTACGGTGGCGCTTTGTTTTGCCACCGGAGCCACCGAAATTGCGCCACCGGACTTAGAATCAGCGTCAAAACTAAAATTAAAAAAAAAACTATTAGTCACACGTTAGTTTTTATTTTACAATTATGACTGAATACCTTTAATATAAGCTTCCATAAAATTTCTTTTTAATCTTCTTTAAACTTTTACTAATACACGTGACACCGGAATTTGATAATTTTGTATTCCTGCGCCACCGCAGCAAGTAAAAAAAAAATTTGTGGGAAAATTATACAGCATGTCGGTTGTCCTCACACGCCGTTTGCAAGAGCACAACCAGGCGGTGCGGGGATCGACAGTAAGGTATCTTCAAAGTCGTATCGTAAGAAGCACTGAAGTATTCAAAAAGCGCCACCGAAATTGCCTTTTTTTGTAGGACATTTTTAAAAGACGTTTTAAGGCTTATTGTACTTACTTAAATTAGTCCTTAAATATATATTAGCTGACTTATTTAAAGTATTTCTAAAAACACATTCCCTTTCAATGAAATTACTTCACCAAAAAAAATTAATTAAAAAAATATGTAAACAAATGGAATCCGGACAGTCCACCGAAATTAGATTTTAGGCCTTAGATTTTTTTTTACTAAGAATTTAATATATTAAATACCTTAAATACTTTATTATCATGTAGACCACTATTTAAACTACCCATATAAAATTACACGTCATTGTAGTTTAACTTTACACATTAATTTTCAACCTCGCCGTGTCAAAAATGCACTTGGGAAATTCACCCAGTTAATCTTTTAAGCTATCATATGTAACTACTTTCATTTGACAATAACATAAACTTTTTGTACAATAAACAAAAATGTGCAAAATTTTGGCATGGGGCTAGTTGTAACGAAATTGCGGGGTACATTGTAACATGTTACAACTTGCCCCTTCATGTTTTATTTGAGTGTTCATGCTTGTCGTTACCTATTGCAAAGCTAACCGATTTATCTTAATCAATATTTTTTAGTGTCTTAGGATGAGAAATTGTAAGAAATAGTCAAAAAAGGCCACTAAATCTCAAGATTTCTACAAACTAGCCGCAAGAAAGGTTTCAGAAAAGGGAACAAAAATACGCAAAGCTGCTGCAATGTTTGAGATTTGTCATTTATTTCTGTTTAGATATAATAAATAGAAAAAAAAACAAGGAGCCTCTCTCTGTGTGATACGCAAACAAAGATTCTACTACTAGATCTAGTTAATGATGATTTTTAACTAGCAAAGATTTAAAGAAGCTTTGGTTTAAGTATATTTTGAAACTTTATTGGTTCAATGATCAAAAATTATGTTAAGTTACTGGAAGTTATTTGGACTGTCGATAGAAATATTGTTATTTTGTTTAAAAGACTAATTATATACTAAGTGATAAAAAAGATCTCTTAATTTTTGTAAAGAAAATAATATATTTCTTTAGCTGATAGCAATTTAAACTTTGGCGCCCTTCGCGCTGTCATCTGTCAACTGAAGACTATCAAATATAATTTAAATTTTGCCGCGGTTTGCAATGTCACCTGTCAACAAGAATATCGGCTAGATTTGATTTATATAAATTTTGCCGCGTTTCGCGCTGTCATCTGTCAACTGAAGTTATTGTGATTTGTGATCGTAAATTGTTTTTTCGTTAAGAATAAAGTTGGATTAAAAATATTACATGAAGATTTAAAAGGATTGGCATATTGAAGAATAAACTTTAAATGTCGTTTCTTTGTTTTCAGGTTAGTGTAAAGTAGGTTATATTATTGTATAAAGAACGTTCATATTATTTTGTTTTTAATAGTGCTAAAATTAAATCTTTGTTTTCAGAGCAACACATGTGTTTAACTCAATTATTGTCAATTCTTGAAGATTTACCTTATATTTTTATAAAGAAACATAGAATAACATTAATTAAAATAAACAAACAAATGTTACAAGTTATATTTTTCAAATTAATTTATTACTTTATTACAACAATGTTACTACTTGCCCCAAGCCAGTTACAACTTGCCCCGAGAACGGGGTAAGTTGTAACATGCTCCTTCTTCCACAAAAAGTCATTTTTATAAGCATTTGTTGGCACTTTAAGCCCAATTATCATTCTATTCGATACTTGAATAGATATTCTCTCATTTAAAAATGGTTTATCATGGAAATATTCAATAGTTTAATTTCCAGATTTAAAAAACTAAAAATTGTTACAACTAGCCCCCCGCTCCCCTACCTACAGCGGGCCGCTTGTAGAAGCTTCCCCTCTGTAGGTACTCTGTGCTACGGCTCTCGGGCGAACAGCGTATACAACACATAACGTAACACGCGTATTATGATCCTCAGTTCGCAAAGGTATCCATATTATAAAAATATGGCTTTCACCCATATTAATTAATTATTTATTATGATCATTATCATAGTTATAATTAAACTGTTCTAAAATTTTAAAAATATACGGGTATGTATAAATGTCCGTGTGAGCACCCCAAATGTATTCCACGTGGTTGGACTCTGCCCGCGGGGCCACCTCAAAGTTGACGACATTGGGTAACTTCCTCCTCAACGCATTGACGTCCTTCATCACTGACAACTTGTCATTCTTGCTCACTGTCATCGCAACCGGCATGGTTACCTTCCCCAAATCGTATTCAGGCGGTGCAGAAGAGTTATACACTTTTCTGTTCATTGCGGGTCCATAGTCGTACTGAGCGAACGCCTGTCGATTGTGCAGTTGTGTCAAATGCAGGAAATTCTTCACGGCACCGCTCGATGGAAAGTGGGTGTAGAGAACCTCCGCAAATTCAGGGGAGAACTCCTCGGGATCGCTCCCGGCAAACGTGAACAAAACTCCCTCGACGCATATCTTGTAGCCCACGACTGGTAAAGAGCAGATTTGTCTCACGATGCTCCTGGTCGGTTTATCGAACGCCTCGTGTAGATCCAACTTTTTGATAAATGTTTCGACTGAGGGAACGAGTTTTAACATCGCGCTTAAAATCGGTTGCACGTGATTCATGTAGCAGAAAGGTGCTAACGCGATCAGAACATTTATTTTTTCATTGTACTCCGGCCTGACTGAGCCCAGGACGTAGAATATCGTGTTGCCGAGGGAGTGGCCTATCGTGTTGATTTTCTTTACGCCGGTTTTTTGTAGTACCGTGTCTACGATCGCCGATAAATCATAAAGTCCTAGCTCGTGGAATGTGAAGTTCCAGAAAGCTGGGTCGAGATCAGGATCGAGGTGGAGATGTCGTCTGGAATACCTGTTGCCTCTGTTGTTGCCTATCCAGACATCGTGGCCGGCGTTTGCTAGAGCTATCGGCATAGAGATATTCCCCCTCAGCATCCAAATATCCGAGGTCCCATGGAGTCCATGCATGAGCAACACTGGTGTTCCCTTAGTGCCCGGTAGATGGTGCAAAGCAAGTATGTAACCGTCTTCAGTTATAACTTCATATGTTAGAGCGGGATGTCCATATTTAGTAGCCAATTCTTCGAAGTACAATGTTGCGTCTTCAAACACTTTTTCTTTTGAATGAGGTGACACTAACTGACCATAAATCAATATTATGCTAAAACAAGAATAACTAAATCTCATTTTAAAGAAAAAAAAACTTTTGAACACAAGTGCTTATTTCCTGAATATAACGCCGAATAACTTCTGAATGGATTTAACTGAACCCATGTGTGTAGGATTATAAATTAAGTTGCCTAGTTACATAACTGACATTTAAAATGTAACATATACGAATTATTTTATAGTAGGTATTTGATAGTATTATAATTTCAATGCCGCACACTGTTTTTGAAATGATAAAATCTTAGCAATAACAGCGTAAACAAACCTGTTTATGTATGTATGTGTAGAGCGCCTAGAAGTGTCACTTTATATTAAGGGTTAAAGTATGAAATTGCCGATTTGTACTGAAAAATAAAAATTCGTTTTTTTTTTCAATTTAACATATTTATTTAATCAAAATAATTACCATTATTATCTATACATTGCTGCCATCTAATAGGAAGCTCATTTATGCCTTTACGATAGAACTCTGGTGATCTAGATTCGACAAACTGTGTGAAAGTATTTAGCACTGCCTCCTGAGAAGAAAACGCAGAAAATTTTCCAAATCACGAAAAAAATGGTAGTCCGTTGGAGCAAGGTCTGGCGAATACGGAGGGTGACGAATGGTTTCTAATTGCAGTTCCTGTAGAGCTAAAACGGTTTCTCGTGCTGTATGAGGTCTCGCGTTATCATGGAGCAATAATGGTGAAGATCGATTCATAAGTCGAGGCTGTTTCACTGCTAGTTTCGCTATCATTGTTCGGAGTTCGGCGCAGTAGACATCTGCCGTTATTGCTTGACCAGATCGGAGAAAGCTATAGTGAATAACACCACGCTGAGACCACCAAACAGTTACCATTACCTTTTTATTGGTAAGATTTGCTTTAGGACACTGTTGCGGCGTTTGACCTGGGGTCAGCCATTGCATTTTCCGCTTACGATTATCGTAAAGAATCCATTTTTCATCACATGTCACAATTCGATCCAATATTCCTTCATTTCTGTATCGATTCAACAAGGCAACGCAAGTTTCAACACGCGTTTCTTTCTGCAGATCAGTCAAATCATGAGGCACCCATTTTTCATATTTTTTTATTTTATTGATTTGACGCAAATGACTCAATATTGTTGGTAAGGTAACGTTAAACCATGCCGCTAATTCCTGGGTAGTTTGGCTCGGATCGGCTTCCACCATCTCTTTCAAATAATTGTTATTCACCTGTGGGCGGTCTTCCACGTGGTTCGTTCTTCAAATCGAAGTTTCCATCACGAAAGCGTTTAAACCAAAATCGCACAGTGCGTTCATTAGCAGTTCCCTCTCCAAACGCAACATTAATATTGCAGCTATTTCTTTCTGAAACTGAACTATCCGGTTCAGTCCAAGAAACAATCAGCCGTGGTCGCTGATATATTTTGACAGCTGACAGAGGTTCTATATCTATGGTTTCGACTTGTTTTGTTGCGGTGTTTCCCCATTGACCTCTATAACAATACAATGTATTAAATCAAGGTAACTGATGAGCACCAACCCACTCCTCATATATAACGTGTTTTATAGCTTTTTATGTAATTGAAGTCTTTGAGCCATCAACTTTACAATTATAACCTAAGGTACAACATTTACAATTATTTGTGAATTTTAAAGAAACACACGGTAGTTATAGGTACCTAGTCGACAGAAGTTATCAGGTTATCTATTTAGACTGACAGAGAGACAAACAGACAGACGGACAAGTATGAATTAACCCTAGTAGAATCGGAGACCTCGCTTCGCGGAAAAAATGAATACCTACTTAACAAGAAAAAAATTAAAAAATACGAAATAAGGAAAACTTCAATTACACGGAACGTTAATACAGAACGAGACAACGTCTTACAAAAAAAAATGGTTGTCTACCGGTGGTTAAACCACGGACGACGTACCGTACGGACGATAATTTTACGTAATAACGTCATAAAAACAAAGAGAGATGCGTCACAAGCCGAACGCTTAGGCCGATCGTGCCTTCGCCTATCGCTTGTTCCTCGCTCTCGCTTGCACGCGGTTCGTGAAAATGAGTGATGCTTTTTCGTGCATGTAGCCGGCGTTCATCGATTTACAAGAAGTTATCACGTCAAAAATAATTCTGATATAAGTATATCTAACTATCTGATGATGCCCTCATCAGAACGCGCGATGCTGCTACGGGTGACAACAGCGATTTCAAAGCCGCTTTTACAAGGAACTGTATGGAGGTGTTCACACTGCAGTGTGGCTGGATAACTTTGTCGTCAACCGATCGTCCACTGCTGGACATGAGACCCAGAGAGTGAGAATTGCTATGTCCACTAACATGGGTACATATAAGCCAGGCCATCCGCTACCTTGGAACTTTGGCTTTCTGGCTTTAATTCTTATATCATTACCTACTAACGATTAACACGACTGGAAAACCACTCTTGTTTGTAAAATCCTTAATAATTTGATTAATCCCAATGAGTTTTCATTCATTTTAATCATCATGAAATGCGCTTTCTGTAAGTACCTAACTTTGATAGTTGTAAGATTTATACTTTTTGAAAAAATCTAATCAGAGTAGCGGGTGGCCCGGTTTTTATTTATTTGTTGTCCAGTGACAGTATGTAGTACCTATGTCAGTCGACGTAGAGACCTATGTCAGTGGACATAAGTCATAAATCATTTTATCAGACTTTTCGCTCGCACTTACAGGTCTTATGGAACTGGAACCTGATTCTGTAGTGTTGTGTGTAACAGTAATAAAGAATTTGTCGATAGTTGATAACAGGTTATAGTGCCGAGGGAGAGCTCCCCTCACAACACTATGATCGTAATGCTTTATGACTCAGTTCGTCGTTGTAATGTCCCAACTCTAGTTCTATGTCTTCAGTGGATGTCTATCGGTTGATTAGTAGTAGTAGGTGTTATAGGTATAGGATTATTCTTAGAGTAAAAAATAATATAGGTACATCGACTCAAATCCAAAGCAAAACATTATTTTATTCATTTAATATTTATTATACATTTCAATCACAGTTCGTCAATACTTACAACCTAGAATAATTAGTTAATTTAATTATAAATAAATTTAACTTACTTAATTTAATTTTAACTTTACATCAACATTGTCCTATTCAATATTTTTTTGGAAATTTTTCAAGTTGTCACAAGCTCCCGCAAACTAGGTGTATGCAGATTGATAGTTTTTTTATTTGACCGATAGTTACGAAACTTTGATTTAATATTCGGGTATGGCTATTTGGCCGTGACAAATTATTGTAGCAATGCACGCTCATTCGATACGAATTTTGTGTTACAAGACGTTACAACAAATATGTACATAATCCGATGGATTGGCCTCGAATGTGCTTCGCTACCTATTCGATCGATCTCGAGTAAGTGAAATTAGTTGCCATCGGCCATTATGCAATACTTTGTTCAGTTGGCTTTGAAATCGAATAAATGTGTATCTAGTTGCACATATTTTGGTCATCGCGGTCAATTGCTTTTTGTCCGTGTAGAGAACCAAGCCATCGCACAAATACACGTTGAATGCGGTATCTAAAACGCTCTGAATTGAACACCCTGGATGAAACGCCCCGGGTGAAACGCTTCGCGTGTAACACTCCGGGTGAAACGCTCCGCGTGAAACACCTCAGATGAAACGGCCCGAATGAAACGCGCTAATAGCCTGGTAGATAACAATATATTTTTAATTGTAATGGACGGACGCCAAATAATATTTTTATGACAATGTAAATCATAAACATGGTAAGTACCTATATACATATATTTATAATCTACGTAAATATTTATATTCTATTGTAATTGCAGACCGATAAATAACTGTCGTACCGACAAAAGCTGGCACTGATGCGACACCGACATTCATTACTAATTTAAAGCAAACATCCCGCAAAACTTGAACCCCATTTTTCATCGCCTAAATGGACGTTACGTTAGCTCTTAACTTATCGGAATGCAGCGCCATATGTTTAATAAGATTACATATTTATACTTATTAATTAAATTAAATATTTAATATCTAATAATTGACTTCTGTATTGGATGTTGGTCTGGCTTTTGACCTTTGTAGGTAAATCATACTTATTTCAAATTTCAAAATCAATCATTTTATGATCGCTACAATTTTACAGCTACAGAATGAAGATCACAATCGCCTCCAGTTGGCTGTCACTTTGTCACTATTGGCTGAACACAGTTACATCACGAATACCACAAATTCAGCTAATTACAGCAATGGGGATACTACGGCACAAAATTGACGTCAGGTGACACCACTGATATGATACGTTCAAGAAACTGATACTGATATCTTAGGTTAGGATAGGTAGGTTTAAAGAAATGTCAAATAATCCCGAAACCTATGGCTTTTTGTAATTTATTTGTGTTTTCGTCGTGATTGTATTTTGTTAAATACGGACAATTCCAGTTAAGTAAGTACAGTTATTGAAAGGAAATAAATTACGAGACAGACTAATATATCAGCGGAGCAATAGAAAAACTTGAACTAACACAAACATTGTTAGAACAAAGATTTCAAAAAAAAAAAAAAAAAAAACTGGAAACAAGTTATAGAAGTTTTATAATTTGTTTTTGGAATTGCAGACTTCAAGAAACAACAGGCCCGAAATGCATTCCGAAAAATGGAAAAGATTCTCTGCAATCGGAAGTTGAACCTAAAACTGCGCATTAGGACCGCTCGATGCTACGTGTTCTCCGTACTTCTATACGTATATGGAGCTGAAGCTTGGACGCTCACAAAGGCCATGAGCGACAAAGTGGAAGCGTTTGAAATGTGGGTGTATCGGAGAATGCTGAAGATCTCGTGGACACAGCGGGTCCGTAACGAAACGGTGTTGCAGAGAATGGGGAAAGATACAGAGATTCTGACCACAATAAAGACTAGGAAACTCCAATATCTCGGACACCTAATGAGAAATAACAAGTATGACCTTCTCCAATTAATCATACAAGGGAAGATCCAGGGCAGGAGAAGGCCTGGTAGAAGGAGAATTTCTTGGTTACGAAATCTGCGGGAATGGTACGGCAAAAGTACTAGATCGCTCTTCCGTGCGGCGATGTCCAAATTGCAAATAGCCATAATGATTGCCAACCTTCGGAAGGAGACGGCACCATAAGAAGAAAGAAGACTTCAAGATTGAGAAAAATAAAAATTTCGAAAGAACCAAAGGTAACCTTTCTGAGCTGGTGGCGCCCACTGGTGGCCCTTATAAAAGTAGACCCCATTACAGTTGTAGCGATGTGACATTCAAAACGTTTGTTCAGCGATATTTATAGACTACCCGCGTCTTTTATACTAAACCACTGTTAAACATCCTGTTATGACAATGTCAAACGAATATGGCTCTTAGTCCGTCGCTTCAGAGTCGGTGTTGGGTGTCAGAGCTGAGTGACGTGCTTCTCGCTCTCAATCTTCCCGTTGGCCTTCATGGCGAGGTTTACTTCGGCGCGGCGCAAAGAGCTGTTCCAGATCCCGTAGCTGAAGTATATCGCGTAACCTGGAGAAAGAATACATTCTCAATCATTGTCATTATCAACACATTACAGGTTCACTACAACACACGGGTCTCTCAGAAGGAGAAGGGTCCAGGCCGTAGTCTACCACGCTGGCTTCACACGCCTTTGAGAATATGCGGCACGTATGCGAAGTGACCATAATGAGAGATACATTTTAGTAGTTTAGTAATGTTTTTGTAATAATACTAGCGGACCCGGCAGACGTCGTCCTGCCCGCTATTAGCGCCACCTACCGGGTCAAATTTTTCTACTTAAAAACCTTCCTCTTGAATCATTCTATCTATTAAAAAAAACCGCATTAAAATCCGTTGCGTAGTTTTAAAGATTTAAGCATAGGTACATAGGGACATAGGGACAGAGAAAGCTGCGACTTTGTTTTATAAGTACCTAAGTACTACTATAGAATAGAATAGAATAGAATAGAATAGAAAAGTTTTTTATTCAAATAAACTTTTACAAGCACTTTTGAATCGTCGATTGAGTCTACCACAGTGATGGTTGACTCAATCGACCTATGTAGTGATGGTGGACCTATGGTTGGATGACCTATGTAGTGATGGTGTTCGATGAAATAGTAATGCGTGCATAACCACTGGTAGCCCTACTCAATTGCAAATAATTTCCTGTATATTTTTAGTAGATATATGTACATATAAGCTTAGACTAGATCTATCAATATGCTACTACCATAACCGAGTCGGTGTATATCATTCATCTGCCCCTCTCGCCTCTAAGATTGCACATACAATTTGTGCAATTGATTGCGCAACAGAGAACATTCCGGGGGAACTCTCAGGCATGCAGGTTTCCTCACGATGTTTTCCTTCACCGTTAAAGCGAGTGATGTTTAATTGCTGAAAACGCACATAACTCCCAATTGTTGAGGTGCGTGTCGTGGACCGAACTTGGTCTCCCCAAAGGGAGGCTGAACTCTGAAGCCTTAACCACTAGGCTATCATCGCTTCACTTGTATACTATAGCTAAGGAACATTATTTTTCGAACAAATTTAAATTCCCCACAAAACTAAGAGATAATGTTAGAAGTAATAGAAAGACAACATTTATGTTACCCAAAGCCTGTAACTATTAGCCCTCATACGCATTAGCGGTTGCGGTAGCGGTGCGGCTAGCCGCTTTTTATATTTTTATATGCAACCGCTCACTTTGTACGCACTAAGCGCTCGTACGCATTAGTGGTTGGGGTAGCGGTTGCATATAAAAACTAGTATGGCGCGTGGGTGCGCGGCCCGCTAAAGCGGACCGCGAGGTTTCGGTTTTGGGTATTTTGGTTTGAACAGCCTCCACCTATCTCTCCCATATTCCTAACCCTCTATCATTATCACTCTCCATATTTTTTCTCCGAATCATTTGTCAGAATGAGAGTTCTTCCATAAAAACAGATTTTGAAAAGGAACTGTATCAAAGTCTTGCATAGTTCCCATTTTGTATTCTCTTCAACATTCGCCATATATTTTGTATGGAAAAATAAATTTCGCCATCTTGTTTTTTTCTGTTCATCAAGTAAACCACGTCTTGATCATCTTTTGCCAAAAAACCACTCTTCCATCTTTTATACTCAGTGAGATAGACACCGACGAAATTTGTATGGCCACTATCTTGAATCCGCCATTTAGGATTTTTTTCAGCTCACTGCCAATTGGATGAGGTTTCGAGTGACTTTTGTTTGAGCACCTTACACCTATATTCAATACCCTGGCTGTGCTCGTCACCCGCCTCTGAAATCTTCAATCATCAGCTCTCTCCATATTTTTTCTCCACATAAATTTTTGTCTTCTATACGAAACCATCAATGAAAAAAATTATTTGTGTGGAAAAATAAATTCCGCCATATTGATTTTTTTTCTGTTCATCAAGTAGATCTTTAGGTCTTGATCATATTTTTCCAAGAAACCACTCTTCCATCTTGTATACTTGGTAAGATAGACATCGACGAAATTTGTATAGCCGCCATCTTGAATCCGCCATTTTGGGGTTTTTTTCAGCTCAGTGCCAATTGGATGAGGTTTCAAGTAATTTTTGTTTGAGCACCTCCCACCTATCTACAATACCCTGCCCGGGCTGCTCAACCGTCTTCCAAACCCTCAATCATCATGTTTTCCCATAATTTTCTTTGAGAGTTCTCCAAAAAACCGGATCACAGCCTTGCATAGTTCACAACTTGTAGTCTTTTCAATATTCGCCGTACATTTTGTATGGAAAAATAAATTCCGCCATTTTGAATTTTTTTTCTATTCTTTGAGTAGACCTTCAGATCCTGATCATCTTTTGCCAAGAAATCACTCTTCCATCTTTTATACCCTCCGAGATGGAGACTGACGAAATTTGTATAGCGGCCATCTTTTTTTCGCCATTTTGATTTTTTTTTCAGCTGACTGCCAATTGGATGACGTTTCGAGTGACATTTGCTCGAGCACCCCCCACCTATCTTCAATACCTTAAGCGTGCCCGTCGCTCGTCTCTGAAATCCTCAATCATCAGCTCTCTCCATATTTTTCCTCTTAATGAATTTTTGTCCTCTATACGACACCATTATTGAAAAAAAAAATTTTCATACAAAATTGTTCAGGAGAGGTGATCAATCAGTCAGTCAGTCAGTTAGTCAGTGAATGAATCAGCACGAGCAGCTATATATATATTAACTAGTATGGCGCGTGGGTGCGCGGCCCGCTAAAGCGGACCGCGAGGTTTCGCTTTCGGGTATTTTGGTGAGAACAGCCTCCACCTATCTCTCCCATATTCCTAACCCTCGATAATTATCACTCTCCATATTTTTCTCCCGAATCATTTGTCAGAATGAGAGTTTTTCCATAAAAACAAATTTTGAAAAGGAACTGGAGACACCGACGAAATTTGTATGGCCCCCGTCTTTAATCCGCCATTTTGGCCTTTTTTTTTCAGCTGACTCTCTCACTCACTGACAATTAGATGAGGTTTCAAGAAATTTTTGTTTGAGCACCTCCCACCTATCTTTAATACTCTGACCGTGCTCCTCATACGTCTCCAAAATCTTCAATCATCAGCTTTTTCCATATTTTTCCTCCGCATGGAATTTTGTCTTCTATACGAAACCATCAGTGGAAAAGATTTTGTGTGAAAAAAATAAATTCCGCCTTCTTGATTTTTTCTGTTCATCAAGTAGATTTTTAGGTCTTGATCATCTTTTTCCAAGAAACGATTCTTCCATCTTTTATACTTGGTGCGATAGACACCGACGAAATTTGTATAGCCGCCATCTTGAATCCGACAATTTGGGGTTTTTTCGCTCATTGCCAATTGGATGAGGTTCTGAGTATTTTTTGTTTGAGCAGCCCCGTCTACAATACCCTGCACGGGCTCATCAACCATCTTCCAAACCCTCAACCATCGTATTGTCTTCCCATATTTTTCTTTGAGATTTCTCCAAAGAATCGCATCAAAGCCTTGTATAGTTCACAACTTGTAGTCTCTTCAATATTCGCCATACATTTTCTATGGAAAAATAAATTCCGCCATTTTGAATTTTTGTTCTATTCTTCGAGTAGACCTTCCGATCCTGATCATCTTTTGTGAAGAAACCACTCTTCCATCTTTTATACCCTCCGAGATGGACACCGACGAAATTTTTATGGCCGCCATCTTGAATCCGCCATTTTGGTCCTTTTATTTTAGATCACTGCCAATTGTATGAAGTTTCGAGTAATTTTTGATTGAGCACCTCCCACCCATCTTTAATACTCTGAGCGTGCTCCTCACCTGTGTCCAAAATCTTCAATCATCAGCTCTCTCCATATTTTTCCTCCGCATAAATTTTTGTCTTCTATACGAAACCGTCAGTGAAAAAAACTTTTTTGTGTGAAACAATAAATTCCGCCATCTTGATTTTTTTTCTGTTCATCAAGTAGATCTTTAGGTCTTGATCATCTTTTTCCCATAAACCACTTTTCCATCTTTTATGCTTGGTGAGATAGACACCGACGAAATTTGTATAGCCGCCATCTTGAATCCGCCATTTTGTTTTTTTTTTCAGCTCAGTGCCAAGTGGATGAGGTTTTGAGTAATTTTTGTTTGAGCACCTCCCATCTATCTGCGATACCCTGCCCGGGCTCCTCAACCATCTTCCAAACCTTCAATCATCATGTCTTCCCATATTTTTCATTGAGAGTTCTCCAAAGAACCGCATCAAAGCCTTGCATAGTTTACAACTTGTCTCTTCAATATTCGCCATACATTTTCTATGGAAAAATAAATTCCGCCATTTTGAATTTTTTTTCTATTCATCAAGTAGACCTTCCGATTTTGATCATCTTTTGCGAAGAAACCACTCTTCCATCTTTTATACCCTCCGAGATGGACACCGACGAAATTTGTATGGCGGCCATCTTTTTTTCGCCATTTTGAATTTTTTTTCAACTGACAGCCAATTGGATGACGTTTCGAGTGACATTTGCTCGAGCACCCCCCACCTATCTTCAATACCTTAAGCGTGCCCATCGCTCGTCTTTGAAATCCTCAATCATCAGCTCTCTCCATATTTTTGTTCCGAATGAATTTTTGTCCTCTATACGAAACCATTAGTGAAAAAAAAATTTTTCATACAAAATTTTACAGGAGGGGTGATCAATCAGTGAGTCAGTCAATGAATCAGCACGAGCAGCTATATATATATTAACTAGTATGGCGCGTGGGTGCGCGGCCCGCAAGCGGACCGCGAGGATTCGAGTAGTTTTTGTTTGAGCACGTCCCACCTATCTTCAATACCCTCGCCGTGTTCTTCATCCGTCTCCGAAATCTTCGATCATCAGCTCTTTCCGTATTTTTCCTCCGCATGAATTTTTGTTTTCTACACGAAACCATCAATAAAAATTTTTTTTGTGTAGAAAAATAATTTCCGCCATCTTGATTTTTTTCTGTTCATCAAATTGTAGATCTTCAGTTCTTGATCATCTTTTGCCAAGAAACCACTCTTCCATCTTTTATACTTGGTGAGATAGACACCGACGAAATTTGTATAGCCGCCATCTTGAATCCGCCATTTTGTTTTTTTTTCAGCTCAGTGCCAATTGGATGAGGTTCTGAGTATTTTTTGTTTGAGCAGCCCCCATCTATCTACAAAACTCTGCCCGGGCTCATCAATCATCTTCCAAACCCTCAATCATCATGTCTTCCCATATTTTTCTTTGAGATTTCTCCAAAGAACCGCATCAACCGCCTTGCATACCTAGTTCACAACTTTATACTCTCTCTCAATATTCGCCATACATTTTCTATGGAAAAATAAAGTCCGCCATTTTGAATTTTTTTTGTATTCATCTAGTAGACCTTTGGATCTTGATCATGTTTTGCTAAGAAACAACTCTTCCATCTTTTATACCCTTCGAGATGGACACCGACAAAATTTGTATGGCGGCCATCTTTTTTTCGCCATTTTGAATTTTTTTTCGGCTCACTGCCAATTGGATGACGTTTCGAGTGACATTTGTTCGAGCATCCCCCACGTATCTTCAATACCTTAAGCGTGCTCTTCAACCGTCTCCGAAATCCTCAATCATCAGCTCTCTCCATATTTTTCCTCTTAATGAATTTTTGTCCTCTATACGAAACCATTTGTGAAAAAAAAATTTTTCATACAAAATTTTACAGGAGAGGCGATGAATGAGTCAGTGAATCAGAACGAACAGCTATATATATATTAATATAAAAGCGGCTACCGCAACCGCTAATGCGTATGAGGTCTTACGGTAAAAGACTGTGCCTGTTTCACCACCTTCTGATATGTATTAGATAGCATCTACAACTTTTGTCTTTGTCACTTCACATAAAGTAAGAAAGTGACAAAACTTACGTTTAGGCTATCCAACACTTATCAGAAGGTGGTGAAACAGGCCGAGACTATATATAGTACCAAAAATTTACAATACAATAGATTGGCTTAGAGAAGAGAATAAAGTCAGTGAAGGGGTTCTTAAGAAGAAGTTAAAGGAACACTTTCTTAAGGACCCCTTTACTGAGTAAAAAGTAAATTGTAATATTAATTTTATTATACTTGTGATTAAGCTAGAATTAATAGTGCCAGCTCGCCAACAAACTGGCCCAACAGTTTGGCGAGAATTAAATGTAAATATTTTTGTATGTACATATTATTTGAAAATAAATTAAATACTCACCGACGGCGAGCCACACGATGAACCGCACCCAGGTCTGCTGGTCCAGCTGCACCATGAGGTACACGTTCATGCACACGCTGAGGTACGGCACCAGCGGCACCAGCGGCACCTGCGGACCACACAAACATGAATAAACTGCACACAACTGCATATCATTAAACAAAGTCCGTGTCTGTCTGTTCGCGATACACTCAAAAACTACTGAACGTTTACCAACTAGGTAATTAAATTTGTGCACTTCGTGTTAGCAGTCGACTTTAAAAAAAATGGTTGTCTGTAAAGTTGGCTTACGGACGATAATTTTACGTGATGCGTCACAAGCCGAACGCTATGTTCCGCGCTTGTGAGCAAGCGAGAGCGCGAAACGCACTCGTGTTACGTGACGCATGAGTCATGCTTTTTCGTGCGTACGGCTGGCGTTCATCGATGTATATAAGACGTTATCACGTCAAAAAGAAAATAATATTAGCCCTGATGAACTAACTAATATTCCCCTTTTCCCCTCCAAAAAAGCTCGTGTTAGGAGCGGGTACGACAATAGTGTAACGGTTGGGGTTTCAACCGTCGACCTTTCGGTTTTCGATCCACGTCAGATGATCGTTGCGCTATTGAAGCCTAAGACTTAAGAAGACACTGACCTTGAAGCTCAGATTGGCGACGCTCGCTCTGGGCTGGCGGTACAGCACCAGCAGTAGCACCAGCAGTATCCCGCCGAGCACGCCCACGCCCACGCCCAGCGATGAGTTGTCCGCGTCCCAGCGCAGCAGTGAGCAGGTTATCAGCGCTGCTACAACTAGAAAATATATTACAAATATAAACAATGATAAAATTATAATAATCGTATAAACTCACATTTCTAAAATTCTGGCTTTGTTTGCTTCTTATACATAGGTACCACATGATGCTCGCGACTTCGTCCGCGTGGATTTAGATTTTGAAATCCTGTGGGACCTATTTTCTTTTTCGGGATAAAAGCTGCCTATGTCAATTTCCGGGACGCAAGCTACCTCTATACCAAATTTAGTACAAATCGGTAAAACTGTTGGGCCGTGAAAAGCTAGCAGACAAACAGACAGACAGACACACACACTTTCGCATTTATAATATTAGGTAAGTAGTATGGATGATTTTTGGTAATGAAGGTTCTGCAATTTTTGATGCGCCAAAAGATTGACATAATATCCTCGATCCATGTTGAATTAGGTACCTACTTCCAGTAAGAGTGTTAAAGAGTCTATGATTACGTACATATTATACATATGGTGAATTTGGCGATGGTGGAGGAGAGCTCCGTGGGGCGCTTGAGACCCAGCAGGTTGAAGGTCTGCTTCGCGACGCTGTACGGGGTCTCGGGGACCGCCTTGCTGTTCAGCATCACCTGACTTTCTTCCTCGTACCTGAGGAAATAAGGGAAGATCAGCATTTCACTATGGAATTATCTAACGTAACCTGCGTGGGTCTCTATGACAAGATAAAGGTAAAAAATCTCAAGATTAAGAGCCTGTTTCACCACCTTCTGATAAGTATCGGATAGCTATCTACAACTTTTGTCTTTGTCACTTGACATAAAGGAAGAAAGGGACAAAACTTACGTTTAGACTATCCGACACTTATCTGAAGGTGGTGAAACAGGCCGTAAGGGTCACCCGACTGCTGTTAGTGGTTGGACCTCAACCATGACCTCGTGTGCTATAAGTTGATACATCGATAATATTATATACCAACTTTCCAAACTGTCAAAACTTCTAGGAACAAATAGGGACAAAAATATTTTTTGTCCATATTTGCTCCTAGAAGCGCCTACCAAAACAGCAAATAACGTTCTTTCTGGCTTTTCATGTAACTTACGGCCAGCGATTTACATAATATTATTTGTGAATTCGAAGTAATTATGTTCATTGATTTACAAATTATACGGCTCTAACGGATAGACAGTCAGACAGACAGACAGACAAGTGCATATGCACCTGAGTAGGCTTTAGGACTCGCTTCGCTCAGTCATCCTCGGTTAATAATTCTATTTTACCTCAATATAAGCACGCTGGTTGCCACTATTGTGTACGCCAGGAGAGTTCCGATGGACATCATGTCGATCAGCTGGTTAAGGTTGAAGATGGCCGCCATCACCGCTGGAATACAAGACGATTGTCGTTTTAGTCAGTGGTGCAGTGACAACTGACAACCAATCGCAATGATTGCATTATTGCCTCAATTGTTGCCAAAGAAAAATAGGAGGATAGTAGTCAATATCAGACGATACTCGTTTTAGCATTATCGCAATGATTGCATTATTGCATCAATTGTTGTCAAAATTAGAGAACACAGGGGGAGAGTCGTAATCTTCGTTATCGTCATCATTAACCAATGAACGTCCACTGCTGGATACTATGTTGAATTATAAATCACGTATTGTTTTAGGTATCATTTCTGATTTGATTACGTAGGGAAACTCTAGACATACTCGTAGCTCTCTGTCTCTCCATCGCCCGCTGAGTGACTCTGAGTTTTCTCTTTTTCTGAGTTAACGATCATATCTCACTGGCAACACGCATAGCTCGAAAACTTCAGGCAATGAGGTATTTAGGTAAACTCTCCCCTTGAAAGCCGTATTCACCGAAAAAAAACCCGCTGATGACCGACGCCAGCATCGCTGTCTTAGTTTTGCGGTGGTCATAAACAGCACGTTATCATTGCCCATGATGTACAGCACTCGGGGCAGAAGCCCATGCGTCAAGATGAGGTCCACTCACCAGAGAAAAGCCCGCGGATGACCATCGCTAGCAGTGGCGTCTGCGTCCTGCCGTTGATGGCTGCCAGGGGGCGGAACAGCACATCGTCGCTGCCCATGGCATACAGCACCCGGGGCAGAAGCCCATGTGTCAAGATGAGGTCCACTCACCAGAGAAAAATCCGCTGACGACCGTCGCCAGTAGCGGCGTCTGCGTCTTGGCGTTGATGGCTGCCAGGGGGCGGAACAGCACATCGTCGCTGCCCATGGCATACAGCACCCGGGGCAGAAGCCCATGTGTCAAGATGAGGTCCACTCACCAGAGAAAAATCCGCTGACGACCGTCGCCAGTAGCGGCGTCTGCGTCTTGGCGTTGATGGCTGCCAGGGGGCGGAACAGCACACCGTCGCTGCCCATGGCGTACAGCACCCGGGGCAGAAGCACATGTGTCAAGATGAGGTCCACTCACTAGAGAAAAGCCCGCGGATGACCATCGCTAGCAGTGGTGTCTGCGTTCTGGCATTGATGGCTGTAAAGGGGCGGAACAGCACGCCGTCGCTGCCCATGGCGTACAGCACTCTGTGCAGAAAACCATGCATCGAAGAGGGGTCTACACACCAGAGAAAAGTCCGCTGACGACCGTCGCCAGCAGCGGTGTCTGCGTCTTGATGTTGATGGCCGCCAGGGGGCGGAACAGCACGCCATCGCTGCCCATGGCGTACAGCACCCGGGGCAGGGGGAACATGGCGCCCAGCAGGCTGGTGCACAGCGCGAATATCGCGCCGATGGTCACGATCCACTTGATCACCGGCATGCCCGCTTCCGTGAACACGTGCGGGAAGGGCGCGTCTGCGTCCTGAAATTACAAACTCTTTCTAAGGCCCCTCCTAAAATTTATAAAAGAGTTATAGAAAGAAAGAAAAAGAAAAGAGTATAAAGAAAAGAAGACTGAGACCCCTCCTAAAAGAGTTATAGTCAGGGGCGTAGCTACCGCCGTATATGCCGTATCAATTATACGGAGCCCCCAAGCCACGGGGGCCCCCAACGTGCGTAAGCAAAAATTAACAAAAACTCATATTTTTGTTTATTTCAGAAATGACAAAAGTCAAAAAATCAGGGTTTCTAAGGGTTTTTTTATTATTTATTTTTATTTATAATTATTTGATTTGTCGTGTACAACATTACTCATTGTTTTTTTTTTTACTTATAAAGTAAGTACCTAGTCATGTTGGTTCAAGTGTTCAATTTGCTGTGTAAATTCAATTCCTTGTGCAAACTTAGAATAGGTACTTACTTACTTCAGTTGCCTGTAATAGAATACAAGTAGGTAATACTTACTTTATCCCTCAGAATAATAGTCTATTAAAATCCCACAACATAAAAATCTTGTGACGAGATTAAGAGATAAGATTTTAGCAGTACAAACACAGACAGACGTGTAAAAAAGCCTTATCTTTTGAAATAGATAACAATGACAGTGTTATTAAAACAAGCTATTTTTTTTGGTGACTTAGGAAAAATTAAACCGACTTCGGTCCAGCAGTCTAAGACAAATCGGTACCAATCAAAAATATTACTGACATAATATATGGATACATTTACGCATATAATTTCCTACATAAGAGTGATAACTAGGTGTATTATACACTAAAACCTTCCTGAAAGTATGCAGATTACTATAGTGAAAAAATAATCAAAATCGGTTCATGGGTTTTTGAAATCATCGCGAACATACATACATACACACATATGAGTCGAATACAGAACCTTCTGTTTTTGAAGTCGGTTAAAAGTATACGTACGAACCTGTAAATAATAAGGCCACATCATCGTCAACACGGTCGCAATGGTGAAGTACGACACAAATATGATGACCAGGGACATCACGATGGACAGGGGTATGTCCCTCTTCGGGTTCTTGGCCTCCTCCCCCGTGGTGGCCACGCAGTCGAACCCCACGAAGCCGAAGAAGCACTTGGCGGCGCCCGCCATCACGCCGGCGACCCCCCACGGCATGAAACCTCCCTCGCCGGCTTTGGATCGGTACTCCTCTGGTATGTCCTCGACTTTGATCCTCCAGTTTGCAGGGTCACCTGAAATTACAATAGCCTTCAAGCCGTTGGTCCTACATTTGATCTTTCCCCAGTCATGTCAGATTGCCCTCCCATTGAGTTATGAGAGGAGAAAATAGAGAATGCCTTTGCCAAGACTCAACATCATCATCATGATCAACCCATTACCGGCTCACTACACGGCACGGGTCTCCTCTCAGAGTGAGAAGGGTTTTGGCCATAGTCTACCACGCTGGCCAAGCGGATTGGCAGACTTCACACACCTTTGAGAACGTTATGGAGAACTCTCAGGCGTGCAGGTTTCCTCACGATGTTTTCCTTCACCGTTAAAGCAAGTGATATTTAAATACTTAAAACGCACATAACTCCGAAAAATTAGAGGTGCGTGCCCCGGGATCGAACCCACGACCTCCGATTAGAAGTCGGTCGTCCTAACCACTAGGCTATCACAGCTAACTGACAGACTTGCCAAGACTGTTAGCTGCAAACAGTAAGCCCATAGGAGAAGCAGTAATCTCGTGGCTGCAAGCTGTTACTAACCTATAGTAGAATAATCAGGCCAATAAGCTCTATGAGTAGTGAGTACACTCATTACAATCATTCAGCAACTAAGGTTATCAGTCAGCAAATAAGGTTTTAAAACATGCAGTCTCCCGATTGTTTTCAGAGCTGCATCAATCATTGCTACAATCTCAATTGTGGTAGTGCGCTGATTTTATGGTATTCTTGCTGTAACAATGCATTTTAACCAATAGCAAGTCGTGTCAGTCAATCAGAGGTGAATGCAATTATCACAATAATTTTTAGATAACCGCCTTTCTGGCAGTCTGAAGTTGGAAGAATCTGCTTCTAATTTGGACTTAGCTTCTCCGGACAAGTTGAAGCATGAAAGTATAAGTATTTAGTAATTTATTAAAGTTGTATCAATAGTTTGTTCTTCTATACTTACTTTTGATAGCACCCGCAACAACAACTATCACCACAGTGGCCATGTTGAGAGCAGTGAATACATTGTTTAGTTTCGTCGACTCGCTCACACCAATGCCGAGTAGGACTGCAAATAGAGAGACATTCATAGTACTAAACATAGCAAAGGTTGACAATGGCCAAGGTGTCCCAAGAGTAGTATTATGATATTTTATTATCCCAGCGTCCCTGGTGAGATCTTCTGTATTATACAAGTTATACAAAAAGCTGTTTTTCCTTAGCTATGTTAAAAGGTAAACAAGTCCATTTTCGCAGAAACGCGTAAGCGACGCGTTTTGCAGTACGTTCTTACCACAACCTAACAGTGAGGTCATGATTAAAGGGAAAATTCAAATACAAGAACGTCTAAAGCACCGGGGAAAGAGCGTTACTTACGCGTTTCTCCGAGAACGTAGAACAAACTAGATAGGTAGGTATTATACCTACTAAATTTTCATAAATGAAAAACTCGATTACTATTAGACCCTCCACTAAATTGTACTGAACTAGAAAACGGAAATATGTACAGGTCCAGTAAAAATCCTTGCATTATTGGAGGTACGCGACCTCCAATAATGCGTCGTATTGAACATGGGTTTGTAGAGTTTAGTTTACTAATTCATGCGCCACCAAATTCTACTGAACAAGGAAACGTAGGAAAGAAAAACCCTTGTACGGTGTATAGTACACTATCCCAAATATCGTTTACTTACCCGCTATTAGCAACACAAGACCGAACGCGAAGAAGTCCGGATAATCAGCCATAAACGGTATCCTCATTGGGGCGATGTCAGCCATGGTTTTCGCCATGGTGTTGTTGCACAGGCTATCTATGTAGTTGGCCATGCCCTTGGCCACGCTTGCCGTGCCGATGACGTACTCCAGGATGAGGTTCCATCCGATGGTGAAGGCTATGAACTCTCCCACACTGACGTAGCTGTACACGTATGCGGAACCGGCTTTAGGGACTCGCGAAGCGAATTCTGCGTAGCATAACCCTGAAACAACGTAACTATTTGTTGATAAGAAACCTGAGGTTCTTTTGTTAATGTTTTTTAATGAAAACCCTGACAACTAAAGCGGTTTCTTAGTTTTTACATATTCACCGCCGTCTTCCACATCGCGAAGTTTTCGATCTTCTTAAGCAAGTCTTTCACTAAGGTCCAATAACTTTGCAATCTTTTAAAACTAAGTAGTGTCTGTAGTATTAGTAAAAAGTCACTTGTATAATTAAGTTGGTATACCTATGTATAATTCTAAAGACAGATTGAGTGCGATAGCCGAAGTGGTTTGTCAATGACCGACTGACACACATAGGTACTGTACGAGATATAATATAGTATTTACCTATTTATCCTAGAAATTTTAAGCTCATACGTAAAATTTTAATATTATACTATAGTGCCTCACCCCGAAGACTTTGCATCCTATAAGTTTGTGCATGCCAACTGCATATTAAGCATTAAATAGCTACTACCTTTAAGTACCTACCTATGTACATACTTACTTGGTAAATAAGTATTTCATATTTTTATTTTAATACGGATTCAAAACAAATTAAGTATCTTAAATGCAATTTTACGGGTTTGTTCGAAGTTGAACACTTATAACTCGAGAACGGCTGGACCGATTTTCATAGTTTTTGATTTGTTGTATTTGTGTTCGTCCCAAATAGCAGAATAACTATTAAAAACATTAGAAAATTTACGAAAACATAAAATAACTTTTTTCCATACAAAATGTTCATGGGTTTCTTACTTTCTTAACTGTCGATACGGTAAACTCTCTCACCCGTATCTATATAATTCTTCTATTATGTTTGTCACCTAACTCCTCCTAAACGGCTAGACCGATTTGGATGAAATTTTGTGTGTAGGTATATTTCAATGGGTTCCTGCCTCCTGGATGGTTCGAAAACACAATTAACGGCTAGATACAGGTAACCTAGCGGGTCTCTGTAGGTGGCGCCATGGCGGTATGTCACCGGGCAGGACAACGTCTGCCGGGTCCGCTAGTAGGGTAGACTGGGTACGGTTGAAACAAAGCGAATATCTCGACACCGTGTGTGATGAGGTTGATGGTTACAAGGGAAGAACGAAGCGGACGACAAGTCCAAACACGAATTTTGGTGTTTCGTCGCCCTTCGCGCGCTTTACTTCTAGATAGGAGGCCCCATGGTGTTTTATGACGTAAAAGTAAGTATTTTTTGTCCGTACATTTTTGCAATTATAATGGATTTATTAAAGTTAGAGTAATGAGAGTTTTTTATCGTTTTTAATGAAGTTTGTAGAATATGGTTGTATGATTAGTGTTTATTCAAACTTATTATCATTCTTACTGTCAACAATTTTATACCTAGATAGAAGGGGGGTTGGGGACAGTTGAAACATTTTTTGTGGGTACGGTTGAAACACTTTATTTATTTAATTTTCTTATTTCTAAGATGCCAAGGGTACACCAAAGGGAGACTACGAGACGTCAAGCTGATTTATCGACGTACAAATAAGCATAAGAAGGTGTAAAAGCCGGATCTTCGTTAAGAACAGGCAACAGATATAAGGCTCATAATTGAGTGTTTAACCAGGAACAAGAGCGTGAACAATCTAAATATTGAATTAAATGTGTAGACATATATTTTTGCCTAACTAAAAAGGATGTCTAACTAAACTATGCTGAACTAAAGGATATATAACTAGAAAGTCGTAAAATGTTATTAGACGATGAATAAAATATGTTCATTTATTATATTTTGTACTAGATGATGCCCACGGCTTCGCCCGTGTGGATTTAGGTTTTCAAAAATCCCGTGGGAACTTTTGATTTTCCAGAACAAAAAGTAGCTTATCTGTAGAAACCCGTCCCCAAAACGGAAAAATCTCGTGGGATCCCCACGATTTCGGAATACAATTCCTTACAGCATCAGGGTTGAGGAGTTGGTATGTACCTACTTGAGCTCATTCAATGATAAAGTCTTTAACTGGTATCCCCAATATCAATTTAACCTTTAAGTATGGACGTGGAGTCTCAGAGGCTACTCGATGTTTTCGTTTTCTTAGTTTCACTTGATTCCCCTCATTCCCTGCGGTTGAGCGGCTCAGTAGCTTTTGTTTTAGTTGTAAAACTACCAACGAAGGTGTAAGTTGCGTCTTCCGATGAATATCACGTAAGTAATGACCATAAAAATATTGACCGGAGCCTGTCAGGCTACACGTCCATTTTTGTCCTATGATATATTTTATAAGAGCGATTATGTTTGTTTCAAATTTCCTAGTATAAAATGTTAAAAAACAATAAAGCCAGTAGTTCTAAATCAAAACGACTATCTAGGAGTTATATTTAGGACCCTGTGAGAAAAGATTTTTGTGCAGGAGATCAATCTTTCGAACAAGAAGTGAGTGAGTTGTTGTTAGCTTCGGATCAGTGTGACAATGAAGAGAATATTGAATATCTTTGATATTGGAGTCCAAATTGATACAAAATCATGAAAGTGACAATGATGAAGGTCAGGACCAAGATCAGGACTAGGACAAGGACCCATATTTGTGTTAGGTGCAACAAACCTGTGTGTCTCCTTTGTGCACTGACTACCAATAAATTTACGTTATTAGACTGTTGTCGAAAATTTTTATATTTCTTAACTGAAGTAGGTGTTTAGTGTTTTTAGTTTCTTATTTGTTATATTTTGAGAAAAAAAGACTCATTTTGTTACTGGAATAAGTTTGACCGTTTTTAATACCTAAAAATGTAACCTAAGTAGATTTAGCCTAAAAAGTGCCACAATTTTTTAATTTGAAAATTTCTATAATTTTTGAAATAAAAGTTGATTGTATAAGAACGTTATTTTATTGTTAAATCCTATAACTTTAATATTCAATCAGTTTTAAAGCAATCTTATATCAAATTCCCTAAAAAAATGTGTGTGAATATAGGAGCCTGTGAGACTACACGTCCACAGTAGTGTTAAGAAAAAATCACGTCCATACTTAAAGGTTAAATAACCGAAAGTTTCTAAAACCCATTAGTTTTGGGGATTAGGTCCCCTACAGCATCAGGATTGAGGAGTTGGAATCCAAATTTTTTATAGAACAGGGTTGCAATGTTTCTTAATCGATTAAAAAAAAAATACGCAAATCGGTTCAGAAATCTCGGAGATATCAGTGTACATAGGTAGAAAAACACAACTCCTCCTTTTTGAAAGTCGGTTAAAAAGTAGCCTATGTTACTCCCTGGTTAATTCTCTACTTGTATGTGAAGTTCCCGTCAAAATCGGTTCAGCCGTTCCGAAGATTAGCCCGTTCAAACAGACAGACAGACAGACAGACAGACAGACAGACAGACAGACAGACAAAAATTTTAAAAACGTGTGATTCGGTTATGGTAGCGTTCAAATAACCATATGAGCTTAATATGAGGTAGTTATTTCGATATTACAGACAGACACTTCAATTTTATTTATTAGTATAGAGTATAGATATAGATTATTTGCATGTGTTTCAATTGACCCCAGGCACTGTTTCAACCGACCCTGGCATGGGGACGGTTGAAACAGTTTCCATTTTTTTTAGATCTGATTTTACACATAAAATACAATACAGTGATCTCAAATAACATTGCCCATTCATAGACAGATATGTGGTCTTTTATTTAATACTAGCTGATCCCCGCAACTTCGTTCGCGTAGATGTAGGTTTTTATATAGGATCGGATCGGATCCCATAATTCTTTTATGTACCTAAACTAAATGTAGCCTATGTTACTCCTTATAACCTTGAAAATTCCATTAACATCGATCCAGACGTTTCGGAGATTAGCTGGAATAAATAGATAGACCGACAAACATAAATTTAAACGCACACCAGTTTAAAATAAGCCGTACATTCAAAGATCCGGGTCCCAACTTATTTGAACCCAATACTTGAGGATTGTAATGTCTGTAATTTCTAAACTAAAAAACTTATGACCTTGAAATAATTACGGGACAATACATAAAGTACTACCTTTCTAACAAAAACAGAATGAGTGAAATCGAACTACGCGTTAATGAATTACAGCTAAATACACGTTTTAACTTTCATCCCCTCTCCTAAGGAAACCGTGCTGAATTTCGGGATAAAAAGTATCCTATGTCCTACCTCGGAGTATAAACTCAAATCGTACCAAGTTTCATTTTAATCCATTCAGTAGTTTCGGCGTGATGCGCGGCCAAGATACAGACAGACAGACAGACAGACAGACAGACAGACAGACAGACAGACAGATAGACAGACAGACAAAAATTAAAAAAATTGCATTTTTGGCTTCAGTATCGATTAAAGAGTGCCCTACAATAAAAAATGTCAAAATATCTTCAATGTACAGAATTGGATCTGTTACAGTTTTATTATATTACTAGCTTTTGCCCGCGGCTTCGCTCGCGTGAATTTCGGTTTTTCACAAATCCCAAAATCTCCGATTCAAAATAAAAATTACGAAAACGCAGGACACATCCGCACGCATCAGCTCCCTCGTTCGAAATCACAGATTTCGAAATGGAGATTGGAGCATGCACCCTCTTCACCGCACCCGCCCGCCGCGCCGCCGCTCCCCGCGCGCGGCTCGGCGTGGGGAGTTCCGTGCAGCGCGAGTGTCGGCCGTCGCGTCGCGCGCAGCGAAAATACCTATCAGGGCGTTTTATAACATAGGTACTTACCGATTTCAACACAACTCCTTTTTTGAAAGTCGGTTAAAAAAGTAGCCTATGTTACTCCTTGGTTAATCCTCTACTTGTCTGTGAAAGTCCCGTCAAAATCAGTTCAGCCGTTCCGAAGATTAGCCCGTTCAAACAGACAGACAGACAGACAAAAATTTTAAAAACGTGTGATTCGGTTATGGTATCGTTCAAATAACCATATGAGCTTAATATGTGGTAGTTATTTCGAAATTACAGACAGACACTTCAATTTTATTTATTAGTATAGAGTATAGATAGATATTTCCTTCAACGCTCGGTTAACTATTCCCGATGAAATGGACGATTAACGCTAAAATGTTTCAACCGTACCCAGTCTCCCCTATATAATATATGTAGGTACATTCAATAAAAGATTCAGGTTTGTAAATGCCAACGTAATAATGAACAAGACAGTCGTGTAAAAGGAGGAAAAAATGATCTCGAATGAGAATTGAGTAGCTTTATAAAGTGAGGGTTTTTACTTGTTTCAAGCAGGTTTAAAACAAATAATTATATCTCTTTGGACCTTCCTCGCAATCTATATACTAATAAATAAAATTGAAGTGTCTGTCTGTAATTTCGAAATAACTACCTCTATTAAGTTCATATGGTTATTTGAACGGTACTATAACCGAATCACACGTTTTTAAAATTTTTGTCTGTCGGTCTGTCTGTCTGTCTGTCTGTCTGTCTGTTTGAACGGGCTAATCTTCGAAACGGCTGAACCGATTTTGACGGGACTTTCACATACAAGTAGAGAATTAACCAGGGAGTAACATAGGCTACTTTTCTAACCGACTTTCAAAAAAGGAGGAGTTGTGTTTTTCTACCTATGTACACCGATATCTCCGAGATTTCTGAACCGATTTGCGTAATTTTTTTTTAATCGATAGAGAAAAATTGCGACACTGTCCTACAAAAAATTTGGATTCCAACTCCTCAATCCTGATGCTGTAGGGGACCTGATCCCCAAAATTAACGGGATTTAGGAACTGTCCGTTATTTAAATTGATGTTGGGGGTACCAATTAAAGACTTTATCGTTGAATGAACTCGAGTAGGTACATATCCAACTCCTCAACCCTGATCCTGTAAAGAATTGCATTTCGAAATCGTGGGGATCCCACGGAATTTTTCCGTTTTGGGGACGGGTTACTACAGATAGGCTACTTTTTGTTCTGGAAAATAAAAAGTTCCCACGGGATTTTTAAAAACCTAAATCCACACGGGCGAAGCCGTACTGGGCATCATCTAGTCTATATCTATTCTATACATATAATAAAATCGTAGACTTGCTGTATCTGTACATTAAAGATTTTTGCAAAATAATAACTGGGGGATGTTAGGGATAAGTAATAGAACGTAAAAACGCTATTTTTGAAATTTTTGTCTGTTTGTCTGTATGTCTGTTTGTCTGTTTGTCTGTTTATCTGTTTGTCTGTTTGTCTGTATGTTTGTGCGCGCATCACGCAAAAACTACTGAATGGATTTAAATGAAACTTGGCATGATTTAAGTTCATACTACGGAGTAACATATAGGATACTTTTTATCCCGAAATTCAGCACGGTTTCCTTGGGAGAGGGGATGAAAGTCAAAATGTGTACTTAGCTGTAATTCATTAACGCGTGGTCCGATTTCATTCATTCTTTTTTTGTTAGAAAGGAAATACCTTAAAAATTGCCGGGTAATCTCTGAAAGGCTGTATCGATTTTGATGGGACTTTCAGTGGCGGATGTTTACATTTTTATCTACCTAAACATCCACCAGTGAACTTTTAACAGTTTTTAGCTCAAAAGAGCTTAAGAAAAACAAAAAGTTCCCACGGGATTTTTAAAAACCGATATACACGCGAACGAAGTCGCAGGTATCCGCTCGTCCATAGTAAATTTATAAATGCGAAAGTACGTATCTGTCTGTTTGCTAGCCTCTCACGACCCAACAGTGAACCAATTTTGATAAAATTTGGTACAGAGGTAGCTTACATCTTGGAGAAGGACATAAGCTTTTTATCCCGGAAAAGTAACATGTTCCCACGGGAAGACAAAAAAATTAAAACACAATCCGTTTTTAAACGAATTTTGCCCTTTTGACGAAATTTGGTACAGAGGTAGGTTTCGTCCCTAAAATTGACATACGCAACTTTTATCCCGGCAAAAGCAAATAGTTCCCACAGGATTTTAAGAAACCTAAATCCACGCGGACGAAGTCGCGGGCATCATCTAGTATTGAATTAAGTACAAGTTTCGTGAGCTAATATAAGAAACTTCATGCAAATTGTAACCTCGTGAAGAAGTTCTAGATCTACATAATGGCTTGTGGGAATACCTGACTCGGTCTTCCATGACAACTTTACTATTTGAATCAATTGCAGTTATTTTATTGTGCAAACTTATGAGTTTGCACAATAAAATAACTGTTGTTGCACAATAAAATAAAATAACGGTTTAGTTTGGTCAGATTTGGTTAGTCATAAATGAGTTTAAGTACCTTAACCAAAAAGGTTACTTTAGATCCCCCAACGCAGTAGGGCTAGAAGACCTAAACATCCGGCGAGGTGGTTAAAATTGACAGTATTTTCTGGTTGCTAACCACAGTCCTGGCGAGTAAGTAAACTTTCGAGTTTGCTTACTCACCAGAACCTACTGTGATATTTTCGATCCTCAAAACAGTTAGGTCCACGTTCACTAGGTTAAGGTTTTGTTGTGCTAAAATACTTTCTTACCAGCAAAAGCCGAAGCAATCGCGGCGACAAGGAAGCTGAGGGTCACGGCCGGCCCTGCGACATCCTTCGCGACCGCTCCAGCGAGCACGTAGACCCCCAGACCGAGGGTGCTCCCGACCCCCAAAGCTGTCAGGTCTAGGAGACCTAGACATCTTGCGAGGGGGGTGGAGTTGTCACCGTCTTCTAGCTGCTTACAGCGCCGTAGGACGTTGAAGATTCTGGTGCAGCCCATCTGAAACAAGACAACATGAATTTTTTTTTAAAACCAAGAAGAGCTGCCGCGCATTCTGGATGCCTCAGGAACATTGGAGCTAATCCTGTTTTAAACAATGTCTAAACTAAACTAAAATGATAATTGTGTTTTCAAACCATCCAGCAACCCATTGAAATATACACACAAAACATCCAAATTGGTCCAGCCGTTTAGGAAGAGTTAGGTGATAAACACACGTACAGAAGAATTCTATAGGTATGGGTGAGAGATTACCGTATCGACGGGATGAACATATGTTTGACAGTTACGAAACCCATGAACATTTTGTATGGAAAAATGTTTTTTCTTTTATTTTTCAATGTTTTTAATAGTTATTCTGCTATTCGGGACAGAGAAAAATTCAACAAATAAAAAACCATGAAAATCGGTCTAGCCATTCTCGAGTTATACAGGTCCCGAAATGTTCGAACAAACCCGACTTTGTTTTATACATAGTATATTAAAAAGATATAATAGCTGGCTGTTTTTAGACTTGTCAATTTAGTTCAGTTTAGATATAGCGCACAACAGATGTCAATATTGCACTTAAAACAGTAGTTATTTACGCACACAATAGTGTAGTACCGGGGAGTCCCATGGGGAAAAGGCCACGCCTTTACTGTTACGCAGTAGAAAAGAATGTATTAGTAGTTTATGAAACGGTTGCATAATAGAGGTTATTAAAACACGAGTGTTAGTTTAAAAAACGAGCCGCAGGCGAGTTTTTTAATAGTATTACACGAGTGTTTTAATAACTAATTATGTAGAGTTTCATACACTACTTTATCTAAACTCATATCTTAAAATCCAAACCATAAAATCTTGGTAATATTTGTCGTGAGTTTTCTTTGATTTTGCTGGCAAAAGATTGTTGGTCGGTGGTCAGGTGGAGTTAAATTCTCTTCAGTATCACTGCTAGACATTTTTCCGCACAATAAAAACCATGTCTTGTAAAGTTTTGAGTAACAAATAAAAAATTTAAATATTATAACTAGCGTATGGCGCCAAAATTCAGTTGTTACCATAGAGATTCTTCTTCTTTTTCGGTTTGTCCCTTTCGGGACAGGCCAAGATCGTTGACCATACAGCCTGGGTTACCATAGAGAAATTAATAGTAGTAGAGGAGTCCTAATGTCCTATAGAAATTAGTGGATCGGAAAATAGCTCAAGCTTATCAAAAATTTAATTTTTAATAGTTATTAATTTTTAGTAGTTATTTTTAGTAGTTACTTAATTTTAAGTAAACTTAATTTTTAGTAGTTACTCTTCTGCAATTTAACACAATTCACAATGTTTAACGCGTTTGTACAGTTACACACATCTACTGTAAGGAGGTCGCACGAATTTCCCGCCATGGCTCAAAAATACCAGAACCCAGTTCGCCTGTACTATAATGTAGAAAAAATTATTTTATAACATTACTTTGCAATAATTTCCTAACAAAGTAGTGTTATAATGAATTTTTTTAATTTTTTTTTTAAATATTATAGATGTATGTGAATAAAGTAGTCCAATATATGACACATTTTGATTTCATATTCGGGATTTTAAGATATGAGAGTAGATAAAATTATATTATATACATCACCTCCATTACATACTCTGTGATATTACAAAAAAAAATGCCTTGTTAGTGTAGTGACTTACTTAATCAGGTGCGAATCCGGGAAATCCCGGTTATTTTCTACACAATGTATATTTTTTCTGAATATAGTGCTAAATATATTCAAAAATAGTTCAGAGCGAAATCTGAGCACCTCGCCTCCACGCAGTCTTGTCTGTCCTACTAGTAGGTATCCTTTCTTGTTCTGTGGAGAGCTTTGAGTCCTCTAGAGTTTTTAACCCCCGACGCAAAAACGACGGGGTTTTATATAAAATGCGAAACCGGTTAAAAGAAGATCGAATAATTAACACACACTTTTAACGTCGCTCGTAAAGTAGCCATTACAGGTGCGAAACAAAGGCTCGTAAATGTGGTATAATGGCTCTAGTGATACCAATGGTGTTATCACTATAATAGAGCCATAATACCACATTTTACCATCAGTATAATATTATGGATACCTAGGTACGTTTGGTCACGTTTATCTGTGAAGCACTTTCGTTCAGCTTATTATAACACACGATTGAAGACATATTGCACCTTCCTACTTAATTTACTTTGCTTTTTTTACCGACTTTTAAAAAGGAGGAAGTTCTCAATTCGGCGTTATCTTACATACTTAATACATATTTTAAACATCGTCGAAAAGTCTTATCACGAAAGAAGTTCCGTGTCTGTAGACCCATAAGTGGAAATTGGTTTACTTAATAAAATTACTAAACCGGTTGAAGCATTAAAAACTACATTGTCATCACTACACTCAGAATAGATTCAACCCGCTGCATTAAATGGTTCGTTTGAAAGCTCTTATCTCAAAAATAAAATAAAATAAATAAGTAATCATTTATTACCTAGGTAAGTACATCTTGTACCTACCTACCTAAGTTTTCACCGATGCTCATGCAGCGCCGGGCGAATAACTCGGCTGAGGTCTATAGAGCGTACTCTACTCAGATTTGAGACAGAGTTGAAAACATCTGACGTCTAAATCTCTCTCGCTTTAGCTCTGTCACAAATCTGAGTAGAGCCAAAGTACGCCGTATACTTCGATTAATGACTCTCGATTAATGATAATGGAGTAGGTAGATAATCAAAGGCCGTATAGATCTCAGGGTCATTTTCGCCTTAGCCTTCAGCCAGTCATTGTTATCAGCTTATTGATGCGCCATCATTAGTATGCAGCACTGGAAAACGGTGCTATCACTAGTGTAATCGTGTAGGGCTACCAGACGACTGGTTTTTTTTAACTGATTTGCTTTTAAAATACCTAGGTATATCAGGAAAATTTTCTGCTTCGTGATTCATGAAATCATTACTTAGATACCCGCCCGCCCGTCCAGTATGAAAATTTCGTAACAGAATTCAATGGATGGGTACATAATACAGAACCTATCGTCTGTTAGTTAGTAATTACACTATACTACTTACTACTATAAATAATTACAATAAGTTAAAAAACATAACATGTCAAAAATGCAAGTCTCGCAACGCAGTTGTTCTGCCGCAAAAAGATGTGAGATTTAATGTTAAAAACCAAGTCGTTTAATTTATTCAGTATACCTATCTATGGGAGCACCTACCCAACAACTTGATCGTAAATTGTTATCAAATTAGTTAACAATATTTTATTATAGCGATAGCATCATTATTAGACATCTTTATGTCTTATAAAATGAGATTTTAAAAGTCAGATTTTGATTACTTACTTCTTGCCAAACTGGCGGACCAGTTTGATAAGATATAACTTAAATAGGTATCTATCTATTAAAAATACATCTATTTTATACCTACATCATAAAACTTAAGTTATCTTACCTAACAAACCTACCTAAATAAATAACAGAAGTTATTTTTAAATTAATCATTATTATGAAAAAATAGCTGTGATAGCCTAGTGGTTAGGACGACCGACTTCTAATCGGAGGTCGTGGGTTTTTTTTTTTTTTTTTTTTTTTTAAATTGCTACCTTGTAGCAAGGCGGCGACCCCCGACACAAGTCGGAGACTTTATTAGACTAATTTTTATCTAAAAATAGATTTAGAAATAATGATATAGAAAAATAAAGAGGAACAAAACACGCCTAGCTTTTATGCTTGTGAATTCAATATATTTTTATAATACACGAAACACATAGCATCTCTGCTATCGTGTTTTGTTCCTCTTTATAGCCGTCCTTGCCACCGAGCAGAAAAATGCCAGAAGCAGCCCGCGGAGGTCGTGGGTTCGATCCCGGGCACGCACCTCTAACTTTTCGGAGTTATGTGCGTTTTAAGTATTTAAATATCACTTGCTTTAACGGTGAAGGAAAACATCGTGAGGAAACCTGCATGCCTGAGAGTTCTCCATAACGTTCTCAAAGGTGTGTGAAGTCTGCCAATCCGCTTGGCCAGCGTGGTAGTCTATGGCCAAAACCCTTCTCACTCTGAGAGGAGACCCGTGCTCTGTAGTGAGCCGGTAATGGGTTGACCATGATGATGATGATGAAAAAATAACTAAATATAAAAACAGCAGTAAGTAACTAGGTAAGTATTTATTTCCTTTCCGAACTTATTCTTTCCTCATTTCCTTCTTTATTTCATTTTCATTTCCTCATTACCTTTTACCCATACAATATATATGTATATAAACTTTTGGTAGTTTGTCCACCTATTAGATTATTCTCACATTATCCCTCCGTTTTATACGAATTATTATTTTAAAAAAAAGCGGCAAGACCTAGGCGCGAAGGCGCTTACAGCCTCCTGGGGGGTTATTCTGTAACTTAGTTACAAACTGAAAATAGTTGCCAACGAATTAGTTCGATATACATTGCTGCTTTACTGTGTGAAATATAAACAGTGATTTCATTTCACACATTAAAGCAACAATGTATATCGAACTAATTCGTTGGCAACCATTTTCAGTTGGTAACTAAGTTACAGAATAGCCCCACAGGTCGCCCCGCAGTCAGCTGTCTCTACTCTAGCGGCACGCTATGATGGCCGGTTTGACGTTTGTCCGCTCATGAAGTTCCGTATTAATTGATAACGACTTTGAAGGAAATAATTGTATTACTTTATTGACGATAGTGATGTGCAGAGATTCATAAATTTTATCGAATGTAGTTTTAGGTTTAGGACTCAAAATTTATTTATTAAATTGATTTCTTAAATGTATACAAGTGTAGAAAAATCAGTTTGCACCATTTAAGGGGTGAATGTACTTGTGAATATGAACAATTTTCACTATGTGGACAAACCTCTGAAATCGCAAAAAAATATCAATAAATTTTTAAAAATGGAATCTAATACGATCGTCACATAGGATCGCTGGCTAGCACAACTACTACCTCCGGCAAACTCGCGTCAATGCTCAATGCAAAACAAAGCAGTTTCGAATTGACGTTGCTTCGAAAAGTATAAACTGTCAGTGCAATGCGATTGTGATATAGTTTTGACCTGGCTTTGGATTTCAAATATTGATACTGCATTACTGTTGACCCTTGCTCGTTAATTTGGACTCTGTTCAAGCCCTTTGTTGTGGATTTCGTCGATATGACCGAACGTACGCAGAGAACTGTTCTAAATAGTCAGACACGTGAGTTCGTAATACGCCTTCGTAACTATTTCGATCGTGAAGCTCAAAATGGAGGGCCAATTTTACCTATAACGTCAGTGGTTGAACGCGTAGCTGATGCGCTTAATATTGGACAACGAACTGTTAGACGGATAACTAAAAAAAAATATGGCGAGACTGGCACAGAAGAAAATAAACTTCACACACCAAAAAAGAGAAAACGAGCAAAACCAGTCGTAGGCATCGATAGCTTTGATGCCGATGCTATCCGAAGACATGTTTACGGCTACTATTTACAGAAGGAGTATCCAACAAGAAAAAAGTTGGTGCATTCACTGAAGGAAGCTGGATTATTCTTCGGTGGGGAAAGTTCTTTAACGAAGATTTTGAAGACCATTGGATTTCGATACAAAAAATGTAACAAACGCAAAATATTGATGGAAAGATTTGATATAGCGATGGCAAGGTATACTTTTTTACGGCAAGTGAAAGAAATCAAAAATTGGCAAAATGTTGTGTTCTTGGATGAAACATGGCTTAATGCTAACCATACTGTAGGCCGTTCTTGGAACGATGACACAGCAGCATCTACTTCCAAAGTTCCTGTAGGAAAAGGATCGCGACTTATAATTTGTCACGCCGGAACCATCAACGGGTTTGTCGAAGGTTCTCTCATGGCTTTTGCGTCAAAAACCACTGGAGACTATCATGAAGACATGAATGGAGAAAAGTTTACTGAATGGTTTACCTCAATGTTGTGTAGCCTCCCTGAACCATCTATTATAATTATGGACAACGCCCCATACCACTCGATGCAAATTGACAAGCCACCTGCCCAATCCCAAAAGAAAGCTGATATCGTCGCATGGCTTCGTAAAAATGGCGTAGATGCAAACATGAATATGTTAAAAGCGGAATTAGTACGTCTTTTAAAAGAAAACAAACCAACCAAGATCCGATACGTCATTGACGAAATAGCATTAGAACATGGGCACAGAGTTATACGGTTACCGCCTTACCATTGTGAGTATAATGCGATTGAGTTGGTGTGGGCTCAAATTAAGGGATATGCTGCAAGACACAATACAGAACCCCCATTTACCACAAAAAAAATGCTAAAATTATTAGAAGAAGCTTGTGAACATGTGACTAAAGGAGACTGGGAAAAGGTTGTGAATAGAACTGTTAAATTAATAAGGGAAGATTATGAAAGAGATGTGAAAATAGATAATATTATAGAAAACGAACATATAATTATTAATGTATGTGATGATAGCAGTGACGACAGTGAAAATAGTATAATAAAAATCCTCTTTAATTATATAATTTCCTTTAATTATTATTATTCCATTCTCTTAATACCATTTTACATTTTATTAGTCTTTCCAAACATTATCTTTTTCGCTTACATCTCATGTCTGCCATTTTCACTCCTGCCTAATCCTCTTTTTCTTAAATTGTCAGATCAACAATCATAAAAATACCTTAAATCAACAAAAGGAGGTCCTATTGCAATACTGAATTCTCAACGAACCTTACATTCGTCCATCCTGACAACGTGTATGTCCTCATACACATCCGGTAAACACCTTACATTCGTCATTGGGATATAATAAAAATCCTCTTTAATTATATAATTTCCTTTAATTATTATTATTCCATTCTCTTAATACCATTTTACATTTTATTAGTCTTTCCAAACATTATCTTTTTCGCTTACATCTCATGTCTGCCATTTTCACTCCTGCCTAATCCTCTTTTTCTTAAATTGTCAGATCAACAATCATAAAAATACCTTAAATCAACAAAAGGAGGTCCTATTGCAATACTGAATTCTCAACGAACCTTACATTAGTAGTATGGACGAATCTGATTAATTATGGCCTTTTGTGGCACCTTTTTTGGTATCTTTTGTATTCATATGTTTCTTGTGTGCATATAAAGTATGTATATTCATTTTCGTTCAAATATTCAGTTCGTTCAAATAAATTAAATAAACATATACATTTTTGTTTTATTAAACCTATTTAATCAGGTACAAAAACAAAACTTAATTGTTTTTTGTTCGAGAATAAATTGACATTCCACATCACTATTGTAATGTGTCAAACCGGCCATCATAGCGTGCCGCTAGTGTAGAGCGTTGCGGTCAAGGCTGTGTGACGTCACGCTGTCACGCCTCGTCAACATCACGGTCACAACCATCACATCTGCCTCAGTAATTTACTTAACAATGCCTTAGTAATTTATTTTGTATTGTAATTTAATACAAAAGTTGCAAGAGCAATCGATTCGAAACTCCCAAATCCCAGTTCTATTCTACGGGCAGATTAACGTTTTTTTTAAATCTATAAACTAGCCTTTGACTGCGATCTCGCCTGATGAATAGTGATGAAGATGGAAGAGGACTAACGTGGAAGAAGTATACCTATCAGTTTTTATTAAGCCCACCACCCCTGATGTGGTCTTATAAGTGGGAGGTCTCGGGTTCGATACCTGGGCAGGGGCAATTCGAAATTTTATAATTTCTAAATTGTCTCCGGTCTGGTCGGAGCCTTCAGCCGTGACTGGTTACCACCCTACCGCCACAACCGTGGCACCAGGCGTTCCGGTACGAAGCCGTGTAGAAACTGATCAGGGGATTATGGGTTTAATAAAACGCTGTCATATCTTTTCCAAGTTAGCCCAGTTTCTTTAATCAAAATCTTCTTTAATCAAAAAAATCTTAGACTGCATCGTCACTTACCATCAGGTGAGATTGCAGTCAAGGACTAACTTGTAGTTAAATTAACGAAAATCCTGGGACTCGGAACTCAAGACCGATCCGTAGCCGTATAAGCTAACCACTGAGGCAGTATATACCAATGAGGCAGTAAGTATATGTATACCAATTGTCTAAATACAGCGCTAAAAGAATTTCAAAAAGTTTTGAACTATTAAGAGCCCTCTCCATGGGAGCGGCAAATCGTTTGTGAGTGGAGTCTAAAACAGTGATTTCTGCATTTAGAGAACGAGACCTCTTCAGTACAGAAGAGTACTAAAAATATATACATAAATAAATAATAAATTAATTAATTAAATAAATTTTGCTTGAGATACCATGATTTTTAGTGAAAAACGGCAAAGTAAAAAGATGCACATCTAGGTTTGGAATTACGCCTATTTTAGCAAATATTTGGCAATTTTTTACATAAACTAAAGACATTTGAAATTATTATGAAGTAACGTATGATAAGACTTCGGTCGTTTTTCAATTTTCTAGTTTCTTATATAAGTATTTAGTTTACACACGAAGTTGACTCAACATTTGCCCAAAAATAGTGATTTTTCAAGCGTCATAACTTTCAAAATAAATATATTTTTACTATTTTTTTATTTTATGGCATAGATAATGGAGATATAAATTGATATCTGGCTTAACTTTAGATCTATTGCTACAAATATTAGAATAATAGGCGTAATACGTTTGTATAGAGAAGCGCGTGAGGAGAGCAGCCTTAACGTATTATTATTATTAAGAATGCATTATGCTTGTGAAAAAATTCTTAAGCTAATCGCACATCTATTACTCAAGGAGGTATGTACCTACTTACTTACTCAAGAGTCATTGAACTCATTCATGAATTAAAATTATTCATATCTATAAATACAATACAGGTAGGTACCTACTATGTAAAAAATAACTTGCTCCATCCGTGAGGATGTTTTTATGTAATCCTAATCATGTTTATGTATAATCTATTCATGTAATGTAATCATTTTTTAGATAAGTAGGTACCTAGTAAAAATAAAAATAATAATCGTCCCGAAAAATAATAAAAAATTTAGTTAAGTAAAAGGTTTCTATAAGGTGTCTAGAGGTCATCATATTTCCTCTAGTAGACATAATTTATATAATTTATATAGATAATTTATACTTAGAAACTCAAGAAAAAACTAGCTTTTTTTGCTATAAATTAATCCGCTAAAACAGACAAGTATATAAAGTAAGTACATACGCAAATAATTATTTGCATCTGTCGGTCTACCTATCTGTTTGTCTTAAATATAATAAAATCTTTGGAACGGCTGAACTGATTTTGACGGGATCTTCACAGACGTATAGAGGGTTATACTACGACTAACTTAGTTTACATTTTATCTCTTGAATCAGAGTTTCTAAGGGTTTTTTAAACCTTAGTTTACGCCGATAAAACCTAGTCTACATTATTTCGTAGAACCCATGGTCTTCTGGATTCCATGCTCCGCACAGACACATTAAAGATAAAGCTGATTACTCACAGTCAAAACAATCCCGATACAACAACAATATTTAAAACACAGAGAAAAAATTACAAAGAGTAATTAAAAATGAACAATCACGGCGTGACAAGACACCAAACAGTGACACAGACAATCGGAAAGCGTCTTGTCACAGCGCCTCTGTTTGATCTGATTATGGTTACAGCCCGCCTTAGGTCGGCAAACACAGATACTCGTATCATTGTCCGTAATGCTGTGAACACAATACAATATTATAAGCAAAATTTTCACTTTTACTTATTAATAATAACGTCTTCCCGACCAAATTCCGGCCACGGCGGCCAATTTCAACTGAGGTAGAGACTAGCCATCTACGCAGGAGATATTGTAGTGCATAAGTGTGTGCGCATACACAGGTGTACTCTCTATTCTCTCACTCTCATATTCCGATGGGACGCCAACGCGATACGACCAGAGAGGTGGGTAGATACTTCTGAGGCGTGGAGGATTTTTTTTGTCCCGATTCGGGAGTCGAACCCAGGACCCCGTGATCCACAGTCGAACGTGCTAATCGTTAGACCAATGAGGCAGTTACTTATTACAAATTATATTACAAATTATAAAATATTGATAGTTAACCGACTTCACCACACACTTAACAGTCCATATCTCGGAAACTACCGAACCGATTTTATTTACTGAGTACTGACTCAATCTTAATCTGATAATAAAGCAATTAAAGACACTAATAAGTTATTCAATCCAAACCCATTTAATAGAATCATAACAAAAAAACCTAAAAATACAATGTCCGTCTTATGTAACCAAAGAATACTATAACAGCTAACATACTGTGACATATTATTACATAAGCGACTTTCTAAAAAGAGATGATGTAAAACAAATACATACATATTTGGAACGGCAAAAATATAAATCAGCACATTTGCCAAAAAAAAAAAAACACGCAACAACAAATAATGCATCGTGAGCACTAGGCTTAACTGTCGCTCATAAAAAATACACTTTGTCTTACAATCGTCTCGTTTAATATTATTTGCGTTTCGCTTATTATTATCTTGTGAAAGGAGAAAATTATTAGCAAATAGAATAACATTTTTATGAACATGCTGTGAGAACATGGTAACAATACAGCGTAGATATCTGTTATCAAACCTGAAATGCATGAAATTAATTTAAAATGTTTTGTGTTGCTCCGTAAAATGAGTACGCGATTTTTAGAGTTCCGTATCAAGGGTGCTTAAAATAAATCCTACTATAATATCATATACATATGTGAAAGTGTGGATGTTTGGATGTTTGTTACTCTATAACGCCGCAACTACTCAACCGATTTGGCTGAAATTTTGAATGGAGATAGATTATACCCTGACTTAACACATAGGCTATTCACCTGGAATATTCACAGTTGCCGTGGGGATTTTGAAATCTATAGCTACAGATAGATTACTACAGCAAACTTCCTGAGAGTAGGTTGGAAAAGGGAGCGGGAACGGGAACCGGAAATCCACGATTCCCTCGGGATTCGTGAAAAATCGAAGTTCACGCGGGTGAAGCCGCGGGCAGAAGCTAGTAAATGATAATTATTACTAACCGGAATAGCGCAACGGTCGTAGGGCGTGACATAAGTAGACATAAGTAGGTACATAGTGATATTATGTTTGGGAGGCTGTAAAGCCTGTAAAGAAAGAATTTCAGCTTACGTGCCTATCTTCTTGGTAGTGGCAATGACCGAATTGGACGTTCAATGTTTATTGCTCGACGGTTATCTCTGGAACTGATTTCCGACCTCCCAACTCACCTTGTAAACCTTCAGATTTACAGAGAGTACTAGAGACAGAGTGTGAACGGATGGAGAGGGCTGGCACACACATCTGAGCACTCTAATATCTTCTGCGTAATTAGCTAGTCTCGTTGGACCCCGTAGCTGAAGTTAGGTCGCGAGGACATTATTTATCTCTGGTCAAGATGTAAAGGTTAGGTTACGTTTCGTTAACGTTAAATTATAAAGCTATGCCATATTAGTACAATATCGCCTTCATTAAATGATGCAAGGTAAAATAAAAAAGAATTGGAAAAATATAAAACAGATTTATACTTCAATTAACCTTAAAAAATTATAAAGCATACCTACAAGGAAAAGATGTTTATGTTTATGTTCGAGAACCTCGAATAAGAACAGCCATTATAAGGTCAAAGTGTTCAAAAGAGGCAATAAAATGTCATTTTTGGCAGAGGACCGGATCGCCTCAACACAAAAGCGCCCAAAATGGCGGAGTAACACTTACGAAATCGATTATTTATTATAACCAGGTGAAGCCCGCAATTTCGTCCCCATGGACGCAGGTTTTTGAAAATCCCGTGGTAACGTTGTAAATCTTTGATTTTGCAGAATACAGCACGATCATGTCGGTACATGATCGTGCTGTATTCTGCAAAATCAAAGATTTACATGTATCCAACGCCTGCCAAGGACTTGCTTGAGGTTCAACTAGTGAAGGGCTTTCCAATGCTTCGTTTACCGTTGCAGGGTTGTCATTCGGGAATCTTGGGACTCTGATGTCTATCCGTTCTTCGAGCTATGTGCCTCATCCGTTGCCACTTCATGACTCATGAGTAACGTTCTCTCAACTCTGGTTCTCCTACGGATCTTTTCATTTTGGATTTGATCCCAAACAAAGAACTGTCTCCATCGCCCATTGAGTGACTCTGAATCTTCATAAGAGGTCATAGTTAGTCATCACGTCTCGGACTTTCACTTTGAATATGACAGGAATAGGAAGGTTTGACAAATAAAGGAATGTAAAGTGCAAAAAGTTTCTCCAAGAGAACATGATTATGTGTACAGGCCGCACAAATTTTAAAGTATAAATCATTCGCCTTTGGATCGATTACATACATACATTCAGGCTTTCACTGCAGACACGTCTAGAATACATGCTGCTATTCCGGTTTCGGGCCTTTTGATTTTTACTTCTGTTCTAAGAAACCATGTTTCACTCCATTCAGTCTTGCCACCTCTTACACAATATGCAAGTTCCTGCTTGCATCATCAGCAAATAAAACTTAAAAGGTGTGACCTGATGGCAGGCTTGTAAGTCAAGTGATTTATCGTTCTATTACGATGCTGCGCAAGGAGTCCCGGACCGATTATGGCCTTTTCAGTTCATTCACTCCTACTGGGTAGCGTTCGGGATGCTCTCGTTCAAAATCTCTCAATATCTGAAGACGAAAGTCTTCGAACAGTGCGTGTTGCCAATGATAACTTATGGACTCGGAATATGATCGCTATGGGCCTTATAAGAAAGCTCAGGGTCACTCAGCGGGCGATACAAGGATACTCCATCCTTGTAGGATCGGGTCAGAAATGAAGAGATCCTATATAGAAGGAATGGATGTAGGAGACCAGAGTGCTACCGACATAGCTCATCGAGTGGCGAAAGTTAAGTGGTAATGGGCAAGGCATATACCTAATAAAACCGCTAGACGTTGGGGTTTCAAGGTACTCAAATAGCGACAATGCACTGGGAATCGCAGCGTTGGAAAAACTCCTACATAAACGGAAACGGCATGAGATCATGTCCTGTGGGGATCCATGCAAACTTGCAATAGTTCTACTTCTATCAGTTGAGACGATGACGATTTACCCACTAGAGTAAAATGAGTGTAGAGTGCAATAAGTACAGTTATACAGGTAGGTAGGTATAGGTAGGTAGGTAGGTATAGGTATATTGGAATTGATAAACACTCTCCAATTTTTCCGCACACAGTTCTAAGACGTTATGCGTAACCCGATATTGGTATTATCATGGTAATTTACGCTCTGTTCAGGATATTATGGTCAGGTGGGATCGCAAGATGGGAAGTGGGACAATTTACTCCCAGACAGAAATAGTACGGCGGGCGTTGGCCGGAGGGAAGCGTCTTATCCTATTAACACTTACCTACTGTCTACAAGATAGTCTTTTTTTCTTTCCACTTATTTATGACGGAATGGAGAAGGTATCGTTTGGCGTAAAAGATTGTATGCTTATTTGTTTGTTACCGTCCTTCTGAAAAAGCACTACGCCGATTTTAATGCGTTTTTTTGCATTAATTAGGTACGTATTACGGCTACAGTTCAGAAGGGAGTACTGCAATCGTGTTTTTAATATTATGATTTTCTGAAAAACTAATCCAATGGCGGCGTTCATTAATCACATCACTAAATTAGATGAGGGGGAGTTGTCGTCCAGTTTTTTAGGTTGACATAGGGGAAAAGGGGGGGGGGGCCGTGTGGGGTTGCTGGTCCCCCATCGGGCGCGTCCCCCCGGTGGCGGATGGGGGAACGCCTCCCAGATATGGGAGGTACCGGGGAAACCCGGCGCGGACCAAAACCAGCAGGGGGTTGCCGCTTGGAGGATCCTGGTACTTCTCTGTTCATCAGAGTGGACTGTGGAGACTCCGGGCGGCGACAATTGGGGGGGAGGCTTTCGGGCCGTGAGGAAGAAAACCTCGTTAAAAAATTACAGGAGGGGGTGGAAACGCCCTGCGCGGCGGGTCCGCTGGTCTTTTTGGCCGGTGGGCGCTGGCTTCGGCCACCGTCGGGCAACCCGTAATCCGCACTGAGCGGAACCGGGGGCCCCACGCACTGAGCGAGGGGCCGCGAGGAAGAAAACCTCTATAAAAAATTACACGAGGGGTGAACCTCTTGAGGGTCGCCTGCGGGTGTGGCCCTCTTGAGGGTTGCCTCTAGCGAGGAACTCCGGGTGATGGAATGGTGTATCCGTCGCCCGTTGAGACGCCTCGGGTCGGGAGGCGCACCATTATGTTCCTGGTGCGCCTCAGACGGTGTTAGGGGCCTTTAGGTCCCCCGGTGGAGGGTCTGCCTCGGCGGACGGCGCCGGCTGGGTCGCGGATGATTGCGCAAGTGTACCCGTAACCCAGCCACCAGGCGACACGGAGGAACATCGCTGGGTTTTAGTGGGTATTCTGGCCATCGGCCTGCTTGAGTCCCACACTATCTTCCGGAAGCATTGCAGTCCGCTGTAGGGCTTCCGGAGGGTGTGCGTAAATGCATTTCCCAGCGTAAAAAAAAAAAAGGGGGAAAAGGGGGGGGTTTGAACAAATGTTACAAGGTAAGGATGCTTTAATCGCGGCACCTAATACTACGGACGAAACAACTATCAGTAAGTTAGTAATACATTAATTAATTATTACCGGCGCTTGCGCTCTAAAGAAAGATAGATCTCAAATGTTCATTCTTTTTTTTTTAGAAAGGAGATACTTTAAAGATTACCTCTGAAAGGCTGGATCGATTTTGATGGGACATTCACTGGCGGATGTTTACATCTACCTAACCATCCGCCAGTGAACTTTTAAAAATTAATATCCACGCGAACGAAGTCGCAGGTATCCGCTTGTAATGTTAATAATAAAACTTAGTGTTATATTTAAATAAATAAGTATCTTAAGTATACAGGTATCTGAAATTATACACGTGGTATTTAATGCAATTAACAACAATTTAATTCCTACCCACGAACAGTAGATATAAATAATATAATACGATATAATCTATCTATACATACCTAATACATATAATAAAATCGTAGACTTGCCGTATCTGTACATTAAAGATTATTGCAAAATAATAACTGGGGGATGTTAGGGATAAGTAATAGAACGTAAAAAAGCTATTTTTGAAATTTTTGTCTGTTTTATCTGTTTATCTGTTTGTCTGTATGTTTGTGCGCGCATCACGCAAAAACTACTGAATGGATTGAAATGAAACTTGACATGATTGAAGTTAATACTACGGAGTAACATATAGGATACTTCTTATCCCGAAATTCAACACGGTTCCCTTGGGAGAGGGGATGAAAGTTAAAATGTGTACTTAGCTGTAATTCATTAACGTGTGGTCCGATTTCATTCATTCTTTTTTTGTTAGAAAGGAGATACTTTAAATATTACCAGCTAATCTCAGAAAGGCTGGATCGATTTTGATGGGACTTTTACTGGCGGATGTTTACATTCTGATGTACCTAAACATCCGCCAGTGAACTTTTAACAGTTTTTAGCAAGGTATTAAGCTCAAAGGAGCTGAGGATAACAAAATGATTCCCACGGGATTTTTAAAAACCAATATCCACGCGAACAAAGTCGCGGGTGTCCACTTGTATATAATATTATACCAGATATATATAATGACATTTTTCAAGATTTATAGTTATAAAATGAATATTTAGCATTATGATTACAATTTAAATACATAATATGTAGATTGTAGGTTTAATCTTACTGTGCAGTGCGAGAAATAAATATTTTATTCATATTTCTGTAAATAATACATAATTAGACTTAGGTTTAGTTTTAGACCTTGAAAATGTAATAAAAAATAGAATAAAATATATCCGGCGGGAGATATTATAGTTCACAAGTGTCAATTGAATTTATGAAGCAATAAGTACTAATAAATAAATAATATAAGATAAATAGTTAAAATAGTTAAGAATGTTAAGATACAGTAAGGTTTCATAAAACTGGTTTACCTTCCCTTCCTATAGTTGCTACTCTGTGCTGTGGTACCTACCTACATAGCTACGAGCTAGGGAGCTGTAATATTATAAAATACGTCTTAAAAGGTAAATAAATCTCTATTTGCAGAAACGCCTAAATAACGTGCTAGGTACATACTTTCAGGAAGGTTTTAGTATAAGTATAACACGCCTAGTTATCTTCTTGTACAAAGTTATACGCATAAATGTATGTCACTAGTAGATATTTTTGATTGGTAGGTAGATTGTAGATTTTGATGGTACATTGATTTTTCTGAGATTGCTGGACCCAAGTCGATTTTATTTTTCCTAAAATATAGCTTGCGTTTAATAATTTTAAATTTTCAAATAATTCGGCGGTGCAATCCTAAATGGGCAAATGTCCTGAGATCCGCGGTCACGTCACTAAATAGAAAGTTGTTATGCTAAGCAGGCGGCGTGGACACTTTGACACACTTGTTTTGCGATCGTTTGATTTCCTTGCGTTAATTAGGTGTGTGTTAATTAACTAAACCCCTTTCCATCCAAGTAAGTGGAATAAGCTTATACTAGGTGTAGTTAGTAGGTAAGTTTAATGCATAGTTTTTGAATCTCAATCTGTTTTCTTTTTAGTCGGTTCGGTAAGAGACATTTCACCGCGTCGTCAATTGCCTGATCAGTCGACAGAATCTTTTGCGCGAAGAATCAGCCTGGCTGTTTTGCTCGGAAATGCAGCAAATCCTTGGCACCATTCCACGCTGGCATGATTCGTATATGTTTATGTTATAAGGTTTATTCAGTTTAAAAATGCTTAGTCAGTGACTTGGCTGAAAGTTGCTTAGCCCAGCGTAATCGACCTATGCATGATCTGCATAGATAATATGTTACTAGGCCACACGTCTCTCACAGAAAAACGGAGTAAAAGTTTCATCATGATCATCATGATCAACCCATTACCGGCTCACTACAGAGCACGGGTCTCCTCTCAGAGTGAGAAGGGTTCTGGCCATAGTCTACCACGCTGGCCAAGCGGATTGGCAGACTTCACACACCTTTGAGAACGTTATGGAGAACTCTCAGGCATGCAGGTTTCCTCACGATGTTTTCCTTCATTTAAATACTTAAAACGCACATAACACCGAAAAGTTAGAAACTTAGAGGTGCGTGCCCCGGGATCGAACCCACGACCTCCGATTAGAAGTCGGTCGTCCTAACCACTAGGCTATCACAGCTTTTTTAGTATAAGTTTGATAATATTTAATTAATAACCAGGCTTTATTAGTTTTTAGGGTTCCGTACCCGAAGGGTAAAAAACGGAGCCCTATTAATGTCACTCGGCAGTCTGTCTGTCCGTCTGTCCGCCGGTCACAGGTCTCTAGCTCGCAGACGAAATGAGTTACAAACCTGAAATTTTGGTATTTAGTGTAAAACGTTAACCCAAAATCAAATATTGAATTAGAAATTGAATTAAATTATTTTTCAGGGGGGCTCCCATACATGAAAAAGGAGCCGGAAAAAAAATTTTTTTTCTTACCTTAGCTTGTGTGGTATCATTGTTTAGAGCTCATTAAGTAGAGTACGAATATATATTTTTTTAATTTTTTGCTTAAAAAGTAAGGAAATGGGGGGTCATCAAAATTGTCAGTTTTAGACCATTTTTGTGACGGGGGCTATCTAAAAAACTAAACTAGTTAGGAATATGATATTTCGGTATATTATGTACTATATACTCTATTTAAACAACAAATACTGAAAACAACGATTTATTAAATAGTTTATAAGCTGTGACCAAAATAAACGAACATTTTTTTGGGTTTTTCTTTCACGGTTTGTTGCGATGTCTAGCTCGGAAATTAAATATTTCTTAGACCCAAAATATTATATTGTTCATAATTATGTACGGAACCCTGAAAGAGCGAGGCCCGACTCGCACTTGGCTGATTTTTAATAAGTAGATAGATAAGTAACTCTGGTACAGTGGTGCTTTTATTGTGGTTTTATAATATGTTGCGTAAACATAACTACAGCTTTAAATACTTAACAAATCAATGTTGTAACTTGTAACATTCTTCTTGCTCAAGGCGAGCGGAAATTATTCTTTAATACCTACCTATGGATTTACTACTGACCGAAGTTCGGCTTCGGTTTTACGAAGGTTAAAATACTATACTTAGTGCACAAGTGAGTGTGCTAACACAGGTGAGTTCTATTTTCTATTTATAGAAACTAGTGGACCTGGCAGACGTCGTCCTGCCCGGTGACATACCGACATCAGCGCCACCTACCGTGTATGCCACACCCACAGACCAATATATACCTATTTCCACTCCCCTGACTCGACAGCTCCGCGCGCGGCGGCGATGTGATCGCCCGCAGCGCGGAGCACCACCCACGAACGCGACACCAACAGGCCTACCAAGAAATTGGCAGGCCTGAGCCGACACCGGCTCAAAGAACAACACCGGGGAGGCAAACCTCCCCGCGCCCCACCCGGGTAAGGAGGCCCCGCCTCGACGCCCGTACCTCCGTGGCCTGACGGCCACGAAGAAGACCCTGTTGTGTGTGTTACAAAAATTTAATAAATGAAGAACTGCTCGACCGATTTTGTGCAAACTTCACATAAACCATCTACTAAATAGTCCGAACAAAGCCTAAACATTTGGTTTGGATAGGTGAGCCCGTTCTTGAGTTATAAAATTACAATGAAAAGTGGCATTGATTTTTATATATATAGATTGGTATACTTAGGTACAATAATTATGTCGTGAGTAAATACTATGCACAAGTTGATGTTCCTAATCATACTAATATTATGACTAAGAGGAATTATACCCCCTCAGTATTATGAAGGCGAAAGTTTGTGTGTGTGTGTGTGTGTGCGTGTGTGTGTGCGTGTGCGTGCGTGCGTGCGTGTGTGTGCGTGTGTGTGGCGCAGAAGCTAGTCCAGCATAAGCAGTAGCAACCGTCACATTCGTATTATACATAGTAAAGAAAAGGACCCGTGGGCCCTTTGAAATTTTGGGTCTATGACTAGAAAAAGGTTAAGAAACCCTACACTAGACCAAAAATCTAGAAAGAATGCCCCACCAGGATTCAAAGCCGTTTACCACTTGCTAAGTTTTAACTTGTCTTAACCACCAAGCTATCACTTTTAATTAAAACGCAAACATTCATATACGAAATATCTCATTATTTTGCAGATTGCAGTAATGTAAAAGCGCACGAGTCATTTAAACAACCGGATTCAGAATTCTTGTTTTAACAACATCCTGTATGAGCAAAAACCGTTTTTTACAACGTCTGGCTGAAGCGGTAGTTTATAATACCAAATTTCCTTATTTGGACAATTTTTACATTTTACGTAGCTACCTACTTTCTTTATGTACTTACCGATTTTGATGTAATTAACAAATCACAAACTAAGTAGGTAAGTAGGTATAGGTATGTAATGAGGCGATGGTATGCTTACTCATTACCTACATATTATATTTAAAATTTTGACTGGGTCTCCTCTTGGAAAAAACGGCAACAAAATATTGAAATTCGTAAATAGAAATTTTAATTTAAGTAAATAAAAATATCTATCAATACTAAAATGGTATTTAAATACTGACTTACCTATACTTAATGGATCCATATTTCCGTGCCCATGCATTTTAATTTGTGCAAGTAAGTATTAAATGCAAAAGCGAAGCGTCTTTTTATATTTTTCACAGCTTAATTACTTACTGAAAGTGACATTTTATTTTCATTCGAGACGGACATAAGTAGGATACGTTTCAACCCAGAAAAGTTCGCTCTTGTGCCGTTTGTATCTCAGCGGCCGCGAGCGATTCGCTTGAGATCGCCGGTACACTTTAGTCGGGAGTCTTCCAATGCTGCATGCGAGGTCGACATAAGAACACCTTAAGACCGGACCGTAATTTCTATCGAGCTATGGTACCTACTTCCTTTGATAATTTACTCTCTAAATTAATTATATCAAAGTGTAGGTACCTACCCCCGCTTCAGTTTTGCGACTTGATGAGCTAATTACGTCGGTAACTCTGATTCCTCTACGGTTCTTTTAATTTCTGGTGTGATCCAGCAGAGATACTCCGAACATAGTTCTCTCCATCACCCGCTGAATGACCCTGTGCCTTCTTTTGCAGCCCAATAGGTACTTAGCGACCATATTTTTGAGTTTATCGCTATGAAATAAAGAACCTTATATCCTAGAACCAAGATGATTTTCAGATGCTCTGATATTTCTTTGAAAGTATTAAGTAGTTACGTTAACAAAGACAGTAGGTAGCTATGTACGTGTACCTGTGCCATCATAAATATGATGTTATCTTGATTGAGCATTTGTTACATGTAAGCGCCTCTCGAAGATAAACAGCCTCTTGACCGGCTATCAGCAGTTAAGTTTAGTTGTGTTTATCTAACAATTTAACACTTCTGTTTTGTTGTAAATTAAAGATTATTATTATTATTACTAGATGATGCCCACGGCTTCGCCCGTGTGGATTTAGGTTTTTAAAAATCCCGTGGGAACTTTTGATTTTCCAGAACAAAAAGTAGCTTATCTGTAGAAACCCCAAAATGGAAAAATCCCGTGGGATCCCCACGATTTCAGAATACAATTCCTTACAGCATCAGGGTTGAGGAGCTGGATATGTACCTACTCGAGTTCATTCAACGATAAAGTCTTTAATTGGTACCCCCAATATCAATTTAAATTACCGAAAGTTTCTAAAACCCATTAGTTTTGGGGATTAGGTCCCCTACAGCATCAGGATTGAGGAGTTGGAATCCAAATTTTTTATAAAACAGGGTCGCAATGTTTCTCTATCGATTAAAAAAAAAATTACGCAAATCGGTTCAGAAATCTCGGAGATATCGGTGTACATAGGTAGAAAAACACAACTCCTCCTTTTTTGAAAGTCGATTAAAAAAGTAGTTACTCCCTGGTTAATTCTCTACTTGTATGTGAAAGTCCCGTCAAAATCGGTTCAGCCGTTCCGAAGATTAGCCCGTTCAAACAGACAGACAGACAGACAGACAGACAGACAGACAAAAATTTTAAAAATGTGTGATTCGGTTATGGTAGCGTTCAAATAACCATATGAGCTTAATATGAGATAGTTATTTCGATATTACAGACAGACACTTCAATTTTATTTATTAGTATAGATTATTAGAACTACCAACTTATTGTCTTCGATATTTCTCTTTTTAGGGTTCCGTACCCGAAGGGTAAAAAACGGAGCCCTATTAATGTCACTCGGCTGTCTGTCCGTCTGTCCGCCGGTCACAGGTCTCTAGCTCGCAGACGAAATGAGTTACAAACCTGAAATTTTGGTATTTAGTGTAAAACGTTAACCCAAAATCAAATATTGAATTAGAAATTGAATTAAATTATTTTTCAGGGGGGCTCCCATACATGAAAAAGGAGCCGGAAAAAAAATTTTTTTCTTTACCCTAGCTTGTGGGGTATCATTGTTTAGAGCTCATTAAGTAAAGTACAAATATATATTTTTTTAATTTTTATCTCAAAAAATAAGGGAATGGGAGGCCATCAAAGTTGTCAGTTTTAGACCATTTTTGTGACGGGGGCTATCTCAAAAACTAAACTAGTTGGGAATATGATATTTCAGTATATTATGTACTATATGCTCTATTTAAACAACAAATACTGAAAACAACGATTTATTAAATAGTTTATAAGCTGTGACCAAAATATACGAACATTTTTTTGGGTTTTTCTTTCACGGTTTGTTGCGATGTCTAGCTCGGAAATTAAATATTTCTTAGACCCAAAATATTATATTGTTCATAATTATGTACGGAACCCTGAAAGAGCGAGGCCCGACTCGCACTTGGCTGATTTTTTCTTGGTGATAACGGTCGGTCATCCACCCGGTTTCCGACCGGGGTGAACGTTGCTTAACCACCGTGGTCCTTTCGATATTTAGAAATAAATCATCTATTTTGCGAAGTAAGTAGGTACCTAATTAATTACTTAAATGCGAAAGTAACTTTGTATATCTGTCTGTATGTACCTACCTATGTTACGTTTACACGCCTAAACCGCTGAACTGATTCTGACAAAATTTGTTACAGAGATTGACTAGCCCTTGGAGAAGGGCATAGGCAACATTATAATATTGATTTGGCGTAAAAGATTGTGTGCTTGTGCGTGTATTTGGTAGGTACCGTTTTGCTGAAAATCTACTGGTCCTATTTAATTGCAGATTATATGTATAGGTTTTAGATATACCTACTTATTTTAGGGCTATCGTAAATAATACTACGTTACTATTTTCAGAAAAACTAGATAAGTATATATTTATGTATAATATACGTTTTCCTTAATCTATGATAATACTGAACCGAATTTGATGTATTTTGCTTTACACAGGTATCATATGAGTGCAGCCTGCAGGTTTTTAAATATGTTTCAAGGTTTATAGGCCACCGGAGGGCGTTTTCTTTTTTTGTTAGATAGGAGATACTTTAAAGAATACAAGCTAATCTCTGAAAGGCTGGATCGATTTTGATGGGATTTTCACTGGCCGATTTTAACATTTTGATGTACCTAAACATCCGCCAGTGAACTTTTAACAGTTTTTAGCAAGGTATGAGCTCAAAGAAGCTTAGGAAAAACAAATAGGTAGATCACGGAATTTTTAAAAACCAATATCCACGTGAACGAAGTTGCGGGTATCCGCTTGTTTAAAAATATCACGTCTATTATGAAGACAGGCAGTCTTCGTAACGTCCAATGTTCATTACTTATTCTTATCAAACATGTTTTATGACCTAGGTACCTAAGTGCCACACTCATTAAATCGGCATTTCAGAATGTTTAATTAATATTTCTCAGTTTAAACGATTTAAATTATAACCAGGTACCAGCCAGGTAAATTCACAACTCGCATTTTAAACTAAACTATGGGTAGGTAGTAGGTACAGGTAGGTACTATTGAGAACTAATATTTCTCAAAAAAAATTGGTTGTCTGTAAAGTCGGTTTACGGACGATAATTTTACGTGATAACGTCATAAGAAAACATTATAGAACACATATAGGCCGATCGTGCCTCTCTATCGCTTGTTCCACGCTCTCGCTTGCACGCTCGGAACGTGACAGTGAGTTATGCTTTTTCGTGCATGCAGCCGTCGTTCATCGATTTATAAGACCTTATCACGTCAAAAATACTCGAGTCCACAGTTTTAACAGCAACCAGGATATTTCAAATAGTATATTATACTAAGTTCCAACTCGATAAAACAAAATGAAAAATACAGCTAGGGTGGAAGCTCCCTAGGCCGGCACCCCCCCATAAGTCGGCACTTCGTTATATTTCTGTCGATATTATCGTTTTGGTGCCATTTAGTCGCAATGGCTATTTTTTTCATTTAGTATTGCTCCAATGGGAAAATAGTTCTAAAATAAGGCAGTACTTTTTTGCACCCCTTTCCCTCAATTTTTGCTTAAAACGAGCGCGAGTGCGTAAATTGCTGAATTTCTTATAAAATTGCTACTTTCCGAGCGTCGTTTGGTAAGAAATAAATTACGTATTATAATATTTAAGACTTGTTGTTGCAATTTAATTTGTTTTGCGTAATATTTGACATCGTATTATAGTGATTTAATTCAATTATTTTGCGTATTTAAAGAAAAAACAGGGGTGCCGGACTAAGGAAAACCAGTAGTATGAGGTACCTGAGGTCGGCAGGGGGTGCCGACTTAAGAATTTGGGTTATTCCTAAGGTCGGCCCTATTGAACAAACTTGATATTATCTATATAAAAATTGCCTGATTGTTTGTCGAGGTTATTAAAAAAAATTCTATACCTATTTCTTCAAAAATTCTATTAATTTCGGAAAAGGGTATATTTTTTTGACGGGAAAATGAAATAAAATGAAAACGAAGAAAGAGTTCCTATAAATACTTAAAACAAACATAAATTTTCACGGACAATATCGGGGGTAAAAGCTAATTTTCTAATAAAAAAATGAGGGCCGACTTTGAGAACACAAATGCCGGAGAAAGGGAAAAAGGTGCCGAGCTTAGGCAAATCAGTACTTTTTTTTTTAAATAAATTAAAAAAAATACTTCTTTATGCAAAAAGCGGGTATTAAAAATTGATTCAAAAAGTCAAAAGCATGAAGTATTAGAAGAAAAAACATTGTACTGAAATTGCTTCGTTTGACACGTCTACGAATTTTTAAACATGATAAGACGCTTAAAGTGCCGACTTATAGAACATTCACCCTACTTATACCTACCTACTTACAAAGAAATATGAATAAGAAAAAATGTTTAATTTTCTTGCCAAAACTCACCTTTGTTTTCGCGAAAAATCCACTCACAATAATTAATTGAATACACAGTAGAAATTTTCCACAAACTCCGTTTTCGAACAACAAAACAACTGTTTACAAATTGAAAATTCGATTTTCAAATTGAACGTCGCGCGGCCATGTTTGTTTTGACTTTTGATCGATCCGCGACCGGCGCGCGCGCTTTCAACTGGATTACTGAATGCAAGAAACCATTGACCAATTTTCCATACCAAGTGACAGTGTTGCATTATTTTGTTTCTTTTTTTTATCACCCATCGAAGCATATCGATCGAGTTGGAACGCTGAGGTCGATTGGCGTAACTAAAAACTAAGTAGATAGGTATTGAAAATCTTTCATGGTCATTTTCCCATATGCTTATCAAAAGCAGTTAACCAGAGTAATAATTGCATCAGGGTCTTTTCTATCCCATCTTCGTTTTTCGCCCGTGACTATGACCATTTTTAACCCCCGACGCAAAACGACGAGGTGTTATAAGTTTGACGTGTCTGTGTGTGTATCTGTGTGTGTGTCTGTCTGTTCCCCTGTAGCGCTGAAACGGGTGAACCGATTTGAATGCGGTTCTTTTGTTTGAAAGGTGAATTAGTCAAGAGTGGTGTTAGTTGTTTGATGAAAATCGATCCAAGATGGCCGCCGCTACCAAGTGGCGGATTTGGTACATATTATTTCTCAACTCCCTTAATATGGGTATCAAATGAAAGGGCTTGACTAGTAGAATAGCACTATGCAAATCCGAGATGGCCGCCGTCACAAAATGTTGAATGACGGGGGTTTTTAAAATTTTTAATTTATACTTGTAAGGTGTTTGATAGCATTGGTTTATCGGTTACTTGACTAAGTCGGTCAACTAGACCAGATCTGCTGACTGCGGGCTCTAGATTTCTTTCACTTTAAATGAAGATCCAAGAAGATATTAGTTATTACATTACTCTATTATACTATTTATATGTGGTATTCTTCATTGCTTAAGATCATCACCTTCTCTTGATCAAATAGAATTCAAACTACTTTAATTAATTTCATAATTAGTAGGAGTTTTTTTTTTTTGGATAACAATGCAGGGAGTTCCGAAATCGTCCGGCATATGGATCTACATTCAATTTGAGAGACAGGATTCCGTTTCAGGTTTAACAATTTTAATATAGTAAAGTGAAAATAACCGGGAGCGACGGCGCAACGTGCTCTTCGAGATATGGTAAAACCTAAAAAGCCTAATTTGGACCTCCAAATTCGGTCACCCATCCAATCACCGATATGCACTTTCGCAACTTGCCCTCAGGCCACTGAAGACGGATCAGCCACTCACTCTGTACATAATAGAACTGCCTCGTTGGTCTAGCGGTTAGCACGTTCAACTGTGGATCACGAGGTCCTGGGTTCGATTCCCGGGTCGGGCCAGTAAAAAAAAAAATGAGGTATTGGGTTTTTCTGTCAAGAAATTCTCAGTGCCAGCCCGGAGTTGGAAGTTGGCGGTGTTAGATACACCCCCGTGCCTCGGAGAGCACGTAAAGCCGTCGGTCCTGCGCCTGATCTCTCTCCGGTCGTGTCGCATTGGCGTCCCATCGGACTATGAGAGTGAGGGAATAGAGAGTGCACTTGTGTATGCGCACACACTTGTGCACTATAATATCTCCTGCGCAGATGGCTAGTCTCTGCCTCGGTTGAGATTGGCCGCCGTGGCCGAAATTCGGTCAGGAGGACATAATAGATCACTATAGTAACTGTTAAGTACTTATATATGAGGAGCGTTGTTTCAAAACTCATTTTGTCCAAAAATGTGTATTTTTCAAAAATAGCCGTTTTTAATTTATGCCTTTTTCTTAAAGTTATATGTAGAAATAAATTTACCATGCTAAATATAAAGCTTAATATAGCATGTCTGAATAAAAAAACAAATAGTGTTCTATAGTTTTTTATTAAGTTAATTAAGCATAAATATTGGACAAAATATGTTTTGAACCATTTGTATGGACATAATACATTTTGAAACACTGGTTTATGGACACAATACATTTTGAAACACTCGTTTATTTTCAAAGCATATTATGTACAAAGAAATGATTCATATTTTGTCCAATAATACCTACTAAAAAATAAAAAAACGCTTATGGCCTATATTTTATGCACAGAGTATGCATAAAATAATGTTTTCACTGTATTAAATCAAATGTATATATAGCACAACATATATTAAATCTTGAGTTATTATGAATGCATGGAATTATGAATGACAAAATTGTTCAGTTCAGGTTCCTTTATTTCATAACTGAAACAAAATAAATTCATATTGTAGCCAGAATCTTATAACTGCCGATAAAATACAGTTAGAGTCGTATAATAGTACAAAGAAACAATAAAACGATAATTTAAATATTCCTCGCCTCTTTGTTTTGGTGTTTTGTGTCTTTTTTCTTGAGCCAATTGAATGATTTCCTACTAGGACTCCTTGCTCCATGCTTGTGCAACAATATTAAAGCAATTTTGTTTAAATTACTAAGGGCTTGTTTCACCACCTTCTGATAAGTGTCGGATTTTCGGATTATGTCAAATGACAAAGACAAAAGTTGTAGATACTTACCTTACTTATCAGAAGGTGGTGAAACAGGCTATTATTTAACCTTTAAGTACCGACGTACTATTTTAGTCACATAAGTACCGACGTGAGGTCTGCCAGACCACCATAGTTTTCCAATCGAAAACTTTTGTGTTTCTTATTATTCTTCTAAAAAAAATGTTTCTATGTATTGTTAAATATCTACTTATTGTATAAGTAAAACAAAATGTAGAAGTTTTCACATTTATTACTGATTATAAGCATTAATATAGCATTCATAGATTCTTCATTTGAAAAAATTAACTTTTATCTTAATAATTCATATGTATCAGTAATACTATTATTTTTTCTTAAAAACAATTTTTTCTTAAAGATTAATAGCTACATAAATAATAAAAAAATAAAAAACCTTAATAGTCAACCGTTTTCTCAAAAATCACAGGGTATCAAATTGCAGGAACTATCAAAGTTTACAAACAGTCTTTGCATAGGCTTACTGCATTGTAGGCACACGTGTTTCATACAAGTATCACAGTCTGTTCAGGTGCTGAATTATGGTCACTCTCCAGCAGTAAAATTTGGGTAGATATCCTTAGATTCGGACTCTGAACTCTCATTTAGCTATTCCACTAAATGTTCTTGGTGGTCTTTATATTGAAGCAGTGTTTGATATCTTTTCTCACCTACAGGAACACTTTTATTTTTAGTTATGGCTTCCCGTTTCATGTCTGAAAAACCTGGCTAATCCATTGTTATAACTGACTGAAAATAAAAGGGAAAAAATATAATCTGAAAAAAGTCGCATCCAAAAAAAGTTACATAAGTACCGACGAGTGGTCTGACAGACCACTCGTGATCTTATAAAAATCAAAACTTACCGAAATCGTACGCGCCGACGCTACCACTCTGCAGGAACGCTGCTGGGCGACTTCCCGAGGGGTAGAGAGAAGCACAGTAGGATAGTTTTTCGCTAACATAGGTAATCAGACTTTTCGACCTCTCGAGGTGTCTGTCAGACCACACGTCGGTACTTAAAGGTTAAATAATCGTACAGTTTGCCGCCACAGACAGACCATAATAAATTGTTATTTTGCTAACAGGTGGACAGACTATGTTTTGAAACACCACTTCACACGGACAAAACATATTTTGAAACAGCGCCTCATTTTGACATTCGATTATTTACTTGACAAATTCGGTTTTTATGCACTAACTTTTGCTAAGTTAGTTACTCTTGCATTTTAAGGCCATATACAACGAAATCTCTTATTTTGATTACTATGGACAAAATACGTTTTGAAACAACGCTCCTCATATTATGTCTATTCAAACATTAATAAATAATCTCATAGATAGACGGTAGATATTTTTATACACAATCATTATGTTTCTATTGTGTTCTCATTGCGTCACCATTCGGTGTACAATTTACCGCGGTTTATTACTCTAGGTACCTAACTACATGATTATAATATATCTAATTAAAGTTATTACCTGATAGGTACTCATTTCCGACATTCGGAGGTCGTTATCATGGTTGGGTAAGCCTTGACCAAACACGAATACATTGTGGCGGCGGCACCCAGAATTTTTAATACAAGGAAAAGTGGATAATGGTGCAAGGTAGTTCAGTTGTATGTAAACAAACTATTTAAAACTAAATTGAGAGCTCTAAATAAACAAGTATAAATTAAAAATTTAAAAACCCCCGACATTCGCCATTTTGTGGCAGCGGCCATCTTGGATTTGCATAGTGCTATTCTACAAGTCAAGCCCTTTCATTTGATACCCATATTGAGGGCGTTGTGATAAAATATATAATCCGCCATTTTGTAGCGGCGGCCATTTTGGACCGATTTTCATCAAACATACCTAACAACACTCTCGACTAATTCACCTTTCAAACAAAAAAAATCAGCCAAGTGCGAGTCGGGCCTCGCTCTTTCAGGGTTCCGTACATAATTATGAACAATATAATATTTTGGGTCTAAGAAATGTTTAATTTCCGAGCTAGACATCGCAACAAACCGTGAAAGAAAAACCCAAAAAAATGTTCGTTTATTTTGGTCACAGCTTATAAACTATTTAATAAATCGTTGTTTTCAGTATTTGTTGTTTAAATAGAGCATATAGTACATAATATACTGAAATATCATATTCCCAACTAGTTTAGTTTTTGAGATAGCCCCCGTCACAAAAATGGTCTAAAACTGACAACTTTGATGGCCTCCCATTCCCTTATTTTTTGAGATAAAAATTAAAAAAATATATATTTGTACTCTACTTAATGAGCTCTAAACAATGATACCCCACAAGCTAGGGTAAAGAAAAATTTTTTTTTTCCGGCTCCTTTTTCATGTATGGGAGGCGGGAGCCCCCCTGAAAAATAATTTAATTCAATTTCTAATTCAATATTTGATTTTGGGTTAACGTTTTACACTAAATACCAAAATTTCAGGTTTGTAACTCATTTCGTCTGCGAGCTAGAGACCTGTGACCGGCGGACAGACGGACAGACAGACAGCCGAGTGACATTAATAGGGCTCCGTTTTTTACCCTTCGGGTACGGAACCCTAAAAAACCGCAATCAAATCGGTTCACCCGTTTGAGCGCTACAGGGGAACAGACAGACACACACACACACACACACACAGACACGTGAACGTGTCTTAACGTGACCTAACACCCCGTCGTTTTTGCGTCGGGGGTTAAAAAATGTAATTCTTTCTTCTTTCCGCAGGGAACATTGTAAAAAGGAAAACACTTTTAGAACTCACTTATTAGTTTTTAGTTTAGTTTAGTGGTATTCTTTTCCGTGGGTAACATTGTGAAAAAGGTGGCACTATAGTTAGATCTGGGATTTTTTTTATTTGTGAGAAAAAAAGAAAATTTATAGCCAATGAAACACTTATCTCTAAGAGATCTCTATCAGTGACAAGACAATGGGAGAGAGTGTAAGGGAAAATAAGGGGTACAACAAAGATAGAAGGTGAGATCGGTTTGCATCAGGTGGCAACTCCGGGCCGCTACTGAGAATATCTTGACAGAAAAAATAACTACTTAGTTATTTTCTGGTTCGACACAGGAAATTCAGAACCTCACGATTCTCACGGCGGATCAACTCGCCTGGAGGCACCATGTAGACAACCCCTTAGCGACACCCAAGCAAACGCTGCTTGGGTGTCGCTAAGGGGGAGAAGGTAAGGACAGCTGCCCTTCTCCTAGAGAAAAAATATCGCCAAATGCAACCAAAGTCTTAACTTCACTCACTTGACTTATTAATATCTATGTTGCAAGTTTTCAGTCAAGTCAAGAGCTTATAACACTTGTTTTACTTCACAAGCTCTTCTATGCTTTTCTCATGCTCCATATATCAACCACCCCCCTTGTTCTTGAATGTACCTGAGGATCGCCAAAACGCCTGTCAAATTTTAATACCAAATATTCTCATTACTAAAATTGCTTCTGTTTAGGCACCTGGTTTGTGACAGATGACAGAGTTTAATTTGGTAGTCAAAATATCTATTCACAACCGGTAGATACTAAGTACCTACTCACCATTCAGGTTGACAGTAGGTGCTACTTGCAGCATTTTATGTTGAGGGGTTGAAATCCGAGTTTACAAAATTGTATTCTATTCATGTGCAAAGTTCCATGAGAATGAGTTCAGTTCAAAAGTAGCTACCTAACTGAAGTAAAAAACAAAATAAAAGACCACTACTGCAGCACCTTCAGCATATCAAAATCAGTACCAATTGTTTTTCAAGAAACTGGTAAAATTTAAAATTACTTGACGATGTTCAGAGAAGAAAGAATAAATTATGTGGCTATCAAAACTTGTTTTATTTTTGCTTTAATCTTTTCTATTAGGTACTTACTAATGTTACTCCTGTGGGTACGAAAATTTTACAACGGTTGGGGATTGAACCGTCGACCGTTCGTATTTCTGTCCGCTCCCTGACCGCTGAGCTATCGAGGTTAACTTCGTCGTCGTCGTCATCAACCAAGTCTCTTGTCCACACAAGTCCCAAGTCTACACGTCGCGATCTTGTGCCTCATGTACATACTTAGCGGCTTCCTGCGACTCGTCTAATGTCGTCGGTGCTCCTAGTGGGAGGTCGTCATTCCAGCAGCAGGGACCCCAACGCGTATCGGCTTCCATTTAAAGGAAATCTTGTAAACACACGTGGACACCTCTCAGTAGATCAGCGTGAAGTCAGGTAGTATGAGTGTACCTATGATACTTAAATACTAATTATATTCGTCACTAATAGAATACTGATATATTATAAAGCTATGATAAACGTAAAACACGCACTAAGGGCTCCATCACATCATTACAAATTCTCATAAGACATCACTCGACCAAAGAATATTAACTATACGCACCTACTGCGCAAAAAAACGACATTGACAACGTAGGTATACCTAGATATGTATAACTAGCTGGTGCCTGCGACTTCGTCCGCGTGGATTTAGGTTTTTTAAAAATCCCTTGGGAACTCTGATTTTCCGGGATAAAAAGTAGCCTATATGTTAATCCAGGGTATAATCTATCTCCGTTCCAAAGGAGAATGCCCAAAAATCTATGGGCGTGTAACCCAGTCGTTTACAAACGTGTTGTATGCAGCATTTATTGCAGATTTATACCTGATAACCAAACACACCATTTTAATACCTCTAGGACTTGTAGTTTTAAATAAATCTAAGTTTAAGTTTGAAAATGATTCTAGGTTATGTGTAGTTTATAATTGTTAAAGTAGTAAGGAAAGCCGTGTATCTTTCCTGCCGATTTGAACTATTAATTGTTTGGCGCGCACTATACTTAACATACCTGTCCAACGATATCCAATACAAACACAATAAACCAAAATAGTATTGGTCTCCGGTGTGCTACAATAAACATTCAAAATGTAAATAGAGTAGACGTCACTAGCGTCACACACAACTAAAACAATGACATGTCATATTGACATTTTGAAATAAGTTTCTTTACACATAATCAAAAAGGTTGTAGTTTTATTATATTCCATTGCACAAAACGCAACGAAGTTAAAACAATATTATAAAAAAATAATAATATTAATTATTACTTATTTACTTTAAGCATATATTGTACGATTTACAACAAATAACAAATAAAATAATGTATTTAAATAATTAATATCCGTTCTATTTTAAATGAAATTATTTTAAAAAAAATAACAAACCTCTTTTTATTTGGACATGTACCTATGCGTAGAATGTAATGCAAATGGCGGTCAGACTTAAACGGGAAGTTAAAAAGACGGTTTAATTCCTTTTTTATTACATTTTTTTATCGTGAAGTGTAGCATTAATAATTATTAATTTTCAAATTGTCATATATTCGTAAGATAATTTTTAATAAATTACATTTTGTGTAAATGTTTGGGTCAGGGGTGATCATTCTCCTTTCAGACTTTCATTCTCTTCTCCACTTCCATTCTCGGAATTAAAAATCTATGACTATTTCTTAATGGTAGAGATTTATAATGATAGAGAGATATAATAAGACGATAAGACGTGATAAGAAACATCTTGTATAAGATATATGTAATGATAAGAGGTGTCTTGGAAAAAAATGTTTCGATGTGAAGGAGCCCTAAGTTATCGGGTATCTTTCATATCTGATAACAGCATTCCACGCTTGTACATTGTCGTGTGGAGACAATCTTGAGTTTGTCAGTTTTGTCACACGGTTTTCTCCAAAAGTGCATCAATCCGATACTAAAATATAAAGTAAATAGTGTTAAAAGTGCTCAAATTGAGTGCCAAAAACTGCTAAATAGTGAACCTTGTGCTTAGTCTAAAGCAGAGCACTCGAAAACGAACTCGAAAACTATTGATCGATTTCAGAGTAAAATAGACCTAAAATGTCTTGTATTAAGGTTTGAGTTCGCCAATACATTCAGCATTGTTCGAATGCTGAATGTATTGGCGAACTCAAACCTTAATACAAGCTATTTTAGGTCTATTTTACTCTGAAATCGATCAATAGTTTTCGAGTTCGTTTTCGAGTGCTCCGCTTTAGACTAAGCACACCTGTGTATAAAACGCGTTCGATTGTATGAAACGTTTAGTTGCAATTAGGTAGTGTTTGTGTGTGAAAATGTCCAACTCTTGAAAATGTATGATTATCATGGAAAGGACGTTGGGAACATTACTTAGGTATTGAACTAATTTACTTTACTGATTTACGGCTCTGAAACATGGTTGGTTGACTTGCTGCTCTTATGATAAGTCGAGCGGCGAGACTCTGCTTTGTCATCGGTTCGGAAGGCGAAAGAAGAGCAGACATGAAACTCAGCAGTTCCTCATTTCAAAAAAGTGACAATGTGGCTAATTTTATACACAATCTATAAACTAAAATGACAGATCCAAATCTATTCCTAAGTATCCCTTTCAGAATGCTGCAGAAAAGGATATCACTATTTTTAACACTTCCTTTTGGCTTTGCCGTAGTCGGGTCTACGGCAAACCCAAAGAAAAGGTTATGATTTTAGCAGTCTATGTATTGTGACCGATTGTTGTGTGAGATTCTGTGTATTACACCGTAGCACCTAAGCTACTGAGCCGATTTTGATGAATGAGGTGTCAACTGATTCCTTGTTATAGTCCGGGTGACGTAGGCTACATTTTAGACACGAAAAAAATCTAGAAGCGACGTCCGAGCGGCCAAAGTAAAATATTATTTAGTTTCGGATAGACATAATGGATGGCGCCACTAGCTGCTTGCCCCGCTCTTTCTGCACACTAAATTATTATTTTATGTTACATTAAATTACTAAGCGTAGTCGCGTATTAGTTTTAGAACTTTATCTCTTGTTAAACCTGTCAAATTAGTTTAGATATTGTGTACAATGGAATATGTACCTCTCTGTATCACTCTGAATATCAAAAATTTAACTGATACCTACTCTACACTATTTAAACTATTACGTGGGCAGCTGAATTGCAAAGCCAATTGTTTATAATTTATATTATGCAACTTTATCATTAAGAAATTCATAAATTGTATAATTAATTATACATATATAAAATTAATTGTATGAAACAATTAATTAATAAATGTTTAAGCTGAATAATTATAAATATTTATTCAGCTTAAACATAATATAAAAAAAAACAAATTCCCAGAAGAAAACTAAGCCTAAAACGCTATACGAGCTAAAAATACAAAATCTATTTATGCCTACCACGAATAAAAAGTTTTCTGCCTCAACATGATGCTGCAATATTTGGCTATTGCATCGCTGATTTTCGGGTAGGTATATATATGTACGTAGGTAGTAGGTAGGTACCTTGTGGCGTCACGACCCGACTTTGAGGCAGTGCCCTTTTTGGTCTGGGATCCCATCTTAGAAATTTATACCCTCATCTGTTATTTAATTCTGATAGAGATTATATGCTAGATAATTCATAGATTGATAAGTACATTGCACTTTGGTTGCCTGGCTAAATTTGGTGCCTATGATGTTAAACACAAAAAAAATTAATCAATTTTTTTCGATCTGCTTCCCTCATCTGTTATTTAAACGAATTATATGTCAAATGAAAGATTATTTTATTCCCAATCGAACCGTATTTGGTTGCCTGGTCAAAAGTGGTGCTAAATCATGGTTGTCTGGATTTTAAGATATAAAATTTTCGGTGCGAGTGTTGAAAGTGACAGAAAAGTGTTGCGCGCGCAATTTCATTTGACAGACAAAAATGCAGTGAGGCAGGCGTGCACTCGGCAGGTGCTTAGTCTATACATAGATTAAAACCATAGACTTTCTTTGCCTGTCCATTAAAGATATTTGCAAAAAAAAATAAGTGAGAGACGTAAGGGATAAGTAATAAAACGTAAAAAAGCTGTTTTTGAAAATTTTGTCTGTTTGTCTGTATGTTTGTGCATGTATTACGCAAAAACTACTGAATGGATTGAAATTAAACTTGGCATGATTTAAGTTCATACTACATATTAGCATATAGGATACTTTTTATCCCGAAATTTAGCAGAGTTCCCTTGGGAGAGAGGATGAAAGTCAAAATATGTACTTAGCTGTAATTCACTATCGCGTAGTCCGATTTCATTCATTTTTAGGGTTCCGTACCAAAAGGGTAAAAACGGAGCCCTATTAATGTCACTCGTCTGTCTGTCCACCTGTCCGCCGATCACAGGTCTCTAGATCGCAGACGAAATGAGTTACAAACCTGAAATTTTGGTATTTGGTGTAAAACATTGACCCAAAATCAAATATTGAATTAATTATTTATTTATTTTAATTATTTTGTAATTTCTGAACTACAAAATTGATGACTTTGAAATATTTACGGAACAATTTTTAAAGTATCTCCTTTCTAACAAAAAAAATTTAATGAAATTGGACTACGCGATAATGAATTACAGCTAAGTACACATTTTGACTTTCATCCTCTCTCCCAAGGGAGCTCTGCTTTTCGGGATAAAAAGTATCCTATATGCTATTATGTAGTATGAACTTAAATCATGCCAAGTTTAATTTCAATCCATTCAGTAGTTTTTGCGTAATACATGCACAAACATACAGACAAACAGACAAAATTTTCAAAAACAGCTTTTTTACGTTTTATTACTTATCCCTTACGTCTCTCACTTATTTTTTTTTGCAAATATCTTTAATGGACAGGCACAGCAAGTCTATGGTTTTAATCTATGTATAGACTAAGCACCTGCCGAGTGCACGCATGCCTCACTGCATCTTTGTCTGTCAAATGGAATTGCGCGCGCAACACTTTTCTGTCACTTTCAACTCTCGCACAGAAAATTTTATATCTTAAAATCCAGCTAACCATGACTTAGCACCACTTTTGACCAGGCAACCAAATACAGTTCGATTGGGAATAAAATAATCTTTCATTTGACATATAATTCGTTTAAATAACAGATGAGGGAAGCAGATCGAAAAAAATTGATTAAATTTTTTTGTGTTTAACATCATAGGCACCAAATTTAGCCAGGCAACCAAAGTGCAATGTATCAATCTATGAATTATCTAGCATATTATAATCTCTATCAGAATTAAATAACAGATGAGGGTATAAATTTCTAAGACGGGATCTCCAACTATTTCTACTCGTGTGGCAGCAACACGCAGCAGTGCGTATAAAATACATATAATTATTATTTGTAACAATAACAAAAAATTGTGCCGATATGAAGAAATACCTTCATAAATAATTAAAATTATACAGATGTAAACAAACAAACAAACACACTTTCGCATTTAATATTTAGGTACTAGACTACAGGCATCAGGCTCGCGGCTTCATCGTGGATTTAGGTTTTTGACGTGATAACGTCTAATAAATCTATTAACGCCGGCTACACGCACGAAAAAGCATGACTCATTGTCACCAACCACGTGCAAGCGAGAGCGTGGAACAAGCGATAGAGAAGGCACGATCGGCCTAAGCGTTCGGCTTGTGACGCATCTGTCTCTTTTTTCGTCGTAAAGTTCTCGTCCGTAAACCGACTTTACAGACAACCAATTTAAAAATATTTTTTTTTTTTGGGATAAAAAGTAGCCTATGTCCTTCTCCAAGGTCTAGTCTATCTCTGTACCAAATTTTGTCAAAATCCGTTCAGCGGTTTAGGCGTAAAAGCAAACAAACAAACTCACTTTGGCATGTAAATAATATTAGTTAGGATTATAATATAGCAGAAGAATCTCAACATTTATGTACCTACTATGTAGACACTTATTAGAAGGTATCTCATGAAACAACTAAAAGATCTTCCGATTACAGTTTTTTTATCTTATCTCGGGTGCGCTTATCAGTTAGTTTCTCGGTTACCACCAAAGTGATAAGTGCTGGGATCGGAACATCTAGTAAACTAATAATTAAGGAACCATACCCAACATGAGGTGCGTACAATGAATCACACGTTATCTATGAAAATAGTATTCGTTCGCCCACCTTTATTTATGTAGATTAGGTCTTCTAGACTTAATCACTATCTAATTTATGTGTCAGATTTACAACTTGATTGACCGCGTGAAGTTAGGCTTTTTGACTAAGTAGATAGGTACCTACGTCTCCTTGTGATATATCTTTAGTTATACTAAAAGTAAAACTTAATGGCTATGAGAGCTCACTTTCAACTCATTACCAAGGTTTTCTGTCATTGAAATAAGTTTATACATACAATAGCCCAGTCTAATTAGACTAAAAAATAGGGGTGAGGTTACAATAATTCCCACCTGGCTGAAAATTGGTAGGATTGTTCAAAACACTATTATAAATATAAAATAATACACTTCAAAGAATGATTTAAAACTATGTATTAAGAAAACAGGAGGCTATGTTACTCAAGCCAACTCAAAATATAATCTGAGGCTCCGCGTCGACCACGCTGCCGCTGTCGATGCCCGCCATTTTTCCCTCCACTCAATGGAGGGGCGCTGGCGTCACTTCCACCGACCAATCGCTCGAAAGCCGCGCAGTGCTGCCAACCGCGAGGTGTTGCCAACACGGCCATGCTGCATGGTGCCTGCCCCGGGCACCCCACGAGTCGGAATAAAATCACTGCGAATGAAATAATAACCATTAATATGTATATCACATTATACAACAAATATCTAAGGTTTGTGCCGGAATATTGCCCGCTTGATAACCAAACATACGACCCTAAGTACTGTTCCAACAAGACCACCCGCACCCAAAGGGACTTTGCCACACTTAGGAGACCAGGTTCGCCATTGCCAAAAACCACTTGCACTTAAAGAGCATTTACTCACTTAAGCGTACCAAGTTGGTGAAGACCATTTCAATAAGACCACCCGCACCCAAAGGGACTTTGCCACACTTAGGAGACCAGGTTTAGACTTAATTGAAAACCACTTACACTCAAAGAACATTTCGCTCACTTAAGCGTACCAAACTAGTCTTCCAGTACAAACGTCGTAATCCAATACGTTACTTTCTACTACGGCGCAATATTCCGTCTTGTATACCTTTTAACATTTTATCACGGCTCGCCTGCTTAAATATTACTAGTAAGTATGTTCAAGTTAATGCAAATTTAAAGATGGTAAAATACGTATACTAATAATACAGCCATGCATAGTTTTGCATTATTATTCTTACTTAGTTCATTATTCGGCTAACAAATAGTAGTTTATGAAACGGTTGCATAATAGAGGTTATTAAAACACGAGTGTTAGTTTAAAAAACGAGCCGCAGGCGAGTTTTTTAATAGTATTACACGAGTGTTTTAATAACTAATTATGTAGAGTTTCATACACTACTTTATCTAAGCTCATCAATAGGTATCTTACGTATAAAAGAAAAGACTAAGAAATTAACAAAATTATTTATTATAATAAGTATTCATGTTTTGGATATTGCAATTTATAAATGTACTCAATTCTTCAGGGGAGAACGTTTTTGCATTTTTTCCCTTAAAGCCCTGCGATTTTCTTTTTAAAACAGCAATCAGTCTTGTGTATTTAATAATATCGATTTGGTTGTAGATACTCAATATACTTTTGAGCATTGAGTATTTAGCCCATAAGGACAAAGACTTAAATTTATTTGATAATTCTTGGAAATATGCTAGCATTACATTTTCTGAAAATGAAGTGGTTTTTTTCAAAATTTTCCAACTCATAAAATCTTGGTAATATTTATCGTAAATTTTCTTTGATTTTGCTGGCAAAAGATTATTTGTCATTCCCGATGCTATTTCCAGAATGTCTGGTGGAGTTAAATTCTCTTCAGTATCACTGCTAGACATTTTTCCGCGCAACAAAAATCACTTGCAAAATTTTGAGTTACAAAAACTGAATAGTAAATAAATAATAAATTAAAAATTTAAATAATAGGCGCCAAAATTCAATTGACAATTTCGAATGTGCGGTGCGTGCAGTGCGTCTATGGTCAATTATGGTAGCACTACACTCTGTCCTCTGGCCGCATCTTGCTACCGCCACACTTTCGCAGTAGTAGTAATAGGGTAACTTTGATAGCGGGATAATCATTGTAAGTAACAAAATTAAACTAACTAACTATTGTAAACTAACTATTGTACCTATTTCTTTTAAAATGTTTCTTTTGTTTAATTTATGTTTTTTTGGTGTACAATAAAGTATTAAATAATAATAATAATAATAAACACCCGGCATGGCTCAAAAATACCAGGACCCAGTGCCTGTACTATAATGTAGAAAAAATTATTTTTTAACATTGTTTTGCAATAATTTCCTAACAAAGTAGTGTTATAATGAACTTTTTTAATTTTTTTTTAAATATTATAGATGTATGTGAATAAAGTAGTCCAATATATGACACATTTTGATTTCATATTCGGAATTTTATGATATGAGAGTAGATAAACATTATTATATAACTACATTATTACATCATTTGACATTATTTCAGTAAGTATTGCAAAATATTTACTTTAAGTACCTTGCCAACACGGTTTTTATCTTACTTTTTTTTTTATAATTATAAATCATAAATCAAATTAATCGATTTTCTAATTCAAATCCCAGTCAACAATATTTATCCATGGCTTCATATTTTCTGCCACAGCCGTTCCATTATACACTTTACAACTTCTCTGACTTCCTCTCAAATCCACCACTTCATATCTATCGTTGTCCAAGATTTTCTTAACTTGAAATGGGCCTTTAAATGAGGGCAACAATTTTCTACTTTGACCATCGTTACTTTGACTTTGTATTTTAACCAGTACCAAATCTCCTTCTTTGTATTGTTTAGCTTTTATTCGCCTGCTGTCAAACATCTTTTTCTGATATTCCGCACTAGCCTTAACATTACTATCAACTCTTTCGCGTAACTGAGACACGTCCACTAACCCTTCATCGCACAACTCTGGAGCTAGACTATCATTATCCATTCGTAATCTATAACCGAACATAACTTCACTAGGGGCAGCTTGAGTAGTTTTGTGTATCGTGCTATTTAAACCTTGCTGTAATGCCTTAATGCACTGATCCCACCTGTCGTCAGTAGTGTCCGCGCCCATAGTTTTTAAAGATTCCAAAATAGTTTTATTAAACCTTTCAACCTGTCCATTGGCGCGGGGTACACCCGTTGCCACCGTATGCAATCTAATATTCCTATTCGCGCAATACTGCACAAATTTACCCGAAGTAAAACACGAACCCGCATCAGTGATTATTCGTCTAGCGTTACCGAACGTTTTTGATATATTTTCTAACTCTCTAATCACTCCAGCTGTATTAGTCTTACGAACTGCGCATATAAATACAAATTTCGTAAAAGCGTCTACTACTACCAGCAAATACTTGTTTTTGTTTTTAGTGGTTACGAAAGGACCCAGATGATCTAGGTGCAGAGTATGAAACGGTTGCGCGTATTTAGGTAAAGGATAAAGTTCTCCTTCCTTAGGTCCTCCTTTATTTTTGTGATAAATACAGTTCAAACAATTTTTAATATATTTTTTTACTATTTTACGCAATCGTGGAAACCAGTACATAGTACTTATACGCTCAACCGTTTTATCTAACGAAAAATGGCCTACGTCATCGTGATTACTCTTTATTATCTACCAGATGCAGTTCTTTGGGACCACCCAACGACGGCCATGTCTAGTTCTCCTATAAACTTTTGCGCCTAATACCTCATAACTATTGAATATCGCTTTATTATTTTCGGCCTGTCCTGATTCTATCACTTCCCTAATTTTTACTATTTCCGGGTCTTGTACTTGTACAGCAAGCAACCAATCCCCTTCCGTAATTGACATAATAATTTCAGTTTCTGATTTTTCCCCGGATGGCGTAGGGTTACGACTGAGGGCATCAACATGTTGCATTCGACTACCCTCTCTATGCAATATTTCAAACGAGAATTCCTGTGTCGACAATACCCATCTAGCTATCCGAGGAACAATGTCTTTCTTGGTTAACGCAAATCTTACTGCACTACAATCCGTAATAATTTTAAAACGCGTACCTAACAAGTACAAACGAAACTTTTGAAGAGAACAAACTACCGCCAATAGTTCCAATTCGAAAGAATGGTACTTCTTTTCATCGTTTGTAGTCTGTCTACTATAATAGTGTACGACCTTTTCGCCTTCATCTCCTATTTGCGTAAGGATACCGGCTAAACCTTCTCTACTAGCGTCAGTGTATAAAACAGTTTCTTTATTTGGATCAAAAATAGCCAAAATGTTATCGGACATTAATTTATCTCTCAATATGCAAAATGCTTGATTTTGTAACTCACCCCATTCCCAGACAGCATCCTTCTTCAACAGTTTAGTAAGCGGAGCGGACAAAACAGCACAGTTACGTATAAATTTTCGAAAATAACTAATAAGTCCCAAAAACTGTCGAAGTTGGTGCACTGTCTTTGGTATTGGGAAATTCTTTACTGCTTCCAGTTTGGCTTCGTTTGGCATAACGCACCCTGGTTTAATTTTGTATCCCAGAAATTCAATCTCATGTTTAAAGAAATGACACTTTTTAAGATTCAATGTCATACCGTTTTTTTTAAATATTTGTAAAACTTCCTCAAGTAATCTCATATTTTCTTCTACAGTTTCCGAAATTAAATATACATCATCTAAATACACAATAACTTTTCCAAACCTTAAACTACCGAGTGTTTTATTCATCATCTGTTGAAAACACGATGGTGCGTTTGCCAACCCGAATGGAAGCCGCAAGAACTCGTAATGCCCATCTTCGGTAATAAATGCAGTTTTCTCAACCGAATCCCTATGTACAGCTATCTGATAGTATCCGCTTTTTAAGTCTAAGCTAGTGAATACCTTATGACCTTGTAGCCTATCCACTAAATCTTCTATTCGGGGCATCGGATATTTATCCTTAATTGTTATTTTGTTTAATGCCCTATAATCAATGCAGAGCCTTTTTTCTCCATTTTTCTTATTAACCAAAAGAACTGGACTGGCATACGGCGAGTTACTTTCGCGTACAATATTATTTTCAAGTAATTCATTAATCATTTCACGAATTATTTGCCTATCAGAATGCGAAGCTCTAAAGGGTCTGCACTGAACCGGTTGCAAACTAGATAATTTAATTTCCATTTCGTGATTGGTAACTTTACCCAATTCCTTTATATTACTAGCTATACAGTCACTATACCGATTGAGTAAGGCAAGCATTTCAGTTTGATGTATATTCGCGTCTATTTCGGAAGTTAGAATACGATTGCAGTATTCTTTTAAATCGCTCTCGTATTGAAATTTCAATACACCGCCTACTCGAGAATAAACTAAATCCGGTCGCTCTGTTACATTACGTCCAATTAGAATATCGCACCCAACCAGATCGTCTATAATATAAAAATCAATATCACATAAAGAAATCGAATCAAAACGAAGGTTAACACAAACTTTACTGTTTACGCTTTTATAACTTTGCTTAGAAAACCCTTGTAAAACTACAGGTGAAGGTAGTTGCATAATTTTCAACGAAAGTTTGTTTACTAATGACTCGGATATGAGTGAACAACTACTTCCAGTATCTATAAATGCCTCTTGGCAGTAATCAAAAACATACACCTTTTTTACAAACTTATTTTTCGAGTCTGAGCAAACAAATTTTGTTTCCTGTTGTTCCGGTTTAACAACTGATCTACCCGAATTCTTTTTGTGGTAGCAAACAGATTCTAGATGACCCTTCCTTCCACAAAAATCACATTTGTTTGCCTCACACTGCTGTCTTTTATGATTACCTCCACAAATGAAACATTTAATAACCCTACGGTTTTGAGTTTGGTTTTGGTTAGTATCCGGGCTAACATTTGAAGAACCTGAATTATTTAGTACGTTTGAATTCACTGTTGAATTTTGACTAACCGACAGAGTTCCCTGATTAGCTACAGTTTTAGCTTGTCCGTCACGTAAACTAGTCACTTGCTTAACATTTTTCTTAAAAATACGCCCATGTAAATAACTGGCTAAATCATCGCACGTTTTGAAATTACTAGCTTCCATCGACGCATAATCACTGATGTTACCCACTATGATTGATATAATATCTTGTTCGGAAAAGTTTAAACACAAGCGATCAATTTTGCCTTTCTGTTCAAAGTAAAACTCGTACAAAGACATTATCAACCGGTTTTCTATCAACAATTTCTTTTAAGAGTTCAAATATATTTCTTCGAATTTGAAAACTAACCGACAATTTTGTTTTCCAATCGGTCCACTTCCATGAGGGCCACTTATCGTCTGTACGTAATAACGAATCGTACCAGACTTTAGCCGAGCCCTTTAATTTATTTAGGGCTTGATACCGAATTGTCTCGTCGGACCATGCAAAAGTTTGTGCGTAAGATTGTATAATGTTAAGCCATGCATTTATTTCATCCCGTAAAGGATCAAAGTCAGGTATTATATTGTTCAAATTACTCACAGTCTCGATGTCTTTGCGAGATACCTTACTGCGTTTTCTTGGAGGAGAAGGTGTCCTGGCACTCGAAGAACTCGACGTTGAACGAGCACGTTTGCGTTTCGACCGTTTTTTTCCCATAGCGCAAGTTGCTAACCACTTCTGATATAAAATAATACACTTCAAAGAATGATTTAAAACTATGTATTAAGAAAACAGGAGGCTATGTTACTCAAGCCAACTCAAAATATAATCTGAGGCTCCGCGTCGACCACGCTGCCGCTGTCGATGCCCGCCATTTTTCCCTCCACTCAATGGAGGGGCGCTGGCGTCACTTCCACCGACCAATTGCTCGAAAGCCGCGCAGTGCTGCCAACCGCGAGGTGTTGCCAACATAAATGAAATGTGAAAAGTCCTCATCGATCCGACACCTGGAAAAAAAATTACTCGGGGTCAAAGTTAAAATAGTGTCCCGAACAATCCTACAAATTTTCAGCCAAGTGTGAATAAACTGTGCGTGTCCAGGAGTAAATTTTTTTCCAGGTGTCGGATCGATGAGGACTTTTCACATTTCATTTATAATAGTGTTTTGAACAATCCTACCAATTTTCAGCCAGGTGGGAATTATTGTAGCCTTGAAAGTCTAAATTGACTGGGCTACAAACTTTTCCTTAATTTTACAGAACATAATCTTTTTGTTGTAAGATTACTCTTTGGTTTCCTGCCAGGGGTAAGTGTGTATCTTTTCTGTGGTTTTGATAATCTGTGTAGGAATGTCAAGATGACAGTTAATTATGATGACTCATGTTTTTGGTACGACGAAATGTTAATAATGTGATTACGGAATAAATGCTTTTAAATAAAGAGCTTTTCAATGGATCAACAAAACATGGTGGCAGACGCTGAAAAGACAATGAAAGTGGCACCTCCAGGGCCATTCAGCTTCATAGCTGAAGAATGGCCGAAATATAAAACACGGTTTTTAAGGTATATGAGTGTGTCCGGAAATGATGTTTGTGCGGAAAAAAGCAAAATTGACTGCCTGTTATATTGCATGGGGGAGAAGGCGGAAGACATAATATTACAATTCGAAAAAAAATTGAAATACGAGGAATTGTTAAACAGTTTTGATAATTTTTTTTCCCCAAAGAAAAACGTCATATATGAACGGTTTAAATTTAATTCTAAGATACAGAAAGAAGGAGAGAAATTTGACGATTTTGTGACGGACCTGCACAAGTTAGCAGAGCATTGTGACTATGGAGTCATAAAAGATCAGCTGATTAGAGACAGGCTTGTCATAGGGATTCGAAATAAATCAGTAAGTGATAGAATGCTCTTAAAAAGTGATTTGACTTTAGAAAAAGCTACACAAATGGGTAAACAAGCAGAAATTCAAAGTGAAGAAACTAAAGTTATTAGGGAGGAAAATTCAAGACAAGATAATAAAGTCTTAGCAGACAGAGACGAAGATGTACTCGAGTTAAACAGGGTGAAAGCACAGAGTACTCATAATTATAAGAGAAAGGACAAGTGCTGGTACTGCGGCTTTCAACGGCATCCTAGGGAGCTTTGTCCGGCTTATAAAGCAACTTGCCATAAATGCCAGCATATTGGACATTTTTCTAAATTCTGTAAATCAAGAAATATTAGAAAAATAGAGAAGAAAGAACAACAGGAATATGAGGTGAGCTTTTGTGAGGCAAAGCAAAATTATTTAATAGACATAGACATTTTTCAAGGTGATAGATTCATAGACCAAGTGAAATTTTTAATTGATACAGGAGCTGACATAAGTGCTGTTTCGGATCAAGTAGCAGTAAAGCATAAACTTCTTTTGGACAACTGTAGTGACATAGTGAAGGGACCTGATGGAACAAGACTGCAGATTATCGGGACTGTCTTTTTAAAGTTAAGTTATAAAGGTAAAACACTTGAAGATAAAGTTTATGTTATTAAAGATTTAAAAACAGCTATATTAGGTCGGCCTTCAATTGAGTCTATGAATATCATAAATATTTGTGCAGTAACTAGTTTTAAGGATATAAACGGCATTAGAAATGAGTCAATCGAAAAAGAATTTCCTTGCATTTTTGATGAATTAGGGGTTTTTAAGGATGAATTCCATATTCAACTAGTGGACAATCCGAAACATTATGTACATGCCACACCGAGGAATGTGTCCATTCCATTGTTACCTAAAGTAAAGGCAGAATTAGATAGGTTGCAAAGATTAGGTATAATAAGTCCAATCGAAGAAGCTACTAATTTTGTTTCTCCTATTGTAATAGTATTAAGAAAGGATAAAGTAAGAATTTGTGGAGACTACACTGAGGTTAATAAAAATATTCTGAGGCCTGTGTACCCAATTCCAAAAGTGGAAAATACTTTGGCCAAGATTAAAGGGGCAAAATTTTTTTCTAAAATTGATGCTACTTCGGGATTTCATCAGATAAAGTTAGATGAATTTTCAAAGAAACTAACAACTGTTATAACACCATTTGGTAGATATGTATATAATCGTTTACCTTTTGGGTTAAATTGTGCACCAGAATATTTTAGTATGAAATTTTCGAATTTATTTAGAGATTTAAAAGTGGCTATACACATGGATGATATTCTTATATTTGAAGCAACTAAGGAAGAACATGATAGAGTGCTCAGGGAAGTTTTAAAAAGACTGCATAATGAGGGATTAACAATTAACAGGAGTAAATGTGTTTTTGGGGTGAGAGAAGTTACATACCTAGGTCATTTAATCAATGAAAAAGGTGTACAAGTAGATCCAGAAAGGATTAAAGCCATAAATGCATTTGAAACACCCACAAATAAAAAACAATTACTTCAATTTCTGGGTATGGTCAATTTTGTGGGTAGATTCATTCCAAATAAATCTCACATATTGCAGCCGCTTCATGCATTGCTTAGGGAAGATCATATGTTTCTCTGGGGCAAGCTACAGGAAGAAGCTTTCAAGAAGGTGAAGGAAAAACTAAAATCAGCACCTACCTTAGCACATTATGATCCCAATTTAAAAGTAACTGTTTCAGCAGATAGTAGTTGTTATGGTTTAGGTGCTGCCTTAATGCAAGAAGATAAAGTTGGTACAAAGTCTGTGGTAATGTATGCTAGTAGAACTTTGACAGAAACAGAAAGACATTACGCTCAAATTGAAAAGGAGTGCTTAGCTTTAACATGGGCTGCTGAAAAATTTAAGGATTACATAGTAGGTATCCACATAATCTTAGAAACAGATCATAAACCTCTCGTACAAATTTTGCAAACAAAGCAGTTCAATGATCTGAGTCCACGTCTTTTGAGGTTGAGACTCAAACTGTCAAAGTATAATTATGAAGTCAAGTATATACCTGGTAAAGAGTTAGTAGTAGCGGATGCACTATCAAGGCAACCTATGCCTTATTCAGAGGACTCTCAGACATTGAAAGACGAAGCATTACAAATCAATTCATTTATCAATGAGACTTTACCTAGTGAAACATTGGAAAAGATAAAAACTGAGCAAAGTAAATGTGAATTGTGCGATAACTTGAAACAATTTACCATAAAAGGATGGCCAAGAAAAAATCAATTAGGAATATTTAGGGATTATTATCAATACAGACAAAATTTTTCAATAGAAGCTAACCTACTTTTATTTAATTCTAGAATAGTAATACCTAAAAGCATGCAAGAAGAAATTTTGAATAAAATTCATGAGGGTCATTTAGGAATTTCAAAGTGCAGAGAGCGGGCTAAGCAATCAGTTTGGTGGTTAGGGCTATCGAAACAAATTGAAAATAAGGTAAAAACTTGTAATAAATGTATTGAATTGCATACAAATCCTAAAGAAGAAATGGTGATAGATCCAGTACCTGATCGACCATGGCAAAAAGTAGGTATTGACTTATTTAAGTTTAATAACAGTTGGTATATTGTAATAATAGATTATTATTCAAGATTTTTAGAAGTTTTAAAATTAAAGGACCTCACCGAAGATACAGTGATACTTCGGTGCAAAGAAATATTTTCAAGGTACGGCATTCCAGAGATTGTCAGATCAGATTGTGGTGCTCAGTTTAAAACAAAATTTAATAATTTTGCTAAAGAATATGGATTCAAATCTATTACTAGTAGTCCATATTATTCACAAAGTAATGGATTAGCTGAGTCAGGGGTAAAAATTGCAAAATCATTGCTTTCAAAAAATGATGATATTCATTTGGCTTTGCTAGTGTACAGAAATACTCCGTTGGAGCTGGGTTATAGTCCAGCGGAATTAATGTTTAATCGTAAACTTAGAGATAATCTTCCTATAATACCAAGCAAACTTAACAAACCGGTTAAAATTTCAAGAGAACTTAAAGAGAAACAAATAACAAGGAAGTTTAAATCAGCTTTTTATTACAACAAAAGGCACAGAGCTTCTAATTTGTTAGAGTTACAAATTAATGATAAAGTTTGGGTTACTGATTTAAAAATGTATGGAACTATTATTAAGAAATGTGAGGAGCCTAGATGTTATATTGTAAGCACAGATAGGGGAAAATATAGAAGGAATAGATGGCATTTGAATAAAGTTCCCAATTCACAAAATGTAACAAAAGAATTTCCTCTGATGGATGAATGTGATACAAGTCTTTCAGAGAGTGAATCATCAGAAAATAATTTAGAATCACAGAATATTCAAGAAGCAGATTGTCCTAATGTTGGTTCAGAGCAGAATGATAACCCTGATTGTTTGGTACAAAGAAGATCTGAAAGACTTGTAACAAGACCTAAATACCTGCAAGATTATGTGTGTTAAAAAGTTAATTTCATATAGGTAAATAATGTTATTACTAAATATTGATAATATAGTCATATTGTATGTTTAATTTTATTCAAATTGCAAAAGGGAGAGATGTTGTAAGATTACTCTTTGGTTTCCTGCCAGGGGTAAGTGTGTATCTTTTCTGTGGTTTTGATAATCTGTGTAGGAATGTCAAGATGACAGTTAATTATGATGACTCATGTTTTTGGTACGACGAAATGTTAATAATGTGATTACGGAATAAATGCTTTTAAATAAAGAGCTTTTCAATGGATCAACAAAACACTTTTATCTATCTATCTTCTATCTATCTATCTATAATAATATAAAGTAGCTTGTCCTGACTGACAATCAACGCACAGCCAAAACCACTGAAGCTAGAAACTTGAAATTTTCATAGTAGGTAACTTCCTTTCATGACGTAGTGTTAGTGTTATTGCGAATTCCACCCCTAAGGGGGTTAAATAGGGGATTTAAGTTTGTATGAAAGTCCGTCATTTTTCAAGTTATATCCATAAAAATCGGTATTTAGGTTTTCGGTTAAAAATAAAGAGTTACGAGTTTAAGGAATTTTGGAAAAACTATACCCAAGTGGGTTAAATGGGAGTTGAAAGTTTGTATGAAAGTCCATCATTTTTAAAGTTATAACAATGAAAGTCGGTATTTGTATTGTCGGTAAAAAATAAAAAAATATCTACGTGTTTCAGGAATTTTGGGAATTCCACGCCCAAGTGCGATTTATAAGAATCCAAGCAGACGAAGCCGCTGGCATCAGCTAGTTAGGTTTCTTTGGCAAATCAAAGAAGAGAAGAGTGTCAGTCAAAAGTTTGTCAATTTAACTTTGGCATTTGCCTCCGTGGCGTACATATTCACAGTGAAGAGAATTTTCATTTCGTCTTTATCTTTATTGATTTGTCGCGGCAATTCTCTCGTTTATATTGGCTTGTAACTATCTAAGGCATTCATCATCGATCAAGCGTTATGAAATAGTGGGAATATTTTAAACTATTAGGTAAGTAGGTACAGTAGCTGCAGAGGTCAGTTGCAATTATTGTCAAAATCTGCAATGGATTCTTCAAATAATGTGTAAAGTGTCCGAATAAAACAAGCTATATTTTAAGAAAAAATTAAACCAACTTCGATCTCTTATAAATCGGTGTAGGTATACCAATCAAAAATATTGGTGACGTATGGGTACATTTATGCCTGTAACTTCGTACATAGGAATGATAACTTGGTGCATTATATACTAAGTAAACCCTTCCTGAATATACATATGTAGATTACGATAGTGAAAGAATCATCAAAATCAGTTCATTCTTTTTTGAAATAATCGCGAACATACAGTTTACAAATACATACAATTTAGGCCTGCTTAGGCTAAGGCTTGCCATCTTGTCTTTGGGTCTAGGTCACAGAAATCCTAATAATAAGGCATTAGAACTGCTGTGTACCATTTCAAAATATACAGAACGCATGTTGGTTGCACCTTACATACAAACATTCCTACGCAATCACGCAAACACATTTACGCTCAATGCTGTGCAGACAGAATTAAGCCGCAGGATTAGCGCGTTAAGGTTGCAAATGCGTCGCATCGTTCGCTTACCTCACATGTCGTTGTATCTGGTCGCTTACCTCGCACATCGTGACACTGGCGACGTCCGCGTCTTCAGCACGGCGACAAGGTCACGCGTAAACAGAATGTTTTCTTATGACGTTATCACGTAAAATTAACGTCCGTAAACCGACTTTACAGACAACCAATTTTTTTTAACATTGTGTTCCGCCAGGTGGTGCTAGCAGTCCAGATGCGGGATCGGGGGGCGCCAGGTGAGGGCTGACGCTCAGCGATGGCTGGCAAGTGGCGCGCGCTGTGCCGGGCGCTGCACAGGAAGCGCGTGTACGAGCCCGCGCAGTTGGACCAGGGGAACTTGAGAAGGTATGTCCACTCTATACTATAGTATATAGATTTTTAATTCTGTGGAATTCTGTCGTTTCTTAATGTTACCAGAGATAAAACAGTTCCCACAAAAAATATAATAAATTCAAAAGTTACATAAATAAAAATCAATTGCCTCGTAGATGTGGCAAATGCCTGTCAGATACTTCAAGTTTTTCTCTTTAGCCATTTCGTTTCTGTATATTCTTGTAGATACTACACAGGGTATAAGGGGACCACCAACACTACCACTACAGCATATAACGTCCCACTGCTGGGCACCGGCCTCTTCTCTCATAAGAAACAGGGATTTAGAGCTTAGACTCGCCACGCTATTCCAATGGGGTTGACGGGCTTTAACGACTATTGTCACATGATAGTCATAATAACCGGGACCGACTACTTAACGTGCTCTCCGAGGTATGGGGGTGAAACACCGCTTCCAACTCCGGACTGGCACTGATAATTTCTTGATAAAAAACCCAATACCTGTACCTAACAATTATTTGCCCGACCCGGGAATCGAATCCGGGACCTCGTGATGTGCGTTTGAATATGCTAAACACTAGACCAACGAGGCAGTTATATCATGATTAACAACTACCTATATCCAATGGTTTTCAGATGTCTGTCGGTGTGGGATCTCACCGCGCTGGGCGTGGGCAGTTCGCTGGGAGTGGGCGTGTACGTGCTGATAGGCTCAGTGGCGTTGCACCTCGCCGGACCCTCGATAGTACTGTCGTTGCTCGTTGCGGCTGTGGCGGCCATTTTTGCAGGTGAAAGCTAATTGTTCGACATTTTGTCAAAACCATTATTTATATACCAATACGCTAGACCGCTATCACTAGAGGTTAGATAGTGGTTTTGGTGATATTTAATAAAATATCTTAACTTATCTAAACTCCTCATTAATAAGGAATTTACATCTAACACAATGTGCCTATATAACAATCTATATCTACAGATAAGTTGTAATTATCAGATATCGACCCGCGTGGTACCTACTCTGTCTTATTTACCAAACAATTTTGTCTTTGCACAGATCGAAGATTTAAATTTTTTAAGGATTTATTATTCTAGCCGATTAATGAACTTGAACTTTAGTACACTTAGTATAACCGATGACACTGAATTAGTGTAGTAACCTTAATCTAATTCAACCAGGACATTTTGCAAACTATCTTACCCTGCTAAGCTGTGGAAGCTTACACCAGGTGAGTATTTGGTTGATAGAGGGTGACCAGTGTGTCTAGCATGCGACACACGAGAAAATTGTTAGAGTCATTAGAGACTCTATTGTCTTTCACGAGAAAAAGTGTAGACATAATTTACTCGTGTGTCGCATGCTAGCCACAGAACAAAATATACTCAGGGGAGATGCTAGCTCTGCAGGTGTAGTGATACACCATGTACAGTGTACAGCAATAGAGAGGGTAGTTCTCAGTCCGTCATTCTAGTGCCACACGTCAAACGGATAACACGTGTCTTGCCTTCAGGCTGGTGTAGTAAGTGAGCCAGTTAAAGATCGGCCAGAATCTCATGAAAAATAGGGAAATTAAATTTCAAGGTTAGCAACACTACGGCTGCCCTAGCGATAAACAAAGTAACTGAAATTTTTTGTTAAATTGAATTTTTTTGCATTAACAAAAGTTTTATGTCGAGTAGTTTTTTACCACAGTTTAATATTTCAAATACTTAACTTGAACCGTTTACTGAAATTTGAATTGTCCAAACAACGTAACTGCACACACTAACCCGGAATATAAATGCAAAACCAAGAAAACAACAAGCACAACACAAAAACAAAGTAATTGGATGTTGATTACTTTGTTTTTGTATTTAAAATGCAGTTGCTTGATTTTTCGTTTCGTGAAACGATCCCAGTTAAGGTGTTCTGAATGTAATTACTTTGTTTATCACTAGGGCAGCCGAGTTAACCTAGTGTTGCTTACTACAAAATTTAATTTCCCTATTTTTCATGAGATTCTGGTCGATCTATACACACCGATACTTATAAGGGTTTGAGGATGGAGCGGGAGGACAGAACATTATAATTCATGAACATTTCCCCTTGCTCCAGGCATGTGCTACGCGGAGCTGGGCGCGCGCGTGCCTCGTGCTGGCTCGGCGTATATCTACACGTATGTCACCGTGGGCGAGCTCGTCGCCTTCGTCATCGGCTGGAACATGATCCTTGAGGCGGTATTTGGTAAAACCTTCTATTTAAACTCCTCATACCTATTGTTTGAGGAACCGATGGAGGTTGGACTCCCAAGGTGTGAGAATAGCGACTTCGTACCGGAAAAGGTAGTGTCCGCGGACCCCCACCATCTCCTCAAGTTATCCCACATTATATAAATTATTTTGAATATGTATTATACTACTTACTTATACTATGAATACTTCTTAGTCTTGCTGTACCTTTATCCGGTTTGTTCACGGTAAAATTTTACCAAGTTATATTTTGTTCTAAACCGGTGTTTTGAAGTTAGATTTTATACAGTGCAATCATTGTCATAGATACATAAATAACACAAAAGATTTTTAATAAATCGAAATCTAGCCGCACAAAGTCGTGGGCATCATCAGCTCTAGTACTGGACTCGTACTTCTTTTTTTTATTCATCTACAATATTAGCCCTTGACTGCGATCGGAAATAAGTACTATGGAAACGGGCTAACTTGAAAAATAAATTGAACCCATACCCCTGACCGGTTTCTACGCGACATCGTGCCGGAACACTAAATCGCTTGGCAGCAAGGCTTTGCTGTTAATGTAAAAAGCCACGGCTGTAGCATCAACGAAACCAGAGACAATTTAGAAATTATAGAATCGCAAATTACCACGGACCTTCTACTTATAAAACCACAGCGCTCACCATTGCGCGAGGGGGGTCGTTGAAAACTTATCTCAATATTGTATTTGTATGGTGCAGGCACGGCGAGCGTCGCCCGGGGCCTCAGCATGTACGTGGACTCTCTCACTAACGGCACCATGTCGTCGTGGTTCACGTCGGTAGCTCCGCTGGGCGCCGCGCACTTCGACTTCTTCTCCTTCCTCGTCGTCACGCTCTTAGGGGGTATGTAAGTTAAGCTTCATTCATTTTTAAGACACTTTTAAGAGTGCGTACCGAAAGGCCAAAATTTAGCCCTATAGTAATTTCACTCTATCTGTCTGTCTATCCCAGAGGCTGTCATATTATATTAAAAAAAAAGAAATTCTTACTCTAGCATGTGGGATGTCATCATCTAAAATTCATCATTTAATCTGTAATCTGATAGTGGATGCATGATATAACAATACCTATCATTTTATGTGATCTGGGTCACCGGAGCATGACGTTTTTGAAATGGATTGCGAGTATCCAAGGCCATACTAGGGAGTAAATACCTTAGAATAAAATGGTCTGAACCTCATGACTTGAATTCCAATGACGTTCTTCTATGTTTTCAACAACAACAATGCTATGACGATATAGTTACCTATCTACTGAAGGTTCAAACTTCTTCAAGCAAGTCCCAGACCCTAGTCTTGCAAAAAAATTGCGCCCTTTCAAATATTTACCTTCTGTCCAGGGTTCAAAACCCTCCTCCCTGATCTAGATTCCTGGCTATGGCCTTGCAAAGCTTTGTTTACGATTCCAGTTCTCCTGGCGTTCGGAGTGCGCGAGTCGTCGATGGCGAACAACCTGTTCACCGGCGTCAACCTGCTCGTCATCGGGTTTGTGATCTTCGCGGGCGCGTTCAAAGGTACCTTCGTGTAGAATAGAATAGAGTAGAGTAGAGTGGAGTGGAGTGGAGCGGAGCGGAGCGGAGTAGAGTAGAGTAGAGAAGTTTTTTATTCAAATAAACTTTTACAAGTACTTTTGAATCGTCAATTGAATCTACCACTGGTTCGGAATGCCGTTCCAGCCGAGTCGGTAACACCAATCATAATAAGTATAAACTACTGTTATGATCATTGATTTATACTTAGACTGTTCCAGGTGATAAGCAATTAAGGTATTACGCTGATCGCTTTACTATCCAACGTATGTAACATTTAAAAAAAGTGTTGACGGCTCTTTTCAGCATAATCTTTGAAAGAGCCTTGACTTAGACGAGGCACAAGTTGGCCTACTTAAGTTAATGTTTAAACTTGGTGTCAGATTATTGCTGAAAATTGATGTAAATTTTTAGAAATGTTTTACAGATTATGAATTTCAGGTTAGAATGAACTGACATTTGATTCATTCAGTGGCGCCGAACCGCCATGTTGAATTATAGGTATAAATACGGGTAGATTGAAACTACAAATTCAGTCTCCTCCAGAGACTCAACCGACTATTAGATGCTTCAGCATCTAGGTCGTGATATTTGATTGAGGGTTGCGATAGCAATCACACCCTAATCGAATAAAGTGCTGCCATTTTGGACTTGGCTGAGTGTAATTAAATTAATTAGTATAAAATAGATTTTGAAAAGAGATCTCAGTTAAACTAATCTGTGATTCGATATTAATTAAGTTTGTGCGGGTGATAAATAAAAATATTTTAATAATAGTTTGATTTAGTTTTAATATTAAACCTTATCCTGCTTCTGTAATGATGATGTTTACATTGGTCTGTCGAGCTCTTCGAAAAACACATTGTGAGTTTAACGTTTAATGGAGATGGATTTTGAGGCAGCGGCGCAGTGTACAAGAGGTACATACTTAAGTTTTATGTGATCTGTCATCCATCTCGCATCTCAGTGCTACTGCCTTATCAGGTAAATGATTTCTATAGAATACGTCATCTTTTTCAGCTGATGTCAACAATTGGAGTATACCAGAGGCAGATGTTCCCGAGAATCGCGGAGTGGGGGGCTTCTTCCCGTACGGCGTGTGGGGCATGCTGAAGGGCGCTGCGGTCTGCTTCTACGGGTTCGTGGGCTTCGACAGCATTAGCTCTACTGGTGAAGAGGTAAGTTATACCAGAGGCAGATGTTCCCGAGAATCGCGGAGTGGGAGGCTTCTTCCCTTACGGCGTGTGGGGCATGCTGAAGGCTGCTGCGGTCTGCTTCTACGGGTTCGTGGGCTTCGACAGCATTAGCTCTACTGGTGAAGAGGTAAGTTATACCAGAGGCAGATGTTCCCGAGAATCGCGGAGTGGGAGGCTTCTTCCCTTACGGCGTGTGGGGCATGCTGAAGGGCGCTGCGGTCTGCTTCTACGGGTTCGTGGGCTTCGACAGCATTAGCTCTACTGGTGAAGAGGTAAGTTATACCAGAGGCAGATGTTCCCGAGAATCGCGGAGTGGGGGGCTTCTTCCCGTACGGCGTGTGGGGCATGCTGAAGGGCGCTGCGGTCTGCTTTTACGGGTTCGTGGGCTTCGACAGCATTAGCTCTACTGGTGAAGAGGTAAGTTAAACCAGAGGCAGATGTTCCCGAGAATCGCGGAGTGGGGGGCTTCTTCCCTTACGGCGTGTGGGGCATGCTGAAGGGCGCTGCGGTCTGCTTCTACGGGTTCGTGGGCTTCGACAGCATTAGCTCTACTGGTGAAGAGGTAAGTTATACCAGAGGCAGATGTTCCCGAGAATCGCGGAGTGGGAGGCTTCTTCCCTTACGGCGTGTGGGGCATGCTGAAGGGCGCTGCGGTCTGCTTCTACGGGTTCGTGGGCTTCGACAGCATTAGCTCTACTGGTGAAGAGGTAAGTTATACCAGAGGCAGATGTGCTAGAGAGTAGCGGAGTAGAAGAGGGCTTTTTTTACGGATATGCTGAAAGCCGTCTACGTCTGCTCCTACAGCTTTGTGAGCTTCTAGTTCTAATATACAGAGTTTACGTGGTATTATGAGATAATAAAAACAGTATCCGGCTGTATTTGTTGCGGGATTTTCTCATACCAGAGCACGTTTGGACACACCAGTAAAATTGACTGTCAATCAAAAAGTAAACCTCCAGCATGTTATACTACCAATTTTGACAAAGAAAATCTTCTGCAGCACGTACAATATACTTATTCAATTGAGCCAACCTAACATACCATTTTTCGAATTGACATCGACATCATTTCTATATAGATATACTATTTAGCCATAACATCAATTTTGTAGATAAACTATATTTTAGCCATAGTGGTGTTGATGTTTAAGAGTGGTACCAGTTATTTACTGATGATTCCAGGTGCGGGACCCGCGGCGCGCCATCCCGCTGTCCATCATGAGCACGCAGGTGATAGTGTTCGCGGCGTACGCGGGTGTCGCCACCGTCGTCACCATGATGATGCCCTACTACCTGCAGGTGAGCGGAACACACGCGAGGGACGTCAGGTCTGGTGGCTGGTAAGCGACGCCGACTAAAACTGTTTTCTGGATGGCGGTTAGATGGATTGATGACTTTGAAGTTGCGCAAATTTGTAATTGTACCTACCTTCATAGCTCAAAGTGGCTTCAGGTTTTTATCAAATCCCAATTTGTGTAGTTCAAAGTTGCTTCCTTTCAGTTGTCTAACTTAACTTTAATCGTTACTTTACTTTAATCGCGTGATGTGTTTCCCACCCTTAGACTCCAAATTGCTCTTACTTATTCGAGTCACAAAAAAAACTCCTACCGCTATTACAGAATTATGAATACATATAGTTACGTTAAGGTTCTGAATGAAAGTGAAAATTGTTATTTTATCCTACTTGAGTTATAAATACCTGGTATTCTTCCACCTTTTGTTATTTCAAGTTATTCCTACCACGTTCCCATAAATTGTAGCACCAGTTTCTTCATCCTTTTTATCTTCAGGAACTTGCTGGGTTCTATTAAAACTACAATCATAGGAGCTAGGTATTCAAGGAGCGGAAAACAATATTTCTCTTTTTTTATTCCTCTACATTCTAAAAGTTAGCCCATCATGACTGTAATCTCATCAGATAGGAAGTGATGTTAGTCTGATGGCATCGGGTTAACTTGTAGTGTCAGTTTATCGTCTCACCAATTCGTTTGCTCTATTAAAAAAAGAATACTTCCACCCAACTTTTGCTGCATCACGATACACCCACCAGGCAATAATATGTCGTTACAATTTCCAGGAGAAAGTGGCATCAGTCGCCACATCCTTCAGCTACGCGGGCTGGGACTGGGCGCGCTGGCTGGTCACCGCGGGCGCCATCCTCGGGATAACTGCCAGGTAATACCTTACGTTTCCACGCCTCAACCTCTGAACTGATTTTTAACCCCCGACCATTGCCCCCGACGCAAAACGACGGGGTGTTATAAGTTCCCCTGTGGCGCTCAAACGGGTGGACCGATTTGAATGCAGCTTTTTTTCTGTTTGAAAGGTGAATTAGTCGAGAGTGTTGTTAGCTATGTTTGATGAAAATCGGTCCAAGATGGCCGCTGCTACAAAATGTTGGATTACATATTTTTTCACAACTCCCTTAATGTGGGTATCAAATTAAAGGGCTAGACTAGTAGAATAGCACTATTGCAAATCCAAGATGGCCGCCGCCACAAAATGGCGAATATCGGGGGTTTTTTTTTTTAATTTTAAATTTATACATACTTGTATTTTATCGAAATGCCACTGCCATGAAGATAGATTGCTTCCTGAAGCAATACGGCCATAGATATTAGTGGTTCCTAGTTACTACATGAACCTACCTATTTAAATACCCAAGTGGATTGGCTAATTACGAGAATATTAGTTGTCCTGCCAACCGTTTTCAGTTATGGCATTAAAGACCAGGATAAACTCAATCAAAATTAGCTGAATAACAATGTAGTTTGTTTCCACTGTTACAGTTTGTACGGCGGCATGTTTCCACTGCCCCGCCTCTTGTACTCCATGGCATCGGACGGCCTGCTGTTCCCCTGGCTGGCGAAGGTTACCGTCAATCGCAAGTCGCCTACCATCGCTACCGTTCTGTCTGCCATAGTCATAGGTGTGGTATAATACAGGGTATAAGGCGATCGTTATCGAAAACTTAGTACCTAGAATAGAATAGAATACAAAAGTTTTTTATTCAAATAAACTTTTACAAGTACTTTTGAATCGTCAATTGAATCTACCATTGGTTCGGAATGTTGTTCCAACCGAGAAGAACCAGCAAGAAAAACGGCGGTTGCTCTTTTAAAAAAATAACAATATAACAATTTACGTACATGATTGAATTGCTGTTTCGCTATTATATATACTACCTAAATGCAATCCAATACCATTAACTATTGTTTTACACTTGTAGTATTAGTGGTTTAGTATTTAGTATTTTTCAAACCGGCAATGAATAGCGTGCACATCTCGGGGTCAATGCCCGCGAGCGGCGGGTGACCGGCGACGGAAATCGGGAAACGGTTAGACGTCAGCTGAAATCTTGAATTGCGAACTTTTAAAAATACAAGAAATATTTAAATTTTTTTTCCCGTTTTTTTGTGGTATCTTCAATATTGTAAACATACTACTATTACCTGTCTTTGTTTCCGAGAGCGGTGCCCTTACACTCGTTACACAATTTTTTTTTCTGCTTCATTGGAATGGCTTGTTTGTTTGAGCGGATCAGGGGATGAAGTTTTTTCTGAGAATGAACATTTTTGTTCCAGCCCTCCTGGCAGCCATGTTGGAACTCAATGAACTGATACTTATGATGTGCGTGGGCACGCTGCTGTCATACACCATTGTTGCTTGTTGCGTCATAATACTGAGGTAGGTATAATCGTACCTGAGGTAGGTATAAGGGCGTACCCAGGATATGATTGGGAGGGAAGAGTTTTCCACTAAGGGACCGGTCAAGTTCGAGTCAGACTAGCTCACTGAGGGTTCTGTTTCACAAAAAATAATAATATATATACATATTTTATAGTAATTATTTCAATTCTTTTGGAACCGTATAACTTAGTTCGCAAAGAATAGGCTGACTTTAAAAAAATATGCTTGTTTGGAAAATCGCTTTGTTTTTCCTGTAATACCTATCGTCATAAATCTTCCAGCTGCTCATCGGAAAAGGAATCATCTGTATTTCGGGATATTGGTCCAATCAAAGAGCAGACACAGCTTCGTAATTACGCGCGATAATTTAAAAAGTTTTAGATTATTTGTAGTACCTACTAGCAAGCATGTGAACGTCAAAACTATAAATAACGCTTTGTTTGAAATATGTTGTCAGTAGTGTAGTGTTGCCCTACGCAGGGCTATCGAAGCAAACCTGAAGCAAAGCTTTGTTTGCGATAGTTTTGAAAGTTTTCGGTTACTCATATTGTAAAGATAGAGTGGGGCGAGCGCGTGAACATCAAAACAGTAGGTACTTCTGATAAGTGTCCGATAGCTTATTCAGAACTCTTGTCTCTGTCACTTGACATAAAGTAGGAAAGTGACTAAACTTACGTTTAAGCTATCCGACATTTATCAGAGGGTGGTTAAACAGGCCCTAAATAGCTTATATCTATATTTGTATGGAACGTGTTGTCAGGTATCGGTCTGAGGCGCCTTCGGCCGGCGCAGGACTCGCGAAGCAAATGTTCGGGCTCGGGGGGCGGTCAGCAACCAGGAACACTTCTTGTATCATCAATGCCTCGCTCATATTGTACGGTAAGTTAATGATGTTCATGTATTTTCGTTTCGTCAGCGCGGATTTAGTTTTTCTAGAAATTCCGTGGGAACTCTTCGATTTTCTCTTTGAAAATGACTGCGCCAATCTCCAGATTGTCGACTATTTCCGTGCTTTTCATGAAGATCCGGTTCAGCGGATAGGCCGTGAAAATGTATTAAAGTAAATATCGGCGCAATAATCACGTCAAATAATCAATTTTTATTTTTTAACGCAGGAACCCTAATATTTTCGGAATAAAGAGTAGCCTATAGTTTATTCCTTGTACAATCCTCTACCTGCCTGTAAGTCTTGTCAAAATTAATTCAGCCTTTCAGTAAACAGTATTTTCTTTCCAAATAGTTTAAGATACAAGAGAGCATAATGATTTTAAGAATCCTACTATATCAGATCCCATTCAAGGTACGTAAACACCAAATTAGGTGTATACCCCGTGGACCTACCGGCTTGACCCATCCGTAGGTCTAAGGGGAATTCGAATTTCCCCTTGGCTTACTGCTACACCAGAAAATATTTGTTTTCTTTACTCCTCCACAAAAGATACACACATAAATACAAAACTATATACAACCGTAAAATATACGTATTACCCTTTTTCTGGAAATAAAAAATCAATGACTATTTTTCTGTTTCGCACCCCAGTATGCACGTGTTTCACGACGGCCATTGTGGGCCACCACGCCGCGGAGCCGGTGGTGTACGTGTCCGTGCTGCACGCGGCGGGGCTCGTGCTGGTGCTCCTCATGACGCTGCAGCCGCAAGTCAAGGAGGAGTTGACCTTCAAGGTAAGGCTTTACCTATTTACCAGGAGTTTTGACCACCTCCCTGGATGGCAGTGGTCAGCACTGCAGTTCTTTAGGTGGGAAGTCCTGCATTCCGCAGGGGCAATTTGGTATTCTATAATTCCTAAATTGTCTCTGGTCTTGTGGGAGACTTCAGTCGTGGCCAGTTACCACCATACTGACAAATAGTATAGCCACATGTATAATTTACTTAATATTTACTTACTTATTCAAGTTACCAGGAGTTTTGACGACCTCCCTGGCGCACTGGTCAGCGCTGTAATCTTAGGCCTCTTGTTCTCACATGTTTTTCTGCCGGTTTTACGGTTTATTCGCCGTAATGTAGGCACAGATGTGCGTGTTGTACGGAGCACAATGGAAGCTTGTAATAAAAAAAAGAGTAAACAAGTAATGAGGAGATCTGTAGGAGAACCAGATTTACCGCACATATAGCGCGAAGAACCGATAGACCTTGGGCTCCGTGGAGAACCTTGTACCGAGTAACGGGCGCTGGGAAGATCTCTCGCTAATTTTTGTAATGTTTTCACAGACTCCCCTGGTTCCAATCATCCCTTGCCTGAGTATATACGTCAATATAAACTTGATGGTGCTGATCAAAGTGGATACTTGGGTTCGAGTTCTCATATGGATTGCTATCGGTAAGGAATTTATAAATGTAAAATAATATAATTTTCTATGATATAAATTATATTCAAAAATTTGGAAGCACTAGGATCAGGTCAATTAAATATATCTAACTACCTGACCATTAGTAGTACTTTTTATCAGAAAATCTGAGGACAGGTTAATCCTATTTGAAAACATAAAAAACCCTTCAGTTTATTTTATTACAACTTTAATTTATTCCAGGGATACCAGTGTACATATTTTGTGTATGCTGTTACAAACAGAGAAACGAGGACAATTTGGAAGAAAGTATGAATTCATCGAAAGCAAACGTCAATGGAAAAGCGCCAGTTCAAATATACGTCGTATCGCCGACCCCTCCTGCTACTATCAGGCGTAGTAATCACGGAGAACAAGCATTGCAAGATGACAATATAATATACGAAGTAGTTATACAAGAAGATATCGCAAAAGATCAACCGATTATAATTGAGCAGAAAATAGTACAACACGCATACGTTGAGGACAACGAAGAAAAAGAAGCTAAAATCATAGATTTACTCGATCAAGTGCTACAAGCCGAAGAAGATTCGTACGGAGAAATGATTAGTTTAAAGGAACAAAACGAAGACGAAACCAAAGAACAAGAAAACGATGCTCACAGAAAATCGTTAAGTGAATTATCTGATGCCGGATCGGAAGCATCCGTGGGTAATCAAGTATTATCTAAGTATGATGTTATTGCTCAAGTACATAGAGAAGATTTGCCGAAACTTAACGAGGAAGAAGAGAAAAGCGAAAAGGAAGAAGCCGAATTTAAAGACTATGACGTCAATATGGATGAAGAAGTTACTGCTTTTAATGATAGTGATTCACGTACCGATGAGTCTGGATATTCTGATACCATTGATAAAACAGTCCTTAATGAGTCTATGGAAGATTTTAAGGAAGATACAGATATTCCACACATACCGACTCCACCGCCTTTAGACGAAAGTTACTTTGCAACTCCTACTTTCAAAAAATCCTACACAATATCAGTTATCCCATCCAAAACAAGAGTGATTGAACCGGTAGAAGAAATTAAGAGAGAAAGCGTTAAGTCGAATAATTCCTATGACGATTCTCCAATGGTGTTTGGGAGCGATAAGCAAATGAATTTTATGTCGAAATTAGAAAACATATTTCAAACTAAAATGGCAGGCCAGGAAGAAGAGCCAATTAAAAGGTCAAATTCATTTAACAATGTAGTAGACACTACAGACGATATGAAAATCCCAGAACGACCGTTGATATTGCTAGATTTGAAAAAAGAAATCATGCTAGGCGAAGCGGCGCTAAACCTGCGTCGTATAAATACAGAAAACAATAATAATAAAACTTCTTCCGCCGATACAGACGACGAAGAACCGGAAAGTTTAAGTAGAGAAGATTTGAAATCGAAATTAGAATCAATATTCGCTACAGGCGGTCCGAAACCAAGGAAAGCAAGGGTGATGAAATCAAATCCACCAACGCCCGAAGAAGCGTACCAAACCGATACATCAAGTACTGAGAGTATAGCGAAAATTCCAAAAATTGAGAAAAATGATACGTTGAAAAGGCAAAAAACTAAATTTGGAGAAGTTTTGGATTCATTTCGTTTGACTTTGAATAAAGACGATGAAGTGTGACAAATATGAAAATACCGCCATACACTGTGTCAAAATGTGCTCACTTGTTTCAACAATAAGAGACCCCGCAGACATACAATTTCAAGTTGGCCGACTATCGAACAACTAAATCGCGAACTTTCACAATTTAATCGGCAACTTTTAAATTGGACGTAATCGGAAGGTAATTTCGATTCTGATACAATCGTCGTCCGATTATTTAGTTGAACGATTTTGTTGTGCGGTTTATGATGTGCGGGGTGTCATAAGTCACTGTGCTTATCTATACTCTGCGATTTAGTTGGCCAACTTGAAATTGTATGTCTGCGGGGTCTTTAAAAGTATCTCTTCTGCTACTAGATATGAGAAATTGTTACCTTGTTAAGACATGTGAAGATGAGAGGTAAAGTATTTAGAATCGTTCCCAGTTGAATGAACCTAGTCTTATGTTGTAAGTGCCTTACATAAAGAATAATTAAATGTGTAACATAATTAAAATAATATTTTTGTTTGTTGTAGTTAAATTTTATACATTTTTGACCTTACTAATAAAAAAAATACATTACTGCTCATAAAGATTACACATTTAACATATTGTCCTGTATATGCAGTGTGTAGATTTTTATTATTAAGAGTCTTATAGTACTAAAATAACTTAGTAGGTAATTCTAGATAAATGATTAGGTCATTTAAGTCATTTCTCTGAAAGACTGAAGTAAAATGCCCAAATATGAAATTCATTTTTAAACAAATAAAATACCTATAACATCTTCTTAAAAATGTTCTATTATTGATTATGTATGTAATTAATTTTTTGTGTTAAAATAAAAGTATGTTTGGAACAATTGAAAATTTTATTGAAACTATTCAAGAATACTGTAAGTTCGTAAAAAGTTAAAACACGTTTTACAAAAATTAACACGTCTCATTTTTATACATTTGTTTCACAAAGTTCTCAAGCTCCATCTCTTTGGCACACTTCAGAAGTAGATCGTCGATTATTTTCTCGGATACACTGAAAAGAAAGTTTACCTCAATGAAACGTTTATGTGGTAAAAATTAAGATGGTTGTTACAGCAGATGTATTTTAAAGGTGATCGCAGCGCAAGACACCAAAGTGTGAAGAAACTGTCCTACATGGGAGCAACCAGGCTGATGAATGGATGTATCCATTTTAGCATTTAAAATATCGTGAGTGATATGCATAATAAGTATAGGTCATAACGGCTGGACACACGTGGCTGTACGCCGGAGTAAGCCTGATTTATTTCAAACCCATCCAAGGCCCTTCATCATGAGCATGTCATGCAATCAGGCAACGAGGACCTGTGCCAGCCGCGTGCGCTTTATGACAGGAGTCTGCATCACCTTCGGACGGGTCTTGCTGGTTGTTTTCGCTTGCACCGTCGATGTATTACAGACACGCTGAACAAATGAATGTTGACGTAGTCTTGGCGTTAAAAGAGTTCCAGTGTAGTATTCAACTGCCTCGTTGGTCTAGTGGTTAGCATATTCGACTGCAGATCACGGGGTCCCGGGTTCAATTCCCAGGACGGGCAAATAATTGTTAGGTTAGGGTATTTCTGTCAAAAAACGCTCCGTACCATTCCGGAGTTGGTAGTTGGTGGTGTCTTACCTCCGTGCCTTGGAGAGCACGTTAAGCAGTCGGTTCCTATTATTATCAATCACTATCATGTGACAATAATCCTTAAAGCCCGCCAACCCGCACTGTAGCAGTGTAACGCTCTTAATTCCTCTCTCCTATGAGAGGCCTCTGCCCAGCAGCGGGAGGTTAAAAAGGCTGTGGTGGTGGTGGGACACACGGTAAAGCTAAGTAGGTCAAATTTTGGAACAGGAATCATTAATCAATCGCCAAATGCATCTCAGGTATAGGCAGCGTACGGAAAGCTGCCACATGTCTTCTCGTCCAAAATCTGTTTGAAGACAAGCAGTGGGATGCTAAAAGGCTGTAGTGGTGGTGGTGGTGGTTTTACCTGGCAATCTTCTCCCAGGGTTTCCCGACAGCGCAGTTGGCGTACATGGGGCTGGTGAGCATGTGCTGCACGAACTTGGTCCTGTACTGGAACAGCGCGTCCGTCACGCGCTCCGGGATGTTGAAGCTCATGCGGTATCTCTCAGCGTCCTTCGCGATCTTCTGCTTCGGGAATAGAGATTTCGGCGTCTTCTTCTGGATTGTTTCTTCCAATATCTGGGTGAAAAATAAATATTTAGTCGTTGAGCAAGGTCGTAGCGACATTAGGGGAATGAAGGGGCGTTTGTGCCACCCTAGATGCAGTAATGAGTAACCGAAAACTTTCAAAATTACCATACCTAATTTAAAATAACCGCGCGTGGCCCGCGAAATTAAATAGCTTTGATTTTTCTCCGTGATTGGCTAATCATAATCCCTCGCGTCTCTCTTTTCGTCAAACACTTCCACAACAGTTAAATATCCCACGCGAAGATTGTTTAAAATCAATCTTAGTACCTATTGGATGTTTTTTAAAGATATTTATCAATTTTTACCCCCGTAATAAAAGATTTATCTTTGCCCGTAGTAGGTCTGCAAACTATACAATGTCTGAGATTTGTCCCGAGATAAAATAACCACAGTGCCTTCATCAAATAATGATAGTTTCTGAATATAAGTTAAGAATATTATTACGTAGACAACTCAAAGGTGCTCTCAGTTCCAAATTCGTACCTAGCTTCATAATCAGTGGCGGATTATCCTTTAGGCAAACTAGGCACATGCCTAGGGGCGCGAGATTATAAAGGGGCGCGCCAGAGGAAGGCACACCCAAAGGCTTTAAGGAATAAAGAACTTGTCCAATTACCCAAACAATTTACTCAAACAATTTACCCAAACATTGACATATTGCCGATGAGGTACTGCCTAGAGCGCTGTTGTCATCTAAACCGCCACTGTTCATAATCGAAGTTTTATCACAGCTAGAGTGGGACCTGCAACCTTGTAGAACAAAACATCTTCTCAATAAAGAATAGTATTTTACCCGTAATAACTGAGGAGTGCTGGGCTGCCTCGGGCTTCCTCCGCTAACGCAAAACAGTTGGGCGTTCTTAGCTCCCACCACACGCTCGCTTCTGATTCTATATACGGACAATAGCAAAAGTTACTTCCACAGTCCACGTTCAAAGTACTGTGAACCATATGTGGCTCCCAAAACGAGGTCTATCTACCTACGTCTGTCAGCGACACGTGGTTCACGAGAGACGCGAAACTTTTTCAGCGATAAAGAACATTTTGCGACTGTGATGTTGTGATATTACTGTTTTGGGCATAATCAGACCTAAGCTTGTATGCTTCTCTTTTTACCAGACCACGGCAAAGCCAAAAGGAAGAGTTATGATTTTAGCAGTCTATATATTTTATGTATGAAAAAATCGAGAAGTGACCTACGCGCGGCTTTCTAGATTATTAAATTAGTTTCGGATAGACATAACAGATGGCGCCACTAGCTGCTTGCCCCGCGCTTTTTGCACACTAAATTATTATTTTATATTAAATTAAATTATTAAGCGTAGTCGGGTTTAAGTTTACGAACTTTATCCTTGTAATTTAATGTCTTCTGCCAAAATGTGTTTCTAACAACTCATCGGCTGCGTATATAACCTATAACCTCTAATTAATTAAACATCCTCTAAAATTACAATTGAACATTGAATAATTAAAAAATAATAATATAGGTATTCGCGATAGCAATATGGTCACTCGGGAGTGGAGACAGGGGTCATAGGAGGGACAGACTCTGCAGGGCGTGCTGTCTAGACTGGAACGTCGAACGACATGAAAAACACATTTGTCACGGGGGTGGCCGAGCGACGTTTTTTGATAAAACAACGATATATTGCTGAATACCTACATAATTTATAGTGAAATTGTACCCTGGAGACACTTTTGATACCCAACCCATAACCCATATTTTTATTAATTATTGACATCTATTTTTTTTAAGTGACGGCTCTATAGATACACTCCATAAGCTAATTGGTAATATAAAGTAGGTATGCTTCTAAGAACCGGGACGGGGTATATACCCAAGGGGCTGAAATGACGATCTCGCACCGGAAAATGCAGTGTTGGTGAACCCCCCACTATAAATACATAGAAGACATGAAACAAGTTACAGGGAGCTGCTGGATACAAGCGGCGCAAAACCGTTGCGCTTGGGAATCTAAAACAGAAGCAGTGGACACAGAAAGCCTCGTAAGGCTCAAGCGGTTTGCGTGGACTTATAACGCTAAGGTGGCAAGTGGCAACCATGAACGATGGTTGTTGCATTTCATGTCCCTTGTATACATTGGGCCAGCGCGCTTGGCGAATGCAGTTGGCGAACGTGGACCAGACGTTGCCGCGTGCATCCAACCCTGGCCGGCTGTCGTCCATGTGGGTTTTTAACCCTTGACGCAAAAACGACGGGGCGTTATAAGTTTGACGTGTCTGTGTGTGTCTGTCTGTTCCACCGTAGCGCTCAAACGGGTAAATCAATTTGAATGCGGTGTTTTGTTTGAAAGGTGAATTAGTCATGAGTGTTGTTAGCTATGTTTGATGAAAATCCGTCCAAGATGGCCGCCGCCACAAAAAGGGTATTTGACTAATTTTTGGAAATTGTTTTAAATTATTCTTTATTACTTATTAAAACACACTACATTGATATTTTTCGGAATATCTAAAGTATTAAGAATTATATCAATGATAAAGTTTAAGTTTTGAAAACCACGCCAAAAACGACATTTCTGATCACATGATACGCGTGACGTCACGAATCGGTATGAAAGTCACTTCTCTCGCTCGCTCCTTATCGGAACTCGGTGCGTGCGACAGAGATGCTACGCAAGGTGAATGCTATATCGTAATGTTGTAAATTGTTATACCTACTCATTTTAATATCAATCATATTCTTTCAAATTTAAAGTTTAGTTTCCGTTGACTTGATAAACTTCAATTATAACAACCAAGTCAAGTGCAAATCAAGTGACGTCACAATTAATCCCAGAGCGTTCTGGTTACCGATAAAATTTCAAAAATTATTATGTTTTATTTCGTGCAAAATATCGCGTAAAATTACATAATTTAGTTTGATTGAGTGAAATATGTCTTTTTAGGCTATTATCTGATAAGATGACCACAATCAATAGTATATTTTCAACTAGATGATGCCCACGGCTTCGCCCGTGTGGATTTAGGTTTTTAAAGTTTGGGTTGAGGAGTTGAATATGTACCTACTCGAGTTCATTCAACGATAAAGTCCCCCGATAAAGTAAAGATATTGGTACCCCCAATATCAATTTAAATAACCGACAGTTCCTAAATCCCTTTAGTTTTGGGGATCAGTTCCCCTACAGCATCAGGATTAAGGAGTTGGAATCCAAGTTTTTGCAGGACAGTGTCGCAATGTTTCTCTATCGATTAAAAAAAAAATTACGCAAATCGGTTCAAAAATCTCGGAGATATCGGTGTACATAGGTAGAAAAACACAACTCCTCCTTTTTTGAAAGTCGGTTAAAAAAGTAGCCTATGTTACTCCCTGGTTAATTCTCTACTTGTATGTGAAAGTCCCGTCAAAATCGGTTCAGCCGTTCCGAAGATTAGCCCGTTCAAACAGACAGACAGACAGACAGACAGACAGACAGACAGACAGACAAAAATTTTAAAAACGTGTGATTCGGTTATGGTAGCGTTCAAATAACCATATGAGCTTAATATGAGGTAGTTATTTCGATATTACAGACAGACACTTCAATTTTATTTATTAGTATAGATGTTGTCAAATACCCTAATGGCAGATTACATATTTTTTTACATCTCCCTCAATATGGGTATCAAATGAAAGGGCTTGACTAGTAGAATAGCACTATGCAAATCCAAGATGGCCGTCACCACAAAATGGCGAATGTCGGGGTTTTTTAAATTTTTAATTTATACTTGTTGTATACATCTTTATTTTTCAAAGGGCCGTCATTGGTCGGAACCTACGTGTTAGTCTAACGTGAAGGCTTTAGATTCGTGATCTGTCCACAGACTTTCCTATATGAAAAAATCCAAACTCTACGTAGGTATATGAAAAAAAATATCTAATATTAGATACAACTAGGTAAACAAAGACAAGTAAGTAAGTAATGGGAAACGCTGATTTGTGCAATGTGTTTTAGATTTAAACGACCTCGCTTGATGTTGATATCGTGTGCATTAAATTCAGCTGAAACGACGCTCTATTGCATTCATTCAACACGAGAATCATCTTTGATAAGATTGGAAACACTCGAAGAAGATCATGTCATTTCTAAGAAACCTTTTCAAGGAATTGTGAGATTTTCTGGAATTGGACCTTATTTCAACACTAGTCTACATGGATTTAGGTATATTAAAATCCCGTGGGAACTTTACGATATCCCGGGATGCAAAGTAGCCTCCGCGATGCAAGCTATCTCTGCTCCAAATTTCATCAGGATAAGTTCAGCGATAAAATTATACACCCTAATTATGTTGTTCCTAATACCAACAACCTTTCTTACGGAGGATTCCTACATATTTCCGGGACAAAAGTAACCTTATTCCTTGTATGTACAATGTACATACCCGCCTGTTAAAATCCCATCAAAATGAGTTCAGTCGTTCCGAATTTAGCCCATTAAAATAGAAAACCTAGACAGACAGAAGTTTAAAAAACAATCATTTGGGATATTATGCTATCTATCAAAATATTATCCTAATAGCAGTTATTTTGAAATCGCAGACAGACTTCTTAATTTTGTTTATTATTAGAGATAGCTATTCAGTTTGCTACTAAACGTTGCCTCCTGAAAAATTTGATTAAACGATTGTATCAATTAATTTAAGTGCAAAATCTTAATCCATTTGAGACGAGTCCCATAACTTTTTCAATTAAGACAATATAATTTAAATTCAAATTCAAATTTCATTTATTCAAAGTAGGTACACTGTACACTTTTTGAACGTCAATTTAGGAACAGGCAATGGTGATAATTACTTACGGAAACTTAAAACTAAAGCTACGAGGGTTCCAAACGCGCCCTGGTCTGAGAAGAGCCCACAACAAACTCAGCCGGGTTTAGAGTATGACTTCATCGTCATCAAAAAGCCTTCAACCAAACCATTAACGATTTATCACGTAGAAAACAAAGCCATTAAACCACCCCCTAAAAGCCTCCCCCGGCTTGCATTTATAGCTTCCAGACAGGCGCTATAATCCACCCCTGTGCCCTTGACCTTGACAAGCTCACACGGAATACGAACACGGATATACGTGCAGATAAGCGAGGGATGGTACGCGGTAGAACCGATAGGGTAACCACATTTAAGTGTACATTGTACAAGCCCCGAATATTAGAATATTCGGAACGGCCGGCCCGTCTTATTTTTTAACCCCCGACGCAAAAACGACGGGGTGTTATAACTTTGACGTATCTGTGTGTGTGTGTATCTCTCTCTGTGTGTGTGTGTCTGTCTGTTCCCCCTGTAGCGCTCAAACGGGTGGACCGATTTGAATGCGGTTTTTTTTTTGTTTGAAAGGTGAATTAGTCGAGAGTCTCGTTAGCTATGTTTGATGAAAATTGATCCAAGATGGCCGTCGCTACAAAATGGCGGATTACATATTTTTTCACAACTCCCTTAATATGGGTATCAAATGAAAGGGATTGACTAGTAGAATAGCACTATGCAAATTTAAGATGGCCGCCACCACAAAATGGCGAATGTCGGGAGTTTTTTTAATTTTTTAATTTATGACAAGATTTTTACAGGCAGACGATTATTACATAAGGAGTGAGTATCTAAGGCGTTTTTAAGTCTACTTTTTCCTCGGAAATATTTAGGGTTCCTCTGTAAAAAAACTGACACAAGGGAAAATATACAGGTTGTATCACTTACCAGCTCTTGGCTGCATCTACGTCTGATGGTAGGTGATCGTACAACCTAAGCTGCAGCACGCTTAGGAGATTGCCTATTCATCCTAGATGCCTATTCATACTTGGATACTCCGTGTGTCCGTGAGTGCAAGTACCTATAACTTCTTCTTCATTGCATAAAAGGCTTTCGCTTTACGTCAATAATAGAATAGAATAGAATAGAATAGAAAAGTTTTTTATTCAAATAAACTTTTACAAGTACTTTTGAATCGTCGATTGAATCTACCACTGGTTCGGAGTGCCGGAAAGCAATGATGCGGTCTGCATTGCCTAGAATATGCCTTTCATTCTTTCTTTGAAGGTAGCCAGGTTATAAGTACGTGGCAGGAATCACGGAATCACCTTCAAAATAAAAAAGGTCAGATACGAGTACCAAAAATAGACAATTATAAGTCGCAATTACAAAAGAATTGACTGTAAAACTATTCTAGGAATACACGTAAACCACTTTATCTATAAGAATTATTTGGAAAACATCGCGATGTGGAAAAACACTTGAGGGCTATCTGCTAATTGTCGAACATTGCCTGATAATAATGATAGGGCAGTTCCACCACCGAATGCGGTTCACTCGTTTGAGGAAGATTTGAGGGCTTATTATATTAAGAAGATAAAGTTCAAAGTTACAAGTATAAATAAAAAATTAAAAAACCCCCGACATTCGCCATTTTGTGGTGGCGGCCATCTTGAATTTACATAGTGCTATTCAAGCCCTTTCATTTGATACCCATATTGAGGGGGTTGTGAAAAAATATGTTATCCGCCATTTTGTGGTAGCGGCCATCTTGGACCGATTTTTATCAAACATAGCTAACAACACTCCCGACACGGACAAACGGTACATATTTTTCCGAATCTTCACAGTAAGATCATCATCATTATGATCAACACCGGCCCACTACATGGCACGGGTCTCCTCTCAGAATGAGAAGGGTTTAGACCGTAGTCCACCACGCTGGTCGAGTGTAGATTGGTAAATTTAGCAGTACTTTAAAAACATTATGGAGAACTCTCAGGCAGGCAGGTATCCTCACGATGTTTTCATTTACCATTAAAGCAAGTGATATTAAATTGCTGTCATTTTTAGAAGAAAGTGATTAGCGTGTGAAAATATTTTACTACTATACTAGAAACTGAGGGTATTTTTTTATTTCAGACTAGATGATGCCCACGGCTTCGCCCGTGTGTATTTAGGTTTGTAAAAATCTCGTGGGAACTTTGATTTTCCAGAACAAAAAGTAGCCTATCTGTAGTAAGTAGTAACCCGTCCACAAAACGGAAAAATTCCATGGGATCCTACGATTTCGGAATGCAATTCCTTACAGCATCAGGGTTGAGGAGTTGGACATGTACCTACTCGAGGTCATTCAACAATAAAGTCTTTAATTGGTATCCCCAATATCAATTTAAATAACCGACAGTGCCTAAATCCCATTAGTTTTGGGGATCAGTTCCCCTACAGCATCAAGATTGAGGAGTTGGAATCCAAGTTTTTTGTAAGACAGTGTCGCAATGTTTCTCTATCGATTAAAAAAAATACGCAAATCGGTTCAGAAATCTTGGAGATATCGGTGTACATAGGTAGAAAATCACAACTCCTCCTTTTTTTATTTTTTTTTATTTTACCCGACTGGGTATATGTGTTTCACCTGTGTGTATGTATGTCCATTCCTATGTCCGCTTGTAACTAATCAACGGCTCAACGGATTTTGATAAATGATACGTCATTAGATTTGTCTCAATGACGCGAGTGTTATAGGGTACCTAAATTTAAAAAAAAATCAAAATGGCGGACTTTATGCGCTTTAATGTGCGAGCTGAAAAAAAATTTTTTCTTCAAGACCCTCGAGTGGGGTATCAAAATAAAGAGATTCAAAAGGCAAATACGAAAATGTATAAATTTATATATTTGGAAACAATTTGGAGTGATAAATCGTAGAAAATGACCGTTTCCTATGTCAGTTCGTAACTACTTAACGGCTCAACCTATTTTGATAAATTATACGTCATTAGATTTGTCTTGACGGCGCAAATGTTACTGGGTACATAAAATTCATAAAAAATCAAAATGGCGAATATTATGCACTTTAATGTGCGGGCTGAAAATCATTTTTTTCTTCAAGACCCTCGAGTGGGGTATCAAAATAAAGGGCTTTAAAAGGCGAGTACGAAAATGTATACAATCTATATGTTTTAAATCAATTTGGAGAGACAAATCATGAAAAACAAAATAAATAACAACTTCACTGAGTGGTACGGTGGTAGTTTATCAATTTTTTAGTTCGTTTTTTAGCATGGCAGTCGGGTTTTTTTAATTTTTAAATTATAGCTTGTTTGAAAGTCGGTTAAAAAAGTAGCCTATGTTACTCCCTGGTTAATTCTCTACTTGTATGTGAAAGTCCCGACAAAATCGGTTCAGCCGTTCCAAAGATTAGCCCGTTCAAACAGACAGACAGACAGACAGACAGACAAAAATTTTAAAAACGTGTGATTCGGTTATAGTATCGTTCAAATAACTATATGAGCTTAATATGAGGTAGTTATTTCGATATTACAGACAGACACTTCAATTTTATTTATTAGTAAGTATAGATTAAAAAATATACCCTCAGTTTGTAGTTACCGTGCGCTCAGCACTCGCCTAAGGTACGGTGATAAGTAATAATCAATAAATTATTATTTATCAATCGCTTTATCAGTCATGATTGCTAAACTATAATAAAACAAATATTTGTTAATGTTTGCTTTTAAACATATCTATTAATAACATTATTGTTTACTAAAAAATAAATGGTGATCGATAGAGCATGCCCTTTTGTGGTACGCGGTCTGACAACACCCAAAAAGCTGTTGCAGCTGCCGAATGTGCTCAAACACTTCTTTGAACGCCATAAATACTATGTCATTTGTAAGCACTACGTTTTGTAGAGTTTACATTTGAGATCCTGGGTCTATGGTCATCAGACACCACCACCACTACAGCCTTTTTAAGGTCCCACTAATGGACACAGGCCTCCTCTCTCATAGGAGAGAGGGATTTAGAGCTTATACTCGCCACGCTGCCCCAATACGGGTTGGTGTGCTTTAGCGACTATTGTCACATGAGAATGATAATAACCGGGACCGACTGCTTAAAGTGCTCTCCGAGGCACGGGGCTGAAACACCGCAAACTACTAACTCCGGTCTGGCACTGAGAAATTTTTTGACAGAAAACCCAATACCTAACAATTATTTGCCCGACCCCGGAATCAAACCCGGGACCTCGTGATTGCAGCCGAACATGCTAACCACTAGACCATCGAGGCAGTCATCAGACAAGAAACATTTTATCAATGACGTGTCTAAAAATTGGTCCACGCGACAGGTGACAAAATTGCTGGCCCTTATTTAGCCCAACGGTTAAGAGAGGCAATAGTTTCTAAGGCACCATTTATCACTTGAATGATGCATGTATATTATTTAGGGCATCAACTTTACTAACTGATACCATTAGGTTTAATATTGAGGGGAGTTTCTCTAAAATCGAGACGTTTGAAGGGTCATAAATAACTTCTAAAAACAAATAATTTACCTAATTTTAATAGCGCATCATACACTTTTGTGTTGTGTGTCGGACACAAGCCACCATAGAATATTTTATTTTCATACAAGCTATATGGAAACAACTGCTCAAAAGACGGTTGCCGACACCGGACACAGCAGGAACCACGGTTTTCTATGATGGTGTCGGTAAAAAGTGTCTACGTTGGCGCAGCGTCTAAAAAAGTTGCTTGCTCGTTTACACTTTAAAATATCATGATTTTGTCAAGAAAAAAATTTCCAAAATATTTCTGTGAAGTATGGATACCGAAAAAGCATGACGTCACAATATTAGTAATCATATAAAAAGCCACGTGGGTCGAATGTTCGTCGTTATTTTTGACCAGCGCGGGACCATATTTAGACCATGGGCCGTACCAGACACCATCGGGTAATTAGTCAGCGAAATGCCCCGTTATGGTACCAATCATGTGGGTGTGACGTAATTGATGGTACGAGAATAATTTTTGTACTATGAGGATTCCTTTAGATTGTAAGAATTTCTTAGACGACATCACGCTTTGTCTAAAGAATGCTATAGGGACGTACTAGGCGTTTCAATTAGGCTGCACATTTATATCAGCACGATTTTCACCTCGCAGGGTGTTTTTTTTAAGAATATTAGAATGAACATAATACTTAAATAACCTTTCCCTTCCAATTAAGTTAAAACTAGTGCTAGGAGTGGGTACGATGATAGTGTAACGGATGGGGTTTGATTTGAACCATTGACTCTACGGCTCCCGATCCACGACCAACGACCGTTGCGCTATTGAGGTTTATGATATTAAATACGCATCATAGGCATGCACTAAGCATCCTAACCGAGAGTAGAATAGAATAAAATAGAAAAGTTTTTAATCAAATAAACTTTTACAAGTACTTTTGAATCGTCAATTGAATCTACCACTGGTTCGGAATGCCGTTCCAACCGAGAAGAACCAGTAAGAAACTCGGCAGTTGCTCTTTTTAAAAATACGAATATAACGATTTATGTAAGTACATGATTGAAATGCCGTCTCGCGCATTGCTGGAACGAATTAAATCCATGCTTTTTTATCGTTTATATAATCTTCAATTGTATAATAAGCTTTTTTATGAGCATATTTTTAACAGAGTAACTTGTGTAAAGGCAAGTCTAAGGGACCGTTCAGATAGACCGGCGCGGAGAGCATCGGAGAGCATTTCTTTTTTCACACAGACCGGCCGTTTAAGTTTGCTCTGCTCTCCGCGCCGGTCTGTGTGAAGACACGCGGATGCGTTCGGAGCCGAGCGTACGCTCTTGGGCCGGATGGCAGAGCAATTCGGCCTACGGTCGGCTGTGCGAGCATGAAAGAGCACGCGAACGGAGCCGGTCGGATGCTCGAGCGCGAAAGAGCACGTGCATAGAGCAGCCGACCGGCTCGACGAGCAGCCGAGCGGCTGCTCTTAATATTTCACACAGAGCGTATTGGGAGCATTCTCGAGCATCCTCTTATCATAAAAGAGATAAAATGTAAAAATAAAGCTTATTTCAATGTCTTAAGATTATATTTTAAATGCGATTAAAATTTGCTCTGCTCTCCGCGCCGGTCTATCTGAAAGGTCCCTAAGATTGCTTGTGGAATTTTGTTATAGAACATTACGCCCATTCCCACAAACGACTTTCGGACCTTTACAAGTGCTTACGAATCGACAAATGAATCTACCACTGGTTCGGAATGGTGCTTACAATTCTACACATGTGAAGAAGGGCAGACAAAAGTAGCCCCATTTCCGACGGTGGCACCCTGTGCAGAGTCACATCTGTGTGCATCTTTATAATAGCCAAATTCAATACATAGTAATGCGAAACGATGGTATCATAGCCAATTTCAATACATAATGATGGTGACGAAAAAAATCGGCCAAGTGCGAGTCAAACTCGTGCATAAAGGCTTCCGTATATCAGCCACCAAGATAAATGCCATGCTTTAAATGTGAAAGAAAAAACAGGGCGTTAAAATAGTAGCGTCTGACCAACTAAACTGGCTTTCAATTTCTTTTTGACGTGATAACGTCATATAAATCGATGAACGCCAGCTTCACGCGCACGGAAAAGCATGACTCATCCGTCACGTACCGTGCGCGTAGCACGTTCCGCGCTCTCGCTTGCTCGCGAATGACGTTATCACGTCGTCCGTAAATCAACTTTACAAACAACCAATTTTTTATTATTATTCACCGTGATAGCTGACTAATTTTCTGAAGCTGTAGTAAACCCCTGTGGCAGATGGACCTGTGGACTCTTAGTAATTGTTATAGGTCCCGTTTGCCACCCTTTAGGTACACAACCATAACAAGTATAAATTAAAAATTTAAAAAAAACCCCCGACATTCGCCATTTTGTGTCGGCGGCCATCTTGGATTTGCAATAGTGCTATTCTACTAGTCAAGTTCTTTCATTTGATACCCATATTAATGGAATTGTGAAAAAAATATGTAATCCGGCATTTTGTAGCGGCGGCCATCTTGAATCGATTTTCATCGAACATAGCTAACAACACTCTCGACTAATTCGCAACCGCATAAAAAACCGCATTCAAATCGGTCCACCCGTTTGAGCGCTACAGGGGAACAGACAGACACACACACACACACACACACACACAGACACGTCAAACTTATAACACCCCGTCGTTTTGCGTCGGGGGTTAAAAAGACCCTTTTGGTGCGATTTCGACTAGCTGTTCGTCTATCTGTCACGGCTGATTACATAATTTTCACATATCATAAAGTTGAAGAATCGAAGATGCGGACCTGACCCTGTCGGGAATGTTTCTCGGTTTAGTGCACACTCACCCTAATGTGTTATCGCCCCCACATAGCTGCCGCACCAGCCTAGTGACCTCACAGCTCGCTGGGTCCACGTCCGCTGCCTGTAAGATCTGAAACAAAAATGAAACGAACCATAGACAAAACTTCGCCGCTCGAAATAATCGTTCCCACTAATGGGACACACGGCATAGCTAGGTAATAGGTAATTGTTCCCTGGGACACACGGTGCCCGCCAACCCGCATTGGAGCAGCGTGGGGGGTCTAAGGTGTAAATCCCTCTCTTCTATGACAAAGGAGGCCTGTGCCCAGCTGTGGGAATTTAAAAACGCTGCAGTGGTAGTGGTGGTCCAATTTTGCGAAATAAATCTTTAGTCAACCGCCAACTACGGTTAGGCAGCGTTTGGAAAGCTTCGAGGTGTCTTCTCGTCCAAAATCTCTGTCTAAAGACAAGTCTAAAGCTGAGAAACGTGGTCTAACTACAGGCCTCATAAGAAAGTCAGGGTGAATGAGCGCGCAATGAAGATACGAGTGCCTGAAGTATCCCTGTGGGATTTGGAATCAGGAATGAAGAAATCCATAGGAGAATGTCGTTCTGAGACGAAAAGAGTTCTCGAGAAGAAAATTCTGTAGACGAACCCATCACTACAGTCTTTTTAACGCCCCACTGCTGGGCACAGTGCTCCTCTCTCATAGGAGAGAGGGATTTAGAGCGGGTTTCAATGCAGGTTGGCGGGCTTTAACGACTATTGTCACATGACAGTGATAATAACCGGGACCGACTGCTTAACGTGCTCTCCGAGGCACGGGAGTGAAACACCTAATTCACCGACCCGGGAATCAAACCCGGGACCTCGTGATCTGCAGTCGAATATGCTAACCACTAGACCAACAAGGCACACAGAACACAGGCTACTTTTTATCCCGGCAAATCGAAGCGTTCCCACGGGATTTCGCCGGTACCATGTAGTCTTTAATAAGCCCCGAAGGACACAAGTTTTATCCAATCCGTGCAATTCCTTGAAAATGCACCGGTTACGTCATTCGCGATAAGAAGTTTAATTTAATACGTTTTCGCCCCACAACTAGTGATGCGCTAGCCGCTAACTAATCGGTTATCGACATGTCGATATCGACAAACTGTATCGACCAATTTTATTTCTCCTTTCTTCTTCTTTTTACGCATATTACGCACGTATTTATTATGGAGCAATTCTATCGCCTAATGTATCGATAATTTTTCCGTATCATAATAACGTAGGAATATCGTGGGAAGGTAGTTCAATGGTTCTCTATAGGTAACGTACACGTTTGAAGGGTCTTTATCAACAATTTTAGATATCGATAAAGTTACGAGTATATCTATATGATTACGATTATTATCTATGCGATACAAAAAAGTAAAACATTTCAATGTATAGCATGATAATTTGCAATGAAGTATGTAGGTAGGTAGGTATATCAAATAATCCAGTACAAAATTAAGATACACAGGTGACGACACAGTACAAAAAATTTAACAAGGCAATACAATCACTAGTAGAGTGAGGAATATTACAGAAAGTCTTCAATTCACTTAATGCAGATCATTTCAATTCATCCAATTTGCTTTAAATTCATGGGTTACATCATACAAGATAATCCACTTGTACTTTTATCTTTGGCTAGTTATGTTAGCAGGTATTACTACAGTGAGTGATTTAAATAAATAGTAATATGAAGACACAAGTAATTCTAATTAGCTAACCAGAATTTACGCAAAGTAGGTAAGCTCATTATTTCTAGCACAAAAAAGAAAGTTTTACACTACTACGCTCTCAGTAAAACTTATTCTTACGTTGAGATAGACAGTTTCAACAGTGCAATTACTAATTTGATGTAGATTAATTAACATTAAATTGTAAAATAAATAATTAATTACTTTAAATTGTAAAATAAATAAACGCAAATAGCAAACCCGAAATACATGACGCCTCCTTGCTTCAAAAATTTTTTTTTTTATTTTGATAGTTTAAACCGCCTTGTCCGATTTTTTTAGATAGCATATTTATTTTTACATATAATTAATCTTAGATCGACGGTCAAATATCTATTTGTTTAGATGCAATAATTTTTAGAAGTAATAAAACAGTTTCCTGTAAATTTGCATTTTTCAAGATAATACATTATTGAAGCAAAGAGGCGATGAGCTCGTCACCGCCACTTATTTGTAAGATACCTAAAATTATGGAGTCATGTGATAAAGCATATCCGTTTTTCTAATGACGTTCTTTTAAACAATTTACAATTTTATGTACCGTTCCAATTATTTTGATAACAATCTACAAGGTATAGAGTAGGTGCAGGGTACATGTTGTAATCGACAACGTCAGCCCGTTCAGCAGAACTAGCCTTTATCGATAGAATTTAATCCTTAGCACATAATAATATTATGACATCACTAAAAGCGCGCGCTCGGGCGTCTAGTCCACTTCGGGATTACATTGTGAGTGCACGCGTGTAACATCGACAACTGAATACGACATTATGGTGAGTAACACTATTATTAAACTTTTACTTAACTTTTTTTGTCGAATGAAATTTTATTTTATTTTATGAATGAACTAAATTAATTTCATATTGAAATATTTTGAATTTAATTTGTCGTGATTTAATCAGGTTGGAATAGTTGTGATTGTAAAGCCGGCTTCTTTAGATGAAGTATTGTAAAGTGATTGGGATTTGGGAATTATTTCACTGAAAAACTGATATCAACACTTCGTCAATATCATATTATCAATATTGAATTGAACTTTTATTAGTCAGAAACAATTACTTACCTAGTTCAATTAGTTTTAGAGATACAGACTTACTAACGAACAGCTTAAGCTGTCCTGTCTGTCAGCTATCACCTTCAGAATAATGTTGGGATATTGCTTTACACACTAATTTTAATAAAAGTACATTAATACGTTAAAACGTTAAGTATTTTAGTACGTAAACGTTACTTAAAAAACCGGCCAAGTGCGAGTCGGACTCGCGCACGAAGGGTTCCGTACCATCACTACATAGTATAAAACAAAGTCGCTTTCTCTGTCCCTATATCCCTATGTACCTATGCTTAAATCTTTAAAACTACGCAACGGATTTTGATGCGGTTTTTTTTAATAGATAGAGTGATTCAAGAGGAAGGTTTATAAGTAGAAAAATTGGACCAGGTAGGTGGCGCTAATAGCGGGCAGGACGACGTCTGCCGGGTCCGCTAGTTATCTATAAAAAAACGGTAAAAAATCGTGTCTGTTGTACGGGAGCCCCCCTTAAATATTTGTTTTATTTTAATTTAATTATTTATTTTTAAAGTGAATATATAACATAATATTCTGAGAATATTTCAAGCGTTTACTTGTTGCCGTTATCAATATCGAGCAAAAACGAGCATCACGTTTGTTGTATGGGAGCCCCCTTAAATATTTATTTTATTCTGTTTTTTAGTATTTGCTGTTATAGCGGCAACAGAAACACATCATCTGTGAAAATTTCAACTGTCTAGCTATCACGGTTCATGAGATACAGTCTGATGACAGACAGACACAGACAGACCGACAGACAGACGGACAGCGAAGTCTTAGTAATAGAGTCCCGTTTTTACCCTTTGGGTACGGAACCCTAATAAAAGTACGATGGAGATTTGATTGCAATTGCAATTTTGAAGATTTATTTTAAAGCGAATCAATAAAATTATAAAGTGAGTAATATGTCTAATTGAACGTCGCGCCGCGCGATAGCGACTGGACTGGAGCTCGGAGGGAACACAAACAATAATAAATATTATAAGGTGTATTAATAGAGCTTTGTTTACGAGCCGCGAGCGTCGGAGTCCTTGCAAACAACCACGAATAGAAACCCGTGAATTTCACACTAATCGTAATCGTAATGTAATATATAACTTTCAGTTTGTCTATTATTTTATACGTAGAATTATAAAATAGATAATTTGTCCTCTGAACCAAATTTTAGGTCGCGGCTTCCAATCTCAACAGAGGCCGAAACTGTATAATATTTTGTTTTTCTATTGTAGGTATATCATGAATTTTCGCAGAGCCTTACATTGACGCCTGCTTGTATTCAACATCTCTATTCTCTTTATTGACGTTGGTAAAAATTCTGTGGTACACCAATACACCATATCTAAATTTAATTAAATTGATAGGTCTTGAAACCTACTGCGAATTTACCTTTTATGCCAAAATGCAACCATAGGAATCTGCTCATGTATACATTGTAATTTTATTTACAACTAGATGATGCCCACGGCTTCGCCCGTGTGGATTTAGGTTTTTAAAAATCCCGTGGGAACTTTTGATTTTCCAGAACAAAAAGTAGCCTATCTGTAGTAACCCGTCTCCAAAACGGAAAAATTCCGTGGGATCCCCACGATTTCGGAATGCAATTCCTTACAGCATCAGGATTGAGAAGTTGGATATGTTGAATGGAAGCAGGCGTTACTTTGCGGAATTCCATGATATACAATGAATATAAAATTATTTTGCTATAATCCGCTAACAGTGACAAATTTGTAGGCACAACACCACACAATCTTGTAGGCACAACACCACACAATCTTGTAGGCACAACACCACACAAATTCACCACAAAACAAACTCGACGATCGTTTCGCTCCGACACCGGAGCATCTTCAGGAGATGTCGACTTCACAACGGACGATTGCAAAGTGAGTTCGTGTCGAATGAGCGGTCTTATATATACTATCCCCGCTTAGTCATCTACCCTCCTTTCTCTTTCTCTCTGGCCACGCCCCCTAAATATGTTGAGCAACGGTGAAGATGACACATTTATTTGCTCATTCAGCAATTCGACACTTCTACCGCTGTGCCCAACTATTTCCAATTGTTCCAACACGCACAGTCTTAAACTTTTACAGCATGTGTGTAAAATTTCAAATGTATGACCCTCGTCTATCCTATGTCCACTATCCAAAAGATGTTTTGCGAAATGAGATCTTTGAGGCTGGTTGTTTCTAAAGGCAGCCATATGTTCTTTATATCGAGTTACAAAATTGCGCCCAGTTTGACCAACATATATAGCACTACATTCGGGGCACTTGAGTTTGTACACACCTGACTTTTGTCCATTATTTAATTTATCTTTACCATTACAAATTCTTCTGAGCGTATTATTTGTTCTAAAAGCAGCGTGTACATCATGTGATCTAAGAGTCCTAGCAATACGCTCAGATATTGGTCCGAAATAGGTCAAACTGGTTTTATATTTATTTATTTTGTCTGATGGCGCTGGATATAGGTTTTTCTTCACCTGCACTAACTGTTGTTTTCTAAGTATATTATTTACAATATTAGGGTTATACCCATTTGAACGCGCCATGTGATAAATAATATTTAATTCTTTTTTATAATTGTCTTTTGTAAGAGGAACGGACACTAATCTGTGTATATAACTATGAAAAGCTGCAAGTTTATGTTGCCAAGGATGGCATGATGATGCGGGTATGGTTGTGTCTGTATATGTAGGCTTGCGGAAGATCTCAAATTGATGTTTATTATTGACACGACTTATAGTTAAGTCGAGAAAATTTAGTGACTTAATTTTAATTTTCTCGACTTAACTATAAGTCGTGTCAATAATAAACATCAATTTGAGATCTTCCGCAAGCCTACATATACAGACACAACCATACCCGCATCATCATGCCATCCTTGGCAACATAAACTTGCAGCTTTTCATAGTTATATACACAGATTAGTGTCCGTTCCTCTTACAAAAGACAATTATAAAAAAGAATTAAATATTATTTATCACATGGCGCGTTCAAATGGGTATAACCCTAATATTGTAAATAATATACTTAGAAAACAACAGTTAGTGCAGGTGAAGAAAAACCTATATCCAGCGCCATCAGACAAAATAAATAAATATAAAACCAGTTTGACCTATTTCGGACCAATATCTGAGCGTATTGCTAGGACTCTTAGATCACATGATGTACACGCTGCTTTTAGAACAAATAATACGCTCAGAAGAATTTGTAATGGTAAAGATAAATTAAATAATGGACAAAAGTCAGGTGTGTACAAACTCAAGTGCCCCGAATGTAGTGCTATATATGTTGGTCAAACTGGGCGCAATTTTGTAACTCGATATAAAGAACATATGGCTGCCTTTAGAAACAACCAGCCTCAAAGATCTCATTTCGCAAAACATCTTTTGGATAGTGGACATAGGATAGACGAGGGTCATACATTTGAAATTTTACACACATGCTGTAAAAGTTTAAGACTGTGCGTGTTGGAACAATTGGAAATAGTTGGGCACAGCGGTAGAAGTGTCGAATTGCTGAATGAGCAAATAAATGTGTCATCTTCACCGTTGCTCAACATATTTAGGGGGCGTGGCCAGAGAGAAAGAGAAAGGAGGGTAGATGACTAAGCGGGGATAGTATATATAAGACCGCTCATTCGACACGAACTCACTTTGCAATCGTCCGTTGTGAAGTCGACATCTCCTGAAGATGCTCCGGTGTCGGAGCGAAACGATCGTCGAGTTTGTTTTGTGGTGAATTTGTGTGGTGTTGTGCCTACAAGATTGTGTGGTGTTGTGCCTACAAGATTGTGTGGTGTTGTGCCTACAAATTTGTCACTGTTAGCGGATTATAGCAAAATAATTTTATATTCATTGTATAAGTTGGATATGTACCTACTCGAGTTAATTCAACGATAAAGTCTTTAATCGGTATCCCCAAAATCAATTTAAATAACCGACATTTCCTAAATCCCATTAGTTTTGGGGATCAGGTCCCCTACAGCATCAGGATTGAGGAGTTGGAATCCAAATTTTTTATAAAACAGGGTCGCAATGTTTCTCTATCGATTAAAATAAAATTACGCAAATCCGATCAGAAATCTCGGAGATATCGGTGTACATAGGTAGAAAAACACAACTCCTTCTTTTTTGAAAGTCGGTTAAAAAAGTAGCCTATGTTACTCCCTGGTTAATTCTCTACTTGTATGTGAAAGTCCCGTCAAAATCGGTTGCCGGCCCATTCAAACAGACAGACAAAAATTTTAAAAACGTGTGATTCGGTTATGGTACCGTTCAAATAACCATATGAGCTTAATATGAGGTCGTTATTTCGAAATTACAGACAGACACTTCAATTTTATTTATTAGTATAGATTTTTAAATCTGTGATTACAATGTATACAAGAGTAGTACGCAAATACTCGTGTATACTTTGTAATGGCCTAACCCTCTGGCCTCTGGACTTGGGACACTCCGACTCGGATAGATTAGGGTGCGTCCAGACTTGAACATTTCACCGAACCGAACAGCGAACATTTCGGCGAACTTGTTACGCTCAATGTGGACGGCGCGCTTGGAGCGCTTGAGATGGGTTACTGGGTAACAGTTCGGCGAAAGTTTCGCCGAACTGTTACCCAGTAACCCATCTCAAGCGCTCCAAGCGCGCCGTCCACATTGAGCGTAACAAGTTCGCCGAAATGTTCGCTGTTCGGTTCGGTGAAATGTTCAAGTCTGGACGCACCTTTAGGTTAGAACCCCTTCTAACGGGATGGCGGGGTCTGTAAAGGTGCGTCCAGACTTGAACATTGCGTAATACTGCGTAAATATACTGCGTAACAGTTCAGCGAAACTTTCGCCGAACTGTTACGCAGTAACCCATCTCAAGCGCTCCAAGCGCGCCGTCCACATTGAGCGTAACAAGTTCGCCGAAATGTTCGCTGTTCGGTTCGGTGAAATGTTCAAGTCTGGACGCACCTTAAGACTGCGGGGTCTTCCTTTTCGTTGTTATTTCTTTTTAAACCACCCAGTAAAAGGAGCCCGTTGTCATAACGTTACTTGCGGTAAAGGATAGAATTAGATTTAAAGCAGTTAATATAGTTTAGTTTAGCAATTGTGTACAACAGAATTCGCGTACTTAGAATTAAAGAATTAATAATGAATTCTTCGTAAAGTGCGAATATTTCTGAAATATATGTACAGGATGTCCCAGAAATCAACGTCAAGCCGAAAACGGGTGATAGGCCAAGTCGTGACAGTTCTCAGGAAAATATAAAAAAAATCTTGGCCTTGTACTTTTCGAATTATTAGTATCAAAATATAAATCGTATACAAAATAAACTCAACACCATACAAAGGGGGTTTGCCCAGAAAATTTGTAAGGCCTATAAGACGGTCTCACTGCATGCAGCTTTATTGTTAGCTGGTATCATTCCCCTGGATTTAAGGGTACAGGAACAGGCCAAGCTTTATGAAGCCAAGAGAGGACGACCCCTAGACTGTTTGCCCGATGATCGTGAACTGGAACAGAGAGTCAGCTTCTTGCATGCAGAACATCCAGCTAACAACATTAATATAGCTTACGCCTGTCTAGACAATCTTGATCCAGACACCATGGCAAAATATCAGATGGATGGAGCAGTTATCTTTACAGACGGGAGTAAAATAAAGGAGAAAGTTGGTGCGGCCATATCAGTGTGGGAAAATGGAGTCGAGACTAAAACCATGAAGCTGAAACTCGAACCATTTTGCACGGTCTTTCAGGCGGAGTTGTATGCTTTAGATAGAGCACTAAAACTTATAAAGGACAAAAACATCAGGAAAGCAAGTTTAGTAAGTGATTCTAAATCATCCCTCGACTTAATAAAGAGACATACCACCTCACATCCACTAGTACACTCTATAAGAAAAAACCTTTTAGAAAGAAAACAAGAAGGGAAAATTATACAACTTTTCTGGGTAAGAGCCCATGTAGGTGTTGAAGGTAATGAGAGGGCTGATCAACTGGCTAAAGAGGCAGCATTATATAAAAGAACAAAGGCAGACTACGATGCATGCCCAATATCCTACGTCAAACGCTCCATTAGAAATGACACACTTGACGAATGGCAAAGTAGATATACCTCTGGCTCAACAGCAGGAACAACGAAAATTTTTTTCCCAGACATCAAACAGGCTTATAAAATTTTAAAACAAATAAAACTTAACCCAACATTAGTACAGATATTAACAGGGCATGGCGGGTTCTCATACTATTTGCACAGGTTCAAATGCAAGGACAACCCGTCATGCAAATGCGACCCGGAAATTGCGGAAGACATAATACATATTATATCAGAATGCCCAAGATTCGGTAGACAGAGAAATGATGTTGAAATAGAAATAGGAAAAAACATAAAAACTGATACACTGAGGGAACTTATAAGTAACAATGAAACAAGACAAAAATTTGTAAACTATTGTGTAAAGGTAGCAAATATTATAATAAAACAAAACAAAACAAATTAATAACTAAGACATCTTTCTGTAAATTATTTATGATGTAATAAATTAATTATAAAGATTAAGATTATACGACACATAAGTTTTTATAAGAATAGTTAAGTAAGTAAGTTTAGATAATGCATAGTAGTTTAAGCTAGTTAGCAATAATAAGTTATATTTTGTTTAAAAAAAAAAAAAAAGTAATAATAATGGAAAAAAATGAAAAAAAAGAAACAAACAAGATAAAAAAAAGAAAGTAAAAAAAAAAAAAAAAGAAAAAAAAGAAAAAAAAAAGAGCAAAGAACATAAAGAATGAAAAAAAAAAAAACATTTATAAAATATTAAATAAAAATGTATATGAAATGCATCATAAACTCTGCAAATATTATGTAGTAGTTAAACAAAATAAAGAGCAAACAGAATGCAACTTAGCTGATCTAAGTACCGACCTAGAACAGTCTTCGACCCCCATGTCGAAGGAAAAAAGGGAGGAACACAAAAACAAAAAAAAAAAAAAAAAAAAAAAAAAAAAAAAAAATCGAAAAAACTGACACCCTGTGAAGAATTTTCGACTACTGTGACCACAAATATTAACTTTTCTTCGATTTTTTTCTATAATGTAAGCATGAATAACCCCTTTTTAAATTACAGTTTAAATTTAAAACATATGTTACTGCCTCAGTTTTGAATAAAATGTTTAGATGTAAACTTAAATATTGATTGAATTTAAATATACTTAAACAAAATATGTAAATTATAAAATGTTACCTTAAATATCAAATAAACCAATCATTAAGAGTAACGATAGTAGTTGGCTCATTTCCACAATTATTTTACTAATCCAAAGGTGAATCAGTACTCGAGAAACAACGGACTGCTATATCTACTAAAATGATAGCTTGAAATACAACTTCTAAATTGCAACAACAAAACTTAATTTTAGGTTTCGTACGACTGAGTGACTGAAAAATTTATGACCTAAACATAATTATTGTAGCCTCGAAATCTGGTTATTAATATTAAGTGTTTGATTTTTAACATTTTGTTCATACAACAAATGGCAAAAAACAGTCACTAAGCGTTTAGATACGAGTAGGTAGGTACCTATAGGTACATAGGTATGTTCCGAATTCGCCCGCTCGACCTTTTCCAGCTTGGCTATTCGGCAAAGGTCTGTAACTCTCTAGTACCTATAATGATTAATGACTCAGGGTCTAAATGGTCAATGCCCTAATATTCGTCATATCAGGACAATTCTTTAAACCCATTGAGACTCAGTGAACTTGGTTTGTTAAGACTGACATTTGTTACTATTTTAATAATAACTAGCTGATACCAGCGACTTCTTCCGCGTGGATTCTGATAAATGTCATACAAACATTAATCCCCCATTTAACCCACTTGGGGGTATTTTTTTTTTTTCAAAATTCCTTAAATACGTAATTCTTTATTTTTAACCGAAAACCTCAATACCAATTTTCATGGATATAACTTGATAAATGACGTGAAAAATGAAGGACTTTCATTTAAACTTTCATCCCCTATTTAACCCACTTGAGAGTACAATTTTCAAAAATCCTGAAACACGTATTTTTTATTTATCGAAAGCTCAAATACCGATTTTCATCGATATAACCTGAAAAATACAAACACAAACTTTCATCCCCTATTTAACCCCTTTAGGGGTGAAATTTCCAATAATCCTTTCTTAGTGTGCGCCTACGTTATAAACTAATTTAAGTTTCCTTATTAAATTTCAAAATTTACTACATAATATAAATCGCTGACTTCAAAGAATCTTTTGATGAACTAAATAAATTCCAAAGGCCTAAAGGCCTGAACGAAGCTTACGTATATTCCGACTAGTTGGAATGATTCAACCGTTATTTTAGTATCTAGTGTTAGAAGCTGCAGGCTAGCTAGCCTAGTGTCTAACGCGAAATTCATCTGGAAATAATATTATTTACATCCTCACATCTATCTTGTCTTTTATTAGCTGTTCCGAAGATGTTGGCCTCTGTTTAGAATAGGTACCTATGTGTATTCTAGTTTTCTTCCGTTTTAACGATGACGAGAAATTTCACCGGGTTAGGAATTTAATAATAACTAGTGTATCCGGCAGACTTCGTCCTGCCCGGTGGTGACATACCGACATCAGCGTCACCTACCGAAACCCGGCAGGTTACCTGTACCTACCCGGTAATTGTGTTTTCAAACCATCCATTGAAATATACACACACAACATCCAATTACATACAATTTCATCCAAATTGATCCAGCCGTTTAGGAGGAGTTAGATGACAAACACACGTACCTACGGAAGAATTATATAGGTACAGGTGAGAGAGTTTACCGTATCCACGCGACGGGATGTTTGCCAGTTGCGAAACCCATGAACATTTTGTATGGGAAAATGTTTTTACTTTAATTTTATTTTTTTGTCAATTTTCCAATGTTTTTAATAGTTATTCTGCTATTTGGGACGGAGACAAATACAACAAATCAATAACCATGAAAATCGCTCCAGCCGTTCTCGAGTTATAAGTGTTCGAACTAACACGACTTTGTTTTATATAATATAGATAGATATATGTAGGTGGCAAATAATTGTTAGGTATTGGGTTTTTCTGTCAAGAAATTCTCAGTGCCAGCCCGGTGTTGGTAGTTGGCGGTGTTTCACCCCCGTGCCTCGAAGCGCACGTTAAGCAGTTGGGCCCGATAATTATCACTACTATGTGACAATAGTCGTTAAAGCCCGCCAACCCGCATTGGAGCGGCGTGGCGGGTCTAAGCTCTAAATACCTCTCTCCTATGAGAGAGGAGGCCTGTGCCCAGCAGTGGGACGTTAAAAGGCTGTAGCGGTGGAGCGGAGCGGATTATATATAGTGTGTCTTCATTTATCTAAGGATTGGAACCTCTCGAACCAAAAAAAAGACACCAAACTGAATTTATTTGCCGTTTCTTTGTCAGATTTACTTCCATATTTTCTTTTCGCCATATTAATAGTGAGACAGGCATTTGCAAAATTTTGTCAGAATCTTCTGCAACAACTCAACTACTTAGGTATTTGGCAAAAAGGATCTACTTACATCTTTGTTTTCTTCGTCTTTGTATGTTTGTCTACATTATTTTACGAGTACCTATATCTACGCGCATCATTTTGGTATTTTTCTTTTTTTTCTTTAAACGATAAAGTTATTTCGACTCTCCATTTACTCAATTGTCTTTAATTACAACGATTTAATTCGTCGGCCAACCAACAGACGTCCGCAGCTGCACATAAGTCTCTTGGTTCTACTGTTTGAGATTTCTACTTGGGTCTTGCTCCGTTATTATCTCGTCGTCGTCGTCTCAACCAATAGACGTCCACAGCTGGACATAGGTCCCTTGCAAGGATTGTTACCTGTACCTACACGGTAATTGTGTTTTCAAACCAACTATTGAAATATACACACAAAATTTCATCCAAATTGATCCAGCCGTTTAGGAGGAGCTAATGACAAACACACGTACTGACGGAAGAATTATATAGGTACAGGTGAGAGAGTTTACCGTATCCATGCGACGGAATGTTTGACAGTTGCGAAGTCCCTTGCAAGGATTGTCACAGAACACGATCTTGCGCCGCTCGTTTCCAGCAGCTGCCAGCGACTCGCTTGAGATCGTCCGTCCGCTATTATCTAGTAGCAACAAGTCCCCTGCGTAATGTCGTCGATCCAGCTAGTAATTCCAATACTGCGCTTTCCACTGCAAGGTCGTCATTCCAGCACCTTAGGACCCCAACGTAGAACGATTCTTCAAACTATGTGCCCCATCTATTGCCATTTTAGCTTCACAATCCGTAAAGCTATGTACGTGACTCTGGTTCTTTTGGATCTCCTTATTTCTGATTTAATGAATAGAATAGAATAGAAAAGTTTTTTTATTCAAATAAACTTTTACAAGTACTTTTGAATCGTCAATTTGAAACTACCACAGGTTCGGAATGCAGTTCCAGCCGAGAAGAACCTGCAAGAAACTCGGCGGTTGCTCTTTTTTAAAAATAACAATATAACAATTATTTATGTACATGATTGAAATGCCGTCTCGCGCATTGCTGGAACGAGCTAAGTCGATGCTTTTTATCGTTTATATAATCTTCAATGGTATAGGTAATAAGCTTTTTTTATGAGCATACTTTTAACAGTTCTCAAACTTGTGTAAAGGCAAGTCTAAGATTGCTTGTAGAATTTTGTTATAGAACATTACGCCCATTCCCACAAACGACTTTCGGACCTTTACAAGTGCTTACGAATCGACAAATGAATCTACCACTGGTTCGGAATGGTGCTTACAATTCTACACATGTGAAGAAGGGCAGTGACATAGAGTACCTAACTCCCTGTTATGTCTACGAATATAAACATATTCCTAGTTATCATATTTATCAAGTTCTATTACTGTATATAATAACAATTCACTTATTTCGACAGCTTGGATGAATTTTGATTTATGAATTGACAATAATTATTGATGATTATTAAATCATTTGATCAATAAACGAATATTTTTGTTCTATTATGATTTGACTCACACATTATAAAACCGTCTAATTTTTTGTTTGTTTTTAATCTAAATACAAAGTCTAGGGTCTGTTTCACCACCTTCTGATAAGAGTTGGATAGCCTAAACGTAAGTTTTGTCACTTTCTTACTTTATGTCAAGTGACAAAGACAAAATATGTGAATAAGCTATCTGACACTTATCAGACAGTGGTGAAACAGGCCCTAAATCTCTCTAATAAAGACTTCAAGCACTTAAACTATTTAAAAAATTTAAAAAAAAAAACAATTTTTTCCGATTGCCCCTTGTATTTTTGACGCGGCCATGACCAGACAAGAACATGAAATATGAAGTAAAAAATACTTTCTGGCCGACAGCCAAATATTAGTAGTGAAAAGTCAATGAATCTACAAGTTTTTAACGACCTGTACGGCAAAAATAGTGAAATAACATTCGCAGTTGTACCTAATTATAGAATATTTTCCGAAACGAAATAGCTACATGCCACCTTTTTGTTTTAAAGTATTTCTAGTACCTATATATTATATTTTTAATTTATTTTAGTTTGAAGAAATACGGCGTAAGAACAAACTATTTCATCCTCTAATATGAGTTTTTCTTTTATCAGCGTTCTCCCTCATGTTTAGCTTCTTCAGATTTCACTCTATGATTAACATTGTTCTTAACTTTTCCTTATGAAATGCCCTGAAATCCAGCCTTGGGCTTTTTCTCCAAGCTCTACCTCGACTTTACCCTTTCCTTGCATCGTGTTTCCCATAACTAAAGGATGTGACTTTTTTGCATTGATCGCACAAAGAGAATCTAACCTTTTCAAACGATTAATGTGATGATTCGAAAAGCTATCTTTTTAAAATTACAATAAAACTTATAGTACTTTAAGGGGCTGTTTCACCACCTTCTGATAAGTGTCGGATAGCCCAAACGTAAGTTTTGTCACTTTCTTACTTATGTCAAGTGACAAAGACAAAAGTTGTGAATAAGCTATCCGACACTTATCAGAAGGTTGTGAAACAGGCCCTAAACTGATTATTACTAGACAAATCATGCCCGCGTGGAATGGTGTCAAGAATACTGATTGCATTTTTCAAGCGATCATAACATATTACGAAATTCTTCAAAGATTATGCTAGTTTTAATTTGTTTTTCACCGCGCTCTTCAGAAATGAAATCGAATTCAGCGGAGCGAGTCCACCCACAGGCAGAATAAGATAAATCTGTTACAGTTAATATGGGAGCATAAAAAATCTATTTCCACCGTCGTCGACGCGGACACCGAGTGTATTACAATTATAAATATCCGCACACCTCACCATTTCACACGGTCCGCGGGATCTCTTATTGTTGGGCATGCGGCGCGGCGTGTCCGAGACAGGTGCCTGCCAAAATAGCTGCCGTGCATGCTGGAGCGGTGACTAACAGGACTGGTAACGAGTGCTCGAAAAATTTACGAAATCCCGAGTCCCGAAAGAATTTGGTATGGCGGCCGTATTTCTATTGAACAAGTATAAATTAAAAATTTGTAAAACCCCCCGACATTCACCGTTTTGTGGCGGCGGCCATCATGGACCGATTTCCATCAAACAGCTAAGAACACTCCCGACTAATTTACCTATTTACCTTGCAAACAAAAAAAAACCGCATTCAAATCTGTTCATCCGTTTGATCGCTACGGTGAAACAGACAGAGACATACATACAGGCACGTCAAACTTATAACAAACACCACGTCGTTTTTGCTTCGGCGGTTAAAAATCGATTTCTTTATATTTTTTGTTGAAACTCGTCACCTTTATTTCTAGCGTTTTTTCAGCGTTGATTTTTTAATCGCGAAATGAACACTACGCTCTGGAAAGACATAACAAATTTCCCATATAAAAATAGTCTCAATAGCGCAACGGTCAAGTCGTGGACTGAAAACCGAAGCGTTCGATTCAAAATTTACGGTGGCTCTACCTAAAACAGTATCTATCCAATAGTATAAAAGGTCAGGAAATTGCCAGCTAAAAAGCCATTAAAATATTAAGAATGAGGTGTAGGGAGCGTTGACACCAGCAAAGTCAGAAAAAAAAATAAAACTACGACTTTCATAGCGTTAAAAAAGTTATACCTGCCAGAAAAATGAAACTATAATTTGGCCAGCAGACTTCTTGTTTTTTTTTTTTTTTTTGGAATGATGAAATATCTATTAGAAAAGGACAAATAACCTTTGTTAAAGATAATTATAATAATGACATCACAGTGTAATTAGCAAGTGATGACGTTTGACACCGACAATATTGGATTGGAAAGTGTGCAAAAAATGCAGATTCATTATATGCTAATATCCCACATCGCCCAAACTATTAATACTGTGGAATACTTGATCACAAAAGCTTCCCACGCGAAAAGTATTTCCGTAAGGGCAACAGAGGTCTCGTACTAGATTAGAGTGGAGTAAAGTCCACGAATGATGACAATTACTATAACTGTCGAGATATTCAGGTTAAAGTCATCACAAAACGCACAATTAACATAATTCAAACGGGGGCGGTAAAAATAAGCGACTCTATGTCATCCTATTTGTTCGCTGAGAATAAAATTCGCAGGATTTAGGTGACCGAATTTTTTGAGAATACTACTTATTGAGCTAAAAATATTAATAGTCACGACGACAAATTTTCCCACAAATTTTGGCGGGTTATGTTGAATTCTCTGGCGTATTGAGCGTTGTAGTCCACAAGTGGGAAAATTAAGTGGATGGATAATTATATTAAATTACCAGCCAGGTTGATTTGGGATTTTATAATTATATCAGCTCAGGTTTGGTCAAGAGCTTGGTTACCATCCTATCGGCAAAGCCAAGGCATCCAGTGTTCAGAGACGATGTCGCATAGAAACCGATTAGAGGTTTAATAAACAGTCATGCACCTTTCTAGGTTGACCAGCATTCATGTCATGACATCGCAAGGACTAACCTGTTATCAAAAATTGAAAAAAAAAATCGACAGATTTTAACTTTTTAATTAGGTATCAGGTATTCACGCTTAGAAACTTCAACATATATTTTAAGCATGTTTAGTTTAAATCAAATAGAAAATATGTAGAAATATGAATCTATGACCAAACCACAGACCACAAAGCTGTGACACTACATCACAGTTACTTGGCGTTTGTGGTGTGGCTCTGGTCCAGTCTTAGTCTGATATCGATAGAGCATACTCTGACTCAACTCAGACTCAAGACCAGAGTTAAAACGAGACATAAACATGTCCCAGACATAAATCTGTCTCTTTTTAACTCTAACTTGAGACTGAGTAGAGTCAGAGTACGCTCTATAGATCTCAGCCTTAGATGCCACGACAGATTAAAAATAAAAACAATACATATACGTCCAGTAATTTATAATTCACCATAACAACAGGCTTGAAATGGCTTTATCGCACGAAGATCTTACTATTTATATGGACATTTAAATGGCGCAACAGTAGTACGTAGTTTTCCAAACAAACCGTACAACACAACTAATTAAGACATAAATAGTATTTATTCAAGACACTGCGCACGTAAACAAATAAAATGTTCTCAAAGTGGCTATTCATTGTCCATTAGAACAGTCATGTACTTACTATTATAAATACTATTTGCATGTAAAGAAGCATTATGAATATCTACAAAATACTTTTAGATACATATCAACTAATTAACTAAATAAAAATAAAATAAAATAAAAACTTGTCACGGGTTGGGAAAAAATATAATTATCATAAATTTCGTTAGTTTCTTACTTTAATAATGTAACTTGATGTTTAATTAAGTTAAAGTATTAAGAAAATTCGTAGGAGAACCAGAGTTACCTACATAGCTCATCGAGTCGCGAAGCTAAAGTGGCAACTGGCAGGACACTTAGCTTGAAGAAACGATAGACTTTGGAATCCCAAGGGACTCAAAAGGCGATCATTCCGCACCGGGGAACGCAGCCGTTGGAAGCGATGTGGGGGGGGGGCTACTAGGTAGACGGACGATCTCGAGTCGCTGGCAGCCGCTGAATACATGCGACACAAGATTGTGTTCTGTGGCGATCCTTGCAAAAGCTCTACGTTCAGCTGATTGATACGATGATTCATATAGTACGGGCTTGGCTTATTTTTTTTAATGGGTATTTTGGCTTATGTTCAACAGTGGATGCAAATTGGCTGACCATGATGGTAATGTGTATATCATTGACACACAACAATATAAAGAAAATGATACTATAAAACTTAATTTACCGCACCGGATGTTCTATATTATCACGATAACTAATCAGATAAATAGTCTTTTTACAGTATTTTTTTTTATTTCGAAACAGAATGATATCAGTTTATAGTATAGGTAGGTATAGGAACCTACTACTTAGTATACTGATGATAAGATTCAATAAAACAAAATGATTCATTTTCAGGAAAATATCATAAATATTATTAGGTGTGTAGATATAATTACTTGTACTTAAGTAGGTACGTGACTGAGAAATATTTCTAGAAGGAAAACCAAAATTAACCAATACGATGACGTTAACTACTATAATAAGTGATTCATCTAGTTATTAGGGAAAAAGACACATTTAATAAAAATACCAACTATATGTTTCCTACTGGAACGGAACTATTTCAGAAAATTAAAAATTTACCGATCGGGTAAATACGAGTACCACTGGAAATCATATTTTCTAGAACCAAAAAACTACACAGGACATACATTATTATAAAGACGTGCTAAAAGAAAACGCTTTGAATGCGCGAAATTTAATTGGATAATTGGGCGTTTGATTTTAGATATTATGATGACTTAAGAAAAATTTTGGGTATAAGTACAAAATATAATTCAAAAGAGCTAAAGATCAAAAAATTGCTAGCACTTACGCTATTGATCCTGCATATACTTATGCAGGTTTAAAACCTTTTATTACCGCTAAAACAATGGATTGAATCCGCTCTGGGGAATACTAGAACTTATTGATCATCACTAAATGATAGCTATCGAATTTGTTCGATATACATTGCTGTTTTACTGTGTGAAATAAAAATTACATTTCATAGCTAACCTTCAATGGATAAGAAATATTTGTTAAATAACCTCGGGTGACTTTCATTTTTAATAGCCACTTGGTTAGAGAATGGGCCCACTGGACTCGCGAATGTTTGCTAGACATGGAAGCTATTGGCATAGTATTGTGCTAGCGATTCATACGAGTACCTACATATTGTGCATGATATGACCCAGTTCCTTGTCTTTAATCACTTTATAATTACCGACAATTGGGTACGCGTCTCTTAAGTATTTGATGAAGATGACAATTTAAATTATGTTTAACTAGTGGACCCGGCAGACTTTGTCCTGCCCGGTGACATACCGACATCGGTGTCGATAGGTTACCTGTTACAGGATTGAAATATACAAACAAAATTTCATCCAAATCGGTCCAGCCGTTTAGGAGCAGTTAGGTGACAAACGCACGTACGGAAGAATTACAGAGAGTTTACCGTATCCACGCGACGGTATGTTTGACAGTTACGAAACCCGTGAACATTTTGTATGGGAAAATGTTTTTACTTTTATTTTATTTTTTCGTCAATTTTCTAATGTTTTTAATAGTTATTCTGCTATTCAGGACGGAGACAAATACAACAAATCAAAAACCATGAAAATCGCTCCAACCGTTCTCGAGTTATAAGTGTTCGAACTAACACGACTTTGTTTTATATAAGTATACATATACTTAGATTTAGTTTTTTCTTGTATGTAGACTGTGTCAATAGTAAATAAATATTTTTATGTTTCCCACCACCACCACCACTGCAGCCTTTTAACTGCTGGGCACAGCCCTCCTCTCTCATAGGAGAGCGGGATTTAGAGCTTAGACCCGCCACGCTGCTCCAATGCGTGTTGGCGAGTTTAACGACCATCGTCACATGATAGTGATAATAACCGGGGACGACTGCTTAACGTGCTCTCCGAGGCACGGGGGTGAATCACCGTCAGCTTCCAACTCCGGGCTGGCACGGAGAATTTCTTGACAGAAAACCCAATATCTAACAATTATATGCCCGACTCGGGAATCGAACCCGGGACCTCGTGATCTGCAGTCGAATATGCTAAACACATTTCAAATTTAAAAATGCGAAAAAGCTGCATACAGTGCGTACGCATCTTCATATAAAAAAGCTAACTTATAGATAAAATAAAATACAAATAGAATATGGTGACTTTGGTTTCAGCCTTATTATGTACTAGCGGTCCGCCCCGGCTTCGCCTGTGGTACATATATAACCTATAGCACTCAAGGATCACGTACATATCCAACGGTGAAAGGATTTTTGAAATCGGTCCAGTAGATCTATGAGATTAGCGCGTTCATGGCGCGTTCAAACAAACAAAACTCTTCCGCTTTATTATATTAGTACCTAAGTACCTATAGATGTACATACGCGGGTTGTACATAATTATAATTACGTCGTTAAATTACCAAATAGGTCTAAAATAAAGCAATAATGGAAATCTTTTGATTCTAGCTAATAGAACTAGTTTCGACTATCTTGACTTGATACCTACATACGTATACGTAGAGACATAGTCGTTTGGTGGTCACGGTCAAATCAATGATTTTATTATTCGACAATTTTACGATGACGCATATTTTTTTAACTAAATCGATATTGAGTGATCACCACGTGAGTGAGTAGCCGTACGGCTGAAGCCTCCCACCAGACCAGACCAGATACAATTTATATAGACATTATAAAATCCCAAATCGCCCCTGCCGGGAATCAAACCCAGGACCTCCCACTTATAAGACCACAGCCACAGAATATAACCAGAAGGGAAGCTACCTAAGAACGTCCCGCAGTAAACACACTCACACATAGCGCCGCGCACGCACACACGGGCTGTCACGGACGCTCGCTAGTGAACAGTTAGTGGAATAACGTCAAGGCTGTCGTGTGGTCGTGTCGCGTGCGCATTAAATTATTAGCGAGAGTTATTGGCGAGAGTTTAGACATTGTGTACTTAAAATAGTGTAAATTATACTTATAAAAAATCAAGTGTTGTGTTTAGACAAATATGCCTCAGTATTGTACAGTATGTTTAAGTTCCACTATAAAAAATAAGGATATTTCTTTTTTTTTGTACCCTAGAGATCAAGTGAAGTAAGTATACCTACCTTTACATAATATGATTATCTACACAAAAAATTAATGAAATGAAATTAATTGAAATGAAATTAATTTATTTATTGTAGGATAGCATGTGCCACTTATGATATTATGTCAAGACTCTACCACTGGTACGGAAATCAGATTCTACTCAATTGAATTAGGTAAAACATTGCCAGGTAAGTTAAAATAGCTCCTGTACACAATGGACCATTTCGATGGGCCTATCTAAGGTACCTATCTAAGTACCTAGGTACTTAATTCATTCAATTTACTAAAGTAAGTAAGTATCTAGGTACTGTCACTAGGGATACCTACGCATGTGCACACTTACTTTTAGTAGGTACCTACTAATGTCCTGACCGAATTTCGGCCACGGCGGCCAATCTCAACCGAGGCAGAGACTAGCCATCTGCGCAGGAGATATTATAGTGCACAAGTGTGTGCGCATACACAGGTGCACTCTCTATTCCCTCACTCTCATAGTTCGATGGGACGCCAATGCGACACGACCGGAGAGAGATTAGGCGCAGGACCGACGGCTTTACGTGCTCTCCGAGGCAAGGGGGTGTATCTAACACCGCCAACTTCCAACTCCGGGCTGGCACTGAGAATTTCTTGACAGAAAAACCCAATACCTCATTTTTTTTGGCCCAACCCGGGAATCGAACCCAGGACCTCGTGATCCACAGTCGAACGTGCTAACCGCTAGACCAACGAGACAGTCAAGGTGGTACTACCTACCTAAGTAACTAGGTATTTAATTCATTTATTTTACTAAAGTATCTAGGTACCTACTATCACTAGGGATATATACGCATGTGCTATTATTACACTTACTTTTAGTAGGTACTTACTAGTCACTACCTACCTAAGTAACTAGGTACTTAATTCATTCAATTTACTAAAGTAAGTAAGTATCTAGGTAATCTAGGTACTGTCACTAGGGATACCTACGCATGTGCTATCACACTTACTTTTAGTAAGTACCTACTACGTACCTAAGTAACTAGGTATTTAATTCATTTATTTTACTAAAGTAAGTATCTAGGTACCTACTATCACTAGGGATATATACGCATGTGCTATTATTACACTTACTTTTAGTAGGTACTTACTAGTTACTACCTACCTAAGCAACTAGGTACTTAATTCATTCAATTTACTAAAGTAAGTAAGTATCTAGGTATTGTCACTAGGGATATCTACGCATCTGCTATCACACTTACTTTTAGTAGGTACCTACTACCTACCTAAGTAACTAGGTACTTACTTAATTCATTTATTTCACTAAAAAACATTTTATTCCAATCATTACTACATATCTTACTATACATAATATATACTAGTATATAATATTTTTATTTTTACCCATAATTTTTCACATGCAACAGGTGACAACCCTATCAGAATAGGTATAAATTTTGGACGTTCTTAGGTAGCTTCCCTTCTGGTTATATTCTGTGCCACAGCGCTCGCTACTGCACTGAGGTCGTCACATACGATGAGCGTTTGCGACCTGGCCTAAGGCAGGCCAGGCGCACAACGCATTGTAGGTATGCCGCTACAAGTACCTAGCGCGTACCCGCTCCCATTCAATAACCCTTACTTAGTCGGAAAGGATAACAGCTACACGATAAAAAGAGAGTCAAAGTCTAGGTTATTATAACGGTAGGCAGTGAGCGCTAGTTGCACTTTATTGTGTCGTAATAAGAGTCGCTATTTATTTAAATTATTTTACGGCGTGAATGTTTTGTACCCTGTACTAGTCACGGCAAATAAGTCGACCGGTGACCTTCAATGCGCAGAAGTCTGAAATGAGGTATCTCGGGGTGTGAGGGGGTCGCGGGGAGGGCGTGAGGATCGTTCGTAAGCACTGACTAGCTCTCGCGGATCCCTCGTAAGCGCTGATTGGCTCTCCAACCGTATTGTGTTCCGCTCACTCGTACGACGCTGCGCGCACTTGAAGGTCACCGGTCGACTTACGTGCCGGGGGTTATATGTACTAATATGTATTCTGTGCCTAAAGTACATAGCGTGACATCAAAGAAAGCGCGTGACCTAAGTCACGCGTCGGCCGTGACACTGTCGTGTTTGGAGACGACCGCAAAGGGACAATGGGCTTAACGCGTCGCATACGAATATCTTTAATCGATGACATAATATACTGTTTATATGTTGTTTGTGCTGTTTAGTAACCTAATAATCTATTTATAGTTTAATGTTTTTAGTTTGTGCATACTGAATCCATTAATTAATTATAGATCGACCAGAATCTCATGAAAAATAGGGAAATTAAATTTTGTAGTAAGCAACACTAGGTTAACTCGGCTGCCCTAGTGATAAACAAAGTAATTACATTCAGAACACCTTACCTGGGATCGTTTCACGAAACGAAAAATCAAGCAACTGCATTTTAAATACAAAAATAAAGTAATCAACATCCAATTACTTTGTTTTTGTGTTGTGCTTGTTGTTTACTTGGTTTTTGCATTTATATTCCGGGTTAGTGAGTGCAGTTACTTTGTTTGGGAAATTTAAATTTCAGTAAACGGTTCAAGTTATCTATACTAATAAATAAAATTGAAGTGTCTGTCTGTAATATCGAAATAACTACCTCATATTAAGCTCATATGGTTATTTGAACGCTACCATAACCGAATCACACGTTTTTAAAATTTTTGTCTGTCTGTCTGTCTGTCTGTCTGTCTGTCTGTTTGAACGGGCTAATCTTCGGAACGGCTGAACCGATTTTGACGGGACCTTCACATACAAGTAGAGAATTAACCAGGGAGTAACATAGGCTACTTTTTTAACCGACTTTCAAAAAAGGAGGAGTTGTGTTTTCCTACCTATGTACACCGATATCTCCGAGATTTCTGAACCGATTTGCGTAATTTTTTTTTTAATCGATAGAGAAACATTGCGACCCTGTTCTATAAAAAATTTGGATTCCAACTCCTCAATCCTGATGCTGTAGGGGACCTAATCCCCAAAACTAATGGGTTTTAGAAACTTTCGGTTATTTAAATTGATATTGGGGGTACCAACTATTGATATTGGGACTTTATCGTTGAATGAACTCGAGTAGGTACATATCCAACTCCTCAACCCTGATGCTGTAAGGAATTGTATTCCGAAACTAGATGATGCCCACGGCTTCGCCCGTGTGGATTTAGGTTTTTAAAAATCCCGTGGGAACTTTTGATTTTCCAGAACAAAAAGTAGCTTATCTGTAGAAACCCGTCCCCAAAACGGAAAAATCCCGTGGGATGCCCACGATTTCGGAATACAATTCCTTACAGCATCAGGGTTGAGGAGTTGGATATGTACCTACTCGAGTTCATTCAACGATAAAGTCTTTAATTGGTACCCCCAATATCAATTTAAATAACCGAAAGTTTCTAAAACCCATTAGTTTTGGGGATTAGGTCCCCTACAGCATCAGGATTGAGGAGTTGGAATCCAAATTTTTTATAGAACAGGGTCGCAATGTTTTTCTATCGATTAAAAAAAAATTACATAAATCGGTTCAGAAATCTCGGAGATATCGGTGTACATAGGTAGAAAAACACAACTCCTTCTTTTTTGAAAGTCGGTTAAAAAAGTAGCCTATGTTACTCCCTGGTTAATTCTCTACTTGTATGTGAAGGTCCCGTCAAAATCGGTTCAGCCGTTCCGAAGATTAGCCCGTTCAAACAGACAGACAGACAGACAGACAGACAGACATACAGACAGACAGACAGACAGACAAAAATTTTAAAAACGTGTGATTCGGTTATGGTAGCGTTCAAATAACCATATGAGCTTAATATGAGGTAGTTTTTTCGATATTACAGACAGACACTTCAATTTTATTTATTAGTATAGATCGTGGGGATCCCACGGGATTTTTTCGTTTTGAGGACGGGTTTCTACAGATAAGCTGCTTTTTGTTCTGGAAAATCAAAAGTTTCCACGGGATTTTTAAAAACCTAAATCCACACGGGCGAAGCCGTGGGCATCATCTAGTTTGAAATATTAAACTGTGGTAAAAAACTACTCGACATAAAACTTTTGTTAATGCAAAAAGTCATTCACAAAAAATGTCAGTTACTTTGTTTATCGCTAGGGCAGCCGTAGTGTTGCTAACCTTGGAATTCCATTTCCCTATTTTTCATGAGATTCTGGTCGATCTATAAAATATGAACATTAAATATGTTAGTAGGTATTAGTTTTTATCTATATTATGATGTCGAATTACACGTGAAAACCAACTTTTGATCGAATCGTATTTTATTATCGGTCAAGATGAAGATTAGTTGTAGCAAGGTCAATGTCGAACATATTTTTTTTTTCGTTAAGCTTTATTTATTTTAATATTTTATTACCTTACTTAGAGTCATGTATTACTAATATATACATATATATATTTTGAGCTCAGAAACAAAATACGTAGAATTATTGTCTTCTTCAATAATTTGACAGAGGCAGGTGATATTTTGCGAAATTCCTAATTGATATTATTAAAGTTTGTCTGTCTTTCCGTCCTTCATGCGTTCACGTATGGTTAATCCTCGGCACACGGAAATCATCTTGGAGACAGAATTAGGATACTTTTCATCCCGGAAGTGTTCCCTTGGGAACGAAGCCGCGTGCATCAGCTGCTTTGCAATAATTGAATAAAAAACATACTTTCATATAGACATATATCATCATGATCAACCCATTACCGGCTCACTACAGAGCACGGGTCTCCTCTCAGAGTGAGAAGGGTTTTGGCCATAGTCTACCACGCTGGCCAAGCGGATTGGCAGACTTCACACACCTTTGAGAACGTTATGGAGAACTCTCAGGCATGCAGGTTTCCTCACGATGTTTTCCTTCACCGTTAAAGCAAGTGATATTTAAATACTTAAAACGCACATAACTCCGAAAAGTTAGAGGTGCGTGCCTGGGATCGAACCCACGACCTCCGATTAGAAGTCGGTCGTCCTAACCACTAGGCTATCACAGCTTCTACTAGGCTATACGTTGCAATAAGTAATAATGTATTTCTTTGTTACAGTCCACTAAAGACGGAGGACCTGTCATCTGCAACAGCTGCAATGCAGCGATCAGCGGCAGGGTAAGCTTATTCAGATATCTATACAGCTCAAGGTGCTTGAGAGGCGAGTGGTCCAGTTGCGAAAGTGCATATAAGCCGATTGCGCTGTTTAAACTACTCGGTATAATAACTGAATGGGCGACCTCACAGAAATCCTAATAATATAAGGCATTAGAACTGCTGTGTACCACTCCACTTCAAACTATACAGAAGGCATGTCACCGCCTTATTACATAGTTCTGCGCAATCACACAAACACATTTAGGCTCAATGCTGTGCAAATAGAATTAAGCCGCAGGATTAGCGCGTTAAGGTTGCAAATGCGTCGCATCGTTCGCTTACCTGACACATTGTTGCGCTTGCGACGTCCGCGTCCTCAGCACGGCGACAAGGTCACGCGTACAACGCATTTCTAGTGCCGTATATTATTAGGATTTCTGTGGGTGACCTATTAAAAATCCACCTATATAAGCACATTCTAAAACATCTAGAAAATTAAGAATGTTATAAAACCTTAGTCTGGAGCCAACTGAAATGGTGTTGTCTACGAAATTCTCTAACTAAATTCACGGGAATGAAATAATATATTGCCAAACTTTTCGATAAGAAACAACGGTAAAAAGGTGGGTCTATTTCCTAACTTGCAAGATTAGTTTAGGATGTGCGTAGGATCGTACAATAACAAAATTTAAGCAGTCGACATCAGTGAAACTACATTAGAGGTCAATCTATAGTACATAAGAGGGTTTTATCTAAGGTGAAACATAGATAGGTTGAATTAAACAATGTACGAGTACCTACGTAACACAAGTCACAAACAAATCAATCAATCACGATAGATATAGGTACTGTTACCAGATACTGTGGCGTGGCGACCGGAACGGACAGATTAAAGGAATTACATGCATTTATCTATTGCATCGACATAGCTCATCGTGTCGCGAAACTGAAGTGGCAATGGGCGGGGCATATTGCTCGAAGAACAGATAAACGTTGGTATGCTAAGATGCTCAAATGGCGACCTCACACCAGATACTCAGTGTTGGAAGACCTACTCAGTGGACGGTGACAAATACTTTTCTAGTTTAAGATGATTTTCTAGTCCTATATATTATATTCAAAAATCTTATATTTAAAGATAAATTATGTTTAAAATCGACGAGGGAGAAGTCGGGGCTTATGAATTTTCCGACTTTAAAATAAACACTTTAAGACTTCAACATAAAAAACAACAAACCAATTACGTTGTCACACTCACTCGGTTATGGTCTAATGGAGTGTATGTTATTATACGGGTCATTCCAAAGAGCAACCTCCCCTTCCGTACGAGAAGCGCTAACCGCAATGCTTGCGTCTGCCAAAAACCCTGACCATTCGCTCGAAAAAAACATGTAGAGGCGCCCGCGTCGCCAAAAAGTGTGTGAATTCTTTAACGATTGAGTATTTAAATATGAAAAAAAAAACATTCCCAAAACGATGCGCGAAAATATCAAACATTGGCATACGCTTAAAACATGTGAGCGAACGAACGCAAGAAATAGGAAAAGCTTAAATAATAAATTAGTAAGATGAAGTAATAACACACATACAAGAACTCTCATATTTTACATTCTTGAATACTTAAAATGGTAAAATTCTCCTTGAATTCACTATGGGGTGGATATCTGTTTAATCGGTTGGCAGTTTCAATGCAGTTATGTCAAATGCTATAGAAATGTATTCAAACTGCAATTTTGCAATCAGCGTGCAGTCCAAAAGCCATCAAAGCCAAAAAATTATATTTCTAGCGGGCTTTAGATAAAATGGTGAGCTCTAACCCTGAGATCTATAGATCGTATTCTGAGTCAGAATAGTAGAGTCAGAATTTCTGACTCTACTCAGACTCAAGACCAAGTTCAAACGAGACAGATTTATGTCGGGGACATACATGTTTATGTCCCGTTTTAACCCTTTACCGCATAGGAATCCAAATATGGATTTAAAATTTTTAAATTAGTTTTTTAGTTTACAGAAATATTATTTTTTAATAACCAAATATAAAATCTTATTAAACAAGGCTTCCTGTAACGATTAGCATTTTTTGCTGCCTATGGTAAGAGTCAACTGTCAATCTATTTGATGTTATGTGGAGACTATTTGACGCGTGTGGTGTGATTAAACTTTGTACAAATTTCATCGCTTGAAAAAATATTTAAAACGGTACGTGAAAAATCTGATATTTTTTATATTTGCTCTCTGAATATCTAAGAATGTGGGTTTGTTGCGTTTGTTGTGATTTTTCTTGTTTTTCTTCATTTTTGAGCCTATTTTTTTATTTGCCATATTTGGCTTCGTATGCATTCCCGTCAAAGTACTGTCGATCAAATATGGCTTCGTATGCATTCACGCTTGCTTTGTTTTGTTTGCAGAAATGGATTTTGCTCGCTTTTATGTTGCTATTGCGCTTTTTTTACTATGTTCCTGTGTGTATATTCCATTTGACTATGGCTAGAAAACGTGGTCGTCCAGCTAGTATTCTCGGAACACCGTCCATAAGTCATTGCCACCAGAAGTTACTGCCAGAAAACGTGGCCGTCCACGTAGCATTATGGGAACACTAATCTCAAGCTGAATTGTTACTCCATCCAGCTTACAGGTGATTCACTGATACCTTGTAAAAAGGCCCGAAACGCGCCAACTGGGCATCAAGATCTGCCTTTAGATACTGTTCGTTGTGATAACTTGGCTCATTTTCCTAACTGGGCAAAAAATCGTCAAATATACCAGAATTGTACGAAATTTCGTTCATTCAGAAAGTGTGAAAAATGTCAAGTTTATTTATATGCTACAATGACAAAAGAAACTGCTTCACAGATTTTCATAATGCATAATTTTGTTTTTCACTAAATGCATACGAAGCCAAATATGGATCTTATATGATTTTACTAGAATGCATATGAAGCCATATATGGCTTCGTATAGCAATTTCTAAAATAAATAACTTTTTTTTATTTTACTGACTAAGACTGCTTAGTAAGGCCAAATAAAAGATATTTTCACTATTAAAAAATTTTTTTTTCATCTCCTTCATAATTCATGCAATAGAGGGTTAACTCTGTCTTGAGTCTGAATTGAGTTAGAGCATGTTCAATAGATCTCAGCCTAAGTCCACTCCTGGGCGTGTTACTCGATTGTTCATACATATTAATAGCAAATCTGCACCATATTTGGTGGACAGTGCTAATGCAATCTGGCGCTAAGCGAGACCAAGTCTATTAAGCTTGCTTATTAAGTTGAAATGGAAAGACCGGCCGAGGCATGGTCGTTCTGAATTCGATTAGACAAATCACAAGGTAAATTATAGAACGGTGAAAACAAGACATCAACATAAAAGACCTTAATTTACTGATTTGCAAAAATACGTAGTTGTATTTATTTGCTGTTAATTTTTTAACACAACTTTATAATCAGCCGTTAAGGTACATGAGATGGCTAGTCAATCATAAAGATAGAGCCTCAATAGCGCAACGGTCACGTCAGTGATGGATGCGTGGACTGAATACCGAAAGGTAGATGGTTCAAATCATCATCCGTTGCACTACTGTCGTATATCCACTTCCAGCACAAGCTTTACGCTTATTTGAATGGGAAAGGGTAATATTAGTCATGTTCAGCATGGCTAAGATTGTTAAAAAAATTCAGATTCATACACCACACATTTTTAAAAGCAGATCATTGTGGTCCGCGCAATCCTGCGTAAAACGTAATCCGTGGTTTTAACAACAATCCAGATAGCCGTAGAAACATACAACCTAATCAAGTATTTGTTCGTCCGCAGATAGTGACAGCGCTGAACAAGAAGTGGCACCCCGAGCACTTCACGTGCAGCACGTGCCGGAAGCCGATCGACGGCGCCAAGTTCCACCAGCACGACGGCGGCGTGCACTGCGTGCCGTGCTACACGCAGCACCACAGCCCGCGCTGCCACGGCTGCGGCGACCCCATCACTGACGTGAGTAAAGACCGCAGATAGTGACAGCGCTGAACAAGAAGTGGCACCCCGAGCACTTCACGTGCAGCACGTGCCGGAAGCCGATCGACGGCGCCAAGTTCCACCAGCACGACGGCGGCGTGCACTGCGTGCCGTGCTACACGCAGCACCACAGCCCGCGCTGCCACGGCTGCGGCGACCCCATCACTGACGTGAGTAAAGACCGCAGATAGTGACAGCGCTGAACAAGAAGTGGCACCCCGAGCACTTCACGTGCAGCACGTGCCGGAAGCCGATCGACGGCGCCAAGTTCCACCAGCACGACGGCGGCGTGCACTGCGTGCCGTGCTACACGCAGCACCACAGCCCGCGCTGCCACGGCTGCGGCGACCCCATCACTGACGTGAGTAAAGACCGCAGATAGTGACAGCGCTGAACAAGAAGCGGCACCCCGAGCACTTCACGTGCAGCACGTGCCGGAAGCCGATCGACGGCGCCAAGTTCCACCAGCACGACGGCGGCGTGCACTGCGTGCCGTGCTACACGCAGCACCACAGCCCGCGCTGCCACGGCTGCGGCGACCCCATCACTGACGTGAGTCACTTTCTACTTTCCTATGGGAAAGCGATTATGAACCCTATTCCCTTGTCGTAAGGTTCTCCGTAACAATACAATGACTTTTTCATCCTATATCTTTTAGTTCCACCACTATTGGAATAGCTGACGTTCGGATCTGTTATGTGTTAGGGGAAAAGTATTATTGTTATGATTTTCAGTCGGTATAAAATAACTCACCTGTGGCGCTAAATACTAATGAACTGTTATCAGGCGTGATCATCTTACACCGTAGTCTGTGAGATGGGTGATGTCATATTTTGTTTGTGGTTCAATTGTGTGTGCGTTTGCGACTCTCATCACGTAAACACCATTAGTCCTTGCTTCATTTTACTGAATGCACCGATATCGATGCAGAATGCGCAATGAGGGGGATATTTCCTCGACATCCATATTTGGACCACACAATGGGAGTTTGTATTTAACCATAAAATGAGTATTCATACTTATCAGCTAATTATAACTTAGGTGTGAACACATACCTATACAATATACATACTAGTCCGTTGTGAATATTCACAGCGTGCGTATATGTAATAATACTAGCTTGCAGCAGTACAGTAGATTATGCTGTCCTTATCACACTTTTAGAGTTTTTTTTATAATAAATTAATTGTTTTTTGACGTTTTCGACGTCAGAGTACCGAGTAGGTACCCCCACCCCCACGCTCCCCCGCCACGCGGAGCAGGCCCATCGTCATTTTTCAGAGCCTTATTTTTCGATATGTTTAGGGATTTTGACAAAAAAACAGGGCGGGTGGGTTTGTAATAATCTTCGGTCGAGACGCTCGTATAATTAGATATCAAACTTCACAAGGTAAGTTCGTTTGATTCTTAATTAGGTATACTTCGCATCTCTCCGAAGATTATTATAGCTTACAAGCTTATCCCCAGCTTCGCTCGCGTGATAATTAGATAAACTTTGCTAGGACGAATAAGACACCGAATAAAGTTAGTCTAGTAGTAGTTAGCTAGCAAAGTAGCCTATGTTACTCTCCGTTCTTTCTCTATCTTAATCTCTATGCCAAAAATCAAGTCAATTAGTTACTTAATTAGGACGTAGGTAAAGGAAGTACAAACAAACAAACATACTTTCGCATTTATAATATTAAGTATTGATAACGATTATGTGCCTACTTGTTTTGATTTCTGTTTCTCTGTTAATTAGCAGGTATATTTAAACTATATATTTTTACTGTCTAACCTATTGTGACCTTTTTATTGGATCAAACCTTGTATTGATATGTAAACAGCACTGTTGATTACAAATAAATAAAATAAAACACTAATTCATAACAACGAGATAAACACAAACAAAGTACTCTTTAGGCCTTGAATTTGACCAAAATGTGTAGACACCTCAATCTCTCGAAAAAGAGAACAGAAGATCTAGAGTTTCTTGTCAAGTTAACGTTAACTTTGCGTACATTTATCGTTCGCAGCCAAACTGCAATTTGCAATAGACAGTCCAAATGCAGTCCAAATGCAGTCCATTTGTCCACTTGTCTTTTGTACCTTCTACTCTAACTAATTGGCTGATTAGTAAGAATTATACGTGTGTTTGTTTTCGACTTTAACACCTGCGTCAACAAATACAGAGGGTGTGACTAATTAGACAATTTTCGTGGAAAACGACACGAAAATCATTGTCATTAGATGTCGTCACGATGACCAAATATAGCGGAACCTATTCGATAGCGAAACCACATGAGTAGATATCCCTACAGAGAGGAAGCTTCAAACAAGCGGCCCGCTGTATAGTCTGATTTTAAATTGGGTGGAATTCTGACAGTTGTCATTTAAAAATAGAATGAGTTATTTGTATGAAAAATTGCGTCACCACCTGAAGTTGGATTTTACCCCAAACTAAAGTACCTGAAGTATCTGTTTATTTTTTTTTTATTCAAGTACAAGTTAGCCCTTGACTGCAATCTCACCTGATGGTAAGTGATGATGCAGTCTAAGATTGAAGCGGGCTAACTTGGAAGAGGTATGTATACCCCTGATAGGTTTCTACACGGCATCGTACCGGAACGCATCGCTTGGCGGCACGGCTTTGCCAGTATCTGTCAGGCATTTGTCACATCTACATGAGGCAATTGATCTTTATTTATATGTAAGTTTTGAAGTTATTATCTTTTTTGTGGGAACTGTTTTATCTCTGGTAGTTATAACATTAAGAAACGTAAGAATTCCACGGATTGAAAATCAGAGTATAGGTACACATAGAGTGTCCGTGAACCGTTGGCGAGAGCTCATGTGTGAGTGTACCTACAGCGGGCCGTTTGTATCAAGCTTCCTCTCTGTAGGGATATCTACTCATGTGGCGAATCGTCTCACGGGCGTCCCACGCGCGGTTGTCAAAATCGCTTAATAAGACACGCTGTAAATGGCATTAGCTCATGTTGTTTTTTTTCGTTGACTCGCAAATGATGGGTAATTAATTTGAACAGTTGAATAGATTACAACTCACTTTTTACGTTTCTTTTTTTTGCTAAGCTTCTTGTTAGGTGTGTTTTCCGCCTTTGTTGGCAATGACTAATAGTAAATTAAAAAAAAAATCCACGACAAAATGCGGCGTCCCCTGGTAGCCTGACACCTTTAAACGTAGTTATGAACCTGCTCTGACATAATACCTGTGTATTGTGTAATGAAAAAACCGCTTCACAATTGGCTCAGTACTTTTCAGGAAAATTATACAAAAAACGCACAAAAACACACACAATCTGGCATGTCAATCTCATATGCAGATGCTCTAAGGTTGGGATCTATAGAGCGTGCTCTGACTTTACTCACACTTGAGACAGAGTTGAAACGAGACATATTTATGTCAGGGACATATTTGTCCCGTTTTAACTCTTCTCAAGTCTGAGTAGAGTAAGACTCTCAGAGTATGCTCAATAGATTTAAGCCTAAAACTTTAGAGAATCAAAATAAACGACACTATATTGTATATGGTACTCAGATAGAGGTGATCTAGTTAACCTTTAACTGTGGACACTTATTTTTTGTAACACTACCATGGACATGGGGTCTCACAGACCCCTAAATTGTTCGGCGTCATTTATATTAATAGGTAATAAAATTTATTAAAAAAAGCAGTTCAAGTGGATGTAAGGATTATAAATAATAAGATTTTAAAAATATATCAGAAATATTTATTACAAAATACAAATTATTACAATAAAAACGAAAAATATCACTTTTCAGACTAAATTGGCAGTGAGATCACTTAAAGTTTTATAAAATAATTTTTTCTTTGAAAAATCAATGTTAATGTTATTTTTTATTGAAGTTTAATACATTTTTATTTAAAGAAATAAAAAAGTTCATTCTTAACTGTAAACAAAAAATTTTTGACAAAGAGTCAATTACCCTATAATTATGGACATTCAATGGGGGTTTGAGCATTGCAGATATTCACACATTTGTTGGCAGTCTTTCTATGTAGTTTTGGTGGATTAAGGTTACATTTTCTTGGTCTTCTTCTTGAGTTTCGACATCATCTGGAGGAACTTCATCATCAGGCGGATTATCTAAATGCAATGTTTTTGTCGTCTTCTGCTTCCCAATCGTTTCTTATACAAGTATTTTTGAACCAGAAGTATTTGGTTTATTATTTTTGACCATTTTGAACCTAAAATCTAAAACAAAAGTAAGAATAAAAAAATATTGTTTCAATAAGAACTATGGACATGGGGTCTCACGGACCCCGTTTAAATTTTAAATACGTGTAACTTACGTATATGGCACCGGACAGCGCAACTTCCTCCTTCGTCGAGCGTTTGGTGACTTAACTCGAAGCTACTGAAACGGTCACTCGCGTGGGGTGGCGGGAAATATGTTATTTTAAGAAATCAACAAGAGCCAAAGGTCTGTGAGACCCCGTGTCCACAGTTAAAGGTTAATTATTAAACGATCCACAACTAATCCATACGAAGTTATCACGGCATATTTAACGGCCTCAGTCCACGCGGACAAAGATGTGGGCAATCAACTATCAAAATATTAAGTATCAAATAAATAAAAATTAAATAGGTTTTGTTAAAAAATAATAATTCAAGAGATGCCTTCCCGCGATACCATTATCTATTTCTCAAATCGGAAAGAATTTTTCTGCGGCGGAAAAACAAATTAGCCTCTTTATAATCACATAAACACATCCATTAAGCAATTTAAAATAAAAGCATAAAAAAAGCTTTAATCGTGTATGTTTTATAATTACATGCCTACCCTACTTGACCTTGCATCCTCGGTCGAGTGTACATGAGACTTTGAGACTGGAGATAAGTTATCTACAGACGTGCCGACGCGATGACCCAACACGGCCTACGAAGGTTGAACCGATAGTGTCGGGTGAGGGTAGTCATCGAACTAATTAATATTACAAATGTTTAAAGATTTGATGACTAATCACAAAACACCGACAGTAGAAATAGTAACGGAAACCTTTTCTGTTTAAAAGACTTTTACAAAGTGCTTTTAAAAAGTCAAATGATTATTACAATTGGATCGGAATATCCATTCTATACCGAGAACTAGCAAGAAACGCTGCGGTTGTATAAAAAGGCTGGCGACAAGTGACTGGATAGTGAAGGCATAGGCTGGGATCGAATAGAATAAAAAAGTTTTGTATTCAAATAAACTTTTACATGATAATCGTCAATTGAATCTAGCACTGGGTGGTGTTGAATATATTTAACGGCTGACAGAACGATGACAATTACTCTCAAAAGATAGGTCATTTGTGGTCTGAAGTGAATCTGTTTGTATGTCTATAGATCTGTCCGGTTGGAAACGAACTGCAGCCAACAAGTCGGACCGTCTGTAGTCTGCTATCGCGAGAAGGAACAATTGTAAACAAAATGCGTGACTCAGATGAGTCAGATAACCGCAGCGTGAGGTGTCAACTAATGAATGGCAAACATAAAAACTTAATGTATATCGTAATATCGATTTATGTTTCCGATCGATTAGTTTTTGTCTGTATGATGTAATCCATACACTATTATTAAAGAGGCTTCCCTGACTAACTGGCATCCTCTTTCCAAACCTTTATTTGGATTATTGTGTGACCTTGTTACAACACGTCGCGTGGCACAAGTCGAATGCACTGGGTAAGCACAGATTACAATCGCAAGTGTTATTGAAGGGCCATTAGGTGAACCGGTGAAAAAAAGATGGCCGCCGAACAAAAAAAAATTCTCTCCATACAAATTTTTTGGGTTCTTTTCAAGAGGCTCTGCAGAACAATTTTGTATGGAATCTTTTCCCTTAACTATTTATATACGTCGAACTTATGGGTCTTCCTTCAGAAAAATTCTGAAACGTCATGATTGTGGAAAATTTACTAGAGTACCTCATGGGTCCTCCAAAACTACCAGTCATACAAGCATGGTCCCAAACAAATGTTGTTAAAGACCTTGGGCCATTGGGTGAACGGGTAAAAAAAAGATGGCCGCCGAACAAAAAAAAATCTCTCCATACAAATTTTTTGGGTTCTTTTTAAGAGGCTCTCTTAGACATTTTTGTATGAAACTTTTTCCCCTAATACACGTATAGAATAGAATAGAATAGAATAGAAAAGTTTTTTATTCAAATAAACTTTTACAAGTGCTTTTGAATCGTCGATTGAGTCTACCACAGGTTCGGAATGCAGTTCCAGCCGAGAAGAACCTGCAAGAAACTCGGCGGTTGCTCTTTTAAAAAAAATAACATTATAACAATTATTATTATTAATGTACATGATTGAAATGCCGTCTCGCGCATTGCTGGAACGAGTTAAATCCAAGCTTTTTTATCGTTTATATAATCTTCAATTGTATAATAAGCTTTTTTTATGAGCATACTTTTAATAAAGTTCTTAAACTTGTGTAAAGGCAAGTCTAAGACATATTTTTTATTCAGATAAACTTTTACAAGTGCTTTTGAATCGACAAATGAATCTACCACTGGTTCGGAATGGTGCTTACAATTCTACACGTTAAGAAGGGCAGACAAAAGTAGCCCCATTTCCGACGGCGGCACCCGTTCACGAGCATGACGCATGATCCAGCCATTGCTTCGCTCAACCATATTTGAGGGAACGTATAAGTAAATAGAACTTAAAGATTTTGTTTCACAAAAAATACAAAACGTAGTGAATGTGGAAAATTACCAGAGTACCCTAACGGCCCTCAAAAACTATCAATCATAGAGACATGGTCCAGAAACTAAAAATGTTCAAGACCTTAGGCCCTTTGGTGAGCCAGTAAAAAAAAGATAGCTACGGAACAAAAAAAAATTCGTTTCCATACAAAATTTCTTTTTAATTTTTTTTACCAATATTGAAGAGACTACAAGGCCCGCGAGCTGCTTGCAGCTCGCGCACCGAGCGCAACACTAGTTATATAATATGATTATAAAGGATTGTTTATCATCACTCACAATATGATTACATCTAATAAAAAAAACTAATAGTAAAAGTGCTCTTATTCGTATGAAGTTGGACGCGTTGGATCAAACAAGTCAAATGCACCAGCCTAAAACTCCCAACGTTGGTGCGAATGTTGGGGCTAATGCTATTTTGTTGATCCACTTCCGTTGGGGCCAACGTCTATCCGAGGGTATGCGGAGTGATTTGGGGGCTCACCGCATTATGAATTTATGACCCCAAGAGAACCCAGCCAACAAACCAGCTCAGTGTGAAGATGAAGATGAGAATGACCCCTCTCCTTTAATAACAATAGGTTGTTATTAAAAGCTGAGAGGGATCATTTTCATCTTTATCTTCACACTGGGCTGGTATCCGCACATAAACCCTGAAGGTCAGTTATGCATGGTTTGCCTCTCCCGCTGATATTGTGACTCCAGCCATCCAAAGTCACTCCAGAAGCCTAACAGGCTGCCCATGTTGTCCAGGACTTCTTGGAGTGAGGCTGGTGATCCCAGGTGGGTCGCATGTTGTTCAACCACGCCACGTACACTCCAGGAGCACGTGATGGAGGGGTCACGACCCACATAAATGGGAAACACGTGACAGACATATTTCCCCCACAAAGTTGTTTTGAAGGTCGGCATTTCGGCAACTCTATACGTATGGTCGTCGTAACATAATAACATCGTGGGTGCAAGTGATTCACCCTGCAGTGTGTCGGGCTTGTGTCGGGGCCCGAACGCACCTTATTCGGCGACGAAAGTATCTGCACGCCTTCACTTTTGTACGCATATTATGTCTATTTCAATGATTACATCAACATACGTAGATATCTACTAAAGAGACATAATCATAATGTAGATACTAATGCGCGATGTTCTGACAATGCAAATCGATGTTTGATATAGGTACCTATCGTTAATCCATGCAAAACGGATTGATACTTCAGGGCCGTATTGTGAATTTATGCCACTCCGATCGCATGTCTCTCAAGGGAAATATATTCCTCATTAAAAATGCGTATTTTTACAAACTGTGCTCAAACATTAACTGAATTCTGCCAGAATTTCAAGAACAATAAAATTGATTTTAAGTACACTATACACTTTGCCAAAATTCCAAAGACACATGGCACAAAGTATTTATAAACACTCAAAGACAAAACAATGAGCATAGAGTATAATACGTAATTGAAGTTGACGCAACAGATCGACAGACTTTGCTCGCATCCACGAGCACTTTTGCCACGGATAATAGAATAGAACAGGATAATCCCTAATAGGGTCTAATCTATACTATTAGGCATAGATACTTATTTTCTCATCGGTGCTATTAGGTATTATAAATGCGATAGTAATTAGTAACTGTCTGTTATGCTTTCACGCCTAAACCGCTGTACTGATTTAAATGAAATTTGGTGGAGAGATAGACTAGGATCTTGGAGGAGGACATAGGCTACTTTTTATCTCGGAGAATTCCCGGGTTCCCAAGGGATTTTTAAAACCTATATCCACGCGTAGAAAGTCGCGGGCATCAGTTAGTAGAGTTATAAATAGAAACAGACGATAATGGTAAAAATATCTAAAGGGGTGCTATAAAAAGGCGGGATGTTATGTTATGCGAGGGAGCTGTATAAGTTCTTAAAGAAACTAATTATGGATACTTATATGAATATTGCTGAAACATTCCTAAATTGTTATAGTTAAGTGTTTTACTATTAATCCACCCCGTCAACAAAATGGTCTATAGTTTGACGGAATGATGATTAATTACTGTAGTAATTGTTTTTGAAGCATAAAAGAAAACTATTAACAACTTCTGGCACGCAAGTTAATGATTCCACTTCAGCCATAATCTGCCGCAAAGCATCCGATGCGTTCCAGAAGCGAGCTGAATAGCCAGTCCCCTTCCTTAAAAGTCGGCAACGCATTAAGGTTCCTCAGGTGCTGCTAATGTTCAATGTGCGGTAATCACTTAACATCAGGTGACCCGCTTGCTCGTTTGTCCGCTATTATTATTTAAAAAAATGATTTTAATTTTTTCTGCCACCAATTCCAAATCTATCAGAACAGAATAAAGGCGGGCACTTGTATACAGGGTATAAGGGGACCGCTATCGAAAACTTAGCGCTATTATTATACTACCTAAACACAATCCAATACCAATAACCATTTGTCTTACACTTATAGTATTAGTGGTTTAGTACTAAATATTTTTCAAACCGGCTAAGTAGGTATGACGTGCAAAACTCGGGGTATTGACCTCGCGAGCGGCGGGCGCGCGGCGACAGCTTTAGATGTTTAGGCGTCAGCTGATTGCGTTACATTGCGAACTTACGAAAAATACAAATACTTTAATTTTTTTCGCGTTTTTTGTTGTGGTATCTTGTCAGTAATCATCACTACTATTAACAGTTACCGTCAAACTTCTTGGGCAAATGACCTTTTTAGATCTCTATGGTGGGTAACTCCCGGCACGTAAGTCGAGCGGTGACCTTCAAGTGCGCGCAGCGTCGTACGAGTGAGCGGGACACAGTACGATTGGAGAGCCAATCAATGCTTACGTGGGATACGCGAGAGCTAATCAGTGAACGATCCCCACGGCCTCCCCGGGACCCCCTCACCACCCGAGATACCTCATTTTCGAGTCGACGCTTGACTTATTTGCCGTGACTTGTAGATCAGTAGACCTTTGCCTCCCGCTTTCCCCTTTTTTGCCCGGATGTGTAGGTACAATGCGCTAACCTATCCCCACTATGTCACTTCATGCTCAAGAAGTTTGCCGGCAATTGTAGCTGTCTTCATTTCCGCTAGCGGTCCCCTCACACCCGATATAAACGATGATACAAATCGACATAGTCGTATCTACAGGACTACGTATTATAGGAGGAGTGTGCAGATTTTTCACAAACAGGCGTGATGTCATCGCGGAGACAATGGCGTTATTTGTGGAACGAATGCCACTCAGCACTAACTGCGCCGAAGTGCCGCCTCCTCTGGGACCGGAATTAAATTAATACCGTGGATTGTAATTCTACAGATAAAGTTTCGACGCCGTAGTCGAAATCTTACAAAAACTGTTGAAAGTGGCAGTTCATGGTTCTAGTGCTGAATTGAATAGAGAAGCAAAAGTAAATAAGATAAGACTCAAGGTTTTTGTTTTATAATTTCAAATGTCTTTCCCAAAAGGGTTCATTCTACATGCCACGCCTCGAATGTGATCTTCGCTATGAAATAGAAAAATGATTGGAAACAATCTTCTTAACTGACAGTAAGATAAGACTCAAGGATTTTGTTTTTGTAATTTTAAATGTCTTTCCCAAAAAGGTTCATTCTATATGCCATGCCTCGAATGTTATCTATAAAATAGAAAAATGATTGGAAAAAGTCTTCTTAATTGAAAGTTTTTCCAAACTCTACTACAGAATCTGAATTGTTTTATTTTAATCTGAAATTCCTGAATACACTTTTAAAAACCAGGGAACTGTGGGCTTCGAGTATCGCCGGCTCCTCCGTAATTTTAGACACGTCTTTTAAAAGTTTCTTCGGGATTTTGCTTCAAGTACCTACCTATAGGTAAACATAATATATAGAAAATTATAAACAGGCAGATGTAATGCGTGTATGTATATGCACACATGATGGTTTTCCATGGTGAAAAGAGCCCGTGGGCCGTGACCTCGACTTTACAACGGCCGAGTTTTTTACTGGTTCTTCTCGGTTGGAACGGTATTCCGAACCAGTGGTATATTCAATTGACGATTCAAAAGTACTTGTAAAAGTTTATTTGAATAAAAAACTTTTCTATTCTTTCTATTCTATTCTATTTAATAAACTGCTTTTACAAAATAATCAATATTTATGTAAATGTGTAATTTCTGTTGATTGCAGCGCGTGATCCAAGCCCTGGGCGCGTCGTGGCACGCGCACCACTTCGTCTGTGGCGGGTGCAGGAAGGAGCTGGGCGGTGGCGGTTTTATGGAACAGGTATATCCTTTATTTAAAAAAAAACGAAAAATATTACAATGGAAATCAGAAGGCCTATCTATGTCCAGCAGTGAATGCTTACAGTCTGGTAAATACACATTATATGATGAAATTGGATTCTACAATATGTATGTAGTCCGTAAATGGCTACATAGTCCTACAAATTTAGTGGAACGATTTCCCACCCGAGTGAATCGAAATGTTTAACACCTGCGCACTTGAGTGAGAGAGCTACCTCCATCGAGAATTTTCATAGAGGAAAAACTTGGTCGTCTCGTCAAAACGAACCTACTCACGAAGATTCAGCCTGTTATTGATCACTAAAAATTTGGTCGTCGTTTGCCGGATCAAAAGTCACTTTACTATCCTTTCAAAAATTGCATTTTTCCAATATTGTATTTTTTTTATTTTTTATATAGGAATAGCGGGCAACTGAGCGAGCGGGTCACCTGATGTTAAGTGATTACCGCCGCTCATGAACATTAGCAGCACCTAAGGAACCACTAATGCGTTGCCGGCTTTTGAGGAAGGGGACTGGCTCTTCAGCTCGCTGCCGGAACACACGGATGCTTTGCGGCAGATTACAGCTGAAGTATGGTCGCTAGCCACACTGTGGCGGATTCGGGGTAGGATCCTACCACAAAGCGGTGATACCGTCCAGATTAAGTTGTGTGGTATCAGGCACAACGACCCGTAGGGGGGACTGAGAGCGTCAGGGCCTCGTTAGCATATTGGCAGGGTGCACCGCGCGCAGGTGAGGTTGACTTTGGCCACATAGGTGGCATTTGGGCCACTTACACCCCATGTTTACCGTCAGTTCCATAAATCCGTTTAACATGTTTAAACGTTCGTTCCAGGCCGGTCGTCCATACTGCTCGTCGTGCTACGCGGACAAGTTCGCGTCGAGATGCGCCGGCTGCGGCACGCCCATCGTGGACAAAGCTATCATCGCACTGGACGCCAAGTGGCATCGCGAATGCTTCACCTGCTCCGTAAGTACCCACTGTCTCCCATTTGTTTTTTGCTTTTGGGGGAAATCCTAAAGTCTAAGATCCTTCCGGGGAAAGGTTAGGTTTGTGGGATGCCTTCGGTGGTATAACCCCCGTCACGTAAGTCGACCGGTGACCTTCGAGTGCACGCAGCGTCGTGCGAGTGAGCGGGACACAATACGATTGGAGAGCCAATCAGCGCACGAGGGATCCGCGACAGCTAATCAGTGCTTACGAACGATCCCCACGCCCTCCGCGCGACCCCCTCACACCTCGAGATACCTCATTTTCGACTTCTGCGCATTGAAGGTCACCGGTCGACTTATTTGGGCCTACTTATAGCTCACTGTTCAATTGAGCTAATTCTAACGCCGGAATTCGAATTCGGTGCGATTTTATTCAATCGCGTTTCTAAACGGTTTGAAGTTTCGTTTCATGAAATATCTGCTCTCAACAAGGAATAGTCATTATCAAAGCTCTACAGCCATGGGCGAGCCTTCGCTTGGTCCAGCAAACACCAGTGGACGCGGTCAAAAGTAGCTTCTTTCCAGCTCCGGATCCCCAAAAATCTCCGGATCGAGAGTAGATTTAATAAAAACTACCATATTTTTCCAAGTTAGCCCGCTTCCATCTTAAATTGCATCGTCACTTATCATCAAGTGAGATCGCAGTTAAGGACTCAATTATGTCCCTTTCCACTCTATCAATTCATTGGTCTCTAGGTCTTCCCTGGCCGTAAAGTTTGATGTCCAGCAACTTAATTTTGCTTTGTACCGTCTATGTGTTGCAAATGTCCTGCCCATTGCATTTTTGATAGTTTAATGATTTCGACATGCAATAAAACAGGCGGTTCTTCAAAAATTCATTTACATAATTTATGATTGTAAATGATAAGCCAAAACCATTATCCTGAACAGCACCAAATATGCATCTCAAACACCTTTCGTTCGAAAATTGAAGACAGTTTTGGATTGGCTGAAGTAAGGTTTTATATAAGACTAGCTGACCCCCGCGACTTCGTTCGCGTATTTTTCTTTGCTATAAACCTCACGGAGCCCGAGACCTTTCCAACGAATGCAAAACCGTGGAAATCGGTTCGTGCGTTCTGGAGTTATAGCGTCAGGAAGGAAAACCCGACTTATTTTTATGTAGTAGATTAGGTACTTCAAGAAGTCTTGACAGAATTCTTATATCGGTAGCGGTGGTAGAACAGAAATAGTAGCTGAATGGAAAACCAAAATTATTCTATCAAAATTCCAAAGAACATAGTATGAAATTCATCTGATTCTTGAGTCGTTTCCAATAATTTTTCTATTTTAAGCTTTCTAACCGATCCGAAATGTTTAAAATATCTTTTCTATGAGCACGAAATAGTTATTTTAGGTACAAGTGCGCAAAGTGGAAAATTAAAAGCCGATGCGTTTTTAGTACCGCACGTAACCGTACATTTGCGATAATAATTGTGCGCTAATCATTTTTAACGCACATTTGCAGTAATAGTCTACAGTTTCACAAGCGATAAAATAAGAGCCACTCTAAGGGCAAATGTATTGAAAAACTAATTTATATCGTTTTCTTTTCCAGAAATGCAGAAATCCCGTCACAGATTCGACATTCTCGGTGCTCGACAAGAAACCCTTGTGCGGAAAATGCGCATAAACACACACACACACACACAAGCACACTTTACTACACAATATACTATTTATTATCACACACACGTGGACCCAGCGATAGAATCCAAAGCACTTATCACACTGCCTTTTTGACACATTTAAAATGTAATTTCATAAAAAATTACAGCTTGTCAAAAGTTGAATGAGGCTTGAGGCAAGTCAAATAAGGCATTATTAAATTATGTATTTATGTAAGAATTATTAAATTACAAATTAAATTTATATATTAAAATTATATAAATGACAAATACTCTAAGTACACATGTATGTTTTGTCATATTCGCAATCAAGCTTGGCTTATGGACCCACAAAGACATTACGTTGTAAATAATTCTAGTTATTAATGATAATAATTAATTATTACTAAGTGAATAATAATAAGCTTGAGCTATGTCGGCAGAAGCACTATGTTATAAAGTTTCAAAGGGTTACTTATAAAAAATGTATACGCTTTAGCGGAACTATTTTTTTTCCAATAAATCACTTGTTTTTTTAAACGGGAGTCTTTTTATCTATATTAATTCGAAAGAGTGTCTGTCTGTTAATTTTTCACGGCCTAAACTGATTTTGAGGAGATTCGGCAGAGAGATATTAGAGGATAGGCTGCATTGGAATATGTCACTGCAGGAGCCGCTGGATACATGTGACGCAAGACCGATGCGTGTAGAGGTCCTTAAAATAGACCTCTGTCCAGCAGTGGACGTCTATCAGTTATAGAAGAAAATTTTTAGGAAGCGCTAAAGTTTATATAAAATTAACATACCCTATTCCTCTCCCTTTCGCTCCTCCTAGCTTTCTCATTTCTCTGTTTCACCTCCACTTCATTTCTCTGCGGACTCTTCACGGGACTTTTGTCTCCTTCCCTCTCTTGTATTTTGATATCTTCCGTCTCACGTTTATTTATTCCCACTCGATTTTTATCGTCAGCGTTCTCTAGAAGAAATTTTGAGAATAATAATTATTAGGGAAAAGGAAACTGCAACGCTCCCAAAAGAGTACTAACTTGTGGGATATCATTGTTTAGAGCTCATTAAGTAGAGTATGAATATATTATATATATTTACTTAAAACATAAGGAAATGGGAGGCCATCAAAGTTGTCAGTTTTAAACCATTTTTGTGATGGGAGATATCTAAAAAACTAAACCAGTTAGGAATATGATATTTCGGTATAATATGCACCATTATACTGTATTTAAACAACAAATAATAAAACAATGATTCATAAAGTACTTAGTTTGTAAGCTGTGACCAAAACAAACGATCATTTTATGGGTTTTTCTTTCACGGTTTGTTGGGATGTAGACATCGGAAATTAAATATTTCTTACACCTAAAATATGATATTATGTTGTTCATGTACGCAACCCTAAAAGAGCGAGGCCCGACTCGCACTTGACCGATTTTTATTATTCTGGTAGGGCTATACCTTGTGTATTTTTCGGTGTGTCGATATTCTCACTCGGCCTGGAGGTTTTTGGCGTATGCTGTTTCTTGTTCGGGCTGGTGGCATCCGTTCTGTTACTAGCTTTGCCGTTATTGGGCTTGGTCCTCGGAGTGGTGGCGGGCGTTCTGGAATGTTCCTTGTGTTTGGGAGTTCTGGGCGTGGTCTCTTTGCTCCTCTGAGGGGTCGGGTTGTTGCTCTTCGGAGTGCGGGTCAAGCTTGGTTCCCGGCTTATGTGGCTCGAGGCGCACTAGATGGGAAAAAACTCGTTTATGACATGTTTGTGAGAATTTTTTAGCAGTTTTTCAAAAGATCATATCTATACTAAGAATAATGAAATTATAGTGCTGTAATTCACTTAAACTTAAAGTCAAAACTGGAATTAATATGAGTTATCGTACAAACAAATACAACATTGACTATTTAGCACTTCCTTGCTTATGTAAGTATGTTCTTCAAAATGACAGCTCTCGAGCGAAATAGGGGTAATTTCGCTGTAGAATTACTGTCATTTTTAGTTAAAATTCAAATTCAAATTCAAATGTCTTTATTGCGAATATGGGTAAACCACAGGTAAACAGTGGAGATATTACAGAAACAAAAAGGTACAGCCAAATTCTGCCTATTGGCATGCAATATTTTATGATATACCTAATAAAGTGTAGTGTTAATTCCGATTATTTTTATTCCCATTCCGAATGCGTGCGGGTTATGAATACCTTATAAGGATGAGGGCACTCTCTCACTGGGACACCAGTGGTGGCTCAAGCAGTCACGCTACAACCAAAGTATACAGCTCCATGGAGGATGCCTCGCCTGGTGTCCGCTTGGTTGCGCAACAATTCGGTAGCACCGGTAGTGATCACCTGCTGGTGACGCAACCATGGTTTCTTAATGGTGCTATAATATAACTAGCGTTCTGACCGGCGCGACGCTCTCGACGAGTGTGTGCACGTCTTGTTCCCTGGGCAGCGCGCGGCGGGGCAGCGCGCGCTGCGGGGCGCGCATCAGCGGACGACGATTCCTGGGAGGAAACAATGTTTAACATAATAAAGGGTGTATTCAGACATGTTTTCCACAACGCGTCCCACGGATTCAGTACATGATTCTAGGTTCCCCTGTGGTGAAATTTTTCGTCGAATTTTCCATGAAATTTCCGATATTTTTTACCTCTTTTTTAACTGAATACTGTATAAAATCATTACTACTATCTGTCTCAACGCAATTATAAATGAAAAAGTAATTATTTCATTATTTTCACTTAAAACGGTAATGTTATCAAATTTAAGATTGTCGTCGAACAGCTGATTGCTAGTGAACTAGAGTGAATACAGGTCGTTAACCTACATTCGTACTGGCCTTGAATTTATAATGAGGCTCGCGGCGCAGTCAAAAGAAGTGCCGGACGCGCGACGTCAAGGCCACGCTTTAACTCATAAAAGTCTCATATTGTGAATTTTGCGCGGAGCGTTGCGTGCGTTGTGATCGCGTTGTATGCAATACATTGCGCGCTCAAAAATGGCAATATTTGAAACCAATCATTTCTGACATAAATGAATTCCGTATTTTCACATAACACATTAAATGCAACCTTACCTCAAAGTTTTCATTAAGATGTCATTTACACCCTGTATAATACCCCCACAAATTAATATTCAGCGACTATATTTAGCACTTCTTTGCTCGATATTATCACAGGGTAGTGATAATAACCGGGACCAACATTTTACACTCGCAAGTGTACATTTCGAGTTTCGACACGTTTTTGTGGTTTACGGACTACTAGTTACTGCGTTTGCGTGAATTTCGGTTTTTCAAAAATCCCGAGGGAATCGTGGATGTCCGGTTCCCGTTCCCGCTCCCTTTTTCAACCTTTATACCTACGCAGAAGTATCCTCTCAAATCCAGAGCTCTTTTTACCTGACGCCAACTGTACTTCAGCTGGCTCAGCAATCCAAAGAAGATCTTGGCTTCCGACAAGCCGCCATTCATACGTGCTTTCATACTGGATGATATTCGCATGTATAGATATTTACCTCGGGGACTTTTTGGGACTCTTTGGATGTTCCTGTTTGTTGTGTCCTTGCTTGCTCCGCCCGCTGACGCTTGCGCGCATTTTCGAAGTGCCGCTATGAATATGATTGTGTTTTTATTATTTATTTTATTTATTTGAAATATTTATTGCACACACACCGAAAAATAACAATGCACGATAGATACATTGCCATAGTGTAAAGGCCTTATTGTTAAAGCAATTTCTCATACACTACCAATTCTGGAATCTTGCACGTTTCATGGTCGTAACGTTATATTTGAAAAAAGAAAAACTCCATTTTGTATGGTGTAAAAAATTATTATAGATAACTAGCTTTTGCCCGCGGCTTCGCCCGCGTGAATTTCGATTTTTCACAAATCCTTAGGGAATCGTGAATACCTTTATACCTACTTTCAAGGAAGTTTGATATAGTAATCTACCTATAGCTGTAAATATAGATTTTGGGTTTTTCAAAATCCCGCGGGAACTGTAGATTTTTCCATGATAAAGCCTATGTTTTAAGTCAGGACATAATCTATCTCCATTCAAAATTTCAGCCAAATCGGTTCAGTAGTTGCGACGTTATAGAGTAACAAACATCCAAACATCTAAACATCCACACTATCACATTAATAATATTAGTAGGATAATATGACAATGCTTATCTGAGACACCAACTAGATAGTTTGGCCTTGGATAAATCCAACGTCATCATATACGCAGAACGTTTCATTTTTCAACGTTATTTGCTCTTTCTTTCTTTCTTTCTACATATACAATGTACATAGTGAGACAACAAATGATTTAGGATTCCGGACTCGAAAATACCGCAATGGTCTCAAAATCAGCTATCAATTTCGACGGAAACATAAAATACGAACAGAGGAAGTTGATGAAAGGTACAAAACATCACCGTTTTGTACCCGGGGCAATGTAGTTGTCGACCAACCTGCTCGACTGGTTGTCCCTAGAGCTGGTGGACCGCACGTTGCCGGCGCGCACAGTGGCCAGCGAGTACATCGACAGACGCGCCTCCGTGTTGACGGCTGCCACAGACACCACAATAAATCAACTTTGGTTGTCAATATCCAGTTGGTTGCGCAACAATTTGGTGGCAGCGGTGGGAGTCACCCACTGGTGTCACCACCGCTGGTGTCTTAGTGAGATAGTGCCCTTGAATTGGTTAAACGGATGGACTTTTAAGAATCCCATGGGAACTCTTTAATTTTTCGGGATAAAAAGTAGCCTACGACCGTCCCCGGGATGTAAGCTACCTCTGAACCTTTTATCACAATCGGTAAAACTGTTTGGCCGTGAAAAGCTAGCAGACAGACAGACACACACTTTCGCATTGATAATACTAATATGGATTTTCGATACTCGAAATCTATCGTTTTCGAGTTGCGCAATCTTGCAATTATTTTGGTGTAGGTAACTATAGTGTAGTTCGTAGCAAATAAAGTTCGAACTTACTAGATTTAGGTCCAGATTTAGACCAAGTTCCAATCGATCTTTTACGTCCTTTTGGATTACTGGATCTCCTTGAGCACGATGCGTTCTGTTGGAATTTTAGATTTTTTAATATATTTTGAAAAATGACTTGTTTATTTATGAGTCCCATAGATTAAATCGCAAAAAAATATTTTCTGCCAAACTTTGAGGCGCCGCGCCGCTCAGATGCGCATTTTATATACCTACACACTAACAGGTAAAATACTGTGTAAAATATGTCATGTTAATCACTACTACGGGATAGGTACATAAACGGTTCATGATCATTGATCATAATTACGCGCCAGAAATTTTCGTTGCCTAAAAGTTAAGCCCATAACAAAGTTAAAAAAGTTTACGATTAGTCCAATCCGAGTCCGAAGAAATACGGATCGAGAAAACTTGCACAGAAGGCTCTGGAAGGCCGAATGAAGACCAAGTGGACACACATCAAACGAGTTGCAGGGAGCCTCTAGATACTAGCGCCGTAAGACCGCGGCGCGTGAAAGTCCTTTACGGTTATTCCCAGTTTGCACATTGTGGCAACGTTAAAAGAAATTCCAATATCAAAACACAATGACTTCAGAGTGAAGTCATTGTGTTTTGATATTGGAAGAAACTTTTACAGAAACTGCAAAAATTGTTTATTTTGCATATTTCCATAGTATTATGTCGTATGGACTCATACTATGGGGTAAAGCGGCTGATATTGAAAAAATTTTCGTTTTACAAAAAAGGGCAATTCGCGCAATTTATAATTTAAAACCGCGGGATTCCCTTCGAGAGAAATTTAAAGAAATAGGTATTCTTACGGTAGCTTCTCAATATATCTATAACAATATAATTTTTGTTAGGCAAAACATTCACAGTTACATTAAAAAGTGCGAATTACACGACAGGCAATTAAGAAATAGAAATAGGCTCGTGATTCCTCAGTTACGCCTCAAAAGGGTCCAAAGGTCATTTGTGGGAATGGGCGTAATGTTCTATAATAAAATTCCACAAGCAATCTTAGACTTGCCTTTACACAAGTTTAAGAACTCTATTAAAAATATGCTCATAAAAAAAGCATATTATACAATTGAAGATTATATAAATGATAAAAAAGCATGGAGCAATTTCTCAATGTCTTAAACCGAGTATTTGATTATTGGTGTTCAATTCGATGCTTTGATCATGGGTAGCCTAAGTATGTCACGCTCTCTTTAAACATTTCTGTGGTGGTGTCGTGTGGTGCGGGTTGTTACGTTCCCTCGAATATGGTTGAGCGAAGCAATGGCTGGATCATGCGTCATGCTCGTGAACGGGTGCCACCGTCGGAAATGGGGCTACTTTTGTCTGCCCTTCTTCACATGTGTAGAATTGTAAGCACCATTCCGAACCTGTGGTAGATTCATTTGTCGATTCGTAAACGCTTCCGAAAGTTTATCTGAATAAAATTATGATTACTTATATAAATGATAAAAAGGCGTGGATTTGACTCGTTCCAGCAATGCGTGAGACGGCAATTCAATCATGTACTTACCATAAAATTGTTATATTGATATTGTAAATTTGGAAAAGAGCAACCGCCGAGTTTCTTGCTGGTTCTTCTCGGTTGGAACGGCATTCCGAACCAGTGGTAGATTCATCTGACTATTCAAAAGCACTTGTAAAAGTTTATTTGAATAAAAAACTTTTCTATTCTATTCTATTCTAAATGAACCTAAAGTGGCTTGTTTTAAGGTTTAGAGTTCGTCCAGCCATTCGTCTTCGGCCAGCGCCCTACGCGGAAATGCAACATAAATATTCGAATTACGACTTTAAAATGAAAGGCTTTAGATCCATTTTGCTCTGATGTTGTAGTTTTTCGATATTCGAAATCTAGTAACTTTATCAAGGGGTGTAAACTCGGCATAAACATACAAGATTGATTGATTAATTTTGATTCAATTGACGATTCAAAAGTACTTGTAAAAGTTTATTTGAATAAAAAAACTTTTCTATTCTATTCTATTGTATTCTATTCAAGAGACCAATGTCCAGCAGTGGACGTGTATCGGTTGTGACAATGATCGTTATTTCCTACCGTGTTCTCAGTGCTGTTCAAGTAATCCGACATTCTCAAAATGTAATCACTGAGGGTTTCTTGCAATTTGTCACACGTCGACTGGACACTCTGAAAAATGTTACATTTCTTTAAACAATTTTAAATGCCTGTTTCACCTTCTGATAAGTGTCGGATAGCCTAAACGTAAGTTTTGTCACTTTCTTACTTTGTGTCAAGTGACAAAGATAAAAGTTGTGAATAAGCTATCAGACACTTATCAAAAGGTGGTGAAACAGGCCCTTAATACACATAAATGAAAGAACGTACTGTAATCAGCGTGTTTACGTTATAAGTTATAACTAAAAAATATGCATTAGCCATTAGGTACATAAAATGCTAAATTAAAATGCCGTCTAAGCTTTAATATCTCTCTAAATCTTCTTTGACATCTCTACACCGGCTGGAAAAAGGTCTGTTAATCCTTAGATGGCTGAATTTTTCATCAAACACGATCCCAATTAAACCCGCTTTCGAAAATAACAACCGTACTAAAATCGGTCCATCCGTGACGCAGAAAGACAGAACAATCGGTCAAACTTATGACACCTCGCTTTTAGCGCCGGAAGTTAAAAGGTGACGTAAAGTGACGTAAGGTGTCAATTTTTTTCTCTTACGTCATCAAATAGATCCAAGGCCGCGGCGAGAGTGTTGGGGCGCGCGTCGCTACACACTCGCGTCGCCTCTGTGATCAGGAATCCGACCAATCGCAGCATCTCACCGCTCTCCTTTATACACGCCGTTTGCAGAAGAGACTTGTGGAACACCTGCGACCAAAATGCAACCAACGAGCTATATTTTAGGAAAAACCAAACCGACTTCGGTCTAGCAATCTCAGAGAAATCGGTATAAGTGTGTACCAATAAAAATATTAGTGACATATTATACATTCATGCATGTAACTTCGTCTAAAATCTTCCTATATGCTTAGTCTCACTTTGCAAAACTCGAAATCCTTAGTAAATACTTCTGATCGAATCACAATTGATTTCAGAGTAAAATGGACCTAAAATGGCTAAAATTAAGGTTTGAGTTCGCCAATACGTTCAGCATTCGAAAACAGCCAGCGCCTCAAGCAGAAATTAATGTTGTAAAATAAATATTCGAACTATTGAATTACGACTTTAAAATAAGAGAGTTTGGGTTCATTTTGCTCTGAAGTCATTGTGTGTCGATACTCGAATCGATCATCGTTGCTACTACGTACAAAGTCGGCATAAGGCCTCTGAAAGTATGTAGATTGCGGTAGTAAAAATATCATCATAATCGATTCATTGTTTTTTTTTAAATGATCACGAACATCACACAACCTCGTTTTTTGAAGTCGGTTAATAAATAGGTACCTGTAAAGCGTGCAGTAAGTTCTGGTGCAGCGAACTGATCCTCACGAGTTGCGCTTGAAAGTGGGTTCTCTGAGCGAACGGCAGCGCGTTGCTCGTGTTGCGCTCTATGTCCGCCATCTGGTGATAGTAATATGCTTTTTACCCGACTACGGCAAAGCCAAAAGGAAGGGTTATGATTTTAGCAGTCTATGTATGTATGTACATTTTTTGTTTTGTGGCCGATTTTTGTATGAGATTCTGTGTGTACCACCGTAACGCCTAAACTACTGGACCGATTTTGATGAATGAGGTGTCTATTGATTCGTTGTAATGGTCCGGGTAACATAGGCTACATTTTATTTACGAAAAAAATCGAGAAATGACCTTCGCGCGGCTTTCTGAATTAAGTAGTTTCGATAATCCCATAACAGATGGGGCCACCAGCTGCTTGCCCCGCGCTTTTGCACACTAAATTATTATTAAATTATTAAGCGTGATAATGAATGATAGTCAGTGATAATTGACGACCTCCCTGGCGCAGTGGTGAGCGCTAGTCTTATAAGTGGGAGGTCCTGGGTTCGAATCCCGACAGGGGCAATATGGAATTTTATGATTTCTAAATTGTCTCTGGTCTGGTAACTTGGAAAAGGTACGGCAGTTTTTATTAATCCATATCCCTGAGCGGTTTCTACTCGACATCATACTGGAACGCTAAACCGCTTGGCGGCACGGCTTCGCCGGTAGGGTGGTGGATAGAGGCAGTAAAGGAAGGGTACCACTTCATTCTGTTTGTTTGTCTGTTACACTCCACCTGTCTCTGCAGCTGGTACACGTGCACTCGGTTGAACCGCGCGCAGAACTCCACCGAGCGTTTCATCAGTTTCGGTACATCCGACGGATCTATGTTCAGTATGTCTTGCTTTTCTAAGAAGCCACTGAAAAAATATTCATTGAAATTGACTTAAGATTAGCATAGAATAGAAAAGTTTTTATTAAAATAAACGATTTCTTTCAAAAAATCAAAATTATTTATTACCTTATTTTATCTGTATTATTAATTATTTTATCTACTCTCATATCTTAAAATCGCGAATATGAAATCAAAATGTGTCATATATTGGACTACTTTATTCACATACATACATACTGAATAAAAAATATGTCTTAGACTTGCCTTTACACAAGTTTAAGAACTCTATTAAAAGTATGCTCATAAAAAAGGCTTATTATACAATTGAAGATTATATAAACGATAAAAAAGCTTGGATTTAACTCGTTCCAGCAATGCGCGAGACGGCATTTCAATCATGTACATTAATAATAATAATTGTTATAATGTTATTTTTTAAAAAAGAGCAACCGCCGAGTTTCTTGCAGGTTCTTCTCGGCTGGAACTGCATTCCGAACCTGTGGTAGACTCAATCGACGATTCAAAAGCACTTGTAAAAGTTTATTTGAATAAAAAACTTTTCTATTCTATTCTATTCTATTCATCTATAATATTTAAAAAAAAATTAAAAAATTCATTATAACACTACTTTGTTAGGAAATTATTGCAAAGTAATGTTATAAAATAATTTTTTCTACATTATAGTACAGGCGAACTGGGTTCTGGTATTTTTGAGCCATGGCGGGAAATTCGTGCGACCTCCTTACAGTAGATGTGTGTAACTGTACAAACGCGTTAAACATTGTGAATTGTGTTAAATTGCAGAAGAGTAACTACTAAAAATTAAGTTTACTTAAAATTAAGTAACTACTAAAAATAACTACTAAAAATTAATAACTATTAAAAATTAAATTTTTAATAAGCTTGAGCTATTTTCCGATCCACTAATTTTTATAGGACATTAGGACTCCTCTACTACTATTAATTTCTCTATGGTAACCCAGGCTGTATGATCAACGATCTTGGCCTGTCCCGAAAGGGACAAACCGAAAAAGAAGAAGAATCTCTATGGTAACAACTGAATTTTGGCGCCATACGCTAGTTATAATATTTAAATTTTTTATTTGTTACTCAAAACTTTACAAGACATGGTTTTTATTGTGCGGAAAAATGTCTAGCAGTGATACTGAAGAGAATTTAACTCCACCTGACCACCGACCAACAATCTTTTGCCAGCAAAATCAAAGAAAACTCACGACAAATATTACCAAGATTTTATGGTTTGGATTTTAAGATATGAGTTTAGATAAAGTAGTGTATGAAACTCTACATAATTAGTTATTAAAACACTCGTGTAATACTATTAAAAAACTCGCCTGCGGCTCGTTTTTTAAACTAACACTCGTGTTTTAATAACCTCTATTATGCAACCGTTTCATAAACTACTATATTATATATATTTTTTCATACTTACATAATATTGAGCAGCTCCTCATTTATCTTCAGTCTGATGTCTTTGACTTTGGCGCAGTAGATGCTGCCCTCTATCATATTTGTCACGTTCTCGCCTGAAGATTTACCTACAAATTGAAAATATATTTAACAAGTATAAAATAAAAATTTAAAAACTCCCGACATTCGCCACTTGGTGGCGACGGCCATCTTGGTTTTGCAAAGTGCTATTTTACTAGTTAAGCCCTTTCATTTGATACCCATATTGAGGGAGTTGTGATCCGCCATTTTGTGCCGGCGGCCATCTTGGACCGATTTTCATCAAACATAGCTAAGAACACTGCCGTCTAATTCTTAGTATTAGTAATGGTTATTAGTTACGTATGTAAACTACGGAACCCTACACTGCACGTGGCTCGGCACGCACTTGGCCGATTTTTTTATCGTCTATAAATAAACCCATACTAATATTATAAATGCGCAAGTGTGTCTGTCTGTTTGCTAGCTTTTCACGGCCCAACAGTTAAACCGATTTTGATGAAATTTGGTACTGAGGTAGCTTATGCGTCCCGGAAAATGACATAGGCAACTCTTTTATCCCGGAAAAGCAAATAGTTCCCACAGGATTTCGTAGAACCTAAATCCACGCGGACGAAATCGCGGCCATCATTTAGTCCTACTAATATTATAAATGTGAAAGTATGGATGTTTGGAAGATTAGATGTTTGGATGTTTGTTACTCTATAACGTTGCAACTACTGAACCGATTTGGCTGAAATTTTTAATGGAGATAGATTATGCCTTGACTTAAAACATAGGCTATCTATAGGCTTTTTATCCTGGAAAAATCCACAGTTCCCGCGGGATTCAATAACCGAAATCTACAGCTACAGCTATAGGTAGATTACTATAGCAAACTTCCTTGAAAGTAGGTATAAAGTATAGAAAAGGGAGCGGGAACGGGAACGGGAAATCCACGATTCCCTCGGGATTTGTGAAAAACCGAAATTCACGCAGGCGAAGCCGCGGGTAAAAGCTGGTATCAAATAAATAAAAAGCTCACTGGATTCTTTATCAGGGCTGGCTGCCTCCGGAGTCTGTGGTCTGTCGTCGGGGCGCTCGCGCACGGTGCAGGGCGGGCTGGTCACAGAGTCATTCAGAGCTTCCTCTTCCGGACCTACGACATATTCAGTGGAATATTTTGTCTGTCTGTTCAGTCTTCAGTCCAGTCAGGAACTACTGAATTGATTGTTACAGAATTTTCAGACTGGTAGAGAAGAACTAAGTAACTGCCTCGTTGGTCTAGTGGTTAGGTTGTGGTTAGCGTATTCAACTGCAGATCACAAGGTCCCGGGTTCGATTCCCGGGTCGGGCAAATAATTGTTAGGTATTGGGTTTTGCTGTCAAGAAATTCTCAGTGCCAGCCCGGAGTTGGTAGTTGGCGGTGTTTCACCCCCGTGCCACGGAGAGCACGTTAAGCAGTCAGTCCCGGTTATTATCACTATCATGTGACAATAGTCGTTAAAGCCCGCCAACCCGCATTGGAGCAGCGTGGTGGGTCTAAGCTCCAAATCCCTCTCTCCTATGAGAGAGGAGGCCTGTGCCCAGCAGTGGGACGTTAAAAGGCTGTAGTGGTGGGTAGAGAAGAAGAATCGAGAGGAGAGAGAGCAAACGCCAAGACTGGACCTGCCAAATATTCAATGGAACATTCGTGCAGGTCCAGAGCTTGTTTAACCAGCTGTTGAGCTGGTTTAAATTAAAAAAACTCAAGATGGAAGAGCTCGTTACCATTTTGCTTCAAACATTACTATAATTACCTTTTACTAAGCTCAAATGATCGAACGAACGTTATAAAAATCCAAAAACACAATATAAAATAAATTGTCTGACTGCTCAATCTTTGGAACAACTGAACATATTTTACGGGATTTTCACAGATATATTTCACAGTAAGGTTTACAGGTCGACGAATCGCATAGTATATACAAAAATCCATGGCACGCCACAAGACCGCGACGCGTTGCGGGGTCCTAAAATCATAACATCGGGATGCCCGTAAAGCGCCGTATCACATTGACCATACCGGAATCACCGTCGTCTTTGTCGTCGAACACATTGAACACGTTACAGTCTTCCCTGTCGGCCTCCTCCAGTGTGGTGACATGCTGGTTGTCCGGCTCCACCACCATGCTGCTGGTGGCGTGGACGTGCTCTACGTGCTCTGCTGGCTCTTCGATCTGAAGTTCAGATAAAAGGAAAAAAAAATGGGTTATCTGTTAAGTCGGTTTACGGACGATAATTTTACGTGATAACATTGAAAACATTATAGAACACATATATAGGCCGATCGTGCCTCTGTATCGCTTGTTCCGCGCTCTCGCTTGCACACTCAGCTCAGACGGAACGTGAAAATAATATTATTACTTAGTGCAAAGTGTGATACACTAGTTTTAATCAATTATTTCAAGGTAAATAAATCTGTTTGGGCTTGTGTTTTGTTTTTATTTTAACCATACTAAAATTAAACTAAAAAAACTTGGTTAACTAAACCATACTAAAATTGTTTAAGCATGTATTAGTAAAAGACTTTTTGCTTCAAAGATACTTGTATAAAGTAGCGCTTATCTAAAAATGCGTATTCACTTTGATTTGGAGGTCATTTAGCCTATCATTCATAATATTCACCAGCCAATAAATTCCTCCAAGTTAGCCCGCTTCCACCTTAGACTGCATCATCACTTACCATCATGTGAGATTGCAGTCAAGGGCTAACTTGTAGTAGAATAATAAAAAATAGTCTCACCTGTACATTTTCAACCTTTTCTTCCTTCATCTTCTGCAACTCTTTGTCAAGAAGTTCCTCGATACACTCCTGTGGCAGCTGATTCAAGAACTGGTAAGGATCCTCTGAAAAGTTATAAAAAACTCTTTATCTTTGTTGCATTTCTCACTGTTGATATAGCATATCGCTGATAACACTGGACAGGTAATGTTCAACCCAGTAACTGGATAATTTGACCATTTTTTCTCAGAAAGCATATTCAGCCATCCATTTTGGTTATTTTTTCTAAAGAATATTAGCCATTCTGAATATGACTAACTAGCGGTCCGCCCCGGCTTCGCCCGTGGTACATAGCCTATAGCACTCAGGGATCACGTACATATCCAACGGTGAAAGAATTTTGAAATCGGTCCAGTAGTTCCTGAGATTAGCACGTTCAAACAAACAAACTCTTCCGCTTTATTATATTAGTATAGATATTCCCCTTTTCTCTCCAACCAAGCATAAAGCTCGTTCTAGGAGTAGGTATGACAATAGTATGTAGGTGGGGTTTGAATCACAGACATTTCGATTTTCAGTCCACACCCTGCCCATTGCAATATTGAGGCTATTACCAGAAACATCTTAAGATAACTGCTAAACCTGATAATAACTATCAAGCATATAATATGTGGAAATTGAACTCCTAGTCAATTGTATGCTAGTTGATCAACTGCAGCCCGCATGCAGTTCTAGTACAATGGTGTGCAGTCACTCTCGAGTTGCGACTGAATTATAACTGCATCTAAACTGCCATTTTGCAGTCTATATGTAGTTCAAATGAAGTCCATCTATTTATAAACTAAATTCACACAGGACATTGCATCTATCACAATTACAAGCATCAGCTTGTTTTCGAACATGTGAAAAATTATATTAAGTGCAAATTAAAATTACCTTTACAAATATTGTGGACGATGTCTTGTTCATTCACAAACTCCTCCCATATCTTCTGTTCTTGCTGCTTCAACCGCTCTCTCCTGGCCGTCCTCCATGTACGCTCCAAGGCGTCACTTTCCACATACTACAGCAAAACATAAGTAAGTATCGACACTTTCTGTTATTCCAAGTCATAATATCTCATACTAAGCTTGAAATGCATAATGGTTCCTCTTGTACAGCACATTTTCAGATTCAGATTATGATTGAACACAATCATTTAACATTAGATTACCTGCCAACTTGTTCGCTCACTATTTATATTTAAAAAAAAACAGAAAAACATAACAAAAGCTGGATTTCAGACCACCTAAGTTCAACACTACTCTCAGGATAGTTTAGTAGGCGGCCAAATTATCAGAGAATATCCTGAAATGACGCTCTTAAGCCAAGCCTCAGGAAGTAATTTACATGATGAAAAATTAATAGGTAAGTAAGTATTGGGTTAAGTATAGGTATCAGTCTCGTCAAACAAATATTCGTCTCTAGGCTTCGTGCGAGAGCGAGCATTTTTATATGCATAATCAACCTATGTACTTACCTTTGTCAAAGAAATAGCTTAGGTACCTTTAAATCCTCGATTTTAGTATCTGCCATATCTGGCATAAAAGAAAATCCTCTCACACACGTCTCCATAATAATTTGCTACAATAGTAACTTAACACCTTCTATAAATTTCCCAAAACTGAAAATAACAAACAACACAGCTTTTCCAATCAAAACAAACAAAATTTAAAATTGACAACCGGAAGTGAAATAACGTTCGGATACTTTCATGAAAGAATTTTTTAAAGGGTTTCAAACAATTTTTTACTAAAATAGAAGTTTTAAAAAGTTACCTAAATATAATAAGTATATATATAAGTTATAGTAATTTCATGGAGAAATTGTAATAGTTTATGTTCAAGCAATTATTATTTTTATTATTTTGAAGCTTTTTAAACTTTTTTTTGGCTAAAGTACAGTTGTAACAAATATATAGATCATATATCCGAACGCTATTACATTTCCGCTGGTTGCTAAGCAACGGCACTGTGAATTATTCAACAAAAACTTTGTAAACATTTCAACAAGTTTCTCTCACAGACTTAAAGTAGGTATATTGTGTTTCTTTACAAGTGTATTTAAATCATTTCAATTAATCCCATCGTGAAAATTGTGAATTAGGGCTTAAATTCAATACGGAGTGTGACTTACTTCGTAAATCTATTGTGTTGTTTTGAACATTACAACTCATTCGCTCAAAAAGGTTGCACTCAAAACTAATTGATTAGTGCATGACCTTTTTTAGAAAGGTTTTAGGTATTTTATTATGCTGTACAGTACGCAAGCGGCAGTCGGCATGAGTGCGCCGTCCTTGCCTAGGTTTCAACCGGTTTCTCGGCTCTTTCCTCAATGGAGCCGCACAGCTATTCTAACTATTACGAGCGACGCAGAAGGAAATGACGAGGTGAATTTGTACTTATATTTATGCACCCACCTATTTGCCTTACTTTTAAGTAAGTATTGCTACACAAATTGATATAGGCAAGTTCATTTAACAAAAACAAACGAAACCCACCTAACTACCTACTTACTAACTACTAAATGAGGCACACCGCACAAGTATTTAAAGGTATTTGGTTCGATTCCCGTTTGAAATATAGGTACCTACCTAGATAAGTACCTACTTATTCTGAATGTAACTTGGAGAACTATACAAACTTAGTGAAATAAAAATCCACAGGAAGCACCTAATTTACGACTTTAAAACAAAGTAGGTATTTTAGCTCATACTTTCTGTGACGTTTCACGCTAGTTACGATTCACGAAATGTAGGTACTATTTATCAACGTTTACGTCGCGATAACCCATACTAAGGGTAGGCACTATAAGTTTAACCATATTAATTTATTATTTAATAGTACTATACACGTTTGATAACACACCAGGAAAACTTATGTTCCTACTTCCAAATAAGTAGGGTAGGAACACCGGTTTCCGGACACGCACCTGTTATCGTCCACCGAGCGGATCACTCTTAAGAAACGCTTAAAAATAGAAAAATTATAAGACTTACATAAAAATAATGCATCTCTATGCCAACTTGAATGTCTTATCAAGACACAGAGAAAGAAAAAAGTCTATTTCGCTTAAGTTTCTTTGAAAACAAAGCGATCGAATTTAGAGTATGCAATTAAGGAATGAAAATGAGCCGTGTGGAGCAAAAAAATTAGTGGCATGCTTCAACTATAGCGGGAAGTTATTAATTATTTTACTATAAGATTTAGTTTGATTCTTCTTTGTAGCACTTACTTATGTTTCATAAAATACTGTGAACGTGTTTTTTTACTTTTTATTACATTAGAATACAAATAAAAGGGGTGGACGACAACTAGTTCACTATTTTCTTAAGAAAACCTGTTATCGTCCGGGCGGTCAAACACAGGTTTAGCGTCTTAATTTTAGGTAGTCTTGTTATCAATCGAGGTGTGCACAAAATTGGAATTAAGTTTATTAATTCGAATCCTATACACATACACTAGTTAGTGACTAGTCTTCGTCCACTTTTTTCTCATTGTATATAAAACTATGGGTCTTCAAAATCACGCGTGGATGATATCTAAATTTGCACTGAATAAATATTCTAAGTTTCGACCACCAAGCTATTATTTGAAAATAAATAGATTTAGTAAAAATATAAATAATTATACTTGTTTGACAAAAGAATTACCTTATATTTTATGTGTTTCTCCTTGGAACTTTGATATATTTATAAGTTAAGATAGTATTGTCGATCATTATAATTTGAGGATGAAATTTAAAATAGAGAACCTGAAGTGCACCGGTTATCCGTCCACCTATATTTTAAACTGTATGAAAAACATATATTTTTAATATTATGTTATTATTTAGGCGAATTTTGATTATTACTCATATCTATAATTTATTTTTTATTCATCTACAAGTTAGTCCTTGACTGCGATCTCATCTGATGTTAAGTGACGATGCAGTCTAAGATGGATGCGGGATAATCTAAAAGAGGTACAGCAGAATCCGTACCCTTAAACGCTAAATGACTTGGAAGTAAAGCATACTAGACTAGAGACAATTTTGAAATTATTAAATTGAATTTACCAAATTGGTCTGCCGAGAATCAAGTAGAAGACCTTCCACTAATAAGACTTACCCCTGCGCCATACCAGGGAGGCTGCCAAATTATATGTACCTACTTTTATATAATGTTAGTGCGATGTGGTAAAAGACGATGCAAGATAGATAGGCGCAAAGTTGGTAAATATATTATGTCATATTGTAGACTCTATAAACCGCGTTAACAAGGCAATAGTTTTTTTATCTGTTTTATTTTAAAACAAGCAGTTGACCGCTATTGCGTATGCGTAGAAAGACCACATCACTTTGTATAAAGTTCTTTATCACCCTGTGAAAGTTCTGTCAAAATAGGTTCAGCTGTTTTGAAAAGTAAGTACATATTACGAAGAGATGAAAAACAGAAAACAATTTTTTTATAAACGGTTATGTGGCTTTTTAATAATGTATAAGTAAACATAAGTTCACTAATAAAAACCCATATATTTCGAAACGACGGACAGGAAGTTAATTTTAATTGGTATAGATATTAAATACATAATATTAAAATGGTGTTAATATTACATATTCAATTACTTACTCATTACATGCATACTTTTTCATAGTAAATTTCTCATAGAAATCAGTGGACGGATAACAGGTACAAGGGTGGACGATAACTAGATTTAGTGGACGATAACCGGTGAAATCGGCATTTTCAGCTTTTTATTAGGATTAAAAAAAAACTAGTTATCTGACTAAAAAAATACTTACATGCAATGAAAATAGACTATACTAGAAGTATATTATAACAAGTTTTTGTTTAATTTTTTTTATAGAACATATATTTTCACCCTCTCAAACTCAGTAACTCCACTAAATGGACGATAACCGGTAAGAAAACCCTACTCGTTATTATTTTAAGCTGTTTGCCGTTTGCGTCAATAAAGTCAACATAGCGAGGCTATGTCCTTTGATAGGAAAGAATTAAACTGACAACCTAGGTTACTGGATAAAGGACTGCGAACAGGTTCCAAGTCGGTACCTACTTACCTTACCTAATATAAAATGTTCTATGCTATATTTACGTCGTCTCGTCTCTATCGATAGTCATCTACCTGTGTCTAGTAGTACAGGTTTTTGGTTGGGCTTTCCTGAACCCGACATCTTGTGAAAATAACCCGGCTGATTTTTATACGCGACTGATTTTGTTGTGGGTTCTTCTCAGACCAGCGCGCGTTTGGAACCCTCGCAGTTTTAGTTTTAAGTTATCATGAATTGATAAATTACCTAACTTCCACGTGATTGTAAAAATTGATATTCAAAAAGTATACTTAATGTGTTCCTGAATATGAAATTGACAGCACATGCATTGAAAAAAGATCACTAAATTGGCAAAACGACCTACAAAGGAACATAGCTAATCTCATCGATTTTCATAAATATTTTGCATTAAGATAGAAACATGGAAACTCAATTTACCAAACAATAGCTTCTATTCGATTTATCGTTGCCATTAACGAAATTACACTGTAAATAGGAACTGCAATTAAAACAACAGCAGTCTGTTGTTGTATTCCGATTTAGATCTTATCGCTTTTGTGCTATGTAGGTATAGTCATGTGTTATTTGTATGGTGAAATCAGTTAGATATCAGAATAGAAAGGATTTTTATTAAAATAAACTTTTACAAGTGCTTTTGAATCGTCAATTGAACCCACCACTGGTTCGGAATGCCGTCACTACCGAAAAGAACCGTCACTACCGAAGAAGTAATTAAGTAAATTACTTCTAAGTTATGTAACAGTTTCTTTGTTTTCCAAAACTGACCAAAAGCGTATCCAAGTTAAATTTCTCGATTGAAAGTTTTGGAAAATGACTGATCACGTTAGGAGGCCTCGCCAATGGAATAGTAGGTACCACCATATCGTAAAGCAGTTCATAGTTCCGATCATCCGATACGATCCTGTGTGGTACGTGTAGGTTTATTAGAACTAGAACTGGTATTTCCACTATAAAATGCACCATCATTCACCAGTTATTATTAAGCTGGGCATTGACGGTCAGTTTTTCGCGTCAGTCCAGACGTAAAACTGTGGCGTCACTCCAAATGGTTTAGGCCAACTAAATTTCCCCACTCACTGGCGTCACTCCGGCTCTTCAGTTTTCGATCGGCCGGGCTTTTGTTAGGAGGTGTACAGCCCATTTGGGTCGAAAAAAATGAATTCTGATTCCTCTATATTATATGACTAGAGAATGCCCGCGGCTTCGCCCGCGTGAATTTCGGTTTTAAACAAATCCCGAGGGAATCGTGGATTTCCGGTTCCCGTTCCCGCTCCCTTTTCCAATCTTTATACCTACTATCAAGGAAGTTCGCTATAGTAATCTATAGCTGTAGCTATAGATTACTTAGCTTACTGTAGCTATAGATTTCGGGTTTTTCAAAATCCCGTGGGAACTGTGCATTTTTCCAGGATAAAAAGTTTGTTTTAAGTCAGGGCATAATCTATCTCTATTCAAAATTTCAGCCAAATTGGTTCAGTAGTTGCGGCGTGATTGAGTAACAAACATCCAAACATCCACACTTTCACATTTATAATAGTAGTAGGATTACTCTATATATTTCTGATTCTTCTAGAGCTTTTTGTCGATTTTGTTTACTTTTATAATTTTTGTCAGTTACTTTCCACAAACATTCAAAATTTTATATTTTTCAATCCATTCTGTCGTAACGGCACGTCCAGTCGTCCAGAGGACACCGAGACCGCCATTTTTGAAACAAAAACCTATAAATACTATAGTCTTTGACAAAAACTACGCAACAACACGCTCAATCACCGCAGGCGCTGCGAGCGAACTGACGCCATTGGAGTGACGATCGCACACTCACGGTCAGTTTGGCGCGACACGCCGGGTTGGATTATGGTAGCCACGGAAAATATCCTGGCGCGTCGTCAGTTAAAACTCTGGAGTGATGATTCGACACTCACGATCAAATTTTGGATGGACGTCAGTTCAACTGACGCGAAAAACTGACCGTCAATGCCCAGCTTAAGGCGATATCAAAGCCAAGCGTTAACTCATCGAATATAATAATCTAAGTACCTACCTAACTCAATATTAAAATATCAACAAACAAATAAACGGAACGAACATAAAACTGTTCTCAGGAGTTTGCTTTCCAACTCAGACAGGTGATGTAAATGCAAGGACATCGTCGTTGGCTCGGATCCGGCTGAAGGACCAGATTTACAATTCAAAGAACTCGTCAAGCGCATAATTAAATGGAAAGTCAGGGCTCAAAATTATAAATGAGTAGATTCTATATTAGCATAATATTTTGTAAAGCTCTAAAATGCATCGAATCACGTCACATGCTAAAAAATTACATATTTTCATTACTTAGTTGCATTAGCTAATGGATAACTGAATTATAGGTTTGTGGCTTCATTTGTGTACTACGAGGGTAGTTAAGCACAATGGGTAAGTATGTTGAAAGTTCGTGAGTCCTAAAGATGAAAAAATCATTGGTTTTCACGAAATTGTAGTTTTGAGTAAACTGCAGTAAAGTTTCTCTAGAGGCGCGATAAATTAAATAAAATATCCATATTTTTACATATTTCAGTAAATATTAAACTAATATTTATATGTAAAGTAGGACACAAGATAGTCTCTCCAGATCTTAATAAAAATAAATTTTATAGATCGAGGTCGTATAGAGTACCTATAAGTGGATTTATCATGCTATATCGAGCAACAGCAGGCTCTTAAATCAACCAAGCACCATCGAGATGCGACAGTGGGAATGAAGGCATAATCCCTTGATGACACGGCGGGGCACATCGCGCTGTTGGCACGGCGCCACTGTTAGTTAGATACAATCCCGTGAGTCAGCGGTACGCGCGGCCGGTGCGCGGCGGCGCGATCGATAGCTGCACACCCGCCCCTCGCGACTCCGTGCACCTGTGTGTCGCGGCTACCGGGCCCAGCAGCACCTCGCGCGCGCAAACACCCCCGAAAACCATCCAAAAATGAAGTGATCCCAACGAAAACGAGTGCTTTCCTCAGTCAATTCCCCACTAGGACTAGTTCAAGGTCACCGGTCGTGGACCTCAAGTCAAGCAAACTATCAATCGTATCGCAAACTACCTCAGAACACGTCTCCGAGCGTTACGGTGTTTATTTGTGTGGATTTTATTTTTAATTATTACGCGTAGTGGGCAAGGCCGTCGTTTATTCTGCCGTGCACAAATGTCGGATCTTTTCCATTGCAAGCGCGCGCGTGCTCCGAGGTAGAACGGAACAAAGGTCTGAGTCGCTCTGTCCAGGCAGCTCCGCAAAGGGCAGCTATGGCTTCCAAGGTGCTGGTACCGAGTGCACCGTTCGCTAAACTGCAGGTGAATATTTTGTATCACATCTAATATTTGTGCAATAACATTAGGGTTTATAATAATTTACCAAGATTTTTGTATCATGTTTTGTCTATATTTGTTTTATTTTGGAAAGTAATATCAAGTTTAAAAAACTACCCAAATACGTTATCAATTAAAAACACTATTTTTTGCAATATGGAGGCTTTATGTGTAGAGAATTAACAAATTCAGGGGTTCAAAAGAAAATCTGCCAAGATCGACTTAACGCTCTTAACATTAAAGTGCCTTTGTTCAAGTCAATAAATTCTTAAGACTTCCTTAAAGCGTGCAGTATTTGCTTTAGACTGAACAAATGTTATGGAATTCAATACAAATATTGGAAACGTAAATATAACAGCAAGAATGATAACAGACGGAGCACAAAGCACTTGTGGCCGGTCAATGACTTCATGGAAAATCTATAGCTACAGCGGGTTTCCCATTGTTTTTATTAGATACGCAAAATGAAAACAAAGAGAGAATCGACGAACTGTAATATAACTGCGAACTACAAAGAAGAAATCACTACATAGTTATTTAATTAGCGCCTGTTTGTCTGTTCTTACGACTACGAGTGGTAATCTCAAATAGTGCTAAAAGGCTTTTATCATAGTTTGCATCCATATTTATAAATGCGAAAAGTGAATTCGTTTGTCTTTCAATCAGGTGTATAGTTAAGGGACTGTCGTTAGTGTCAGAAAAAAATCCCTTGTTTTATCTCGGGAAAATAAACAGTTCCCGTGGTATGCTGTAATTGCCATAGCATGCTATTTTTCTTTTTGTTTTGTTCTTCATCACTTCGCAACAGAGCTACGGATCGAAGTGAATTTTTTCATGGAGACAGATAAAAAGCTAGAGAGTGACATGAAATGGTTTATATTTAACTTTACTTACCATAAAATTGTTATATTGATATTGTAAATTTGGAAAAGAGCAACCGCCGAGTTTCTTGCTGGTTCTTCTCGGTTGGAACGGCATTCCGAACCAGTGGTAGATTCATCTGACTATTCAAAAGCACTTGTAAAAGTTTATTTGAATAAAAAACTTTTCTATTCTATTCTATTCTATTCTATATCCTGGGGAAAAAGGGTTCCGGCGGGATTTTTGAAAAACCTTTCGTGAAAAAAATCGCGAGGATGCGATCAAAAAACCAATCAGGAAATTATCAATAAGCTAAATGCTGAAAATAATATACAAATGTAAAACTCGTAGGTTTGAAATAGAAATACTAGAGTGCAGTGCAGCTGAAGTGGTTCAGGTTACAGTCGTCCACTTCAGTAACAAAGAACAAAGACAACTTGAGACTGAAAAGTGAGTCAGTTAGCTATGCAATTAACTTAGCCAACAGTTTAATTCAAGTTGACTAGGAGTTTGTAGTGTTTTCTTTTGTAAGACTTTAGTTATGCACGTTTTTAGCTAGCTAATCTCATTGATTATAAACTGATGTTATGATGATAGGACAGTAAATCGAATTTTACTGTCATCGATGAGCTCAAATTTTTTTAAATATTGCTAATAATGACTTTCAGCTTACTTAGGTAACCTACCTACTGCTGTCGCTTGGGGAATGGAAAATTAACATTGTTATCTTTTGATAACTACCTTGGGTTTAAATCATCCACTGACAAATTATCAGTATTTCTCAGCTACTTAAACATTTCGTTTGTTGGGTTTCCTTTCGAAATTTTCGCTTTCACGTCATCTATTTCACAAACCAGGAAACAAGGTTGTATTCAACAATTACGTTCACTGAACAGTGTGCAATTCCAGGTGAAGAAATCACCGCCGGAGTCGAATGGCGCTGGTTTCGTCATCGGCGGGGACGCGGCGGCGCGCGTCGCGCATCTCGAGCACAGCGTTCGCTTCCTGCAGGAGCAGCACCGCCAGATGCTGAGCGGGTTGCACGCCGAGATAGAGGCGCTGCGAGAGAGAAATAGAGGTGAAAAAAATAAAAAAGTGTGTGTATATGTGTGCAATTCACACACGGCAGAAGTGAAACTTCAGAAAAGTAACCTCAACCTTAACCGTAACCTTACCTTTGACTTTGATTTTGACTTTGACTCTGATTTTGACTTTGACTTTGTTTTTGACTTTGACTTTGACTTTGCAGGCTACAATGGTGTCGCTTTTTAGTTTCACTTTTCACAAGTTTCACTTCAAATCGTTTATTCAAGTGCTGTGCCTATTACTGAAACTAACAGTAGGTACCTACTGTACTTAAAGTAACAGTACCTATTACTTAGAGTAGATCACCCTTCCTAGACGCTTCCAACACTTGTCCACTTAAACCAATAAAGCCCCGAGCGATAGAAGCGCCGAGAGCAGCAGTCATGTGTGGCGCAACCCGGAAAAGGTCCCGGCTCAGCATAATGCTGTATGCCTTGCATATACACAGGCCCGGATCTAGGGGGGGGCAGGGGGGGGCCCGTGCCCCGGGCGGCAGAATCAGAGGGCGCCAAATTCAAAATGCTGAGTACCTACAGCATTATCGAAAGTTTGCGAAAAAAATATGATTGAACGCGCAGTATAATAGTAAAATAATCTATAGGTCAATTATGGCGGATTATCCATAAGGCAAACTAGGCACGTGCCTAGGGGCGCGAGATTACAAGGGGCGCCAAAATTAAGTAAGCAAAGTTAGCACAGGTCTTTCGAAGCTGCAAACTTGGATTAGTGCCTACCTATATCTACACGACTTTTATTGGTCCTAACAACATATAAAAAAATCAGAACTAGCCGTTAGTTCTGTCAATCAGGGGCGCCGATAAGGTGCTGCCTAGAGCGCTGTCGACATAGATGTCGACAGCAATACAGTGGCAGATTAGAAATCCGCCACTGTATTGGTACATACCACTGTGTTCAGAAAATAACGGGAATTTTCATTTTTTGAAAAAAATATTTATTTATTCGTCTATATTAATATTGTCGCCTTCAAAATAGTCCCCATTAGATATTATGCACTTGTGCCAGCGCTGCTTCCAATCCTCGAAACACTTCTCAAACTCGATCTTTGGGATAGCCTTTAGTTCTTTCAGCGATGCGCTTTTAATGTCCTCTATGCCTGTAAAACGACGATCCTTTAAGGTTCTCTTTATTTTTGAAAATAGGAAAAGGTCACACGGAACCATGTCTGGCGAATATGGAGGCTGGGGCTTCGTACAGTATTGGTTTTGGTCAAAAATTTGCGAACAAGCAATGAAATGTGTGCAGGTGCATTATCGTGGTGCAAATGCCATGAAATGTCTTTCCTCAAATCCGGGTGTTTCTTTTGGATTACTTCACGCAAACGGCGTTGAGCTTGTAGGTAGTACTCCTTATTGACCGTTGGACCTTGTGGCAAGAATTCATGACCATCTCTTTAACTTTTTCTACGTTTTCATCAGGTTTTCATCGGTTGTTGATGTGCTGGGGCGTCCAGGGTGTTCATCATCTTCAACATCTTTACGTAAACTCGTAAATTCTTGATTTATTCATAGCAGACTCATCATAGGCCTTTATTAAAATTGCACACATTTTGTTACACTACATTTAATTTTTTATGCAAAATTTGATACAAATAATTTTTGATCCATTTCTTTTAATAAACGAAAATCGCCGAGCTCATAAAACACGTCTAACCTTAGCGGCTGCCAAAGACAAAGTAAATAATGTATACGACTGAAAATATTTTCATACTTCAGGGGCATGTATACCAACATAATAATTAAAAAAAAATTGACAATCGGATTCTCCAAACCCGCGAAATTTAAAGATTCCCGTTATTTTCTGAACACCCCTCGTACATATTTCAAACTGTTACAGGTCCAATTATGTATTACATTGAAAATATTTTGAAAATTCTTTTGGATGGCACTGTATAATCGATACTGAACCTAAAACTGTGATTTTTAATTTTTGTCCCTCCCCCCCCCCCCCCCCCCGCCCCAGAAATTAATGTAATGTAAAAAAGTATACTTTTCCCTCCTCAAACTTTAAACTAAGACCTAGAGACATCGTTTTGTCCTTAAAATAATGCTAAATAGATTTGGTACACCATTTTTGCCTATAATTCTACCCGTAAAATGAGTAATATCCCCAACATCGCGGTCGAAAATTGTGCAATCTTAAAATTTCACTTTTTTAGAAAAAAAAAAAAACAATTTTAGTCTACTTTCAAAATGTAACTATAGAAAATATTTAAAAAAATGCGTAGTTTATACTGGTGTATACCAAAAATATTGGTGGGGGCGGCATTTTTCAGTTTTTGCCCCCCCTCGAAAAAATTGAAGATCCGGGGCTGCATATACACAAGAACATACAGCGCTGATTTTCACATACAGCGCTGATTTTTAATTATTGATTATTAACCCTTTTGTTCCGTCAGTCTTCAATTATTTAAAGACGTTACCATAAGAAATAGTGCATAATAAGAAACCGCAAGCTTCCTGCATCACTTTATACAAGTCAACCTTGTCCCGTCCAAGGGCTATAATGCCATAAATAAGAAGAACCACGGAAGAACCGGTGTAGTAGCAACTCGTTGAATTGATTTCCGTATTTAAGTTAGTCATAAAATATGTAAGTGATATGTATTCTAAAGGACTACCATTTAACTGAGACGGTTTCTAAGATAGCTGTGGTTCCGAAAGGGTGATGGATATGTATGTAGCCACCCAGGAGGTTCTAGTGGTAATAACCCCACAAAACCGGAGATTCCCTCTCCTTCCTCCTAAAAAAACGGTAGACCTGTATCAGGTTCTATTATATTGTACTAAATACAAATTTTATACAGAGTGCTTAAACGCACTTGACTAATACCAATACAAGTGTAAATTAAAAATTTAAAAAACCCCCGACATTCGCCTTTTTTTGGCGGCGGCCATCTTGGATTTGCAATAGTGCTATTCTACTAGTCAAGCCCTTTCATTTGATACCCATATTAAGGGAGTTGTGAAAAAATATGTAGTTCGCCATTTTGTTGCGACGGCCATCTTGGATCAATTTTCATCAAACATAACTAACAACACTCTCGATTAATTCACCTTTCAAACAAAAAAAACCGCATTCAAATCGGTCTCTTCGTTTGAGCGCTACAGGGGAACAGACAGACACACACACACACACACACATATATACACACACAGACACGTCAAACTTATAACACACCGTCGTTTTTGCGTCGGGGGTTAAAAATGAATTAAAACGTCTTCAACGATCGATAGACAACAATCTATTGATCGTTGAAGACGTAATTTCAAACGTATTGCTCTTACGATAAATGATAATATAATTTCTCTTCCAGACTTACAATTTCAACTGATATTCAACAAAGAGTCAAATGTGAAGACAACTCCGCCTGCAACGGATGACACAGTCGAGAGCGATGAGGTAATACCTACACACTTGTCTTGATTGACTCACTTACGAAGCAGAACGTTTGATTTTACGTTGCATTGCCTTTGCAACTGTACCGTAGGTTTCAGCTACTCACGTTCACACACATCTTGACTTCCGAAAGAAAATTAGCTTGGTACAATGTCTGCTGCACACGAATTTGACCTCTTTTAGTTATTACAATAAAGTTGAGTAGCTAATTTCTTATGAGAAATTGTATGCAGGTTGCAGATATGCGACTATACATATGTAGTTGCATATACTATGTAGTCGCACATAAAATATCCTAACTTAAGTTAGGATAATTTATGCGTATATTAGCGTAAAATGATTTTTCCCCTTAATTTCGCTATTGAATATGATTTTACGCGCGAATTCCAGTAGGTACGCCAAGCGTCGAACTTGGTTTTCGATGCTCGAAATCTTGATGTTTGAACTCGGAACTTAAAATATTATTCGTATAGATCGAATGGAAATTGTTACACTAAATTGCTATGGCCTATAAATTAGCAATGCCATCTAGGCTGATCAAACTGGTGAAGAAGCACTTTAACCACGTAGTTTTGCATAAGTTCACATCCCTCGACCACCTCACGTGTGTCAATGCTCTAATTTAGTTTTCTACTTTGTCTGGATACATTGCGCAAAGTAACACTCGATATTCATAACTTTAAGTATCTACTTAACCTACTTAAAGATACCAGCTATGTTTCATGTACGATATTATCTAAGGTTTACCAATTTAATATTGTTAGCCTGTTAGGTACTACATACTACTGAGATTTATCGCAATTTCGCGCTAACAACTTAGGTTCCCAGTAGGTCAACTCAGTACCTACAATAGTCAACTTATATAAGTACGAAGTTGGTGGTATTTTTAATTAGCTACGTAGGTAGTTTTTGTTCAGTACAAAAGAAAAGTGATTATTTCAGAAGCGCTTCGAAAATTACTACTACTCTCGTTAGCCTCTTGTTTTTTCTTTGCGTTTCAAAATTGTTTTAAATGTTAGTTTAAATTCTACCAGTAAGTAATTATTATGTATCTATACGGATAAATAAAAATCCACGCGAACGAAGTCGAGGTCCTCAGCTAGTAGAAAAATAAGTATAACGTATTACGTAATTAATGCAAAAGAACGCGTAGGTATAAATTATCGTGATTCGTGGTTAAAAATATTTTTTTTGGTCAAAAAAGATGCACCGTTATTTCGGGAATGAATAGTAGCATGAGTAGGTAATAAAATAACGACTTTTACGAGTTTTGAATAGGTAGGTACCTATATAGGTATATCGCAAATGGTTAGGAAGTTAGGAACAAGTAAGTATACTCGCCCAAAGTAAGGATTGATCCGTGATTAATCCCATTTTTTCCTTGTGTCTCTTGACAATACATTTTTCATTTGGAAGCCATTGATGTTAGATTGTATACACCTTATTGTACTGATCATAAGGTCCACTATTTTGCAACAATGTAAGTAACTATCTAGTAATTGGAGTAGTCGTGTTTTAGTTTTGAATTCATGTTATTTCTAGGAGAAATTGCGCAAAGAAGTTGAACGTTTGGAGTCGGAGGCGGCGGCGGCGCGGGGCGAGGCGGCGGCGGCGCGGGGCGAGGCGGCGGCGGCGCGGGGCGAGGCGCGCGCCGCCGACGCGCGGGCGCTGCAGCTGCAGCAACTGCTCGACGCGCAGGCCGAGTGAGTCCATTTCCCTCCGTTGTCCGTCTGTCTGTCCGTGTGTCACCAGGCTGTATCTCATGAACCGTGCTAGTTAGACAATTGAAATTTTCACAAATGATGTACCTACCTACCTATTTCTGTTGTCGCTATAACAACAAATACTAAAAAAACAGAATAAAATAAATATGGGGGCTCCCATACAACGGACATGATTTTTTTACCGTTTTTATAGATAATGGTATGGATAACGGAACCCTTCGTGCGCGAGTCCGACTCGCACTTGGCCGCTTTTATATTCATTTATCAGTTTCAAATAGGTAGCCTAACTAGGTTATATTCCATTTTGATTGAGGAGATTATGCCCTGACTTAACACATTAGGCTACTTTTATCCTGGAAAAATCCACAGCTCCCACGGGATTTTGAAAATACCGAAATCTATAGCTACAGCTATAGGTAGATTACTTAGTACTTACTATAGCAAACATCCTTGAAAGTAGGTACAAAGGTTGGAAAAGGGAGTGGAAAGGGGAGCGAGAATGGGAACCGGAAATCCACGATTCCCTCGGGTTTTGTGAAAAACCGAAATTTTCGCGCGCAAAGCCGCGGGCAGAAGCTAGTACCTAATAATATATTTGGCTGATAATTCTTTGGCTGATAATACCTATCACGTAACTTACCTGAGAGTTTAATGAACGATAGTTTAACTAAATATAAGTACCTAGGTACCTCGTTCCATGCTTGCCAATGACCTTCAAAGTGAGTCACGAATTTATTGTTTTCCGTGGTTAACAAAACATTTACCCAAGCTTCGTTTAGAATTGCGTGTGTTAAATGTATAAGTACATAACCAAGTTTTAACAATTTTATTATTATTGTATCAAAAAACTAAAATTACCTATATAATTTAACTTATATAATTGTAAAAAATAAAAATATTTGCGCACATTTTAGTAGTGATGGGCGTAAGCGTAAACCATGCGTTTAAAATTAATAACGTTTAAACGTTGTTTTTATAAACGTTTTTTTTTTAACTTTAAACTAAACACATAGTTAAACTAAACTTTATAGAACAGACAAAAATGGCAAATTGAGTGCCATGCACATAACTGACTTTTTCGGGAGAAAGAAAAAATAGATAGTTTTTCTTTTTGGTCCAAGCGCTCCACTGTAGCCCGCCAAGCCGCATTGGAGCAACTTAGCAAGCCCACCAACCCACATTGGAGCTGCGTGGCGTGATAGAGGAGGCTTTAGCCCAGCAGTGGGACGTTAAAAGGCTGTAGTGGTGGTGGCTCCACTGTTATGGTACCTAGCATCCTCCATTGAAACCGATTGAATAAAATGGAGTGTCGTTGGCTTCAACTTTGCATTTCGCGTATTGTTAATACGTCAGTTGTTTATTATTAGACTATCAGATGATGCCCGCGACTTCTTCCGCGTGGACTTAAGTTTATTAAAATCCTGTGGAAACTCTTTGCTTTTCCGGGATAAAAGTTGCCAATTTTCGGAAGTCGGAACGCATGCTACCTCTGTACCTTTCGTATAACTCGGTTAAACGGATGAACCTTTAAAAACAAAACCCCATAGAAATTCATTAATTTTCTGGGTTAAAAAGTAGTCTATGTCCGGCCCCGAGATGTAAGCTAACTCTGTACCAAGTTTCATCAAAATCGGTTAAATTATTGGGCGGTGAAAAGCATTTATAATATTAGTATGGATCTAATATTGACTTATGCGACAGACAGAGTTTTATGTATTTTGATACGAATTACAGGAAACTGCGCTCGCTGGAGCTGCGCGAGTGTGCGGCGGGGGCGGCGGGGTCGGCGGGGGCGGAGGGGTCGGCGGGGGCGGAGGGCGGCGGCGCGGACGGCAGCCCCGAGAGCCGCGCGGAGCTGCGGCTGCGGCTGGCGGAGGCGGAGCGGCTGGTGCGGCGGCTGCGCGCGGACGCGGAGCGCCAGCGACGCGAGGTACTCGGGGGCGCGGGCGTCACCAACCTACTGTTCGACGGCGCGGCCGCACGACACGCGCACGTACGTGCCCTCCCGCCACCACCGCCCGGCGCCCGCTGACTGCTACTATACACGCTGCAGAACCTCTACCATTGCGAACGTGCGAACTGAGTCATAAATCATTTTTGTCGGACCTCTCGCTCGCACTTATAGGCCATATTCAGGCCAGGTTACATACAACATTGGGCGCGTAATGATTTGGATTTATTACGGTTGGAACATAGGGACTTACCTTATTTTGTAGAGTTTGATGCCTTCCTCTTTGGGATAAAAGCAAATATTTTTTGTAAATTCGGAATTTTGTTTTAATTCATGTTAAGATTTAACGTTCGTCTAAAGAATATTATTTCAATTAATGAGAGCAGTTTTTAATAGTCATGCAAATAATATTGAATAAAGCGTAGTATTTTTGCTATTATATCACTATGACTAATTAGAGCCAAAAAGAGTGATAATCATCGAACAAAGTAGCCTCATTTAGTCATTTTAGTGTTACATATAGCCAACTCAGCGTGTATAATAGATGTCAGCGCCGCAACATAAACCCGGCTGTGCGCAGTGCGCTCACCACTAAAAAACAAACTAAAACACCATATTAAACTGTATATAAAGATTGTACTTACTACTTTATTATAACGAATAGTTTTTTTTACTATAACGAAATATTGAAATCAGAGCGCATCTGCGCGCAGTCTCCAAAGAAAGAAGCCGCAGTGAGCTGCCGGCGCGGACGGACTATCGTTTCGTCATATTATTCTACATATTTTTCATAATTGGTATCAGCTGATACATAACGTCTATACGTTGCGTTGTCGCAAAGTGTGCGGGTTACCTAAATTTTTATAAGTTTTAGTTTTTCCAATCTATATTCCGTATTCCGTTTCCGCGCCGTCGTACTTGCTTCTTAGCTTTTACTTCTTTGTTCTTGCATGAGTTTTTTAAAGATTGTAACATTAACTTAAATATATAACCTACCTACTTATTAATCATTTAGATCGAGCATTAATGGTTAGTTGCCTAATAGTTTTTACAAAATACTAAAATTATTTAACAAGTAGCGAAGCGAAACGTAGAGCCCCTGTAAAGTAGACTCATCCTTTTTTTCATGTAATATTATTCCGAAAAGTTATACCTATTAACCTATTAACTAACTATTGATAATTATGCCATTATTAATTTAATTTTTTTTTATTATAAATTATTGGGATGTTTTAAACCCTTAAAAATGTTTAAAACATTTGTGTGGTTTTCGAGAAACTTGATCCGATTTTATAGTATCGCCAGTCAGTGTACTTATAGTACGCGACAGGCTGAAGTGCAAGCAACATTTGAGGCGCAACGGGGTTATTGGGGACTACCTAATTAATTTATGCCTTGTCACGTTCAATACCCAAAAGCTTTATGGCGTGTGTGTGAATCACCTTACCTACAGGCTAGTGTCTAGGCGCCATATCGCGCCGTGGCCGTTAACACAAAACCAAACGATAAATGAAACTGAAATGGAACTGAACAATGATTTTTTTATTACACAAACCCCATAGTTTTCATTTACTGTAACAATGGAACTGAACAATGAGTTTTTCTTGTCTACAAGTGTTAAGTCCCTGTGTTTACTGTACAAGCTAAACGTCAGCTGAACAGTTGCAGTGTATGAAGAACTCGCTGCACGCGTCGCTGCGCGCCAGCGGCCTGGACGCGTACGGCTACCAGAACCACTACCACTTCCCGCCCGTGCACAACTCGGACTTCTGGCGAGAACCGCTCAGAGAGTAAGCCGACGTCGTGTTTCAAATTTATATATTATACAATGAACACAAAATGACTTAGCTATAATCCGCTAACAGTGACTTTGTAGGCACAACACCACACAAATTCACCACAAATTTAATTCGACGATCGTTTCGCTCCGACACCAGAGCATCTTCAGGAGATGTCGACTTCACAACGGACTTCGCAACAACGAATGTTGAGTAACGAGATGTTGACAAAGTAATTTTGCGCTCATTGTATAATATCATGGAATTCCGCAAAGTAACGTCTACTTCTATTCAACATCAAATTATATAGTTTTTTTTCCAGAATATTAGCCATGATGAACATGGTTAATATTCCCCTTTCTCCTTCAAATAAGCAAATAGTTTTAAGTTTATGCTAGGAGTGGGTATAATAATAGTGCAACGGGTGGGGTTAGAACCGTTGACCTTTCGGTTTTCGATCCACGCTTGACAACGTAAAGTTGAGTGATATTTGCTAGTCCTTAGTGTCATCATAAAAACCATTAGTCTGTTGTTAGCTAATGATATTGATAATGACACTATAGGTATGATACCTATGGTGTCAAGAAGTGGCAATATGGAAGAGGCAGAAGATCATTGGCTGTTAGAAAAGCCAACCAACGGCCTTCGGCTCCCGAGCTCGCACCATAAAGCGACTTTAGTTCTCATTAAAATATGACGTACTCCAAGTCATCGTTCAAGAAAAAATAAAAGACAAACTAATGCCTGGTAAAAGGAGAGATCTTGGCTTACGTTTATTACGCTTAAAACGTTCGTAAGGTTTCATCTTAAGATGAGCCAGAGGTCAGCAGTAAATAAAATCCAATTAACCTTATAATGGTTGCCATCCTCCGCTAAGAGATGACACTAGAAGAAGAATATAATAATATTATAATATCAATTTTTTCGTGTAATCTTTATAAATTCTTTCTGTATAAATTTTTGCGTGTAATATTTCCCACGAGCATATTATGTACCTTTAAGCCCAGAGTGATTAAGCATGTTGTAGGCAAATCCGTTCCAGCTTTGACCATAATAACACATCCTAACAGGTGATATAGGGGCAAGCGCGAGCGAAGCGAGCGATTTTCACCAACTACAAATTTAAAAATTTATGGTTTATCCTCAGAGAATACAGTATGGGCTCACGAAATCGAAACAACAGAAGACCTCTCACACTGCCAGAGCTCACAGCCGTCGGACAACCGCTTCGCTCTACCGTGTATGCCAATCGTAAGCATTATTACTTCTTAATTAATTAAATTAAATTTTTAAATTAATAATTGAATAAATTAACATTTAAGAACACTTTATGAAACCGTTTTTTAAGTAGTTAAATTAATAACAATTTAATTTAACTCCTTTATATATAACACTATTTTTAACGTTATTTTTCATTTCATGTTTAAAATGCTTCTCAAGATTCCCAAACAAAAAAAAATTATTCTAATCGTTGATGATAATATTATTGTTTAACCATTATTATAGATCATACACGAGTACGAGGGTACGGTAACGACAAAAACAAAAAAAGTCAATCTACAAACGGAGAAACAACTAGTGGAAAAAGTCCAGAAGAACCATCAGGTGAATATAAATTTAAATCAACAGTTAATATGATATTAAAGCGATTCTATTACTGTTTTCGTGTGCAAGCTTTTAATCATATACCTATATTTTAAAAGCGGAGAAATTATGTAATTTTCGTCAGCTTTTTTCTATTTATTTTGAAAATGGAGAGAAAAAGTTTCTTTTGTTATTTTTTGTTGAATTTCAGAAGATCCGCGGTTAAAACCGCTATGCCTCGATAACGATACGTTATCAAAACCGGTTACCCCGGGAAAATTGAACGAGAGTCCCTTTTCCACGTATCCCGAGTTGAAAATAGTGGTTACTAAAATTATACCCCACGGAAACGGTGAGGAAATGTGATTATTTTGATAAAAAAACGTGGGACTAACACAATTAATACCTACTGCTAACAATATTATAATTAATTGGAAATATACCTTTATTTCCTACCTAATTTTAATATTATAATTCAATTGAAGAAAATAACGTTACTAAAATAAGATGTATCTACCTATTATTCATTATTGCACGCTAAGTATCGAAATGGTACCTACCTCGCTTGATAGTTTTTTTATAATACATTTTATGCACGCGTTATTTTGATTTGATTTAATTGGTGAAAGTCGGGCTATCGTCTTAGTACAAGTTTGAAAGACAATGATTAAGTTTAAGACATGTCTGTTTGTTTATTTGCAGTAAGTTCACCGGGCGGCGACGCGCGGACGCGGGCGCGGCGCTCACAACGCAAGCACAGCGACCACACATAACTATACCGTGGACTACGATACTCTCACAAATATAGCTTTACTTACCTAATACTACTAATACCAGTTACAACTTACACCAGAACCTATAACTGTTTACATTAATTAACCCCTTTATAAGTAGTTAGAACATCACTAACCGGTGTGACTTTGACTATTATTATATCGTTCATAAATTACTAGGTATGTACACTTATCGGTATTTTTCTATTTATACTGGTATTGTATCGGTTACACCGTTACTTGTTTAGATTCAGCAACAATTATACCTCATAATATTGTCGTGAAAAATGTTACGGTAAAGTAGAGATGAGAAACCTTGATCGTTAAATCTTTATTATAGACGAAAAGTTATTATGAATTTATCAAATTATTGAATTACCTTTTATGATATTTACCTACTTTCAGAATTATGTCGAACAATTTTATAACTGTAAAATAATATTATCGTCCTCAAGTAGGTATATTCATTTGTAATATAATTTGTAAAGTGCCTAGATTGTGGCGTAGTGCACGTAACTTTGATGTCAGATTTGAAAACGTATATGACAGCTCTGCTTATTCTTATTCAGTAAAAAACACAAGCAATAATAACTTGTAAGCATTGTGGACATTCACGGTAGGTATAACTGTTTTAAAATAGCATCGAGAGTAAGTTTTTAAAAAACTTGTCATGGTATTTAGCATTTGTATGAATAAATGATGCGTACTAAATATTTAAAATTGTGGATTTACGCATCATTAATGTAGTCATACAAATTAACATATTCAAGCCTAATTCAAAGGTGCATTAGCTTACTTAAAAGGCTTAGTTCTTAAGTCTCAAGATTAATTTATAATGTCCAATAATGACCAAAATAAATGATAATTACAGATTGTTACAGCAAATATGGATTTATAGTAAGAAAAGATAAAATGTGCTTAATTATTTTAATGTTGAACTGCCAATTTATTCGTTTTTTAACGTGAACGTTAAACTTAAGTCAAATAACGGAACAACACTATCCAGAAACCGCATACAATTTAAAAGTCAAATAACTGTACAACACTATCCAAAAACCGCATACAATTATTTAACTGCTTATTTTATCTATGGTTAAACCATAAAGAAAAAGGACGTCTAAAGCTAAGATATTGTAATATATACTCTAAATAGATGTCAAGTTTACATCTGTCAGTGGTCACAAGTTTTTTAATGACACATGACGATGACACGTGACGTGCTAGTGATGTAACTATCGATATTTTGACTGTGAGGATCTATAGGGACACAATATGCGTGTTTAAATATGTGCACCATACTCTAATATTACATTATGCGAAAGTGTGTCTTTCTGTCTTTTACCTTTTCAGGGCCCATCCGATTTGGACGAAATTTTGTACACAGACAGCTTGCATCCCGGGAACCGATATCTAAGGCCCAATTTATACCGCCGCGGAATGGAATGGAAGCGAATTTTTTGTACAAAGCATTGTGAACTTTATGTCAATTGTATAACATACAAAATAGTAGCTATAGGGAAATTCTCGAGAATGCGCGAGAATTCCGCGGAAGACGCGCGACCTTTTTGGGCTCCTATTTAATTTGTATGTTATGCAATTGACATAAAGTTCATTTAGCTATGTACAATTTCGTTGCAAAAAGTCGCTTCCATTCCATTCCACCGCGGTGTAAATTGACGCTAAGGCTACTTTTGTCTTGCAGTATCAAAGCGTTCCCACAAGATTAATAAAATAAAAACCTAAGCTCACGTGAATGAAGTCTCGGGCATCATCTTGTTAGGAAATACAAGAATAATATGTTTCATATAGTATATTTTAACCGACTTCAAAAAAGGAGGTTGTATGTATGTATATATGTATGTATATAAGTATGTTCGCGATTATCTCCGCAACTAATGAACCGATTTTGATGATTTTTTCACTATCATAATCTACATACTTTCAGAAAGGTTTTAGTGTACACATCGAAAAATATACATATATATATATATATATATATATATATATATATATATATATAAAAACACAAAATATACATATCCTTCTAGAACCTTTGTTGTGCCTTCTAGAACTGAAATAAAATCGAGTCTTTTTGGAGTCGATGAAACTTTATAAACGGTGTTTCGAAAATACGATCATACAAGCTATTTTTAAGAAAAATTAAACCGACTTCGGTCCAGCAATCTCAGAGGAACCGCGGTGCACCAGTCAAAAATATTAGTGACATGTGGGTACATTTATGCGTGTAACTTCGCACATAAGAATGGTAACTAGGTGTGTTATACATATACTAAAACCTTCCTGAAAGTACTATGTAGATTACAATAGTGAATTGTTTTGTCTCGAAATTCAAAATATTAAACCTATTTATATTAATAGGTAGTAATATTATACTTCGTGCAATTTGCACATTGCACACGTTGCACATTGCACGAAGAACCGATGGACGTTGGGGTCCCAAGGTGCTTGAATGGCGACCTCGCACCAGCAAACGAAGCGTAGGTAGACCCCCCACTCGATGGACAGACGATCTCAAGCGAGTCGCTGGTAGCCGCTGGAATCAGGCGGCACAAGATCGTGTGCTGTGGCGATCCTTGCAAGAGACCTATGTCCAGCAGTGGACGTCCATTGGTTGAAACGAACGAACGAACGAACGAATATTATACACTTACTAAATTTCTTTGAACATTAATGTTTATACGTCACTCCGTTAATGTGCGAATGGAAACTTCATTGGCGGAATTTTCTTCTGCATTACAGACATCCATTGGTAACGGTTCTCTTGCCTTAAATTAAAAAAATCAGACCTGGTAGAACATTTTTCACGTTTCGCTTCAGCGTTTTTCATACACTAATAACAGCTTTTAGGGTAAAACTTTTAAAACGTGCCGCCTTGATATGGGTTATGGGATGGGGGGAGGGAGAGGGTAAATCATCCAGTGTTGAGGTTAGAATTGATTTTCGTTGTTTTCTTGAAAACGACGAATTACCTTATTATAAGAGTGTTAGCATTATACTCGTGGACCAAACATCTATCACTAATGACTATTTTATCTCTGAATTCGTGCCAAAGACTATTAAGTCCAACCCTAGTATTTGCATGTATTTTGCACCTTCACACAACACTAGCATGAAATTATGGTATTATTACAAATATCTGATATTATTATAATTACCAATGTGTCTATATGCAGCAAAAATAATAGCGTTTGCTTTTAAGCGCCTCCATTTTAAATTGTTTTTGGGCACAAATCAATTAAGTGTGAAGTGTTTTGAACAAATATGACTGTGTTTCTGCGATGTCCAATATTGCGGTCTTATTCTTTGTGCCCATTCATTTCTTATTTTTGGGTTCTTTGGAAATCTGTAACAAATAAAAATTTAGCGATCTTGATACAACAATCTAGCACGCGGAAATACACGTAAGTATTCATTGTGTGTAGTGGCTACGGAATCTAATGTCCAAAATTAAAAAAACCCCGACACCATTTTTTGATCGCGGCCATCTTGGATTTGCATGGTGTTATTCTACTAGTCAAGCCCTTTCATTTGATACCCATATTAACGGATTTGTGAAAAATAAATAATCTACCATTTTGTAGCAGCGGCCATCTTGCATCGATTTTCATCAAAATAGCTGACAACGCTTTCGACTAATTCACCTTTCAAACAAAAAAAAAACCGCGTTCAAATCGGTTCACCCGTTTTAGCGCTACAGAGGAACAGACAGACAGACAGACAGACAGACACACACACATACACACACACACACACAACACACACACACAGACACATGAAACTTATAACACCCCGTCGTTTTTGCGTCGGGGGTTAAAAATTTTATCGCACGTAATCGATATGCAATTTTAGTACATCACTATGCTAAAAAACATAACCTTTATTATTCAACAGAAAATATTTAAAAAATAGGCAAAAATCGGTGTAGAATTGAACACGATGATGGTTTCCAAAAACTACAAATAACGTTACATAATTTTAGATTATATTTACATACAAAACTATCAAAACTCACCGATGAAATGATAATGTTCCTTTAAAATTTTCTTTTCAGCCACTATAGGAATTACATTCTTTCACAGCACAGGACATTATAATAAAACTACGGAAAATTTATCAAAAATAACATAAGATCAAACATTTATAAATTCTTGGATGAAGAACACCAAAATAATAAAAATTTATCAGCCTCGTAATGTATGTTTTTGGAAAATTATGATGCGACTAAATTCAATAGTCAATTGACATAAAACATGCAAAAACAATATCTAAACAATATAAAGTAATGATGGTTTATGAGACATACCTATTTAAGGGTTGGCATTTGAATCCAACCGCACGAATTTGAAATTACTGAAGCATGGATTTGATTTAGTTTGGACTCCTTTGTCTAAAAATATGTTTTATCTTTGCGGGAGACGCGTGGTTTTTTTTATAGGGTCCAAGAGCGAGCGAAGCGAGCTCGGGACTTGCGGCACTCCGACTCGGATAGGTTAGGTTAGAAGGGGATGGTGGGGTCTGTAAGACCCCGCCATCCCCTTCGTTGTTATTTCTTTTTATACCACCTAGAAAAAGGAGCCCCGCGAAGCGGGGCTCCGTCGACCGGGCCTCCGTCACATAGTGGAAGTCTCTTCCTTTCACTACACTGGCTTCCTCCATAAGTGAGATTTATGATATAGGAAAAAACAGTCACAGAGAACTTAGGGTCCAAGAGCGAGCGAAGCGAGCTCGGGACTTGGGGCACTCCGACTCGGATAGGTTAGGTTAGAAGGGGATGGCGGGGTCTGTAAGACCCCGCTATCCCCTTCGTTGTTATTTCTTTTTATACCACCCAGAAAAAGGAGCCCCGCGAAGCGGGGCTCCGTCGACCAGGCCTGCGTCACATAGTGGTGGTACCTTCCCTCCACCAGATTCACTCTCCCCATAGATGAGGTTTATGATATCAAAAAAATATACAAAAACCTAACCTTAAAATGAGATATTTAAAAATTCATAAAAAAAAAACTAAGAGGCGCCCGCACAGGAGAGTGATATAACAAGGTACTACCCCCCCTCCCCCTCCCCCCCCACCCCCCTACTACTCTTAATTCCTGCGGTTGGATTCAAATGCAATCCCCTATTTAATTTGGTAGGATTAAATTTATTAAAATTTAACAAATAAGTCCATTTGACAATCAATTTAGTGACATGCTTAGAAATAATAAAAAGCAAGTGCGATTCGGTGTTTCATTTACACCTAGACAGGAGTCATTTAGGTTAGGTGAGTACAATAACTGTACCTCAAGTTAATTTTTAGCTTCAGATCTCTTAGTTAATAGATCAATGGTCTAAAGACTAGAATTTAGGCCGTCAATAAATTAGAAAAAAGAAAATAAGACCGCCAGAATTAAAATTGCCGATCTTGAAACGATAAAAAAATAGTTTGGTGAAGTATAATCTCTTTCGTTCGTTTTGTTTATCATTCTTTGTCTTTAATTTGTAGGTTATACTTATTATTGTGTGTGAAAAATTGTAACCGACTGTCTCGTTTGTACGGCGATTAGCATGTTGGACTGCGGATCACGAGGTCTTGGGTTCGATTCCCGGGTCGGGCCAAAAATTGTAAGGTATACAGGGTATAAGGAGACCGCTACCGAAAACTTAGCGCTATTGTTATACTATCTAAACATTATCTTATAAGGTAGGTATCGGCGTCGGCGCGACCGCGGTTTCGTAGGTAAGTATCTAACGATACGTAAATAGGTCACATCAAGTTCGTTGACCTCCAGCGTCAGCTGATTTTATTTTAATCACGCAAGAATTACGTAACAAACTTTTACAAAATACAGCAAATAAGTTTTTTGCAATTACAGGGCTGTTTAACCCTCCAAAACAGATATTGTATAAAAAGTGCAATTTTTTTTTTGTAAAAAAAAATTTTTTTTTCACGTTTTTTTTAGTGATATCTTATCAGTAATCATCAGTACTATCACCTGTCTTCGTTTCCGAGAGCGGTCTCCTAACACCCTGTATAATTGGTTTTTCTGTGAAAAAATTCTCAGTGCCAGCCCTCAGTTTGGTAGTTGGCGGTGTTTCACACCCGTGTGCCTTGGTTCATATGAGGCCGTCGGTTCCGGTTATTATTACTTTTATTATCGTGACAATAGTCGTTAAAGCCCGCAAACCTACTTTGCAGCAGCGTGGTGGGTAAAGCTATAAATCCCTTTTAAGAGGTCTGTGCCCAGCAGTAGGACATTAAAAGGATGTAGTAAGTGGTGCAGGAGAAAAACATAAATTGGTATCAATACTATGTGTCTTCACAAGAACATTCCGATATTTGTTTAATATAGTACTTACTTTATAATTTTAGTCGTATTTTGATTTCATTGTGTTAATGAGTATAATAATAATAATGTACTTTGAAATAGCAGCATTTAATCGGTACCTGTCGCCACTGTCAGTGTGGACGGGCCCTTAGTCACTCTACATTTGTGAGAGCGTTGGTAAACCTATGCTAAACCTGTAGCCTTATCCAATATTATCTAATTATTGAAATATATTATGAATAATTATTGATATAATAATATTATATTTATTGCGAATAGATTTCCTTGTTTTATTGCCGTCATATTTCCATATACTTAATAGAGAAAGTGCAGTTTTTGAGGCGTAGCTTTCTTACCTGGGTGCGTCGCAGGGAAGGTTAACTTCCCCGGTTGGTTTTAAATCAACATTTATTTAAAAAACAATTCGGTATTAAAAAGATTTACGTTTTATTAATATCAATCATCAACTTAACAACTTCAAAAATAGACCATCTTCCTTACAATACTCATAAAGGTTCCCCAACAACCAAAGCAAAGAATCATTTACAACCAAATTATTACGACTTAATAAACTTTTAAAACCATCAAATATACCATTATTTAGACAATAATTCAGAGTCAACCCATACATTGTGTTTGCGTTAGCTAAAGTTCTAACTATATACAATAGTTCATAATTTATTTTTGTCTGTCTGTTGTGTGTTTCTATAGCACTGGGCAGGTGTTTCAGGAGTTTTTCTAGTAGTTCCTCTGTCATATTCTCTGTGAAGTGGTCATGACAAGATAGTATGAAGAGCAGATGTGTTGAACTTGTAGTGAGTTCTAGTTTTGATAAAGTTTGAAGTATTCTTTGAAGGTGATCTGGCCTGTAATTAAAAAGAAAATTATTTTATTATTAGCTGATGGCTACATCAATGTTTCAAGGTTTTTTCAATGAAATTTTTTCCGATTTCTCAAAAAATCGGTTTACGGACGATAATTTTACGTGATAACGTCATAAGAAAACAATGCCTCTCTATCGCTTGTTCCGCGCTCTCACTTGCACGCTCGGTTAGGCGCTACGTGACAATGAGTCATGCTTTTTCATGCTTGCGGCCGGCGTTCACGATTTATAAGACGTTATCACGTCAAAACCTGTGTTTGGGTTCAAATTATCATAACAAGCCAATAAGAGGCATTTATTACGAAATCACAGACTTTGATAATAATGAGGAGTTGGCGAACAAAATGGCATAATTACACTTCTGGTTTAATACTTTTCTTTAAAAAATCTGGTAGTTTCTGGCCTGCTGAACAAGAATCTCAAATTATATCTATCGAAAACGGTCTAAATCTGCATTAAAATTGCATCCAAAGTTCGTTGGCTTCGAACAAGTTTTAAGAGCTTTGAATACGTTTTTTGCTTCTCCTGTAAAATTTTATGTAATTATGCTGTTTTGTTCGCCAGCTCTTCTTCTAATTGTATAAATTCTCTAATATAATATTTTAAATGCACACCAACAATTAAGGAACTAGCGAGATTCGAACCCACAAATTAGATAGTAGACTGGTAATTCTTACCTTAGTTCATCTTTCATCTGGTATGCGAAATGCTGCAGAGCATACAACGCTGCTTCCTGCAGGTCTTCATCGTTGTGGCAGCGGGTCAGTTTGGGCAGCACGCCCTGCGCCGCCAGTGTGCTGCACACTTTGTTGCCCGCGCCCGCCAGGTTGCCCAGCGTCCATGCACATGTCACCTGGAGTTTAATCAAACATCCAAATTGAATATAAAAATTAAATTTGTATTGCCCAGTCCTGCCTCTTTGGTCTAGTGGTTAGCATATTTGACCGCAGATCACGAGGTCCCAGATTCGATTCCCGGTTGGGTCGGGCAAATAATTGTTAGGTATTGGGTTTTTCTGTCAAGAAGTTCGCAGTGCCAGCCCGGAGTTGAAAGCTGGTGGTTTTTCACACCCGAACCTCGTCATGACGTGAAAATAGTCGTTAAAGCCCGCCAACACGTATTGGAACAGCGTGACGGGTCTAATCTCTAAATCCCTCTCTCCTATGACAGAGGAGGTCTGCGCCCAGCAGTGGGACGTTAAAAGGCTGTAGTGGTGGTGGTGTGGTAGTGCCCACTCTAAGGAATGTAATATTAAGTATGAAACAAGTACACAATAAATTAATTTCTTAATGACAATTGGTTGCACGGAAGCTTTGCTTTGCTTTGCATCAGCTATCCATAATCCATTTGCTACAGTGATGGCACATTGCAATGGCTACAATATTGTAACTTTTTGTGTTTTGAAAAGAATAATTGTTGAATTTAGTGAGCACTTCCCTGCAGAATCCACTTTTCGAACCTATGCTAGTCTTGACTTGTCATGTCACACAAAAAATATTTAAATTTGAACTTACTGCAAACTCAACATTCAAATTATCCAAGGCTGCCACTAAGTATGACCCAGCCGCCTTCGCAATTGAGGAGCAAGCTTTGACATCTCCTAATGCCAAGTTACAGCAACAGCTGGCAGCCAAACACTGTTTATCTACGTCATGAAGACCTGGAAAAACATCAAAATATTGTGTCTTCATGTAGTCAGTTTTAGACAAGCTCCAAGAATGTCAACTTGTAACTGTAGTTGAGCCATTACAAACATGCAAACTTAGTCATAAATTATTTTTATCGGCCCTCTCACTCACACTTGCAGGCCATATAGAAATAAGTGTTGTGTGTAACAGTAAAAAAAGGATTTGTCTATAGTAGATAACAGGTTCTAAAAAGCGAAGGAGGGGCTCTCCTTGTCACAACCCTACGATCCTAATGATTTATGGCTCAATTTGTACGTTTGTAATGGCTCAACTATAGTCTCATATTGGTTTAGAATCTAATAAAAGTTTTAGAAGCATTGTCTGAGATGCGCATTGCTCTACCATAAGGGTTTTGTCTAGCACTCTAGTCATGGGACATCAAAAACTTGATTTTTACTAATACACTAAAAACATTACCTGTCAATTCTCTAATTAGACCTCTCAAAGCACCATGTTCACTGAGAAACACCTCTATATGTTTAGGATTACTCATCAGACCATTCCTTAGCACTCGCAGATCTGCTACAGTGATGACAGATTTTGTTTTTAGTTTACTTGCTACAGTTGCTATGTCCTCTGCTGTTATACTGAAAGTCACAAATGTTTATTACCCACATACACAGCATAAACATTTGAACACTTGTGTGGCAGGGATCTTTGGTATTTGTTCAAAGTTTGAACACACATTTGCACTTTGGCATTCAGTATCGGTTTTTCGAGCATACACCAAAGCGTTTAAAGTTGAAATTCAAATGAAGCAAACATAATATTTGAAAAGTCTGTCTGGCAGGTAGGTACCTAAACAAACTTATGTTCAAATGTGTGAGCAGCGCTACAGCCTTTTAACGTCCTACTGCTAGTCACAGGCATCTCATAGGGGAGAGGGATTTAGAGCCTAACCCCGCCACGCTATTCCAATGCGGGTTGGCGGGCTTTAACGACTATTGTCACATGATAGTGATAATAACCGGGACCGACTGCTTAATGTGCTCCCCGAGGCATCGGGGTGAAACACAAATGTGTGAGCAAAGTCCTTCAAAATCTATGTTATATTTGTCTGTGTGTGGTGCAGGGGTTAGCCACAATATTTGAAAGGTTGAGCATAGGTATCAAGCCAATAAGTTTAACATGCTAAAATAATATTGTAATGTTGCCTTTTCAAATGAGTAATCGCTAATATTTTACCTCGTTTCTTTTATCGAACGTCGCAAATCACTTTCTTCATCTCTGTGCATTCGCCGGCTGAGCTTCAATACATTACGAGTGCTCTCCCTTATTAAACTCACTGGTTCCACTTCCATTTTGATTACAATAATTTAGTCATTAACATGTAAAAAAATACTAATTTAGCGTTGTACTCTATCTTTGTTGTAAGTAATTTATTGTTTTCAAAACAAAACGCAAGAAAATATAAATTAGAAACGATTAAATGACATTTGACTTATCTATTCAGCTGTGCTATTCAGTGACAATGACATTGACATTTCATATACATAGGGATGGTAGGTATGTATTTTTTTCATGAACCTATAGAAGAGGACTTGGCATAATGTCCTATAGAAAATAGTGGATCGGAAAATAGCTTAAGCTTATCAAAATTTTCATAAGTGTGTAAGAGACAACACTACATTTTTAAACATAACAATAAAACAGATCGTGGCAGAAATTTTATTGCAACTTCCCTTAAGATGGCCTCCCTAAAATGTATACATGAACACTCACACACGCACAACTTGAGACATCACAATGAACACGCGCCATTTTATGTTACAGGATTGTGCGTGTGTGAGTGTATTTTTGGCACGTTTTTAAGGTAGGTATGCCTACTCTACTTATTATTATTATCTCTATGATTTTTTTAATTTTACTTGACTATGAAAGTTAGATTTCGCAATAAAATCGACTTCATTTAAATACCGTCTCTCATAGCATTCTCGATAATTCCATATTTAAAATTTAACCACATTCACAGTTTCAAGGTCAAGATGGATTTTAAAACGCTTTAAAATACTTTAACTATCTATTTTACTATCTTTTTAACCCTCTATTGCATGAATTATGAAGGAGATGAAATAAATTTTTTTTAATAGTGAAAATATCTTTTATTTGGCCTTACTAAGCAGTCTTAGTCATTAAAATAAAAAAAAGTTATTTATTTTAGAAATTGCTATACGAAGCCATTATGGCTTCATATGCATTCTAGTAAAATCATAGGTATAAGATCCATATTTGGCTTCGTATGCATTTAGTGAAAAACAAAATTATGCATTATGAAAATCTGTGAAGCAGTTTCTTTTGTCATTGTAGCATATAAATAAACTTAACATTTTTCACACTTTCTGAATGAACGAAATTTCGTACAATTCTGGTATATTTGACGATTTTTTGCCCAGTTAGGAAAATGAGCCAAGTTATCACAACAAACAGTATCTAAAGGCAGATCTTGATGCCCAGTTGGCGCGTTTCGGGCCTTTTTACAAGGTATCAGTGAATCACCTGTAAGCTGGATGGAGTATCAATTCAGCTTGAGGTTAGTGTTCCCATAATGCTACGTGGACGGCCACGTTTTCTGCCAGTAACTTCTGGTGGCAGTGACTTATGAACGGTGTTCCGAGAATACTAGCTGGACGACCATGTTTTCTAGCTATAGTCAAATGGAATATACACACAGGAACATAGTAAAAAAAGCGCAATAGCAACATAAAAGCGAGCAGAATCCATTTCTACAAACAAAACAAAGCAAGCGTGAATGCATACGAAGCCATATTTGATCGACAGTACTTTGACGGGAATGCATACGAAGCCAAATATGGCAAATAAAAAAATAGGCTCAAAAATGAAGAAAAACAAGAAAAATCACAACAAACGCAACAAACCCACATTCTTAGATATTCAGAGAGCAAATATAAAAAATATCAGATTTTTCACTTACCGTTTTAAATAATTTTTCAAGCGATGAAATTTGTACAAAGTTTAATCACACCACACGCGTCAAATAGTCTCCACATAACATCAAATAGATTGACAGTTGACTCTTACCATAGGCAGCAAAAAATGCGAATCGTTACAGGAAGCCTTGTTTAATAAGATTTTATATTTGGTTATTAAAAAGTAATATTTCTGTAAACTAAAAAACTAATTTAAAAATTTTGAATCCATATTTGGATTCCTATGCGGTAAAGGGTTAACTTACTTACACAACTGTACTAGAAGAAGTGAATAAAAATATGTTAGGAAAAAAATTTAAAACCAATTAAAGAATTTAGTCCTACCTAACTAGGTACCTAGTTACTTTGTTTTTGTAAACTTTGGTTTACCATGCTAACACTAAGCGAAACATAAATAAAAAACAAGGGATACACTATTAACTACCTACCTATCTACTTACATAATAGAAAAGAAAACGTTTTCGGATGAAAATGTAAGTACCTACTTATAAACGTAGGTTACGTGGTAAGATCCATTACAATGGTGACTAACAAAAAGCATCGATTGCTTAGGTTGTCTTGTTTTTACCTCATATAAAAATATATTCTTTTCTGTAGTAGTTATTCTTATTATACGATTGTTTGTATCTTAAGATTAAGACGGATCACTGCAATAACGTTGATCTCGGCCCATCGACCCATTTCACGGGGGTTGCCTCTCTATCAGTAATGGGATATCGTGGGTTGTTTACTGTTAAGATGAGCATACACTGTGTTTGCTATTTTTATTATGGCTTTTTGTGATAAGTATTATTGTTCATTGAAATGGGTGTTGGATCTTCAATAGTGTCTAGTATAACTTTTGTCCGGTGTCTGGGTGTCATACCGACATCAGCGCCACCTACCGAGACCCAGTAGGTTACTTGTATCTACCCGGTAATTTTGTTTTCAAACCATCCAGGATTGAAATATACACATAAAATTTCATCCAAATCGGTCCAGCCGTTTAGGAGGAGTTAGGTGACAAACACAAATACGGAAGAATTATATAGGTACGGGTGAGAGAGTTTACCGTATCGATGCGACGGGATGTTTGACAGTTACGAAACCCGTGACCATTTTGTATGGGAAAATGATTTCTTTTATTTTATTTTGTCGTCAATTTTCCAATGTTTTTAATAGTTATTCTGCTATTCGGGACGGAGACAAATACAACAAACTAATAACCATGAAAATCGCTCCAGCCGTTCTCGAGTTACAAGTGTTCGAACTAACATGACTTTGTTTTATATATATATATTATAAGAAGATCATTATGTTAACATTTTATCATTGTATTAAAATAAATTCATACTATGAAGGCTAGCCGATGAAATTGTTCAGAAATTTCGTCAATGAGCAATTTGAAATCAGTTTATGTGTAAGCTAAGCCTTAAACCCCATAGATCAAGTTATAATGGACAAATTAAGAGATAAATGGATTGCTCCAAAATTCATTAATCAAGTTTGTGAACTCCGATTTGTTATCTGTAGTTAAATTACTTAACTCAAAATGTTTTATTGTTTAGGAACTAGTTTAGACACAAATAACGGCAATGGAGTAGGTTCCTAAACATTATTTTTTTTAATTTTTATCAATAAATGGCCACCCTGAGAAAAGGTAATATAAATAATAAATATCTCACTAGTGTATTTCTAAAAGTATGCAAGTAAGTAATTAAAGAAAGTTTGACCTAAAATCCGCTCTGGAGAAGCGTATTGAATCTGAGGGCGATACCACATGGTGCGTTGCGGTATCGCTACATTGTTCCTGTGGCGCCTCTGCGGCGTCATACGTACAGAATAATCCGTCGTATGCTACAGTGTACTGCCTTGCTTCTGCGACTAGAAAAATCCGTGGTAAGCCACATGTTGTGCTGCGGCTTGCGGCACCTAAAGCTTTGCGGTGTCCTACATAGAAAATTCCTGGCGAAGCTGCACCAGCAATGTTATACCACCATTGTGGTATTGTCTAACAAAATCACAACATCGCGACACCGATGTAACAATGATCTTTTAGTAAGCTTTATTCCTGAAACACTCATGGCATGGCAGAAACTGCTTCGCATGTCATCGCACATAATGCGCACGTATGCGTGTTGTTTTTAATAATATGTGTAATAATAGATTTTTTTAAATTATTATATAAAGCATTTCAAATTGCTTCGCAGTGTGAAGGCCTTCATACAGTTCCTTGTAGTGCTAATTCAGGGAGCCACTCTGGGAATATTGTGGTCGCGCGTTCTACTTGTCTGAATATTTTCATATTCTTCTATTAAAGAAGAGGCCTTTGCCCAGCTTTTGATATAAATATTGTTAGTTTGTAAAAAAATCTTAGTTTTTTGACGTGATGTCTTATAAATCGATGAACGCCGGCTACACGCCGAAAAAAGAGCATGACTCATTGTCACGTACCGCGTGCAAGCGAGAGCGCGGAACAAGCGAATTTAGTAATAAGATATTGTCGATGTTATATTTTAATAAAAAGCAATGTAACATCAAACCCGTTTATTCGCATACATTACACCATGATACATTAAGTACTTGTTAAATATACAAGGCGCGCAAAAGACGAGAGGAAATCAGGATACATTCCTAATGTAGATCAAAATATTTACAATGTAACATACCTATCATCTATGAGATTATAAAATAAATAATATTTGCTTAAGTACTTACTAGTTCTACGCTAGGTATATATTTTAAAATACAAGATAACTTATACACGATTTTGGTTAAGTTTGATATAACGTTTAATATTTATTTCCACAGTCAAACAATTTTATATTCATAGACTTAATTTTCGCTACCCAAAATAAATAAAAGTGTAGCTATACAAAATAAAAAAATCATAGTGTTACGTAATAAGTATGTATAAGAAAGAGGACATGAATAAGTGGAGTTTGTACAATTTTCTCGATGGTCCAAAAGGTCTAAGTAAAATCAAAAGATTTTAGAAAGAAAAAAAAATTAGATTAATATGAGCCTAACATAATAATTTTGATATGTTATACTGCCTATGTTTATATCACATCATCACATATTAAGATATTTTCAGTGTGGGTATATATTAATTTTTTTTTTCATTGTATGTACTTAAAAATACTTAATAACCTTAATAATATGTATGTAACGTTATTGGGAAGTTTCTGGTCCGAATTAAAAGTAATAAAATGTTTAAAAACTTTTGTATTTTACAGGAGTTTAAAAAGTGGTTGAGCATGTACTTTTAATATTCAAGTAATAGGTAATATTTGTCTTACAGTGCTATGGTGTACGTATGTGTTCACGTATTCAAGTATCACATCGACTAGAGTATTTTTAACCCCCGACGCAAAAACGACGGGGTGTTATAAGTTTGACGTGTCTGTGTGGGTGTGTGTCTGTCTGTTCCCCTGCAGCGCTCAAACAGGTGGACCGATTTGAATGGGGTGTTTTTTGTTTGAAAGGTGAATTAGTTGAGAGTGTTGTTAACTATGTTTGATGAAAATCGATCCAAGATGGCCGCCGTTAAAAAATGGTGGATTACATATTTTTTCACAACCCCCTTAATATGGGTATCAAATGAAAGGGCTTGACTAGTAGAATAGCACTATGCAAATCCAACATAGCCGCCGCCACAAAATGGCGAATGTCGGGGGTTTTTAATTCTCAATTTATACTTGTTTATTTATTTTATTTGATTAAACATTACAAAATAATTACGAACTACATGAATATACTTGAACTAGCTATTTGACTTAATTACTTTTGATATCGAAGCTTACAAAGACGCGACCATCGAAAGTACGACTACGAAGTCTAGTAAGTCGAAAAAAGTAACATACAAAAAAAAGTTGAAAAGTTTATTCGAAGAAAATAGTTTTGATATGTTCTAATATCTAACAATGCTTAGGTATATATTGTTTATACTTATAACCTATAATAAAGCGTGTAAGTATGATTTAAGTTTTAGAATAAGACGAATAGGTACTTTACCTAGATTGGAAAATAATATCACATACATGTTCTTTACCATCCTTCGTCTCGCCCTGGCTCAAATGCTGCGCCTTGTATATTTATTATGTATAGGTTATTATTTTACTACATATTATACAATAGATATGATGGTATTATATATTACACGGTCTACATAATAATATTATAACCATTCGATAGTCACTTTATACAATTTCACTATGTGTCTTTTGCTTTATATGTACATTATATCCTTAACTATATACAAAAGACCTTACTTATTGTACTCAATATTTATTTTAATATGTTTGATATTCACAAAGTTCACTAAAATGCTTTAATCTAATTCGTCATACTGGCGTCTTCGTTGGCGACACGATCGACATTAACACGAGTACCACAGAAATACCTATTTATTTCATACCTACAATTTAAAGTGCGAGCGAAGCGCTTCGCAAAATCACTTTAATATTTTTACAGAAACCAACTAAACGGGGTGGCGACGCCGCTAGTCATACTACTAGCTAACACTCTGACAATTTGATTCGCTTAACTTACTTCCATAATTACTGAATCACGCAAAGCGAGTGACTAAGTAAGAATCCTGAGCGTAGTAAAGGATATGAAAATAATGATAGATTCTGTTTCTGACTATGTTTTTCATCAGTTCGGGTTTCTGAAGTCTGAACGTTTTGTGATCTGAAAACAGAAATGCCCATTCGCGACGTTCTATTCTAAATTCTGCCACTCTAATATTCTTGGGCAGCTCCATACATTTCTCGCGCACCGCTCCCCTATGATTCGTGGGGTGGGAGGAGGTCAAAACGCTTTTGTCTGTAGGAAGTTTACAAAGCTTTCAACAGCCTTTCTACTATACTACAATCGGCTTTCGTTCCTTTAGTTTGCAAGAGCAGCTTTTCTTCTTAAAGCAATTATTGTTCCTGCTGACGACCACGTCGGTGAGCGACTTAGACGACTCTCGTTGCTATAAGCCCTCCCGCTTCTCGTTGAATGGGCGCATTTTCTTGTCCTCCCGATTCATCTTCACGCTGTTGCATTTCACTCGGTCTGAAAATAACAATAGTTTACTTATTTTTTTAATTGGTTGCCTGTAAAGTAGATTTTTAAGGACGATAATTTTAAATAATAACGTCATAAGAAAACAAAGAGAGATAGATAAGTCACAAGCCGAACGCTCAGGTCGATGGTGCCTTCTCTATCGCTTGTTCCGCGCTCTCACACGCGGTACGTAACGTGACAATGAATCATGCTTTTTCGTGCATGTAGCCGGTGTTCATCGATTTGTAAGACGTTATCACGTCAAAAGATTCAAAAATCTTAAAAAAAGTATGATGACATAATGGTTAGAAAGGGCAGATCTTTGACAGAGTTCCAGCCTTTTGGAGCAAGTTTTGAAACCTTCGGGTTTATGAAAAAAAATCACGTCAAAATTAATAACAAAAATCATAATTTATTACCTACTCTATACAGTGTGTACAAAAACATCGAGAGGTAACGTGCATGCCTCATGGATCGAAAGGTTGTGGCTTAAATTCTACGACAAAAACAATTGTTGTGTCAAGTGTCAAGTGTCAAGAATTCTCGACTAAATAATTGTGAGTAGAGTAGTCCCAACACTATAGTGTAGTCTCTGAGTACCCTCTATGCCCCTTTCTCGAAGAAAATAAGTTTTGCTCAGAGCTCAATACTGGGATATTACCTAAAGACTGTTAGACGTTTTATAAGCGTACCTTCACTATCTTTTAACTTTTCATTTTTATCTTTAACTTTCTCGCTGGTATCTTTTTTCTCGTCTCTCTCCTTGTTTCCGTTTTTGGCTAAGACGGTTTGGCCGTTCGTGAGTTTGTTGAACTCCGCTGGCTCCGTTTGTGTTTCTTTATCGGCACATGTCGGTTCTGTAAAGATAAGAGTTAGATTGAGATTTAGTAACGATTGGAATGGACGGTTTTTAAATCCATTCCCTTTATGCGTTCTTTTCACTGTGATTTTGCCGCCTTAGAAAAGGATTCGAGTATGGAGCCTTTACTACGGAAGCGGAAATCGATTCGACAGTGAGTCTAAATGGCAGCAGCACCTTTTGTCACCAATACGTGTTGGCAACACAAAAGTTGGCAATTTTTCTTTGGTGGAGACCCAGCTTTAAACACGTTCCGCATATGTCTTACAATTAAATTAAAACTTCTTAGGGCCTGTTTCACCGCCTTCTGATAAGTGTTGGATAGCTTATTCACAACTTTTGTCTTTGTCACTTGACATAAAGTAAGAAAGTGACAAAACTTACCTACGTTTAGGCTGTCCGACACGTCTTATCAGATGGTGGTGAAACAGGCATTTAGAATCGCGTTGGACACGTTGCCATCGCGTGTCCGAGTTTTTAATATCAAGGTCAATAGTGCATCAACCACTCACTTTTGTTGGGGGGGTGAGGCAGTGCGAGGGGCGCGGGCGGCTTGCGGCTGTAGCGCACCGGCATGATGCTCTGTCGCACGTTGCGCTCCGGCCGGACCAGGATTATGTACAGCTGATGACAAATAATTTACAATTATCTTATAAGTACACACTTATAACAATTGTAGAAACTAAGGTAAAGTCTCCTTATTCCGTGGTATTCTAAAATTGGCACCCAATTCCGAGGTATATAGAAAAACAGCGTTTTCAACCGATCACCAAGCTATTTTTTACTGCAACATATCTTAATCAATTGATAGTTTATCATTCCATAGATAAATGACGAAATTGTTGGTTTTATATGTATATGTTTTAAAATAACCGGCAAGTTTTACACTAGCAGCCGGCCCGAACGCATGTTTCATACATTTAGGACCTCGTGCACGAAATACCTACATTTTTTTAAATAGTGTTTATCCGTTAATTTTGAGCTTTATTTGTTTTTATTTAGATTTGAATATTTGAAGGACTATATTTTCAATCGAAAACAATCAACTTTTGTGAATATTTGTAAAGAAATTAAGGTGAAAATAGGTTTTGAAAATACCTCGGCGTTAGGTGCCAAATATTTTAGCCGGTTCCTAACGCCGTGGTATACCGCGGAATTGCGATTTCATAGACTTCATAACTTTTTCAATTTTTAGAGTCGTTTTATGTTAAATACTTCTTGTTTCGGTTTTGAATATTTAAATAGGCAATAAGGTTACAGAGTCCTAATTACGAGGTACACTTTGGCGTCTCAATCACTAACTATACCGTGTCAAAGTTTACCTATTTAGGTAATTTATTGATAGATTGTATGGGAAAGCTAAAGAAAATTAATTTAAAAGAAAATTAAATTTATACATATTTCAATGCAATTTTGTGAGAGTTTTGTACATATTTACGAAGATAATCTAATTAAGCTTTAAATTATTTGTTTATTATGGAAAAATCTTTTCTTTTTTAACACTCGGAATTAGGAAACGTGTTTTTTGTAACAAAACTCAATTCCGTGGTATTACCTCGGAATAAGGTTCTATGAGCCCCTAATTATGTGGTATGGATAGAAATACTACCTCGGAATAAGGTTCTATGAGCCTCTAATTACGTGGTATGTATAGAAATAAAATACAGGATGCTCACAATATTTAAGTATGGTTTCAGTTACACCAAGTATCATTCGCGTTTAGTCACGCAAACATTCATATTCTAAAACGTTTATCTTATTATTGCTCGTGCTGATTCATTCACTGACTCACTCATTGATCACCCCTCCTGTAAAATTTTGTATAAAAAATTTTTTTTCACTAATGATTCCGTATAGAAGACAAAAATTCATTCGGAACAAAAATATGGAGAGAGCTGATGATTGAGGATTTCGGAGACGGGTGAAGAGCACGCTTAAGGTATTGAAGATAGGAGGGGGGTGCTTGAGCAAATGTCATTCAAAACGTCATCCAATTGGCAGTGAGCTGAAAAAAATTCAAAATGGCGAAAAAAAGATGGCCGCCATACAAATTTCGTCGGTGTCTACCTCGGAGGGTAAAAAAAATGGAAGAGTGGTTTCCTAGCAACAGATGATCAGGATCCAAAGGTCTATTCGATGAATAGAAAAAAAACCAAAATGGTGGAATTTATTTTTCCATAGAAAATGTATGGCGAATATTGAAGAGACTACAAGTTGTAAACTATGCAAGGCTTTGATGTGGTTTTTTGGAGAAATCTCAAAAAAAATATGGGAATATAATATTATGATGATTGAGGGTTCGGAATATGGTTGAGGAGCCCGGGCAGGGTATTGTAGATAGGTGGGAGGTGCTCAAGCAAAAATTACTCGAAACCTCATCCAGTTGGCACTGAACTGAAAAAAACCCCAAAATGGCAGATTCAAAATGGTGGCTATACTAATTTCGTCGATGTCTCGTACTAAGTATAAAAGATGGAAGAGTATTTTCTGGGCAAAATATGATCAAGACCTAAAGATCTAAAGATCTACTAAATGGATAGAAAATAAATCAAAACCTAGATTAGTAACCAACCAACTTTTACAACAAAAATTAGTAGAAACCAAGATTAGTAGATCTTTAGATCTACTAAATGGATAGAAAATAAATCAAGATGTCAGGATTTATTTTTCCGTACAAATTGTTTTTTTCATTGATGGTTTCGTATAGAAGACAAAAAATCATGCGAAGGAAAAATATTGAGACAGCTGATGATTGAGGATTTAGGAGACGGATGAGGAGCACGGCCAGTGCACCTATTGAAGATTGGTGGGTGGTGCTCAAACAAATATCACTCGAAACATCATCCGATTGGCAGCGAGCTAAAAAAACGATTGTACAAATGTAAAATTAGTTTTTTTTAAAGAAATCTCATCCTTACAAATTTTCGGAGCAAAAATACGGAGAGTGATGATGATCGAAGGTTTGAAAGATGGGTGAGGGGCACAGCCAGGGGCACATTCTAGATAGGTAGGAGTATATATTATATATATACAGTAGTACAATATTATACAGTAGTAATACAGAGTACAATATTATACTGCCAGGCGCCAGCCCTCCGGTCACCCGTGGACTCCACGAGACGGGATGACAGGCCCTTAAAAAAGGACCTAGCATCCTCGCCCTACGAACCCATGGTCTCCTCCCCAAAAGGCACAAATATGAAATTATTTTCTATATTTTCATATTTGCGCCTCTTGGCCCTTTCCGCCTTAGTGGCTGCCGCTCCGGCCGCCACGGAGGTCACCTGTATGTGAGACAGTGCCAGTGTATCCACACACGTGGCATCCCATCCAAGCTACCTCCTTTGCTTTCATGGAACAAGAGTCACACCGTCATACCTAAACCTGTCATGTTATCAAATCTAAGATTTTTGTCGAACAGCTGATTGCTAACCTAGTGAGTACAGAGGCCTTTACCGACTTTGTACATTGGGGAAACGATGATAGAAATTCGAGTATCGAAACACATTGACTAACATGACTTGAGAGTGAAATGCAACTAAACTGGCTGGTTTTAAGGTTTGAGTCCGCCAATATATTCAGCCATTCGTCTACGCCCCAAGCAGAAATTTTTAAAATAAATATTCGAAGTACCCTACTACATTATGACTTTAAAATCTTATTTGACTGTAAGAGCATTAGGGTTAATTTTGCTCTGATATTATAGTTTTTTGATATTCAAATCTGTACTAGATTTGAATATCGAAGTGTTTTCGAAGTGTGCAAGCTCGAACTAACCATACAGGTCGTTAACTTACATTCGTACGCACCGCCTTGAATTTATTGAGGCTCGCGGTACTGTCAAAGGAAGTAAAGACTTAAGTAAGGACTTCAAGGCCACTATTTGACTCCTATTAAGTTTTGATCATCTTTTGCTAAAAAAACCACTCTTCCATCTTTTATACTTACTGAGATAATCACCGACGAAATTTGTATGGCCGCCATCTTGTATCCACCATTTTGGGTTTTTCTTCAGCTCAGTGCCAATGCGATGAGGTTTTGAGTAATTTTTGTTTGAGCACCTCCCACCTATCTACAATACCCTGCCCGGGCTGCTCAACCGTCTTCCAAACCCTCAATCATCATGTCTTCCCATATTTTTCTTTGAGAGTTCTCCAAAGAACCGCATCAAAGGCCTGCATTGTTAACAACTTCTCTCTCTCAATATTCGCCATACATTTTCTATGGAAAAATAATTTCCGCCGTTTTGATTTTTTTTTCTATTTATCCAATAAAGCATCGGATCCTGATCATCTTTTGCCAAGAAACCACTCTTCTATCTTTTATACCTTCCGAGATGGAGACCGACGAAATTTGTATGGCGGCCATCTTATTTTCGCCATTTTGAATTTTTTTTCAGCTCACTGCCAATTGGATGACGTTTCGACTGACATTTGCTCAAGCACCCGCCACCTATCTTCAATACCTTAAGCGTGCCCATCGCTCGTCTCTGAAATCCTCAATCATCAGCTCTCTCCATATTTTTGTTCTGAATGAATTTTTATCCTCTATACGAAACCATTTGTGAAAAAAATAATTTTAATACAAAATTTTACAGGAGAGGTGATCAATGAGTGAGTCAGTGAATGAATCAGCACGAGCAATAATAAGATAAACGTTTTAGAATATGAATGTTTGCGTGACTGAACGCGAATGATACTTGGTGTAACTGAAATCATACTGAAATATTGTGAGCATCCTGTATAATAATATACATATATTAATATTTTACACACAAACATAATTAAACAATTACATACGTATCGAATTGATTTTGAAATCTATTAATAAATACAGTTCATTTTTGAACACCATGTAGAATTCATTCTACTCGTTTCCCTTTGTATTCTGTACCCTCGGAATTAGGAGCCATTTGCCTCGGAATTAGGATTTTTACCTCGGAATTGGAGCATTCGGACTTTCTTCATATTTAATTTAATTTTACATTTAAATCAAGTTGTAATTGTTGTCCTTTTAGGATATTTCAAGAGTTAAATAAATAACGCTTCTGATAAAAATTGCCAGTTCTTCAGAAAGGTGTAGTAAATGCTTAATTTTTGACGTTCTTTCGAGTTTTTATGAAAATACCACGGAATAAGGGGACTTTACCTTAATACTAAAAAGTAGTTTTTGAAAAATTGTGAGGCAAATTGTGGGCATACTTGGTACATAGTTCCTCATAGGAAAATAACTGTTGCCCTATGATTTTAAACAAGATCGACCTTGTTACTTTGATCATACTCTCCCACGCATCTTCATGATGCGGAGTGTTTAGGTAAATTAATTTCCATGTTATACGACTCTCGGCACATTCTTGCTCTAGTTTTGGATAACACTCCTCCCTAAGAAATTTATACAGATCACGAAGGTAAGACCGCGCTCGCTAGGAAGCGAAAAGGCGACGGCTTTTCTGAGAAAGTTACGTCTTCAGGCTTCAGTATCATCTGAAGTCACTTTAGAAACTTATGAGGCCGCTCAGATTGCTGAGAACTTTCCTTTGGTGAGGGTACCAGCAAAACCCATGATCAGTTTCTACATGGTATCATACGGGGACGCTAAATCGTTTGGCAGCACGGCTTTGCCTGTAGGGTGGTAACCAGCCACGGCTGAAGCCAACTTAGAAATTATAAAATTCCAAAATTGCCCTTGCCGAGAATCGAACCTAGGACCTCCCACTTATAACACCACAGCCACAGAATAACCAGAAGGGAAGCTACCTAAGAACGTCAAAAATTTATACCTATTCTGATAGGGTTGTCACCTGTTGCATGTGAAAAATTATAGGTAAAAATAAAAATATTATATACTAGTATAGGTATATAGCAAGATATGTAGTAATGATTGGAAAAAAATGTTTTTTTATATTATATTACTATATATAAGTTATATAGTTACTTAGGTAGGTAGTAGGTACCTACTAAAAGTAAATATAATAGCACATGCATAGGTACATATCCCTAGTGATAGTACCTAGCTACTTACTTACTTTAGTAAATTAAGTAGTTACCTACCTAGTTATTAGGGTAGGTACCTACCTACTAAAAGTAAGTGTGATAGCACATGCGTAGGTAGGTATCCCTAGTGATAGTACCTAGGCACTTAGTCACATTAGTAAAATGAATGAATTAAGTACCTACCTAGTTACTTAGGTAGGTACCTACTAAAAGTAATTAATTAATTTACTTAGGTAGGTATATATATTTCATATTTACTTATTATATTTACTTAGGTATATTTATTTATTTATTTACTGCCGAGTTTCATGCTGGTTCTTCTCGGTTGGAATGACATTCCGAACCAGTGGTAGATTCAATTGACCATACAAAAGTACTTGTAAAAGTTTATTTGAATAAAAAACTTTTCTATTCTATTCTATACAGAAGGTAGGTACTTAGTCACTCTATTGATAAATAAATTCATTTCATTTCATTAATTTATTGTATAGATACGTAAAAGGTGGATACCTACTTACTTCACTTGATCTATCATAAAAAAGAAATATCCTAATTTTTTCTAGAGGAACTTAAACATACTGTACAATGGTTAGGCATTTTTGTCTAAACACAACACTTAAATCTATATTAAGACTACTTTTTTATGTAATTTATATTATTTTACACAATCTCTAAACTCTCGCCAAACATTTTATTCTCAATATTAATTTAATGCGCACGACCCACAGCCCTGTCGTTATTCAACTAACGTTCAACTAGTGGAGCGTCCGTGAACAGCGCGTGTGTGCGTGAGCGGCGCTATGTGTGAGTGTACTTACAGCGGGCCGCTTGTTGAAGCTTCCTCTCTGTACCTTTTCTACTCGTGTGCCACAGCGCTCATCACTGCTCCAGGGAGGTCATCAAAATAGGTAAATTAAATGCTAAGTAGAATTATTACCTTAGGTGAGAACAGGCACACGAGTGTGACGCTGGCGCTGAGCGAGATGGTGACCGCCATGCTGGTGATGCGGAGCGGCACGTGGCTCGCCGTGCCGAAGTACAGCGGCACGAACGCGAGCCATATCACGCACGTCGTGTAGGATCATTACGTCTTATTACCTTAGGTGAGAACAGGCACACGAGTGTGACGCTGGCGCTGAGCGAGATGGTGACCGCCATGCTGGTGATGCGGAGCGGCACGTGGCTCGCCGTGCCGAAGTACAGCGGCACGAACGCGAGCCATATCACGCACGTCGTGTAGGATCATTACGTCTTATTACCTTAGGTGAGAACAGGCACACGAGTGTGACGCTGGCGCTGAGCGAGATGGTGACCGCCATGCTGGTGATGCGGAGCGGCACGTGGCTTGCCGTGCCGAAGTACAGCGGCACGAACGCCAGCCATATCACGCACGTCGTGTACATCGTGAAACCTGTGCAAACAACTTGTTTGAAACTCTCAAAGATACTTAGCAACGGTCAAGGAATGGACTTTTTTAGGGTTCCGTACCCAAAAGGTAAAACGGGACCCTATTACTAAGGCTCCACTGTCCGTCTGTCTGTCTGTCTGTCCATCTGTCACCAGGCTGTGTATCTCATGAACTGTGATAGCTAGACAATTGAAATTTTCACAGATGTTGTATTTCTATTGCCGCTATAACAACAAATAATATAAAACAGAATAAAATAAAATATATTTAAGGGGACTGCCATACAATAAACGTAATTTTTTTGCTCATTTTTGCTCGGTATTGATATATTTAAAAACGAGCGGATACCCGCGACTTCGTTCGCGTGGATATTGATTTTAATAATCCCGTGTGAATCATTTTGTTTTTCCTAAGCTCCTTTGAGCTTATACCTTGCTAAAAACTGTAAAAAGTTCACTGGCGGATGTTTAGGTACATCAAAATGTAAACATCCGCCAGTGAAAATCCCATCAAAATCGGTCCAGCCTTTCAGAGATTAGCCAGTAGTCTTTAAAGTATCTACTTTCTAACAAAAAAAGAATGAATGAAATCGGAATACCCGTTAACGAATTACAGCTATGTACACATTTTGCCTTTCATCCCCTCTCCCAAGGGAACCGTGCTCAATTTCGGGATAAAAAGTATCCTATATGTTACTCCATAGTATGAACTTAAATAATGCCGAGTTTCATTTCAATCCATTCAGTAGTTTTTACGTGATGCGCGCACAAACATACAGACAAACAGACAAACAGATAAACAGATAAACAGATAAACAGACAAACAGATAAACAGACAAACAGACAAACAGACAAAAATTTCAAAAATACCTTTTTTACGTTCTATTACTTATCCCTAACATCCCCCAGTTATTATTTTGCAAAAATCTTCAATGTACAGATACGGCAAGTCTACGATTTTATTATATGCACATAGATTCTATAGATTAATGGACTAGAATTAGTGGTTATTTTGGCAAGATTCCTCCCACCAACTACACTTTGGCTTGTTTCTATTGCAAATGAAAGCACTTAAAACATGGAATAGAATAGAATAGAATAGAAAAGTTTTTTATTCAAATAAACTTTTACAAGTGCTTTTGAATCGTCGATTGAGTCTACCACAGGTTCGGAATGCCGTTCCAGCCGAGAAGAACCTGTAAGAAACTCGGCGGTTGCTCTTTTTAAAAATAACATTATAACAATTATTATTATTAATGTACATGATTGAAATGCCGTCTCGCGCATTGCTGGAACGAGTTAAATCCAAGCTTTTTTATCGTTTATATAATCTTCAGTTGTATAATAAGCTTTTTTTATGAGCATACTTTTAAGAAAGTTCTTAAACTTGTGTAAAGGCAAGTCTAAGACATATTTTTTACTAGATGATGCCCACGGCTTCGCCCGTGTGGATTAAGGTTTATAAAAAATCCCGTGGGAACTTTTGATTTTCCAGAACAAAAAATAGCCTATCTGTAGTAACCCATCCCCAAAACGGAAAAATACGATTTCGGAATGCAATTCCTTACAGCATCAGGGTTGAGGAGTTGGATATGTACCTACTCGAGTTCATTCAACGATAAAGCCTTTAATTGGTACCCTCAATATCAATTTAAATAACCCACAGTTCCTAAATCCCATTACTTTTGGGGATCAGGTCCCCTACAGCATCAGGATTGAGGAGTTGGAATCCAAATATTTTGTAGGACAGTGTCGCAATGTTTTTCTATCGATTAAAAAAAAAAATTACGCAAATCGGTCCAGAAATCTCGGAGATATCGGTGTACAGATACGGCAATTCTACGATTTTATTATATGTATAGAAGATAAATGATTAAATTAAAATAAAACAATTAATATTTAAGGGGGGCTCCCATACAATAGACATGATTTTTTTCCGTTTTTATAGATAATGGTACGGAACATTTCGTGCGTGAGTCCGACTCGCACTTAGCCGGTTTTATTTTTTAACCCCCGACGCAAAAACGATGGGGTGTTATAAGTTTGACGTGTCTGTGTGTGTGTGTATCTGTCTGTTCCCCTGTGGCGCTCAAACGGGAGGACCGATTTGAATGCGGTTTTTTTGGTTTGAAAGGAGAATTAGTCGAGAGTGTTGTTAGCTATGTTTGATGAAAATCGGTCCAAGATGGCCGCCGCTACAAAATGGCGGATTACATATTTTTTCACAAATCCCTTAATATGGGTAGGTATCAAATGAAAGGGCTTGACTCTTAGAATAGCACTATTGCAAATCCAAGATGGCCGCCGTCACAAAATGGCGAATGCCGGGGGTTTTTTAAATTTTTAATTTATGCATCTTTTATTTGAAGGCTTTTGCCTACACGGCATATCAGCCTTTATATCACGCTACGTACATTATAACATCACAACTAACTGGTAGCAGATTATTTCCTTAGAAACAATCTGAACAGACTCCGAGCTGCATCAGAGTTTGGAATGGACTTAAGCACTCTTAGCACAAGCATTAATGCTTAGATGAATGAGAAAACTGCCTCGTTGGTCTAGTGGTTAGCATATTCGACTGCAGATCACGAGGTCCCGGGTTCGATTCTTAGATCGTGCAAATAATTGTCAGGTATTGAGTTTTTCTGTCAAGAAATTTTCAGTGCCAGCCCGGAGTTGGCAGTTGGCGGTGTTTCACCCCCGTGCCTCGGAGAGCACGTAAAGCAATCGGTCCCGGTTATTATTACTATCTTGTGACCACGGAAGAGAAAAGGCAGTAGTCTTATTCATTTTATCTATGCTTGTGACAATAATAGTTGTTAAAACCCGCCAACCCGCATTGGAGCAACATGGCGGGTCTAAACCCTAACCACAATTACAGCCTTTTAACGTCCCACAGCTGGGCACAGGCTTCTCTCACGGGAGAGAGGGATTTAGAGCCTAGACCCGTCACGCTGCTCCAATGCGGGTTGGCGGGCTAGAGCCATACAACTTCCATGTATTTTTGCATAATATTTATCAAACTTACTCATAGCGGTATACCGGCTATTTACGACAAAGTTAGGCGATTAAAAATTTAGCATAAGTAAATGTCGGGAACGTTCGGCGAAAGTTTACGAGCGAAAGCCTATAATATTATACATTACAATGGGTCCCGAGGCATTTATTCTGGACAAGTTTTGTTTTGATATATTAGAGAAGTTTTTGACAGTTAGGTATACATCAATGTGATAAAACTGATAAGAGATATACGACTTACGAGTATTATGATGTTATTATACACTGTAAAATTTCGAGAATTGTGTTACTAATTAGTTGCGGCAATGTATAGGTACCAAATGATTCTGCTGGTTCAAAAACGATGACTCAGGCCGGTCATTGGATAGGTGGCCGACTTCCGGTTATTTGCACTAATATCAGATGATAACGATGTGCACGTGACGGCTTCGATAATTTGAAAATCGAAACCAAAAATTGGATTTTTTTTTGGAGTTTAACGCCTTAGATACTTATAATAATTATTCATTCGAATCGAATCGAAAAATGGCTACATGAAGCATTTAACTTTTATTCAAAGTTGAAATGAGACATCGCAAAAAATCCCAGGCAATTGGAAAGTACCTACATAAGTATCTAAGTTGGAATCGAGTTGGAATTGAAAGCTTCATATTTTTCCATCGTTTTTAATTCATCTGCAGACTCAATTAACCGTTCCATTATGAAGGTTCATTTAAATTAGTTGAGATTTCCTTGGCAATTTTCGTTTATTTTCCATCTTTTTAGGGTTCCGTACCCAGAGGGTAAAAACGGAGCTCTATTAATGTCACTCTGTTGTCTGTATGACTGTCTCTTTGTCTGTCTGTCTGTCCGCCGGTCACAGGTCTGTAGCTTGAAGACGGAATGAGTTACAAACTTTTAACTTGAAATTTTGGTAATTGGTGTAGAACGTTGACCCAAAACCAAATATTGAATTAGAAATTTAATTAAATTATTTATCACGGGGGCTCCAATACATGAAAAAGGAGCCGGAAAAATTATTTTTGTCTTACCATACCGTAGCTTGTTTAGAGCTCACTGAATAAAGTACGAATATTTTTTATATTTTGCTTAAAAACATAAAGAAATGTGGGACCATCATAAGTTGTCAATTTTAGACCATTTTTGTGACGGGAGTTATCTCAAAAACTAAACCATTTAGGAATATGAAATTCCGGTATAGGTATTATATATATCATATACTGTATTTAAAATAAAAATAACTGAAAACAACAATTCATAAAGTAGTTTGTAAACTGTGAGCAAAACAAATGAACATTTTTTGCGTTTTTCTTTCACGGTTTGTTGCGATGTCTGCCCGGAAATGAAATATTTCCTACACCCAAAATATTATGTTGTTCATAATTATGTACGGAACCCTAAAAGAGCGAGGCCCGACTCGCACTTGGCCGGTATTATTTATAACTAGCGGTCCACCCCGGCTTCGCCCGTGGTACATAATATATAGCCTATAGCACTCAGGGATCACGTACATATCCAACGGTGAAAGAATTTTTGAAATCGGTCCAGTAGTTCCTGAGATTAGCGCGTTCAAACAAACAAACTCTTCTGCTTTATTATATTACTAGATGGTGCCCACGGCTTCGCCCGTGTGTATTTAGGTTTTTAAAAATCCCGTGGGAACTTTTGATTTTCCAGAACAAAAAGTAGTCTATCTGTAGTAACCCGTCCCGAAAACGGAAAAATTCCGTGGGATCCTTACGATTTCGGAATGCAATTCCTTACAGCATCAGGGTTGAGGAGTTGGACATGTACCTACTCGAGTTCATTCAACAATAAAGTCTTTAATTGGTATCCCCAATATCAATTTAAATAACCGACAGTGCTTAAATCCCATTAGTTTTGGGGATCAGGTCCCCTACATCATCGGGATTGAGGAGTTGGAATCAAAAATTTTTGTAGGACAGTGTCGCAATGTTTCTCTATTGATTAAAAAAAAAATTACGCAAATCGGTTCAGAAATCTCGGAGATATCGGTGAACATAGGTAGAAAAACACAACTCCTCCTTTTTTGAAAATTGGTTAAAAAAGTAGCCTATGTTACTCCCTGATTAATTCTCTACTTGTATGTGAAAGTCCCGTCAAAATCGGTTCAGCCGTTCCGAAGATTAGCCCGTTCAAACAGACAGACAGACAGACAGACAGACAGACAGACAGACAGACAGACAGACAGACAAAAATTTTAAAAACGTGTGATTCGGTTATGGTATCGTTCAAATAACCATATGAGCTTAATATGAGGTAGTTATTTCGATATTACAGACAGACACTTCAATTTTATTTATTATAGTATAGATACTAGATGATGCCCACGGCTTCGCCCGTGTGGATTTAGGTTTTTAAAAATACCGTGGGAACTTTTGATTTTTCAGAACAAAAAGTAGCCTATCTGTAGTAACCCGTCACCAAAACGGAAAAATTCCGTGGGATCCCCACGATTTCGGAATGCAATTCCTTACAGCATCAGGGTTGAAGAGTTGAATATGTACCTACTCGAGTTCATTCAACGATAAAGTCTTTAATTGGTACCCCCGATGTCAATTTAAATAACCGACAGTCCCTAAATCCCATTAATTTTGGGGATCAGTTCCCCTACAGCATCAGGATTGAGGAGTTGGAATCCAAATTTTTTGTAGGACAGTGTCGCTATGTTTCTCTATCGATTAAAAAAAAATTTACGCAAATCGGTTCAGAAATCTCGGAGATATCGGTGTACATAGGTAGAAAAACACAACTCCTCCTTTTTTGAAAGTCGGTTAAGAAAGTAGCCTATGTTACTCCCTGGTTAATTCTCTACTTGTATGTGAAAGTCCTGTCAAAATCGGTTCAGCCGTTCCGAAGATTAGCCCGTTCAAACAGACAGACAGACAGACAGACAAAAATTTTAAAAACGTGTGATTCGGTTATGGTACCGTTCAAATAACCATATGAGCTTAATATGAGGTAGTTATTTCGATATTACAGACAGACACTTCAATTTTATTTATTAGTATAGATAGAAGTCTTTACTCTGAATAAATTACTCTTAATAATAAGTTAATGACTCATTAGATTAATTTAATGAATGCCTCTCTGTGTAGGGCAGTAAGATACGTGATTGGACAATTTCTTAGGAGGTCCTATATAGGTCCTATATAAGATAATGTTAGATATACATATATAAATAAAAATCAATGTTTGTCTGTATGTCTTATATGCCTTCATAAACCTTTCATCCGATTGCCATGAAAATTTGTGGGTTCTGTATACACCTGTCAAGGTACGTAGCGCAAAAAATCTACGTAAAAATGAATGTTTGTATGTTTGTCCTGTATTTGTTCCTAAAATATACTTTATATGGCATTGCAACGCATACTGAGAACAGCTTGTAATAATTTATAAAAATTTAAATTAAAGTGACTAATTAGCCAAATTGCTAGCCAATTTATTTAATACTATATACTAGTATACTAGTAATAAGCAGTTGCTTATAAAAAAAACCGGCCAAGTGCGAGTAGGACTCGCGCACGAAGGGTTCCGTACCATTATCTATAACAAGTATAAATTAAAAATTAAAAAACCCCCGGTAAGTATTCGCCATTTTGTGTCGGCGGCCATCTTGGATTTGCATTGTGATATTCTACTAGTCAAGCCCTTTCATTTGATACCCATATTGGGGGCGTTGTGACACAAGGACAGCGGAGTCTAGTAATAATAGGGTCCTGTTTTACTCTTTGGGTACAGAACCCTAAAAACTAAAAACGCGCCATAATTTAGTGGCACAGAATATAGTGGAGAGTACGAGAAACTACTTGTGTTTATTGCTTCGGAATAATTATTGGAATGTTGTTCAAACTACAACAATGTTCTTGTTGATGACTGCAATGTATGGCGCAGGTATTCGAACATGATCTAGGTAAGTAAGTTCATAGTTTACAGTGGAATCCTAACAATAGAACAACAATTTAGAAACAGCTATTATAACTAGTAAATGCATGGAAAGCTCTACGGATTTTGGGTTGTAAGGCCGTGTCCCCAGTCTTGTGTAGTTCGCGAACGAACTAGTTCCCAAGAGCGCTCTTTTATGTCGCTCTCGAACTAGGTCGCTCTTTTAATTCAGTTCCCGTTTTTAACCCCCGACGCAAAAACGACGGGGTGTTATAAGTTTGACGTGTCTGTGTGTGTGTGTGTGTGTGTGTGTGTGTGTGTGTGTGTGTGTGTGTGTCTGTCTGTTCCCCTGTGGCGCTCTAACGGGTGGACCGATTTGAATGCGGTTTTTTTTGTTTGAAAGGTGGATTAGTCGAGAGTGTTGTTAGCTATGCAAATTCAAAATGGCCGCCGCCACAAAATGGCGAATGTCGGGGGTTTTTTAAATTTTCAATTTATACTTGTTAAAACCAGAGAAAGGCAGATTACACTGACACTCCGCTGACCGCTCAGCGTAGATCGAGTAACTAACCGAACCACGGAGTCAGAAACGAACGACGTGAACTGTGAACTACTTGCAGTTAGGACGAAGCTGCGTTCTCGCTCACTCTCGTTCGCTTCCACTTAGATACTCTTTGCTCGCTTCTCTACGAACTAAGAACTAAGGAGCTGTGGATCAATCTGGGAACTAGGTTACGTAGTTCGCATAAAGGAGCGGTCTTAGGACCTAGTTCGTTCGCGAGTTACACAAGACTAATGCTTAGGTACCCCTTCGACTTACCTTTCCGCCATTTTTAACCCCGACGAAAAAACTTGTTTCTTGACGAAAAAATGTGTGTGTGTGTCTGTCTGTTCCCCTGTGGCGCTCAAACGGGTGGACCGATTTGAATGGGGTTTCTTTTGTTTGAAAGGTGAATTAATCTAAAGTGTTGTTAGCTATGTTTGATGAAAATCGATCCAAGATGGCCGCCGCTACAAAATGGCAGATTACATATTTTTTCACAACTCCCTTAATATGGATATCAAATGACAGGGCTTGACTAGTAGAATAGCGCTATGTAACTCCAAGATGGCCGCCACCACAAAATGGCGATTGTCGGGGGTTTTTTTAATTTTTAATTTACACTTGTTATAAAGGTAAAAATCAGCCAAGTGCGAGTCGGGCCTCGCTCTTTCAGGGTTCCGTACATAATTATGAACAATATAATATTTTGGGTCTAAGAAATATTTAATTTCCGAGCTAGACATCGCAACAAACCGTGAAAGAAAAACCCAAAAAAATGTTCGTTTATTTTGGCACAGCTTATAAACTATTTAATAAATCGTTGTTTTCAGTATTTGTTGTTTAAATAGAGCATATAGTACATAATATACTGAAATATCATATTCCCAACTAGTTTAGTTTTTGAGATAGCCCCCGTCACAAAAATGGTCTAAAACTGACAACTTTGATGGCCTCCCATTCCCTTATTTTTTGAGATAAAAATTAAAAAAATATATATTTGTACTCTACTTAATGAGCTCTAAACAATGATACCCCACAAGCTAGGGTAAAGAAAAAATTTTTTTTCCGGCTCCTTTTTCATGTATGGGAGCCCCCCTGAAAAATAATTTAATTCAATTTCTAATTCAATATTTGATTTTGGGTTAACGTTTTACACTAAATACCAAAATTTCAGGTTTGTAACTCATTTCGTCTGCGAGCTAGAGACCTGTGACCGGCGGACAGACGGACAGACAGACAGACAGACAGACAGCCGAGTGACATTAATAGGGCTCCGTTTTTTACCCTTCGGGTACGGAACACTAAAAAACCTACCTATGTGCTTGCTCTCGTTGAAGGCTTCCGGGATCTTCCTGGTGAGCACGGCGTACACGGTGCACACGACGATCAGCACGATGGGGTAGAAGAACGCGATCATGTAGGACGCGTCCACGTACGAGTCGCACACCAGCATGTTGTCCTCGCGCGTGGGGTGGTGGGACATGGCGCGCGCCGGCGCCACTATCATCCACACCACCACTATCAGCACCTGAGGACAACAACATCATCGTCATCAACGCATTACCAGCCCACTGCAGGGCACAGGTCTCCTCTCAGAGTGGGGTTAAGGCCGTAGGCCACCTTGCTGGCCAAATGCGGATTGGTAAACTTCACACGCCCTTGAGAACATTATGTAGAACTTTCTGGCATGCAGGTTTCCTCACGATGTTTTCCATCACCGTTAAAGTAAGTGATAGGTATTTAATTGTTCTAAACGCACATAATTCTGAAAAGTTAGAGATGCGTGCCGAGGATCAAATTGGGTCCCTCCGAAGTCTTAACCACTAGGCTATCACTGCTATTGGGAATCAAAACTATTTCTACTCGTGTGATCAAAGTGTCAATATATGGATATTGACACAGGATGATATCTCAGAGCCAAAAGTCAGGATCAGATTGGCATTGTCCACTTGCTTATCTTGGAATTGGTACCTACTAAGTATATTATTATATAGCCTAAACATAAAAGTAAAAAACTCGTCCTTTCACTCTCACGCTCTTTTTTTGGGATGCTAAGTAGGTATACTTAGTCATGCGCTTGCTAAGGGTGGGTTTTTTGATCCATAGTTAACTCAACCAATGGTCAAAAATTGCAATAGAGAAAGTATAAGTAAGTACCTCCTCTTCTTTGCGCAAGTGATAATTCATGACGTTAATGATCATAAATGACGTATTAAAGTTAGTGTTGCTAGTAGAGCAAAAAATATTTCTTTGGTTTACCTCAACATAGCGCGGCCTATATTTTTCATTTTTCTAGCCTTGATATAAATACCTACCGAGAAGTCTTAGTATTGAAGAAGTTAGCTGTCAACTTTACCCTAGTTTTATTCCATTTATTTTCCTAGCATTATTCAGAAATAACTATAAATTATCTTCCTGTCACGGCCGTGTAACTTGAGAAGCCTTCGTTATGTGAGAGTTTCATATTTCCACAACTTCTACGTTATATTGTACTTTTCATGTACTTAGTATAAGAAATGGTTCTTTCGTATTTCCAAGAAAATTTCATTAGGTTGTTTAAATTTTAATATGAAACAATGTTGAAAATGTCAGAATGAGGTCGGTTGAGGTGAAACTGGGGGATATAACGAGTGAACTTTGCAACTGGGAGGAAAGTTTCGGTTGTTATGAAATTTTGAAGTTTGTGACTTTCTGAGGTAAGAAAGATCTTAGGGAATCTCATCCAGTGCAGTCTGCCTTTCATAAAGTGGATTACGTTCCGACTTTATATCTACTACTTTTTTTAAATTGTACTTGTGATACAAAACTTCAATGTTGGAGTCATTCCACATTCACTCGATGTTTTCGGCGAGAAAAGGCCAGCACTGGCTTATGGACCATTATATAGAATTTTGTCGTAGGTTAGTGGTTATTTTCAAAATCATGATACCTATTACATATTATTATTAAGTAAATATATTTTATTAAATAATGAAGTCTTTTTCATATTACTTACACAAGTTTTCGTTTTCATCACGCACTCGGAAAATATACACCAAGTGAGCAGCCGAGTGCATTGACCGAGTGGGGAGCCAATGTGTATTAGGCTCTTTAGAATAGCTGCCATAAATTCAGCTCATCAAACTCACTTAATGATCCTAAGTATCATTCAGAAATCACACCTAAATCACACTTTACACTAATATTATAAAAGCGAAAGTTTGTGAGTGTGTGTGTGTGTGTGTGTGTGTGTGTGTGTGTACTGTGTATGTTTGTTACTCTTTAACGCCGCAACTACCGAACCAATTTGGCCGAAATTTTGAATGGAGATAGATTATGCCTTGACTTAATACATAGGCTCCTTTTTTAACCCCCGACGCAAAAACGACGGGGTGTTATAAGTTTGACGTGTCTGTGTGTGTGTGTGTGTGTGTGTGTGTGTGTGTGTGTGTGTGTGTCTGTCTGTTCCCCTGTGGCGCTCAAACGGGTGGACCGATTTGAATGCGGTTTTTTTTGTTTGAAAGGTGAATTAGTCGAGAGTGTTCTTAGCTATGTTTGATGAAAATCGGTCCAAGATGGCCGCCGCTACAAAATGGCGGATGATATATTTTTTCACAACTCCCTTGATATGGGTATCAAATGAAAGGGCTTGACTAGTAGAATAGCACTATTGCAAATTCAAGATGGCCGCCGCCACTAAATGGCGAATGTCGGGGGTTTTTTAAATTTTCAATTTACACTTGTATCCTGAAAAATCCACAGTTTCTACGGGATTTTGAAAAAACTGAAATCTATAGGTACAGCTATAGGTATATTACTATAGCGAACTTCCTTGAAAGTAGGTATACAGGTTGGAAAAGGGAGCGGGAACGGGGACCGGAAATCCACTATTCCCTCGGGATTTGTGAAAACCCAAAAAACACGCTGGCGAAGCCGCGTGCAAAAGTTAGTAATAAAATAATCTCTGAAACGTCATCATATTCAATCATCCCGTTAATATTACGTTGATAAAAAGCGTAGGTGTTACACGAACAGTCATTATTATCAATGACGCGAAGGTTGCACTGTCATTAATATCCGAGGCGACCACGCGGATAGATTAATGGCGTCACATCTGTCCTGCGACAGGGTTTGTCAGGAGGTTTGTAGGAGGTTTGTCACGAGATATAAATGGATCTTTATTATTTACTTACTAGCTGTTTCCAGCATGCGTTGCATTGCCACGTAAACTATGTTTTTTAACCCCCGACGCAAAAACGACGGGGTGTTATAAGTTTGACGTGTCTGTGTGTGTGTGTGTGTCTGTCTGTTCCCCTGTGGCACTCAAACGGGTGGACCGATTTGAATGCGGTTTTTTTCGTTTGAAAGGAGAATTTGTCGAGAGTGTTGTTAGCTATGTTTGATGAAAATCGGTTCAAGATGGCCGCCGCTACAAAATGGCTGATTACATATTTTTTCACAACTCCCTTAATATGGGTATCAAATGAAAGGGCTTGACTAGTAGAATATAGCACTATTGCAAATTCAAGATGGCCGCCGCCAAAAATAGCGAATGTCGGGGGTTTTTTAAATTTTTAATTTATACTTGTTTAAATAATAATTCTGGGCAAACGAGCAATCGGGTCACCTGATGTTAAGTGATTACTGCCGCCCACGACATTAGCAGCACCTGAGGAATTACTAATGCGTTGCCGACTTTTGAGGAAGGGGACTGGATAACAGCTCGCTGCCGGAACGCATCGGATGTTTGCGGCATATTACGGATGAAGTGTGGCTAGACACTGTGGCGGAGTCGGTGTATAATCCTATCACAAAGCGGTGATACCATCCAGATTACGTTGTGTGGTATCAGGCACAACGACCCGTAGAGGGGACTAAGAGCGTCAGGGCTTCGTTAGCATATTGGCAGGGTGTACCGCGCGCAGGTAACGTTGACATTGGCCATATAGGTGGCACATAGGTGGAATATGGGCCACTTGCACCCCAAAAAGCGTTTAGAAGCGCGTAGGGAACTAACATGTACACATTCATTTTTTAACCCCCGACGTAAAAACGACGGGGTGTTATAAGTTTGACGTGTCTGTGTGTGTGTGTGTGTGTGTGTGTGTATCTGTCTGTTCCCCTGTGGCGCTCAAACGGGTGGACCGATTTGAATGCGGTTTTTTTGTTTGAAAGATGAATTAGTCGAGAGTGTTGTTAGCTATGTTTGAAGAAAATCGGTCCAAGATGGCCGCCGCTACAAAATGGCGGATTACATATTTGTTCACAACTCCCTTAATATGGGTATCAAATGAAAGGGCTTGACTAGTAGAATAGTACTATTGCAAATCCAAGATGGCCGCTGCCACAAAATGGCGAATGTCGGGGGTTTTTTAAATTGTCAATTTATACTTGTATATAGATTGTTCAGGTTAGAATTCTTTCGGGACGTGTACAGAACAATTCACCAAAGTTTCATCATAATCGGATGAATAGTTTAGCATGCACTGCTATATTACTGCATGGAGGAAATACTTAGGTACAGACAAACATCGATTTTTATTTATGTGGATTAGTCGACAGGGAACACTCATTCAGAGAGCGGTAAAATTCTACAACGCTATTGATTTCTATTATCTGAAATAATACAGAAAAATCACATTGCGTAAAATATCAGAGTTACAAAATAAAGTTTCAAAAGATAATTAGAAAGAAAATTGGAAATTTAAGCTACTGGAAAGGTCCACCGGAAATAATTACAACAATTAAACAACAAAGAAAAAAACATGGCCAAGTGCGAGTTGGACCTCGCTCTTTTAGGGTTCCGTACATCATTATGAACAACATACTATTTTGGGCGTAAGAAATATTTGATTTTCGAGCTAGACATCGCAACAAACCGTGAAAGAAAACCCCACAAAATGTGCGTATGTTTTGGTCACAGCTTACAAACTAGGTACTTTATTGAATCGTTGTACCGTTTTTAATCTGTTGTTATTCTTTGGGTACGGAACCCTAAAAATGAAATCACATCACTCATACTATCAAAGTTACAAACAGTATCAAAAGAAAAGTAGATAAAGTACCTATAGATAAATTTAATCCCCCATAGTGACTTCCCTACCCCCCGGCGCGGCGCGGCGCGGTGACTCAGCCGCGCGCCGAGGCGCAGGGATGCATAAAACATGCCCGCGGCGCGGGCGCTTCCTTTACATAAATAACCAGCGGTCACTGAGGGCCTCTATTTCAATTTATTTTATCTTGCCTTTAGAATGTTGGATTGGAAAAAAATTCTTGACATTTTCTAGCACACCCAAGTAGGTAAGTCTCCGGTATCTATGTATATCTTATCTTATGCTTAGATATAATAATTATCTCTCTGTCTGTCTGTATCGTGGCCATATTTCAAGGGCATCAGTTTTGTAGTTGAAGTCACAACCCTCAGTATTGCTAATAACTTGGAACACAAACTGCACTGGAATTGTTGAACATACGGAATGCGTTAAAATCACAGAAATCCTAATAATAAGGCACTAGAAATGCTGTGTATGCGTGACGCACGCCTAACATCTTGTCGCCCTGCTGAGGACGCGGACGTCGCAAGTGCAACGATGTGTGAGGTAAGCGAACGATGCGACGCATTTGCAACCATAACGCGCTAATCCTACGGCTTAATTATGTCTGCATTGAGCGTAAATGTGTTTGCGTGATTGCGTAGAACTATGTTTGTGTATGTAGTAAGGTGTATGTATATGTATAATGTATATGTATATTCCTAAAGGATTTAACCTTTCAAACAAAAAAAAAACCGCCTTCAAATCGGTTTACCCGTTTGAGCAGCTGTACGGTGAAACAGACAGACAGACACGTCAAACTTATAACACCCCATCGTTTTTGCGTCGGGGGTTAATAAATAATACTAAACAAACAAAAGGTACCATAAACTAGAACAATAATAGAGAAGTGGAAAACAAATTGAAAACCATTCCCCGCGGCAACATCGTGTTATTTACGTGCGATTGAAGATTCAGCTTGGGCATGTTTTATTCATTCTCAACTCTTTGCTTTACAATTTGTGACCCCGAGCACTTCCGCAAATCCCTGAGTGCGTGGTTAGATTAGGTATTCTGATCTATTTGTTGTTTTTAAGTTGTTTGCCTCCGTGGTTTATCTAACCTAACAACAAGTATAAATTAAAAATTTAAAAACCCCCAACATTTGCCATTTTGTGGTGGCGGCCATCTTGGATTTACAAAGTGCTATTCTACTAGTGAAGCTCTTTCATTTGATACCCATATTGAGAGAGTTGTGATAAAATATGTAATCCGCCATTTTGTAGCGGCAGCCATCTTGGATTGATTTTCATCAAACATAGCTAACAACACTCTCGAATAATTCACCTTTCAAACAAAAAAACCTTATTTAAATCGGTCCACCCGTTTGAGCGCTACAGGGGAACAGACAGACACATACACACACACACGTCACGTCAAACACGTCAAACTTATAACACCCTATCGTTTTTGTGTCGGGGGTTAAAAATATGTATCTACTATTTTAGTCATTGCCATTTTTGAAGTTTCCAATCCCAACGGGTAAAACAGAATGAGTTTACAGTCCTGAAACTTGAATACTGGATGTAGAATGTTCACTTATAATTAATCCGGATTTTTTAGGAAGGAGGAGCCGAAAAAAATGTTTTTGTTACCCTAACATGTGCGGTGGCATTGTACAGAACTTGGGTGGACTTTACGAGTAGGTACTAAATTGCTACACTCTGACTTGTAAGTACCTATAACAGTCAGTTAAACAAAATTGCGGAAACATATTAAATCTGATTAAGTTATTTAGGTATGTGTTAAGTGTAGCCAATTTACGAGATACCTACTCAAACTTAACACTTAAAAACTTAACGGCTCCACTGTCGTTATAACTAAAGACTAGGTGGCTTACATTAAGAGCGTTGATGCGTTCTGCACCGTTTTAGCTCATTTTTAAGCTATTTTGACCCTTCATATGTTGTTCATCTATGCATTTACTTGAAAACTTATTTATACTACATTGTAGACAATTTTGTGTTCTAGGAAATTGGAAGACAACATTTTGCAATTTATTGATAGTTTTTGTCTTATTGCCAAAATACCAAAAGCCTATTTTTGAATTTTGGGAATCGTGGAATCTTTGACGTTCGCTACGTCAAAAGTTACTTGTTCAATTCACACACAAAGATATATTTATGAAAGGAAATGCCCTGAACTAAAGACATGGAAGAAAACATTTTTTAATTTGGCGTTTTTTACATCATAAAAATCCAAGCAAAGGAATTTTAATTTCAGTAAATTATAGACATATAAAACCGTCATTTTAGTAGATTAATTTTCGCCATTTATAAGTAAAATTAAGTACATATAAAAGTAAAACATATTAGCAATAATATAAGTTAAAAAAAATCCAACATTAATTACTATTTGTTTCCAAAATATAACTTAGAAACATACACCAAAACGCAGAAAGAGGCAGTAGGAAATTGAACTAGCAAACTAGTATGAGCCGAGGCCTCTCCGCGAACGGACGTAACGCTTTTTGTCTCGGCAATTCTTATTGGATTACATGGAATATACGTAAAATTATAGTGCGACTGTCACTATTCAATACTAGATATTTTTAATGCTCGCTATTTTTTCTTACAGATAGTTTAAAACTTTTTACGTATTTTTAATAATTGTAATATATTATATTATAGTTATAGTTGAGGATTATAGTTGTAAATCAGTAATCCATACTATATAATATTATAAATGCGACAGTGTGTCTGTCTGTCTGCCGATTTTTATGTAATTAGGTACAGAGTTAGCTTACATCCTGGGGACGAATATAGGATACTTTTTATCTCGGAAAATTAAAGAGTTCTCACGGAATTCTTAAAGGTCCGTCCGTTTAACCGATTTATACAAAATTTGGTAGGTACAGAGGTAGCTTTGCGAAAATTGACATAGTTCCCACAGGATTTTTAAAAACCTAAATCCACGCTGACGAACTCGCGGCCAACATATAATTACATAATATTATGTGGAAAATGAACTAGAAAATAGCTATCGTATACAAAAACTATCGTCCGGTAACTATTAAAATTTAAAATCGGGAAATTACATCAAAATCAACATGGCGGGCTGATATAGGCAAACTTTCTTGAAAGTAGGTATAAATGTTTGAAAAGGGAGCGAGAACGGGAACAGGAAATCCATGATTCCCTCGGGATTTGTGAAAAACCCAAATTCACGCGGGCGAAGCCGCGGGCAAAAGCTAGTAGAGTATAATTTTTTTATTTAAATAATCCATACTAATATTATAAATATGAAAGTGTGTCTCTCCGTCTGATAGCTTTTCACGGCCTATTCTTTTTACCGATTTGGCCGAAATTTAGTATCACAGGCATGGACATTGGTTATTTTAGACTTTTTGATGAAAAAAAAACTTACATACATACACCTATGTTGGGCACAATACCTAGGTTGTTGGGCACAATTTATCGCAATAGCACAAAGTTATTTTTTGTATTGTTTTATAAAATGGCTGATAATTTTTTACCCGTGCAATAATTTTCTAATGTTATTGTGGTAAATGGATTACACTAGCACAACACCTGCAAGAGATTAGATACTAACTATCATATGCACGTGGTCATCGTTTGAGCAACTTTATTTGATAATTTTATTTATATTTTCGAACAGGAATTTTCTTTTTATTGCAATCGACCCTTGATGGCTATTGTCAGTGTGATAAAAACTGCTTTAGCGTTGCAGGTGCTTATCTCTTTTATTGCTCTCTGTTTTGTTTTTACGTTAGGTTGGGTGCGAAAACAAAAAAAAAATACTTTTATTAATTTTTTTTTAATTTTGATTCTGAATGAATCTGCATTTTTCTTCACTATCTTACCCTTACACAAGTAGGCATATAAAAAAATCAATATCAGAAGCTGTACTATATTCTCCAATTATAATTTTTGGTGATTAATGTACTGGTCTACTCTATAAGGTCTTTTTCAAGCATTATACATTAATTATGCCTGCTTTATAAAATTAAAAATCTACGAACTAAAAACTTAGGTATAGGTGCCTAAGAATATTGAAAAAAATAATAGCCCGTTTGAAAATGGTAAAAAGATCAAAACGGTTTGTTACACTACACTGCACTCGGAGCAGCCCGTTCATTCACGTAAACAAAGAATCCCAGGTAAATGCCTAAACTTGCGAAGCGGGTCCGTGCGTCAACGCTCTTAAATTAAGTACCAAATAATATGTTTTGAATGTTGAATTTGAATGAATGAAGCTGTACTATATTCTCCAATTATAATTTTTATGTACTGGTCTACTCTATAAGGTCTTTTTCAAGCATTATACATTAATTATGCCTGCTTTATAAAATTAAAAATCTTCGAACTAAAAACTAATAGGTGCCTAAAAATATTGAAAAAAAAATAATAGCCCATTTGAAAACGGTAAAAGGATCAAAACGGATTGTTACACTACACTGCAATTGCTGCGGCCTGTTCATTCACGTAAACAAAGAATCTCAGGTAAATGCCTAAACTTGCGAAGCGGGTTGGTGCGTCAACGCTCTTAATGCTTTCGGCACAAAGACGCATTAGCACCGCAAATATACATTAGTCATATCGTTACGCCGCCACGTGAAAATGCGTTGGTGTGCTAAAGGTTCAGTTCATAACAAGTACAAATTAAAAATTTAAAAACCCCCGAAATTCATCATTTTGTGACCGCGGTCATTTTGGATTTGCATAGTGCTATTCTACTAGTCAAGCCCTTTCATTTGATACCCATATTAAGGGAGTTGTGAAAAAATGTGTAATCCGCCATTTTGTAGCGGCGGCCATCTTGGATCGATTTATATCAAACATAGCTAACAGCACTCTCGACTAATTCACCTTTCAAACAAAAAACCGCATTCAAATCGGTCCACCCGTTTGAGCGCTACAGGGGAACAGACAGACAGACAGACACACACACACACACACAGACACGTCAAACTTATAACACCCCGTCGTTTTTGCGTCGGGGGTTAAAAAAATTGTTGTCTGTAAAGTCGGTTTACGGACGATAATTTTACGCGATGGCATCATAAGAAAAGAAAAAGATATAGACGCGTCACGAGCCGAACGCTTAGACCTATGCCTTCTCTATTGCTTGTTCCGCGCTCTCGCTTGCACGCGGTAGGTGACAGTGAGTCATGCTTTTTCGTACGTGTAGCCGGCGTTCATTGATTTATAAGACGTTATCACGTCAAAAAGATTTGGAGTAAGTAGTTTACCTATGCCAGGAAAAAAAGGGTTTGTTAAATTACAAACATTACGATAATAAGGAGACCACCGCCCTTGTCTCAGACAAATGTTCATAATGGAGGCGTATTTATTACCCGGTGGTGCGTAGGCAGTAACTCTCCTTTAAATTGCCAAATTAATATTGTGAGAGCTGAGAGCAAAACTGTTTGCTCTCCAATGGGAATCCCGCATCTACGTAATGTAATGTGGGAAGTGGTTTTATTTTATACAGTTCGGGTAAACATGGAGTGGTTAAAGTGTGATTAAAGTTGGGGCTTTTTAATGGCATTTGCCATTAAATGATCAAGACATAATAAAGGTCTAATTAATGAGCAGAAAAAAAATCAAGATGGCGGGATCCATACAAAATGTAATCTGTTCATCCTTTAGATCTTGATCATTTTTTGCTAAGAGACCACTCTTCCATCTTAGTAAGTGAGATAGACACTGACGAAATTTGTATGGCCTCCATCTTGAATCCGCCTTTTTGGATTTTTTTTTCAGCTCACTATCGGATGAGGTTTCGAGTGATATTTGTTTGATAATTTTTAAATTGTTAATTAATCATATTTTATGAATTATATGAATTTTTTACGGAACCCACTTGCAATATTTTTATTGACATATTTAATTTGATATAAAATACTTTTCATGCATTAACCAGCTCAGTGAAGGTCGTCTTATACAGGGATACTATACTATTAGGCATTTCAATATAATATTATGTTGTAACGGAGTTCACCTCATGAAGTTCCGTTTGAATCTTTCCATTAGGTTTATCTCTGTGCATTATTCCGTTAGGTTTGTCCCTGTGCGTATTCCCGGTAGGTTTGTCCCTGCATGTTTTTCTGTTAGCTTTGTCCCTGTGCGTTTTTCCGTTAGGTTTGTCTCTGCGCATTTTTTCATTAGATTTGTCACTGTGTAATTTTCTATTAGGTTTGTCCGTGGCCTTACACTGTGATTTCACTTATAACCAGTTGAGTTAGCAGTAAGCAAAAATAAATGTTTTAAACTATGCGCATTAAATAATAAATTATCGCTTTAAAACACAAAAGAGGATTATCCCGATTGATTTGCACAATGATATATTATATTTAATCATGGAAAGCAAATAAATAACGTTGTATCAATATTGAGTTTTATTTATTCGCTGATGGTAAACAAAAATGTGCAGTTAATATAATGCGCTTGAAGTTTCCATCCCAATGGTTAATAATTAAGCGTCTGTTACATGTAGGGTTGCCAACCGTAAATGTGGTATTGGAATGGCATTCCGAAACAGTGGTAGATTCAACTGACGATTCAAAAGTACTTGTAAAGGTTTATTTGAATAAAAAACTTTTCTATTGTATTCTATTCTAATACGTGGAACACTCAGAAAGTTTTGCGACGTCAAAAAAAATTGTACTACAGCTTAAAATTTTATTATTAAATCGTTTAAAAATACTCTTCACCAGCGTCTATGCAAAGTTTCATGCGTCAAAACTAATTTTCAAGACATTTATTCCAGTCCGAATCTGACACGTCTTTTAATATCTGCTTTTCGAGCAGATATTAAAAGACGTGTCAGATTCGGACTTCTGCATCTTCCGATGGTAAAAATTGTTATTCTTTTAGTTATTTTTTATTTTTGGGAATGAAAAAAGCAGTTACCAGACCCAGATTGTAAGGAGAGTGATGTAAAGGTTTCAATTATATACTGTCTAAAAAGTCTCTAGTTTCGAGCGCCGACTTCGCGGGAGCGTTGTCGTGACCCTACTGCTCGGTCACAGACAGACACGGCGACAGAGGCCTGCGCTTGGCCCCTGTCGCTCACGGCAGTGAAAACTTCTGGCAATAATTTTTTATATACCATTCAGTATTAATGCTTCTTTGGTTTCGTAAATGACACTAAATATCCTGTAATTGTTATAAAACTTGCTATCAAAATCTTGTCTTCAATTTTCGCTTGCTTAAAATTGGTAGGTGTTGGTTTCGTATTATCATTTTGGAACAGCAAAACAGTGGACTGTCGCTTAGTTTCTGAATCATCCTGGTAGTTCCAGATTCGTCACCAGTAACGATGCCATAAACGCCCCAAGTTGAGCCTTCTTCAAATTTATTAATCTCTTTACAACAGCACTTCTCTTGCAGCAGATATTTGTACCCCGCTAATTTGATTTAAGCTAACCTGTATGGACACCAGGGCAGAGCAGATCGCGAGTTGGGAGCTGGGTGATATGAGGATGGGCCGCTTGGCGGAGTGCTTGCTGGCGTTGAAGATCCGGGAGATCCTGTTGGTCTTCGTCAGCAGAGCCGCGTACACCACGGTGAAACAGAACCCGGTGCCGAACCTGTGCAGAGAATATCGTCACTATAGATATGTATCATAATATATCAAAACTAACTTCTGCCCGCGGCGTCGCCCGCGTGAATTTTGTTTTTTCACAAATCCCAAGGGAATCGTAGATTGTCGGTTCCCGTTCCCGCTCCGTTTTCAAACCTTTATATGTACCTACTTTCAAGGCAGTTTGCTTTAGTAAACTACCTATAGGTGTAACTGTAGATTTCGGTTTTTTCAAAATCCCGTGGGAACTGTGGATTTTTCCAGGATAAACAGTAGCCTATGTGTTGTTCTAGGTTATAAGCTATGTAATTATGTATCTTTTAAATTTCAGCCAAATTGGTTCAGTAGTTTTTGCGTGAAAGAGTAACAAACATACATCCATAAATCCATGTGTTAAGTCAGGGCATAATCTATCTCTATTCCAAATTTCAGCGAAATCAGTTTAGTAGTTGCGGCGTTAAAGAGTAACAAACATACACACATATACACACTTACACAAATTTTCACCTTTATAATATTACTGTGATTAACATATATGTGTTATCCATTAACTTCTATTAATACAAGTAGGAAATGTCAAAGTTCGTAATACCTTTGGTACGGCGCTTTGAATCGGCACAAAAATCAGTTCATCTATTAATACAGGACCTCAGGACAGACTGTGGCCATATAGAGTTGCAAATCGCCTTCATAGAGATGGTAGCGACAAGAAATTACTTTGGAGATGGAAAGGTGGACGCTAACAAAACTGGAAAGGTTTACGTTTATGCTTGAAGTTGTACAAGAATTATTTGACTCTACCCACCTCTGTATGGAGCACAGGATATCAGTCGGTCGGAAGACCAGCGCGAAGGTGACGAGGTAGCACATAAGGATGCCGGCGAGCAGGACATAGGATAGTTCCCTCCCGCTCGCACGTACTACTGGCGTAGAACTGTGACGGACCCACACTCCGCAGACAAACCTGTGGTGGTGAGAAATAGAAGGAAAGAACAATATTATTAATTCAGTACATAATGGTGTCATAGACAAAATAATTATACTAACAGTTAGTTAGTATAATTAGAATAAAACAGAACTGTTTTTAGAATACTATGCCTGCGGCTCGGGTACTAAAATGTTGCGCCTTATGTATAGGAAGAAGTAGAAGGAATCGTGTAGGTATTTGCGGTTCCCGTTCCCGCTTCCTTTTCCAACCTTTAGGCTACTTTCAAGGAAGTTTGCTATAGTAATTTACCTATAGCTGTAGCTGTAGATTGCTACAGCAACTTTCGATTTTTTCAAAATCCCGCGGGAACTGTGGAATTTTCCAGGATAATAAATAGCCTATGTGTTGTTCTAGGTTATAAGCTATGCATCTTTTAAATTTCAGCCAAATCGGTTCTGTAGTCTTTGCGTGAAAGAGTAACAAACATACATCCATAAATCCATGTTTATAAACTTTCGCGTTTATAATATTATTAAGGATGGTATGCAAGTTATTAATTGCTTAATTCTATGTGGGATACTTACGACGTAAGCAATATTCCAACGGAAGAGAAGGACATAGCGCCGATCGCCCAGGCGGAGTCGGGTCTCAGGTACGCCTCAGGTATGGGTCTGCAGTGGGTCTTGGTGAGGTCAGGCAGAGTGCCCCACGGACACACCTGACACGCTGTCTCCAGTTCTGGAGAACGAATCTGTTGGCACGATGAAGATTAATCAGAATTTAAACTGTTCTGAATTTATTACAGGCCGCTGTAATATATATAGAAAGGCAGAAAGTTATATGATGAGATGACGGCCAAATGCCAACCTCCAATAGTGGAGAGGCATGAGAAAAAGAAGTCCTATATATAAATAAAAATTAATGTTTGTTGGTATTTGGTATATCCTGTATGCGTTGCTTATTGAACCAATTATGTTGAAACTTTTGTGGGTTCGTCTGTGTACTCCCGCAAAGGTGCCCGGTCTAAAAAATTTACTTAAAGCATACATAATGTTATGTGGCATTTCAACACATGCCAAGAATAGCTAGGTCAATCTAAAAATCTGTTCAGTCATTTAAAATGTGGTGACTGGTTGTCGGGTATATCATACATAGAACCATAAAGTCCACATATCGAATGTGATTTAAATTTTCAATCTACACTTACAATGAAAAACAAAATTATTTTGCTATAATCCTCCAACAGTGACAAATTTGTAGGTAAAACACCACACAAATTCACCACAAAATATACATGCAATACAATCTACAAATGTTACTTCTTAGTCCATTACAATATCTCAAATTCCCATTGAACTGACTTATTCGAAGGACATAAGTAGTTGTAGGAATTTGTTGGTAGATTAACTTGTAGTTAAATGGGTTTGCGGCACAGTAATCTTAACAGTACCTATTGCATCGTTTATCACACATGGCCCGAACTAATCTTGGGAAATCATCAAATCAAATAAACCTCGGTTAATTATGATTAAGGGGAACTTAGGGTCGATTTATCTTACCCTCGGGCCAAATCCGTTTCCAACCCACAGACCCTTGAGTTCATATTTGATAAGTTGAACGTACATATAACAACGATACATAAATAATAATAGGTAAATAATAATAACGATACATAATAAACGATACAAAAAGGTCTCTAAAATTAGAAATCGAAATAAAATTGATTTGACTGGTTAAATTGAGAAACTCCCTCGTTTTCGACAGTCAGTGATAATTTAAAAGATTGAAAGTCAAAGATTGAAGTTCACCACACACTTAAGGCCTCTTGTCTATGGAGAACGCCGGACGGCGCACCGTAGTGCCACCGTGCTACTATCTACTGTCGAATTGATAACATCCTTTTTTGAAGTCGGTTAAAAAGTAAGGCTAACCTCATACTGCGTGCAGTTGAAGCAGTGCCAGCAGCAGCTCTCTCCCTCCACGTACTGCTTGGCCTGGCCCAGCTCGCACTCCGCGCTGCAGACCGACTCCGGTGGACGACGCTCGCCCCACTTGAATTGTATCGCTGGCAAAAGATAATGGTGGCTTAGGCGGTTGATCGGTCCACCTAGGCAGAGCCTAAATCGATGGACTTACTAAGTTAAGAAAAGGTTAATAGATACATATATATCTTTGTGGCTGACCAGATGTGTCTGGTGATATCAGCCACAAAGATATCGTCTTCGTCGTCCCAACTTATAAACGTGAAATGCTGGACATATTATAAATGTTGCTCACATTTGTTCACAGAACACAATCTTGTGCCGCTTGGATCTAACTGCTGCCAGCTACTCGATACAAGCCGTCCATCAACCTAGTAGGGTTCTGCTTACTTCATTCATAACTTTGGAATATTTTCTTTTGAGGAAAGTTAATAGGAGTTGTCAAGTTCATCATATTTATTGGCATTCTGACGGGGTAATATTGACTCTTTTCTTCAGCGAACTACAATCCATTGTTTGGTTAGCTTAGTATCTAAAGATCATTTTATAAAATATGCTCTGGTTTTATCTGGTAGGAGGTCGGACGTGGTCACCTCACTACCAAAGCTTAAGTAAATTCATCTCTTCTGGTTTAGCATTTTTATCTTGAAATGTATCATAATTAGGAACAATAATTTCAATTTGCTATAATCAGATCAATTTGTATCACACAACATACAGGACATGCTATGCTTTATGGCTCTAGCGAAATATAGCAAAATTCTTGCTTATATCCAATATCGTCTCTTACATTCCTAATTCCGAAAAAGAAAATGATTCAATTTCATACAATCATCTCAAATGACCAAAAACATCTCCAAGAAATTTAAATGAGGTATTAAAATTCCGGGGACGGTTAGGGCGACTTAATTCCGCAATTAGGGACGTCAAATATGGCGGGATTTGCTGATCAGGCCGCATGCAAATCATGTTATAGTCCCAAGTGCCCTAGTTATTTTTGGAGTATATTTTAACAAGCTTAGATAGAGATAAATGCGTCAAAGTGCGTCGGTCACTTTGATGTCGTCGGTCCACGTAGTGGGGGGTTTGCCAACACTGCGCTTTCCGGTGCTAGATCGCCATTCAAGCACCTTGGGACCCCAAAGTCCATCGGTTCTTCGTGCAATGTACATTGTTGATACGATGTTGAAATGTACATGACATTAATTTGTGCATCACACCTGGCAAAGTCGGAGGCTTACCGTCCAAATTTAGCTGCAGTTCGGTGACCAGGTACTGGCCGACCTTCACCCAGCGGTAGTGTTACCCTGGAGGCTTACCGTCCAGATGCAGCTGCAGCTCGGTGTCGAGGTACTGGCTGACCTTCACCCAGCGGTAGTGTTACCCTGGAGGCTTACCGTCCAACTGCAGCTCGGTGTCGAGGTACTGGCCGACCTTCACCCAGCGGCAGTGTTACCCTGGAGGCTTACCGTCCAACTGCAGCTCGGTGTCGAGGTACTGGCCGACCTTCACCCAGCGGTAGTGTTACCCTGGAGGCTTACCGTCCAACTGCAGCTCGGTGTCGAGGTACTGGCCGACCTTCACCCAGCGGCAGTGTTACCCTGGAGGCTTACCGTCCAACTGCAGCTCGGTGTCGAGGTACTGGCTGACCTTCACCCAGCGGTAGTGTTACCCTGGAGGCTTACCGTCCAACTGCAGCTCGGTGTCGAGGTACTGGCCGACCTTCACCCAGCGGTAGTGTTACCCTGGAGGCTTACCGTCCAACTGCAGCTCGGTGTCGAGGTACTGGCCGACCTTCACCCAGCGGTAGTGTTACCCTGGAGGCTTACCGTCCAACTGCAGCTCGGTGTCGAGGTACTGGCTGACCTTCACCCAGCGGTAGTGTTACCCTGGAGGCTTACCGTCCAGATGCAGCTGCAGCTCGGTGTCGAGGTACTGGCTGACCTTCACCCAGCGGTAGTGTTACCCTGGAGGCTTACCGTCCAGATGCAGCTGCAGCTCGGTGTCGAGGTACTGGCCGACCTTCACCCAGCGGTAGTGTTACCCTGGAGGCTTACCGTCCAGATGCAGCTGCAGCTCGGTGTCGAGGTACTGGCTGACCTTCACCCAGCGGTAGTGTTACCCTGGAGGCTTACCGTCCAACTGCAGCTCGGTGTCGAGGTACTGGCTGACCTTCACCCAGCGGTAGTGTTACCCTGGAGGCTTACCGTCCAACTGCAGCTCGGTGTCGAGGTACTGGCTGACCTTCACCCAGCGGTAGTGTTACCCTGGAGGCTTACCGTCCAACTGCAGCTCGGTGTCGAGGTACTGGCCGACCTTCACCCAGCGGTAGTGTTACCCTGGAGGCTTACCGTCCAACTGCAGCTCGGTGTCGAGGTACTGGCCGACCTTCACCCAGCGGCAGTGTTACCCTGGAGGCTTACCGTCCAACTGCAGCTCGGTGTCGAGGTACTGGCTGACCTTCACCCAGCGGTAGTGTTACCCTGGAGGCTTACCGTCCAGATGCAGCTGCAGCTCGGTGTCGAGGTACTGGCCGACCTTCACCCAGCGGTAGTGTTACCCTGGAGGCTTACCGTCCAGATGCAGCTGCAGCTCGGTGTCGAGGTACTGGCTGACCTTCACCCAGCGGTAGTGTTACCCTGGAGGCTTACCGTCCAGATGCAGCTGCAGCTCGGTGTCGAGGTACTGGCCGACCTTCACCCAGCGGTAGTGTTACCCTGGAGGCTTACCGTCCAGATGCAGCTGCAGCTCGGTGTCGAGGTACTGGCTGACCTTCACCCAGCGGTAGTGTTACCCTGGAGGCTTACCGTCCAGATGCAGCTGCAGCTCGGTGTCGAGGTACTGGCCGACCTTCACCCAGCGGTAGTGTTACCCTGGAGGCTTACCGTCCAGATGCAGCTGCAGCTCGGTGTCGAGGTACTGGCTGACCTTCACCCAGCGGTAGTGTTACCCTGGAGGCTTACCGTCCAGATGCAGCTGCAGCTCGGTGTCGAGGTACTGGCTGACCTTCACCCAGCGGTAGTGTTACCCTGGAGGCTTACCGTCCAGATGCAGCTGCAGCTCGGTGTCGAGGTACTGGCCGACCTTCACCCAGCGGTAGTGTTACCCTGGAGGCTTACCGTCCAGATGCAGCTGCAGCTCGGTGTCGAGGTACTGGCCGACCTTCACCCAGCGGTAGTGTTAAAATCAAAATCAAAATCAAATAAACTTTATTCAAAATTGGTACACTGTACACTTTTTGAACGTCAATTTAGGTACAGGCAATGGTGATAATTATTTACGGAAACTTAAAACTAAAACTACGAGGGTTCCAAACGCGCCCTGGTCTGAGAAGAGCCCACAACAAACTCAGCCGGGTTTATTTTTTTTTATTATCACCATCTTACAATATGGTATAATAGCCATAAAAATGATTTGAACTGTTGGCTTTTAGAGCAATCTATGTCCATGGATTTTTGTCATTAAAAAAATCTTTTAAGCTATAGTAAGACTTTTCAATTAATTTGCGTTTAATAAAACCTTTGAACTTATTGAGAGACATATCCAAAATGTTCTCTGGCAACATATTATAAAAAAGTATAGAATTACCAACAAATGATTTTCCAACTTTTCGCAGCCTAGTAGTGGGCAACACAAGTTTATCTTTATTTCTAAGATTAATGTTATGACAGTCACTTTTTTTCTTAAATTTATCGATATTTTTGTGTACATATATTAAATTTTCAAGAATATATTGGTTATAAACTGTCATAATTTTAACTTCCTTAAACTTATTTCTCAGTGACTCTCTGGGTCCCATATTATATATGGCACGAACAGCCCTCTTCTGCAGCACGAAAATGGAATTAATATCAGCAGCATTACCCCATAAAAGTATGCCATATGACATAATGCTGTGAAAGTAACGAAAATAAACTAACCTCACAGTTTCAATATCAGTTAGTTGACGAATCTTTTTAACCGCATATGCAGCAGAACTAAGTCTGTTCGATAAGTTATTTACATGAGGGCCCCATTGGAGTTTAGCATCTAACGTTATCCCCAGGAAAACAGCCGTATCCACTAGATCTAATTCCTCATTATTAAGCTGTACAGTGGTTTCAACTTGTTTAACATTAGGTAAAGTGAATTTAACACACTTAGTTTTTTTCCCATTAAGTAATAAGTTATTTGCTTCAAACCACTGTACCACTTTTGTGAGAGAATTGTTTACTTCGTCAGGTATTCTTTGGTATCTATCAATTTTAAACAAAAGTGATGTATCATCAGCAAACAATACTATCCCGTGACTATCCTTAGCGAGATAAGGAAGGTCATTAATATAAATAAGGAATAGAAAGGGCCCAAGAATAGAACCCTGTGGAACTCCTATTTTTACAGCTGATCCGGTAGACCGCTTTCCGTTCACATCTACTTTTTGTGTTCTATCATTAAGGTAAGAATTCATTAAATCCAAAGCTGCACCTTTAATTCCATAATGGTGTAGTTTTCTGAGTAATGTTTCATGATCAACACAATCGAAAGCCTTGGACAAATCACAAAAAACTCCAAGTGCATCATGTGACTCCTCCCAGGCTTCAAATATATGTTTAATTAACTCAACACCAGCATCAGTTGTTGAGCGACCCCTTGTGAAACCAAACTGTTTTGTATGTAATATATCATTAGTATGAAAATGTTTAAGCAATTGATTTAGTATTAATTTTTCAAAAATTTTACTAAAGGTAGGTAGTACCGATATTGGTCTAAAGTTAGTGGGGTCACTAGTACTACCTGATTTAAATAACGGAATTATTTTACTATGTTTCATTAAGTCAGGAAACACACCACAGTCGATACAATTGTTAAATATTAAAGCTAACTCAGGTGCAACAATGTCAATCAATGACTTTACAACGTTAACGGAAATTCCCCACAAATCATTTGTTTTCTTATTGTCGATTAATTTGAAGGCCTTAATAACGTCAGAGCAACTAACGTGACTGAATTTAAATTTTTGATTGCATTCAGGCACGCTATCCTCCAATAATGAGAGAGCGGCAGCTGGTGAAGAGTTCAATGATCTTGTAGTAGAAACAGGGATATCCGTAAAGAAGGCCTCAAAGGCTGAAGCAACCTCAGAGTCTGACGTTATAGATTTGTTATCCACAATAAGTTTAAACTCACTGGTTTTCTCTGTTGCTTTCCCTGTCTCTTCGTTAATTATCTTCCAGGTAGATTTTATTACATTGGAGCTGTTTTTTATTTTGGTCTGTATATATTTAGACTTGGCCACAATGCAATCCCTCTTAAAAGTTTTGGAAAACAATTGAACGTACTGCTTGAACTCATCACTAGTATTATATTGTCGCTCCGCATACAGTTCATATAATTTTTGCCTTTTTTTATGTAATTCAATTGTTGCCCACTCGCTAAAGGCTTTTGCATCAGTAATTAAGACCGATTTACTAGTGAAAATATCATTAAATATTCTATGAAATGAATAAAAGAATAAGTTATACATTTCATTAGGACTTAAAATATCTGGTAGAAATGGAATGTCTTTAACTAGACCTGTTCTCATTTTCTTTATACAGTCCGACGTTACTGGTACAAAAGTTATTTTACGTTTAGCAGACTTTTCCCTCAAACTTTCAAACTGAATTAATTGTCCGCAGTGATCTGAATCTAATTTACTAATAATGCTTTTACTAAGAGGATTTATATCTGTAAAAATATTATCTATACAAGTGGCGCTTATTGAAGTTATTCTTGTTGGTTCCATAAACATTTTGGATAAGTTGTAGGACATAAACAAATTTAATAACTTTACACTTAAAGGGCTACTTTCCAAAATATTGACATTAAAGTCACCGCATACAAGTAACTTTTTACTTGAATTTACTATTTTGAATAATACTTCATCCATTACCTTCTCAAAAAGTTCAAAATTGGACAATGGTGGTCTATAAACAGACACAACAATGAATTGCTCTAATTCAACTGCCGCTAATTCAATTGTCCGTTCAACAGACAGGCTCACAATGTCATTTCGATTTTTGAATTTTAATTTTTTGTTCAATAATATTAATGAGCCCCCATGAATAGATTTTGTTCTGGTGAACGAACTACCAACCCGGTAGTCACCAAAATTAAACATGTATTCATTTTTTTTTAACCAATGTTCATAATACATAAAATATCAATATTAAAATTCTTTAAAAATAACTCAATCTCCAAATCCTTCTTTTTAATACACTGAATGTTCTGGTGAACAAGGTTGATAATTTGAGATTTTTTATTCTTTAAATATGGTATGTCCTTATTATAATTTGATTTATTTAAGCAAGAGGAAACCTCTGTTGTCTCCTTATCTAGTTTAAAGTAAAATTACTTGGATTGACATCCAAGATGCAGTCAGAATTATAACACTGCTCAATAAAAGCAGTTTGTTTAGCCAAATTCTTGGCTGTTATTGAAAAAAAATATGATAGCGAAATAGCTATCTGTCTTTTAAAATAGCAAGATAGTGTATATTTATCTTGCTTCAAATTATAATAAATTTTACCACATTTGGTAATGTCAATAATTTTAAATTTATTATTGTATGTACATAAATTGTGCAATGTCATATTCAACTTATATCTAAGAGTATTTTCTTGGTGTGGCAGATTTTGACAATAGGGGAATGTGTAAATAACAATATTATTTACATTTAATTTATTTAGAGATTCATAACAATATTCCAAATCTTTTTTGTTAATGTTACCTCTGTTTCCAAAAAAGATTATCAAATTTGTATTTTCATCAAAACTATTTCTATTTTTGTAAATTGAATTTACCACAGAGATTAATCCCGCATTAGGGGAACAGCAGTTCAATACCGTATGTCCCTGTAAATGTAGATTTAATAATATGCCCATATTACTACCAATTCCGTCACTAAACATGAATGTTTTTGTGCTTGATTTTGTATGTCTGAGGGAAATATTAGCATTGTTTACAACATTTTGTTCAGGGAACCTGTCACACATATGCCTTGATTTTGAGGACAATGAAGCCGGGGACACAGACTGTGGATGACCCGCACCTTCATTAGCACAGTTATTTACTAAGGAATTTTTGTGTTTATTGTGATTGTACTGTTTTAATTGTGTCTCATCTGAAGTCTGTGTGTATTCCGACCTCATATTTTTTTGACAAGAGTCAAACTGGGCTGCCAGAGTATGTAAAGAAGTTTGCAATCTGGCAATTTGAACTTCTAATATATGTGTGTCAGATTCATAACTAATTTTACTACTTTCTAATTGTGCACTATAGTTTTTAATCTGTTCTAACAATTGCAATCTATCCTGTTTGGGTTTTAACATTTTAAAAGAGTAATTATGAATTTTTAATAACTTTTGTGTTTTCCTTATATATCGGTTAATTTTTATATATTTTTTTAGTTTTTTACTGCTGCAGGGATAAACCATTGAAGGATTTGTAATATTGACCTGTGATGATGTTTGGTCAGTACAGAGAATAGGGTTATCCGTGGCAGCAGTAACCAACTCCGGGGCCCTATCAACTAACTCTTCGAAGAGACTTTTGCCCGTTTTCACTAAACCTAGGAGACGCCTAAATCGGATGCTTAGATATTTAGGACATGCCTAGGGGAAAAAAACGTTTCACCAACCGTTAGGTGATGCCTAACGACGTTAGGCGCCAACTAAAGTTACGACACCGATTGGGCGGTGCGTAATGTTAGGCAACCCATAAAATGACAGTTAGGTATGACATCTGCCGCTCAGATTCATATTTGTTTTCTATTTTCGTGGTCATTTGTGTTTGCTATCGTATATTATTGTCTTTTTAATTAAATTAACTTTTAATATGAGTTCCTGGACATCCGTTCTTATGCTAGACCAAGAGTGATTGGACCTATTATAGAATGAATAACATCCAAAATTAATATGATCATATGATAAACTTTTTCAAAAGATACAGAATGTTCAAAAACACAGTGTTGTTAATATTATATCTTATGTTATTAATAAGTAAAATTGCGAAATAAATGATCGATATTCAGTTGTTTTTTAATTCAATTCCAAAGTTTATACACAAAATACATCGCGTATAAGATGCAGGATGCAGGCACAGGCCACAGAGAAAGACTATCTGTTAAACGTCAAATAGAAAAACTGACAGTTTTTGTACACTCAGAGTATGTATAGACAGCATGAAACAAAAATTCATAGACAAGTTTAGGCAATTCAAAGCTTAGGAATTGCCTAGTGAAAATGGATTGGTGAAACGTAAATGTATGCCTAGGGATCTCCTTAGATTAGGCATTACTTAACTAGGCGTTGCCTTGTTTGTTGTTAGTGAAAACGGGCATTTGATTTTGAAGGACTGTAGTATTGTAGGCAGCAGTTTCCAGCTCGCTGATCTTCTGGTGAGCGTCATGCAGCTGCTGCTGTAGGTCAGAGATCTTGTGAAGGGTCGCCTCGTACTCAACCCGGCACCCATCAAACCTATCTACAAGCTCCTGAAGGTGGTCACGCTCTTCGACTACGCTTTCGTAACTTATATGGATAGCTGACAGTTCCGATTTTAATTTTTTATTTTTATCCAAAATATCTAATATTTCCCTCTCATTGTCGTCACGCTCGCTATTAAGTTGAGCACATACCTACCCTGGAGGCTTACCTGGAGCATACGTTACCCTGGAGGCTTACCGTCCAGATGCAGCTGCAGCTCGGTGTCGAGGTACTGGCCGACCTTCACCCAGCGGTAGTGTTACCCTGGAGGCTTACCGTCCAGATGCAGCTGCAGCTCGGTGTCGAGGTACTGGCCGACCTTCACCCAGCGGTAGTGTTACCCTGGAGGCTTACCGTCCAGATGCAGCTGCAGCTCGGTGTCGAGGTACTGGCCGACCTTCACCCAGCGGTAGTGTTACCCTGGAGGCTTACCGTCCAGATGCAGCTGCAGCTCGGTGTCGAGGTACTGGCCGACCTTCACCCAGCGGTAGTGTTACCCTGGAGGCTTACCGTCCAGATGCAGCTGCAGCTCGGTGTCGAGGTACTGGCCGACCTTCACCCAGCGGTAGTGTTACCCTGGAGGCTTACCGTCCAGATGCAGCTGCAGCTCGGTGTCGAGGTACTGGCCGACCTTCACCCAGCGGTAGTGTTACCCTGGAGGCTTACCGTCCAGATGCAGCTGCAGCTCGGTGTCGAGGTACTGGCCGACCTTCACCCAGCGGTAGTGTTACCCTGGAGGCTTACCGTCCAGATGCAGCTGCAGCTCGGTGTCGAGGTACTGGCCGACCTTCACCCAGCGGTAGTGTTACCCTGGAGGCTTACCGTCCAGATGCAGCTGCAGCTCGGTGTCGAGGTACTGGCCGACCTTCACCCAGCGGTAGTGTTACCCTGGAGGCTTACCGTCCAGATGCAGCTGCAGCTCGGTGTCGAGGTACTGGCCGACCTTCACCCAGCGGTAGTGTTACCCTGGAGGCTTACCGTCCAGATGCAGCTGCAGCTCGGTGTCGAGGTACTGGCCGACCTTCACCCAGCGGTAGTGTTACCCTGGAGGCTTACCGTCCAGATGCAGCTGCAGCTCGGTGTCGAGGTACTGGCCGACCTTCACCCAGCGGTAGTGTTACCCTGGAGGCTTACCGTCCAGATGCAGCTGCAGCTCGGTGTCGAGGTACTGGCCGACCTTCACCCAGCGGTAGTGTTACCCTGGAGGCTTACCGTCCAGATGCAGCTGCAGCTCGGTGTCGAGGTACTGGCCGACCTTCACCCAGCGGTAGTGTTACCCTGGAGGCTTACCGTCCAGATGCAGCTGCAGCTCGGTGTCGAGGTACTGGCCGACCTTCACCCAGCGGTAGTGTTACCCTGGAGGCTTACCGTCCAGATGCAGCTGCAGCTCGGTGTCGAGGTACTGGCCGACCTTCACCCAGCGGTAGTGTTACCCTGGAGGCTTACCGTCCAGATGCAGCTGCAGCTCGGTGTCGAGGTACTGGCCGACCTTCACCCAGCGGTAGTGTTACCCTGGAGGCTTACCGTCCAGATGCAGCTGCAGCTCGGTGTCGAGGTACTGGCTGACCTTCACCCAGCGGTAGTGTTACCCTGGAGGCTTACCGTCCAGATGCAGCTGCAGCTCGGTGTCGAGGTACTGGCCGACCTTCACCCAGCGGTAGTGTTACCCTGGAGGCTTACCGTCCAGATGCAGCTGCAGCTCGGTGTCGAGGTACTGGCCGACCTTCACCCAGCGGTAGTGTTACCCTGGAGGCTTACCGTCCAGATGCAGCTGCAGCTCGGTGTCGAGGTACTGGCCGACCTTCACCCAGCGGTAGTGTTACCCTGGAGGCTTACCGTCCAGATGCAGCTGCAGCTCGGTGTCGAGGTACTGGCCGACCTTCACCCAGCGGTAGTGTTACCCTGGAGGCTTACCGTCCAGATGCAGCTGCAGCTCGGTGTCGAGGTACTGGCCGACCTTCACCCAGCGGCAGTGTTACCCTGGAGGCTTACCGTCCAGATGCAGCTGCAGCTCGGTGTCGAGGTACTGGCCGACCTTCACCCAGCGGTAGGTTCCGCGGGCCACCTGCTTGAAATGCAGGATATTGTAGCGCGCCGGACCGTCGCCGTTGGCGTCGAAACGGAACTCGTCACCGCTCAGACCTGGGTCACGAGATGGTTTTTCCATTACAAATGCAAGAAATATCGATTAAAAAGCTGAAGTTTTTCAGCTCACATACTTTGTAAGCTGTGACCAAAACAAACGAACATTTTTATTTGCTCACAAGCGGATACCAGCGACTTCGTTCGCGTAGATATTGGTTTTTAATAATTTCGTCGGAACTTTTTGTTTTTCCTAAGCTCCTTTGAGCTCGTACCTTGCTAAAAATCTAAAAACTATTAAAAGTGGCGCATTAAAATGTGAATATCTGCCAGTGAAAGTCCCATCAAAATCAATCAAACATTTAGGAGATTAGTCGGAACAAATAGACAAACATACAAACAAAACGCACACCAGCATAAGATGATAATCTGTACGTTCAAAGGTTTTGTGTACAATCCGGGTTCCAAGTTATATGGAATACGGAGGGTTGTGATGGCTGTAATTTTTGAACTACAAAACCGATGACTTTGAAATATTCACGGGATAATCTTTAAAGTATCTCCTTTCTAACAAGAAAGAAAGAATGAAATCGGACTACTCGTTAATGAATTACACTAAGTTCACATTTTAACTTTCATCCCCTCCCCCAGGGGAACCGTGTTGAATTTCGGGGTAAAAAGTATCCTCCTCATAAAAGTGTTAATCCGTAATATGAACTTATATCATGCCAAGTTTCACTTCAATCCATTCAGTAGTTTTTGCGTGATGCGCGCGCAAACATACAGACAAACAGACAATTTCAAAAATAGCTTTTTTACGTTCCATTACTTATTTGCAAAAATCTTTAATATACAGACACGGCAAGTCTACGTTTTTATTATACACGAGCGGATACCCGCGACTTCGTTCGCGTGGATATTGATTTTAATAATCCCGTGTGAATCATTTTGTTTTTCCTAAGCTCCTTTGAGCTTATACCTTGCTAAAAACTGTAAAAAGTTCACTGGCGGATGTTTAGGTACATCAAAATGTAAACATCCGCCAGTGAAAGTCCCATCAAAATCGATCCAGCCTTTCAGAGATTAGCCAGTAGTCTTTAAAGTATCTACTTTCTAACAAAAAAAGAATAAATGAAATCGGACCACCCGTTAACGAATTACAGCTATGTACACATTTTGCCTTTCATCCCCTCTCCCAAGGGAACCGTGCTCAATTTCGGGATAAAAAGTATCCTATATGTTACTCCATAGTATGAACTTAAATCATGCCGAGTTTCATTTCAATCCATTCGGTAGTTTTTACGTGATGCGCGCACAAACATACAGACAAACAGACAAACAGATAAACAGACAAACAGATAAACAGACAAACAGACAAACAGACAAACAGACAAAAATTTCAAAAATACCTATTTTACGTTCTATTATTTATCCCTAACATCCCCCAGTTATTATTTTGCAAAAATCTTCAATGTACAGATAGGGCAATTCTACGATTTTATTATATGTATAGAAGATAGAAGATAGAAGATATATATGTATAATTAGATGAGTGTAATGTTTGCAAAATCACCGAGCTTCCGAGTTTCCTTGAACCAATTCCGCCAAAGTTTTCCACTTATTGAAAGAAGAAAAGTGCAATAGTTAAAGTTAACTCGTTGAAGTCTTTTACCTTTTACTAAGGATTGCGCGACTTTTTCCACTACGAAATGTTCGAGCAGTTTACTTTTTGTTCCAAAGTTAACTGAGAGAACAAAGTTTTCCATAAAGCAAATTTGAATTTCAATTTTATTATGGCTCTGTGTGTATCTTAGCTGTGAACTGTGGCAAAAGGATTATCTAAAACAGTCATTACTTTTTTATTATGATTTGATATTGACAAATTGATAATGTTAGCTTACAATAATACAATTTAGTACTTTTAATTTCCGTAGCTTCAACCAGATCAGGGCATATTCTATTCTATTCTGTGAGTGGCATGAGGTTTAAGCTCAGCAAGCGATGTAGTAGTTAAGCCACTTACCGGTAAAGTTGACTTTGCGTAGATACCGCAGCAGATCCGCGCCGCTGGCGGGCCGCATCGCCTCGCACAGCCCCGCCCTGCCGCCGCACACCTCCCTGTGCATGTCCCTGGAGACAACAACAGCCATGTACCAACAACTTACAACCAACTCACTTATGTACCAACAACTTACAACCAACTCACTTATGTACCAACAACTTACAACCAACTCACTTATGTACCAACAACTTACAACCAACCCACTTATGTACCAACAACTTACAACAACTTTAAAGCCTCAATAGCACAACTTTACCTAATGGTATAAATGGTAATGGTCACTTTACCTAATGTTAAACAAGTTGAAACCACTGTACAGCTTAATAATGAGGAATTAGATCTAGTGGATACGGCTGTTTTCCTGGGGATAACGTTAGATGCTAAACTCCAATGGGGCCCTCATGTAAATAACTTATCGAACAGACTTAGTTTTGCTGCATATGCGGTTAAAAAGATTCGCCAACTAACTGATATTGAAACTGCGAGGTTAGTTTATTTTAGTTACTTTCACAGCATTATGTCATATGGCATACTTTTATGGGGTAATGCTGCTGATATTAATTCCATTTTCGTGCTGCAGAAGAGGGCTGTTCGTGCCATATATAATATGGGACCCAGAGAGTCACTGAGAAATAAGTTTAAGGAAGTTAAAATTATGACAGTTTATAACCAATATATTCTTGAAAATTTAATATATGTACACAAAAATATCGATAAATTTAAGAAAAAAAGTGACTGTCATAACATTAATCTTAGAAATAAAAAAAGATAAACTTGTGTTGCCCACTACTAGGCTGCGAAAAGTTGAAAAATCATTTGTTGGTAATTCTGTACTTTTTTATAATATGTTGCCAGAGAACATTTTGGATATGTCTCTCAATAAGTTCAAAGGTTTTATTAAACGCAAATTAATTGAAAAGTCTTACTATAGCTTAAAAGATTTTTTTAATGACAAAAATCCATGGACATAGATTGCTCTAAAAGCCAACAGTTCAAATCATTTTTATGGCTATTATACCATATTGTAAGATGGTGATAATAAAAAAAAATAAACCCGGCTGAGTTTGTTGTGGGCTCTTCTCAGACCAGGGCGCGTTTGGAACCCTCGTAGTTTTAGTTTTAAGTTTCCGTAAATAATTATCACCATTGCCTGTACCTAAATTGACGTTCAAAAAGTGTACAGTGTACCAATTTTGAATAAAGTTTATTTGATTTGATTTGATTTGACGTCATCTCTCAATAATGTCATTGGTCCTCCGACCACATCTCCACTCCGTTTCAATGGAAAATCATCCCTAGCAGCTGTAAATCGACGCTGTCCACATTGTGTATAGACAAGGGTACAGACATAAATCATGTCTGTACTTCGTCTATACACATCTTGATTAAGCCTCTCTGAGCTGTAGGTACATTGTACGTTTGAGGAATCAATTTGGTTGATTAATCATTCACATATACATATCTATTCAATTCTCTACGCATAGAATAAATTAGGTTCTATCTTACTTCATCATAATTCATAATTTATTTCATCTAGGCGACTAGTAGATCTTATCTTAAAGACTACCACTGGTCCGGAGAGCGGATTCTGTTGAGAAGAGCCGATAAGAAACTCAGCAGTTGTTCTTTTCAAAATTCGATTTCGCAAAGCCGATTGGTCCGCATTCTTTGGAACGACTTAACCAATTTTATTGGGATTTTTTCAAATGAAAAAACTTGTAGGTATATTCCTGTGTTGACCGCTGAACCGATCTTGATAAAGACACACAGATATGTTGTATCCCGGATACGGATATATAGACTACCTCATATCCCGCAAAATCAAATAATTCCCACAGAATTTACAAAACTCTAAATCCACGAATACGTCATGTAAGTGTACTGCAATATCTACTATCTGATGTTACAGTGAGTACAAATACCTAAAACGTGGGGATGTCCACGACAAAATGGGCGTCACTTATTAGTATTAGTATTTAACCTTTTTCTCGTCAACGACCCCTCTCAAAATTTTAAAGAGCCCGCACGGACCCTTTCTGAAAAAAAAAACGAGGTTTATCTTTTACCATGCTTTTATTGTTTGCTGCTACATGGGCTGGATTAGAACGTCAAATTGTACCTACACAGTATTTTACTCACAACTTTCTACTATACTCTGATTTTTAATTCCGTGGAATTCTGACAGCTGTCATTGTCATTTACAGATGAGTTATTTGTATGGAGAACAGGGTGAACATTTACGAAGTACGATTTTACCCGAAATAACTTTAATTCCCTGTCATCATAAAAAGCCATATGCCGCGTAATAATATTAGTCGTTTCGCCTCAAAATAGAAAACACCAAGAGTGGAAACTAGAAAGTGCACACTAACAGCAATAGAAAACAAAAGGAGCACATTGAAAAAATTTATTCAAAAATGGAATTGGAATGACGTTATCACCATGAAGTGTCTGTCAGGCATTTGTCGTAACTACATGTGGCAGTTGATTTTTATTTATATAAGTTTTGAATTTTTTATTTTTTTTGTGGGAATTGTTTTATCTCTGGTAACATTACGAAACGTCAGAATTTCACGGAATTAAAAATCAGAGTATACACTGTGGCCGATTCTGTTGTACACAATCTCTAAATCTATACTAATAAATAAAATTGAAGTGTCTGTCTGTAATATCGAAATAACTACCTAATATTAAGCTCATATGGTTATTTGAACGCAACCATAACCGAATCATACGTTTTTAAAATTTTTGTCTGTCTGTCTGTCTGTCTGTCTGTCTGTCTGTCTGTCTGTTTGAACGGGCTAATCTTCGGAACGGCTGAACCGATTTTGACGGGACCTTCACATACAAGTAGAGAATTAACCAGGGAGTAACATAGGCTACTTTTTTAACCGACTTTCAAAATAGGAGGAGTTGTGTTTTTCTACCTATGTACACCGATATCTCCAAGATTTCTGAACCGATTTGCGTAATTTTTTTTTTAATCAGTAGAGAAACATTGCGACCCTGTTCTATAAAAAATTTGGATTCCAACTCCTCAATCCTGATGCTGTAGGGGACCTAATCCCCAAAACTAATGGGTTTTAGAAACTTTCGGTTATTTAAATTGATATTGGGGGTACCAATTAAAGACTTTATCGTTGAATGAACTCGAGTAGGTACATATCCAACTCCTCAACCCTGATGCTGTAAGGAATTGTATTCCGAAATCGTGGGGATCCCACGGGATTTATCTGTTTTGGGGACGTGTTTCTACAGATAAGCTACTTTTTGTTCTGGAAAATCAAAAGTTCCCACGGGATTTTTAAAAACCTAAATCCACACGGGCGAAGCCGTGGGCATCATCAGCTAGTCTAAACTAAAATAATAATAATAATAATAATAATAAATAAACTTTATTGCATCACAAAAATGATTAAATTAAGGTCAAAGAATGCTTTGACACCCGCACTAAGACCAGCTTGTGCTGCGGGTGTCGTCACCTTCCCCGAACCTTTACAATAATATTTTAACAGTTTATAAACTATAATTATTTATATTCTTTAAATATGAGATACATTCGGATTATCAGACTTAATTATAACAATTTTTATAATTAATTTTAGTATTTCAATGTTAATATTACTATTTTTCTTTTGTATTAAAAAGAAAACTATACATTATAGCATGCATGAAGATTCTAGGTTTTTTTTTTATGATTGTGTGTGAGTGTGTGTGTATGTGTGCGTGTGTGTGAGTGTATTGTGACAGGTCTAAATATATTCCTGTCTCTTTCACAATCCTCCCTGCTGAAGGGGATAGCACTATTTTTAAACCTGTCAATTTAGTTTAGGTTTAGAGATTGTGTACAACAGAATTAGCCACACTGTGTACTTATATAGTTGGATTAAATCGTATAAATTCTGAGTATGTCCCCTTAACTTTCAATTTACCGTAGAGAGTAGAGACTCTTGAATTGAGCCCCTACAGTGCGGTAGCCTGTATGTGCTTCGATGTATCAGCTTGAATAGCTGCCCTACTTTCCTGTTGCAAATAGATTTTTTTGTTAGCAACTGTTTGAAACAAGCTAGGTCAGCATCGGTCACGATACATTTTTCCAGATAAAGCTTTGGACGTACATAAAGCGTGATAGTAAGCTGTAATATTCGTATAGTTCATACTGAACAGTCGGGTGTGCGAGTATTTTGTGTGTGTTTAAACCTTGAGATTAGTTTATTAGAATGGGTTTACTACATGGGGTTGGGATATGGGTACGTGCTCGAATGTAGTAACGTACTCTCCGAGGCACGTAAAAATTTAATTTTGAACCTCCAAAATCGCCCACCCTACCTACAGATTGACACCTTAGTAATGTACTACGGAAAGTGTTTAATAAGAAAGAAAGAAAAAAGTTTATTTACGTGGCATATCGCACAACCCGTAAAAAGGTGCAAAATATCGGTCTAACTCAGAATTTATTATTATTAGAAACATCGATAGCCAAAATGATAGATCATTAGTACTGAATCTCAGTAAAAGACACAGTTACGAAATAGTAGTAATTCGTAGTTAACAACTAAATTAACAAGTATAAATAAAAAACCCCCGACATTCGCCATTATCTGGTGGCGGACATCTTGAATTTTTGGTTAACTCATTTCTGTAGTATTTATTCATACTACGAGAATTTGCTATGCGAGCGCTAAGCCCGTAATTCCACGTGTGCGGTCTGACGTCACGTACGCATTCTAAATCCGCGCGTATCGCCCGTACGTGCGTACGTCAAACCCACGTTTAATAAGAGCAACTGTTAGCGTTACCCTAGTTTTAGCCGGAATGTCTCAAATAGTTCGCAGTTCGCCCCTAATAACAGTTTGAATTTCACGCGGTAACAATAAAACGGGTTAAGGTGTTAGCTGTAATACGGTAAGTAATAATGCGTTTATAGTTGTAACAATATAACTATATTAAAAGTATGCTCATTAAAAAAGCTTATTATACAATTGAAGATTATATAAACGATAAAAAAGCTTGGATTTAACTCGTTCCAGCAATGCGCGAGACGGCATTTCAATCATGTACATTAATAATAATAATTGTTATAATGTTATTTTTAAAAAAGAGCAACCACCGAGTTTCTTGCAGGTTCTTCTCGGCTGGAACTGCATTCCAAACCTGTGGTAGATTCAATTGACGATTCAAAAGTACTTGTAAAAGTTTATTTGAATAAAAAACTTTTCTATTCTATTCTATTCTAAGAATTACACTTCTAACTACCTAAATGTTACCTAACGAATATGACAATTAATTATGAAAATTATAATGTGGCTAATTTTGACACAATCACTAAACCTAAACTAAAATGACAGGGCCAAATATATTCCTATCTCTTTCACAATGCTCCCTGAGGAAAAGGATAGCAATATTTTTTAAGATAGACTAGCTATTTACTATTAATTCTGTCGCTATAAGTACAGCTTTCTAGTTATTATTCTGTGTTTATACTTTGAGATGCGGGTGAAATTGGTAGATCTTATAATGAAAACAAAATACGAGCCGGAGCGCGGTTCGTGATTTGTTTAGTTTTGAACCGTAAATAAAGCTGAGTTTTAGCTATTAATTATCAAGACTCTGGCTGCTGCTATTCACTTCGTTGGTGAGTCTTGCGCCTTACTTTAAACGCTTAATGTGCAATTGGACCTTAGTGAGTAAACACTACAGGCCTTTAACGTCCCACAGCTGGGCACAGGCCTCCTCTCTCATAGAAGAGAGGGATTTAGAGGTTAGACCCGCTACGCTGCTCCGATGCGGCCTTGTTTAACAACTACTGTCACATGATAGTGACAATAACCGGGATCGGTGGTTTTACATGCTTTCTGTGGCACGCGGGCGAGACACCGCCAACTAACAACTCCGGGCTGGCACTGAGAATTTCTCGACGGAATTGCAATGTAGTTTGACAATAAACGTCAGTTAGTTTCCAACGCTTGTTTGATTTCTTGTCATTTGGCGACGAGGATGAAAATTTTTTCGATTTAAATTGTAAACGTGTGCTAAACCGGGTTTATTTAGTGATAAAAATAAATTTTGAGGATCATAAGCAACATAGGTATTGATTACGGCAGTAAATAGGTATGCCTATTGGTAAGATCGAGCCTTTTGATTTGTCCTCAAAACAATGGCCGGCATACGTTCGACGGGTCCGTCAGTTTATAATACTGAATGAAATTAAAAACGAACTTCAGGTGCCCATGCTAATTACTGTGGTGGGCGAAGCCACGTACGCGTTGATGTGCGACCTATGTGCGCCCGACCACCCGGAGAGCAAGACCTTCGAGGAATAACCTAACCTAATACTAATCTAAGCTAAACCTAACCTAATCTAACCTAACAATATCCGGCCCGACCTGGGAATCAAACCCAGGATCCGATCCGCTGTCGATCATGCTAACCGCCAGACATACAAGGCAATGAGTATACGTTAGCGAAATTCATATTGCCCTCATAAAGTTGCCGAATTAATTCAAGTTAATTATGCGATGTTGAGCATAAAATCTAATGTGAAACATTAAACGGAATAACTGCTGTGGTTGCGTGAATATTATCGCATAAACCTCAAGGCTCCAGCACTCAAGAGTCCTAGGTCTTACGCCGTGTCCCCAATGCGGGACAAGCTAAGGGCTGAAACAAACACGAGTGCACTAAAATATTATCTTTCGCATAGTTGGCCAGTCTCCGTTTAAATTGGCCACCTTGGCTGAAAGAAGAACATTACTATAGATTTTTCAAAGGCAATCTACATGAATTTGCGACATGACGGGTTCTCGCCGAGACATATTTATTTTTGCGGTTATAGTTTTGTCCTACTCAAAACAACCTAAGTACATTTCGTCTATGTAGGATAACATTTATCTATACACATGTAAAAAGATTTGTCCTGACTGTCTGACTGATCTATCAACTCACAGTCTATGCCATTGGGATAAGACTTGAAATTTTGACAGTAGGTTCCTTTTATGACAACGCAGGCAATCAAGATTAGTGAAAATTCAAACCTAGAGGAGGCTAAAGAGGGGATGAACGTTTTTATGAGAGTCCGTCATTTTTTATGACCATGAAAACTTGTAATTGAAGTTTTGGTTAAAAAGAAGAAATGCATGTTTCAGGATTTTCTGAAAATCGACCCCCAAGTAGTTTTAAGAGATGGGGGTGAAAAACGGTGGTAAAATTCGTACGAAGAAACTTTTGAATGAAGTCGTGAGCATCCTGGTGACAGCTAGTTTATTTATTTATTTACTTGTCTCACAGCTTTAGGAACCGCTTGCACAAATTACCGTCCCGCGTTTAATTTGTCTCAATCCTTAGTGCGAGAAACGCTTAGGTAATGAGATTTCTCAGATGGGCGCCCCTTGACTGACGGTGCACGTAAGTCGCTCTTTGGAAACACCGCAACTCAAAATTGCTCGGCTTTGCAATTTGTAGCTCCAGCCAAGCTGTTAATACGTATGCTAATCTAAAGCTAATTGCAGATCTTAGTGTTTATTTGTTGTACCGTTAGCGTGTTGACAACGAACTGCATTTGAAGAGCAAGCCGACTACACTAATGCGTTTTGGATGCAATTCGACAGAATTCACACTGCAGTTGTGTGAATTGGATACAGTTCACATAACTGCAACGCAACTGCCGACCGATAACTGTAATAGAACTTCATCTAAACTGCAAATTTTGCAGTCCAAATGCAGTCCACCTGTGTAGACTAATGTGGCAAAACGTCGCAATCATATCCAAAACTAACGTATGTATGCTCTTACGTACTCGAGGCGGTTACTCTTTGAGCCGATCGAATTGCAAATCGCTTGTTGTTTTGTTGAGATGATAATCGTTGATCGCGTATTAGACGTTGGTTAAGTGACGAAGAGAACGATTTCGACTCCTATGTTCAAGGATTATTTTTGTATATTATCAGATTTTAGTGACAATAACCGAAATCGGCGGTCTAACTGGCTCTCAGTGGTACTAAATCCATCCCTATAAAGCTACGACCCCCTTATTAAATGAGCCATATTATTATGTTGAAAGAGAGCACTGTCGCCTATAACACAGGTTTATATACCTTTCTTAGAGACAGTTGGTTTCTGTATAATATGTACCTACTTTTTGAGATTATTTGATTTTTTGATATGTATGTAATGTTTTTTGATCATTATTTCGTTGTGCAGAGTCTGCTACTTGTAGATTTACTGCCTCGTTGGTCTAGTGGTTAGAGTATTCGACTGCAGATCACGAGGTCCCGGGTTCGATTCGCGGGTCGGGCAAATAATTGTAAGGTATTGGATTTTTCTCTCAAGAAATTCTCAGTGCCAGCCCGGAGTTGGTAGGTGGCGGTGTTTCACCCCCGTGCCTCGGAGAGCACGTTCAGCGGTCGGTCCCGGTTATTATCACTATCGTGTGACAATAGTCATTAAAGCCCGCCAACCCGCATTGGAGCAGCGTGGTGGGTCTAAGCTCTAAATTTCTCTCTCCAATATGAGAGGAGGCCTGTGCCCAGCTGTGGGACGTTAAAAAGGCTGCAGTGGTGGTGTAGAGTCTACACTGTAGAGTGTAGATGGTTATTCCGGTGTTTTTGTTGTGTTGAACTTGTGCAACCGCGGCATGAATGTTAATTGCATTTCCGGCTGAACTTCTAGCTATAGTAATATTTGCTAACGCGTTCGCAGTTACCGGTCCCGTCCTGCTCCAGACAGAGTAATTTAATTAACGCCTCAGAAAATCCTATCTCGTTGCTATAGCAAAACCATTATATACTTGGCTCTTCCATGGTCTGCGGGACGCGGGACGGGAGGAAATTCTCATTGATAAATTAATAATCAATGGATGTGCTCGTACTATAATGTATGACAAGCATTTTTGACGCCCCTGTGAGTGTGTGTGTGTGTATTGCTACTGTAAGGACATGACACTAAATTAGGGAAAAAGTAATTTTATAATTATAATAATTTTAATTATTAATTAAAAAAATAATATAATTAAAAAAAGAAATTTTATAATTATAATAATTATAATTATAATAATTTTAATTATTATAATTATAAAATTAGGTGAAGGAAAACATCGTGAGGAAACCTGCATGCCTGAGAGTTCTCCATAACGTTCTCAAAGGTGTGTGAAGTCTGCCAATCCGCTTGGCCAGCGTGGTAGACTATGGCCAAAACCCTTCTCACTCTGAGAGGAGACCCGTGCTCTGCAGTGAGCCGGTAATGGGTTGATCATGATGATGAATAATTTTAATTATCATAATTATTCTATTATTTGCGTAATCACAATTTAGTCTTTCATCTTGATCTCTTAAAGTTTGCTCAATACTTTTCTATAGTTAGTACTATACATTTAAAGTTAAGTAGGTACGTTTCAGGATATGGAAAAAAGATTTTCCATAACCAAGAAAGAAAAAGATACGTTATTAAATATAATTTATACCCCATTTTATACATATTATACTCATAATAAAATAATTTATTTAATACATCTACTAAATACAAGTAAAGTTCGTGAACTAAAACCTGACTACGCTTAATAATTTAATAATAATTTAGTGGGCAAAAGCGCGGGGCAAGCAGCTAGTGGTGCCATCTGTTATTCCTATCCGAAACTAATTTTACAAGTATAAATTAAAAATTTAAAAAACCCCCGACATTCGCCATTTTGTGGCGGCAGCCATCTTGGATTTGTATAATGCTATTCTACTAGTCAAGCCCTTTCATTTGATACCCATATTAAGGGAGTTGTGAAAAAATATGTAATCCACCATTTTGTAGCGGCGGCCATCTTGGATCGATTTTCATCAAACATAGCTAACAACACTCTCGATTAATTCACCTTTCAAACAAAAAAAACCCTCATTCAAATCAGTTCACCCGTTTGAGCTGAGCGCTACAGGGGAACAGACAGACAGACAGACACACACACACACACAGAGACACGTCAAACTTATAACACCCCGTCGTTTTTGCGTCGGGGGTTAAAAATCTAGAAAGCCGCGCAAAGCTGACTTCTCCATTTTTTTCGTAAATAAAATGTAGCCTATGTCACCCTGATCATAACAAAGAATCAATAGACACCTCATTCATCAAAATGGGCCCAGCAGTTTAGGTGCTACATTAGTACACACAGAATCTCATACAAAAATCGGCCACAAACATACATACATACATATATATACATACGTAAATACATAGACTGTTAAAATCATAACCCTTCCTATTGGCTTTGCCGTAGTCGGGTAAAAAAAAAACCAGACGTTTAGATTAGTACGGCATGGAGATGTTAGGAGATGGAATAAAACAAAGATAAAAAAACAATTAGAATTGATAGGTTTATTATTCACATCTCGAATAAGAGTGATCTAACAAGACGTGTTCTTGTATATCTTAAAATTTCAATGCATTGCTGTCAGATGATGTGTGACTATCAATAACAGCTATATTATAATTCACTAATTCATCGTCGTCATTCTGCAATCTCTCAACGTGAACTTACAATGTGATTTCACGTAGCCTCCGTTACAGCTTGAAAAGCATCTTGCACCAGATTTAATATTTTTGTTTCGAAACGCCTAAGAAATAATTTAAAATGTTGTCTTGAAATTATTGGTCCACATTATAGTTTTTTTTTATAATAATTGAGAGGCCGTTTTAGCCAATATCTGACGATGCGTGATGGCTTCAATGGGTATGGAAATTTTTCACATGAAGCTGACAACACTTACTTGACACTGTCATCAGCCTCATATTTATTATTATGATATTTATTTTAGAGATATTTGTTGTTTTCTCTCACATTCTTGAGCACAAAACGAACGCACTACCATAACAATTTTTCTAGCACTACTTTTTATCACAATAAAGATGATTACTGCTATGTATTTCACAAAATTTTCGTAACGATGTAAACAATGAACTTTGAAGTTTCAAAGTGACTTTTCAATATGACAGATTTCGACTGCCCTAGTGATAAACAAAGTAACTGACATTTTTTGTGAAATTGACTTTTTTGCATTAACAAAAGTTTTATGTCGAGTAGTTTTTTACCACACTGTCCACAGTTTAATATTTCAAATAACTTGAACCGTTTACTGAAATTTGAATTGCCCAAACAAATAACTGCACACACTAACCCGGAATATAAATGCAAAAACCAAGTAAACAACAAGCACAACACAAAAACAAAGTAATTTGATGTTGATCACTTTGTTTTTGTATTTAAAATGCAGTTGCTTGATTTTTCGTTTCGTGGAACGATCCCAGGTAAAACTTGTCTATGTTTGAGATCACCTTTACTTTCTTTATGTTTAATGTTAACAAATTAAACACTCTGTCATCTGTCAGTTTTGCTGCACACTTGTGTCAAAAGTTTTCAAACGGTTGACGAAAACATAAATGAAACATAGACACTGGAATTTAGGGTATTACTTTATGTACTTATAAATAATCGTTTTAATTGTTACCGGCTACTTACTATTTTAAAATGTTTCTACTGAAGGTAGGTGCAGAATTTTAGATACCTACGTACATAATTAACTAATAGGGACATTATTTTACAGGAATATAACTAAAAATAGACACAATACTGTAAATTATAACTTTACAAGATCAACATAGTTGATTGATGCCCACGACTCCGTCCGCGTTTATTTAGGTTTTTGAAATTCTAGTCTAAGCTCTGTAATTTACCAGGATAAAAAGTAGCTTATGTCATTCTCAAAAATACAACTTATCTTTATACCTCGTTAAGATCAGCTGAACAGATGGTGCATGAAGACTTAGTAGACAGACATACTTTCGCATTTATAATATTAGTAGTTAAGTATAGATTCTTGAGTTGTTGTAATAAGCTCTAACTTACCGTCTCTAAGTTAACTAAGTTGGATATGCTTTGTCCGTCTGACTGTCACAGCCTTATAACTTCTGATTTAATGAAAAGAGTTACTTCAAATTCACCGATAACATGTAGAATAACATGTAGAATAACGGCCTAATGCCGGTGGTGGGTCTATATTGGCTCACATAAAATTCCAAATCCTATTCGTTGTCTTACTACCGTTCTGTGGTCATAATAAATAATAATCGTTCTTCATAATTTTGTTTTTCATAATTTTTTATTCATACATTTTTTATTCCTACCAACGGATCTCATAATCGTTAGTGATCATATTTAGAAATATTGTCGGACATCCGATGATAGGAGTTGAAATATGTAAGACAATGCGCTCCCGCCGGTGATTACATAAAAAATAATAAAAATAGTTATTTGAGGTATTTGGGAGGGGCGCGGGTGCCCATTAAAGCAAATGGGAGGGAGGGGGCAATATTTTTTTATTCACAATATCACACACACACACGCACACGCACACACACATTTGAACATTAATTTTTGGGGTAACTATTTGTATCTGAATAACAAAGTAAACTCTTTGTAATAAATTGAAAAATATTTTTGGAAGAAATTGACTTGACTTAACATCTTTTTAAAGATAAATAAGTAGGTATTTTGTAGAAAGGTTGCCTTTAAATAAGAGTTTTCAATGTTTATGCTTGTCCTGTAAAATTGTTCTGAATGTAGTTACTTTGTTTATCACTAGGGCAGCCGATTTATCAATGAATAATGGACGTAGTTCAGCAAAAGGGATTCAACCCACACAACTTGTCATACAAATATATACCTATAAATATTGCTGAATTAAGATTAACTTTGCTATGACAAGTCGTGTGAGTTGAATCCTTTTTGCTGAACTACGTCAATTTATCAATGAACTTATGAATGAACACATCTTCCCCTCGTACTCCACCAACCCCCGCAGAAGGGTCAACTATATCGCGGTCTGCCTATACTTGTTCCTAGCTCGATGTTATATGTTGTATCGTAATCCGTACTATTGAATATCTAGATATTACGGAAATACGCACGATGTGTTTACATTCAAATGGTTTACGTACATTGTAAGTATGACCTGTGGGTCTACCATCAACTATAATCGCGACTCAATTAAAGACCTAAACTGAACTGAATCGCTATTACCGTACCATGAACTCTTTTATCCGACCAATATTAGACGTCTATAATAGACGTCATGACGTCTATTATAGACGATATTATAGACGAAACAAAAACCTAGTATAAAAATATAGAAACAAATAGATACTTCATGGTACGAATTTAATGCGATTTATTTTAAGCGCCGATATTAAATAGCATCGGAATTGGATCGTTAGATTAAAGATTGTAGTAGGCCTTCAAAATGCTAATTAACGTGCATGCTGTGCTAATTAACTGAGCATGTAAGCTAAATAAATCACACTAATATTATAAAGGCGAAACTTTGTGTGTGTGTGTGTGTGTGTGTGTGTGTGTGTGTGTGTGTGTGTGTGTGTGTGTGTGTGTGTGTGTGTGTGTGTGTGTGTGTGTGTGTGTGTGTGTGTGTGTGTGTGTGTGTGTGTGTGTGTGTTTGTTACTTTTTAACGCCGCAACTACTAAAACGATTTGGCTGTTTGGACTGACTTAACACATAGGCTTTTTATCCTAGAAAAATCCATAGTTCCCACGGGATTTTGAAAAAATCGAAATCTATAGCTACAGCTATATTTAGATTACTATAGCAAACTTCCTTGAAAGTAGGTATAGAGGTTGAAAAAGGGAGCGAGAACGGGAACCGGAAATCCACGATTCCCTCGGGATTTGTGAAAAACTAAAATCATACGGGCGAAGCCGAGGGCAGAAGCTAGATATTTAATATGGTTCCGTTTTACCGGACGAATGGTTACGGTAGTAGATTGTTCAAATTGATTTCTCGTGCATTCGCAATGTCGGGCTTAAAGTGGCTCAGGCGTAAGACGCGAGCTACCGAGAAGTACTTAGTTGTAGCCTTAATCCCGAAGCTTACGCCACGGCGTTCCTAATCCAATTGCAAACAGATCTGTGTTATCACAAGTATAAACAAGTATAAATTGAAAATTTAAAAAACCCCCGACATTCGCCATTTTGTGGTCGCGGCCATCTTGGATTTATATAGTGCTATTCTACTAGTCAAGCCCTTTCATTTGATACCCATATTAAGGAAGTTGTGAAAAAAATATAATCTGCCATTTTGTAGCGGCGGCCATCTTGGATCGATTTTCATCAAACATAGCTAACAACACTCTCGACTAATTCACCTTTCAAACAAAAAAAACCGCATTCAAATCGGTCCACCCGTTTGAGCGCTACAGGGGAACAGACAGACACACACACACACACACACACACACACACACACACAGACACGTCAAACTTATAACACCCCGTCGTTTTTGCGTCGGGGGTTAATTAAAAATTTAAAAAGCCCCCGACATTTTGTAGCGGCGGCCATCTTGGACCGATTTTCATCAAACATAGCTAACAACACTCTCGACTAATTCACCTTTTAAACAAAAAAACCGCATTCAAATCGGTTCACCCGTTTGAGCGCTACAGGGGAACAAACAGACACACACACACACACACAGACACGTCAAACTTATAACACCCGTCGTTTTTGCGTCTGGGGTTAAAAAGAGAAATGTGTAGCTTGGCTGTAAGGAGATTTTAACGGCGTTTTCGTATGCCTTTTAACCAGACTACGGCAAAGCCAAAAGGAAGGGTTATGATTTTAGCAGTCGATGTATGTATGTATGTATGTTTGTATCCGATTTTTGTATGAGATTTTGTGTATTCCATCGTAATGCCTAAATTACAGGGCCGATTTTGATAAATGAGGTGTCAATTCTTTGTTATAGTTAGTCCGGGTGATACAGGCTACATTTTATATACGAAAAAAGAGAAGTGACCTTCGCAGCTTAAACTAGAATGTTAAGTTAGTTTGGGATAGGCATAATATATGGCGCCACTAGCTGCTTGCCCCGCACTTTCTTCCTTTTTCTTAATTTTATTAATTTTCTCTTTTCTAATTCTCTTATATACTTAGTATGCTGTTGAATACACGTTTTTCTGCACACTAAATTAGTAGTCTGGTTGAACTTTAGCTCTTGTTTTTATATGTACATATATCTTCAAGTTAGTCCTTGACTGCATATCTCACCCTTTGGTAAGTGATGATGCCGTCTAAGCCGATGCGGGCTATTCTGGAGGTAGTTTTTGCATAACCCTGATCGGTTTCTACGCGGCATCGTACCGGAACGTTAAAATCATTTGGCGGCTTTGCCGGTAGGGTGGTAACCTATAGACACGGGCGAAGCTTCCCACCAGACCAGACCAGAGAATTTAGAAATTATGAATTCCCAAATTGCCCCTGTCGGGTGTCGAACCCGGGACCTTCCATGTATAAAACTACAGCTCTCACCACTACGCCAGGGTCCCGCGTAGTGTTTAGGTATTAAAATTATTTAGATATTGTGTACAAAAGAATTAATTAGTACCATAGTCATGTCAATTTAATTAGGTTTAAATTAAATAGCTTACCTAAAACCAAATAAGTACAATTATTTAAGCATTTAGAAATGTGGTCGAGCTTAACCAACAGGTGTTTGGAACAGCTGTACGTTTCAGCTGGAATTGCGACCACTCAGCTAATTACCGCGCGAATTCCACACGGCCAGCCCGTAAGGAGTCCGAGTAATTTATAGCAAACTGGGAGATACATTTCCTTTATTTTCAGATAGGTTACTATTGCAAACCGAACACAAATAAATAAACAGTTTCAGTGAAAACTCGTTTGGATTTCTTTTCAACGTTATTTATAACAAAATTGTTTTTTTTTTTCAATGAGAAAAAAATAACGTTGTACAAAATAACGTTATTTTTTTCCAATGACAAAAAATACTATACCCGAATTACTAATTCCGTGGAATTCTGAAGTTTCGTAATGTTACCAGAGATAAAACAATTCCCACAAAAATGATAAAAAATTCAAAACTTATGCAAATACAAATCAACTGCCGCATGTAGATATGACAAACGCCTGACAGACACTTCATGGTAATACTACGGGAGGTCGATGACCAATTGAAAAAGTCATTTCATACCGACTGGAAATTTTAACAACAATAATTTAGACCGAACCCATCACAGCTCCGAACGTCAGCTGCCGCACCAGTGGTGGAGTTAAGAGTGAGAGCATGTGAAAGTGCTTGAAAATCAAAGCGCTCCGAGTGATTTTATCCCGGACAAAAATGGTCTTAAATCATTGTTCCGATCATTTTTGATACAGAAACAATCGTCAGCTGCGGCGCCGAGGGTGGGTTATACGTCCGCTACGCGCATGAAGTGCATTAAAATTTTGGCAAAAAAAGTTATTTTATACCTTATGAAATTTATGCAGCAGAATTTTCACACTTTTAAAATAATAAAGAAAATCGTCAGCTGCACTTCTGGTGGGGGAAAGACCGTCAGTCAGCGTGATAAACATTTTGCGCGCTCAGTACATTTAGCCTGTAAATCTAGGAAGAATATCCTATAGTTTTAAAAATTAGCCAAATGTATTTTTTGGGCCTTCCTCTAGAATATATCCAAAAACCACATATGGGGGGGTGCACAACCAGCCGCCATTTTTAATTTTGTCCTTTTTTTCGGTTTTTTTCTCATATCACGAAAATCTCTACGAATAGCATTATAATTACTTCTGACAAAAGTTTTATTATACAATTTGCCACAAATGTAGTCTCTTGCAGTTTTACTCTAAGTTTATTACTTTAGGAGCTTTAGGGTATTTTAGGTCCCTTTTTCGTTTTTTTTGCTCATATCTCGAAAGTCTCTACGAAAAGCATTATAATTACTTCTGATAAAAGTTTTCGTATAAAATTTTCTACAAATTTGGTTCCATGCATTTTTACTCTAAGTTTATTATTTTAAGAGCTATAGGATGTTTAAGTTAATATTTGAGGTCCTTTTTTTAGTTTTTTGCGCATATCTCGAAAATCTCTACGAATAGCATTATAATTACTCCTGTAAAAAGTTTTTACATAAAATTTTGTACAAATTTGGTCATGGTAATTTTTACGCTAAGCTTACTACTTTAGGAGTTATAGGTTGTTTAAATTAATATTTGAGGTCCCTTTTTCAGTTTTTTGCTCATATCTCGAAAATCTCTACGAATAGCATTTTAATTACTTCTGGCAAAAGTTTTTACATAAAATTTTCTACAAATTTGGTCCTATTTAATTTACGCTGAGCTTATTACTTTAGGAGCTACAGAGTGTTAAATTTAACAGAGAGATAAACTAGTATAGATTAATCCCCTGACATTCGTTATTTTGTGGCGGCGGCTATCTTGGACCAATTTTCATCAAACATAGCTAAGAACACTTCCGACTAATTCACCTTTCATACAAAAAAAACCGCAATGCGGTTTTTTTGTTTGAAATGCGTAAAAATGAACAAGACAAAATTTGTAGAAAATTTTATATTAAAACTTTTGTCAGAAGTAATTTTATTGGTATTCGTAGAGATTTTCGAGATATGAGCAAAAAACTGAAAAAGGGACCTCAAATATAAACTTAAACACCCTATAACTCCTAAAGTAGTAAGCTTAGCGTAAAAATTATCATGACCGAATTTGTACAAAATTTTATGTAAAAACTTTTTACAGGAGTAATTATAATGCTATTCGTAGAGATTTTCGAGATATGAGCAAAAAATTAAAAAAAGGACCTCAAATATTAACTTAAACATCCTATAGCTCTTAAAATAATAAACTTAGAGTAAAAATGCATGGAACCAAATTTGTAGAAAATTTTATACGAAAACTTTTATCAGAAATAATAATTATTTCTGATAAAAGTTTTCGTATAAAATTATAAAATAAAGTCTCTACGAATAGCATTATAATTATTATAATGCTATTCGTAGAGACTTTCGAGATATGAGCAAAAAAAACGAAAAAGGGACCTAAAATACCCTATAGCTCCTAAAGTAATAAACTTAGAGTAAAACTGCAAGAGACTACATTTGTGGCAAATTGTATGTTAAAACTTTTGTCAGAAGTAATTATGATGCTATTCGTAGAGATTTTCGTGATATGAGAAAAAAACCGAAAAAAAGGACAAAATTAAAAATGGCGGCTGGTTATGCATCCCCCATATGGGGTTTTTGGATATATTCAAGAAGAAGGCTCAAAGAATACATTTGGCTAATTTTTGAAACTATAGGATATTTTTCCTAGATTTACTAGGCTAAATGTACTGTGCGCGCAAAATGTTTATCACGCTGACTGACGGTCTTTCCCCCACCAGAAGTGCAGCTGACGATTTTCTTTATTATTTTAAAAGTGTGAAAATTCTGCTGCATAAATTTTATAAGGTATAAAATAACTTTATTTGCCAAAATTTTAATGCACTTCATGCGCGTAGCGGACGTATAACCCACCCTCGGCGCCGCAGCTGACGATTGTTTCTGTATCAAAAATGATCGGAACAATGATTTAAGACCATTTTTGTCCGGGATAAAATCACTCGGAGCGCTTTGATTTTCAAGCACTTTCACATGCTCTCACTCTTAACTCCACCACTGGTGCGGCAGCTGACGTTCGGAGCTGTGATGGGTTCGGTCTAAACTATTGTTGTTAAAATTTCCAGTCGGTATAAAATGACTTTTTCAATTGGTCATCGAGCTCCCGTAGTATAATAATTCATTCGACATCCATTTTTGAATAAATTTTTTCAATGTGCTTCTTTTGTTTTCTATTGCTGTTAGTGTGCACTTTCTAGTTTCCACTCTTGGTATTTTCTATTTTAAGAGGAAACGAGTAATATTATTACGCGGCATATGGCTTTTTATAATGACAGGGAATTAAAGTAGTTTGGGGTAAAATTGTACTTCGTAGATGTTAACCCTGTTCTCCATACAAATAACTCATCTGTAAATGACAATGACAGCTGTCAGAATTCCACGGAATTAGTAATTCGGGTATAGATAAGTTTAAACAATGTCAGTGAAAAAGCAGCAACTCAGCAAGCTTCATTATCGCAACCGAGTTTTTGTTAGTTTTCACGAAATACGCACGAGTATGAGCACAAACAAGCACTATTACTTACTGCCTATAGTTACTTACAAGAATAATTTCCCTTAAAATTAAAATAACTAAAATTAAAAATTAAAATCATAATTTTGTGCCTAGGTAGGGTGTGGGCACCCTACTTAGGGCACAAAATTATGATTTTAAGGCAGGCAGCATTCCCGCGTTGAATGGCTATTGAAAGCCGTTGCGCGAGAAAGCTGCCCGCGCGAGGGTCGCCTGTTGCCTCCCTAAAGCGTTTACTGAGGTCCTTGTGGAGAAAAATATGTAAGTTAATTAATCTATACTTTAATAAATAAAATTGAAGTGTCTGTCTGTAATATCGAAATAACTACCTCATGTTAAGCTCATATGGTTATTTGAACGATACTATAACCGAATCACACGTTTTTAAAATTTTTGTCTGTCTGTCTGTCTGTCTGTCTGTCTGTCTGTCTGTCTGTCTGTCTGTTTGAACGGGCTAATCTTTGGAACGGCTCAACCGATTTTGACGGGACTTTCACATACAAGTAGAGAATTAACCAGGGAGTGACATAGGCTACTTTTTAACCGACTTTCAAAAAAGGAGGAGTTGTGTTTTTCTACCTATGTACACCGATATCTCCGAGATTTCTGAACCGATTTGCGTAATTTTTTTTTTAATCGATAGAAAAACATTGCGACACTGTCCTACAAAAAATTTGGATTCCAACTCCTCAATCCTGATGCTGTAGGGGATCTGATCCCCAAAACTAATGGGATTTAGGCACTGTCGGTTATTTAAATTGATATTGGGGATACCAATTAAATACTTTATTGTTGAATGACCTCGAGTAGGTACATGTCCAACTCCTCAACCCTGATGCTGTAAGGAATTGCATTCCGAAATCGTAAGGATCCCACGGAATTTTTCCGTTTTGTGGACGGGTTACTACTTACCTACTACAGATAGGCTACTTTTTGTTCTGGAAAATCAAAGTTCCCACGAGATTTTTACAAACCTAAATACACACGGGCGAAGCCGTGGGCATCATCTAGTAACTGAATAAAGTGCAGAATAATTTCCCTTATTGTTTTTTGGTCGCGATAATTCGTTTGTCGGGTGCGATAAAATTTTATTATTTTTATTTACATAACATAATAAAATATCCCGTGAACCCTGCAGAATCAGCCATTTCGGAGCTAATTATTGTAACCAGAGTGCTTAGTCTAAGATCGGAGCACTCGAAAACGAACTTGAAAACTATTGATCGAATCACAAGTGAATTCAGAGCAAAATGAACTCAAATACTCGTAATTTAAAGTCGTAATTCCATAGTTCGAATATGTATTTTACAACATTTCTGCTTGGGGCGCTCGTTGTGTTCGAATGCTGAATGTATTGGCGAACTCAAACCTTAATACAAGCCATTTTAGGTCTATTTTACTCTGAAATCGATCAATAGTTTTCGAGTTCGTTTTCGAGTGCTCCGATCTTAGACTAAGCACTCAGGTACGGCACGCGTACACCTAATCCGTCATCGGCCGATCTTTACTCGGGCGTCATCAGCCAAACTCGGCCGATCAAATCAAACGTATGCAAAAGAAAGCGAGGACGATGACGGTTGTAAAGTGTACGCGCTCGCTTTCTTTTAAGGCTCTTTCCCACTAGTTCAACTGAATAGTTCAACCGTTGAACTAGTGTGACTTTTTGTCCCAGAAGTTCAACTACATCGATTTTTTTGAAGAGTTGAACTAATGGGACAATATAGTTGAACTCAGGTAGTGCAGGGAAACGTTTGATTTAATCGGCCGAGTTTGGCCGACGACGCCCGATTAAAGATCGGCAGATGACGGATTATACTTCGACTTTTAATTGTATGCAGTAATGTGAAGTTTCGTGGGTTGTCACTTTTTAACGAAAATAAAATAGGGATGGGGTACAGGTGATTGATTTGAATCATTCAATTATTTTATTCAAATTAAAGTTTTTATTTTAAGTAATTATTATATTTTATGTACAAAAGTTACATATATATATTTATATATACAGTATATATATAAATACGTATATCTTTAATATATAAAACAAAGTCTCGTTTGTTCGAACACTTATAACTCGAGAACGGCTGGACCGATTTTCATGGTTTTTGATTTGTTGTATTTGTCTTCGTCCCGAATAGCAGAATAACTGTTAAAAATATTGGAAAATTGACGAAAAAATAAAAGAAAAAACATTTTCCCATACAAAATGTTCATGGGTTTCGTAACTGTCAAACATTGAATGTTCATCCTGTCGATACGGAACTCTCTCACCCGTACCGATATAATTCTTCTGTACTTTTTCCTAAAGGGCTGGACTGATTTGGATGAAATTTTGTGTGTATATTTCAATGTTTCTCATTTTCACTTAAATTCTTACGCGGTTTTTTTTAATAGAAGGTAAAAATGTATCCTCAGCATGCGATGTACTTGGCTGAGCATTCATTTTTTTATTTTATTGTGCTTTACAAAACCAAATGGCAAATTTTACAAAAATAATGAAAACCAAACACAACGTTACAAAAACTTAACAATTGGTAACAAATATAACGCGCAGTAGGCAAAATGGAAATAGTCACACTCAGAACGTAGAAATGAAAATGGACAGTGAAAAATGAAAATGTCGAATGACAAACGAGAAAAATGGCGACAAAATAATATTCGCCGAGCGTCAGTGTCAACAGCGTCAACAGCAGCCTGAAAAAGCGTAACCTCGGTCATCGGTGTTTAAAAGAATCGACATAAAGAACCTTTTTAAAGGACTGCCTGAAAAAAAGGAGTATATTGTTTTCAGGGTTCATGTACATATGTTTGTATGTTGTACCATAACTTCTATATATGCCGGAACCGATTTTGATGAATAAGGTAGGTATCGTTAGAATCTTTAGCTTATTCTAGGTGACATAGGCTAGTAAAATTTAAGAAAAAATGATGTGATGACCATGGTCCCGCATTAAAGACTAAAGTTGAAAAAAAAAAATTAAAAATCAGATTAAGTTCATAATCATTATCTATTTTTTTATTCAACTACAAGTTAGCCCTTGACTGCAATCTCACCTGATGGTAAGTGATGATGCTGTCGAAGACGGAAGCGGGCAAACTTGAGAGAGGTATGCATACCCCTGATCGGTTTTTACACGGCATCGTACCGGAACGCTAAATCGTTTGGCGGCCGGCCGGCACAGCTTTGCCGGTCGGGTGCTAACCAGCCACGGCCCACGGTTAAAGCCTGCCACCAGACAGGACTAAAGACAATTTAGAAATTATAAAATCCCAACTTGCCCCTGCCGGGAATCGAACCCGGGACCTCCCACTTATAAGCGCTTACGAGCACGAAGTAATCAATGTAAAAATATTAATATTATGTATTGTAAATAAAATAAATTAAAAAAATAAATAAAAAAAAGACCAAAACCACTGCGCCAGGGAGGTCAAAATCATCTAGAAAATTATAAGTAGATTCCAAAAATATGTAAATATGTTATTATAATGTTAAATATATTTTTTTCTGAATAACTAGTAGGTATTCTTTTAAAAATATTTTTTTTTTTTGTAATAAAAGGGCAGTAGCAACTTAGCATGTTAACTATGACAGATATCGTCAACACACATAGGCTGTTATTGCAATAGAAATAGTACTTCTTACTTTTTTTTTCAATTAAAGCTCATATAATTAATTGTACCAATAGGATGCGTTTGCCACAAAAAGTCAAGATGACAAAATTGTTAATTTGGCTTTTATACGTAGGAGCCATCGATTTACTTAATAGATAAATAAAATTATGATGATAATGAAAGAGTAACTTTGAACGAAACTTTTGTGAATGAAATTGAATGAATTGAACGTATCACATCACTATAGAAATGGGGTTGGCAACATTATTTTACGAAATGACATTAGGAAACGTCAGATTACTGCAGATAATTAAAAGTTTGACTATAGATATATGCGAGCCGTTAGAATATCAACCTATCGTCGATGAACCTATTATTTTGGACGTTATTCGAAAAGTTTATTTCACTAATCTGTGCCGACGACGTATCCAGATAAGAGTAACTTTTTAAAATTCACGTTATAATTTTCATGCATGAAATTTCCGCTGCTCCGCTTTCATGATCTCACGTTTGTTTAAGTAATTATGGCCCACTGAATGCCGTTATTAAAATATCTGAAAATATTCCGCGAATTTACATGAAATAGGTATTCCTCGAATTAATTGGGTATTCCGAATTTTCGCGAATAGACGGAAGGGTGGTAAAATTAATTTATAATAGGTATGTTTTGAAAAATTTACATGTTGCTCGAACAAAATTTTCATTTGGATAGATTAATAATTAATATATTTACGGCCGAAGCTAGTACTGTGGTAGCGATGATGCTAGGAATAAAATAAACTTATTTAATCCATACTGATATCATAATTAAATGCGAAAGTGTGTCTGTCTGTCTGTCTGCTAGTTTAAGCGGTTTTCATGAAATTTGGTACAGAGGTAGCTTGCGTCCCGGAAATTGACATAGAACTTTTATTTCGGATAAGTAAATACATAGTTCCCACAGGATTTTAAAAAACCTAAATCCACGCAGACAAAGTCGCGGGCATCGACTAGTATAAAATAGTTTTCATTATTGTAACTATGTTATTCCGGACACAAACAAGAACGAAGAAAATCAAAATAAATGTACATCTGTATTCTGATTTTATTTTTATGCAAAGTGATTTTAAACGGCCTGCCGGGAATTGACTCTGCTATATTTGCCTCACTAATTAATAACAGACCTTATTTGCGAGGCCCGGCATACGCTATCGTGGTAAAATAAACTCAATTAGGTAAAATAGCACATTCAAAAAGCCCAAGCTGCTAAGCACATATTATGTAACGAATTCAATTTATAGGCAGCGTTTAAATTCGTAGACAAGTCCTACGCTAACAGTGCTTCAAACTAAATTTAAAAAGAAGGCCTAAGTAAATTCATAAAAGAAAACGTAAAAATGTTTAGGAAGAAAGTATAGTCTGTTCGTTTTCTTACGGTCGCCTTTTGTGTCTAGCCGCCTCCGCCGCGCGGTGTTTTGCCAAAGACACCGCCGTGACTTCAAAGCATGCCGCGAGGGGTGTACAGGCACAAGGGGTTTTGGCGTTTTATACCTAGGTACTCATATTTTTTCATTAAAATTCTCTTTCCTTTTGATATTTTTTTATATTCGTATTTTATTACAATATAACCATAAACATAAAATATAATATTCTCATGAACACGGGTCTTCTCTCAAAATGAGAAGGATTTTAACCATAGTCTACCACGCTGGCCAAGTGCGGATTGGCAGACTATTCGGAGATTCTGTTAGAATAGAAAAAAATTACAAACAGAAAAAAAAGTAATAAAAATAAAAGCAGAATACTAAGAGCACCTGCGCCTGTACCGACACTAAGTTACCGAACGAACTATACTAAAATAACAAAATAATCAACCTAATATCTAATGCTTGATATCGCACAATAATTTAAAATTAACTTTTTTATTAAATCTTCACCGAACCAATCGATGGACTTATAACTAACTACTCCTAACTCTAAATTCCGCAATATTCCTCTAAATTAACTCTATAATCTACTTATATCTAAGTTGTTTACAGGTGAGTACCTACTGAGCTGTGGTATTGAGTCTGTGTATTGAGTAAATAGTAGAATAGGATCCGAGATGTATGGGACGGAACTTTGAAATATACTTGGCTCAAAAGTTCTGAGTTATCTATGGTACTGTTTATGATGAGCTCAAGTGAAAATAGTATGCCTAGAATCATACATTAATAAGGCCCTTAATCGTAAATTAAACTAATAAATTGTAGAGTCATAGTTGATAAAGGAATATACCGGATTTGACCCGCTTCCCGAGCCGCGTTAGAAACTACGATAGAGGCTTAAATATCGCCTACATCCGATCTCGCCCGATAGAGCGGACCTTCGTCTCGCGCCAACTACGATATTTCTCAACTAAACCCTTGTTTATGTGACCGACACAAATACACCAAATCCTTGTCATAGAGAATTATATTTATTTGGTGCGACGACCTTGACGCCAGGAAAACTAGACTGTTTTCCATAGTTGAAAGTACAAAAATATTGTTTTAGTTATAATTATTACTTACAATATGAAAAAAATTTGGGCGCATATATCTATCTAAAAGCAAATAAGAAAAAAATTTCAGTGCAAGTTTAATGCAATCGAAATCGAATCGATTTTCAGTAACAAGGTTAAATTTGATTTGAAATGAAAAACATAATTAGATTTTGTAAGTTCTACTATTCCATATTATTGGGGTTATGCAGTTCTAATTTTATCTGAAAAGATCCTTGTGTGCGGAGAATAATAAATATGTGTACAACGATAGCGGTTCGAGAATAAAACAGCCACTATAACGGTCGATGAAAGTAAAAGATTAATGGCTAAAAAGTATTTTGAAAAGGGTCGATAAGCCGCTAAGGCTGCTCCAACTTTGAAATTTCCCCATTCACTAAGTGATCCGATACCAAAGTCGCTTTTAAGAGTACCTACCTACTTTTAAAAGTTTAACAACAAGATAACATACTAACTAAGTATATTGTAATTTGTAAATGTATTGCGGCGTTAAAAAGTAACAAACACACACACATACGCACACACGCAAACTTTCGCCTTTATAATATTATTGTGATATAGCTTGTACATAGACACTTTGGCGACATCTAAAGAAACCTAAAGCATAATGGATACGTTACCAAGAACATAATCTCTCAGTTAAAGTCTAAACCCCTTACGATACACAACTACCTCATCAGCCATTCTATTTGATTCCCGGAGTGACATTGGAATATAAATAGAATATTCTAGAGCCGTTAACGAGAATGTGTACTGTTAATTGCGTCTGCTACGTGTAAATTTATAGCTCGTAAAGTGATACTTGATGCCCGTACCTGCCTGTTCTACTTTGTCTATAAGCAAATAATTAAATTATTATTGCTTGTCTTTAGGTATTAAAAGGATTAGTAAGACTTAATCTATCTATACATGTAATATAATAAAATCGTAGAATTGCCGTATCTGTACATTAAAGATTTTTGCAAAATAATAACTGGGGGGTGTTAGGGATAAGTAATGAAACATAAAAAAACTATTTTTGAAATTTTTGTCTATTTGTCTGTTTGTCGGTTTGTCTGTTTATCTGTTTGTCTGTTTGTCTATATGTTTGTGCGCGCATCACGCAAAAACTACTGAATGGATTGAAGTGAAACTTGGCACGATCAGGCCTGTGTCACTCCGCGTGTAGGTATTAAAAACATACCTACAGGCGGCGGCCGTTTCGATAAGGCCAATCTAGTAGGCTGCCACAAGTGAAGAAAGACGCGCACGCGCGCGCGCTATTTGTTCGACCACGTTCAACTTTCTCGATAGTTGCAAGATAGACACAAAACGAAAAAAAGCAAAAAGATACTGTGCAGTATTTAATTGTTTAAATACGGATCGTGATCGAAATTTAACTTTTTTTTGGTTGCCTAAAGACGCTGACAGATAAAATCTAATCTAAAACTTTGATTGGATTACATTATGTTCCTATTTGAAATGAAATTAATTCAAACTACAAACCATTTCCCCCCTTGTTGAACAAAGTACTATTCCAATACCCTAAAAGTATTTAAAAGTACAATAAAAAGACATTTTAGTCGTTTCATTCGAGTTGCATTTCATTAATTGTCGTATTCATTTACGAACTTAGACTAAGAGCCCTACGCAAAATATTTACGGTGATACTATAGGTGATAGGTACCTATGGAATTCTTTTCAATTTTAAAGGAAGTTTGCGAATCCATATTGCGAATTTCTTGCTTGGAAATAAATATGGGCGCTGCCTGCCCGCCACAAGTAGGAGTAAACGCTCGTGCTGTGCGCTAGATGGCGTAAGTAGTTTCTCGAAGTAAACAACCCTAGTGTCCGCGGATCATTCAAACGTATAACCACGTATAACCTATTATGAACCGTAAACCAGTGATTTAAGGCACATATTCCCTCAAAAAAAATTTTGTAGGTACGTAAATGAACACGTGCTCGACTAGAACGCGAGCTAAATTAAATCATATTGTTTATCAAATTGAGTACATATTTCTTTAAAAACCATTGCGAAGTAAGGCTTCTGTACCTTTAGGTACTAGTTATTATTCTGTGGCACGATTTAAGTTCATACTATGCATTAACATATAGAATACTTTTTATCCCAAAATTCAGCGCGGTTCCCTTGGGAGAGGGGATGAAAGTTAAAATGTGTACTTAGCTGTAATTCATGAACGCGTGGTCTGATTTCATTCATTCTTTTTTTGTTAGAAAGGGGATACTTTAAAGATTACCGGCTTATCTCTGAAAAGCTGGATCGATTTTGATGGGACTTTCTCTCGCGGATGTTTACATTTTACAACAGTTTTTAGCATGATATGAGCTCAAAGGAGTTTAGGAAAAACAAAATGATTCCCACGGGATTTTCAAAACCAATATCCACGCGAACGAAGTCGCGGGTATCCGCTTGTATAAAATACTCACTCAAGTCACTCAGCGGGCGATGGAGAGATGGATGCTCGGAGTATCCCTGCGGGATCAAATCAGAAATGAAGAGGTCCGCAGGAGAACCAGAGTTACCGACATAGCTCATCGAGTCGCTAAGCTGAAGTGTTAATGGGCGGGGCACATTGCTCGAAGAACCGATGGACGTTGGGGTCCCAAGGTGCTTGAATGGCGACCTCGCACCAGTAAAAGAAGCGTAGGTAGACCCCCCACTCGATGGACAGACGATCTCAAGCAAGTCGCTGGCAGCCGCTGGAATCAGGTGGCACAAGATCGTGTGCTGTGGCTATCCTTGCAAGAGACCTATGCCCAGCAGTCCGTGGACGTCTATTGGTTGAAACAAACGAACGAACGAACGAATATAAAATAAATATTCGCTTACGAACATTACCAGCCAACGCATAGCACGGGTCTCCTCTCATCTAATCTATACATATAATAAAATCGTAGACTTTCCGTATCTGTACATTAAATATTTTTGCAAAATAATAACTGGGGGATGTTAAGGATAAGTAATAGAACGTAAAAAAGCTATTTTTGAAATTTTTGTCTGTTTGTCTGTTTATCTGTTTATCTGTTTATCTGTTTGTCTGTTTGTCTGTTTGTCTGTATGTTTGTTCGCGCATCACGCAAAAACTACTGAACGGATTGAAATGAAACTTGGCATGATTTAAGTTCATACTACGGAGTAACATATAGGATACTTTTTATCCCGAAATTCAGCATGGTTCCCTTGGGAGAGGGGATGAAAGTCAAAATGTGTACTTAGCTGTAATTCATTAACCCGTGGTCCGATTTCATTCATTCTTTTTTTGTTAGAAAGGAGATAGTTTATAGATTACCGGGTAATCTCTGAAAGGCTGGATCGATTTTGATGGAACTTTCAGTGGTGGATGTTTACATTTTTATCTACCTAAACATCCACCAGTGAACTTTTAACAGTTTTTAGCAAGGTATGAGCTCAAAGAAGCTTAAGAAAAACAAAAAGTTCCCGCGGGATTTTTAAAACTGATATCCACGCGAACGAAGTCGCGGGTGTCCGCTTGTCTTTAATAATATAAAGAAGCTTGTACAACTATACTTTACTATATGCTTTATTTAATTAACTACTGTAATTTAAAAATAATATAATAAGTTAATCGTGTCCGAAATGAACAGTGTAATGTAATGTTTTGTAAATAAACGCTATTTTATTTTATTTATCTACGTTACTAAAGTGGTACTATTTATTTGTGACAAAATTAAATGTATAAAACAAAAAGCATTTTTATTTTCTTTTAAGCGATCTCGAGTTTTCTATTTTCATTGAAATAATCTACGTCTCAGTTGATTGTTACTGAACAATTTTCTACTAAGCTTTATTAAATGGTACCTGCTCTTTAAATAACCTGAAAAGCTAAGTATTTCTAATTTATTAACCTGTATTAAATACCTTTTTAGAAATGAACGCGGTGACCATGTTGCCCACTTAATTTAGATATAAGAAAAATAATACATTATGTTCTGAGGCGCTTTTATAATTTGGTACCAGACTACGATATACGCTATAAATACTCGAAGCAATGAATAAATATTTTTAATAATATTCTGAAATGCGTACGACGCGTCACAGGTTTTTTGAAGTGTGTAAAGTAAATCTTTTTTTCCTGGAGTGGCGTGACATCGTTATAATATTGAATCAATTTTCTTCGTGAAATTATCTTCAAAATAATTTCTTTCTTAAATAATATATATAGCGAACTAGCTGATGTCCCCGTTTTCGTGGGCATAGATTTAGGTATTTAAAAGTCTTAGGGTCAGGGCATACTGGCGCAGAGTCTAAGCGCATCGAAGCGTCAAGCAGAAAATGTTTATAACACACTGTCACCTATCTCTGCAAAATAAGGCACAAAGAGTTTGGCTCTGTGGTAGTATGCTCCGACCCTTTTTCCCATTTTCCTAGTAGGTACAAAGTTTTCTGTACTAGTATAATTATTATTTTCAACAAATTAATTACAGGACGATCTGGAGCGAATAAAAAAATGCGAGGCAGTCTTTGGGGACTGCCGATAGAAGTGAAAACTGGAAGCATGCGGTGACGATGACACGAGTTTCACGCTCTTTGTTCACCCAAAAAGTACATATTATATATACAGTACACACAGTATACATATAGCTCATAGAAATCATTCGGTGACGTTAACGCGAGTTTCACGCTTTTTGTTCACCCAAAAAGTACACATAACACTGTGTGTTCAGAAAATAATGGGAATTTTCGTTTTTTGAAACAAATATTTATTTATTCGTCTATATTTATTAATATTGTCGCCTTCAAAATAGTCCCCATTAGATATTATGCACTGCTTCCAATCCTCGAAACACTTCTCAAACTTGATCTTTGGTATAGCCTTTAGTTCTTTCAGCGATGCGCTTTTAATGTCCTCTAGGCTCTATGCCTGTAAAACGACGATCCTTTAAGGTTCTCTTTATTTTTGAAAATAGGAAGAGGTCACACGGAGCCATGTCACTTCGTACAGTATTGGTTTTGGTCAAACATTTGCGTACAAGCAAATGTTGAGCTTGTAGGTATTACTCCTTATTGATCGTTGGACCTCGTGGTAAGAATTCATGACCATCTCCTAAACTTTTTCCACGTTTTCATCAGGTTTTCATCGGTTGTTGATGTGCTGGGGCGTCCAGGGCGTTCATCATCTTCAACATCTACACGTAAACTCGTAAACTCTTGATTTATTCATAGCAGACTCATCATAGGCTTTTGTTAAAATTTCACACATTTTGTTACACTTCATTTAATTTTTTATGCAAAATTTGATACAAATAAGTCTTTGATCCATTTCTTTTAACAAACGAAAATCGCCGAGCTCATAAAACACGTCTCACCTTAGCGGCTGCCAAAGACAAAGTAAATAATGTATACGACTGAAAATATTATCATACTTCAGGGGCATGTATATTGTATACCAACATAATAATAAAAAAATTGACAATCGGATTCTCCAACCCTGTGAAATTTAAAGATTCCCGTTATTTTCTGAACACCCCTCGTATATACACAGTATACAATATACATATAGCTCATGGAAAGCGTTCGGTTACGATGACGCGAGTTTCACGCTTTTTGTTCACCCAAAAAGTATACATATTAGTATACATATAGCTCATGGGAAGCGTTCGGTGACGATGACGCGAGTTGCACGCTTTTTGTTCACCCAAAAAGTACACATATATACACAGTATACAATATATATAGCTCATAGGAAGCGTTCGGTGACGATGACGCAAGTTTCACGCTTTTTGATCACCCAAAAAGTATACATATTAGTATACATAAACATATAGCTCAAGGGAAGCGTTCGGTGACGATGACGCGAGTTTCACGCTTTTTGTTCACCCAAAAAGTACACATATATACACAGTATACAATATATATATAGCTCATGGAAAGCGTTCGGTGACGATGACGCGAGTTTCACGCTTTTTGTTCACCCAAAAAGTACTCAACGCGCCTAAAGAAGTTTTCACTTCAAAAAGGGATTTATTTTAAACTTAGTCTTGCATTCAGGAATCGCAATTAGTGACGACACGCACTAAATGTTGCGAGCCTCATTAAAGTGAAGAGATTAAACGCGGTTGCTTAGTGCAAGGAATATGATAATGTTTTGAGCTATATTGTGTGAGTTATTTTCACGTTTTAAAATATACAAGTTACGGGATCTCTGATTTTTTTTAAAGTACCTAGGTAGGTAAAGGTCGACCAGAATCTCATGAAAAATATGGAAATGAAATTCCAAAGTTAGCAACACTACGGCTGCCCTAGCGATAAACAAAGTAACTGACATTTTTTGTGAAATTGACTTTTTTGCATTAACAAAAGTTTTATGTCGAGTAGTTTTTTACCACAGTTTAATATTTCAGAATATAATAGAATAGAAAAGTTTTTTATTCAAATAAACTTTTACAAGTACTTTTGAATCGTCAATTGAATCTACCACAGGTTCGGAATGCAGTTCCAGACGAGAAGAACCTGCAAGAAACTCGGCGGTTGCTCTTTTTAAACTTCTACAATTATTTATGTAGGTACATGATTGAAATGCCGTCTCGCGCATTGCTGGAACGAGTTAAATCCATGCTTTTTTATCGTTTATATAATCTTCAATTATATAATAAGCTTTTTTTATGAGCATACTTTTAATAGAGTTCTTAAACTTGTGTAAAGGCAAGTCTAAGATTGCTTGTGGAATTTTGTTACAGAACATCACGCCCATTCCCACATATGACTTTCGGACCTTCTTGAGGCGTAATTGAGGAATCACGAGTTCAAATAACTTGAACCGTTTACAGAAATTTGAATTGCCCAAACAAAGTAACTGCACATACTAACCCGGAATATAAATGCAAAAACCAAGTAAACAACAAGCACAACACAAAAACAAAGTAATTGGATGTTGATTACTTTGTTTTTGTATTTAAAATGTAGGTACTTGATTTTTCGTTTCGTGAAACGATCCCAGGTAAGGTGTTCTGAATGTAATTACTTTGTTTATCACTAGGGCAGCCGAGTTAACCTAGTGTTGCTTACTACAAAATTTAATTTTCCTATTTTTCATGAGATTCTGGTCGGTACATACTTTATTTTTTTTAATAATTAATGCAAGTAGGTAATAATAATAATTTATGCTGAAACTATAAATATTTTTTTTTGGTTTCCAAATTAATTTATTGAATTAAATTTTATTAGCTGAAGCCAGCCATGTGCGTGATTAAATGTTGCATTTTTTAAGTTTGCATAAATAAAAGGTTTAGAAATTTAACTGAAAAGTAATTTGTAAATAAATCGCCTCATGCAAATTGTAATGAATAAATTCCACATTTTTAAATACAATTTCCGTGACTTTAATACATATTTCTTATGAAACACAAGTTCTGATTATGTGTGTGACTGAAATTTATAATCTTTCGGTTTGCCGGTCGTACTTATGTGTTTAGTTTTATGCTGCGTATAAATATTATGGTTTTATGAAACGGTAGGGTTAAAAGTGTGGATTTGCGCAATTGCATGGCGTGGAGTGAAATGATGTACGCAGGGAATAATATTGTAATTGAAGGTACTTATACAATTCACGTAAAATAATACAAATATCCTAAGGCTGAAATTAAACTTGTCATCATCTATATTTGCATCTATTTGCATTTTTATTATGGGGTATTGAAAGATGAAGAAAAGCTCGCGACCACAAGCTTACGATGAGTAAAAGTGTATCTAAAACTACTGAAAATTACCCAGCTAAATGCTATATATAGCATTTAGCATATAGCATATTATATATATGTGATTTGAGCCTAAGTTCATACGTAGGTACATAAATCAGTCAAAAAGAAATTTGCTGTCTGTAAAGTTGATTTACAGACGATAATTTTACGTGATAAGAAAACGAAGAGAGATAAAAATGCGTCACAAGCCGAGCGTTCTGCGCTACGTGCTACGTTCCGCGCTACGTGCTACGTTCCACGCTACGAGCTACGTTCCACGCTACGTTCCGCGGTACGTGCTACGTTCCGTGGTACGTGCTACGTATTTTTAAGACGTAATCACGTCAAAAAAACTTACGATGGCTAGGCAAATTGTTGATTTACAACAGTAAGACATGTCTTAAAAATCTGTTCTGAGAGTAGGTATGACATGAACAGAACAAAAACCAAACCAAAAAGGATCCAATCATTCTTGAGGTAAGTGGTCACATGACATACGCACACAAACCAAACATACGCTAAGTAAAACATAAGTACTATTATTGGTACAGTGTCGGTTCTATTGTGGGTGAAAAGAAATTAGCTAGCAAAAGTGAAATACTGTGAATTTAAAAACAAACATTTTAATTAATGAATTAATCTAGTTCTAGAGTTTAATTAATAAAATATAGTTTAATTAATAAATTAAATAATTTGTTTTCAATTTATTTTATAAATTCACAGCATCTCCTTGTTAATTTAATCTGTTGATATGAAATGACAGCTCATACGCTATCCTAACATAATCTGAAAGATTAGTTGGCAGAAATGACTCGGCAACCCTTTTCAAGATGAAATTCAGTCATTTGTCGTCAGACTCCGTACCTTTTGGGATCAAGGTCACCCTCTCAAATCCGCTAAAACTCTGTTCAACACTTTGATCAGCTTACTTTATTATAATACTAGTGGACCCGGCAGACTTCGTCCTGCCCGGTGACATACCGACATCAGCGCCACCTTCTGAGACCCGGTAGATACCTATTACCTACCCGGTAATTGTGTTTTCAAACCATCCAGAAACCCATTGAAATATACACACAAAATTTCATACAAATCGGTCCAGCCGTTTAGGAGTTAGGTGACAAACACACGTACAGAATATTAATTATAACTATAAATACGGGTGAGAGGGTGAGTGAGTTTACCACCAGTAAATACCATACTTACCAGTATCCACGCAACGGGATGTTTGACAGTTACGAAACCCGTGAACATTTTGTATGGGAAAATGTTTTTTCTTTTATTTTATGTTTTCGTCTATTTTTTAATGTTTTTAATAGTTATTCTGCTATTCGGCACGGTCCCAAATATAACAAATCAAAAACATTGAAAATCGGTCCAGCCGTTCTCGAGTTATAAGTGTTCGAACTAACACGACTTTGTTTTATATATATAGATCATCGAACTATTACGCTTAGAATGGAGTTTCGGTGTATGCCCCGTTGACCACCCGGCCAGACCAACCAGTTGGTCATAGGGGAATTCGTATTTCCCCTTTGACCAACTGCGGTAGGGTAAGAATTAAATGTCGATACATTGTATCGATACATATGTAAATAGGTACAAAACCTAACTTTACCCTCGAAACGTAAGCTATAAACCAACCCATGTGTGCCCTGTAATTACATTTGCCGACACGCACACAAGCGCATGAGTACCTTGAGCACTGACGCGACGATAGCCTTTTAGGCTTGCTAAAAACGCCTTATCGCCGCGTCGACGACTGCCTTTCTTTACCTATTTATTCTAAGATATAGATAAAGATAATATTTTCTTTGTAATATACGTACATTGCTTTGAAAAGTTAGAGACTGTGTCCAACATAAATAAATAATTAGACAATCTATAAAAATCTGTGCAATTTTTTATAAGATTATTTATTCAAGGATTTAGGCTTTTGAAAGTCCCTTGAAAACTCTTTGACTTTGAGGCACAGATAACCCAAAAGAATCCGGAAAGTTGTCGTGAAAATTGCCGTGAAAACGTGTTAACTTCATAATATAATATACCTAATTCCTAAAACTAATGTCAACAGTTTTTCTTTCCTACTACGCAGGAACCTTAAATATTTTTAGGATAACAGTTAAATGTAGCCTAGACCCATTTTTCTATAACCCTCTGCCTGTGCGAGTCACGTCAAAACCAATTCAACTGGTCTCGCCCGAACAAACGGACTGACATACAAAATTTCATAGTACGTGTATTATGTTGCTGTGTTTAAATCGTCATGTTATATGTGGATTCATAATATAAATCTCATACAACTTTCAACCCCTATTTAACCCTCTTAAGGGTCAAATTTTCAGAAATCCTTTTTTAGCGGATGCCTACGACTTAATAGCTATCTGTATACCAACAGCCCGATCCGTCCAGTTGTTTGAGCTATGCGTTGATAGATCAGTAGTCAGTCATCTTTTCGTTTAATATATTTAGAAGATGATTGATATCGAAATCACAGACAGACAAGTTAATTTCATTTTTTATATAGGTTTGAAATTACTCTCTATTATTTCTGTCTCAAAAGGAAACCTCACTTTTTACTCAGAGAACAGCGCTCAGAGTAAAAGTGATTACAAATAGCAAAAAGGTATTGTGGAAACAAAAAAAAAAAACTTCTTCAAACGCTATTTCTCATTTACGGCAACGGCCTATAAATTTTCCATTACAGGCCCCTCTGTTATACTAATGAAAGTGTTTTGCTTATCGTGCTGATTCATTGCCATTTCGTTGCTTGAATTATTATTTATGTGTAGGAACAAATTTACATCATAAAAGACCTCGTGATTAAATACGAGAACAACTTTTAATTTACGATCAACTGCCTGTGATTTATGATTGATCTCAATGGGCTATGGAAATTAATGGTGACAGACTAAGTATTTTTTACATCAGGTCAGTGGTTTATATTCGATCGTTCGGTTCAAACCCGACCCACATTAAAAATTTGATTGCGCAACTATTAACTGTTGTTGCGCAACAATTTCTTGTAAGCTAGTAGTGTGGTCAGTTGTGCTTTAGAATTTGCAGTAATTACTGTTATTATGGCTTAAAATACAAATTTAGAAGGACGTAACTCGATTGACGTCGTTGCGCAGCGTCAAATAGTAAAGTTTATGTGTCTGGAAGAAGTCACAGCCGCCGAAGCCCATCGAAGATTAGTCAGGGTGATGACTTCCAGCGCGCTCTCTCAAACGACTGTGAAACAGTGGTACCAACGCTTCCGAGTTGGGAGTTTTGACGTTACGTAGCATCGTGGAGGTAACGATAAATCTGAGTGCTTAGTCTAAGTTTGGAGCACTCCAAAACTTTGTAGTATACTATTGATCGATTTCAGAGTAAAATGGACCTAAAATGGCTTGTATTAAGGTTTGAGTTCGCCAATACATTGAGCATTCGAACACAGCGAGCGCCCCAAGCAGAAATGTTGTAAAATACATATTCGAACTATGGAATTACGACTTTATATTAATCGTGTTTGGGTTCAGTTTCTTAAAACGAGTGAGCAAACGAGTCGCAAAACTATTTATATGTGTAAAATCTTAGACTAACCGTACTGGACCCGAAACTGAGGAGCGCGTGAAAATTATGAAAATCAGCCAAGTGCGAGTCGGGCCTCGCTCTTTCAGGGTTCCGTACATAATTATGAACAATATAATATTTTGGGTCTAAGAAATATTTAATTTCCGAGCTAGACATCGCAACAAACCGTGAAAGAAAAACCCAAAAAAATGATCGTTTGTTTTGGTCACAGCTTATAAACTATTTAATAAATCGTTGTTTTCAGTAGTTGTTGTTTAAATAGAGCATATAGTACATAAGGTAAAGGCACCCAATTCGGAGGTATTTTCATCAAAACTCGAAAGAACGTCAAAAAATAAGCATTTACTACACCTTTCTGAAGAACTGGCTATTTTTATTAGAAGCGTTATTTATTTAACTCTTGAAATATCCTAAAAGGACAACAATTAAAATTTGATTTAAATGTAAAATTAAATAAAATATGAAAAAAGTCCGAATCCCCCAATTCGGAGGTAAAAATCCTAATTCGGAGGCAAATGGCCCCTAATTCGGAGGTACAAAATACAAAGGGAAACGAGTAGAATGAATTCTACATGGTGTTCAAAAATGAACTGTATTTATTAATATATATTACAAAATCAATTCGATACGTATGTAATTGTTTATATGTTTGTGTGTAAAATATTAATATATATATATAGCTGTTCGTGCTGATTCACTGACTCACTCACTCATTGATCACCTCTCCTGAACAATTTTGTATGAAAAATTTTTTTTCACAAAAGGTTTCGTATAGAAGACAAAAATTCATTCGGAGGAAAAATATGGAGAGAGCTGATGATTGAGGATTTCAGAGACGAGCGAACAGCACGCTTAGGGCATTGAAGATAGGTGGGGGGTGCTCGAGCAAATGTCACTCAAAATGTCATCCAATTGGCAGTGATGTGAAAAAAAATTCAAAATGGCGAAAAAAAGAAGATTTCATCGGTGTTCAGCTCGGAGGGTATAAAAGATGGAAGAGTGGTTTCATTGCAAAAGATAATCTGGATTAGAAGATCTACTCGATAAATAGAAAAAAAATTTAAAATGGCGGAATTTATTTTTCCTTAGGCGAATATTGAAGAGACTACAAGTTGCGAACTATGCAAGGCTTTGATGCGGTTCTTTGGAGAACTCTCAAAGAAAAATATGGGAAAACATGATGATTGAGGGTTTGGAAGATGTTTGAGGAGCCCGGGCAGGGTATTGTAGATAGGTGGGAGGTGCTCAAACAAAAATTACTCGAAACCTTATCCAATTGGCACTGCGCTGAAAAAAAACCAAAATGGCGGATTCAAGATGGCGGATATACAAATTTCGTCTGTGTCTATCTCACCAAGTATAAAAGATAGAAGAGGGGTTTTTTTGGCAAAAGATTATCAAGACCTAAGGTCTATTTACTTGATAAACGGTACTCAACTTGTATTCTCTTCAATATTCGTCATACATTTTCTATGGAAAAATAAATTCCGCCATTTTGAATTTTTTTTTATCGTGTAGACCTTTGCGTCTTGATCATCTTTTGTGAAGAAACTACTCTTCCATTATTTTTTTATACCCTCCGAGATGGACACCGACGACGTTTGTATGGCGGCCATCTTTTTTCGCCATTTTGAATTTGACATTTCGACATTTTGACATTTCAATATTTTGACATTTTGACATGACATTATGACATTTTGAGATTTTTACATTTTGACATTTTGATAAATATTTTAACATTTGACATATTTTGACATTTTGAAGTTTGACATTTTGATACTTTAACGTTTTGACATTTTGACATTTGACTTTGATATTGACTAATAGAAGTTTGACTACAATAAAAAAATCCAGCTCTCCCTGAGGATGAGTTGATGACTGATGAGAGGATGAATTGGATGAGGTTCTGAATATTTTTTGTTTGAGCAGCTCCCATCTATCTACAATACCCTGCCTGGGCTCTTCAATCATCTTCCAAACCCTCAGTCATCATATTGTATCCCCATATATTTTTGAGAGTTCTCCAAAGAATCGCATCAAAGTTTCTTTAATATTCGGCATACATTTTCTATGGAAAAACAAATTCCGCCATTTTGAATTTTTTCCTATTCATCGAGTAGACTTTCCGATCCTCTGATCATCTTTTGCGGAGAAACCACTCTTCCATCTTTTATACCCTCCGAAATGGACACCGACGAAATTTGTATGGCGGCCATCTTTTTTTCGCCATTTTGAATTTTTTTATCTCACTGCCAATTGGATGACGTTTCGAGTTACATTTGCTTGAGCACCCCCTACCTATCTTCAATACTTTAAGCGTGCTCCTCACCCATCTCCGAAATCCTCAATCATCAGCTCTTTCCATATTTTTTCTCTGAATGAATTTTCTATACGAAACCATTTGTGAAAAAAAAATCATACAAAATTTTACAGGAGAGGTGATCAATGAGTGAGTGAGTGAGTGAGTGAGTGAGTCAGTCATCCAATCAGCACGAGCAGCTATATATATTAAAATATATATTTCAATCCATACCACATAATTAGGGGCTCATAGAACCTAATTCGGAGGTAATACCTCGGAATTGGGTTTTGTAACAAAAAACACGTTTCCTAATTCTGAGTGTTAAAAAAGAAAAGATTTGTCCATAATAAACAAATAATTTAAAGCTTAATTAGATTATCTTCGTAAATATGTACAATACTCTCTCAAAATTGCATCGAAATATGCATAAATTTAATTTTCTTTTTAATTAATTTTCTTTAGCTTCCCCATACAATCTATCAATAAATTACCTAAATAGGTAAACTTTGATACAGTATAACTAGTGATTTAGAAGCCAAAGTGTACCTCATAATTAGGGCTCTTTAACCTAATAGCCTATTTAAATATTCAAAACCGAAACAAGACGTATTTAACATAAAACGACCCTAAAAATTGAAAAACTTATTAAGTCTATGAAATCGCAATTCTGCGGTATACCTCCGCGTTAGGAACCGGCTAAAATATTTGGCACCTAACGCGGAGGTATTTTCAAAACGTATTTTCACCTTAATTTCTTTACAAATATTCACAAAAGTTGATTGTTTTCGATTGCAAATATAGTCCTTCAAATATTCATCACTACATAGTATAAAACAAAGTCGTTTTCTCTGTCCCTATATCCCTTTGTACGCTAAAATCTTTAAAACTACGCAACGGATTTTGATGCGGTTTTTTTTAATAGATAGAGTGATTCAAGAGGAAGGTTTATATGTATAATAACATCCATTAAATTGTGGAGAAATACTGTTATTTTTGAGGTTTCTAATGTGATGTCGTAAATAATTACATTTTTTCCGCTTACATTGCAAACGCAGGCTGAACCCTACGAGATTTATCAAAATAATGTACTAAGTATTGTACACATTGAAAAGGTCTACAGAAAAGTCCGCGATGGTATATGTCTATCTCTTATGGATATCCCACAATAACATTTTTTTGTCATTTACTTTTTACGACAAATAATGGCTAATTTTCGAAGCGATTTCAACCAATACAGCATTAATCCTTATCTAATTAAATACCTTAAATGCATTGTTGATTTTATATAAATCCATATGGCCCTTTACAGCATATGATTTAAATGAATACTTTCGAAGATATTACAGATTTAAAAATTGCGGCGGCGCGGGAGCGTGCCTATAAGCGCGTCGGCGGCCGCGGTTCTCCCTATAGCCCATTGTCGATAATTTTTGAAACCAAAAAAAAAATCACAGTACGTAGGATGAAACCCATTGGAAAAGGAGGAGAATATTATAAAATACAAGGAAAAATAATTTACGGGCGATCTGAGCTCGGGAAAAAAGGGGGGGAGTTTTAAGGGTAAAAAATGGTTTATCTCGATTTCCGGCAAAACTAGAAGTCCTATGGAAAAAAATTAAATGGCAAAGTTGTAGGTAATAAAAAGATCTACAACTTTTGTATTTACACTTTTTTCACATAACCTCAAAATTTATGTGAAAAGTTCAAAAAACCAAGTTTTTGGTTCTTTATTTTTATCTTTTAAAATAAATTTTTTTTTTTCACGGAATCTGGTGAAAACTTACTTTCTTATGTCCCAAATACACTAATTTATTTGATTTGAAATATTTAGTTTTTCTCCTTATTTTTGACTTAATATCGACTTAATTCTGACAGCTGTCATTTTCATTTACAGATGAGTTATTTATATGGAGAACAGGGTTAACATCTACGAAGTACGATTTTACCCCAAACTACTTTAATTCCCTGTCAACATATAAAGCTCTAAGCCGCTTAATAATATTAATTGTTTCGCCCTAAAATAGAAATTGCTAAGAATGGAAACTAGAAAGTTATATCTATATGCAGCAGTTGATTTGTATTTGCATAAGTTTTGAATTTTTCATCTTTTTTGTGGGAATTGTTTTATCTCTGGTAACATTATGAAACGTCAGAATTCCACGGAATTAGTAATTCGGGTATAAGGTGAGATATAGTAAGTTCATTGTGGAAAATATCGTAAAAAGTCGTAAAAGCCGCCTGGGAGCTTTCATCGAAAACGCTGCCTAATCCCTGAGCGGGTAGTACCTACGCATAAAATGCTCTACTACCCGTGCGAAGCCGGGGCGGGTCGCTAGTATCTAAATAAAAACAAATAAAGCTCAAAATTAACGGATAAACACTATTTTAAAAAACGTAGGTATTTCGTGCACAAGGTGCAAAATGTATGAAACATGCGTTCGGGCCGGCTGCTAGTGTAAAACTTGCCGGTTATTTTAAAACATATACATATAAAACCAACTATTTCGTCATTTATCTATGGAATGATAAACTATCAATTGATTAAGATATGTTGCAGTAAAAAAGAGCTTGGTGATCGGTTGAAAACGCTGTTTTTCTATATACCTCCGAATTGGGTGCCAATTTTAGAATACCTCCGAATTGGGTGACTTTACCTTAATATACTGAAATATCATATTCCCAACTAGTTTAGTTTTTGAGATAGCCCCCGTCACAAAAATGGTCTAAAACTTACAACTTTGATGGCCTCCCATTCCCTTATTTTTTGAGATAAAAATTAAAAAAATATATATTTGCACTCTACTTAATGAGCTCTAAACAATGATACCCCACAAGCTAGGGTAAAGAAAAATTTTTTTTTCCGGCTCCTTTTTCATGTATGGGAGCCCCCCTGAAAAATAATTTAATTCAATTTCTAATTCAATATTTGATTTTGGGTTAACGTTTTACACTAAATACCAAAATTTCAGGTTTGTAACTCATTTCGTCTGCGAGCTAGAGACCTGTGACCGGCGGACAGACGGACAGACAGACAGACAGACAGCCGAGTGACATTAATAGGGCTCCGTTTTTACCCTTCGGGTACGGAACCCTAAAAATGCTTTCCGTGAATCTAGAGCTTGGTCTATCACGTCGCTGTCGCCTCGGACAGGAACACCTAGAACCACTTGTTATGAAATTATCACAAAAAAACTTGAGATAAGGGAAATCAACACCAAATGGGTACCCCACAGATTGACTCTAGACCAGAAGGATCATTGGCATACGGCATATAAGCGGCAGCCGAGTCGATTAAAACATAAATTATACCTAAATACTTTCTATTCTGTTTTAATTTTAGTGTGTTCGGGTTTGATCCGAATGACTGAATAATAAAATTATTAGCATCGAAAGCAAACTAGCAAAACACTAAATTTTGTGTACTACTTGACGTAACGTACATAATATTACTACCTCAATGGCAAACCTAATGATGATAATATTAAGATGTGTAATGAATAATGACATTGACAAGAATTTAGTTCCCAAATGTTTAACTACAGCTGAAGTAAGAAAATTATATATGGTGGGTAGCTTCGACCTAGCTTCGGCTGTGGCTTTTGACCACCAGAGCTGTAAAGTTGTTCAGGTACGATGACACGTTGAAATCCACGGAAATGATTAAAAGCGTTTTCATTTTAGACTGTACTGTCACCCAGGGGTTCCCAGGGGTGCTTAATGTACGCGCTGACATAAAAAGTTGGCAAATCTTCTGTATTGTGTTTTCAATAAATTCATTCATTCATTCATTATCTGTATTAACTGGAGATGAGACGAAGTCTCGTTCTGTGGTCTGACATCTAAGACTGGTGACCTTTTAACCTCTATTTACTTGTCTGACAATATTGATATGTAGTAAATCAAAATTTATTCATGAAACAAACATCCAAATAATACTTACATTAGATTCATTAAAAATGATTTCTTCGCGTTAAAATAAAACTGTACACCAATTAATAAAATACAAAATAATAAAAAGTGACAGTGTTAATATATTATTAGCAATAAAAATGACTGTAACACTTTTTTAGTGCCATTTTTGGGATTTTAATATCACCCCTTTTAGATGCCCGCCATTTACAGAGATTTATTATTCAATAAAGGTTAGAATAGTAGACGTACGATTTCAATATGTACATTCCGAATGCTATATATGCAACATAGCAGTCTACTATTTTGATTTGGAAATGTTTTTTTTGGTTGTATCGCATTGACACGGCGCGTGATCGATTCTGTAGCGACGTGACAAACGTCAAATGTATTCCGAAAACGCGTGACATAGATGCTGAGTGAATTATTATGATAAAATATTTTATTACAAATAAAATATTTCCATCTTTCCGAAGGAAAATATATAAAAATATGTACTTATAAGAAATTGAGTGTTCCATTTGTCAAACAACCGTGTATCTAATATGTTTTTTATTCTTACTGTATCTAATAAGTTACTTATCTTTCATGTCTTTTATAGACAGAATTTTTCTAAGATCAAACCTTTGCGATTATACAATATTTATTATTAAAAAGAAATTACAACGTAATAAATATAATAATATAACGAACCGTAATGAGATGTTTACCAAATTTTCGTTTGGCGAATTTCTTCGAAAAATTCTGTATTTTAAACATACGTAAAAAATACTTCAGTAACCGTAACAGACTACAAAGAAAAGTCTGTTTATTTTTTTTTAGGCCTGTCAATAATTATTTAGGCTGTTTCTGAGTTCAAAGCCCATCGCAGACGACGGATACTGCCAACCAACCACGTAGGAGAGAGATGTATTTCTAAGAAAATGGCAGTTCATTTTTTTTAATTATTTAATTTTTTTATTGTATTTTATATGAATTGCGGGCAAACGAGCAAGAGGGTCACCCGATGTTAAATGATTACCACCGCCCATAGATATTTACAGCACTAGATGAACCATAAATGTGTTGCCGGGCTTAGAGGAATTTGTTGATCCTCCCCTTGAATAACTCCATATCAAAACATATGTTATGTGGAAACATAAAACATACTTTTGTAACTATAAAACAAAAAATATAAATTAAAAATTAAAAAACCCCTGACATTCGCCATTTTGTGGTGGCGGCCACCTTGAATTTGCATAGTGCTATTCTACTAGTCAAGCCCTTTCATTTGATACTCATATTGAGGGAGTTGTGAAAAAATATGTGATCCGCCATCTTGTCAAACGGCGGCCATCTTGAACCGATTTTTATCAAACATAGCTAAAAACAATCTCAACACATTTACTTTTCAAACAAAAAAAAACAGCATTCAAATCGGTTCACACACACACACACATACACACACACACACACACACACACACACACACACACACACACACACGCACACACACACACACACACAGACACGTCAAACTTATAACACATTCGTTTTTAAATAAAAAGCACTATTTTTTTCATGTTTAAAAAAAAACTTTTGCTAGGAATTGGTACCGCAGTGCAATGGCTGAGTTTTGAACCTTCGACTTTTCTTTCTCCGTTGAGCTAATGAGGCTAAACGAGTACACATACCTACATTCAAGTATTATTCGACAGAGATAAAAATATGGAAATCCGATTCCGAATCTAGGCGCACGAAGTGCGCCAGGCCAAGTTCCTCCGGCCTTGTCGCATGAGTGTGTTATTTACACGATCCATTTCGAGCTGTTTTGACCCCCCTCATAACTCTGGTTCGCGGGATAGTAATCCTACGAAATTTGAAATATAAGTTAAACTCGTGGATGTGATGATAAATTGAAAGTTTCAAATTTTCAAGTTGAACCGTTTCTGAGATACAGAGGTTTGAAAATCACATAAAACAAGACCTACTCACTGACTGATCAAAATTATGACGCACTTCCCGTGTATGTGGAATGTTGAAATTTGGTAAGAAGATGAGTCTTAGTGTGTATATGAAGGAAAAAATCGAAAATGTCCAAAAGTTGCATCAGACACTGACCAATTCAAAGATATATAAAAATCTGTCTGTTCCCACATCACACAAAAAATACTGAACAAATTTTCATTTTGTTTTAATAAATGTATTTTACTTTATTCGAAGCTATATATGGTTCTTGTTTCATCGAAATCGGTGCACTATTTAGGGAGATGTGACTTTTTAAGTTTTCTAGCAAGGGGTCAATCTTACTGGTCTTGAGTTCTAATAAAAAGTAAAGTGTAGGTAAATAATAAAACGCCAAGAGGTATATTTTTTTATCGAAGTCGCGGGCGCGACTTCGTCGGCGTGGACTACACAAATTTCAAACCCCTATATTACCCCCTAAGGGGTTGAATTTTCAAAAATCCTTTCTTTGCGGATGTCGTACGCCACATTAATAGCTATCTGTGTGCCTAAGCCCGTTCCTTCCAGTAGTTTGAGATTCGTCTTTGCCAATAAAACCAGAAGCGCGATTTTCTTAATAATTTTGATAAGCAACCTTGACCCAAGTCAGGAAATGGATGGGTGGCCGACTTTGGAGGTTTGGAGGAGACTTTGGTGTCCTGTTGATTCCGGCTACTAGGTATCACTAATATCTAATACTATTCATTAAACTTAATGAGAGTCAAATACTCAAAATCTTCTCTTAGTTAAGCCGTATGGTTCTAAGTTCTGAAACTGACCACTGAGTGGAAATACTCTGGAGTGGAGTTTCTGTTATCTGTGATTTTGACAGACAGACGAACAAAATAAAAATTCACCCAATTAGAACAGAGAAAGCGACTTTGTTTTATACTATGTATTGAAGATTAAACCACATCTAATCAGACCGTAAAATGTGATAGGGTTCTATTCCTAATTATACTGAAGCGTAAGAGAGAAAAAAGACTCGATTATAAGCCATCACAACTTCATTATACTTATTGCATTAACTTTGAAATACTTAGAAAAAAGGAGTGAGATCCAAACAAAAACATTTCATGTGAATAATAAGGCCAACTTCCTATCAAAAAGTTTCGGCCATTAAAAGTACTGATATCAAAAATTATGACCAAGTACTTTGCTAGGCTCGATAAATGAAACCATACAGTTTTAGAAGGTATATCTTCTTCGATCACCCTCAAGCTGTCATACCATTCCTAATGAACCTGTTAAAATATTTTTAAATAATTTATGTCTTACTAATAACACTATAATATGAAGCTCATTTGGGACTGAGAATAGTTTTATTGTTTTCAACTTGGCAACATTTTTTAAATTAAACAAATTCAAAGGAGTGCAAAAATGTTGTCAAGTTGAAAACAATAAAACTATTCTCAGTCCCAAATGAGCTTCATATTATAGTGTTATTACTAAGACATAAATTATTTAAAAATATTTTAACAGGATCATTAGGAATGGTATGACAGCTTGAGGGTGATCGAAGAAGATATACCTTCTAAAACTGTATGGTTTCATTTATCGAGCCTAGCAAAGTACTTGGTCATAATTTTTGATATCAGTACTTTTAATGGCCGAAACTTTTTGATAGGAAGTTGGCCTTATTATTCACATGAAATGTTTTTGTTTGGATAAATGTTACGCCGCAAATTTTCCAGTTAATACCATATTCGTACCTTGCAAAGCTAATAAACGTCCCGAAAGGTCCTTTATGTGAGCAAAACTGGTTCTATCACAAAACGATAGAGGCGTAATTGGTCCTAAGCCGCGGATCGTATAATAAATTGCCGTATTTTGTTATTTAAATCGCGTCCCGAGGGTCTCAAGGCTCGGACACACTGAAAGCGCGATGGTAACTTTGACGTTGGCGGCCATGACACTCGACTTTTTTGACTTTTGCGAATGCGGCGAGCGCTGTGGTTTTATAAGTGAGAGGTCCCGGGTTTTTCCGGCAGTGGCAATTTGGGATTTGATAATTTCAAAATTTTGTATGGTCTGGTCTGGTCTGGTGGGAGGCTTTACCCTTGGCTAGTTACTAGGTACCCTACCGACAAAACGTTACTACGAGTTGCGAGGGGGTTGTTTTAGTCCGTGCAAGTCAGACACGCGCTGTCACAGGCAGACGTTCGCAGGGATTTTGTAGATGAATATAAAAAAAACGTCATACGAACGTCAAAACGAACCTTATTTGTTCGACGAACTATTTATTTAGATAATAGTTTACTTACTTTTTGTAAGCGTATAATATAATTAATTGTGTACTTCGTCAACAAATAAAATCTTTTATCTATCTATCTATCTATCATACAAGCGAAGCTACTACTGAAATGGTTATCGCTATAAGTGATATCTATTAATCCTTAACTGCCTCGATGATCTAGCGGTCGGCGTGGTTAATGCGGGTCGTGTGGTCCTAGTTTCGATTTCCGGGTCGAGTCAAAAAAAATCTGAGGTACTGGATTTTTAACCCCCGACGCAAAAACGACGGGTGTTATAAGTTTGACGTGTCTGTGTGTGTGTGTGTCTGTCTGTTCCCCTGTAGCGCTCAAACGGGTGGACCGATTTGAATGCGGTTTTTTTTGTTTGAAAGGTGAATTAGTCGAGAATGTTGTTAGCTATGTTTGATGAAAATCGATCCAAGATGGCCGCCGCTACAAAATGGTGGATTACATATTTTTTCACAACTCCCTTAATATGGGTATTAAATGAAAGGGCTTGACTAGTAAAATATCATTACTGAAAATTCAATATGGCCGCCGCCAAAAAATAGCGCATGCCAGGGGTTTTTAAATTTTTAATTTACACTTGTTTTGTCAAGAATTTCTCAGTGCCAGCCCGGAATTGGAAGTTGAAGGTGTAGGTAGTAGTATTATAGACCGCCTTACCTCGGAGAGCACGTAACGCCGTCGTGTGTCTCATCTCTCTCCGATCGTATCGCGTTGGCGTGGCGGACTATGAGAGTGAATAAATAGAGAGTGCACCTGTATATGTGCACACACTTGTGCATTATAATATCTCCGGTATAGTTGGCTCCACAAATTCAAGTACACTTTATTCAAAATTGGTATACTGTACACTTTTTGAACTTCAATTTAAGAACAGATAATAATGGTAATAATTACTTAAAACAACCTTGGACGAGATTGGCCGCCGTGGCCGAAATTCGGTCGAGAGACATTTTTTTATTTCGCTCGTCGCTGTAGTCGCGCTTTTAGTGGGTGCAAACCTTTAGGTCATTACCTAAGGGGGATGAAAAAGAATAGGACCGTACCGAAATAAGATCTGATATTGCCTTTTATATTAGGCGAAGTTGGCTGAACAATCGAAACCTTATACGAAAATTGTACGTGTAAGGTTTCCTTTGTAACCTCTAATTTAGGTTGGATGAAATTATTGGTAGGTAAGTAAGTATATTAAAATAAATTATCTCATGAAATTTTACTATGGAAGAAAGTTTTATGATATCCAAGAAACCTTTTTTGAGCTTTTTATGAATATACTTACATACTTATAATGCTTTGTTAGAAACAGACGAAGGAAACATTCATATGGAACTCATTACACGGCAGCTGCAAGTTTATGAATAGCCCCTAGCTCTGTAGAAAATTCTGACAGTAAACAATTAGTAGGTATAAATTAAAAATTTAAAAAACCCCCGACATTCGCCATTTTGTGGTGGCGGCCATCTTGGATTTGCATAGTACTATTCTACTAATCAAGCCCTTTAATTTGATACCTATATTAAAGGCATTGTGATAAAATATGTAATCCGCCATTTTGTAGCGGCGGCCATCTTGGACCGATTTTCATCAAACATAGCTAACAACACTCTCGACTGGTTCACCTTTCAAACAAAAAAAACAGCATTCAAATCGGTTCACCCGTTTGAGCGCTACAGGGGAACAGACAGACACACACACACAGACAGACACGTCAAACTTATAACACCCGTCGTTTTTGCGTCGGAGGTTAAAAATTTGGTGCAGAACTTAATTCAGACCGCTTGTAAGAAACTAGTTGCCGTGGTAAGTGAAAGTATGGTGGTAAATTAAAAAAGCCATGGTTTTTTGAGTTCTCCTCAGCATCGTCTTTCAGAACCGGCGATGGTAGAGTCTTCGCTCCTCACGGTAGATGGTAGGTATAGTTTGTCTTAAGAGCCACAAATTAACATATACATTAAACATATAATTTTGAATTTTAATATGAATTAGCTGATGCCCGCATGGATTTAGGTTTTTAAAAATCCCTTGAGAACTCTTATGATTTTCGGGATAAAAAGTAACCCATGTTCTTCAATGTCTGGTCAATATCTGTACCAAATTTTTGTCAAAATCGGTTCAGCGGTTTAAGAGTGAAAGCGTAACACACAGACAGACAGACAAATAGATTTACTTCATTTATAATATTAGTATGCAAGTATGGATTCTCTGTGGATTCTGTGACGTGTATGTTATGGATTTTAACCCAAATCTAGGAAATCTTTCGAAGAATATTAAAACAGTTTTAGCTATCTATCAGCACTAACCTGATGGCATAAGCGAAGGCCATGACAGCGTCGGACACGAACTGCAGCTGTCGCTCGAACTCGGTGTTGTGGTCGGTGAGCCGCTCCAGGCCGGAGCAGGCGCGGTGGTACTGCCCGTTGTAGGGGGTGCGCGGGCTGCCGGGGTAGCGGCATTGGAAGTGGTCCTCCCAGAACTCTGAAGGGAAAGATAAACAGTTGACAATGGTCCTATATGGTTCAGTTGTATACTTTCGAAACTGAACTAAATTGAAAGGTCAAAAATTGTAAAGATCGACCAGAATCTCATGAAAATAGGGAAATTAAATTTTGTAGTAAGCAACACTAGGTTAACTCGGCTGCCCTAGTGATAAACAAAGTAATTACATTCAGAACACCTTACCTGGGATCGTTTCACGAAACAAAAAATCAAGCAACTGCATTTTAAATACAAAAACAAAGTAATCAACATACAATTACTTTGTTTTTGTGTTGTGCTTGTTGTTTACTTGGTTTTTGCATTTATATTCCGGGTTAGTGAGTGCAGTTACTTTGTTTGGGCAATTTAAATTTCAGTAAACGGTTCAAGTTATTTGAAATATTAAACTGTTGCAAAAAACTACTCGACATAAAACTTTTGTTAATGCAAAAAGTCAATTTCACAAAAAATGTCAGTTACTTTGTTTATCGCTAGGGCAGCCGTAGTGTTGCTAACCTTGGAATTTCATTTCCCTATTTTTCATGAGATTCTGGTCGATCTATACCATCTGGACCATCATAGCGTAATAGTTCAATAGCCATCATCTTCCGAAGGTATGACAAATTCTGCAGCCTTGTGTATAGATCGCTATAATAATAGACTATCTAAGGACATAAAACATTTGTTTTTGACGATAAACAGAATAAAAAAATATACATTTTGTACTCCTCTCAATGAATTCTAAAGAATAAATTTCACCTCCCTTCCATTCCCGTTCCGTTTTAGACTATGTGGTCAGCATTAGTTAAAATCGCAATCAAGGCTACACTGCTAATTAGAATAAGACCACACTTACCAACAAACCAAGGGTTCCGTCTGTTATTCTTCACGTTCAACCCCAGGAAGTACTCCTTGAAACCCTTCACATCGTTCGCCTGGGGCTGCACGCTGATGGTACCTTCCACCGCCCGCTCATTGCCATCCGAGACGAGAGCCCTAGCGCTCCAGCCATCCGACCCCACCCAGCTGAAGGCTCCGGTTGCGTTCAAACGTTGCACAGCTCGCATCACACCTGCCACCTCTTGATCTGAACCGAAGATTATGGCCCCTGATAACCACACAAAAACCATTATTATTTTCTATTCTGATCATGTATTTACATATAATTAATCATAGTAAAGTGCTACCTAAAATATACAAGGCGAACTGAGTGGTAAAATCTTGGCATCCTCTTATTCTTAGCTTAAGTACTCAGCTTAGTTAGTTAGGTTTAGACTGAGATAAGTATACAGAGACTACTGAGACTCAAGTCGAAGTTAAAATAAGATAGATTTATGGACATGTAATATGTCCCGTTTTAACACTTTCTTGAGTCTAAATAGAGTCAAAGTATGCTCTATAGATCTTACTCTTAATACCATTTGTATCGCATCACATGATGCCTTAGGTACACGAATGAACTAATGATTGAAGTTGAAATGAGTAGTATTTCAGATCTTACTTAAAAATAAAAGTAAAAAGCCAGTTCGTTTTATAAAATATCAACTCGATTCGACATAAAATGAATTATGGTGATCCTGCGAACGACACAATTCCCGGGGGTGAAATATGATTGAGGGGTACCCTCCGTTCCGCCGGGAGGCCTGGTAACACCTGCGGGTATTAAATGATCGAGTTGGAGAGTATCCCCTACCTGCCAACGGGGGTTGTGTGACTACGGCAAAGCCAAAAGAAATGGTTATGATTTTAGCAGTCTATGTATGTATGTATGTTCATGTCCGATTTTTGTATGAGATTCTGTGTGTACCACTGTAGCGCCTAAACTACTGGACCGATTTTGATGAATGAGGTATCTATTGATTCGTTGTTATGGTTCGGGTGACATAGTCTACATTTTATTTACGAAAAAAATCGAGCAGTGACCTTTGCGTGGCTTTTGAGATTATTAAATTAGTTTCGGATAGACATAACAGATGGCGCCGCTATCTGCTTGCCCCGCGCTTTTTGCACACTAAATTTTTATTTTATATTAAATTAAATTATTAAGCGTAGTCGGGGTGTCGCTAACGAACTTTATTATTGCCTACATTAGGGTGTTCGGTGACTCAGTGAGTCTGCTTGTAATGACAAGAATCTAGAATTAATTGGGTGCTGTTTAAGATAATAGTTTTTGGCGCATTGTTTTGCATGAACTTTAACAATTTTTTTTTCACGCATTATTGAAGGTACAGCTTCACGCCATTTGACAGCACGCCATTTATCTGCATGTGTAAAATCTGTGAGTCGTGAAATCACAAGAATGTGCGAACTCACATCCACTTGTGTTTAATCCGCTCGGAGAACTATATTTTTGGAGTGAAGCTGGGAATTTCCTAAATTATTGACGTTTGTTGCCGAGCCGAAGTCGACCGGAGTCATAAGGCCAAATGGGTCGCGAACGCCCAGCTGGTCAAGTGCATGGTAGACTTCACACGCCTTTAAGAACATTATGGAGAACTCTTAGACATGCAAGTTTCCACACGATGTTTTCGTTCACTGTTAAAGCAAGTGATATTTAATTGCTTAAAATGCAAGTAACTCCGAAAAGTTAGAAATGGGTGCGTGGGTGTGAAGTGGTAATGGGCGGGGGCACATAGTTCGAAGAACGGATAGATGTTGGGGTCCCAAGGTGCTAGAATAGCCGGAAAGCATATTGTTAACAGAAAGGGGATGGGGGGGGGGACGAGTCCCAGGGAGCCTCTGGATACAAGCAGTGCAAGACCGTGACGTGTGAAAAGTTCCTAGTGGCAGTGGATATCTATCGGTTGACGACTACACGGCTTGGATAATGAGTTGTTTCAATGCCTGCATGAGTCCCTTATCCCGGGTTTTTTATGAAATTCTATTTCGCTCTGCCATTACTCAGTGACACATCGTCTGGAAGGCGGCAAGGTCGCCGCGCGCCGCCGCCGATAGCGGATAGGCGGGTTAGGAGGGTTAGGAGGCCGCGCGCAGTCGCTCGCGCTAAACGGCCAATCATCGCTTATTGACGAGACGCGAAGCGCCGATCCAATCTCTGCGACCACTTTAGCGGCAAATTGTCCCGCGCAGCTGCCCGCCCGAGATAACCACACTACAGGACTCATACATCTGACGACTGAGAAACGCTAGGCGTGGGGCCAAGTGAGCGAACTCGACTGGAACTGCGTGGCGTGACGGTCGAGTGGATATTGGGATATAGTAGATGCACCAACACTGAAGTTTGGATGTAGTTCCATTGCGGTGGACTCGCATTTTACCCGGCGACGCAAATGTCCACGGCGAAGAAGTGAAACTATAATATTGTATATCTTGTACATTGTTCCATACAAAGTCTGCTTTAGCGCATTATCTATAGCAAATAAGATTACTCTATCATGTGTATCATGGACTTCCTCAATCACGCTTTTATCCAGAGTTTAGAACCGGTTTCAATTAACGACGAAAAGTTTTTGTCAGTTTAAAATATTGTGCTTACCGATTAATGAAATATTGTGCTTACCGGAATAAAGGAAACCGAAACGAAACCGAAATCGTAATCGAAATGATTCGGGGCCGGACCGGAACCGGTTTGAAATATTCCGGAGCTTCCGGAGCCCTCCTTTTATGAAAATAAAGGAAAACCTAAATAAAGAGAGTATTTTTCATCGTAACTTCCCGCAAATTCCAGTGTACGCGAGCAAACGCGATTGGACTCTCCATCATTTCCGTCGATATCAAACTTCATACAAGCGCAGAGGTTGAGGCTTTTCAATTATGCGCAGTTCTCTATCCTTTTTTGTGCTGATTTGTGTGGCGCTTCTGTTTCCAATTTGCACTTTTACTGGTATAAAAAATTGGTTGTCTGTAAAGTCGGACGATAATTTTACATGATAACGTCACAAGAAAACATTGATGAAGCTGAACGCTTAGGCTGATCGTGCCTCTATATCGCTTGTTTTGCACCCTCGCTTGCACGCTCGACTCAGGCGGAACGTGACAATGAGTCATGCTTTTTGTGCGCGCAGCCGGCGTTCATCGATTTATAAGACGTTATCTCGTCAAAATTGGACATTTTTTTGTAATTTGTCTAAAAGTTAAGATACTATGTCTAACTCATTTCCCCTCTTATAGCATTCTTAGGCCGCATCTTTTAATAAAAAAAAATAGTAATTTTTTTGATTCCGAAGTATTTTCTATCGAGTTATTTTAACGCTGTACCTTATTTTGTAAGTAAATGGTAGACGGAGATGTACTAAATAAATTTTCGCTAGTAAGTAGGTACTAGCTAGTAGGTAGGACAATAGATTCTTTCAGAAGACAAAATAAAAAAGATGTCCATTATGCCATTTCAATGAACCAAACGTTACAATCAATTTGCATTTATAGAGAAAGTTGAAATATGAATAAAGCGAGCCTCACTAAATGAAATTCGCTTTTCCATCATTTCCCTCGATATGGAACTTAATACCCATCCGAGCTTTTTCAATAACGGAGCGCGTGCGAACAGTTCTTCACTCTTCGAAATACGAAAATAATAAAACTCTACATGGCTAGATCCTAAACTTTTTAGATATGCCAATATATGTAGGTACAACTTGAACAATTTTTAACTGACTTCAAAAAAGGATGAGGTTCTATGTTCCACTGTATATTTTTTTAATGTATGTTCACCGATTTTCTGCCAACTGTGGACCGATTTCAAAAAATTTTGTTCTGTTCGGTAGGGTATACTTCCAATTTGGGTCCATTGGTACCAAATGACATTAACGACACAACCGAAAAGAACGTCTTCTTTTTAGGGTTCCGTACCTCAAAAGGTAAAAAAAAGGAACCCTTAAAAGATCACTTTCTTGTCCGTCTGGACAGACGGACAAGAAAGTGATCTTATAAGGGTCCGTGTCTGTCCGTGTGTCACCACCGATTTTCTCAGGAACGGGTAGACCTAGCAAGTTGAAATTTATCCCAGATACTAAGGTTTATAGTCCCTATTAGGTGTATAAAAATTAAGGTCCTGAGTCCACACAATAAAAATATATGGACAAATTTAGATTTTCACGAAAACTTGTAAGTACCAAAAGTTACCTTAATTTTTAAATTTTCTAATTTTTCAGAATTTTTTCCTTTACTTGATCTGTAAGATCTTGCTTTTAACCAAAATTGACAAATCTAGGTCAACCGGAAGTACCCTTTAGGTTTTGGGTCGAAAACCTAAATGGTAGTTCCAGTTGACCTAGAATTACGAAATTTGGCAAAAAGCCAGGTCTTACAGCACAAATAAAGTAAAAATTCCGAAAACTAAAAAAAAGTTGGAAATTAAAGTGTCCCCGTACATATGTACATAGTTGAGCCAATTAAGATATACCTCTGAGTTGTATGAGCGCTCATACAATTTCGAGGCCTAGCTTAATTAGCACTTTACCTTTTAAGACCAACTAATGAAAACATATTGTACTTATACTTCTGGAGTACGGAACCCTCGGTGCGCGAGTCTGACCCGCACTTGAACGATTTTTTATTTTTTATAGGTATAGCGGGCAACCGAGCAAGCGGGTCACCTCATGTTAAGTGATTACCGCCGCCCATGAAGCAGTACTTGAGGAACCACTAATAATTGCATTGCTGGCTTTTGAGGAAGGGAACTGGCTCTTCAGCTCGCTGCCGGAATACATCGGATGCTTTGCGGCAGATTACGGCTGAAGTGTGGTCGCTAGCCACACTGTAGCGGATTCGGGGTAGGATCGTACCACAAAGCGGTGATACCATCTAGATTACGTTTGTGTGGTATCAGGCACAACGACCCGTAGAGGGAACTGAGAGCGTCAGGGCCTCGTTAGCATACTGGCAGGGTGCACCGCGCGCAGGTGAGATTGACTTTGGCCACATAGGTGAATTTTGGGCCACTTACACCCCAAAATGTGCTCTCTCGGACTGCCTCAGCCTGCGTGGCTATCATGGTTAATACCGCGCTTGCATTAAAAAGTGGATACTTTGATTTTACTTATACGAAATGAATGTGGTTTGGCGCCGACTCCAAAAAATTATGTAATTACTCTATTAATTATAGATTTTATCCAAAATTTTATTATGTAAAAACATATTTACTATTAAATCAAGAAATTCTTTCATTCAAAATTCCAAGAAAACTTCTACTATTTTAAGAGGCCACGACCCTCACGAAAACTAAGTAAAGCAAGAGACAGCGCGAATTTTGAACGGAATAGATACTCCAGGCTCCCAAAATCACCTACCCTTGAAGTAAATTTAGTGAATTGTTATCATCTTCACGCAGCTGCGGCGCGGCCGATTTCTCGCTAAACTGGTGACGAAAATTGAATCCGTGCTCATCAGAGGTTACTTTAGTAGCGCGATTCACGCAAAAGTATTGCGCATAACAAGTTTAGATTTTATTGTTTTAGAATCTAGATCTAAAGCTAAGCCAGATATCGTATTAATCCTTCATTAGGTTTCGCCTGCGGCTTGGCCGTCGTTTTCACAAATCCCGAAGGAATCGTGGATTTCCATTGCCAGTTCCCGGTCCTTTTTCCAGCCTTTATACCTACTTTCAAGGATATGCTTTTTTTGCTATAGTAATCTATCTATAGTTGTAGCTGTATAGATTTCGGTTTTTTCAAAATCCCGCGAGAACTGTATCTTTTTCAAGGATAAAAAGTAGCTTATGTGTTCTGTGTAATTCCAGGTTATAAGCCATGTTTGTTTTAAACAGTCAAATCGGTTCAGTAGTTTTTGCGTGAAAGCGTAACAAACATACATCTATACATCCATATTTACAAACTTTCGCGTTTATGATATTAGTACGGATTCATAATTTACTTATAGCAAAATAAATATTCAGTTCAAACTTTTTGATGGAAATTGTACCTTCTATCTATAAGGAACACAAAATAACGTTCATTGTATGGACACAAAATTGTCTATAGGTATGTGTGTTAAGTGGTATCTAAAACTCAATTTACAGAATTTAATACTTCAATTTAGCAACGATAAGCATTGGTCGGTTTCCAATTAAAACTGGATTAGAGCCGATTTGCAGTAAATCAGCGGATCCGATCCGAACGAGCGGTTAAATCTTTGATTAGGTGCCGATTGTTATTCAAATACAAGGTAATTATTGGTTTATTCAAATATGCTCTAAGCTTGTTCCTATCGACGTACTTCTTGGTGCTGATAAAAACATACTTTATTTCCCAGTGTTAAAGAATTTTAATATTAACGAGAAGATTGCGTCTGTAATTTATTTGGACTACTAAATAGCTTTAGAATAGTGGTGATAGCCTAAAGACTTCAGCCTCCCTTTTGAGGTCAATTTTTTTTCAAGTTTGATCCCCGGCACGCACCTCCAACTTTTCGGAGTTATGTGCGTTTTAAGCAACACTTTGAACTTGAACATCACGAACAAGTATAAATTTCTAATTTAAAAAACCCCCGACATTCACCATTTTGTGATAGCGGCCATCTTGGATTTGAATAGTGTTATTCTACTAGCCCTTTCATTTGATACCCATATCGGGGGAGTTGTGAAAAATTATGTAAACACATTCACACACACACATACCCCACACACACACGCACACAAACACACACACATACACACAGATACGTCAAACGTATAACGCCGCGTCGTTTTTGCGTCGGGGGTTATAAATAGTCCTTACTTTTCATAAAAATATCTAATCAGCAAGCGCTCATATTTACTACATCGAACAAATCATCGAAATGAAAGGCCTCGTTCGAGACGTTACGGCACATCTGGACGTTTTTATCGCGCAGGAGTTTATTGGCGACGTCAACAACATTCGCAACTCGTATATCAAACGAGCGGGATTGCCGCAGACCTAAATAAATCTTATTTAGTTTTGTTAAACGCGTTGGGCTTGATGTTAATTGGGGTGAGTGTCCTCGGCTGTAACCTTTACCACAGACTACATAATTATTTTATCAGCTCAAGACTTCAAGTACGTTTACATTGAAAATTTTCATAAATAATATTTCGCGTCTATGGAGTTCATTAGACAAGGTTCTGCGTCAGTCAATTCCGTTAATCATAAGTGATGAATACTTGATAGAACAGATACTTATAGCTTATGCCCGTGACTTCGTTCGCGTGGGATTAGGTCTAAAAAGAAATGTTTCATGCTATCTAGGCGCACGAAGTGCGCCAGGCCAAGTTCCTCCGGCCTTGTCGCATGAGTGTGTTATTTACACGATCCATTTCGAGCTGTTTTGACCCCCCTCATAACTCTGGTTCGCGGGATAGTAATCCTACGAAATTTGAAATATAAGTTAAACTCGTGGATGTGATGATAAATTGAAAGTTTCAAATTTTCAAGTTGAACCGTTTCTGAGATACAGAGGTTTGAAAATCACATAAAACAAGACCTACTCACTGACTGATCAAAATTATGACGCACTTCCCGTGTATGTGGAATGTTGAAATTTGGTAAGAAGATGAGTCTTAGTGTGTATATGAAGGAAAAAATCGAAAAATGTCCAAAAGTTGCATCAGACACTGACCAATTCAAAGATATATAAAAATCTGTCTGTTCCCACATCACACAAAAAATACTGAACAAATTTTCATTTTGTTTTAATAAATGTATTTTACTTTATTCGAAGCTATATATGGTTCTTGTTTTATCGAAATCGGTGCACTATTTAGGGAGATGTGACTTTTTAAGTTTTCTAGCAAGGGGTCAATCTTACTGGTCTTGAGTTCTAATAAAAAGTAAAGTGTAGGTAAATAATAAAACGCCAAGAGGTATATTTTTTTATCGAAGTCGCGGGCGCGACTTCGTCGGCGTGGACTACACAAAAAACCCCTATATTACCCCCTAAGGGGTTGGATTTTCAAAAATCCTTTCTTTGCGGATGTCGTACGCCACATTAATAGCTATCTGTGTGCCTAAGCCCGTTCCTTCCAGTAGTTTGAGATTCGTCTTTGCCAATAAAACCAGAAGCGCGATTTTCTTAATAATTTTGATAAGCAACCTTGACCCAAGTCAGGAAATGGATGGGTGGCCGACTTTGGAGGTTTGGAGGAGACTTTGGTGTCCTGTTGATTCCGGCTACTAGGTATCACTAATATCTAATACTATTCATTAAACTTAATGAGAGTCAAATACTCAAAATCTTCTCTTAGTTAAGCCGTATGGTTCTAAGTTCTGAAACTGACCACTGAGTGGAAATACTCTGGAGTGGAGTTTCTGTTATCTGTGATTTTGACAGACAGACGAACAAAATAAAAATTCACCCAATTAGAACAGAGAAAGCGACTTTGTTTTATACTATGTATTGAAGATTAAACCACATCTAATCAGACCGTAAAATGTGATAGGGTTCTATTCCGTAAGCTATTCGAAGCGTAAGAGAGAAAAAAGACTCGATTATAAGCCATCACAACTTCATTATACTTATTGCATTAACTTTGAAATACTTAGAAAAAAGGAGTGAGATCCAAACAAAAACATTTCATGTGAATAATAAGGCCAACTTCCTATCAAAAAGTTTCGGCCATTAAAAGTACTAATATCAAAAATTATGACCAAGTACTTTGCTAGGCTCGATAAATGAAACCATACAGTTTTAGAAGGTACTAGTGTTGCGCTCGGTGCGCGAGCTGCAAGCAGCTCGCGTGCCTTGTAGTCTTTTCAATATTCGTAAAATAAAGAAATGGGAGGCCATACCAAATACCAGAATATACTGGAGAGTCTCTTGAAAGATAGAAAGAAATATTGGTATCACGTTTCGTATCTTTTCTGAAAGGACACTAATCAGTTCTATGTATGCGTTTAGTGGAAAAAAAGGATCTATACAAAAATGTTCTGGAGATCCACTTGAAAATTAAAAAGAAATTTTGTATGGACACGAATTTTTTTGTTCTGTAGCTATCTTTTTTTTACTGGCTCACCAAAGGGCCTAAGGTCTTGAACATTTTTAGTTTCAGGACCATGCCTCTATGATTGATAGTTTTTGAGGGCCGTTAGGGTTCTCTGGTAATTTTTCCGCATTCACTACGTTTTGTGATTTTTGTGAAAAAAAATCTTTAAGTTCTATTTATAAGTGTAGTAGGGGGAAAATTTTTCATACAAAAATGTCTAAGAGAGCCTCTTGAAAAGAACCCAAAAAATTTGTATGGAGAGAATTTTTTTTGTTCGGCGGCCATGTATTTTTTAACGGTTCACCCAATGGCCCAAGGTTTTTAATAACATTTGTTTGGGACCATGTCTGTATGACTGGTAGTTTTGGAGGACCCATGAGCTACTCTGGTAAATTTTCCACATTCATGACGTTTCATAATTTTCCTGAAGGAAGACCCATAAGTTCTACGCACATAAATAGTGAAGGGAAAAAGTTCCATACAAAATTGTTCTGGAGAGCCTCTTGAAAAGAACCCAAAAAATTTGTATGGAGAAAATTTTTTTTGTTCGGCGGCCATCTTTTTTTTACCGGTTCACCCAATGGCCCAAGGTCTTTAATAACATTTGTTTGGGACCATGTCTGTATGATTGGTAGTTTTGGAGGACCCATGGGGTACTCTGGTAAATTTTCCACAATCATGACGTTTCAGAATTTTTCTGAAGGAAGACCCATAAGTTCGACGTATATAAATAGTAAAGGGAAAAGGTTCCATACAAAATTGTTCTGGAGAGCCTCTTGAAAAGAACTCACTAAATTTGTATGGAGAGAATTTTTTTTTGTTCGGTGGCCATCTTTTTTTCACCGGTTCACCTAATGGCCCAAGGTCTTTAATAACATTTGTTTGGGACCATGTCTGTATGACTGGTAGTTTTGGAGGACCCATGAGGTACTCTGGTAAATTTTCCACATTCATGTCGTTTCATAATTTTCTGAAGGAAGACCTATAAGTTCTACGCACATAAATAGTGAAGGGAAAAAAGTTCCATACAAAATTGTTCTGGAGAGCCTCTTGAAAATTACCCAAAAAATTTATATGGAGAAAATTTTTTTTTGTTCGGCGGCCATCTTTTTTTTACCGGTTCACCTAATGGCCCAAGGTCTTTAATAACATTTGTTTGGGACCATGTCTGTATGACTGGTAGTTTTGGAGGACCCATGAGGTACTCTGGTAAATTTTCCACATTCATGACGTTTCATATTTTTCCTGAAGGAAGACCCATAAGTTCTACGCATATAAATAGTGTGGCGAAAAAAGTTCCATACAAAATTGTTCTGGAGAGCCTCTTGAAAATTTGCAAAATTTTTGTATGGAGACGAAATTTTTTTTTGTTTGGTGGCCATATTTTTTTCACCGTTTCACCCAATGGCCCAAGGTTTTGAACATTTTTTGTTTCGGGACGGTACCTTTCCGACTGATAGTTTTCGAGATCCCTTAGGGCACCCTAGTCAGTTTTCCACGTTCAGCTCTCTCTATAATTTTGTAGACCTTATATTTTTGAATTTTACACACATGAAAATTATGGTGAAAAAGTCCCATACAAAATTGTTCAGGAGAGGTGATCAGTACCTGACTTCAAGTAGCTTTATATATATAACTAGTTTTTCGCTCTGTGCGCGAGCTGCTAAAGCAGCCCGCGGGCAGCATTAATGCTTTTCAAATGCACAACGATACTAAAGTTTCACTGCAATAAAAAAAACCAGCTCTCTGCCAATTGGATGAGGTTATGAGTATATTTTGTTTGAGCAGCCCCCATCTATCTACAATACCCTGATCATCATGTCTTCCCATATTTTGTTTGAGAGTTCACCAAAGAACCATATCAAAGCCTCTTCAATATTCGCCACACATTTTCTATGAAAAAATAAATTCCGCCATTTTGAATTTTTTTTCTATTCATCGAGTAGAGCTTTGGATCTTGATTATCTCTTGCTAAGAAACCAGTCTTCCATCTTTTATACCCCCTGAGATAGACACCGACGAATTTGTGTGGCAGCCATCTTTTTTCGCAATTTTGAACTTTTTTTCAGCTCACTGCCAATTGGATGACATTTCGAGGTACATTTGCTCGAGCATCCCCCACCTATCTTCAATACCTTCACTGTACCTTTCATCCGTCTCTGAATTTCTCAATCATCATGATGATGATGTTGATGATGATGAAATTTTTTTCTTCTATGTGAAAATGTTTGTGAAAAAAAAATTCGTACAAAATTTTACAGGAGGAAATTTTTGGGGAAATCTCGTAAAATCCTCCAAATGTGGCAACACTGTTTACATTTCTCGATACTGCCAGTTGAGTTACACAATCGATTCATACATGTCAACTTTCCAAAATGTTGCCAACTGCCTCGAAAACATGATCAAAATCAATTCAAAAATACAAAAAATACAAAATGCCTGTCAACTCGTTTTACAGACACATAGTAGAAAGTTTTATATTTTTAACATTAATTAGGATATACCGTTATGACGTTTCAATTTTACATCTCGCTCGCATCCAGGCGAAATGATTGCCCCTGTGAAAGACCATGTCAAGAAAATCTCTTTTTCTTTGATAAATTCCAGTGTTGCCAGTCCTCGACGGCAAAAATATCCAAGTCTCATTTGTACAAGTAAATATGTGTTCGCTCATACTCGGATTTTGCAAAAAGTCCGTATTTCGATTTTTTTATTTTTGGGATAAATCTTGAAATTTCCCCAAAAATGGGGTATTTTTTTGCACCAATCTATACTTCAAATCTATACATACAATCGCTTCATAGAAGTCGAAACGCTCCGATGTTGGCAACTGTAAGAAATTTGAATTGTAAAATTGGGTTTCTTCGTACCTCAAACCGAATGGCCGCAACGACAGCCGCCATCTTGAATTTCATTTTTTTTTCACATTTTCTATGAATTGTCTACTAATTTCTTCAATAGTTGCGAGTTGTAACGAAATCGGTTGGAAAACAAAAAAGTTACAAAAATCACGGCGGCCGCCATCTTGTTTTTTCAATTTTTTCCACATTTTCTATGAATTGTCTACTAATTTCTTCAATAGTTGCGAGTTGTAACGAAATCGGTTGGAAAACAAAAAAGTTACAAAAATCACGGCGGCCGCCATCTTGTTTTTTCAATTTTTTCCACATTTTCTATGAATTGTCTACTAATTTCTTCAATAGTTGAGAGTTGTAACGAAATCGGTTGAAAAACAAAAAAGTTACAAAAATCACGTTAGCCGCCATCTTGTTTTTCTGAAATGTCATAATTTTTCCCTGCTCCCGCACTTAAACTTAACATGTCTTCCCATATTTTACTTGACAGTTCTCCAAAGAATCAAAGCCTTGCATACTCAATATTCGGCATACATTTTCTATGAAAAAATGAATTCCGCCATTTTGAATTTTTTTTCCATTCATCAAGTAGACCTTTGGATTTTGATCATCTTTTGCTAAGAAACCACTCTTCCATCTTTTATACCCTCCGAGATGGATACCGATGAAATTTGTATGGCGGCCATCTTTTTTTCACCATTTTGAATTTTTTTTCAGTTCACTCCCAATTGGACGATGTTTCAAATGACATTTGCTCGAGCACCCCCCACCTATCTTCAATACTTTTAGCGTGCCCTTCACCCGTCTCAGAAACCCTCAATCATCAGCTCTCTCCATATTTTTTTCAGAATAAATTTTTGTCTTCTTTGTGAAACCATTTGTGAAAAAAAAAACTTTCATACAAAATTTTACAGGAGGAAATTTTTGGGAAAATCTCGAAAACTACCCTAAATGTGGCAACACTGTGTACATACCTCAATACAGCCGGTCAAGTTGCACAATAGATTCATACATGTCAACTTTCTAAAATGTTGCCAACTGCCTCAAAAACATGATCAAAATTTTCAAAAACACCCAACAACAATACAAAATGGCCGCCAACTCGTTTTATATAAATAACTCACATAGTTTTATAATTTTTTCAATAAGTACAGTATATACCGCTCCTGATGACGTTTTAATTTTTTATCTCGCTCGCACCCAGGCGAAATGATTGCCCCTGACAAAAGACCATGTCGCGAAAATCACTTTTTCTTTGATAAATTCCAGTGTTGCCAGTCCCCGACGACAAAAATACCCAAATGTCATTTGTACAAGCAAAACACGTATTCGCTCATACTCGCATTTCGCAAAAAGTCCGTATTTCAATTTTTTAATTTTTGGGGTAAATCTTGAAATTTCCCTAAAAGTGGGGTATTTTTTTTATCACCAATTTATACCTCGAGTCTATGCAAACAATCGCTTCATAGAAGTCGAAACGCTCCGATGTTGCCAACTGTGAGAAATTTGAATTTTAAATTTGCGTTTTTTCGTACCTCAAACCGAATGGCCGCCACGACAGCCGCCATCTTGAATTTTTAAAAACCACTCTCGTTCTGTCAAAATTTAGGGTAATTGTGGGCGGAAACAGGAAAAAAATAGTATCGTCAATTATCCCGTTTCGGAGCTGTGGTGCTGCGGTTTGGGGTCGAAAAATCAAAAATTTGAAAAATCTAAATCTCGGCCGCCATCTTGTTTTTCCAATTTTTTCTACTTTTTCTATTAATAGTTTACTAATTTCTATAATAGCTGCGAGTTTAAACAAAATCGATTGGAAAACAAAAAAGTAACGAAAATCACGTCGGCCGCCATCTTGTTTTTCTGAAATGTCATAATTTTTCCCTACTCCTCTCCCACATCCAAACACATCTCCCATACATAATTATATCGTTTTCTGTCTCTTTCTAGGAGAACAATTATGTCAATGAGTGTGTCAGTGAGTGGTAATCGAGCTATATATATTACTAGTTGCTCGGTGCGCGAGCTGCTAAAGCAGCTCGCGGGGACGTTCTACGTTACATAACATGGGGCTGCACCCTATAATTTCAAAGATATAAGCATTTAAAAATTGATCACGTGAGTACATAGACATCGCAAAAATAAGAAGTTTGAGTAATAATAACATGGGGTTGCACCCTATAGTTTCGGAGATATAAGCTTTTAAAAATCTGATCACGTGAACATCTAGACATCGCGAAAGTAAGTTTGAGTACCAACAACATGGGGCTCGACCCTATAGTTCCGTAGATATAAGCTTTTAAAATCTGACCACGTAAACACACAGACATCGTGAAAATAAGAATTTTGCGTACCAACAACATGGGACTGCACCCTATAGTTTTGGAGATATAAGATTTTAAAAATCTGACCACGTAAGCATACAGACATCGCGAAAATAAGAAGTTTGAGTACCAACAACATGGAGATGCACCCTATAGTTTCGGAGATATAAGCTTTTAAAAATCTGACCACGTAAGCACACAGACATCGCGAAAATAAGAAGTTTGAGTACCAACTACATGGGGCTTCACCATATAGTTTCGGATATAAGCTTTTAAAAATCTGACCACGTGAGCATAAAGACGAAGATAAGAAGGAGTACCAACAACATGGGGCTGCACTCTACCCTTCTGTATCCTTCACTTGTCTCCAAAATCCTCATTCATCAGCTCTCGCCATATTTTTTCATCGAATGAATTTTTGTCTTATCTGTGAAACCATTTGTGAAAAAAAAAATCATATAAAATTTTACAGGAGGAAATTTTTGGGGAAATCTCGAAAAGTCCCCGGTCGGTCCTTAGTCGGTCCCTAGTCGGTCGCTAGTCGGTCCCTAGTCGGTCCCTAGTCGGTCCGTAGTCGGTCCATAGGCGGTCCGTAGTCGGTCCCTAGTCGGTCCGTAGTTGGTCCCTAGTCGGTCCGTAGTCAGTCCGTAGTCGGTCCCTAGTCGGTCCATAGTCGGTCCGTAGTCGGTCCCTAGTCGGTCCGTAGTCGGTCCCTAGTCGGTCCCTAGTCAGTCCCTAGTCAGTCCGTAGTCGGTCCCTAGTCGGTCCATAGTCGGTCTCTAGTCGGTCCGTAGTCGGTCCCTAGTCGGTCCGTAGTTGGTCCGTAGTCGGTCCGTAGTCGGTCCGTAGTCGGTCCGTAGTCGGTACGTAGTCGGTCCGTAGTCGGTCCGTAGTCGGGACGTAGTCGGTCCGTAGTCGGTCCTTAGTCGGTCCGTAGTCGGTCCATAGTCGGTCCGTAGTCGGTCTGTAGTCGGTCCGTAGTCAGTCCGTAGTCGGTCCCTAGTCGGTCCGTAATCGGTCCCTAGTCGGTCCCTAGTCGGTCCGTAGTCGGTCCCTAGTCGGTCCCTAGTCGGTCCCTAGTCGGTCCTTAGTCGGCCCCTAGTCGGTCCATAGTCGGTCCCTAGTCGGTCTCTAGTCGGTCCGTAGTCGGGCCCTAGTCGGTCCCTAGTCGGTCCCTAGTTGGTCCGTAGTCGGTCTCTAGTCGGTCCGTAGTCGGTCCCTAGTCGGTCTACCCTAGTGGGCCGTAGTCGGTCCGTAGTCGGTCTCTAGTCGGTCCGTAGTCGGTCCCTAGTCGGTCCCTAGTCGGTCCCTAGTCGGTCCGTAGTCGGTCCCTAGTCGGTCCCTAGTCGGTCCCTAGTCGGTTCCTAGTCGGTCCCTAGTCGGTCCCTAGTCGGTCCGTAGTCGGTCCCAGTCGGTCTGTAGTCGGTCCGTAGTCGGCCCGTAGTCGGTCCGTAGTCAGTCCGTAGTCGGTCCGTATTCGGACCGTAGTCGGTCCGTAGTCGGTCCGTAGTCGGTCCCTAGTCGGTCCGTAGTCGGTCTCTAGTCGGTCCGTAGTCGGTCCCTAGTCGGTCCGTAGTCGGTCTTCCCTAGTCGGTCCGTAGTTGGTCCCTAGTCGGTCCCTAGTCGATCCGTAGTCGGTCCCTAGTCGGTCCCTAATCGGTCCGTAGTCGGTCCGTAGTCGGTCCCTAGTCGGTCCCTTGTCGGTCCGTAGTCGGTCAGTAGTCGGTCCGTAGTCGGTCCGTAGTCGGTCCCTAGTTGGTCCGTAGTCGGTCCCTAGTCGGTCCCTAGTCAGTCCCTAGTCGGTCCTTAGTCGGTCCATAGTCGGTCCATAGTCGGTCCCTAGTCGGTCTCTAGTCGGTCCGTAGTTGGTCCCTAGTCGGTCCCTAGTCGGTCCCTAGTCGGTCCGTAGTCGGTCTCTAGTCGGTCCGTAGTCGGTCCCTAGTCGGTCTACCCTTGTGGGCCGTAGTCGGTCCGTAGTCGGTCTCTAGTCGGTCCGTAGTCGGTCCCTAGTCGGTCCGTAGTCGGTCCCTAGTCGGTCCGTAGTTGGTCCCTAGTCGGTCCCTAGTCGGTCCCTAGTCGGTTCCTAGTCGGTCCCTAGTCGGTCCGTAGTCGGTCCCAGTCGGTCTGTAGTCGGTCCGTAGTCGGCCCGTAGTCGGTCCGTAGTCAGTCCGTAGTCGGTCCGTAGTCGGACCGTAGTCGGTCCGTAGTCGGTCCGTAGTCGGTCCGTAGTCGGTCCGTAGTCGGTCCGTAGTCGGTCCCTAGTCGGTCCGTAGTCGGTCCCTAGTCGGTCCGTAGTCGGTTCCTAGTCGGTCCGTAGTCGGTCTTCCCTAGTCGGTCCGTAGTTGGTCCCTAGTCGGTCCCTAGTCGATCCGTAGTCGGTCCCTAGTCGGTCCCTAATCGGTCCGTAGTCGGTCCCTAGTCGGTCCCTAGTCGGTCCCTTGTCGGTCCGTAGTCGGTCAGTAGTCGGTCCGTAGTCGGTCCGTAGTCGGTCCCTAGTTGGTCCGTAGTCGGTCCCTAGTCGGTCCCTAGTCAGTCCCTAGTCGGTCCTTAGTCGGTCCATAGTCGGTCCATAGTCGGTCCCTAGTCGGTCTCTAGTCGGTCCGTAGTCGGTCCCTAGTCGGTCCCTAGTCGGTCCGTAGTCGTTCTCTAGTCGGTCCGTAGTCGGTCCCTAGTCGGTCTACCCTAGTCGGCCGTAGTCGGTCCGTAGTCGGTCTCTAGTCGGTCCCTAGTCGGTCCCTAGTCGGTCCCTAGTCGGTCCCTAGTCGGTCCCTAGTCGGTTCCTAGTCGGTCCCTAGTCGGTCCCTAGTCGGTCCCTAGTCGGTCCCTAGTCGGTCCGTAGTCGTTCCGTAGGCGGTCTCTAGTCGGTCCGCAGTTGGACCCTAGTCGGTCCCTAGTCGGTCCCTAGTCGGTCCGAAATAAATTCCTCCATTTTGAATTTTTTTTTTCTAGTGATCAGGATCCGAAGGTCCTGATCATCTTTTGATAAGAAACCACTCTTCCAACTTTTATACCCTTTGATGGACACTGATGAAATTTGTATGGCGGCCATCTTTTTTCCGCCATTTTGAATATTTTTCCAGCTCACTGCCAATTGGAAGCCGTTTCGAGTGACATTTGCTCGAGAACCTCCCACCTATCTTCAATACCTTAAGCGTGCCCTTCACCCGTCTCCGAGTTCCTCAATCATCAGCTCTATCCATATTTTTTTTCTGAATAAATTTTTGTCTTTTTTGTGAAACCATTTTGTGAAAAAAAAAATTCATACAAAATTTTACAGGAGAAAATTTTTGGGGAAAATCTCGTAAACTACCCCGAAGGTGGCAACACTGTCTACATTTATCGATACTGCTGGTTAAGTTACACAGTCGATTCATACATTTCAACTTTCCAAAATGTTGCCAACTGCCTCAAAAACATGTTCAAAATCAATTCCAAAACAAATAAAATACAAAATGGCCGTCAACTCATTTTACAGATTTATTTTAGAAAGTTGAATAATTTTTCCATTAAGTACAGGAGATACCGCTCCTGATGAGGTTTCAAGTTTTCATCTCGCTCGCACACAGGCGAAATGATCACCCCTGGAAAAAGACCGTATCGCGAAAACAACTTTTTCTTTGATAAATTTCAGTGTTGCCTGTCCCTGGCGATAAAAATATCCAAATTTCGTTTGTACAGGTAAAAAATGTAGTTGCTCATACTCGGATTTTGCAAAAAGTTCGTATTTCGATTTTTTAATTTTTGGGGTAGATCTTGTAATTTCCCAAAAAATGGGGTAATTTTTTCACCAATCTATACTTCAAGTCTGTACATACAATAGCTTCATAGAAGTAGAAACGCTCCGATGTTGTCAACTGTGAGTAATTTGAATTTCAAAATTGCGTTTTTTCGTACCTCAAACTGAATGGCCGCCACGACAGCCGCCATCTTGAATATTTAAAAACCACTCCCGATCTGTCAAAATACAGGATAATTGTATACCGAAACAGGAAAAAAATATTATCCTCAACTAACCCGTTTCTATGCTGTGGCGCCGCGGTTTGGGGTCGAAAAATCAAAAATTTGAAAGACTACAGCTAAGCCGCCATCTTGTTTTTTAAATTTTTTCTACTTTTTCTATTAATCGTTTCCTAATTTCTTCTAGAATTGCGAGTTAATACGAAATCGGTAGGAAAACAAAAATGTTACAAAAATCACGTCGGCCGCCATCTTGTTTTTGTTTGAGCAGCCCTTTTCTATCTACAATACGCTTCCCGGGTTCCCCATCCATCTTACTAACCCTCAATCATCATGTCTTCCCATATTTTTCTGTGAGAATTCTCTGAAGAACCGCATCAAAGGCAATTCAATATTCACCATACATTTTCTATGAAAAAATGAATTCCGCCATTTTGAATTTTTTTTCCATTTATCAAGTAGACCTTCGGATTTTGATCATCTTTTGCTGAGAAACCACTCTTCCATCTTTTATACCCTCCGAGATGGATACCGATGAAATTTGTATGGCGGCCATCTTTTTTCCGCCATTTTGAATTTTTTTTCAGTTCACTCCCAATTGGACGACGTTTCGAATGACATTTGCTCGAGCACCCCCCACCTATCTTCAATACTTTCAGCGTGCCCTTCACCCGTCTCCGAAACCCTCAATCATCAGCTCTCTCCATATTTTTTTCGGAATAAATTTTTGTCTTCTTTGTGAAACCATAAGTGAAAAAAAAATTTTTCATACAAAATTTTACAGTAGGAAATTTTTGGGGAAATCTCAAAAACTACCCTAAATGTGGCAACACTGTGTACATACCTCGATACTGCCGGTTGAGTTGCACAATCGATTTATACATGTCAACTTTCTAAAATGTTGCCAACTTCCTCAAAAACATGATCAAAATTTTCAAAAACACCCAACAACAATACAAAATGGCCGCCAACTCATTTGACAGATACATTTTAGAAAGTTTTATAATGTTACCATTAACTACAGGATATACCGCTCCTGATGACGTTTACATGTTCCATCTCACTCGCACCCAGGCGAAATGATTGCCCCTGAAAAAAGACCATGTCGCGGAAATCACTTTTTCTTTGATAAATTCCAGTGTTGCCAGTCTTTGGTGACAAAAATACCCAAATGTCATTTGTACAAGTAAAATACGTAGTCGCTCATACTCGGATTTTGCAAAAAATCCGTATTTCAATTTTTTTATTTTTGGGGTAAATCTTGAAATTTCCCCAAAAGTGGGGTATTTTTTTATCACCAATTTATACCTCGAGTCTATGCAAACAATCTCTTCATAAAAGTCGAAACGCTCCGATGTTGCCAACTGTGAGAAATTTGAAATTTAAAATTGCGTTTTTTCGTACCTCAAACCGAATGGCCGCCACGACAGCCGCCATCTTGAATTTTTAAAAACCACTCTCGTTCTGTCAAAATTAAGGGTAATTGTAAGCGGAAACAAGAAAAAAAAATTATCCTCAATTACCCCGTTTCGGAGCTGTGGTGCCGCGGTTTGGGGTCGAAAAATCAAAAATTTTAAAAATCTAAATCTCGGCCGCCATCTTGTTTTTCCAGTTTTTTCCACTTTTTCTAATAATTATTTACTAATTTCTTAAAAACCTGCGAGTTTTAACGAAATCGGTTGAAAAACAAAAAAGTTACATAAATCACGTCAGCCGCCATCTTGTTTTTCTGAAATGTCATAATTTTTCCCTACTCGAATCCCCCATCCGAACACATCTCCCATACATGATTATATCGTTTTCTGTCTCTTTCTAGGAGAACAATTATGTCAATGAGTGAGTGAGTGAGTGGTAATTGAGCTATATATATTATAACTAGTTGCTCGGTGCGCGAGCTGCTAAAGCAGCTCGCGGGGACGTTCTACGTTACATAACATGGGGCTGCACCCTATAATTTCAAAGATATAAGCATTTAAAAATTGATCACGTGAGTACATAGACATCGCAAAAATAAGAAGTTTGAGTAATAATAACATGGGGTTGCACCCTATAGTTTCGGAGATATAAGCTTTTAAAAATCTGATCACGTGAACATCTAGACATCGCGAAAGTAAGTTTGAGTACCAACAACATGGGGCTCGACCCTATAGTTCCGTAGATATAAGCTTTTAAAATCTGACCACGTAAACACACAGACATCGTGAAAATAAGAATTTTGCGTACCAACAACATGGGACTGCACCCTATAGTTTTGGAGATATAAGATTTTAAAAATCTGACCACGTAAGCATACAGACATCGCGAAAATAAGAAGTTTGAGTACCAACAACATGGAGATGCACCCTATAGTTTCGGAGATATAAGCTTTTAAAAATCTGACCACGTAAGCACACAGACATCGCGAAAATAAGAAGTTTGAGTACCAACTACATGGGGCTTCACCATATAGTTTCGGATATAAGCTTTTAAAAATCTGACCACGTGAGCATAAAGACGAAGATAAGAAGGAGTACCAACAACATGGGGCTGCACTCTACCCTTCTGTATCCTTCACTTGTCTCCAAAATCCTCATTCATCAGCTCTCGCCATATTTTTTCATCGAATGAATTTTTGTCTTATCTGTGAAACCATTTGTGAAAAAAAAAATCATATAAAATTTTACAGGAGGAAATTTTTGGGGAAATCTCGAAAAGTCCCCGGTCGGTCCTTAGTCGGTCCCTAGTCGGTCGCTAGTCGGTCCCTAGTCGGTCCCTAGTCGGTCCGTAGTCGGTCCATAGGCGGTCCGTAGTCGGTCCCTAGTCGGTCCGTAGTTGGTCCCTAGTCGGTCCGTAGTCAGTCCGTAGTCGGTCCCTAGTCGGTCCATAGTCGGTCCGTAGTCGGTCCCTAGTCGGTCCGTAGTCGGTCCCTAGTCGGTCCCTAGTCAGTCCCTAGTCAGTCCGTAGTCGGTCCCTAGTCGGTCCATAGTCGGTCTCTTGTCGGTCCGTAGTCGGTCCCTAGTCGGTCCGTAGTTGGTCCGTAGTCGGTCCGTAGTCGGTCCGTAGTCGGTCCGTAGTCGGTACGTAGTCGGTCCGTAGTCGGTCCGTAGTCGGGACGTAGTCGGTCCGTAGTCGGTCCTTAGTCGGTCCGTAGTCGGTCCATAGTCGGTCCGTAGTCGGTCTGTAGTCGGTCCGTCGTCAGTCCGTAGTCGGTCCCTAGTCGGTCCGTAATCGGTCCCTAGTCGGTCCCTAGTCGGTCCGTAGTCGGTCCCTAGTCGGTCCGTAGTCGGTCCCTAGTCGGTCCCTAGTCGGTCCTTAGTCGGTCCCTAGTCGGTCCATAGTCGGTCCCTAGTCGGTCTCTAGTCGGTCCGTAGTCGGGCCCTAGTCGGTCCCTAGTCGGTCCCTAGTTGGTCCGTAGTCGGTCTCTAGTCGGTCCGTAGTCGGTCCCTAGTCGGTCTACCCTAGTGGGCCGTAGTCGGTCCGTAGTCGGTCTCTAGTCGGTCCGTAGTCGGTCCCTAGTCGGTCCCTAGTCGGTCCCTAGTCGGTCCGTAGTTGGTCCCTAGTCGGTCCCTAGTCGGTCCCTAGTCGGTTCCTAGTCGGTCCCTAGTCGGTCCCTAGTCGGTCCGTAGTCGGTCCCAGTCGGTCTGTAGTCGGTCCGTAGTCGGCCCGTAGTCGGTCCGTAGTCAGTCCGTAGTCGGTCCGTATTCGGACCGTAGTCGGTCCGTAGTCGGTCCGTAGTCGGTCCCTAGTCGGTCCGTAGTCGGTCTCTAGTCGGTCCGTAGTCGGTCCCTAGTCGGTCCGTAGTCGGTCTTCCCTAGTCGGTCCGTAGTTGGTCCCTAGTCGGTCCCTAGTCGATCCGTAGTCGGTCCCTAGTCGGTCCCTAATCGGTCCGTAGTCGGTCCGTAGTCGGTCCCTAGTCGGTCCCTTGTCGGTCCGTAGTCGGTCAGTAGTCGGTCCGTAGTCGGTCCGTAGTCGGTCCCTAGTTGGTCCGTAGTCGGTCCCTAGTCGGTCCCTAGTCAGTCCCTAGTCGGTCCTTAGTCGGTCCATAGTCGGTCCATAGTCGGTCCCTAGTCGGTCTCTAGTCGGTCCGTAGTTGGTCCCTAGTCGGTCCCTAGTCGGTCCCTAGTCGGTCCGTAGTCGGTCTCTAGTCGGTCCGTAGTCGGTCCCTAGTCGGTCTACCCTTGTGGGCCGTAGTCGGTCCGTAGTCGGTCTCTAGTCGGTCCGTAGTCGGTCCCTAGTCGGTCCCTAGTCGGTCCCTAGTCGGTCCGTAGTTGGTCCCTAGTCGGTCCCTAGTCGGTCCCTAGTCGGTTCCTAGTCGGTCCCTAGTCGGTCCGTAGTCGGTCCCAGTCGGTCTGTAGTCGGTCCGTAGTCGGCCCGTAGTCGGTCCGTAGTCAGTCCGTAGTCGGTCCGTAGTCGGACCGTAGTCGGTCCGTAGTCGGTCCGTAGTCGGTCCGTAGTCGGTCCGTAGTCGGTCCGTAGTCGGTCCCTAGTCGGTCCGTAGTCGGTCCCTAGTCGGTCCGTAGTCGGTTCCTAGTCGGTCCGTAGTCAGTCTTCCCTAGTCGGTCCGTAGTTGGTCCCTAGTCGGTCCATAGTCGATCCGTAGTCGGTCCCTAGTCGGTCCCTAATCGGTCCGTAGTCGGTCCCTAGTCGGTCCCTAGTCGGTCCCTTGTCGGTCCGTAGTCGGTCAGTAGTCGGTCCGTAGTCGGTCCGTAGTCGGTCCCTAGTTGGTCCGTAGTCGGTCCCTAGTCGGTCCCTAGTCAGTCCCTAGTCGGTGCTTAGTCGGTCCATAGTCGGTCCATAGTCGGTCCCTAGTCGGTCTCTAGTCGGTCCGTAGTCGGTCCCTAGTCGGTCCCTAGTCGGTCCGTAGTCGTTCTCTAGTCGGTCCGTAGTCGGTCCCTAGTCGGTCTACCCTAGTCGGCCGTAGTCGGTCCGTAGTCGGTCTCTAGTCGGTCCCTAGTCGGTCCCTAGTCGGTCCCTAGTCGGTCCCTAGTCGGTCCCTAGTCGGTTCCTAGTCGGTCCCTAGTCGGTCCCTAGTCGGTCCCTAGTCGGTCCCTAGTCGGTCCGTAGTCGTTCCGTAGGCGGTCTCTAGTCGGTCCGCAGTTGGACCCTAGTCGGTCCCTAGTCGGTCCCTAGTCGGTCCGAAATAAATTCCTCCATTTTGAATTTTTTTTTTCTAGTGATCAGGATCCGAAGGTCCTGATCATCTTTTGATAAGAAACCACTCTTCCAACTTTTATACCCTTTGATGGACACTGATGAAATTTGTATGGCGGCCATCTTTTTTCCGCCATTTTGAATATTTTTCCAGCTCACTGCCAATTGGAAGCCGTTTCGAGTGACATTTGCTCGAGAACCTCCCACCTATCTTCAATACCTTAAGCGTGCCCTTCACCCGTCTCCGAGTTCCTCAATCATCAGCTCTATCCATATTTTTTTTCTGAATAAATTTTTGTCTTTTTTGTGAAACCATTTTGTGAAAAAAAAAATTCATACAAAATTTTACAGGAGAAAATTTTTGGGGAAAATCTCGTAAACTACCCCGAAGGTGGCAACACTGTCTACATTTATCGATACTGCTGGTTAAGTTACACAGTCGATTCATACATTTCAACTTTCCAAAATGTTGCCAACTGCCTCAAAAACATGTTCAAAATCAATTCCAAAACAAATAAAATACAAAATGGCCGTCAACTCATTTTACAGATTTATTTTAGAAAGTTGAATAATTTTTCCATTAAGTACAGGAGATACCGCTCCTGATGAGGTTTCAAGTTTTCATCTCGCTCGCACACAGGCGAAATGATCACCCCTGGAAAAAGACCGTATCGCGAAAACAACTTTTTCTTTGATAAATTTCAGTGTTGCCTGTCCCTGGCGATAAAAATATCCAAATTTCGTTTGTACAGGTAAAAAATGTAGTTGCTCATACTCGGATTTTGCAAAAAGTTCGTATTTCGATTTTTTAATTTTTGGGGTAGATCTTGTAATTTCCCAAAAAATGGGGTAATTTTTTCACCAATCTATACTTCAAGTCTGTACATACAATAGCTTCATAGAAGTAGAAACGCTCCGATGTTGTCAACTGTGAGTAATTTGAATTTCAAAATTGCGTTTTTTCGTACCTCAAACTGAATGGCCGCCACGACAGCCGCCATCTTGAATATTTAAAAACCACTCCCGATCTGTCAAAATACAGGATAATTGTAGACCGAAACAGGAAAAAAATATTATCCTCAACTAACCCGTTTCTATGCTGTGGCGCCGCGGTTTGGGGTCGAAAAATCAAAAATTTGAAAGACTACAGCTAAGCCGCCATCTTGTTTTTTAAATTTTTTCTACTTTTTCTATTAATCGTTTCCTAATTTCTTCTAGAATTGCGAGTTAATACGAAATCGGTAGGAAAACAAAAATGTTACAAAAATCACGTCGGCCGCCATCTTGTTTTTGTTTGAGCAGCCCTTTTCTATCTACAATACGCTTCCCGGGTTCCCCATCCATCTTACTAACCCTCAATCATCATGTCTTCCCATATTTTTCTGTGAGAATTCTCTGAAGAACCGCATCAAAGGCAATTCAATATTCACCATACATTTTCTATGAAAAAATGAATTCCGCCATTTTGAATTTTTTTTCCATTTATCAAGTAGACCTTCGGATTTTGATCATCTTTTGCTGAGAAACCACTCTTCCATCTTTTATACCCTCCGAGATGGATACCGATGAAATTTGTATGGCGGCCATCTTTTTTCCGCCATTTTGAATTTTTTTTCAGTTCACTCCCAATTGGACGACGTTTCGAATGACATTTGCTCGAGCACCCCCCACCTATCTTCAATACTTTCAGCGTGCCCTTCACCCGTCTCCGAAACCCTCAATCATCAGCTCTCTCCATATTTTTTTCGGAATAAATTTTTGTCTTCTTTGTGAAACCATAAGTGAAAAAAAAATTTTTCATACAAAATTTTACAGTAGGAAATTTTTGGGGAAATCTCAAAAACTACCCTAAATGTGGCAACACTGTGTACATACCTCGATACTGCCGGTTGAGTTGCACAATCGATTTATACATGTCAACTTTCTAAAATGTTGCCAACTTCCTCAAAAACATGATCAAAATTTTCAAAAACACCCAACAACAATACAAAATGGCCGCCAACTCATTTGACAGATACATTTTAGAAAGTTTTATAATGTTACCATTAACTACAGGATATACCGCTCCTGATGACGTTTACATGTTCCATCTCACTCGCACCCAGGCGAAATGATTGCCCCTGAAAAAAGACCATGTCGCGGAAATCACTTTTTCTTTGATAAATTCCAGTGTTGCCAGTCTTTGGTGACAAAAATACCCAAATGTCATTTGTACAAGTAAAATACGTAGTCGCTCATACTCGGATTTTGCAAAAAATCCGTATTTCAATTTTTTTATTTTTGGGGTAAATCTTGAAATTTCCCCAAAAGTGGGGTATTTTTTTATCACCAATTTATACCTCGAGTCTATGCAAACAATCTCTTCATAAAAGTCGAAACGCTCCGATGTTGCCAACTGTGAGAAATTTGAAATTTAAAATTGCGTTTTTTCGTACCTCAAACCGAATGGCCGCCACGACAGCCGCCATCTTGAATTTTTAAAAACCACTCTCGTTCTGTCAAAATTAAGGGTAATTGTAAGCGGAAACAAGAAAAAAAAATTATCCTCAATTACCCCGTTTCGGAGCTGTGGTGCCGCGGTTTGGGGTCGAAAAATCAAAAATTTTAAAAATCTAAATCTCGGCCGCCATCTTGTTTTTCCAGTTTTTTCCACTTTTTCTAATAATTATTTACTAATTTCTTAAAAACCTGCGAGTTTTAACGAAATCGGTTGAAAAACAAAAAAGTTACATAAATCACGTCAGCCGCCATCTTGTTTTTCTGAAATGTCATAATTTTTCCCTACTCGAATCCCCCATCCGAACACATCTCCCATACATGATTATATCGTTTTCTGTCTCTTTCTAGGAGAACAATTATGTCAATGAGTGAGTGAGTGAGTGGTAATTGAGCTATATATATTATAATAATAACTAGTTGCTCGGTGCGCGAGCTGCTAAAGCAGCTCGCGGGGGGCTTTCGACATTATATAACATGGGGCTGCACCCTATAATTTCGAAGATAATATAAGCATTTAAAAATTTGATCACGTAAGCACATAGACATCGCAAAAATAATAAGTTTGAGTAATAATAACATGGGGTTGCACCCTATAGTTTTGGAGATATAAGCTTTTAAAAATCTGACCATGTGAGCATATTATAGACATCGCGAAAATTTGAGTACCAACAACATGGGCCTGCACCCTATAGTTTCGGAGATATAAGCTTTTAAAAGTCTGACCTAGTAAGCACACAGACATCGCGAAAATAAGAAATTTAAGTACCAACAACATGGGGCTCCACCCTATAGTTCCATAGATATAAGCTTTTAAAAATCTGACCATTTAGGCACACAGACATCGCAAAAATAAGAAGTTTGAGTACCAACAACATGGGACTGCACCCTATGTTTACGGAGACATGAGCTTTTAAAAATCGGACCACGTAAGCAAACAGACTTTGCGAAAATAAGAAGTTCGAGTACCAACTACATGGGACTTCACCATATAGTTTCGGATATAAGCTTTTAGAAATCTGACCACGTGAGCATAAAGACGAAGATAAGAAGTTTGAGTACCAACAACATGGGGCTGCACTCTACCCTTCTGTATCCTTCACTTGTCTCCAAAATCCTCAATCATCAGCTCTCGCCATATTTTTTCTCTGAATGAATTTTTATCTACTCTGTGAAACCATTTGTGAAAAAAAAAATCATACAAAATTTTACAAGAGGAAATTTTTGGGGAAATCTCGAAAAGTCCCCGGTCGATCGCTAGTCGGTCCCTAGTCGGTCCCTAGTTGGTCCATAGTAAGTAAATAGTCGGTCCGTAGTTGGTCCCTAGTCGGTCCGTAGTCGGTCCGTAGTCGGTCCCTAGTCGGTCCCTAGTCGGTCCCTAGTCGGTCGCTAGTCGGTCCCTAGTCGGTCGCTAGTCGGTCGCTAGTCGGTCCCTAGTCGGTCCGTAGTCGGTCCATAGTCGGTCCGTAGTCAGTCCCTAGTCGGTCCCTAGTCGGTCCTTAGTCGGTCCCTAGTTTGTCCATTGTCAGTCCCTAGTCGGTCTCTAGTGGGTCCGTAGTCGGTCCCTAGTCGGTCCGTAGTCAGTCTGTAATCGGTCCCTAGTCGGACCGTAGTCGGTCCCTAGTCGGTCCGTAGTCGGTCCCTAGTCGGTCTACCTAAGTTGGTCCGTAGTCGGTCTCTAGTCGGTCCGTAGTCGGTCCCTAGCCGGTCCCTAGTCGGTCCGTAGTTGGTCCCTAGTCAGTCCCTAGTTGATCCGTAGTCGGTCCCTAGTCGGTCTCTAGTCGGTCCGTAGTTGGTCCGTAGTCGGTCCCTAGTCGGTCTCTAGTCGGTCCGTAGTCGGTCCCTAGTCTGTCCCTAGTCGGTCCGTAGTCGGTCCCTAGTCGGTCCATAGTCGGTCCGTAGTCGGTCCTTAGTCGGTCCCTAGTCGGTCCGTAGTCGGTCCCTAGTCAGTCCCTAGTCGGTCCCTAGTCAGTCCTTAGTCGGTCCCTAGTCGGTCCATTGTCAGTCCCTAGTCGGTCTCTAGTCGGTCCGTAGTCGGTCCGTAGTCGGTCCCAAGTCGACCCTAGTCGGTCCGTAGTCGATCACTAGTCGGTCCCTAGTCGGTCTCTAGTTGGTCCGTAGTCGGTCCCTAGTCGGTCTCTAGTCGGTCCGTAGTCGGTCCGTAGTCGGTCCCTAGTCGGTCCCTAGTCGGTCTCTAGTCGGTCCGTACTCGGTCCCTAGTCTGTCCGTAGTCGGTCCCTAGTCGGTCCGTAGTCGGTCCCTAGTCGGTCTCTAGTCGGTCCCTAGTCGGTCCGTAGTCGGTCCCTAGTCGGTCTCTAGTCGGTCCGTAGTCGGTCCGTAGTCGGTCGCTAGTCGGTCCCTAGTCGGTCCGTAGTCGGTCCATAGTCGGTCCGTAGTCGGTCCTTAGTCGATCCCTAGTCGGTCCCTAGTCGGTCCCTAGTCAGTCCCTAGTCGGTCCCTAGTCAGTCCTTAGTCGGTCCCTAGTCGGTCCATTGTCAGTCCCTAGTCGGTCTCTAGTCGGTCCGTATTCAGTCCGTAGTCGGTCCCTAGTCGGACCGTTGTCGGTCCCTAGTTGGTCCGTAGTCGTTCCCTAGTCGGTCCCTAGTCGGTCCGTACTCCGTAGTCGATCCCTAGTCGGTCCCTAGTCGGTCTCTAGTTGGTCCGTAGTCGGTCCCTAGTCGGTCTCTAGTCGGTCCGTAGTCGGTCCGTAGTCGGTCCCTAGTCGGTCCCTAGTCGGTCCCTAGTCGGTCTCTAGTCGGTCCGTAGTCGGTCCCTAGTCGGTCTCTAGTTGGTCAGTAGTCGGTCCCTAGTCGGTCCCTAGTCAGTCTCTAGTCGGTCCGTAGTCGGTCCGTAGTCGGTCCCTAGTCGGTCTCTAGTCGGTCCGTAGTCGATCCCTTGTCGGTCCCTAGTCGGTCTCTAGTTGGTCCGTAGTCGGTCCCTAGTCGGTCTCTAGTCGGTCCGTAGTCGGTCCGTAGTCGGTCCGTAGTCGGTCCGTAGTCGGTCCCTAGTCGGTCCCTAGTCGGTATCTAGTCGGTCCCTAGTCTGTCCCTAGTCGGTCCGTAGTCGGTCCCTAGTCGGTCCGTAGTCGGTCCCTAGTCGGTCTCTAGTCGGTCCGTAGTCGGTCCGTAGTCGGTCCCTAGTCGGTCTCTAGTCGGTCCGTAGTCGGTCCGTAGTCGGTCCCTAGTCGGTCTCTAGTCGGTCCCTAGTCGGTCCCTAGTCGGTCTCTAGTTGGTCCGTAGTCGGTCTCTAGTCGGTCCGTAGTCGGTCCGTAGTCTGTCCCTAGTCGGTCCGTAGTCGGTCCGTTGTTGGTCCGTAGTCGGTCCCTAGTCGGTCTCTAGTTGGTCCGTAGTCGGTCCCTAGTCGGTCCCTAGTCGATCCGAAATAAATTCCTCCATTTTGAATTTTTTTTCTAGTGATCAGGATCCGAAGGTCCTGATCATATTTTGATAAGAAACCACTCTTCCATCTTTTATACCCTTTGAGATGGACGCTGATGAAATTTGTATGGCGGCCATCTTTTTTCCGCCATTTTGAATATTTTTCCAGCTCACTGCCAATTGGAAGCCGTTTCGAGTGACATTTGCTCGAGCACCTCCCACCTATCTTCAATACCTTAAGCGTGCCTTTCACCCGTCTCTGAGTTCCTCAATCATCAGCTCTATCCATTTTTTTTTTCTGAATAAATTTTTGTCTTTTTTGTGAAACCATTTGTGAAAAAAAAAATTCATACAAAATTTTACAGGAGAAAATTTTTGGGGAAAATCTCGTTAACTACCCCGAAGGTGGCAACACTGTTTACATTTATCGATACTGCCGGTTAAGTTACACAGTCGATTCATACATTTCAACTTTCCAAAATGTTGCCAACTGCCTCAAAAACATGTTGAAAATCAATTCCAAAACAAATAAAATACAAAATGGCTGTCAACTCATTTTGCAGATTTATTTTAGAAAGTTGAATAATTTTTCCATTAAGTACAGGAGATACCGCTCCTGATGACGTTTCAAGTTTTCATCTCGCTTGCACACAGGCGAAATGATCACCCCTGAAAAAAAGACCGTATCGTGAAAACAACTTTTTCTTTGATAAAGTTCAGTGTTGCCTGTCCCTGGCGATAAAAATATCCAAATTTCGTTTGTACAGGTAAAAAATGTCGTTGCTCATACTCGTATTTTGCAAAAAGTTCGTATTTAGATTTTTTAATTTTTGGGGTAGATCTTGAAATTTCCCCAAAAATGGGGTATTTTTTTCACCAATCTATACTTCAAGTCTGTACATACAATAGCTTCATAGAAGTAGAAAAGCTCCGATGTTGTCATCTGTGAGAAATTTGAATTTTAAAATTGCGTTTTTTTCGTACCTCAAACCGAATGGCCGCCACGACAGCCGCCATCTTGAATTTTTAATAACTACTCCCGATCTATCAAAATACAGGGTAATTGTAGACGGAAACAGGAAAAAAATATTATCCTCAACTAACCCGTTTCGGTGCTGTGGCGCCGCGGTTCGGGGTCGAAAAATCAAAAATTTGAAAGAGTACAGCTAAGCCGCCATCTTGTTTTTTAAATTTTTTCTACTTTTTCTATTAATCGTTTCCTAATTTCTTCTAGAATTGCGAGTTTTAACGAAATCGGTAGGAAAACAAAAAAGTTACAAAAATCACGTCGGCCGCCATCTTGTTTTTGTTTGAGCAGCCCTTTTCTATCTACAATTCCTTTCCCGGGCTCCCCAACCATCTTACTAACCCTCAATCATCATATCTTCCCATATTTTTTTTGTGAGAATTCTCTGAAGAACCGCATCAAAAGCAATTCAATATTCACCATACATTTTCTATGAAAATATGAATTCCGCCATTTTGAATTTTTTTTTCCATTCATCAAGTAGACCTTCGGATTTTGATCATCTTTTGCTAAGAAACCACTCTTCCATCTTTTATACCCTCCGAGATGGATACCGATGAAATTTGTATGGCGGCCATCTTTTTTTCGCCATTTTGAATTTTTTTTCAGTTCGCTCCCAATTGGACGACGTTTCGAATGACATTTGCTCGAGCACCCCCAACCTATCTTTAATACTTTCAGCGTGCCCTTCACCCGTCTCCGAAACCCTCAATCATCAGCTCTCTCCATATTTTTTTCGGAATAAATTTTTGTCTTCTTTGTGAAACCATTAGTGAAAAAAAAACTTTCATACAAAATTTTACAGGAGGAAATTTTTGGGGAAATCTCGAAAACTACCCTAAATGTGGCAACACTGTGTACATACCTCGATACTGCCGGTCAAGTTGCACAATCGATTCATACATGTCAACTTTCTAAAATGTTGCCAACTTCCTCAAAAAAATGATCAAAATTTTCAAAAACACTCAACAACAATACAAAATGGCCGCCAACTCCTTTTATCGAAATAATTCACATAGTTATATAATTTTACCATTAACTACAGGATATACCGCTCCTGATGACGTTTTAATTTTTTATCTCGCTCGCACCCAGGTGAAATGATTGCCCCTGAAAAATACCAAGTCGCAAAAATCACTTTTTCTTTGATAAATTCCAGTGTTGCCAGTGCCCAATGACAAAAATACCCAAATGTCATTTGTATAAGTAAAACACATGGTTGCTCATGCTCAAATTTTGCAAAAAGTCCGTATTTCGATTTTTTAATTTTTGGGGTAAATCTTGAAATTTCCCCAAAAGTGGGGTATTTTTTTTACCACCAATTTATACCTCCAATCTATACATACAATCGCTTCATAGAAGTCGAAACGCTCCGATGTTGCCAACTGTGAGAAAATTTAATTTTAAAATTGCGTTTTTTCGTACCTCAAACCAAATGGCCGTCACAACAGCCGCCATCTTGAATTTTTAAAAACCACTCCCATTCTGTCAAAATACAGGATAGTTTTAAGCGGAAACAAGAAAAAAATATTATCCTCAATTACCCCGTTTCGGAGCTGTGGTGCCGCGGTTTGGGGTCGAAAAATCAAAAATTTTAAAAATCTAAATCTCGGCCGCCATCTTGTTTTTCCAATTTTTTTCACTTTTTCTAATAATCATTTTCTAATTTCTTAAAAACCTGCGAGTTTTAACGAAATCGGTTGAAAAACAAAAAAGTTACAAAAATTACGTCGGCCGCCATCTTGTTTTTCTGAAATGTCATAATTTTTCCCTACTCGACTCCCGCACCCGAACATATCTCCCATACATTATTGTATCGTTTTCTGTCTCTTTCTAGGAGAACAATTATGTCAATGAGTCAGTCAGTCAGTGAGTCAGTTAGTGGTAATTGAGCTATATATAGTATAACTAGTTTTTCGCTCTGTGCGCGAGCTGCTAAAGCAGCCCGCGGGCAGCATTGATGCCTTGCATAGTTCATTACTTCTAGCATTTGACATTATATACATCTCGGCCGCCATTTTGTTTTTAAATTTTTTCTACATTTTCTATGAATTGTCTACAAATTTCTTCAATAGTTACGAGTTGTAACGAAATCGGTTGGAAAACAAAAAAGTTACAAAATTCACGTCGGCCGCCATCTTGTTTTTCTGAAGTGTCATAATTTTTCCATCTCCGCTCCCGCACTCAAACTTAACATGTCTTTCCATATTTTTCTTCGAGAGTTCTCCATAGAACCACATCAAAGCCGCTTCAATATTCGCCATACATTTTCTATGAAAAAAGAAACTCCGCCATTTTGAATTTTTTTTCCATTCATCAAATAGACCTTTGGATTTTGATCATCTTTTGCTAAGAAACCATTCTTCCATCTTTTATACCCTCCGAGATGGATACCGATGAAATTTGTATGGCGGCCATCTTTTTTTCGCCATTTTGAATTTTTTTTCAGTTCACTCCCAATTGGATGACGTTTCGAATGACATTTGCTCGAGCACCCCCCACCTATCATAAATACTTTCAGCGTGCCCTTCACCCGTCTCCGAAACCCTCAATCATCAGCTCTCTCCATCTTTTTTTCGGAATAAATTTTTGTCTTCTTTGTGAAACCTTTAGTGAAAAAAAAATTTTTCATACAAAATTTTACAGGAGGAAATTTTTGGGGAAATCTCAAAAACTACCCTAAATGTGGCAACACTGTGTACATACTTCGATACTGCCGGTTGAGTTACACAATCGATTCATACATGTCAACTTTCTAAAATGTTGCCAACTGCCTCAAAAACATGATCAAAATTTTAAAAAACACCCAACAACAATACAAAATGGCTGCCAACTCGTTTTATATAAATAATTCACATAGTTTTATAATTTTTTCAATAAGTACAGTATATACCGCTCCTGATGACGTTTTAATTTTTTATCTCGCTCGCACTCAGGCGAAATGATTGCCCCCGACAAAAGACCATGTCGCGAAAATCACTTTTTCTTTGATAAATTCCAGTGTTGCCAGTCCCCGAAGACAAAAATACTCAAATGTCATTGGTACAAGTAAAACACATGGTTGCTCATACTCGGATTTTGCAAAAATTTCGTATTTCGATTTTTTAATTTTTGGGGTAAATCTTGAAATTTCCCCAAAAGTGGGGTATTTTTTTTTACCACCAATTTATACCTCGAGTCTATGCAAACAATCGCTTCATAGAAATCGAAACGCTCCGATGTTGCCAATTGTGAGAAATTTGAATTTTAAAATTACGTTTTTTCGTACCTCAAACCAAATGGCTGTAACAACAGCCGCCATCTTGAATTTTTAAAAACCACTCCTGTGCTGTCAAAATACAGGATAGTTGTAAGCGGAAACAAGAAAAAAATATTATCCTCAATTACCCCGTTTCGGAGCTGTGGTGCCGCGGTTTGGGGTCGAAAAATCAAAAATTTTAAAAATCTATATCTCGGCCGCCATCTTGTTTTTTCATTTTTTTCCACTTTTTCTAATAATCATTTACTAATTTCTTAAAAACCTGCGAATTTTAATGAAATCGGTTGAAAAACAAAAAAGTTACAAAAATTACGTCGGCCGCCATCTTGTTTTTCTGAAATGTCATAATTTTTCCCTACTCGACTCCCGCACCCGAACATATCTCCCATACATTATTGTATCGTTTTCTGTCTCTTTCTAGGAGAACAATTATGTCAATGAGTCAGTCAGTCAGTCAGTCAGTCAGTGGTAATCGAGCTATATATATTATAACTAGTAGGGCGCTTGGCTGCGCGGCCCGCTAAAGCGGACCGCGGGGATTTCGGTATTATTTTTGTTTTAGCAGCCTCCACCTTCTTCTATCATTTTCAGCATCTTTAACCCTGGCCGTGCTCCTCATCCATCTTCCAAACCCTCGATCATCATCACTCTCCAAATTTTTTTCTCCGAATCATTTGCCAGAAGGAGAGTTCTTCCATAAAAACAAATTTTGAAAAGGAACCGTATCAAAGTCTTGTATAGTTTCCCAACTTATAGTCTCTTCAATATTCGCCATATATTTTGTGTGAAAAAAATAAATTTTGCCATCTTGATTTTTTTCTGTTCATCAAATTGTAGATCTTTAGGTATTGATCATCTTTATCCAAGATACCACTCCTCCATCTTGTATACTTGGTGAGATAAACACCGACGAAATTTGTATAGTCGCCATCTTAAATCCACCATTTTGAGGTTTTTTTCAGCTCAGTGCCAATTGGATGAGGTTTCGAGTAATTTTTGTTTGAGCACCTCCCACTTATCTACAATACCCTGCCCGGGCTCCTCAACCATCTTCCAAACCCTCAATCATCATGTCTTTGAATATTTTTCTTTGAGACATCCCCAAAGAACCGCATCAAAGCCTTGCATAGTTCACAACTTGTAGTCTCTTCAATATTCGCCATACATTTTCTATGGAAAAATAAAGTCCGCCATTTTGAATTTTTTTTGTATTCATCAAGTAGACCTTTGGATCCTGATCATCTTTTGCGAAGAAATCACTCTTCCATCTTTTATACCCTCCGAGATGGAGACCGACGAAATTTGTATGGCGGCCATCTTTTTTTCGCCATTTTGAATTTTTTTTCAACACTCTGCCAATTGGATGATATTTCGAGTGACATTTGCTCGAGCACCCCCCACCTATCTTCAATACCTTAAGCGTGCCCCTCGCCCATCTCCGAAACCCTCAATCATCAGCTCTCTCCATATTTTTCCTCTTAATGAATTTTTGTCCTCTATACGACACCATTATTGAAAAAAAATTTTTTCATACAAAATTGTTCAGGAGAGGTGATCAATGAGTCAGTGACCCAATCAGCACGAGCAGCTATATATATATTAATAAAAAATATCTTCTTCGATCACCCTCAAGCTGTCATACCATTCCTAATGATCCTGTTAAAATATTTTTAAATAATTTATGTCTTACTAATAACACTATAATATGAAGCTCATTTGGGACTGAGAATAGTTTTATTGTTTTCAACTTGGCAACATTTTTTAAATTAAACAAATTCAAAGGAGTGCAAAAATGTTGTCAAGTTGAAAACAATAAAACTATTCTCAGTCCCAAATGAGCTTCATATTATAGTGTTATTACTAAGACATAAATTATTTAAAAATATTTTAACAGGATCATTAGGAATGGTATGACAGCTTGAGGGTGATCGAAGAAGATATACCTTCTAAAACTGTATGGTTTCGAGCCTAGCAAAGGACTTGGTCATAATTTTTGATATCAGTACTTTTAATGGCCGAAACTTTTTGATAGGAAGTTGGCCTTATTATTCACATGAAATGTTTTTGTTTGGATACAATTTACAAGATTTTCTTCCCCCATCCTTTTTACCTCCTTGAGCGTTAAACCAATAATCCTTAAACACTTTAAAAAATGACGGAATTTCATACAAACTTTCATCCCCTATTGATGAAATTTTCAATAATCTTTTCTTAGCGAATGCCCACGTCATAAAAAAACTTACTGTCAAAATTTTAAATGCTGTGCGTTGATTAGATCAGTCAGTCAGTCACGATACCTGTGGAACTGTTATACCTATACGTATAGAAGATCCAAACAAAAACATTTCATGTGAATAATAAGGCCAACTTCCTATCAAAAAGTTTCGGCCATTAAAAGTACTGATATCAAAAATTATGACCAAGTCCTTTGCTAGGCTCGATAAATGAAACCATACAGTTTTAGAAGGTACTAGCTGACCCCCGCGACTTCGTTCGCGTGTTTATAGGTTTTATATAGGGTCGGATCGGATCCCATAATTCTTTTATGTACCTAAACTAAATATAGCCTAAGTTACTCCTTATAACATCACCTATCTGCCATTGAAAGTTCCGTTAAAATCGATCCAGCCGTTTCGGAGATTAGCTGGATCAAATAGATAGACCAAAAAATATAAATTTAAACGCACACCAGTTTAAAATAAGCCGTACGTTCAAAGATCCGGGTCCCAAGTTATTTGAACCCAATAAATGTCTGTCATTTCTGAACAAAAAACCTATGACCTTGAAATATTTACGGGACAATACTTAAAGTACTACCTTTCTAACAAAAAAAGAATGAGTTAAATCGAAGTACCCGTTATTGAATTAGAGCTAAATACACGTTTTAACTTTTTTCCCCTCTCCCAAGGGAACCGTGCTGAATTTCGGGATAAAAAGTATCCTATGTCCTACCTCGGAGTATAAACTCATATCGTACCAAGTTTTATTCGAATCCAATCAGTAGTTTCGGCGTGATGCGCGGCCAAGATACAGACAGACAGACAGACAGACAGACAGACAGACAGACAGACAGACAGACAGACAGACAGACAGACAGACAAAAATGAAAAAAATTGCAGTTTTGGCTTCAGTATCGATTATAGAGTGCCCTCCAATAGAAAATTTCAAAATATCTTCAATGTACAGAATTGGATCTGTTACAGTTTTATTATATTATAGATATCTTAGGTATATTTTTTAAATTAAACAAATTCAAAGGAGTACAAAAATGTTGTCAAGTTGAAAACAATAAAACTGTTCTCAGTCCCAAATGAGCTTCATATTATAGTGTTATTAAGGTAAAGTCTCCTTATTCCGTGGTATTCTAAAATTGGCACCCAATTCTGAGGTATATAGAAAAACAGCGTTTTCAACCGATCCCCAAGCTATTTTTTACTGCAACATATCTTAATCAATTGATAGTTTATCATTCCATAGATAAATGACGAAATTGTTAATTTTATATGTATATGTTTTAAAATAACCGGCAAGTTTTACACTAGCAGCCGGCCCGAACGCATGTTTCATACATTTTGGACCTCGTGCACGAAATACCTACATTTTTTTAAATAGTGTTTATCCGTTAATTTTGAGCTTTATTTGTTTTTATTTAGATTTGAATATTTGAAGGACTATATTTTCAATCGAAAACAATCAACTTTTGTGAATATTTGTAAAGAAATTAAGGTGAAAATAGGTTTTGAAAATACCTCGGCGTTAGGTGCCAAATATTTTAGCCGGTTCCTAACGCCGTGGTATACCGCGGAATTGCGATTTCATAGACTTCATAACTTTTTCAGTTTTTATAGTCGTTTTATGTTAAATACTTCTTGTTTCGGTTTTGAATATTTAAATAGGCAATAAGGTTACAGAGTCCTAATTACGAGGTACACTTTGGCGTCTCAATCACTAACTATACCGTGTCAAAGTTTACCTATTTAGGTAATTTATTGATAGATTGTATGGGAAAGCTAAAGAAAATTAATTTAAAAGAAAATTAAATTTATACATATTTCGATGCAATTTTGAGAGAGTATTGTACATATTTATGAAGATAATCTAATTAAGCTTTAAATTATTTGTTTATTATGGAAAAATCTTTTCTTTTTTAACACTCGGAATTAGGAAACGTGTTTTTTGTTACAAAACTCAATTCCGTGGTATTACCTCGGAATAAGGTTCTATGAGCCCCTAATTACGTGGTATGGATAGAAATACTACCTCGGAATAAGGTTCTATGAGCCTCTAATTACGTGGTATGTATAGAAATAAAATACAGGATGCTCACAATATTTCAGTATGGTTTCAGTTACACCAAGTATCATTCGCGTTCAGTCACGCAAACATTCATATTCTAAAACGTTTATCTTATTATTGTTCGTGCGATTCATTCACTGACTCACTCATTGATCACCCCTCCTGTAAAATTTTGTATAAAAAATTTTTTTTCACTAATGATTCCGTATAGAAGACAAAAATTCATTCGGAACAAAAATATGGAGAGAGCTGATGATTGAGGATTTCGGAGACGGGTGAAGAGCACGCTTAAGGTATTGAAGATAGGAGGGGGGTGCTTGAGCAAATGTCATTCAAAACGTCATCCAATTGGCAGTGAGCTGAAAAAAATTCAAAATGGCGAAAAAAAGATGGCCGCCATACAAATTTCGTCGGTGTCCACCTCGGAGGGTAAAAAAATGGAAGAGTGGTTTCCTAGCAACAGATGATCAGGATCCAAAGGTCTATTCGATGAATAGAAAAAAAACCAAAATGGTGGAATTTATTTTTCCATAGAAAATGTATGGCGAATATTGAAGAGACTACAAGTTGTAAACTATGCAAGGCTTTGATGTGGTTTTTTGGAGAAATCTCAAAAAAAATATGGGAAGATATGATGATTGAGGGTTCTGAAGATGGTTGAGGAGCCCGGGCAGGGTATTGTAGATAGGTGGGATGTGCTCAAGCAAAAATTACTCAAAACCTCATCCAGTTGGCACTGAACTGAAAAAAACCCCAAAATGGCAGATTCAAAATGGCGGCTATACTAATTTCGTCGATGTCTCACTAAGTATAAAAGATGGAAGAGTATTTTCTGGGCAAAATATGATCAAGACCTAAAGATCTACTAAATGGATAGAAAATAAATCAAGATGTCAGAATTTATTTTTCCGTACAAATTGTTTTTTTCATTGATGGTTTCGTATAGAAGACAAAAATCATGCGAAGGAAAAATATTGAGACAGCTGATGATTGAGGATTTAGGAAATGGATGAGGAGCACGGCCAGTGCACCTATTGAAGATTGGTGGGTGGTGCTCAAACAAATATCACTCGAAACATCATCCGATTGGCAGTGAGCTAAAAAAAACGATTGTACAAATGTAAAATTAGTTTTTTTTTAAGAAATCTCATCCTTACAAATTATTCGGAGCAAAAATATGGAGAGTGATGATGATCGAAGGTTTGAAAGATGGGTGAGGGGCACAGCCAGGTGCACATTCTAGATAGGTAGGGGTATATATATATATATACAGTAGTACAATATTATACAGTAGTAATACAGAGTACAATATTATACTGCCTGCCCTCCGGTCACCCGTGGACTCCACGAGACGGGATGACAAACCCTTAAAAAAGGACCTAGCATCCTCGCCCTACGAACCCATGGTCTCCTCCCCAAAAGGCACAAATATGAAATTATTTTCTATATTTTCATATTTGCGCCTCTTAGCCCTTTCCGCCTTAGTGGCTGCTGCTCCGGCCGCCACGGAGGTCACCTGTATGTGAGACAATGCCAGTGTATCCACACACGTGGCATCCCATCCAAGCTACCTTCTTTGCTTCCATGGAACAAGAGTCACACCGTCATACCTAAACCTGTCATGTTATCAAATCTAAGATTTTTGTCGAACAGCTGATTGCTAACCTAGTGAGTACAGAGGCCTTATGCCGACTTTGTACATTGGGGAAACGATGATAGAAATTCGAGTATCGAAACACATTGACTAACATGACTTGAGAGTGAAATGCAACTAAACTGGTTGGTTTTAAGGTTTGAGTCCGCCAATATATTCAACCATTCGTCTACGCTCCAAGCAAAAATTTTTAAAATAATTATTCGAAGTACCCTACTACATTATGACTTTATAATCTTATTTGATTGTAAGAGCATTAGGGTTAATTTTGCTCTGATATTATAGTTTTTCGATATTCAAATCTAGTACCGTTTTCGAAGTGTGCAAGCTCGAACTAACCATACAGGTCGTTAACTTACATTCGTACGCACCGCCTTGAATTTATTGAGGCTCGCGGTACTGTCAAAGGAAGTAAAGGCCACGCGACTTCAAGACCACTATTTGACTCCTATTAAGTTTTGATCATCTTTTGCTAAAAAAACTACTCTTCCATCTTTTATACTTAGTGAGATAATCACCGATGAAATTTGTATGGCCGCCATCTTGTATCCACCATTTTGGGTTTTTCTTCAGCTCAGTGCCAATGGGATGAGGTTTTGAGTAATTTTTATTTGAGCACCTCCCACCTATCTACAATACCCTGCCCGGGCTGCTCAACCGTCTTCCAAACCCTCAATCATCATGTCTTCCCATATTTTTCTTTGAGAGTTCTCCAAAGAACCGCATCAAAGGCCTGCATTGTTCACAACTTCTCTCTCTCAATATTCGCCATACATTTTCTATGGAAAAATAAATTCCGCCACTTTGATTTTTTTTTCTATTTATCGAATAAACCATCGGATCCTGATCATCTTATGCTAAGAAACCACTCTTCTATCTTTCATACCTTCCGAGATGGAGACCGACGAAATTTGTATGGCGGCCATCTTATTTTCGCCATTTTGACTTTTTTTTCAGCTCACTGCCAATTGCATGACGTTTCGAGTGACATTTGCTCGAGCACCCACCTATCTTCAATACCTTAAGCGTGCCCATCGCTCGTCTCTGAAATCCTCAATCATCAGCTCTCTCCATATTTTTGTTCTGAATGAATTTTTATCATCTATACGAAACCATTTGTGAAAAAAATAATTTTCATACAAAATTTTACAGGAGAGGTGATCAATCAGTCAGTCAGTCAGTGAGCGAATGAATCAGCACGAGCAGCTATATATAATTATATTAATAATATATACATATATTAATATTTTACACACAAACATAATTAAACAATTCATACGTATCGAATTGATTTTGAAATCTATTAATAAATGCAGTTCATTTTTGAACACCATGTAGAATTCATTCTACTCGTTTCCTTTTGAATTTTGTACCCTCGGAATTAGGAGCCATTTGCCTCGGAATTAGGATTTTTACCTCGGAATTGGAGCATTCGGACTTTCTTCATATTTAATTTAATTTTACATTTAAATCAAGTTGTAATTGTTGTCCTTTTAGGATATTTCAAGAGTTAAATAAATAACGCTTCTGATAAAAATAGCCAATTCTTCAGAAAGGTGTAGTAAATGCTTAATTTTTGACGTTCTTTCGAGTTTTTATGAAAATACCACGGAATAAGGGGACTTTACCTTAGTAAGACATAAATTATTTAAAAATATTTTAACAGGATCATTAGGAATGGTATGACAGCTTGAGGGTGATCGAAGAAGATATACCTTCTAAAACTGTATGGTTTCATTTATCGAGCCTAGCAAAGTACTTGGTCATAATTTTTGATATTAGTACTTTTAATGGCCGAAACTTTTTGATAGGAAGTTGGCCTTATTATTCACATGAAATGTTTTTGTTTGGATCTCACTCCTTTTTTCTAAGTATTTCAAAGTTAATGCAATAAGTATAATGAAGTTGTGATGGCTTATAATCGAGTCTTTTTTCTCTCTTACGCTTCAGTATAATTAGGAATAGAACCCTATCACATTTTACGGTCTGATTAGATGTGGTTTAATCTTCAATACATAGTATAAAACAAAGTCGCTTTCTGTGTTCTAATTCTTTAAAGGGTGCATTTTTATTTTGTTCGTCTGTCTGTCAAAATCACAGATAACAGAAACTCCACTCCAGAGTATTTCCACTCAGTGGTCAGTTTCAGAACTTAGAACCATACGGCTTAACTAAGAGAAGATTTTGAGTATTTGACTCTCATTAAGTTTAATGAATAGTATTAGATATTAGTGATACCTAGTAGCCGGAATCAACAGGACACCAAAGTCTCCTCCAAACCTCTAAAGTCGGCCACCCATCCATTTCCTGACTTGGGTCAAGGTTGCTTATCAAAATTATTAAGAAAATCGCGCTTCTGGTTTTATTGGCAAAGACGAATCTCAAACTACTGGAAGGAACGGGCTTAGGCACACAGATAGCTATTAATGTGGCGTACGACATCCGCAAAGAAAGGATTTTTGAAAATTCAACCCCTTAGGGGGTAATAATATAGGGGTTTGAAATTTGTGTAGTCCACGCCGACGAAGTCGCGCCCGCGACTACGATAAAAAAATATACCTCTTGGCGTTTTATTATTTACCTACACTTTACTTTTTATTAGAACTCAAGACCAGTAAGATTGACCCCTTGCTATAAAACTTAAAAAGTCACATCTCCCTAAATAGTGCACCGATTTCGATAAAACAAGAACCATATATAGTTTCGAATAAAGTAAAATTCATTTATTAAAACAAAATGAAAATTTGTTCAGTATTTTTTGTGTGATGTGGGAACAGACAGATTTTTATATATCTTTGAATTGGTCAGTGTCTGATGCAACTTTTGGACATTTTTCGATTTTTTCCTTCATATACACACTAAGACTCATCTTCTTACCAAATTTCAACATTCCACATACACGGGAAGTGCGTCATAATTTTGATCAGTCAGTGAGTAGGTCTTGTTTTATGTGATTTTCAAACCTCTGTATCTCAGAAACGGTTCAACTTGAAAATTTGAAACTTTCAATTTATCATCACATCCACGAGTTTAACTTATATTTCAAATTTCGTAGGATTACTATCCCGCGAACCAGAGTTATGAGGGGGGTCAAAACAGCTCGAAATGGATCGTGTAAATAACACACTCATGCGACAAGGCCGGAGGAACTTGGCCTGGCGCACTTCGTGCGCCTAGATATAGGAATTGAATTATATTGCTTCATTTTGAAAATGTTGGCAGCCGTAAGCGCACTTGGTTTTCGCATCACTCCGCGAAAATTGTTCCGTTTCGCGAATGCGTATCGGAGGACTCACGAGCGGGCCTCGCCGCCTCGCCGCCGCGCCGCCAGCTCGCCAGATTGCCGTTTTCATTGCGATATTAAAATAAACTGTTCCATTCCGCGCGCTTCACTCCCGGAGAGTACTGCGATCATTGTAATTACACGTATTGAGCGGTGATATGAGCGATTTATTCTTATTGCGCTTGAATGTGTATCTGTAAACGTGGTGTAGTAAGAGTTTGAGGTAAGGCGACCACTTTGGCAATTTGGGATTTTATAATTTCTAAATTGTCTCTGGTCTGGTCTGGTGGGAGGCTTAAGCCGTGGCTGGTTACCACCCTGCCGGCAAAGCCTAGCGATTTAGCGTTCCGGTACGATGACAAAACGATCAGGGGGATGCACACCTCTTCCAAGTTAGCCCGCTTCCAACTTAGACTGCATCATCTCTTACCATGAGGTGAGATTGCAGTCAAGGGCTAACTTGTAGTTGAAAAAAATATATGAGGTCTTAGGTCTAGGAACCACTAGTAATGAAGTGTCACATACCTCTGGTCTTGGATTTGGTAAGCACGTGAAGTATAGGTCTAGCAACCACTACGTATGAAGTGTCACATACCTCTGGCCCTGGGCTTGGTGAGTACATGAGGTATAGTTCTAGGAACCATGAGTAATGAAGTATCACATACCTCTGGCCCTGGGCTTGGTGAGTATATGAGGTATAGTTCTAGGAACCATTAGTAATGAAGTAAGTATCACATACCTCTGGCCCTGGGCTTGGTGAGCACACGAGGTATAGGTCTAGAAACCACTAGTAATGAAGTGTCCAATACCTCTGACCCTGGGCTTGGTGAGCACATGAGGTATAGGTCTAGAAACCACTAGTAATGAAGTGTCCAATACCTCTAGCCTTGGTCTTGGTGAGCACATGAGGTCTAGGAACCACTACTTATGAAGTGTCACATACCTCTGGCCCTGGGCTTGGTGAGCAGTTTCAGCACGATCTCGTCGTAAGCGGCCTCCGTCGCCACACCGGAGTCCTTCACCAGCTTCTCCTTCACGGCGATGCAGATGCCGTGCCGCGCCAGCAGCGCTTCCAACTCCTCGAACGCCTGTTCGAATAAATAACAACAGCAACATAAGTTACGCTGACGGCATGGTGCTGCTGAGTGCGTCGATTTGTGGCCTCAGAAAACTAATTGCCATATGTGAGGCTTATGTGGGGAGGCATGGTCTAGTATAATATAATGCTCAGAAAAGTGCAATGATGGTTTTTGAGGCTTAGGGTAAAACACCCAATAAAGTACCACCCCTCTTGCTCAATGGTACAAAATTAGAGAGAGTGTTTCAAGTTAAATACCTTGGGCATATGTTGACTCCTGACCTCAAAGATGATACCGATATCGAGAGAGAACGGAGGGCGTTGTCAGTGAGAGCAAACATGCTGGCTCGCAGGTGCGTTGTTCAAGCAACGTAAAGGTCACTCTATTTAGAGCTTATTGCACGTTGCATCTTTCTACACGTGCAACCTGTGGGCCAAGTACACTCAAAAGTCCTACAACGCTCTCCGCATCCAATATAATGCCTTCAGGGTGCTGATGGGGCTGCCCCGGTATTGCAGCGCCTCAGGGATGTTCACGGCGGCGCGGGTTGATTGTTTCTACGCGACAATGCGCAAAAGATGCGGATTCCTGGTGCGTAGATTGCGGAGCAGATCCAACAGCTTTCTGCAGTTGATTGCCAGTCGATTGGACTGTGTGTATGTGAATCATTGCTGCGCCGTTTCTAATGGAACGGTGCAGCGATGACTCACATACCTATTTCATTAGTTTTTAATTTGTACCTTAAAATATTTTACTAACATAGAGATAAGTTCCTGTATTACTAACAATGTGAGTCTGTGTTACTTGAAAATAAAGATATTGATATAGGCATGAACATCATCAGCCTGTTGATATTCCACTGTTAGGCAATATCTTCTCATTATGTAGGGGCCACATCTACGGGATATGCCATAACCGTAGGTGTAACCGCTTTAATGCGTAAATCTGCCATTGAAACTCTTTGATGTGCCAAAATTTACCGCCACCCGACCCAATGACCAATCGCATATCCCTTTAATGTGGGAATATAATATATATTTCAAATTGAAGAAGTAGATTTTAGTAGATAGACCTTACGAATATCTAAATTACCTAAACAAAAAAAAATTGTGTCAATCAAGTTTATGACATCGCATTCAATTTCATGAACACGATTAAAGTATAAATAAAAACATTTCATAACGTGTAATAAACGCAAAAGGAAGGCAAATAAAAAATGCTACGAAAAATTGTCACACAATTTTTTATGACATGACATGACGTGACATCGTAAAAGGGACATCTCGGAATATATTGACTGACTACTGCTGACACGTGACCTACGTGTATTATATGAGACTAGCTGATCCCGCGACTTCGTCCACTTGAATTCATACATATCTCGTACATATTTTCAACCCCTATTTAATCCCGTTAGGGGAATGTGGTAGGTGAATTTTCAAAACCCCTTTTTTAGTGGATGTCTAAGTCATAATAGCTATGTGCTTGTCAAATAGCCCAGTCCGTGAAGTAATTTGAGATGTGCGTTGAATCGTTGATAGATCAGTCAGTCAGTCACCTTTTCCTTTTATAATATACTAGCTGACCCCCGCGACTTCGTTCGCGTGTTTATAGGTTTTATATAGGATCGGATCGGATCCCATAATTCTTTTATGTACCTAAACTAAATGCAGCCTGTTACTCCTTATAACATTGAAAGTTCCATTAAAATCGATCCAGCTGTTTCGGAGATTAGCTGGAACAAATAGACAGAACGACAAACATTTTAAACGCACGCCAGTTTCATTTTAAACGCACGCCAGTTTCATTTTTGTCTGTATGTCTGTCTGTATCTTGGCCGCGCATCACGCCGAAACTACTGAATGGATCCGAATGAAACTTGATACGATTTGAGCTTATACTCCGAGGTAGGACATAGGATACATTTTTTCCCGAAATTCAGCACGGTTCCCTTGGGAGAGGGGATGAAAGTTAAAACGTGTATTTAGCTGTAATTCATTAACGCGTTGTTCGATTTCACTCATTCTTTTTTTGTTAGAAAGGTAGTACTTTATATATTGTCCCGTAAATATTTCAAGGTCATAGATTTTTTAGTTCAGAAATGACAGACATTTATTGGGTTCAAATAACTTGGGACCCGGATCTTTGTACGTACGGCTTATTTTAAACTGGCGTGCGTTTAAATTTATGTTTATCGGTCTGTCTATTTGTTTCAATTAATCTCAGAAACGGCTGGACCGATTTTAATGGAACTTTCAATGGCAGATAGGTGATGTTATAAGGAGTAATTTAGGCTACATTTAGTTTTGGTACATAAAAGAATTATGGGATCCGTTCTGATCCTATATAAAACCTATAAACACGCGAACGAAGTTGCGGGGATTGGCTAGTTATTTCATAAAGCAACCGGATTTCGGATTAGTTTTCACAAAGTACACATGGGACCGTGGGTGTTGTGCAAATGAACATCAGATCTTCACCTAACCTGTCAGTACATCCTTTGAACATCCGTTACGTAAACGCATAAAAATCGAACAGACATAACTTTTAAGTCGTACTTCCTTCCTCCTTTCAATTTGAATGCCTACTACTTATAAAAAATGTTATAAAAATGCGAGTGAGTAAATCACACAAAAAATTATGTCGTTCGTTAGTCGACTTAACTTTTTGCATGGATACAGTTTAATGACCTAGGACATAATATGATTGTTTTTAAAAGACGAAGAATTCAAGCTGGATTTTTAACCGACTTCAAAAAAAAAGAGGTTCTGTATTCGACCGGTATGTATGTAAGTATGTGTGTATGTATGTATTTATGTTCACGATTATCTCCGCAACTAATGAACAAATTTTGATGGTTTTAGTGTATAACGCATTGAGTTATCGTTATCGTTATCGTTATAGTTATCGTGTATAACGCATTGAGTTATATTTTATATACGTTATCTTATGTACGAAGTTATAAGCATAAATGTACATCTATGTCCCTAATATTATGTTTTCTGAGATTGCTAGTGTTGCTGAAGTTGAACATTTTAGTTCGAATGGATTGAAGTCGGTTCTTTTTTCTATGAAAAAATAAATAAATATTAAAAACCTAACTCGTTAACCTTAGTCACGGACAAAAGCTATTTTATCACTACATAGTATAAAACAAAGTCGCTTTCTCTGTCCCTATATCCCTATGTATGCTTAAATCTTTAAAACTACGCAACGGATTTTGATGCGGTTTTTTTTTAATAGATAGAGTGATTCAAGAGGAAGGTTTATAAGTAGAAAAATTGGACCCGGTAGGTGGCGCTAATAGCGGGCAGGACGACGTCTGCCGGGTCCGCTAGTAATATTATACAGGGATCACTTGGCTTTATTTCTTTTTCTACGTTTTGGATGCCATGTTTTTCACTTTTATATTAAAGCATTGCCCTATTTTGGAAGGAATAACCTGTTTCACTTTCCAAATTAACACTATTATACAGCAGCTGCACAGACCGCAGCTTTCTTAGTTTTGGCACAGCTGTTCTCGATAAGTGTTATTGTATTATGAACTCTAAGTCGAACGACATATAAGTTAAATTTGCTTGACTGTGCACTTATATACAGGGCCATTTGTAGAGTATGTGAATAAGGGTTGTATTAAATGGCGCGACGAATTTTGATGTTACAGTGTAGACAGTCGGACTGCATTTAAACTGCAAAATTGAAGACTGAATGCAGTTCTACTGCAGTTGACTGCAACACTCTGCCGACCGACTGATGTACACGACCAAGTAGTGAAACTAATTGTATATTTAGTACGGCATAGGTATCCATGGAGAATTTACCATTTATACGAAGAATTAAATAAGGGTTTTTATTTTATTGTGTACTTACTTGTTCACTTGTTTATTGGTCACAATTATTTTGCCAACTTTTTCTATTTCTTTTGTGTTTAAGGTTTTTGACCGGTTTCGTCCTATTTCGCATCGCATCGGATATTCACGTGCATTCGTAGAACACTTCACGGGGCTATCAGAGTTACATATGCACTGGGCTACATGCACGGGGCTATATGCACGGTGCTATATGCACGCGGCTACATGCACAGGGCTACATGCACGGGGCTACATGCACAGCGCCCACGCGGCACAGTATTCGCGTTTAGTTCGCTCACGTAAAACGGCATACGTGATAGTCGGAACGTGTGAATTCACCAACTAGTTTGCATATCTATGGTGGGCGAGCCTAGGACGCTAAATATGGATCCAAACAAAAACATTTCATGTGAATAATAAGGCCAACTTCCTATCAAAAAGTTTCGGCCATTAAAAGTACTGATATCAAAAATTATGACCAAGTCCTTTGCTAGGCTCGATAAATGAAACCATACAGTTTTAGAAGGTATATCTTCTTCGATCACCCTCAAGCTGTCATACCATTCCTAATGATCCTGTTAAAATATTTTTAAATAATTTATGTCTTAGTAATAACACTATAATATGAAGCTCATTTGGGACTGAGAATAGTTTTATTGTTTTCAACTTGACAACATTTTTGCACTCCTTTGAATTTGTTTAATTTAAAAAATGTTGCCAAGTTGAAAACAATAAAACTATTCTCAGTCCCAAATGAGCTTCATATTATAGTGTTATTAGTAAGACATAAATTATTTAAAAATATTTTAACAGGATCATTAGGAATGGTATGACAGCTTGAGGGTGATCGAAGAAGATATACCTTCTAAAACTGTATGGTTTCATTTATCGAGCCTAGCAAAGGACTTGGTCATAATTTTTGATATCAGTACTTTTAATGGCCGAAACTTTTTGATAGGAAGTTGGCCTTATTATTCACATGAAATGTTTTTGTTTGGATCTCACTCCTTTTTTCTAAGTATTTCAAAGTTAATGCAATAAGTATAATGAAGTCTTTTTTCTCTCTTACGCTTCAGTATAATTAGGAATAGAACCCTATCACATTTTACGGTCTGATTAGATGTGGTTTAATCTTCAATCTATACTAATAAATAAAATTGAAGTGTCTGTCTGTAATATCGAAATAACTACCTCATATTAAGCTCATATGGTTATTTGAACGGTACTATAACCGAATCACACGTTTTTAAAATTTTTGTCTGTCTGTCTGTCTGTCTGTCTGTCTGTCTGTCTGTCTGTCTGTCTGTCTGTCTGTCTGTTTGAACGGGCTAATCTTCGGAACGGCTGAACCGATTTTGACGGGACTTTCACATACAAGTAGAGAATTAACCAGGGAGTAACATAGGCTACTTTTTTAACCGACTTTCAAAAAAGGAGTTGTGTTGTTCTACCTATGTACACCGATATCTCCGAGATTTCTGAATCGATTTGCGTAATTTTTTTTTTAATCGATAGAGAAACACTGCGACACTGTCCTACAAAAAAACTTGGATTCCAACTCCTCAATCCTGATGCTGTAGGGGAACTGATCCCCAAAACTAATGGGATTTAGGAACTGTCGGTTATTTAAATTGATATTGGGGGTACCAATTAAAGACTTTATCGTTGAATGAACTGGAGTAGGTACATATTCAACTCCTCAACCCTGATGCTGTAAGGAATTGCATTCCGATATCGTGGGGATCCCACGGAATTTTTCCGTTTTGGTGACGGGTTACTACAGATAGGCTACTTTTTGTTCTGGAAAATCAAAAGTTCCCACGGGATTTTTTAAAATCTAAATCCACACGGGCGAAGCCGTGGGCATCATCTAGTACATAGTATAAAACAAAGTCGCTTTCTCTGTTCTAATTGGGTGAATTTTTATTTTGTTCGTCTGTCTGTCAAAATCACAGATAACAGAAACTCCACTCCAGAGTATTTCCACTCAGTGGTCAGTTTCAGAACTTAGAACCATACGGCTTAACTAAGAGAAGATTTTGAGTATTTGACTCTCATTAAGTTTAATGAATAGTATTAGATATTAGTGATACCTAGTAGCCGGAATCAACAGGACACCAAAGTCTCCTCCAAACCTCCAAAGTCGGCCACCCATCCATTTCCTGACTTGGGTCAAGGTTGCTTATCAAAATTATTAAGAAAATCGCGCTTCTGGTTTTATTGGCAAAGACGAATCTCAAACTACTGGAAGGAACGGGCTTAGGCACACAGATAGCTATTAATGTGGCGTACGACATCCGCAAAGAAAGGATTTTTGAAAATTCAACCCCTTAGGGGGTAATATAGGGGTTTAAAATTTGTATAGTCCACGCCGACGAAGTAGCGCCCGCGACTTCGATAAAAAAAATATACCTCTTGGCGTTTTATTATTTACCTACACTTTACTTTTTATTAGAACTCAAGACCAGTAAGATTGACCCCTTGCTAGAAAACTTAAAAAGTCACATCTCCCTAAATAGTGCACCGATTTCGATGAAACAAGAACCATATATAGCTTCGAATAAAGTAAAATACATTTATTAAAACAAAATGAAAATTTGTTCAGTATTTTCTGTGTGATGTGGGAACAGACAGATTTTTATATATCTTTGAATTGGTCAGTGTCTGATGCAACTTTTGGACATTTTTCGATTTTTTCCTTCATATACACACTAAGACTCATCTTCTTACCAAATTTCAACATTCCACATACACGGGAAGTGCGTCATAATTTTGATCAGTCAGTGACTAGGTCTTGTTTTATGTGATTTTCAAACCTCTGTATCTCAGAAACGGTTCAACTTGAAAATTTGAAACTTTCAATTTATCATCACATCCACGAGTATAACTTATATTTCAAATTTCGTAGGATTACTATCCCGCGAACCAGAGTTATGAGGGGGGTCAAAACAGCTCGAAATGGATCGTGTAAATAACACACTCATGCGACAAGGCCGGAGGAACTTGGCCTGGCGCACTTCGTGCGCCTAGATTTACTCAAGCGTCGTCGGGACCTATTAGATTTTTTTATAAAGGGGTTTTTAATATTTCCCCTTTCAGTGGTGAAGAAAGCATCTAGCTGCACGCTCTCAACTTCATAGACAAATTTTATTACTTTGGCTTGTAGAAACCGGCAGATTATATTATATATTTATTTGTTATTTTTGCATAATTTCCTTCGAAATAGAAAAAAAAAAATCAACCGCGGTTGAGATTCGAGAATGTCAAGATAACGTTTTTTTTTTGCAGCTTTGTAACCCCCCCCCCCACTCTCGTACGTTACGTTCATATAACTAGTCTGATTTTCTAAATATAATTTTTTCAGCTCGTAATTAACCCACCATACCTTAATCTGACGTGCTTTAGTAATTTTGACAATCAATTTTCAGGGTTCCGTAGTAAACAAGGTACCCTTATAGTTTCGCCATGTCCGTCCGTCTGTCTGTCTGTCTGTCTGTCCGTCCGTCCGTCCGTCCTCGGTTAATCTCAGAGACTATTAGTGCTAGAAATCTGTAATTTGGCATGGGTATAAATATTAATCACGCCGACAAAGTGGTGAAATAAAATTTTGATAAATATTTTTTTTTAGGATAGCTCCCCTACATGTAAAGTGGAGATGAATATTTTTTTCTCGTCTACCCCATAATAGTGTGGGGTATCGTTGAATAGGTCTTTTAAAAATATTGTGGGTGTGGGAACATCATTTTTCGATTTCTAGATCCGTTTGTAAAATATGATGTTTTAAAGTGCTAATTTTTATTAGAGTCAAGTGTCCCCCCCCCCCCCCCCCCCCCTCTATCAGCCAAATGGCAGTATATAGGAACTTAAAAAAATTCACAGCAGTAGTATATATAATCAATTTTAAAGGAAAACTATCATGGCTAAGTAGGGTTCACAGGTTAAGGAGTTATATCTGTTTTTCGAGGATTGTGACTACGGAACCCTACACTGCGCGTGGCCCGCCACGCACTTGGCCGGTTTTTTAAATAAAGGGCTTACATATGGTAGAGGTGCAGCAGAATGCAAGATATCCTCCCTTATGTTAATCCGCCACGCTCGAGTACATCCAAAAATCATCTCTTGAGCTCCCCTACTACTATGTTGTATACACAGCCGTCGGCCTTTTCACGCGGAAATGTATTTTTGTACGAGCATGTTTCATTGGGGATTGAAGCAACCGACTGTGGGAGTTACCACGTGCAACCTATTTGTTGGCTCATCTCTCAACTCTTTTCATATTTTTTTATTCATCGCTTTTCCTTTATAAAGTCTACATCTATACTAATACTAATAAATAAAATTGAAGTGTCTGTCTGTAATATCGAAATAACTACCTCATATTAAGCTCATATGGTTATTTGAACGCTACCATAACCGAATCACACGTTTTTAAAATTTTTGTCTGTCTGTCTGTCTGTCTGTCTGTCTGTCTGTCTGTCTGTTTGAACGGGCTAATCTTCGGAACGACTGAACCGATTTTGACGGGACCTTCTCAAAAAAGGAGGAGTTGTGTTTTTCTACTTATGTACACCGATATCTCCGAGATTTCTGAACCGATTTGCGTAATTTTTTTTTTAATCGATAGAGAAACATTGCGACCCTGTTCTATAAAAAATTTAGATTCCAACTCCTCAATCCTGATGCTGTAGGGGACCTAATCCCCAAAACTAATGGGTTTTAGAAACTTTCGGTTATTTAAATTGATATTGGGGGTACCAATTAAAGACTTTATCGTTGAATGAACTCGAGTAGGTACATATCCAACTCCTCAACCCTGATGCTGTAAGGAATTGTATTCCGAAATCGTGGGGACCCCACGGGATTTTTCCGTTTTGGGGACGGGTTTCTACAGATAAGCTACTTTTTGTTCTGGAAAATCAAAAGTTCCCACGGGATTTTTAAAAACCTAAATCCACACGGGCGAAGCCGTGGGCATCATCTAGTTTGAAATATGCTTACAGCTTTTGAAGAGGCAAAGAAATACAAAGAATATAATATCTAGGTACCCGGACTATTAAAATGTATTCGAGAAAGATTAGTTACAATTTTATTCATGAAAAACATTTTTCATTATTCATAATATTATAGAAGGTTCATTCATAAAAATTACTGACCACATAGCATTAATATAAAGCGAACTGTTCTGTAATTTTAGGCGAATTCACAAAAAATACTGAAAAGTTTTTATTTTCAATGGTATTCGTGCAAGATTGAATTCCTGATTGATTGTTTTCAATTTCATCTCTTTGAATATTCACGTATAATACTCATTCAAAAACATTGGCCGAATGAACATCATAATTTTGAATCTGAATATCCAGAAGTCTGAATGCACTTCGATCATGTTGTTTATGGATGCGAATGCATTTCGGACATGTTTTCGTTCACATTTCAATTGGAGTCTTAATTGGCGAACCACTCACTTGGAATACAGAACAAATAGCCACGCTGAATTACGATATATTTCATAGGCTAGGAGCTGTGACCAGCTTTTTACCCGACTACGGGAAAGCCAAAAGGAAGAGTTATGATTTTAGCAGTCTGTGTATGTATGTGTGTATGTTTGCATCCAATTTTTGTATGAGATTCTGTGTGTACCACCGTAGCGCCTAAACTACTGGACCGACTTTGATGAATGAGGTGTCAATTAATTCTTTGTTACGGTCCGGGTGACATAGGCTACATTTTATATAGGTAAAAATCGAGAAGCGACGTCCGAGCGGCAAAACTAAAATATTATTTAGTTTCGAATAGACATAATAGATGGCGCCACTAGCTACTTGCCCCGCGCTTTCGGCACACTAAATTATTATTTTATATTAAATTAAATTATTAAGCGTGGTCGGGTTTTAGTTTACGAACTTTATCGATATTATATTTACGAACTTCAATACAATTTTATTAGTTCATACAATAAGGCGGTGTCCTCAATCAGCGAACAGAAAGCGGCTGACTATGCGCTGGCTGATTGAGCGGCGTATTGTTTACTCTGCATCTCTCATAGCTTTGGAGGCATTTGGAGCGAACTCTTTGCACTGAACTCATTCAATAAGTTGGCAAGCGAAACGCCGCAAACTGCGTAGGTACATTATGCGCTTTTTGGACACTCCATTTAAAAACTGTAGGGAGGCTAACTGGAAGCAAACACGAATCGTGGAGTTCCGGTTCCCGTTCCCGCTCCCTTTTCCTACCTTTATACTTAAAATATCAAGCAAGGTCGCTATAGTAAATAGTAATCTACCTATAGCTGTAGATATAGATTTCGGGTTTTTCGAAATCCCGTGGGAACTGTGCATTTTTCCAGGATAAAAAGTAGCCTATGTGTTGCCAATGCATGCTACACAGCAAAGTATTGGAATAATGGGTTATGTGAGCGTGATTTACCTAAGAACAGTCAGCGCCCTCTGTGGCGTTTTGGAGGTCTATATCTATTTTAGTTAGGTTACAGGAATACTTTTCCGGGATAAAAAGTTACTTTATGTGTTAAATCAGGGCATAAGCTATCTCCATTCAAAATTTCAGCCAAATCGGTTCAGTAGTTGCGGCGGAGAAGAGGAACAAACATACACACAAACTTAATAACTTAATAACGCCTTTATAACATTAGTGTGATTGTTATTTTCCTCGCTAGAGAGCTCCGATAGCATACGCGTCCGATCGCTGCTAAATTCAAAATGCTTTAAGGGGAGAACTTTACGCACCGCCCCGGCCGGCCGGCTGGAACCGCGCGCCGCGCGTAAAGGCTATGTCCCGCAATTTTTAAATCTGTAATATCTTCGAAAATATTCATTTAAATCATATGCTGTAAAGGGCCATATAGATCTATAATAAATCAACAATGTACTTAAGGTATTTAATTAGATAAGGATTAATGCTGTATTGGTTAAAATCGCTTCTGAAATTAGCCATTATTTGTCGTAAAAAAGTAAATGACAAAAAAAGTTATTGTGGGATATCCATAAGAGATAGACATATACCATCGCGGAGTTTTCTATAGACCTTTTCAATGTGTACAATACTTAGTACATTATATTGATAAATCTCGTAGGGTTCAGCCTGCGTTTGCAATGTAAGCGGAAAAAATTTAATTATTTACGACATCACATTAGAAACCTCAAAAATAACAGTATTTCTCCACAATTTAATGGATGTTATTATACATATAAACCTTCCTCTTGAATCACTCTATCTATTAAAAAAAACCGCATCAAAATCCGTTGCGTAGTTTTAAAGATTTAAGCGTACAAAGGGATATAGGGACATAGGGACAGAGAAAACGACTTTGTTTTATACTATGTAGTGATATATAACGAATAAGCAGGTTACGTGCACCTTATGCTACAAAGTATAACCCGCGGCACGATGATTGAACACTGAAGGAAAGTGGAGGGGGTAAGCTGTTGTACTACATGCGTGACAGTTCCCATACGCAGCTATCCCCTCCACGTTTCCATCAGTGTTCAATCTTACGTGCCGAGACATGTAGTGATTTAATGCTTATTACGTAGTTTATCGACATAGTCTAATGAATCTCGTCGTGACCACGGTCCATGTAACTGAATCGAAATATCAACAAACAAACATACATTTTTATCGTGATATGTACCCATAATTTACATTAGCCTTGCTCCAAATGTGCATTTGCAATAAAAACTCGAATTATGCTATCGCTAATTTGGTTGTGTACAAACTTTCAACTATGACGGAATTAAAACTTGGAAAAAATCGTTCGCTTGAGCGCAGAATTTACGGTGTAGTGCATAATATATTCAGGTTAAAATCACCATGAACAAAATAGCTTTTCCCAGTAATTAAGTAGCGCGGCCCAGTAATTTGTGTGCGAAATCGGGACTTTGTATATTTTTAAATGCCTGTTACCATCCTGTTACACATAGACTGTTACTGTTATCTTAAATACATCTGAATTAGAATGTTATTATGTAACAGTCAAATGAAATTATTGAAATAAAATTACGTAAGATTCAACAAAAAATATTTTTTTATTAGATGATGCTCGCGACTTCGTTTGCGTGGATTTAGGTTTTTTTAAATCCTGTGGGAATTATTTTCTTTTCCGGGATATAAAGTAACCTACGTCCGTCCCCGGGATAAGGTAAGATTTATGATAATTTTTATATGTACCAAATTTCATTAAAATCGGTTAAACTGTTGGGCCATGAAAAGCTAGCAGACAGACGGACAGACACACTTTTGCATTTATAATATTAGTAAGTATGGATTTAAACTTGTGTTAATTTTAAAAGATAATGACTGGATTGTACCTATGCAAAATTCAATATTGGAAAGCAATTGAATACGATGCAAATATTTCGGCGTTCCTGATTATTTAGGTGTTCACTGAAACTGTATATTTAATGATTTGTGATCGCTAAAGCTTACAAATTGAATTAAATCAGGTTGAACCAACGCGTGCGTTATTGCATCACACCGATTTATTAGACCGGTGTTAGTGTTTATTTATTATGTATTATACAATAATAGAGTATTAGAGTACAATATTGTTAGTAGAATAATAATTATGTATGTACATAATAATGTAATCTAAATTATGACAATGTGGCTAATTTTGTTGTACACAATCTCTAAACTTAAACTAACTTGACGAGTTTAAAACTAGTGCTACCCTTTTCCGCAGAGAGAATTGTGAAATAGATGGGGATATATTATTTAGCCCTGTCATTTGAGTTTAAGTTTAGAGATTGTTGTACAACAGAATTAGCCACATTGTGTGATCAAAGATGTAAAGCTAACTAGACAAAAGACTAGATTGTCTTCCATTTCTTTTGCATTCAAAGTGTACACTAAAATGAACGACAAATTAGGTATAAGTAGTTAGTTTATTTAATAATTTTAATATTGCACTTTTTTATTACCGTAATTGTAACTGATAGCCAGTTGAAATTTTAACAGAGTACGCGTTACTAAAGTGTTTATCACGGCAAATAATAAACAAAAAACTTAAATTCAAACCTAATGTTCCCAAAGATAATACATATTTTTTACATCTTTATTGGTCAGATTGTAAAACTAAGGTCTGTCATGTTGAATTGTTGGTCAGGCGCTACCATTTTACCGCCTTGTTTTATCGTCTTGATCTTATCTTATTATTTCCTAGAAGAATTGATATGTGTGGTCGTACGGAAACCTTTGTGCTCGAGTCCGATGCTGAAACTTCCGAATTCCTCTCTGGAACTTTCGAATTCCGCGCTGAAACTTTCGAATTTCACGCTGAAACTTTCCTTACAAAACGTCTCATTCGTAGCGCCGATTACGGATTTTCACTCTATATTGAATGTAGAGAGAAGTAAAAGTAGAGAGAAAGTCATCATCATCATCATCGGCGCTACATCCCTTTGTGGGCCCGGGCCGGCTCAAGGCGATTCTTCCACCGGTCTCTATCTTTAGCGATCGTTTTCCAGTTCTTTAAACCAATCCGCTTGGCGTCTTGGTTTACTCCATCTATCCATCGAAGCTTTGGCCGAACAATGTTCCTGCGTCCATCTGGGAGCGACGCCATTAGTTTTTTTGACGGGCGATGGTCATCCATTTGCTCTACATGTCCAGCCCATTGCAATCTTGAGATTTTAATGTGCCGGACAACGTTTGGCTCATTGAACATGTTATAGAGCTCGAAGTTATACCTAATGCGCCACATCCCATTAACCTGTACTGCACCGTAGATTGATCTCAAAGAGAGAAAGTGACTAACCTTAATCCCGTAACTGGATTCCTCGTAAATAATGGACACGTAGCTCCAGCCCAGCTTCGTCACGATCTTGACCATGGCTCGCACCTATGTACGTCGAACACAAAATATACATGTAAATAACTATAACATTATAATACAAGTGTAAATTAAAAATTTAAAAAACCCCCGACATTCGCCATTTTGTAGCGGCGGCCATCTTGAATTTGCAATAGTGCTTTTCTACTAGTCAAGCCCTTTCATTTGATACCCATATTATGGGAGTTGTGAAAATTATGTAATCCGCCATTTTGTAGCGGCGGACATCTTGGACCGACTTTCATCAAACATAGCTAACAACACTCTCGACTAATTCAGCAGCATTAACAAGCAGCAGTAACAAGCATTAGCAGTTCAACTATTATTAATATTATTTATTATTAGATCAAAGAAATTGAATATTATTGTCTACTTAAATAGGAAATAATAATAAATACCTGGTGCATGTCAGACGGTATTGTCCTCGTGAAGTATTCGAAACGGGCCTTGTTGGACAGTTCCGGAGACGTGGAGAAGAAAGAGACCTGATGATGAAAAACATTTAATTAGAACCATTAAAATCTAGTCGTATATAAATTCTTGGTGACACAAAGGCAGTCATTGCTTTTCGTTTTAGGAGCCTGTTTGGAGTAAATTAAAGGAATCTACTTGCGTTCTAGTCGTGCTTTAGGGCCGCATATCGTAACTTCAGTCACGCAGCCATCCCTACGGATCGTGGTTCCCTGGGGAACTAAATGAACGTGAATCGAGCACGGTTCGGATTATGTTTATTTTCCCCTCTTGTTTCCCGTTTCGTGTTTTTCGCGGAATTAATTGACGTTTCTTACGTGTAATGAACTAATGAGTCCCGAATACTATTTAGAGTTCTCGAACCTTACAAACAATTGATGTTAGTATTCACCTGTGGAATTTTGAAGAGCCTGAGCAGGTTGGCCACTTGCACTGATGTGACGCTGGAGGCGGCGCCCACCACGCCGGATATCACCTTCCGCACGGCGGTCGCGTTGCACGCATACTCCGCGTCATCTATGTTGCTAATAGAACCTGTTAACACACAGACAAAACCATTCAAAGCTCTCTCTCTCTCTCTCTGTCTCTCTGTGTTTAGGTTCGTGACCCTTTTTTGTTAATTTCATGATGATATGAGTATTCTTGAGATAATAATCCGGTGAGTTCGTAAATCGAATTCAACTCAACAGAGTACGAGATTTAGTGCCTGTTTCATCACCTTCTGATATGTATTAGATAGCTATCTACAACTTTTGTCTTTGTCACTTGACATAAAGTAAGAAAGTGACAAAACTTACGTTTAGGCTATCCAACACTTATCAGAAGGTGGTGAAACAGGCCGTTAGAGTCTTGTGCCTGCTCTACACAATGGGCCATCGCTGGCCTATCAAATCATCGCTGAGATGGCTATGCGATGGTTGCAACGCATCTACACAATGGCTACGTTCAGTGTTCATTGGTAGTTGTGACAAGACGCAAAAGGTATCACCGCTGCGTCAATATATTATAATCTATTATTATTATCTATTTATCACCTTCGAGCAAACACTGAGTAGTGGGCCACGTTTAGATACATACTCCCATCACTGGCCCACTATCCTTTGATGTGTAGCTAAAAAACCGACACCGACATCATCCCAATACCAACGCACGTGCCATAAGCTATCAGACGCCACTACAACCTCTACACAATGGCCCATCACAGTGGGCTATCGCAATGGCCTATTGTGTAGAGCAGCCTTATAAGGAGAATCGAAGTATCTCGCTTAACTACTGAGTCAAGAAACTCAAGAAATTTTACACATAATACCCCGTGCTACCGTGCTACGAGAGAATTTTTATAAATCCAACCCAAAGCCGAGGCGACCAGTTAAATTATTAAAAAGTAAACAAGGACACCGTAAAAAGAATTCAAAATAAGGTTGATCTAACTCAAACAACTTCTAAATTGATTACTTAACGAGGAATTTAATTCGGGACCTTTTTGTTAGGGAAATAACTAGAGCCGGAGATGTTATTGAGGGGATAAACAGAATTTCGAATGAGTGTCAATAAGCCGCGGGATAAACTATTTATCATGTTCTCAAGTAATCCGTTTGGCTTCGGGTCTGTTAAGGCAAAGCCTGTACTTTTTATCTTGGAAAAATCCACAGTTCCCACGGGATTTTGAAAAAGCCGAAATCTATAGCTATAGGTAGATTAAGTACGGGTTCGATCCCGGGCACGCACCTCTAACTTTTCGGAGTTATGTGCGTTTTAAGTATTTAAATATCCCTTGCTTTAACGGTGAAGGAAAACATCGTGAGGAAACCTGCATGCCTGAGAGTTCTCCATAACGTTCTCAAAGGTGTGTGAAGTCTGCCAATCCGCTTGGCCAGCGTGGTAGACTATGGCCAAAACCCTTCTCACTCTGAGAGGAGACCCGTGCTCTGTAGTGAGCCGGTAATGGGTTGATCAGGACAGGAGGACAGGACAGATTAAGAACTATAGCAAACTTCCTTGAAAATAGATATAAAGGTTGGAAAAGGGAGCGGGACCGGGAACGGAAAATACACGATTCGCTCGGATTTTGTGAAAAACCGAAATTCACGCGGGCGAAGCCGCGGGTAAAAGCTAGTGTATGTATGTATGTGTGTATGTTTGTAACTCTTTAACGCTTCAAACACTAAACTAGACTAACACTAAACTAGACGCACTAAACACTAAAAAGAACTAAACCGATTTGGCTGTAATTTGGAATGGAGATTGATTATACCCTGAATTAACAAATAGGCTAAATAATAGAGTTCCCAATGGATTTTCCCACGCGGACGAAGTCGCGGCCATCGGCTAGTAATAATATAGTGAAACCTCCGTGAAACATAAGATACTTGTACTATGAGAAATATTTACCTTTGATAAAGTCGACAGCCATTTCCAAGCCGTAAGTATCTCTATCACAATCATCGAGGATATGGGCACCAATCTTGACACCGGGTATCAACTTTAGCTTATTATTTATTATATCTAACGTATACAGCATAGTTTCCACTGCCTGGACACCCCCTTGAGGCATGACTGGACCACATGTCATGTTATCTGACCTTTCATGTACCATCATCAGACCACCCAGTACCAAATCACCTTCGATGACCGCCTCCCGCTTAATAGGCCAGTGCTGATACTTCTTCTCTTTGAGTTCTCCAAAATCTCTGGACGTATTGAACCACTCATTCTGCCTGTCTTCAAGAGCAGCCATATCATAGCTAACTAAATTCCTATCAAACAACGTCTTCTCTCTATAACTGTCTATAGGAACATTAAATCTATCAATTAGATGTTCTAGTACAGGCTCTCTATCGATTAAGGGTCCGATGGATGGTTCGTTTTGCTTATGCTTGTGTCTGTGGTGGTGTCTTGTACTCGGATTTTGATGGAGCTCTTCTAAATGGTTGCCGTGTTTCATTTCTGAGTGTTGCAGTATAAGAAGCAGAGTAGCAGTTCCCAACCAGGTCTGGTCTCGACGCATGTTAGTGATTGTCTCATGCCATGATTAGCGAATATCTTTTCCATGTTATCGACTTGTATCCATTCATTTTTATCTGAAACAAAAATAATATAAGGCTTAATAATTATTTGGTGCAGTCGTGAGCGGGGCTCGGAAACGGGAAATTTTCAATCTGGTGTCGGCAATGAACACAGGTATCGGAATTTTCAGTTGCGGATTCGTGTATTTTGTCAGATTCTCGTAAAAATAAGTAGTACAATGTTACGCGAGTTTTACATACGATTTTGGGCGTTTTATGTAAATATTATTACAAAAATCTAACAAATCGATATTGAATATATATTAGCTATATCACAGTGCAGTGCATTATTGCTTGTGTAACAGAGTGTCCAGATAAATAATGCGACAATTTATAACAATTTTATGATTGTACAGAACTACAGATATTGTGTGGATAGTTTAACATAAGTTGTATCCATTTATCAACACAGGTATTTTAATATACATTTACATAATCCAATAGTTATTGATTTTCAAAATATTATTCCGTACGCACGATCAGCACGATGAATATGTATAATCAGTTCTAAAACAGACACAATGTTGTTAGGTTAATTAGGATAATTCACAGGATGATTAATTTAGACTAGAATAGCTATTATTGGAGATTATAGCCGTGCGCCAAAAACACTAATCTAATCTCTGATAATAGCTAATAAACGGTCCAATGTGCCAAATAAATAAAACTAAAGTTTCTCTGTGTGATTTCGAAATATCTACCTCGAATTACTTAGCTTAATAAATAATTACCCAATTGAACAAATTGGATCATGCTAACGCAGACGTTTTTAAATGTATAAGACTGTCTGTCTGAATCGATTTTGAATGGATTTACACCAACAAATAGATGATTACATAAAGAGTAACTTTAGTTACTTTTTATCCTCGAAGTATTTAGGGTTCCTCCATAAAAACTAGAAACCGTTAATTTAAGGGTCAACATAAATACATAGGTTAATAAATTTCCACGCCCTAACCGTGGCACATAATATGGCATAGAAGAGTTATTAATTGTTTAAATACACTTAATTTACAAGTAGGTACTTTTGAATTGTCTATTGAATCTGCCACTGGTTCGGAATGTCGGCACATATAGACGAAAATAGGTTACTTTAAATATATCTCGGTAAATCAAAGAATTTAAACGGGGTTTAAAAAATCCAAATACACGCGGTCGAAGTCGCATGCATCAGCTAGTTTCATAATAAAATAGATTGTGAAATTAAACATTTAGATTAAGTGAGTCATTAATTTTCAAATTACATAATATAAATTGTTTATTAATAGTTCAACATCAGTGGTGTTCAGTATATGAAGGTTATTTGGAGGACAGATAATTTGAAAACCTAGACTAGCTATTAGTAGAGATAACATAATTATAATAGCTATTATAGTTTGCTTATCGTCGATTTTACGGGCCACTGTGCAAACAAGGGAATTAGGTAATCTAATGTTCATATTAATTTGTAACATTGGAAGTCTTGCTAGATGGTTTCTAATAGAATCATTTATAAATTGTCGAAAATAATAGTCGAGACAGCCTACCCAGTTGAAACTTTTAACTTATTTAACACTTAGCTTAGTTCGCAGTGTGACCTGCTTATCACTACATAGTATAAAACAAAGTCGCTTTCTCTGTCCCTATATCCCTATGTCCCTATGTCCCTATGTATGCTTAAATCTTTAAAACTACGCAACGGATTTTGATGCGGTTTTTTTTAATAGATAATAGAGTGATTCAAGAGGAAGGTTTATAAGTAGAAAAATTGGACCCGATAGGTGGTGCTAATAGCGGGCAGGACGACGTCTGCCGGGTCCGCTAGTAAAATATAAAGAGAACTGAATTGAGATATGAGGACGACGGAAATAGCTTGGTCGATTGTAAGCGGACAAGTCTAGCCAAATATTAGTATAGTCAAACAGACAACACTTTAAGTAGAGTCTCTCTATTTTTATTCAATTTACATTGATTTACCATAAATCAAACGTTTCAAATCTGTTGCACAAAAATATTAAGGGGCTACGAAAATGCTGAATATTTATTAGCAAAAATGTATGTTTAATACAGTCCTGTGTACCAAGCAAGAGATGGCACTGATGGAAGTTGGCCGCGGAATGAGCCAAAAATTAAATTGTATCGTTGTAAAAAAAAATAAGAAGTTTCATGCTGATTTTGAGAACTGTAATATCTACATAAGCAAAGAAAAGGAATCAAAAATCCAATAATTAACGTTTCCGAATAAAATATGCTCCGTTTTTGGAGCAGTAAGTATTTTGACAAACTTTTTATCGAGAATTTTATTCAATCATTCTTTTTTATATTCCACAGCGTATATAGATTGAGACCCAAAAGCTATTCAAATATGAAAGCTATTGTCCGTGTTAAATTCTGAAAATACCCCGTTAAATGTTTATAACTTCATACAAGTAACATCGTCGCTTATAATATGACCCTCTTTTATCATAAAGCATAAAGCAAACAATACAATACTCTCACAATGGCGTAATGAAAGCGATTTGGTCGGATAAGCGGCCGCCTTCCACTTACACTGAGAGACGGTCGTAACATCTGTACATCAAATTCTTATCGTATTTTATCTTTACAAAACACATTGAAATAAACAAACGGGGCCAAGAACTACGGCTTAAAGTATAGGTATTCATAACCCGACTATGTCCGAGTAAAAGTCTCGATTTTCTGCAAAAATATGAAAAGGTTTTTGTATACACTCCCGTGTACCGATTTACAAATGAATGTACCTACCTATCGTCGCTGATAGTGCAAAGCTGCGTAACTTATAACAGTAGGTATGGCAAACTTTACAGGAGAGCCAAAAAACTATCACACTTTGCAGTTGTGCATTGTAGAGTCTACATCTCCTGAGGATGGTTCGGTGTCGGAGCGAAACGATCGTTGAGTTTATTTTGGTTGTAGATTTGTGTGGTGTTACTTGATGGTGATGCTTGGGGTCTGTTTGGTTGCTTATTTTTCCTGTATATTTAACAGCAGGAGGGATGACAGGGCATAGCACATGCTGCTTGTTGTACCATGCTTTGACTGTTTTGCGGATTAGGTATAGCTTAATAATTTTGACTTTTCATCATATATTATGGATTTCCGCAAAGTAATGCCTGTTTCTATTCAACACATATCTGTTAGCTAGAGTCTGCCTTTGTTGAGAGCATCATTACTATGGATCTTATACGGTAATGTGCCATCTCCTTTGAAAGTAGTTTATTGAATCTGCAATACGAATAATCTCCCAATATATGCTCTTAATCGTTTCGATCCTTGCAATGAAAGCCGACGCGACGTCGCGTCGTCTAAATCTCTCCTAATAAGGATTAACATACAAACCATATTCCTGAACGAAAGGCATTGTAATCTTATTTGCGGCGGCATTACTTACCTTAATCTGCGCTGAATACGAACAGCTTCTGAAGATACTTCCTCTTATAATCTATACTATCTGGTATCGTTATTTTGTGTGCGTGGATTTAGGGTTTTATAAAAATCTATTGAGAACTCTTCGATTTTCCCGAATAAGACATATCCTTGGTTTCTGGGATGCAAGGCTTTGTACCAAAGATCGCAGATCCATAAAAATTAAGCTTGAATTTATTGAGCAAAAAGCCCATAATCCAACTAATATTCTGCAAAAGTGTTTGTTATTTTGTTAGTCTGTTCGTTTGTCCTTCAGTCAATATGATTTTTGGATAAATACAGTCGAGGATCTGGTAAATGATATAAGATACTTTTTATACCAGGAAAACAAAGGATTTCTGTGATATTTTTAAAAACCACGCAGGAAGAATTAAGTTAAGTAAATTGTTTAAAAAATTACATAATTTTAGTTTATGCTCTAGGTACTACTAATTTGAATAAAGACTCGGCATGGCTGCGTTGTTTTTTAGAAAAACTGAAATATTATGCTATTTGTTTCGGAACAAGAGACTCATCTTTTTTCACAGTGAGAGTAATTTTATATTTTTGTTCAGATTGTAAATAATTTATTTTTCAACACCATTTCATAGATATATGTACGAACGACGTATTGTAGTTATTTCACGGTTGTAAGAACTTGAAGTCGGACTATTGCGACAGAATAGTGCACAGTCAGCCCCAGGTGTATAAGTGGCCCAAATTCCACCTATGTGGCCAAAGTCAATCTCACCTGCACGCGGTGCACCCTGCCAATATGCTAACGAGGCCCTGATACTCTCAGTTCCCTCTACGGGTCGTTGTGCCTGATACCACACAACTTAATCTGGATGGTATCACCGCTTTGTGGTAGGATTCTACCCCGAATCCGCCTGGCTAGCGACCACACTTCAGCCGTAATCTGCCGCGAAGCATCCGTGTGTTCCGGCAGCGAGCTGAAGAGTCAGTCCCCTTCCTCAAAAGCCGGCAACACATTAGTGGTTCCTCAGGTGCTGCTAATGTTCATGGGCGGCGGTAATCACTTAACATCAGGTGACCCGCTTGCTCGGTTGCTCGCTATTCCTATAAAAAAAAAGGTAATGACCAAGAAGATTTACTCTATATACACTGGAGACTGCGCCTTAAACATTTTAGTGAAGACAAGTTCATTCCCCTTAGTAATATTTTTCTATACCTCACACTCTATTTAAGTAGGGTGAGAACGAGACAAAAAATAACAGAGACATGTTGAAGTCACTTTGCTTTTGTTGTTGTTTTGGTTTGATTTCAAATTCCAGTATCTATACAGTATAATTTTCTTTGTAGTGACATTTTTATCGTTTCATTGTTTCATCGTTTCGTTTCTTTGCTTCGTTTTCATCATTGTGTGTGTCTTCATCTTCACCCGCTATTGGTTGTGTTGCTTGCGCGTCGTGGTGGTTTCGCCATCAATTTAAAATAAGACCTGTATTTCATTGGTGTATACAATCGTTTTTATTCGGGGTAGAAAAACCCTCGACGTAACTTATAAGTTATATCAGTGGTAGTACTCTGTGTTTTCACCCTTATCACAGATTCTATGCTTACATAGGCAGAACAAACATTCACAAGAAATTTTAATATTACAGTAGTTCTGACGGTCCCAAGAAAATAATATTATCTTTTGTTTTATTTCATATATGAGTAGGTATTCGTATCGTCTTTAGAGATCAAACAAGCGATATATATTTGCAAAAGGAAATTGCAATTCTATTGTGTGATGAACGGTAATGTAGAACTCGTATACACTTGCACGTGGATATAGATCGGGCACGATCTGTCTATGATATGTTCTCATCGATATCGATTAATACCCACTGAGAAGGTAGAGAAGAACCTTCGAGGTCGATCGAGAATGATCGATTGAATTATTGACACAAAACTAGACAATACAATTCGTTTTGTCGATCGAGTGCGAATTGCGAAAACACTAAAATGCCACGACCGATTGACCATACACGATCGAGCTGGTGGTACTGCACCTTTAGGGACACTGGTCTTATGACTTGTGTCTAATCTAAGTTGTTATACTACAACCTAGAAGGATATAACCTACAGAATTTGCGCTCCAAACAAAACGTTGAAGCAAATAAATTTGGCCCCGAAAAGGTCTGGAGTTCTTTGTCTCGTTCTCACCTACTTAAATAGAGTGTGTGAGGTACAGAAAAACTAGAGAGAAAAATAGCCCAGTTGAATGACCTTATCTTCACTACAATATTTAAAGCGCAAGTTCCAGTGGTATATCTATCTATCTATCTTCTATCTATATCTATAATATAATAAAACTGCAACAGATCCAATTCTGTACATTGAAGATATTTTGAAAATTTTTATTGGAGGGCACTCTATAATCGATACTGAAGCCAAAACTGCCATTTTTTTCATTTTTGTCTGTCTGTCTGTCTGTCTTTCTGTCTGTCTGTCTGTCTGTCTGTCTGTATCTTGGCCGCGCATCACGCCGAAACTACTGAATGGATTCGAATGAAACTTGGTACGATTTGAGTTTATACTCCGAGGTAGGACATAGGATACTTTTTATCCCGAAATTCAGCACGGTTCCCTTGGGAGAGGGGATGAAAGTTAAAACGTGTATTTAGCTGTAATTCATTAACGCGTTGTTCGATTTCACTCATTCTTTTTTTGTTAGAAAGGTAGTACTTTATGTATTGTCCCGTAAATATTTCAAGGTCATAGGTTTTTTAGTTTAGAAATGACAGACATTACAATCCTCAGTATTGGGTTCAAATAACTTGGGACCCGGATCTTTAAACGTACGGCTTATTTTAAACTGGTGTGCGTTTAAATTTATGTTTGTCGGTCTGTCTATTTATTCCAGCTAATCTCCGAAACAGCTGGATCGATTTTAATGGAACTTTCAATGTTATAAGGAGTAACTTAGGCTACATTTAGTTTAGGTATATAAAAGAATTATGGGATCCGATCCGATCCTATATAAAAACCTATATCCACGCGAACGAAGTTGCGGGGGTCAGCTAGTAGAATATATACTTAAAACCTTCTTGACTATAATGATAAATGACAGCTACATTGCAGCTTTAGTTTGAAAGATTTCTCGTATTTTACTTGAGAATTTTGAAAAAATCTGTTGGATATAGCCTCAACGATAAAATAATCCTATCAAAAAGCTGAATAGACGACAGTGGTTGATTAATAGAATCCATAATTATTTACTCGTTGCTGCAATTTAGATTTTAACATTTTTCAAATATCGTTTACGCGACGATGAAGAGTAATTTATTGGCTGGGCTGTTCATACTTATTATGTGAGAGCGAGACAGAACTTTGCGTCTGTTGGGTCTCCAAGATATCTCATGGATCTTTTTAAATAAGTCTAAACTTTACAGGACCCTTTTAAAGATTTAATTTTTGTATTTGGTGTGTAGAATCACTAAAACTGTTGTCCTTACGGAAATATCATTTATCAACACGTCGCGAGAGAGATGTCGCAATAAACGTGTGTTACTTGAACGCTGTTCTGCACTAATGTATGTATTATTATGTCAACATATTGTTTGTTATACAGGATGTTTTTGCATAAAGCTTTTCTGTCTAGAAATTCTCAGTAACAGTCGTCGTGGCAACCGGAGTTATTACACCCCCGTGTCTCCGAGAGCACGTAAATCATTCGTGCTTCACCCAGATCTCTATCTGTATGTGTCTCTGTGTGGATTTCTAGTCTTATCGGACTATGAGAGTGAGTATATAGTATATAGCCTGTATTAGCGCCGCACTTGTGCACTGTCGTGCAATATATCTTCTGCGTTAGTAATAATCTTCGTTGAGATTAGAATCTGTGGCCGAAATTCGGTCAAGAGAACATTATTTATTAACTCTCAGACGAATACAATTTTCCCCAAAGTTATACGTACACTTTATCAATGGAAAAACATTTAAGGCTTGGGCCAATAGGATACGGAACGGCCATTGCACGGTAGGATTTATTTGTGCGCGCGGACTTGTAAATCTGTGGCTTTGGTTTGTGGGCCAGTGACGTCTGTGTACCTATTGACACGAACACAATATAGTCACTGTGTCTTTACAAACATCAAGTACACATATATCGCCGCACGCATAAGCAACTTGCATATGCTTTCTGTACGCATGTGTGGTTTATAATACATGGAACTGTTACAGTATGAAGTTGAACACTGGAGAACGCGATGCGGCGTGCAAGTTCAGAATAGCGGCTCCCACGCGCTTCACAGTGTATATGCTTGATTTTTTCATATTGAATAAGTAGATATAATTTAAACTGTATTTTTTGTGAATACGTAGTATGTTTGAATGTTAAGAAAAGAACGACGGACATTAACGAGCACAGTTCTACCGCTTTTATCGGTAACAACGATGTGCAGATGTAATTTTTAATTTAATTTTCAACCGATCGTAATCAATTTACACAATGAAAAAAAATTAGTATGTAGTAGTAAGAGATGTTGGTGTTGCAACAAATGTCTTCATGCACTTCCTTCCAGTTTCTACAAGCAGCCGGTGTGGACACGCTGCGATCGTACGTATCTGCCGCCACGCGATGTATGTGACCAAGTCTTTAGCACGCCCCCATTGCCCCCCAAGATTCTTGGGGAAACAATAACTCACCTGGAAGCGCGAGTGGTAACCGCGGGGGGTCGGGGAAGTGTGCGAGCGGAAATAATCTAGAATTTATTACCTGACCAAACAATTTGTGACCCAATTTCGTGCGTGATAAAGTTTGTATTAGTTCAACGAATCTTTTTTATACGGCTTTGCGAAGCGTGATATTAAGTTAAAGAGTGATTTTGTATATAATCAGTTATCACTTTACTAACTGAGTTCCCTCGGGAATATATAATAAAATCGGACAAGTGCGAATCGGGCCTTGCTCTGTTAGGATTCCGTTTATACTACCAAATAAAAATGTTCGTTTGTTTTGGTCACAGCTTACGTAAACTAAGTCACTACTACTACTATAGTAAGTATTTGGCAGATAATAAACACAAATTCCAAATTCTGAACTAGTTAGATAGATTAGTTTTTTAATTAAATATACCAAAAATGTTCTAAAACTGACAAGTTTGATTCCGCCCGATTTGTTAGTTTTTGAACATAGAAAAGAGTAAAAAATATAATTTTTTTCAAAGAAAAATGAACCGACTTCAATCGAATCGAACTAAAAAGTTTAAAATAATTTTTTATTCATTTAGATTGACGATTAAACTACCTAACTCAAATGATATATAATTTTTTGAAGTCGGCGCTAAATGACTTCAAGTTAACTTCAAGTCGAACATGTGCCCCCCGCGTCCCGGACAGCCTCACCCCCACCGCGACTTTTACGATTATGTTTCACCGCGCTTTATTAGATATTATTCTGATTTTACTTACACGAATTGAATGTGGTTTGGCGCCGACTCCAAAAAATTATATATCATTTGAGTTAGGTAGTTTAATCGTCAATCTAAATGAATAAAAAATTATTTTAAACTTTTTAGTTCGATTCGATTGAAGTCGGTTCATTTTTCTTTGAAAAAAATTATTTTATGCTTTTTAGTGATTTTTTTTCTTTATACATATTAGGTAATAATAATAATAATATTAAATATCCTGTGACATATACATTTTATGTGTCATACTATAGGTGAGTGGTTTTATAATGTTCTAACCCAACCTAACCTAACTTCTGATCTATACGCGACTAGTTTCACACCCTTGCGGTTTGGCTTTGTATAGAATGGAAATACACGTAACCATGCACAAACTCCAAGGAATCACTCTATATGCAGCTGTACCGACTTCGGCCCAAAACTTTTTGCAAAAGGTCAATGTTACGTAGGCGTAGCACTGTAGCAGAGTGAAGTCTTTGGACAGAATAGCTATATCAGACTTCAGCAATAGGTCTGGCAATCTCAGAGAACATATTAGTGACATATGTATTATGTGTACATTTATGCTTATAACTTCGTACGTAAGAATGATAACTCGATGTGTTATATACTAAAACCTTCTTGAAAGTATGTAGATAACGATAGTGAAACAATCATCAAAATCGGTTTATTAGTTGCGGAGATAATCGCGAACATACTTACATACATACATACATACATACATACATACATACATACGGGTCGAATACAGAACCTCCTTTTTTTGAAGTCGGTTAATAATACATTTGTAGTTGTCATTCAATGAACTCTAGACAATAACACTCCACATGACCTCTGAAAAATAATTGAATTGAATTTCTACTTCGATTTGGTTGGTTTCGAGTCAACACTTTACACCAAATAACCCAATTTCAGGTCAGTACCTACCGTTCCTTGTTCCATCTATGAGCTATACCTAATAACATTAAGGAACATCATTTTATCCTTTGGTTACGAAACCCTAATAAATGCTTAAGACCACCGTATAAAGAGAGTGAGTCGTTTAGAATAGGTACCACATAAAACTGAATTAAAAAGGTCGAAAGTCAAAATTACCGGCATTCCAGCACAAAGAGCTCAAACCGCGTAAACAGGAAGTCCGCTCATGAATATTTTGAGCTCGCAACCACTCCGTGGCATTACACACGTAAATCGGAAACAACTTAACATTTACAAGATGCAGCAACTGGCACGATGCTCTAGCTCAAAACTATTTACCAAATAGGTTTATTAAGGCTGCTCTCCTCACGCGCTTCTTCATACAAACGTATTACGCCTATTATTCTAATATTTGTCGCAATAGATCTAAAGTGAAGCCAGATATCAATTTATATCTCCATTATCTATGCCATAAAATAAAAAAAATTGTAAAATTATATTTATTTTGAAAGTTATGACGCTTGAAAAATCACTATTTTTGGGCAAATTTTGAGGCAACTTCGTGCGTAAATAAACTATATAAGAAACTATAAAGTTGAAAAACGACCAAAGTCATATCATACGTTACTTCATAATAATTTCAAATGTCTTTAGTTTATGTAAAAAATTGCCAAATATTTGCTAAAATAGGCGTAATTCCAAACCTAGATTTGCATCTTTTTACTTTGCCGTTTTTCACTAAAAATCATGATATCTCAAGCAAAATTTATTTATTTAATTAATTAATTATTTATTTATTTATATATTTTTAGTACTCTTCTTTACTGAAACCTTCTCGCTCTCTAAATGCAGAAATCATTGTTTTAGACTCCACCCACCAACGATTTGTCGCTGCCATGTAGAGGGCTCTTAAAGTACTCTATTACTCTAGTAAAGTACTCTAGTAAATTTCAGCGAATAATTTCTTAAATAGGTACATTATCACCACCACAACCGCTATAGTCTTATAACGTCCCACTGCACTGCGTCCCACGTCATATTATTGTATAGGGTATACAGTATTTAGTAGTTCGTATAATGAAATTGCCGGATTGGATATAGACATTTTTGATCCTATAGATTCTCGTTATTTGTTAATAAAATAAGTAAAATAATAAAGTGAAAAAGTATTCATGTAATCCAATATTGTTACATGGACTTTCCCATTTTACTCACATATGTAATTAATAGTTAGGCCACTGTTGTACTAAGTACTAAGTGTAGTCATATAAGTCATATTGTCTATTTAAGTTGTTGTGCTAAGTATTTATATTATTGTGTACATAATACATATTATAGTATTAAACTACGCGTACTCGAAACCATGTTAGCCATGTTGTGCGACCCTCTAGGGTTACAATAAGATCAAAATATTATAGTGAATTAAGACTTAGGTTAGAATTATAATATACTGTAATCTGTTTTGGTTGCCGAAATAAATAAATAAATAAATTTACTCAGAGGCATCTTTAGCCCATGTAGTGCCCGTGTGCTATCATTATCCTAACGCCCTTTAGTAAGCGTGCGGTAATAGGTACAAATAGGAAAGTGCCGAGGCCCGGCGCTCCCACACTGCTGAGCCCATGTGCAACGCACACCCTGCACCATATAGGTAAAGCTGCCTTTGTGTTTATTCACAACATATTGTACTTTTATTAATTTTTATATTAATGCATTGTGTAAGGTAGGCTCGGCATGGACCCCAGCGTTAATTCTCCGGACCCCTTAGTGGTCTTGGATCACAGGTTAAGCAACCCTTGCTTACACAAACAAACATACACACCATCTGCTCTCTTGGCACGCTTCCATCTCATCACCTCGGCTCGCCGCGTACGTGCAAAATCTACTATCAATTTCCTACTGCGGTATCTGTATATACGCCAAAATCCAAAGTTATTTCATGTAGGCGTACTTGTTGCTTTCGTGATATTTTAAGTCAAGACTCTAAACTCCGGTTCGAAAAGCGACTAGTGGCGCCTTCTGTTATATCTATCCGAAACTAACTTAATATCCTTGCCATCACAGTTAAATGTTCACATACATAATATATAGACTGCTAAAATCATAACCCTTCCTTTTGGCTTTACCATATTGAGTTATAAACAAATAAAATCCCGAGAAAAAGTAGCTAAACAACTCGTTTGCATATTTTATTGAGAGAGAAAGCCGCAAAGTAAACAGCGGCATATTTCCGAACGGCCCAAAAAAAATCCATAAACGATATAATCGCGCATTCATCACGGAATCACTATCTAAACTCAAAATCGATTGAGGGCGCGAACAAATAAATCGCCAGTGCGCCGGATGCTCGCACATTTATTTTCATTTTATCTTGTATTTTGTGCTTCGGGTAGTAAAATTGCTTTTTGGTTGTTAACTTTTGCAATTTATGCGTTACTAGCTTTTGCCCGCGGCTTCGCAAGTGTGAATTTCGGTTTTTCACAAATCCCGAGGGAATCGTGGATTTCCGGTTCTTGTTCACGCTCCCATTTGAACCTTACCTACTTTCAAGGAAGTTTGCTATAGTACTTAATCTACCTAAATAGAAAATAGCCTATGTGTTAAGTCAGGGCATAATCTATCTCCATTCACAGCCAAATCGGTTCCATAGGTAGTTGCGGCGTTAAAGAGTAAAAAACATACACATACACACACCCACCCACATACACACACACAAACTTTCGCCTTTATAATACTAGTGTGACGAGGCGGCCGGTGGGAGAATTCAGCTGGAAAACTGCGCCAGGACTTCGATTCGAAAAGGCCGGTAAACACCGAGTGTGTCCTTATGTAATGACCACAGAAATCAAACTAAATGCTGTGTACGCATGACCTTGTCGCCGTGCTGAGGACGCGGACGTCACAAGCGCAACGATTTGTGAGGTAAGCGAACGATGCGATGCATTTGCAACCTTAACTCGCCAATCCTACGGCTTAATTCTGTCCGCACAGCATTGAGCGTAAATGTGTTTACGTGATTGCGTAGAACTATGTTTGTGTATGCAGTAAGGCGGCGACATACGTTCTGTATAGTTTGAAGTTGTACACAGCAGTTCTAATGCCTTAATATTAGGATTTCTGTGGTAATTATGTGAATGAAGCAGAAACCTGGACACTAATTAATTTGTATACCCATATAATATATCCCATATAGTATAGTCACTGCGGCCAATTCTGCATACTTACTATAACTCAAGGGATTGGAACTAAGGTAAGTGAAAATATTCTAACGTAAAGATTTTAGGTATGTACCTACCTACTCTTTGAATATTCTCGGGGGAAATATTTTATTATACACTTTCAAGAATGTTTTTCTAAGATTTATGAGAGTCATGTAAGATACTCGCATGCTACCTACTCTTAAGTAAAACTATGAGCAGAAAAGCTTAGGGAGAGTTATTACAAACATTTCGCACTAAGATGTTCGACGATGTATGAAGCCGAGCGTCTCATAGCTTCAGGATTTACGATGTCTTGGGTTTGCTTAACTTTTGTCAGATGGTGAAATCACAGACGGTATTTTATATTTCTATATAGATTTATAAAAGTTTCAGCCGGAATACATCCGATGTTGGAAATACTCGTAGGTCCAACCCTTCGATTAATGACTCTCGTAGATAATCAAAGGTCCAACCTTACAAAAGTAAGGTTCGCTACAGGACACGATCTTGTACCACTTGTATCCAACTGGACAGCTCCCGCTCCAGTTCATATTATCATATTTCAATATCAACCATATTTCATAACATCATATTTTAATATATTATGCTTTCACGTCTACACCGCTGCACCAATTTTGACGAAATTTGGTACGGAGATAGACTACAGCTTGGAAACGAACATAGGCTATTTTTTGATGATGATTTTGCTGATTTTGCTGCAGATACGCTGATGATTTCACGGGCATCCGCTAGTAGGTATTCAATAAATTTACGAAATGATGTCAATGAAGTAGGCATTATTATTTCCAACGAAACCATACTTGTACGGAATCAAAAAACGTACACACAATATATTATTTTAATATTACCGCGAACCTTAGCAAGTAGGGCGTAAAATTGGAGGGCACAATTGCTGAGCCAATAACCATCAAATAGATATTTCGAATAGAGCGCGGCCTGGGGCTAGGCGGAAGATTCCCTCTTTAGTTTTACAACTGTTATATTCATGAATACGTGATCGGGTGGCTGGAGTTTTTATGGTCTCGCGAATTGCAACTGTAATTTTATTACAATGAAAGGTTTGCGCTTTGACAAGGACCTATAGCCTCAATAAGATTTTTTTTCTCATAAAGAAATTACTGGTTAGAAGGAGAAGTTACTTTGCGGAAGTCCGTGGTATAATCCGAAGCTTTCAGGATGAGACAGAACCTTGTCGAAAAATGATAGTTCTAGAATGAAACAGGATCAGAGAAGACAACTTTTCATCATGTGCAGGGACTGTAATATTATTCCTTGAGTGAATTTTGTGTTTATGTGGTCAACAAAACTTTATTTTAAGGCTTTTATTAGATTTATATTACAGTCACCGTCTCACAAGTTAAAATCACTTCGTTGCCGCGGCCACCCTAGTGGGTCCAGATGTTCCTTTGAATTTTAGGAAAAATATGAACAAGTAAGCAAGCTGATCGCGTTGCTCGGGAATCTTGGCGGTTACATCAATCATGTATCTACGAGCTGACAGGCGATGGGTAATGCGGTGGAAATTTGCATGCCTCAGATCATAAAACTTATATCTGATGGATTCTTCTAAAAATATTATGCTTATTGAAAGATTGTTGTTGTGATTAATGAATACTGAACAGTTTTTTCTTGCTTTATTTTTCGGTTGGTTAATATTTCAGTCTCTGTAAATTTAGTTCCAATTACTCAATCGTGGAAGTCCTTACAAGAGACCTGTGTCCAGCAGTGGACGTCTATCGGTTGAGGACGACAACTCAATCGTCATGCTGTAGGGCATGGCACTACTAAGTGGGGATGTGGGAACTTTCCATTGCGAATTGATGTCTGTGATTGATATGAACTAATAATTATATGATTTGAAACAGTTTTCATCCTTTTGAGAACTGGGATTTTTCGCAGCTGATAAAAGTGGAAATTCCTATTTTTCTGTAACAATGATACGACATGAAAAAAGTTTCGGAAAATTGTAGCGGAAAATACATAATTATATACGGCAATACATACAAAGATAAAAATAATGTATGCTCAAAAGAATAAAAAGAAATCAAACAAGAGAAACAATCTTATATGGCCATATAATCCCAGAATGACATGTACATTCATCTTAGCTGCGTAATATGACAAAGAGAGAGTGCTTTTAGATTAAAGCGATATAATTTTATAAGAAAGTGTCGTAACTTATTTGGACAAATAGTATGAGGTTTAGCGGAGTTTAATGAAAAGCGGTATATTTTATAATTCACAATTAGACTTTAAATTTACTTTGCGCAGTTTAATTTTGACGAGGTAGATTCTTTTTTAAAACCAAGATTTTAGATGTAACTTTGTCGCAATAGAGATGTTCAAATTTGAAATTCGAAATGCACTTCATTGGTTGGGCAGTGCGTATATTACCCATACGAGCGAGCGAGACAAGCACAGCTTCGCTATCGTCGTATTTCACGGTACCTCATGGCTGTGTTTTATTTTAGGTACATTAACGTTTATAATATGATTTGGAGTCCGCACAAGTCAAAGTCTTTATAGGCACTGAATGATTCGGAACGAAAACACAACCTGATTCTCGAACTCCAAGTCAAAAGTCAAATTAAATTAAAAAAAAAAAATTGGTACACTATACTACACTTTTCATTTAAGAAGTACAAAGCTTCCCGAACGCTGCCGAGTCGAGTTGGATTCCGCGTTTAAATCCCCTGAAATCAACCTACTTAGATGAACCTAATCACGGTATTCAAATAAAAATAAATAAAGTATTATGTCGGGACATAGGTTAACCGGTTCAGTGGAACGCGGTTGGGTTTTAGGGGCTTAGGTCGGATTTTGCACAGATTTGATTGGATCACCGTACGTCCACGCCCGGGTGAATGGTGTAACACGAATCGAGGCTTTATGTTATTTGATTGCTTCTACAATCAAACAAAATAACAATTAGGGAGATAGCGACTAAACCTATGTTATAAAACATAGCGACTCTGATAGGTCCAAATCTGATAGTTGGGTAGTAGCAGTCAGAAACGTGGCTACCTCGTATATAACTAGCTGATTCATATTATAATTTCTTACAAACTTTCAAACAACAAAAAAAGGCATTAATTTTCGAAAATCGTTTCTGAGCGGATGCCTACGTCATAATAGCTAACTGCATGGCAAATTTCACCCCGATCCGTCCAGTGGTTGAGCTGTGCGTTGATAGATTATTCAGTCAGTCAGTGAGTCACCTTTTCCTTTTATATATTAAGATTATGTACTCATTTCTGTTATGTAAAAAAATTGGAAAATCGAATCAATTTGATGGGGTTTTGGCCGTATAAATATAGTCATGAGAATTTTTTTTATTATGATCTCTAGAACTTTAAATTATCAAAAAGACGTCTTATGTATGTTATTATCCTTGACTATAAAATTTTAAGTTGACGGAATCTCTCTCTACATTGTATCAATCTTGTTTTTGTATAAGGTTATCATGTTGGTGGACGTAGATTTAAAGCGAATCGCTAGACACATGCGGCACAAGATCTATGACGACCCTTGTGAGAGACCTAAGTCCAACTTGAGACGATGCTGAGTATAAATAGCCGAGTGCCAATATGTGCGAGTCTCTTTAAGTTAAGTTAAGACATAATTAAGTTATATCATAGTGAAGCATAACTCAATCATCGATAACTTTACGACAACGTTGAAGTAGCGGATGTTGGGTATGAAAGTAAAGAACTTACCGAGGAGAAAATTCTCGGATCGTAATATGAAAGCATAGTTTTATTAAGTAGCGCAATATTTCCTTCCCACACTGTAGGAAGAAGCAAAATAATAACATTATATTAACTTGTAACTTTGAAAACTAACAACTTACTCCAAGCTAACTTTCCACGTAACATAATGATAATGTGCTTACCTGTCTTTATTACTCCGATCGCTGCCAACTCAACGGAGACAAGCCAACTACGGAAGAGATATTATAGTGTGCGTATGTGTAAGTATGTATATGATATGATATTATATCATATTATGCCTTAAAGAACTTGTTCAAAAACGACTGTAATTTTCCATTTAATTGCAAAGAAAACGAAACACATTTTGATAAATAAAATTTGAATAATGATTTACGATCGCCATTTTTCACGATCGCTTGCCTCTGTCAGCTATTAAACACGCCTACACGGGTTAAAAGCATTATTCAAATCCATCCTCCGGCCACCTAACGAGCCCGCACCGTCAACGAAAGCATCTTAGTTATAAATTATTGTGTGTCGATTATCGATAAAAATATTATAATATTTACGTTGACATCACTTTTTTAACTGATTTAAAAAAGGAAGTATGCATATTGCATATGTATGTATTAAAAACAGAGGTTCTGTATTCGACCCGTATGTATGCAGTATATATGTACATAATATGTTGGCGATTATTGCAAAACCAAGTAATCGATTTTGATGATTTTACGAAGTTACACGCATAAACGTACCCACCACCACCACTACAGCCTTTTAACGTCTCACTGCTGGGTACCTACAGCCTTCCTCTCTCATAGGAGAGAGGAATTTAAAGCTTAAACCCACCACGCTGCTCCAATGCGGGTTGACGGGCTTTAACGACTATTGTCACATGATAGTGATATTAACCGGGAACAACTGCTTAACGTGCTCTCCGAGGCACGGCGTGAAACACCGCCAACTACCAACTCCGGGCTGGCACTGAGAATTTCTTGACAGAAAAAGAAAAGACGGGACGCGAAAAGAAGCCGGGACCTCGTGATCTGCAATTATGCTAACCACGAGACTAACGAGACAGTACTTGCGATGACAGGGAGCCGCTGGATTCAAGCGGAGCAAGAACGCGGCGTGTGGAAGGACATCAGAACTATGTCCAGCAGTGGACACTAGACATCTATTGATTGAAAAAGAAGAAGAATAACGAAACAATAAAACGAAAGCAAAGTAGACCTGAAGAAGTGAAGAGATCTATAGAGACGAATTCAAGTGAAGGCGACCCGGGTCTAATGGTTAAATTGACTAAATTAAATTAATTAATTATAAATTCACTGCGGGATTAATTTTAATTAGTCTAATGGTTTAGACGCCATCCACTTTAACCCGTAGGTGGCGTTTCACAACTTTCTTCTCTCCGAACGCAATAGACTTCAATATACTATAGTCTAAGGATGCCTGTCCACTGAAGCGGAGTGAATAAGCGCACAGGAGTGAAGGAGCATTACAGAGAAGCGTAGCGGAGAGTGCCTGGCCTTAAAATTACACGGATGCAGGGGATAGGGGTTTTGTAGCTCAGCATTTGCAATTGACCGCGCCCGCGCCGTCACCATCACTCTAACTACTTCGCTCCGCTGACTGAAATCACATTTAGCAGCATCATTTTGCGTTTAGCAGAGCGCATTAATGCGTGAGATGTCGTATCATGCTACGTCATGCTACGCTAATGGATGCTACGGTGCTACGAGCGATGTGTAGCAAATTACGTGCTAGTTCACAGATTGCACGGGCAGTGCTGTCGGTGGGCACGGCGCCTAAAATTGCATTCCAGCTGCAATTTTGCAGTTGGCTTGCAGACCATCTACTCAGTCTCTCTCGTCCAACATTAAATAAAATCCCATTTCCACGAGCGCTCAAGTGTCGTTTAGTTGCCTTTACATCGTAATTGCGTTACAAATGTACTCTTTGCTTTAAATTACACAAAGTTTTCTTATTACATTATTTTCAGGGGCTTCCATTCTAAGCGCAGTAATGTAGCTAGAATAATCACAAGATGTGTAAATTAAATTAAATCGCCCCCGACACATGAAATGTATGGGTCTAATTTCCCGATCATCTTCCTGTTACATAATCCGACATATACCTACTACTTACGTAAAAAATAATTTAATTTTTAATTCAATATTTGGTTTTGGGTATACGTTCTTAAATACCAAAAGTTCAGGTTTGTACTTGTAACTTATTTCTACTACGAGCTAGAGACCTATGACCGGCGGAAAGATGAACAGACAGATAGACAAACAGCAGAGTGACATTAATAGGGCTCCGTTTTTACCCGATGGGTACGGAACTCTAAAAAGTAATATACAAATAATTTTAATTTATGTTACAGAAATCAGGTAGCATAAAACTATGAGTTACTGAAATAATGTGAACATGTATTTTTACTAATCCTTTTAAAAAATAAAAAATAAAATTGGTAAAAGTCCACCCTTCGACCAGCGGGGGATAAAAAATGAAGGCCCGTTAGTATTCACGATGATTAATATTCTCTGAGGGAGTCGGAATAAACACTGTTCGTTGCCAAAACGGTTTATGATCACTGTGATTGCTATCACTGTATCTAAATCATATTTATGTAAAGTGTATGGCAATACACTTTACATAAATATGATAGGGGGGGGTAATACGAAGGGGGGGTAAGGGAGCTCATCTCCATCTAAAGCTCCAATTGTCAACCTCACCTGCACGCGGTGCCCCCTGCTGATTTACCAACGAGGCCCTGACGACCGACCGATGGCGGTATAACCATCCAAATCTAGCTAGACTGAGTAAATGACAGAGGCCGGTGTCGGGCAGCAGCGACACCGGTGCGAACAGTCTAGCCCTGCGATGACCAACACGCCTGCCCAGCGCGGTCATTATCGGGCAAATCCTTATATGGAGACAAACACACAGCCAAGGCCCCTAGTCCCCGGCGGCCCCGCTATTCCTAGCTCTGGCAGCGGTTACGGTAACGGCGGGGCAGGGGGTGCTAAGAATCTCCGGAAGAGATTCCGCTGCCAACCCCGACGACTAGACCTGGCAACATACAACGCACGCACATTGAGGACTGACGAGAAGATCATCGAGCTGGAAGAAGCAGTAAGCAAGTTGCACTGGGATATTATAGGATTGTCTGAAGTCCGAAGAGAGGGGGAGGACTCAATAATTCTCAATTCCGGCAACTTGTTTTACTACCGGGAGGGCGACCAACAGTCCCAGGGTGGTGTCGGATTCATCGTCCACAAGTCCCTCGTCAACAACATTGTTCAAGTCGAGAGTGTGTCGAGCAGGGTAGCGTACCTTATACTCAGAATTACCAAACGGTATTCGCTGAAGGTCATACAGGTTTACGCACCGACATCGACACAACCCGACGAGGAGGTGGAGGTACTGTATGAGGATATTTCTAAAGCCATACATGCCTCCAGCACTCACTACAGTGTTGTGATGGGGGATTTCAACGCAAGGCTGGGTGAACGAATCGGTGCAGAGGTGAGAGTGGGGCAATTTGGATATGGGCGAAGGAACCATAGGGGCCACATGCTGGCCAACTTCATGGAGAAGGAGGGCCTCTTTATGATGAATTCCTTCTTCAAGAAGCGGCCACACCGAAAATGGACGTGGGTTAGTCCAGATGGTTCCACGAGAAACGAGATTGACTTCATCATGTCGACCAAACGGCATATATTCAATGATGTCTCAGTGATCAACAGGGTGAAAACCGGAAGTGATCACCGTATGGTAAGAGGCACATTGAATATCAACATAAAGCTGGAAAGGTCCAAACTGGTGAAGTCCACACTCCGGCCTACTCGTGCTCATATACAAAACCCCGAAAGCTTTCAGCTCGAACTGCAGAACCGATTCGATTGCCTAGCAGATTGCGACTCTGTGGACGATCTGAACAACAGGCTGGTGGAAACTGTCCATACGGTTGGGTCCAAGTACTTTAAGACCCACCGTGCAATCAGAACCAAAAAGTTCTCAGACCAGACTCTCAAGCTAATGGACAAGAGGCAGGAAATGAGACTACAGTCTTCAGCAGATGCGTTTGCTTACCGGCAGATTAATAGGCAGATCTCTAAGGCGCAAACGCGAGACTTGCGTAACTTTAATACAGAATGTATTAAAGATACGATCGAGCGAAACAAAGGCTCAAAAGTCTTCGCGAGAAATCTGTCTATCGGACAGAGCCAGCTGACGCGACTGAAGACCGACAACGGTAGTCTCATTTCTTCAAAGCCTGATATCTTGAGAGAGGTCGAGAACTTTTACGGACAGTTGTACACCTCTACGCAGAAGCCTGTTGAAGATCTGGCTAAAGATCCCAGAGCCAAATTGACCCGACACTATACCGAAGATATCCCGGACGTCAGCCTATACGAGATTAGTATGGCTCTCAAACAACTGAAGAACAACAAGGCGCCAGGCGATGACGGAATCACAGCGGAACTCCTGAAAGCAGGTGGAAAACCAGTTCTTAAGATCTTTCAGCGATTGTTCAATTCCGTCATCGACGAGGGTATAACGCCAGAGGCATGGCACAGGAGCGTGGTGGTTCTTTTCTTCAAAAAGGGTGATAACACTTTGCTGAAGAATTATAGACCCATCTCGCTGCTGAGCCATGTCTATAAGTTGTTCTCGAGAGTCATTACGAATCGTCTCGCTCGTAGGTTCGACGACTTCCAGCCTCCCGAACAGGCCGGGTTCCGAAAAGGCTTCAGTACCATAGACCACATCCATACGCTGCGGCAGGTTATACAGAAGACCGAAGAGTATAACCAGCCACTTTGCTTAGCGTTTGTGGACTATGAGAAAGCCTTTGATTCGGTGGAAACTTGGGCTGTATTGAGATCACTACAGAGATGCCGGATCGACTATCGGTATATCCAAGCGCTGAAGTGTTTGTACGAAAACGCCACCATGTCAGTCCGTATACAGGATCAGACTACAAGACCAATCCAATTGCAGCGAGGAGTGCGACAGGGAGACGTCATCTCCCCGAAGCTCTTTACCGCAGCATTGGAGGACGTCTTTAAGCTTCTGAATTGGAACGAACTTGGCATCAACATCAACGGCGAGTACATCACTCACCTGCGGTTTGCCGATGATATAGTCGTGATGGCAGAGTCTCTGGAAGATCTTAATACAATGCTCAACGACCTCAGCAGGGTTTCTCAACAGGTGGGCCTAAAAATGAACATGAGTAAGACGAAAATCATGTCAAATACTCATGTCCCGCTTCACCCGATAATCGTTGAGAACTCGGTGCTCGAAATTGTAGACGAGTATATATACCTAGGACACACAGTCCAGCTAGGTAGGTCCAATTTCGAGAAAGAGGTCAACCGCCGAATCCAACTCGGATGGGCAGCGTTCGGGAAGCTTCGCGATGTCTTCTCGTCCAAAATTCCTCAATGCCTGAAGACGAAAGTCTTCGATCAGTGCGTGTTGCCAGTGATGACATACGGATCCGAGACATGGTCGTTAACTATGGGCCTCATAAGAAAGCTCAGAGTCGCTCAGAGAGCGATGGAGAGAGCTATGCTCGGAGTTTCTCTACGCGATCAAATCAGAAATGAGGAGATCCGTAGAAGAACCAAAGTCACCGACATAGCTCAACGGGTTGCGAAACTGAAGTGGCAATGGGCGGGGCACATAGTTCGGAGAACCGACGGACGTTGGGGTCCCAAGGTGCTGGAGTGGCGACCTCGCACCGGGAAGCGCAGTGTTGGTAGACCCCCCACTAGGTGGACCGACGACATCAAACGAGTCGCAGGGAGCCGCTGGATACAAGCGGCACAAGACCGTGGCATGTGGAAGTCCCTTCAAGAGACCTATGTCCAGCAGTGGACGTCAATCAGTTGATTACGACGACGACGATGGCAATACATCCATACTAAGGACCATCGTATACGAATAGCGGTGCGGCGTACCCATAAGCCATACCCCGTGTGTGTGTGTGTGTGTGGGTATGTGTGTGTGTGCGGTATGTGAGTGTCTGTTTGTGGCACCGTAGCGCTCAAACGGGTGAATAGGGTAGAAAGCACTATGCAAAAACAAGATGGCCGCCACCACAAAATGGCGAATGTCGGGATTTTTTTAATTTTTAATTTATACTTGTTTAATGACGTGGTCCTTCCTTTTTCCTCCAACATGGCGTTTTTTCATATTATTCTAGATCAGTATTTAGTCGTATCATTTTGCTCAGTATTTGATTTATTTTATGTACCTACATCTAGGATTGGCTAATCTGTTTACAGGATCAGATTTCCCATTTTTGCTAAAAAATACCCGAAACACGTTAAACGAAAATAAATTAAAACAGTCGGAGTTAAACATGTTTCCGTAGATTCCGGATAGCGCCGGCAAGTTCTCGTGTTAGCGCTGTTGATATACAAAACATAGATATGCAGTTCCTTTGAAATAGAACTTCAATACGAAGAAGTCGCTGGCATCAGCTAGTCAAAATATACAATTTCATGTTTATTATTATAATCTGTGACTCCGAGCCCAAGCGAGTTGGGCGTCAAAACGGAGGTCGTTTTCGCTGAGCCAATAACCGCTGAATGGATTTATTGAATGGCGGTCCGCCGTGCTCTGTTTGAGAGAATATTTTCATTTCTGAAGTTTTATGACTTGCATTTATTTGGAGTGATTGATTCTAAGTATATTGCTTGCTTATTTAATAGAAGTTTTTCTCGAAAGCGTCCTGTACAAATGAAGTTATTTGAATATTATGATGAAAAGTCTAAATTATTTTGCTATAATCCACAAAACAGTATTTCTATGACTCTACAATGCACAATTGCAAAGAATATTTTTTGCAATTGTGCGTTAATTTTGACTTTTCATGATATACTTATTGATTTTCGCAAAGTAAAAGTTTTATATGTTAAATCTTTGAGCCCCGTGTAACTTCGAAAATATAGGTATATTTTTACAAAAATTTCGCTAAATAATACGATTGATTACTTAGTCTTTAAACTTTGGTATCTTTAAACCTATAAAACTGTACCGTATGTGATTGACTGACAGACAAACAACGCACAACGACTTAGAGATTTGAAATTTAGAGGAAACATTCCTTTAGGATCATAGAGATACACTAAAGAGGGGTTTTTTACCCGACTACGGCAAAGCCAAAAGGAAGGGTTATGATTTTAGCAGTCTATGTATGTATGTATGTATGTATGTATGTATGTATGTATGTATGTATGTATGTATGTATGTATGTACATATGTATATAGATATGTGGCCGATTTTTGTATGAGATTCTGTGTGTACCACCGTAGCGCCTAAGCTACTGGACCGATTTTGATGAATAAGGTGTCTATTGATTCGTTGTTATGGTTCGGGTGACATAGGCTACATTTTATTTACGAAAAAAATCGAGAAGTGACCTTCACGCGGCTTTCTAGATTTAGAATTAGTTTCGGTAATCACATAACAGATGGCGCCACTAGCTGCTTGCCCCGCGCTTTTGCACACCTAATTATTATTAAATTATTAGAGCGGGGCCGCACTGCGAAAATTATTCGCGCGAATTTTATTCGCGCGGTTTATGTTCCGCATTTTAATATATTTTTCTCGCAAATTTTAAATCCCATGTGCGTGCAGCTTCATACATTCCCATATGTCACAGAATTTTGCAAAAAAATTCGCTCGAATAAATTTCGCAGTGCGGCCTAGGCCTTAATCATAGTCGGGTTTTAGTTTACGAACTTTATACTTGATTATTACAGATTGAATTTAAAATACTGCGCGCGTCAAAAAATTATGCGTTGATTTAGATTTTTAAAAATACCATCGGAAGTGATTTTTTGGGACAAAAGTGTATTTTTAGGTTAGAATATCATGCATCATGCAAACTCGCTCGTTGTATTTCGTTGAGGAAGATTGTGCTTCCATCAATCATACAATGGTAGGGGTTTCCTTAGAGTAAATAAATTGCGATCCTAAACCCAGGATCCTTAACATATCAACTAAGAATACGAGAAGTCAATACTCAGTTGAATGGTTTATCGTACGGATTGTTTAAACACTCGACACCCGGTAACTCGATAAGGGAGCTCTCGTCCCATTAATTTGTTGAGAAATTCTCCGAGATTAAAATACCATTGGAACTTGAGATATTACTTTACAAGTTGTTCAGTTTCGGGCGGGGACTGAATATAAAGAGGCTTCGGAGACTCTTGTTCGAGCGGAGGAATTAACGTTGTTTTTTAACCGACATCAAAACATGGATCGACACACGATTCATAGATTTTTAGGGTTCCGTATCCAAAGGGTAAAATGGGGCCCTATTACTAAGACTTTGCTGTTTGTCCGTCTCTCTGTCTATCATCCGTCCGTCTGTCATCAGGCTTGTATCTCATGAACCATGATAGTTAGTTGAAATTTTCACAGATGATGTATTTCTGTTGCCGCTAAACAACAAATATTAAAAAATAGAATAAAATAAATATTTAAGGGGGCTCCCATAGAACAAACGTGATTTTTTTGCCGTTTTTATAGAAAAGGTACGGAACCCTTCGTGCGCGAGTCCGACACGCACTTAGCCGGTTTTTTATTTGGCCGTGTTACTCCAACACTTTATAACTCTTTCAAATCTGAACCATTTCTTTTCATTTCATTGCAAAGTTGGGTGGGAAGATGACAGTTTTCAACTAATAATATTGATTCCTCCTAAACAGTGTAACGATGATAGATACGCATAGAAATCATCAAGGCGAAAAAACAAGGCGCTAAAATGGTGTTAGACCCTCTGCACGCTTAGTTAAGCACCCTGTGAGTTCGGAACCCAATTTTTAGGGTTCCGTACCCAAAGGGCCCAAAAACAGAGTCCTATTAATGCTGTCTGTCTGTCCGTCTGTCCGTCGGTCACAGGTCTTTAGCTCTTAGACGAAATGAGTTACAATCCTGAGATTTTTATATGGTGGAAAATGTTGACCCAAAACCAAATATTGAATTAGAAATTGAATTACATTATTTTTCAGAGGGGGCCTAAAAAATATAAGAACAGTATTTTTAGATGGGTGAAATCGCAAGTATCACTAGTCTCCACTAATTGTACAATGCAGCGTACCCCTATCGATTACAGTAGCCGGGGGTTGATGGTGACATCGTTAGAGTTGGCGGCGACACTCCGGCGACCAAAGACCGTCTCAGAGACAAAGGCGTGTAATTACTCTCAGCACGATGTGAAGCTCAGTGATCCCTGTTGTATCTAGGAACAAGTATACACTCTGGAATTGGCATATTTTAAATGAAATCAAAACATCTCTTTAACTCATGATTAAAAGCTTATTTGGTGGCTTAACGACATAATCTTCTGTTGTAATCTAAGTTACATGAACCGTGGTCACGACGAGACTGGATCGAAATATCGACAAATAAATAAACATTTTTATCGTGGTATGTACCCGTAGTTTAACATTTGATAATCTTTTTGACTCGCTCACTCGTACCGATTTTAGGCATAAGAAAAAAAGAGAAGTCTGCTACTACTTTAAACAAAAGTAACCAGTTTAATTTGTGTAGTACCGAGATATTAACTAACGTAAGATATCAAAATATCGCCTTGTATCTATTGTGATGTAAAGTCCTTCAGACTGAAATTCGGCCACGGTGCCCAATAGCAACGGTGGCAGAGACTATAACTATGCTGAATATATTATAGTGCAGGGGTGTGTACGGAAATTATTGTTAGAAGAATGTTAAATATGCATGTGGAGGGGAGAAAGAGTAGAGGAAGACCAGAGAAAAGATGGATGGGAGTATGTGAAAGAAGATATGCGTGTAAAAGATGATGTGTTTATGTACAGAAGTGAATGGAAGAAGAACATTTATATTGTGCCGACCCAGCATAGCGTGGGATAAGGACCGGAAGAAGAAGGGTGTGTATGCATTCTGTTTTCCCCCACTCCACCCCATATAGTCAAGTAAACTGGCCACTAGATCAGTGAGGCAGTTTAAAGATACTATAAAAGTTTAAAGATAAAAAATAATAAGGTTCAGTCGAAACAGTGACTGATTCCGGTATTAAGAGGGCAAAGTTTGCTAATCATTTATTTCCCAAGCTCGCTATATTTCGAACACTCACCTAGGTACCTAACCGTGATTCTTAAAATTGCTCACCCCAATATTCATTCTTCAAGATTTAGGCCCAAATTTGTGGAGAGCTATAAAACTGCCACGAACTCTTTGTAAGATGGGAAATAAGTATCCCGCTGAGAAGATTTTACTTGGAGGTAAAAAAATATTTCAATCTTTTTGAAGCCTCCCTCACACAGGCGTGCTTGCATCCTTGCGGTCTGCGATATTGCGACTTTAATAAAAACTTCACATTTTCATTTAAAGTACATTAATTATTTACTTTTCATAACTTTTTTCGTTATCTATGTGATTTAAACTTATATAATTAAATATAATCACACTAATATTATAAAGGCGAAAGTTTGTGTGTGTGTGTGTGTATGTTTGTTACTCTTTAACGCCGCAGCTACTGAACCGATTTGGCTGAAATTTTGAATGGAGATAGATTATGCCCTAACTTAACATTAACATAACATTATTAAAGCAAACTATCTTGACAGTAGGTATGAAGGTTGAAAAAGGGAGCGGGAACGGGAACCGGAAATCCACGATTCCCTCGGAATTTGTGAAAAACTGAAATTCACGTGGGCGAAGCCGCGGGCAGAAGCTAGTATATAATATAAATTGATTAGTATTTTCACCCGCGTGGAGTTAAGATTTTTGATAATCCCGCGGAAATTATTTGTTTTGAGCTCAATTGTATACATGCAAGAAATAACGTCGATGCATAATTAATACTTTCGCAATTATAATATTGGTATGAGATTATTTAACTTTATATCAGTATCTAGATCCAATCACATCTTACTACAAAAAAAACCGAGTTAATGCCCACCCCATGCTGACTTCTCTTTGCTTTTGCCAATACACCAAAATCTAATATTATTATCGAACTGTTAATTTAAGCAACTTCACAAAAAAATATCAAAAATCTTACGATATACCTATCTGTCTGTATTGAAGAATATTTTACATTACGATCCATGCTTTGAACACCGATGCAATAAATTTATGAATGATTAAAATATTGCAATTTTATCGCCCAACAAAAATTCACCTATGTAGGAGCAGCTGTAAATGTTCAATTTCTAACAGTTATAAGTAAATTATAATCTAAAATTTGGCAAATAAATGATTATGATTAGATCTCTTTGTCGCATGGGCACATTCAAATAATAGACTAAACTAATAAAACAGAAGAGACCACAGTAGAGATATGCCGTATAGAGACGCACAACAATAGCCCGACTGTATTGCCATGCAATTTCATACACGGCTCTTTTATCAGTCCGCCCCTACTCACCGCGGAGTGAAAATGAATGGTGAATAGGAACAAAGGAATGACCAAGGTGTCCGGTGTCCCTTGAATGGAACAAGGGTCCCAAGAATTTCCGGAAGTAAACTAAATAAAACTCGCAATTTATAGTGCTGTTATTGTATGTAAATGTAGGTAAATATTAAAACAAAGAAGTCCCCTTAGTGGCCTTAGTGGAGTGCAACAAAAGGGTCATCGAGACTCATGCCATTTTTAACCCCCGACGCAAAAACGACGGGGTGTTATAAGTTTGACGTGTCTGTGTGTGTCTGTGTGTGTGTATGGGTGTGTGTGTGTGTAGTGTGTGTGTGTGCGTGCGTGAGTGCGTGCGTGCGTGTTTTTAATTTATTTAATTTATAGGCCGACGTAAACAGCTACCACCATCACCTGATTGTACCTAATAATTAATTGTATTAGCTATGATACTGACCTATTAAAAGTGTCATTGAATAAAATGATTTGTGTACGGAGTTGGTAGTTGACGGTGTGAACCCCAAGCCTCGGAGAGTACGTTAAGCAGTCAATTCCGGTTATTAACACTATCATGTGATAATAGTCAACCCGTATTGAAGCATGTGCCAGATCTAAGCTCTGAATCCCTCTCTCCTATGAGAAAGGAGGCATGCGCCAAGCTGTTTATTATTCCTTTATAGTATTACAAGTTGATGAATAATACCAAGGTCGTCTTTTAGTTTGTAAGCCGATATCCCACAGTGCACAAAATGTGATCTTTTCAATTATTCCGCGTTGTAATAATACCAAAATCACGTTTTGTATAAGTCAGGACTCACCAAACTTATAAAGACTTGATAACTTGTTTTCTTTGGTTTAATAGTTAAAATTACTTTAAGTTTTATTGTTTTAGCTTTTTTAATTAGTTTAGTTAGCCTCAACTGCGTTAAAAATTTATTCCGAGAGCTTTGCGTCGTCCGCCGTTAAGTTATAGTATCGTTTCCATTTTAAAAATATTTAGGTATGCCATAGTTTAAGTAAGCATTTGCCGGGTGCTTTTTGTTTTTACCACATTTTAGTTTCATTTTTCATTATTATTTTTTTGGTGGTGGTTTTTTTTATTACTTTGTTGGGTGCTATCAATAAAATCTCGAATCTCTGTGGGACGCTGAAAAAGGCTATAACGGTGGTGGTGGATGGATATTTATAGGTACAAGCCTTGAGACAAAGGACAGTTTTCGCCATCTATCAGAGAGAGGCTATTTGTCACTCGCGTACACTAATTAATTGAACAGATGTTTTGTTTGAAATTTTAGAACGATCCAGATGTTGCTTACACTGTAGGCGAAACAATTAATTTCATTAACGGATTTAATTACAGAATTCATTATAATGTCTATCCTGGGACTACTATTACGGACGGCTGAAGTGTTGTTTAGTTATAAACACGTTTGTGGTAATAATTATAAAGATGATGAATAATAAATACTATATTTGGTTTATTATGGGTTTGGTTAGCGCCCGAAATCAATTAAATGAATCAAATTAAATCATTTGTAGTTATTTTGTAAGATTGCATGGTACAGTGAACGTGTTACAATAATAACTATTATTAGGCATGCAATTTTTTTACATAAGTAGGTAGGTAATATTAAGTAGTCTACCTTTCTAATCCAAAATTTACAGATTGAAGATCAAAAAAAATCCTAATATGCAGCAAAGCGCGTCAAAAATAATAATAATTAATCCATCCTGTTTACTGTCTTTGTTATCAGTTGTTTAGTTTAGTTAATAAGTTGAAAATTAACATTTAAGTACTTAATCTAGAATTGGCTAGTCAAAGATAAATCTGTTACGGAGTAAAAAGCAAAAAGTTTCAACTCTATAATTAAACTATGCTTTCCTTTTTCAACGGTTTCAAATTCAAATGAATCCTTTACCACTTTGATCGGACTAAACTTCATTAAAAGTTAGACCCGAATACTTTGTGATTTTTTACTCTGTGATGAATCCCATTTGTAAAAGTTCTATGATACAGTTGTCCTGTTGCAAACAATGTGTTTTGTGCATCAACAATTTTTGGTGTGACTTTTAAAAACTTTTAATTTGATAAAAGTTAACTAGTTAGTTAAAAGTTACACCAAAAATTTACTAAAAAATTATGCAAAATACCGCATTAAAATCGGCCCAGTAGTAGGGAAAAACACAACCACTCAGATACATACACGCAGGTACGCAAATAAACCGGTAAATTCTTGCATATTTTTTGACGTGATAACGTCTTATAAATTGATGAACGCCGGCTGCATGCACAATAAAGTGTCAAGTTCCGTCGAAGCCAAGCGTGCAAGCGAGAGCACAGAACAAACGATAGAGAGGCACGATCGGCCTATATATGTGTTCTATAATGTTTTCTTATGACATTATCACGTAAAATTATCGTCCGTAAACCGAATTTACAGACAACCAATTTTTTTTAAATTATACCGTTTAATTTGACATTATATTAAGGCCTGGGATAAATCACATTGTAGCGGAAATTTATTTAATACCATTAAATAAATTTCCGCTACAATTTAATACCACCCACCACCACCACTACTACAGCCTTTTTAACGTCCCACTACTGGGCACAGGCCTCCTCTCTCATAGGAGAGAGGGATTTAGAGCTCAGAACCGCCACGCTGCTCCAATGCGGGTTGGTGGGCTGAGTAGTGATTACAGTATTTTACTACAGTGTAACATAATAAAACATAAGGGACGCGCCATATCATATACGAGTATATTAAGTTTTTTTATAAGGACTGTGGAATTTTATTGTAGAACATTACTTGCTATTCCCACAAATGACCTTCGGACCTTCTTGAGGCGTAGTTGAGGAATCGCGAGCCTATTTCTATTTCTTAATTGCCTGTCGTAAAATCACACTTTTTTATAACTAACAATGTTTTGTCTAACAAATATTATATTGTTGTAGATACATTGAGAATACCTATTTCTTTAAATTTCTGTTGAAGGAAATCCCGTGGTTTTAAGTTATAAATTGCACGAATTGTCCTTTTTTATAATTTTTTTTTTTCACCTTTCAATCTTTCACCTTTACCTCTCTCATTTCTCTACGTATCCTGAGAGTTTGGGACGTCGTATGCGAGTGGCTGTATTTTTTAAGATTAAGCGATGGATTAAGCCCTAAATTTGTCACTGGCCGTAAAACTGCCAAGAGCGCTTTGTGTGTACGGAAATGAGGCAATAAATAATTCAGCCGCGACATTTATTTCAAGAAGAACGATCCAGTTAATATTACTGATTTGTTCAAAGGAATGATCGATAAGATTTTCTTATGAGGTCCTTGGTGCGCTTAGAATAAAGATAGATCCTCAATTATTTGGATGTAGCGCCATTTTGAAGTGTGTCAGACTTTATTCAAAGTTGGTAAAGTGTAATTTTTTTCAAGTATTATACAATTATGAAAGCGTGCTTAAGGAACACAAAATTGTTAGGAATTATGTTTTTCTGTCAAGAAATTTTCAGTGCCAGCCTGGAGTTGGTGGTTGACGGTGTTTCATCCCCGTGCCTCGGAGAACATGTCAAGCAGTCGGTCCCGGTTATTATCAAGTTATCATGTGACAATGGCCGTTAAACCCCGCCGACCCGCATTGGAGCAGCGTGGCGGGTCTAAGCTCTAAATCCCTCTCTCCTATGAGAGAGGAGTCCTGTGCCTAGCAGTGGGACGTTAAAAGGCTGTAGTGGTGGTGTATTGACTTTATTATGAACTAGATGATGCCCACGGCTTCGCCCGTGTGGATTTAGGTTTTTAAAAATCCCGTGGGAACTTTTGATTTTCCAGAATAAAAAGTAGCGTATCTGTAGTAACCAGTCCCCAAATCGGAAAAATCCCGTGGGATCCCCACGATTTCGGAATGCAATTCCTTACAGCATCAGGGTTGATGAGTTGGATATGTACTTACTCGAGTTCATTAAACGATAGTCTTTAATTGGTGCCCCCAATATCATTTTAAATAACCGACAGTTCCTTGAAATCCCATTAGTTTTGGGGATCAGGTCCCCTTCAGCATCAGGATTGAGGAGTTGGAATCCAAATTTTTTGTAGGACAGTGTCGCAATATTTATCTATCGATTAAAAAAAAAATACGCAAATCGGTTCAGAAATCTCGGAGATATCGGTGTACATAGGTAGAAAAACACAACTCCTCCTTTTTTGAAAGTCGGTTAAAAAAGTAGCCTATGTTACTCCCTGGTTAATTCTCTACTTGTATGTGAAAGTCCCGTCAAAATCGGTTCAGCCGTTCCGAAGATTAGCCCGTTCAAACAGACAGACAGACAGACAGACAGACAGACAGACAGACAGACAGACAGACAGACAGACAAAAATTTTAAAAACGTGTGATTCGGTTATGGTACCGTTCAAATAACCATATGAGCTTAATATGAGGTAGTTATTTCGAAATTACAGACAGACACTTCAATTTTATTTATTAGTATAGATATAGATTTAAAAAAAAATTACGCAAATCGGTTCAGAAATCTCGGAGATATCGGTGTACATAGGTAGAAAAACACAGCTCCTCCTTTTATGAAAGTCGGTTAAAAAAGTAGCCTATGTTACTCCCTGGTTAATTCTCTACTTGCATGTGAAAGTCCCGTCAAAATCGGTTAAGCCGTTCCGAAGATTAGCCCGTTCAAACAGACAGACAGACAAAAATTTTAAAAGCGTGTGATTCGGTTATGGTACCGTTCAAATAACCATATGAGCTTAATATGAGGTAGTTATTTCGAAATTACGAAATTTCACTTCAATTTTATTTATTAGTATAGATACCTATACGTAAATTTTTTATAAAATATGCCAGCTTTGGATAGCAAGAAATGGCTGGAACCTTAATAAAGAAAACTGTTGCAAATTTTTCACTCGAGGCTACCCAGGTATTATTTTCTAAACAATAGGGACAATGTCTTGTCCTTTGTTTGAGGACGCCCTCATTGACTCAAAGATTTTAACGACGGAAATCGAGTTAAAAAAGACGTCGCTTTATTACACGATGGACTGAATAAAGGCTTGGACAAAAATGACGGCAACGTGTCCAACGCTTCTAGAAGTTGCAATACTTAGGACAGAGAATACTAAACTTTTACAGAATAAGAACCGAAACTCACTCCTTCTACCAATCGTCAGTAAAACATAATTTCAATATCTTAAAAAATTACCAAGCTACAAGCTACAGAAATTTTAAGTTTTAGCCACTAGACTGGGACAGCAGTATGAAATTATGACAAGCTACTAACTTAATAGGAATTCAATACAATTAGTACGTTTTATGCAGAAAAAAATTTCGAAAGCATATTACTCTGCGGTTCTTATTTTTTCAGTCATTACAATATTATGTGAGTCTGTCTGTCTGTTCGCGATAATCTCAAAAACTACTGAACGGTCTTATTACAAATCGTGCGCTTATTTTAAAGTCTTCCCGTGCAGTCACCGTCGCGCTTCTCTGCCGTCCAACCACCGTCCCGCTATTTGTCTGTCCAAGCCTTTAACGACGGAAATCGAGCTAAAAAAGAGGCGAGGTTTTATTACACGACGGACGAGGTAAAACCCTGACTGAGCGTAATTCGTTTTATGAGTAAACCATTAGTCCCTTCTGTCGGAGGCAAAAAACTTTGCCCGAAATGAAAGTCGAGTGAAAAAGTCTAATTTATTGTGTTTTGATCTTTAGTTCGCGCAGATTTCATAGTTTTTGACGTGTCTTATAAATCGGTGAACGGCGACTACACGCACAAAAAAGCATGACTCATTGTCACGTACCGCGTGCAAGCGAGAGCGCGGTACAAGCGATGGAGAAGGCATTTGTAGGTACTAATATTACTAATATGTAGTCTATGGTGTACTTATTTGTGGCGGAATAAATCCCCCCGCTGACAAGTTGATGTATGTACCTATACCTGCTATATTTATGTAGCGTTGTACCTACGTTTAATTTTGTTTCAGTCCCGAATTCGTTTTAGATGAAGAGATGTAATTAAAACTCCGGCATCCGAGGTAGACGTAAATCTGTTCCTATAATGACAAAATTAACTTTTCCTAAGTCCCTTATTTGGTCCTTAATTAATACCTATCTATTTTCGTCGGTCCACTGGATACGTGTGGCGCAAAATTGCGACGATATCTATTTTGGTAAGCAAGCATTATCCAAGTATTTTTCGTATTTCGTTTCAAATAAAAAGGTCATCAGCAATATCGCTCTGCGCATGACATATCTATCTATCTACCATCAAAATTGAACAAAAATAATTTTATTTTTGTTCAATTTTTATTACATTAAAGTATTATTCAATTTTTGCTTTTAATTAATTTTTTGTCAACCATAATACTGAAGTTAGATGCGAAATTCTGAGTTTGACAATGGTCATTTCACACAAGCAATAAATATATTACTGAGCCTAAACTGTTGCCAAATAATATGCTGCGCCCCAGCGCCATTCAACTCTACATGTGTGCATTACGTTCTAAGACAACTTTTTATAGTTATACAATCTGTAACAATTTATATACGGTAGTGCAATCTAAAATTGCCCTGAAATTATTGGAGTTTTTGTCGCCGGTCGAACGGCCACTGTGTAAAAAGGGAAACTGAGATTCCTTTTTGTGACCGTTTCCTACAGATTTACGATACCCCGTGTTTTGTGGAATTTAATACCAACAAGCGCCGTATTTCCGTCTCCCGTTATTAATACCGTAAGAGCTCTTTGATCACGCTATCCCGCGGGAACTGTTTGTTTTGCCGGGATTAAAAGTACCTAGCCTATGCCACTCTACGTCCTCAAAAAAACACGTTGACGTTTTGCAAAAAAATCACGTACGCGTATCTCTGTTAAGGGCGTGATTGAAAAACAAACCAAAAAATAAACTTTCTTCCATTTACAATAATATTATAAAGGTGCGTCCAGACTTGAACATTTCACCGAACCGAACAGCGAACATTTCGGCGAACTTGTTACGCTCAATGTGGACGGCGCGCTTGGAGCGCTTGAGATGGGTTACTGGGTAACAGTTCGGCGAAAGTCATTGAGCGTAACAAGTTCGCCGAAATGTTCGCTGTTCGGTTCGGTGAAATGTTCAAGTCTGGACGCACCTTTAGGAATTTTGTTGTATTCTTATATCAATCCTTACTAATATTAGAAGTGCAATAATGTGTCTGTCTGTTGCTTTTCCATGGCTCGATATCTCCAAAGGACACGCCTTCAAAGGACCTTCAAAGGTCCTTCAATACTCCTTACTTTCAGGTGTCGATTTTACTTCTGGGTCAGAGACACGTAAGCAGAAAATGCTTAGTAGAGTTATCAATCGTGCCTTGTCAAAAGCTGGTAATCCATCAAATGCAATCCATATTGTTATACGTTGAATATTATACATGTGAATGTCTATCTGTCTGTTACCATTTCAGGGCTCAAACGCTGAACTGATTTTGATTCCTGACGAAACATAACTTGCATACTAAAGTGAAAGTAAAGTAAATTTTTGAATTTATTTTGGTATAATTATTTAGGTTATTTAACAAGCACACACATATTATTATAATATTTTGTGCATTCATGATTCAATAATAAACAAATTGAAGTTGTTTGTTTTTTAATCCATATATCTTAATAGTGTTGTCGTTTTATAAAATGTAGCCAGAAATCCCTACTTCGTGATCGCTCGACGATGTTTGCTCACGACAAATACCCTAGTATTTTGCTGGTCATATTTGTTCAGTTGAAATAAATCCCAGATGCCGGGCGCTTAGCAACGTTCCTCTACTGATTCTAGTTTTCTGTTTATTTAAGTTTAGGAAAAAATAGTTTGTTTTAATATAAAAGAGAAATTGAAATGAATCGCGTGTAGAAGGTAAATAACACAATCTATTTCGAATATTTTAATGGGCAATCCCAGTTTCGCTCGGTTGGAGTTTCTGAAAATCCTAACACAGTGGAGACCCTTCGTTCGTTCGTTTCAACCAATGGACGTCCACTGCTGGACATAGGTCTCTTGCAAGGATCGCCACAGCACACGATCTTGTGCCGCCTGATTCCAGCGGCTACCAGCGACTCGCTTGAGATCGTCTGTCCATCGAGTGGAGACCCTACGATATAGAAAACCTATATGCTCGTCTTTAGATCTGCTATGGGACCAGAGACAATAATTCCGCCACTATTTTTAATCGGATCGTCAGTTAAAGTCAAGAGTTTTAAATACTTTGTTCCCTAAAAATGAAATGAAAACTTGAAGGCAGTGGAAGAAGATATTGTTCTATTTACTTATTTGGCTTTGCAAAGTTGTTGTATTTTTAATTTGAGTATAAATTCTAAGGGCCGAAAATTTGGATACAAACTTGGCGTAATTTCACATTTATGTTTTTGTTGCGAATAAAATATACACCTTAAACAAAAAGACGAAATGGGAAAAAAGGGCAAACTGCGAAGTAGCGGTTAGCTTGACCCTACGTAACATTTATAAACACTCGAGAGTTATTTGCGCACTTCGCTCGAAGCACCTCGGGGTTTCAATAAAAATTCAACGCCAAAATTAGTAGGCATCCGAATTTATTTTACGGGCTCTTCGGCTAAGAAAAACATCGAAAGTAGAGCGTGGACCGTTTATTTATATCTTTCAATATTTTTTTTGGTGTCATACTTACTTAGATCAAAATGAAAATTTGAAGCAGAATTAATACCTACGCAAGCGATTTGATTTAATAATTATAATTATTAAAAAAAAAAAAAAAAATTATTGCTTGACGTCGTCGCTTCAACCGATAGATAGACTTCCATTGTTGGACCGGAAGTCTCTTGCAAGGATGTCCACAGAACATGATATTGTGCCGCTTGTGTCCAGCTATCAGCGACTTATTTAAGATCGTCTGTCTGTGCCGATCTGAGATGATCGCCTGTAAATCCCAACTTCTTTCCTATGTTCCTAACTTTGATTCTCCTACTAATCTCCTCATTTCTGAATTCATACTTGGAGCAGGTAATTCGAAATGAAATAAAAAAAAAATATTTCATGTAGCTACGCCAACTCCTTATTGAAAATTCAAGCTCCAACCGCCCAGATCGAAACTCAGACTTAGAAGAGACGGCAAGAAATTACTTAACCAGAAATATTTTATCGTGAAAAAATATACATGAATACGAATTTCAGTTTCCCCGCAGGTAAGGTCCCCGTTTTGGTAAACGTACAGTTGTGCACGTATTACGTATAATATGTATAGGTAATTTCACGATAAAAGATTCCTGTCAGTTAGTTTCTAGTGTCGAAAAATACAGAAATTTCTGAAACACGTCGAATAAAACGCTCCATTGCTCGCCCCGATATTCACATTGTGTGTCTCATTGGGAATGTACAGTAAGTACATTCGCTTTTCCACTAATTCGTCTCGGATCACAGAGCACCGCAAATAAAGTGATTTCCCGCAAATGGAACAAAGCTGCACGTTCAACGGCTAGTCTAGGTACTGGTTAAAAGCTAAAAATTAGATTTAAGACGATAAAAAAAAATATCGCCAATTACAAAGGCATATTGCAAGGTACAGACCAGATTTCGATGTTAAAATTCATTCGACTGACAATAGCATTGTCTCGAAGTGATTAACCATTAAATTTTTGACTATTTTCCTACTTTGAGTATTTTTTTAGATTTTTTGGCTATAGTAGGTATATGTCTATAATCATTTAAGGTTATCAGAATAATGAAACCATTTACCGTGATGACCAAATAATTAGATTGCAGATAAGTTTCGCGAGTTAAATATTTATATTGTGAATCATTTCACGATTCACGTTTTCTTTTACTAAAAATGTTTTAATAATAATTCAAATCAAAATGTTCATTTCTTATGACTTTGTCAAGACAAGACAGCATTTCGGAATGCTTAATAAAATAGTTTAACTTATCGATAAATTAGTAATTGCTTACCTGTACCGTCTGTTTAATTAATGTTCAAGACAATTATCAGACTTGCATGGAACGATGAAATAGCCTTTGAACTTTGATCATTCAGTCAGAAAAGCCATCGAAATTTCAGCCGTCACAGTCAAAGCTACATTGATTGCTATAGTGCGGTGCGCACTTGTCCTGTGGGTAGTTTAGTGTATACCTGCCTACAAATTGGAGCTAGTACCTACTCGTAGCCACATGAGTAGATATCCCTACAGAGGGGAAGCTTTTTAACAACGTCCAAAATTTATACCTATACTCATAGGGTTGTCACCAGTTGCATGTGAACTGAAATAATACTGTTTTAGTGCAAAAAAAGTCACCGCGGTTATTTGCCACCTCTGGATCTCCAGGACTAGCTTATTTATTGGGTAAAGAATGTGCTTAGCTACTTGGAAATGCAGCCAGGCGTCATTGCGTGCAATGACGCACAAAAATTTTGGCGTCATTCCACGTGACCAGAATTTGTGTAGTAAATATAAAACTAGCTTTACCTAACATTGAATGTTTCTGCTAGGCCCGCGCTAGGATTTAGAATTGAAATACCCCATTAGAAATGAGTTTCAAAAAATTCCACTTTAGGAATCCTTCCTCAATTAAAATCTCTTGATCCGCCACTTTTTATTGCGAGATAGGCTTGCGGCTGACAACAATCATGCCTGATGGAAAGCAATGATGATCTATCTATCTATATAAGATCTATGTTGGAGCACGCTCATCTAGAAGATGTCTATTCACTCTTGCCTTGAATTCACATGTGGCAAAAAAGGTTTAGATTAAAAGTTTAGTTTGTATCATAAGCATGCCAAAACTCACCGTCTCCTGTCAGTAATGCTCACGGTGCTGTTCATTTCACCGACTACGGCAAAGACAAAAGGAAGGGTTATGATTTTAGCAGTCTATATTGTATTTGTGTCTGATTTTTGTATACGATTCTGTGTGTACCACTGTAGCGCCTAAACTGGACCGATTTTAATGAATGAGGTGTCTATTGATTCGTTGTCATAGTCCGGGTGACATAGGCTACATTTTATTTACGAAAAATATCGAGAAATGACCTTCGCACGGCTTTCTAGATTATTAAATTACTTTCAGATAGACATAACAGACGGTGCCACTAGCTGCTTGCCCCGCACTTTCTGCACACTTAATTATTATTTTCATCATCATCATCATCATCATATCATATTAAATTAAATTATTAAGCGTAGTCGGGTTTTAGTTTACGAACTTTATCTTGTTAATACTAAAACTTGGCCTGACACACGGGCGTGTGTCTTGTTAAAATACTTACGAAGCATGTGAAAAGGCCGAGCGTTTCTAAAAGATAAAAAGACTTATATAATAATTATTATATATCTCTGTCTAGGAAAATATACATCTTTTTGCTACTTCAATTACAGAGAGTCACGAGTTAGGAGAGCGGTCCACTCACTAACTCTACGTTAGGAGCCTAATTCAGTTTTCAATTTCGAATTCGTTGGCAAAATTTTCTCCTAAATCGAGGAAGCATAGAGTCAGCTGACCGAATCTTACATTAAGAGAGGATATTGGATTTTTATGACCTCATAAACCTTGCCCAAATGAAAAATCATTTAAGAAACGAAAATAAAGAATTGAACATTTGAATAGTAATTATAACTTTTTTTCGACACACAGTAGGTATAGAGTCAACACAGTAACCGAGCTTAAATTGTGAGAGAAGTAGGCGTTAATTTTCGTAAGTCTATGGGTAATGACGTCATCCTGATCGAAATTCGGTCAGGTAAATATAATAGATAGTACGGAGGAGATATTATAGTGTACAAGTGTGCGCGTAAGTACAGGTGAACTCTCTATTATGTCTCTCTTGTAGTTTGATGGGTCATGGGACGGCAATCCGACAAGACCGGAGAGAAATCTACCTACTCATTTTAAGTTCCCCAAATCCCAAAATTTATATTTTTACGGAAACTTTTAGTTCCTAAGGCGTGTCACTACCATTGATTTTGATCATTGACTAATATTATTCAAATACTCTTAAGAATTATCCTACGTTTGTGTCGGGCGTGTTAACTAAACATTATTTGAACACTTTTCAGGACCCTCCATCCCATTAACTTGACAATTAACGTCATGTTTCAACGATTTAGTACAACAGTTTTCGTCGCACTCAAGCTTACAATTAAAAGCATTACACCTACCTAATTAAGCTCATTATTACACCGGCTATTTAGATATTTTGAGCCGTTTCTACTGAATATTATGATCCAAGATGGTACCATAGGGGACTGTTGAATAGAAGTAGGCGTTACTTTGCGGAATTCCGTGATATTATACAATGAACACAAAATTACTTTGCTATAATCCGCTAACAGTGACAAAAAGTGTGGTGTTGTGCTTACAAATTTGTCACTGTTAGCGGATTATAGCAAAGTAATTTTGTGTTCATTGTATAATACCATAGGGGACTTTGTGATGTTATTTTATCTGCCGATTAAAAATCAACATTGGGTTCGATACGAGTACCTACCTGCGATATCCTTTTTAACCCCCGATGCAAAAATGACGGTGTTTTGTAAGTTTGACGTGTCTGTGTCTGTGTGTGTGCGTGTATGTATATGTGTCTGTCTGTTTTATTTTATTTTTATTTTATTTTACAAGGAAAACTTACAGCTAATTGTAAAAAAGTAGATAGATAAAAACAGTAGAAAAATTATAGCTAGTAACAAGTTTTCACAAATAGAATTTATTTATTTATTTATTTATACAACTTTATTGCTTAGAATATTTACTAACCTAAGGTACAGGAAAAACTTACAACAAAAGGCGACCTTATCACTAAGAGTGATCTCTTCCAGGTAACCTATACGTAAGAACACTGTAGTAGATAATAGACGGGAAATCGCAATAAGTACATAATAAATTACATATTATACTATTTACATACCACTCTAATAAATACATACTATAAATAATATAATAAATAATTACCTAAATATTAATAAATATATGTAAATATAATATATATACATATATAAAAATTATATATAAATATATATAAAATACAATTTAAATAAGTGTGAAAGAAAAGGTACATATACCTACAATATATTAATAATAAAAGATACTTACTTAATAGTTACAAGAAAATATTTAAAGCGAAAGATAGTGTTTCTTGAGACGATTTTTGAAAATTGACAGTGATTCAGAGTGTCGTATTTCGGCCGGGAGTGCATTCCATAGCACTGCTGCTTTTTTTGTGAAGGTCTCTGAAAATCTTTGCGTGTTACCTTTAAACATTTTAAAGGTAAGTTTGTTATCGTATGAGGAGCGCAGGGTGATGTCACGTGGATAGGAATTTATGAATTTAAAACGTTCCTTAAGGTAAGGTGGTGATCAAGGGAGATAGAGAATAGAATATAGAAGAGTGAGGACATGAAGATTACGCCGATGCCGTACAGGAAGCCAATTGAGTTTTTTACGATATTCCGAGATGTGGTCGTATTTCCTGAGGCCGAAAACGAATCGAATGCACAAGTTTTGGAGGCGCTCCATCTTATTTAAGAGGCCTTCGGTCAGATCTAAATAGGAGGTATCGGCGTAATCAAGGATGGGAAGAAGAAGGGAATTTGCTAACATGGTTTTAGTCTTAACTGGTAAAAGATTTTTCCACCTTTTTAAAGTCCCATAAGCATAAAATATTTTTTTGCTAACGGCTGCTACCTGCGGTTTCCAAGATAGATTGCTGTCTATAACAATCCCAAGATTTTTCACAGTATGGCTATAGGGCAGCGCAGCACCATCAAAGATCACTGGTGGTAAAGAAGAAAAGTCAAGCTTGGAAATTTGTCTGGAGTTACCTATCACAATAATCTGTGATTTATTCGCGTTGACCAATAACCCGTGAGATTTACTCCACTCGCAGACTACATTTAGTTCGTAGTTTACTTTTCTAATAGCTTCAGTGATATTTTCAACAGGAGTGGATACGTACAATTGAAAATCATCGGCATAAAGATGATATGGAATTTACATAAGAAAGAGGGAAAAATAAAAACTCACATGGGTAAACAAAATAGATAACAGAAGTAAGGGGAAAAAAGGTAAACATCGTTAAAAAAATTGTTGGCAAGAGTTTTACGGATAGTGGTAGCAGTGTTGCAAAATGGATCTATATTATTATTATTAGCGTATATTTTATTAAAAGAAAAGGCGGATCGTAACATTAAAGAATTTTTTCGAAATTCGGTATGCGTATGCGGTATTTGGAAGGTTGACAAAATTCTAGGATGCGTATTAGTGGGAACTTTAAATAATATCTTTCTGTTCCACCGTAGCGTTCTAACTTTTATTAATTACTATAGTTAATTGGTTAAGTTACTCATTTTTTAAATTGCATGTTATTAACCGACTTCAATAAATGAGGTGCTGTATTTAATCTGTATGTATGTATGTATGTTCGCGATTAATTCAAAAAATAATGAAGCTATTTAGATAATTTTTTCACTATCGTAATCTACATGCTTTTAGAAGGGTTTTAGTTCATATCATACACCTAGTAGTTATCATTCTTATGTACAAAGATAAACGCATAAATGTCACTAATATTTTTGATTGGTACACCAATTTCTCTGAGATTGCTGGACCGAATTCGTTTTCAAGCAAATTGTTTTTTTTATTTTTTTTTATTTTGACAAATAATACGTGGAGTCACGGAGTAACGTTCGGAATAAATAAATCGATATTGAAGAGACACTTGAAAATAGTGTTCTAGTTGGTTCGACATATCGTTAGTGTGACCTGAATCCAAATCAATATCTCAGCGTTAATGAATGGAGTGGGCAGGAATCAATTCGAGTCTGACAAGACAATTACGAGTCCGCTGCAGCTTCGGGAGGGAGGTACGAGCTTTGCGACACTAATGATGTGATCCCCAAGCTGCATTACGACCTATTACATCTCCAAATACTGAGGTACATTTATTATTGACCTATGCTGCCGTCTTAGGGAAAAAGGGCACAAGTAACATTTTTTCACAAAATTTTCGAAAATTGAGTTACAACATACATATTCGGAATCAGCAATACATCTGCTGATTTCTTTCCATAAATTTATCTCTAGTAGCTAAGGAGTTTTAATTAAGCTCGAAAGGGATAAGTGACAGTCAAGTTCATTTATGCTATGATCAAAAGTTAATGTTCTTAATTTTAATAGACCTTTATGAAAGTTCAATAAGCATTTAAGTTTGTTGTGTTAGAAAATAATAATTCCTTCAACATTGAGTAAACCAATACTCAAATAAGAAAGTGATACGAGTATCTAAGTGAGTTGGAGTTTGGAAAGCAATGGTAATAAAATTTACCGTTCCGTTTCACCGAGCGCCCGTATTCAGTGTAGCAGGTTCGGGAAGTGCGGGAGTGTAGTAAACATCGGGAGCGTTACGACAACTGTGTTAGGTCACACTGGGGAATTTAAAGCCAAGCCGTCACACACACTTGCGATGACGATATGACTCGATAGACCTGTACTGCTGTATGCCTTAATAATGTGTGCCTATAGTTGGAGTTTAAGGTTTCAGAGTAAAATAGACCTAAAATGGCTTGTATTAAGGTTTGAGTTCGCCAATACATTCAGCATTCGAACACAACGAGCGCCCCAAGCAGAAATGTTGTAAAATACATATTCGAACTATGGAATTACGACTTTAAAATACGAGTATTTGAGTTCATTTTGCTCTGAATTCACTTGTGATTCGATCAATAGTTTTCGAGTTCGTTTTCGAGTGCTCCGATCTTAGGCTAAGCACACTGATCAACTTATTGCAGAGCGACATATCGATAGTGTGTAAATGTTGATGCGGGAATGTAGTAAACATTTGTGGCCATACGCCTAACGATACCTATCCTGGATTTCGAATTTAGCTAGTTCGTTGTTATAAGGTTTTATTGGCTCCGTCTTTGGAATACATTCAGAGAGTTGGCTCCTCGCTTGAATGTCATCTTCTGGCGTGATTTATTGGCACAGAAATTAGGCCATTTTAGCCAGACAAGTTTTACCTTAAGTTGCAGTAAAAAGGGAAGATACTTCGGCACTGGCAGCCAATCTGATGAATACTTTTGCCAAATAAGCTGGAAATATTGTATACATAAGTGGGTGCGCAAACACAGATGCAATCTGTACATGTTCCTCAGGTACAGGATCCGTAGCTTTACGTGCTTTCTGAGACACCGAAGTGTAACACAGGCCACAGCCTTTCGACTCCAGCGGCGCTATTCTGTACCTTAGTTGGCAACTGAAAATGGTTGCCAACGAATTAGTTCGATATAAATTGCTGTTATGTGTTGAAATGAAATCACTGTTTATATTTCACACAGTAAAGCAGCAATGTATATCGAACTAATTCGTTGGCAACCGTTTTCAGTTGGTAACTAAGTTAGAGCATAGCCCATCAGGTCATTACTGCTACTGGGCTGTACAGGAAAACCCAAGAACCCAAGTCATCATGATATGCACATAGTGTCTACCCCATCTATCTTCTATACATATAATAAAATCGTAGACTTGCCGTGTCTGTACATTAAAGATTTTTGCAAAATAATAACTGGGGGGTGTTAGGGATAAGTAATGGAACATAAAAAAGCTATTTTTGAAATTTTTGTCTGTTTGACTACTAAATGGATTAAAATGAAACTTATGCCAAGTTTCATTCAGATTCAGATTTAAGTTCATACTACAGAGTAACATATAGGATATTTTTTTCAGAAATTCAGCACGGTTCCCTTGGGACATATTACATTTTGTAGATTATTTGATTAGTTTTGTAGATTAGTTGATAGAATAAAAGGTTTAATGTTTCCCCTTTCAGTGTCGGGGAAAGCGTCTCGCAGCACGCTCTCATTTTCATAGACGATTTGTATTACATCGGCGTGTGCAAATCGCTGAATATATTTATTTGTTATTTTTGCATCATTTCCTTAAAAACAGAAAAAAAATTCAACCAATGTCAAAATTCGAGAATGTCAAGATAACGTTTTTTTTTTGCAGCTTTATAATGCTCCCACTCTCGTACGTTACGTTAAAATAGTCTTGTTTTATCTAAATATAATTTTTATAGTACCTATACAACGTGTTAGGTAAGTGGTATAACATGCCCGCGGCTACCCATGTAATTTTGACCTTGTAAACATATTGGTGGTATTAAAAAGTCAAAATTAATTATTAAAAATTTCCATACAAAATTAATTACTTAATTAAGGAAAATTAATTTTGGCAACCCTTACAACCCGCGCAACATCAATTCCATTTAAATTCCTGATATCCTAGTACAAACTACAAGACGTGAAAACGAATAGGTACTATGCCGCGGCTGGCGCACAGAGTACCTAACTACTCGTGTGGTGTCGTGTGGCTGGCGCGCCGTCTTTCCTTAATAAGTAGGTACCTAAGTGACGACACTGACGAACACGTCAAGTAGTGCAACTTGTCATGGATGATAACGAGGTTGTGGGTTCGATTCCTGGTTCGGTTCAAAACTTAGAAAATGCGGGTTGCGGTGGTTATTTCGATTATTATCATTTCATGCTATTGGTAATAAGTAATAACCAGGACCGACGGCTTAACGTCAACTACTTAGGTACCTACTTGCCGAAACACCAGGGTGAAACGAGATCGATCTCTTGGCTGGTAGGTACACCTACGTAGGTACTTACTGAGAGTTTCTTTACCTACATAAAACTCAAACCTGAAAATCTTACGATATGAATGACCGACGCAGAACTCAAACCGAGAACCCGAGATTCGCAACCGAAAATCACTAGAAAACTTACGTAGGTACCAATTTTTATGTTAGCCTAGTACCGACTACCTACCTACCCATAAAAAGACTCTTTACAAACGTTGTAAGGCGGCGCGCCGCCTTTGACAAATGCCGCCAAGATGCCAATACTCAATTTGATTATTTTCGGAAAGTTGTAATAATTATTGTATTTTACGAAGTAGGTTCAAGGTTTACTGGCCTGTGTACGAACTACGAGTATTCCCTACCTAGGTACCTAGGTAGGTACTCATAAATAAACTAACTAACTGGCGAAAAAAACTCGGGCTAGGTAGGTACCTACCTAGGTAGGCCGAATCACTGGTTAAGGTAGTCCCTGCACGGCCGCGAAAAGTGTGCTGGAATACGAGCGATGCGTACAGTGCCAACTGCCAACAAACAAAGCCAGCTCGCTCGCAAAACCATCGTGCAAACTCCATCTCTGTTCAACGTTCGCCACACCGTCCAATGACTGACATCAAGAACTGCTCCAGCACGGCGAGTACCTACTAGTGGTTGGGTTTTCCTCGAAATGCTGCAGAATTTCTTCTTCCAAACGAGTAGTCGATGTTGAAGGCCGTCCTTCACCATCGCGCCGGTAAAGGAACCGGTGGTGTGAAGTCTATGGACTAAATTCCGGAAACACGTATGCGACGAAACTCGAACTCTTGGGTTATTTGGTCTACCGGAAACATACTGTTCATCGTACAACCTTCGGGCGTCCATCAATACACCATTACAAGCACCCACGCACATAATCATGTCATAATATTGCGCGTTAGTGTAACTCATTATTTCACCCTTGTATGACGACTTCACAGTTCAAACTTCAATGAGAAACTAAAAAATAACAATTAAAATAGCTAATATGAACTTCGGATTTCGGAAGTCTTCAAAGAACAAAACGAAGTTAAGACCCGTTTACACTTTGACTAGTGCTTATTCAGTGATTTAGTGCGCTCGGTCTGACTCGACTGATGATTTACTAACGTATGTAAGTCAGTTTATAAGGACTAAGGAATGGCGATTCTTTCCAAAAAAGATCGATTTTTAACTTGATTTGAATCGAAGTCTGATGAAACGATTCATAAAAGAAGATCGATTTTTGAAAAAAAATTTTTGATCGATTTCTCAAAGACCTCTATTCGCGATCGCGATTTATTGAAAAAAAAATCGATTTTTTTAAATCGAAATGTAGTACTGAATTGATTTTCTAGGCTGAAATCCACTAGATCGATTCTCGATTATCGATTAAAATTGGCTAAAACGGGTTACTACCCCGTTTTATGAAATGTTGTAGTTTTATACGAATTCTTATAAGTAGCAGCTAAGTCTGGGTTAAAAGGATAACCTGGCGTTTCTGCAAACGGGTCTAATCGCATTTGGATCTGCAGAAAGTAATGAAAGAAATATCAAATGTGGCGCTGTTGGAAATCGAAGAATACGTGGAATAAGAATACGCTCTTTTTTATTCTACTTCGCTAATCAGTAATCACTGATCACTAGCAATAATCACTAAACAAAGTGTAAAACGACCTTAAGTCATACGAAGCTTCGTCAATGTGCGTACCTAAAACGCTGTGTTTAGGTATACCAGTTTATGCTGACCCTGGTATTTAGGCTACGACTCAAATAATAGCTATGCGACAGCGATGCTATAAAATATTCTAGTAACGACAAAACAGCGCATAACATAGACCAATGCATTTGAAATGTATTAAGTATTTAATAATTTTAATAAGTCTGCTATACTTTTTATCTCTCGGTAGTAAGACGGGCGGCATCAGCGGTAATAATGCAGTTAAAGATGGAACGCGCTGAGCTGATCTTTTTGGATATTGTGTACCATGATCATATTCCATTACAGTCCAGAATGTTAAATCTTTTAGCGTTAGGCTCGACTTTGACGATAAACGGCTCGAATTTGACTCTAGTAAAAAGCGGCTCACAATTCATTTCTACAGCAGACCACATCTCATAAAAGAAAAGAGTCATTCGCAGAAACAAAATCAAGATTTAAGAAGAATTTCACATAAATTTCGATATAATCTCTCCATTCTTATCAATTTCAATGCAATAATTGAATAGCTATTTAAAAATTACATCGACTCGATATTTTCGCTTCTGTACTGTAGTCATATCTTTATCTTTAGCTTGAAGTAGGTAGGAATAGAATGAATAGAAAATAATATCGTTTCGGAATTATTCATTTATTACACCTATCCTAAAGCTAAGCTGTGTCTACACTGATCAAAATTCGATAAACGTTCAACACTGCTGCTGCCTTGGTGGTTTTTTTTTCTCAAGTCCTTTTTATTCCCATGTACCATTGCCCCATCGCATGCAATCTATCATGCACGAGAATTTCTTAATGTCATACTCATTGCTGAGGGTCGTGATCCATGGTAGGGGTTTTTTTGAGATTATTATGCGGTGGGCTTTCAGGGCTTACACTAGAAAATGTGAAGAATGTCGAAGCATAATGAGGCACAAAAATCTTACGATTTATCCGACATACAGTAACAAATTCGGGTGCAATAAAAGGAGTAAACATAATTTACGTGCAAGTACGGCCTCGTTGATCTAGCGGTTAGCATGGTTAGCACGTTAAGCCTGTGCCCAGCTGTGGGACGTTAATGGGCTGTAGTGGGGTGGTAGATAGCATGCACGTATTTGAAACTAGGTAATGTACAAGAAAAAAAATTGAATGTGTACGCAGCTTTACACAGTTACAGCGACGCCCATTTTGTAGGCATTATTATTATTTCATAGGTAAAGATTTTTCATTGGTCGATAATTTTTTGGCGGGAAAACGGTTCACCAATCACGTAAAATTAAAGGTGGTCTTTGACCTTACAGTCAAAGTAGGTCAGGTTTTACTCAAATTAGGTCAGGTTCAATGTCATCAATGACTCTAGCAGCTGTTTAAGGGTTGTCACCGAGGAGTTTTAAGAAATTTCTGAATGTCCTCATAACTTCCACTGGTATCACGCTACGAGGGTCGTTATATTTTTTCGGGCATACACACATCAGTCCTAACCTCAGCCTGCCGGGATGTTATGGGACTTACCCAACACGTTGTATAAATATATTTATACAATATTGTATATATAATATGTATATAAATAATTATAAATATATTATATTTTATAGTCGTAATTAACCCACCATACCTTAATCTAACATTTCTGAGTATTTCTGACCATCGTTGTTTTTTTTACGCGCGGCTCTATATAAAGGGCTTATATATGGTAGAGGGTACTCAGCAGGATGCAAGATCCCTTATGTTAATCTGACGCGCTCGAATAAATACAAAAATCTCCTCTTGGGCTCCTCTACTACAATAAATTGTATTTATTTGTTAAACAAGAGTTAGATAAATTGTATTCCTATAATATCCGGTATTTCTAATGAGCATACAACAAACCCTAGCTTGTTAGATCTATTCGTAAAATAGCCGGTTATTTTTTTCAGAGATGCACTAGCCAGCTTTATATATTTTCAATTGCATTCAATTTCCAGTGGGCGCATCGCTGCGGGCTACCGCTCGGTTTATTTGGCTTGTATCAGATTATTTGCATTTTCTATTGAAATACAATCTGTACAGAATCATCGACTGTATACGGGAACCTGTGTTTATTTGATTGCAGGAATAAATGTTATTTTGCTTTGTTTGCTTTTTTTAACCCCTGACGCAAAAACGACGGGGTGTTATAAGTTTGACGTGTCTGTGTGTGTGTGTGTGTGTCTGTCTGTTCCACCGTAGCGCTCAAAAGGGTGAACTGATTTGAATACGGTTTTTTTGTTCGAAAGGTGAATAAGTCTGGAGTGTTCTTATGTGTCATGAAAATCAGTCCAAGATGGCCGCCGCCACAAAATGGCAGATTACATATTTTTTCAGAACTCCCTCAATATGGGTATCAAATGAATGGGCTTGACTAGTAGAATAGCAATGTGCAAATCCAAGATGGCCGCCACCACAAAATGGCGAATGTTGGGGTTTTTTTTAATTTTTAATTTATACTTGTTTAAATTATTAATTTCAGCCCAGTATTGAGCATGGGTATCGTCTCAGAAAGAAAAGGGTTTAGGCCGTAGTTTACCACGCTAGCCTAGTGCGGATTGGTACACAATTAGTGCAGGCATATTTGATATCAGAAAATTGTCTAATCAGCCATTTCAGAGCCAATACTTGTAAATAAGTACTTAGTCTAAATCATATTGTGTTTTGGTTATCATCATTTTTGGTTCTTCTCAGACCAGGGGGGTTATTCTGTAACTTAGTTAGCAACTGAAAATAGTTGCCAACGAATTAGTTTGATATACATTGCTGCTTTACTGTGGGAAATATAAAGTGTTTTCATAATTTTACCCAGCAGGGCGTGTTTGGTACCCTCGTAGTTTTAGTTTTAAGTTGTCGTAAGTTATTATCACCATTTATTTATCTCACTTCTTATATCTCTCTAATTTACTTTTCTTCTCTCTATACTTTTAAATTTATATACTTTTATATATATTCCTTCCGCGCACTCAAAAATTGTGGAACCCTTTGGAGGTGTTTCCACATAACTTTGACATAGTGTTATTCAAGGGGCGGATCAACAAACTCCGTGAAAGCCGGCAACGCATTAGTGGTTCCTCTGTTGCTGCAAATGATCATGGGCGGCGGTAATCACTTAACATCAGGGGACCCGCTTGCTCGTTTTCCCGCAATTAATATAAAAATATTTTTAAAATGGACATTAAATTTTTTTTTATTTTTGACTAAAAAATTTGATTTGAATCTTTACCACATTTTGTTTTGAACTCTTAAAATATACTATCACCACAAGTCAATGTCCTGCACTTTAATAGCCTTTATTTGGAGTAGCTAAACAGCGATTTTTATGGGAGATAGAAAATAATGACTTTTTCAACACACTTGCTCATAAAGTGGCTCTACGTTCACCACAATTAGGCAGATAATTACTCCTATTATTCAAACTGTGACTTTTGTTTTACTATTATTCACATGTGAATTATAGAGTTTTATTTTTAATTTATTGGTTGAGTTGTTCCTTTGTTCTTAAAAAAGTTTCGATACAAAAAAGATCGTATTCAATAGTACAAATAAATTGATGTACCTTTTGCTTGCTCATTTCATGTAACTTCGTATTTAAATAGATAATTTCAACTTGTACGTGTTTAATAAATAAAACTTTAACTCAAATATAACTTTCGTTTTTTCTGTAATAAAGAAAATTTGAAATTCCCCATATTGTACGTGGCTAAAACCTATCCGCAAAAAGCCAAATAAAACAAACCTCATTCATTCTATAGTCTATGGCCGATTGCCATTTTAAGATGCGCGCGCATAGGGAAACTGATTAATTTTTCCCGCCATTGCGAAATGCCATAGAAAACAAACCTCATTCTAATATAGTCTATGGCCGATCGTACAGATGCGCGCGCATAGGAAAACTGATTAATTTTTCCCGCCATTGTGAGAAAATTTTCAGAACTCGTTTTCACTGTTGAATTGAACTTACAGTTATTTATTAATAAATTAAAATGTCTACAAGTACTAATTATGAAGAAAATGATTTCTGTTGTACACCGCCCGATATAAGATGTGAAGCTCTTAAAGTTATGGCAAGTTTGCTACCTCAAATCACCAAGGAAATATATCTATTTTAGTATTATTTTCTTCACAAGTGTGTTGAAAAACGTCGTATGCTACACGTGTGTATTGATGATTACCGTCCTCGGCTATCTTAAGACCCTCACCTAACGGCTCGGGTCTCAATAGCGCCTCAGCGGTAATCACCAACATTACACACTTATAGCATAATGTACTATTGTTAGTAAAACCTCTATCAGTCGGAGGCGTCCTTACATCTGTCCCCGGAATTGGAGTTTTACGTCTGTTTTATAGCGCCGATCCCTCATCCCCCCACGTGATTCATATAATCGAGGATTATGACCCGTTTTATGTGTTATCAGCGGCGTTTTATTCTATTGTAGGGTCGCTGTTCCATTTCCCAGTGACTGATTGCCGTTTGATGATCTGGATTTAGTGTCTAATAATAAGCATCAATCAATCAGAATGTTTATTGAAAGCGGTATTGTGTTCTATAACTTTTCTTTTCACTTTTCAATCACACTAATCTTATAAAGGCGAAAGTTTGTGTGTGTGTGTGTGTTTGTTACACTTTAACGCCGCAACTACCGAACCGCTTTGGCTGATGAATGGAGATAGAATATGCCCTGAATTAACACAAAGGCCGAAATTCACGTGGGCAGAAGCTAGTAGTAAATAAATCAATTGTACAAGTAATTAGGTATATTAAATTGAGGTAATGCTAATAATTATTATATTATTTAATAAATAAATAGTCACTTTTTAACCGAGTTTAAAAAAAGGAAGTTCTATATTCGACCCGTTTGTATGTATGTTTTTTTCAAGATTATATCTAAGAACAATAAACCGATTCTGATGATTTTCTCACTATCGTAATCTATATACTTTCAGGAAGGTTTCAATATATAGCATACCTAGTTATCATTGTTATGTACGAAGTTACAAGCATAAATGTACACCGATTTCTCTGATATTGCTGGCCCAAAATCGGTTTAATGTTTTCTAAAATCTAGCTTGTTTCTTAAATATTGGATAGATATCGAAATCGATTCGCTAAATGGATTTGCTTATAGAGCTTATTATAACCACAACCGAAGATATCCACTTGAAAGTATAGCCTGAAAATACTTAGATCGCGTATTACTTAACTTTTATACAGCATTAATTAACCCGACCTTCATTATAAGGCACTAAAATCCTTTACATTAAAACCTAATTAAGACCTGCTTCTAATAAATTTCAGAGCCCCTGTAGAGGACAGTTAACCGAGTAACGGGATGTTAATTAAACACTGAGTCAAAGGCGGCTTACCGTTCAACTTTTACTGGACGTTTTAGAAGCACTTTGTTACCCCGTAACGAGTAAGGTTTCAGTTACTGGATTTTTATACACATCTTTTGATTTTATATAAAATTTAGCTTCTGCCCGCGGCTTCGTCCGCGTGAACTTTGGGTTTTCACAGATCCCGAGGGAATCATGGATTTCCGGTTCCCGTTCCCGCTCCCTTTTCCAACCTTTATACCTACTTTCAAGGAAGTTTGCTATAGTAATCTAACTATAGGTGTATAGCTGTAGATTTCGGTTTTTTCAAAATCCCTCGAGAACTGTGGAATTTTTCAGGATAAAAAGCCTATGCGTTAAGTCAGGGCATAATTTATCTCTATTCGAAATTTCAGCCAGATCGGTTCAGTAGTTGCGGCGATATAGAGTAACAAACATACACACATACAACATACACAAAAACTTTTGCCTTTATAATATTAGTGTGATATACACTTGACGGATCTGAGACATGGTCGCTGACAATGGGCCTCATAAGAAGGCTCAGGATCACTCAGCGGGCGATGGAGAGAGCTATGCAGAAATGAGGAGATCCGCAGGAGAACCAGAGTTACCGACATAGCTCATCGAGTCGCGAAGCTGAAGTGGCAATGGGCGGGGGCACATTGCTCGAAAAACCGATGGACGCTGGGGTCCCAAGGTGCTTGAATGGCGACCTCGCACCAGTAAACGAAGCGCAGGTAGACCCCCCACTCGTTGGACAGGCGATCTCAAGTGAGTCGCTGGCAGCCGCTGGAATCAGGCGGCTCAAGATCGTCTGCTGTGGCGATCCTTGCAAGCGACCTATGTCCAATAGTCTATTGGTTGAAACAAACGAACGAACGTGATATACACTTGTAGACACTTTTTAAATCAACAGAACATTACAATGCCTCCGGGGCAATTTGCTAAAGTAGTCTACAATCCGCACGCTGAAAACATTGCCATTTCAAATGCATTCAGCCATTGCCGCGCCGCGCCTCTATACCTCGGTTTACTGCTATAAGCTGTTGTACGTCGTTTTATATGCATTTTCAATTCTAGCTGCATTTTTTAAGCTGGAAGTAATTGAAGGATTCCTCACTCACTCGCTGAGCCTTCGCTGTCTGTCCGACAGTTTGTCTGTCATTTCGTTTGTCTGTAGATTACTCTGTTCGACAGTTTGTATTCGGAATATGTCCGTCCAATATGGAATATGTACATAATATATCCGACTGAATTTTGGCCAGGGCGGCCAATCTTGAGATTATTCAACTACGCAGATGGCGGCCAATCTTGAGATTATTCAACAACGGAGATTAGGCAACTACGCAGGAGATATTATAGTGCACAAGTGTATATCTCTATTCCTTCACTCTCATAGTCCGATGGGACGCCAATGTGCCATGACTATAGAGAGATCATGCGTAGGACCGACGAATTACGTGTGCTCTCCGAAAAACGGGGGTATATCTGTCACCAAACTTCCAGCCAACTTCCAACTCCGGGCTGGCATTGAAAACTTGACAAAAAACCCAATTTTCTATACTACTCATAACTTTTGGCCCAACCCGGGAATCGAACCCAGGACCTCGTTCCCACTTTGGCGTTGTAACAGTAGGCTGAACCATGACTGAAGGGATAGTGTGATATCCCTAGGAAATCCGAATTCAAAGAAACTACACGCTTCGCACAATAGAAATCTTTCCACAACGACACACAAAATGTTATTTGAGGAGTTCGAACGTTTCTTCTATTCTCGGAGGAACATTTAAGGGAACTGAAGCTACTGGACCGAATGTGGCCAATCGGTGAAACGGAACGTAAAACTTTCATTGTCACCAGCTGGGTTATTCTGTAACTTAGTTAGCAACTGAAAATAATTGCCAACGAATTAGTTTGATATACATTGCTGCTTTACTGTGGGAAATATAAAGTGTTTTCATAATTTTACACAGTATAGCAGCAATGTATATCGAACAAATTCGTTGGCAACTATTTTCAGTTGCTAACTAAGTTACAGAATAACCCAGCAGGATTGCTCTCGTGAAGGGTTATTGTCCATTATACTTGGCAGGATACATAGAGAATAATTCCTAGTTCCTAACAAACGAAAGATGTAATGCTATTCTTTAAATAAATAATAGTTTAAAAAAACTAAAAAACACGCTTTTTATAGAAAACCAAACTAAAAAATAGAAAATAAATTTTAATAAATATAAATTAATAATAGTGTGCATATGAAAAAAATGTATTTTATTTAAAAAAAGCGTGGGGTGCATTGGTGTATAGAGGATTATCATTTCGATAATATCTAAAAAGCACCCCACGCTTTTTTTAAATAAAATAATTTTTTTTCATATCACACTATTATTAATTTATATTTATTAAAATTTATTTTCTATTTTTTAGTTTGGTTTTCTATAAAAAGCGTGTTTTTTAGTTTTTTAAACTATTATTTATTTTCTACTTTTTAGTTTGGTTTATTTATAAAACACTAAAAAAATCATGTCACTTAAAATACAACAGCTGATATTAATTATTAATAAATTATTTTATTCGTTTTTTTATTGTAAATTGTACAATATGATTAAAGTAAATAAGTACTAATTAATAATATTATTATTTTGCTTTAATATTGTTTTATCTTCGCATTCGTGCGTTTTGTGCTTAGATTTTAGTTGTGTGTGACATCTATTCTGTTTACCCTAGTTACAGTTAGTTACCGTGCCATTTTGAATGTTTATTGTTTTTCCTTACCGACGACTTTTGATAAATGAACACAAAATCTTATTTTACAAATTGAATAATGAAATAATCTTATCAAATTAGTGTATTGTCATCGGTCCTCGATAAATCTACAAAGTTTGAATGAAATCTGACCGTTTAAAGTGGGTCAAAATCGTGTTCAAAGAAGTCGGTTACAAACATACATACCGGTGAAGCTAATATAAAGCGTGTAAAAACTCATCGTTATTTGGTGTGAAATATTTACAGATATAAGTACCTACTATAGAAAAAATAAACAGCGCATTTCTTTAAACACATTTCGTGGGCGTGGATTAAGATTTTTAAGAATCCCATGGGAACTCTTTGATTTTTCGGGATAAAAATATCCTATGTCTATTTCCAAGATGCAAGCCATCATCTTTGTGTCCTTTAGTGTCTAATATTAAAAAAAATTTTAAACATAGGAGGCTCCTTGTTTAATTCTCCACTTGCCTGTGAAAGTCCCATCAAAATCAGTTCAGCCGTTCCAGAGACACCAAGATACAGAGATACTTGCCCGTACAAACATACAGACAGACAACAATTTTTTAAATACTTATATTTTGATAATAATAATAATTATAACTAGCTGACCCTCGCGACTTCGTTCGCGTGTTTATAGGTTTTATATAGGATCGGATCGGATCCCATAATTCTTTTACGTTCCTAAACTAAATGTAGTTTAAGTTACTCCTTATAACATCACCTATCTGCCATTGAAAGTTCCATTAAAATCGATCCAGCCGTTTTGGAGATTAGCTGGAACAAATAAACAGACCGACAAACCTAAATTTAAATGCACGCCAGTTTAAAATAACCAGTATGTGCAAAGATCCGGGTCCCAAGTTATGTGAACCCAATAAATGTCTGTCATTTTTTAACTAAAAAACCTATGACCTTGAAATATTTACGGAACAATACTTAAAGTACTAACTTTCTAACAAAAAAAGAACGAGTAAAATCGAACGACGCGTTAATGAATTACAGCTAAATACACGTTTTAACTTTCTTCCCCTCTCCCAAGGGAACCGTGCTGAATTTCGGGATAAAAAGTAACCTATGTCCTACCTCGGAGTATAAACTCAAACCGTACCAAGTTTCATTCGAATCCATTCAGTAGTTTCGGCGTGATGCGCGGCCAAGATACAGACAGACAGACAGACAGACAGACAGACAGATAGACAGACAGACAGACAGACAGAAAGACAGACAGACAGAAAGACAGACAGACAGACAAAAATGAAACAAATTGCAGTTTTGGCTTCAGTATCGATTATAGTGTCCTCCAATAAAAAATTTCAAAATATCTTCAATGTACAGAATTGGATCTGTTACAGTTTTATTAGGGTTCCGTACCCAAAGGGTAAAAACGGAGCCCTATTAATGTCACTCGGCTGTCTGTCCGTCTGTCCGCCGGTCACAGGTCTCTAGCTCGCAGACGAAATGAGTTACAAACCTGAAATTTTGGTATTTGGTGTAAAACGTTGACCCAAAATCAAATATTGAATTAAAAATTGAATTAAATTATTTTTCAGGGGGGCTCCCATACATGAGAAAGGAGCCGGAAAAAAAATTTTTTTTCTTACCCTAGCTTGTGGGGTATCATTGTTTAGAGCTCATTGAGTACAGTACGAATATATATTTTTTTAATTTTTTGCTTAAAAAGTAAGGAAATGGGGGGTCATCAAAATTGTCAATTTTAGACCATTTTTGTGACGGGGGCTATCTAAAAAACTAAACTAGTTAGGAATATGATATTTCGGTATATTATGTACTATATGTTCTATTTGTAGTTTGTACAACAAATACTGAAAACAACGATTCATAAAATAGTTTATAAGCTGTGACCAAAACAAACGAACTTATTTTGCGTTTTTCTTTCACGGTTTCTTGCGATGTCTAACTCGGAAATTAAATATTTCTTAGACCCAAAATATTATATTGTTCATAATTATGTACGGAACCCTGAAAGAGCGAGGCCCGACTCGCTTTTGGCTGATTTTTATATTACTTATAGATAGAAGAAGATAGAAGATATGCCTCTAATAATAAGAGACAGTAATTTTGAATGAATACACAGAAAGACTCTTATTTTTTCTGAATACTTTAAGAAATGTTCAACTAAAAGTTGAACATTTCTAAAATTACATAGCTTTAAAATCAGTTACACGAAACTCCCTCTATTTTCAAGGAAATTTTATCCAACAAATTTGAAGTGAAAAATTGAATTAAGCCGTCGGTCTTCGACAGGACTGTGAGGGCAATTCGGGGAAATCTGTTTAGTGGCGTTTCCAATTCTGTAGCAGATTATTTGACGAATTGGATTTATTTATTGGTGACCGAACTTTAAAGGGAAAACCGACTTTAACCGACTTTAAAAACGAGGTTCGTACGTGTACGTATTTATGTATAATATGTTTATATATGTACCAGCTGATGCTCGCGACTTCGCTCGCGTGGGGACATATAAATCTCATACAAATATTCACCCCCATTTAACCCACTTGGGGGTAGTTTTTCCAAAATCCCTAAACACGTAATTCTTTATTTTTAACCCAAAACCTAAATATCAATTTTCATGGATATGACTTGATTAATGAGGTGAAAAATGATATACTCATACTCTCATACTCATTCATCCTCTATTTAACCCACTTTGGGGTAGAAATTTCAAAAATCCTGAATCGTTTTAGAGATTCGTTTGTTATCTAACTGTCGGTTTACTACAATATGCACGCAAATCCAAACAATTAAGTATGCAGTTCGCACAAGATATATTGCCACCAGTGCATACCAGTGCATGCTCTCATTCACCTATAATATGCAGAGAGCATTCAATATCTAACGTCCATTGCGGAATAACGTGCTATCATAAAATGTGTTCCGCGAACGTGCTCGCCATACAAAGACACGAGATTTAAAGGCGTGGCCATATACAACGCGTGTCGGGTGTTACACTGAACGCGCGACTGTCTGCGCCGTCACGGTAGCAGTTCACATGGCAGTATGACTATGCAAGTCTTACTGTACAGTGTTGAGTAGTTGTACCTACGGCAGGGAGTTTCAGTCATAAAAATTCTTTTATTAGCCCCCGATGCAAAAACGACGGGGTGTTATAGGTTTGACGTGTCTGTGTGTGTATCTGTCTGTTCCACCGTAGCGCTCAAATGGGTGAACCGATTTGAATCTGGTTTTTTCGTTTGAAAGGTGAATTATTCGGGAGTGTTCTTAGCTATGTTTGATGATAATCGGTCCAAGATGGCCGCCGCCACAAAATGTCGGATTACATAATATTTTTTCTCAACTCCTTTAACCCTAGGTCGGTCGCGCTAGTTTTTGTAACTTCGTCGGTCGCATGGGGTCTTTGAAAGCCCCGTTTTATTTTATATTTTTTTATATAATTACTTCGTATATTCTGATTTTTTATTTATGTATTAATAAGGTACTAAGATGTATTTTAAAATAAAAGTATTATAATCTTTTAAATCTTTATAAGATTACGTCAATCTCAGTCCCACTAGAGAAAAACATTTTTGACTCATTTTCGGCAACTTTAGTTTAAATTAATATAAAACCAATCGTTTATTATATTTTCTTTCTAAAATCAACACAAACTATCAAAATAAGACTTATTTTAACGAAATCACAAAAAACAACATGAATAAATTCATAAATATTAGTAAATTTTTACACCTCATTTTGCAATTTCGAACAGCTTGCGCAATTTGATGCTGCATGCCTCGGGTATATATTCTGGCGACATGAAAAGCATCCTGTCGAATATTTTCTATCAAATATATCGTGGACAATTATTATGTGCATCTCTTTCTGGACATTTGTGGCTGATTTTCACATAGATTTTGCAGGACATCAGGACCAAAAAGCGCTTCATATGCTGCCATACCGGAGCGTTCTCGGGAGGGTGTTTATAATCATCAAAAAGATGAAATGCATGTGTTTTGAAATAGTTTTCGCGATATACAATGAATATAAAATTATTTTGCTATAATCCGCTAACAGTGACAAATTTGTAGGCACAACACCACACAATCTTGTAGGCACAACACCACACAATCTTGTAGGCACAACACCACACAAATTCACCACAAAACAAACTCGTTTGTTTTGTGGTGAATTTGTCACCACACAAAGGCACAACACCACACAAAATGAATTTGTGTGGTGTTGTGCCTACAAGATTGTGTGGTGTTGTGCCTACAAGATTGTGTGGTGTTGTGCCTACAAATTTGTCACTGTTAGCGGATTATAGCAAAATAATTTTATATTCATTGTATATCATGGAATTCCGCAAAGTAACGCCTGCTTCCATTCAACATAGTTTTCGCGTATCTTGGTCCTATTTGGCTAATTATATTCCAATATTGTCTCTGACTTGAAAGATTAGGAGCAGTTTTTTACAGCTAAATATCGTTTCAGTATTTCGATGGCGTAGTTTTCCGACTAATAACATAATATGTGGTTGATGTTAATTAAATAAATAAATAAATATTATTTGTCGAGCGAGTAGAACCTTATCCTCATCATCATTGTCTGAATCCAGTTATTCGGGCAGCTCAGGATGCCTCAAAATCAGTTTCAAGAGAACTTTTTTCAATTACGTCAGGTACAAAATTAAAATGTTTACCAATGTTTCATCGATCGTAACATCTACATCATCTTTGGACTGTTCTTCTAGCTTTCGGACAATCTGCTGTTTTTTAAAATATTCCATTTTCGGTTAAATTTAACATAATGTAAGTGTCTGCCTTCAAACAAAAAATGTTACACGTTTGGTCGCGTGGGGTCTTTTGAAGCCCGCGCGCAAAACAAACGTTTATCATGCGCAAACGCAGTGCGCTAAATCAGTGATAACTGCTCTATTTTATACTTAAGTATATTTTAGGAAGCTACTATAAATTACAAGTTCGTACCATAACTATTTAAAAAAATATGACAGTTTTTGCAAACCCCGGGCTTTCAAAGACCCCATGCGACCGACCTAGAGTTAATATTGATATCATATGAAAGGGCTTAACTAGTAGAATAGCACTATGCAAATCCAAGATGGCTGACACCACAAAATGGTGAATGTCGGGGGTTTTTTTAATTTTTAATTTACGCATTGTCGTTGTCAACGATGGGACTAGGTCTCTTAAAAATACCTCCACAAGCCGCGATCTTGCAACGTTGTTAGTGGGGGTCTACCACTGTGCAACGGTGCACTGCGGAGTCACCATTCCAGCATCTTGGGACCTATCTTGGGGTCTATGGTTACTTCGAACTATACGTGCTACACTCATTGTCATTTTAGCTTTGAAATCTGTTGAGTTTTGATGCTGACTAAAACGGTAAAGAAACTATCCTTTACCATTTTTCTCAACATGTTGTTCATTGATACAGAGGTGGCTCTACCTATGGTGCAGGGTGTATGGTGTACACGGGCGCACCGGTGTTAAGGGTACCGGCCTCGTCACTTTTTCATTTGTTCCTATTCCATTTTGACCGCGCGCTTACTAGAGTGCGCTAAGGTAATGATTGGTAATGATTCTACATGGGCTAGAAACGCTTCTGTATTGATGCCTAATGATGATGAGTGTAAGACATCTTTTAGATGAATGTGCTTCAACCTAGATCATGGTGTTCACATTTTGGATTGCACTTCTAAGTGGTTCCATCACACAGTTCCTGTTGTTTTAATTTCTAAGAGCTGCTTTTGAGTTGCTAACACTGCGCGTTGTATGTGACCAGAGCTTAAAAGCGACACGAGCGAGCTACAGTAGATTTATAGTGCCAAATGGTTTTCCACTTTAACTGAATGTGGAATGCCAATTGTGAGTCAAGTCTCCATACAAAAGTTCTCAATACACGAGCCGCACGGGGTTATATTATGTGGGAGAGATTTTAGTTACACAAAGATGTATATACAATGTACATTGTACATATTATGTATACTACTCTAAAAATGTAGCTGTACATACATGGAAAATAATAATCATTCTGTATTTTTCAAGTAGTTCAGTGTGCTTAGTCTAAAGCGGAGCACTCGAAAACGAACTCGAAAACTATTGATCGATTTCAGAGTAAAATAGCCCTAAAATGGCTTGTATTAAGGTTTGAGTTCGCCAATACATTCAGCATTCGAACAATGCTGAATGTATTGGCGAACTCAAACCTTAATACAAGCCATTTTAGGGCTATTTTACTCTGAAATCGATCAATAGTTTTCGAGTTCGTTTTCGAGTGCTCCGCTTTAGACTAAGCACACTGGGCACTTTTCAAGCTTTTTGAATAGTGAATATGTTTATAAAATGTAAGCCTCATTTACGTAGCGTAAATAAGATTTTATATTGTTTTTGATGTTAAAAATATATGATGTTAAAATTTAAATTGAAGTTAATAAGTTTGAGAGCATAAATTATAATATGTTTTTAGTTATTTCATTTTTGTTTAGACTAGATTATCAGGAGGTGCATAATAAAATAAGCATAATAAAGGTACATAGTAGTTATTGTTTTTGAATAATAAAAATATTATTTTCAACAAAATAAAGTAACTTATACCCGCGACTTCATCGGTACGATTTAGGTTTTTTTAAAATTGTAAAAATTAACAAAATATATATTGTAAAAATCTTTGGTTTCTCAGAAGAAAGATAACACTACTCAAATTCTTAATTTCCGTAGCTACGATGCAAGCTATCTCTTGTTTTAAAATTTTATCAATATCAACTAAGCAATTTTAAGCCACTAAAGATAATAATAAATACAAACAGATATATACAGGCAGACAAATACACTTTCGCATTCAGTATTGATTGACGAAATCTATACTAATATTATAAATGCGAAAGTAACTCTGTCTGACTGTCTGTATATTACACTTTCACGCCTAAATAACTGAACTGATTTTGATGAAATTTGGTACAGAGATAGACCAGGAATGAGAAGAACAAGGGCTACTTTTTATCCCAGGAAAGTTCCTAAGGGATTCTTCAAACCTAAATCCACGCGGACTAAGTCACGGCCATCAGCTAGTATACCATATTTTGATTAGAATAATATTATTTTGTAGTAGGTTTGTACAGAACCCAAATTAGGTGAGTCTTTGAACTTCGAACGGTAACTCTGAAATATACAAATTGGTAGGACATATTTTCACTCGTCCAATTCTGCCACTTCCGCAGAAAATTTTCATCGTTCCTAGTTTCGCTTGATTAAATTTCTTTTTGGTGACATTGATCGATGGAATCTAAACCTTGTTATACTGTTTTGTTCCATATTGAACTCTATATCGCGGTAATTAGGTTATCTTTTATTTGATTTTACTACATGTGAGACTTATTTGACTGTTGCATGACTTTAGTGATTGTATACTGTAGAATACATGGTATAGTAAGTATTGATATTTAATTGAAAACTTTAACAGCTGCTTTTTGACAGAGATAATCAATAAATTAGAAAAAATGAAATTTTTTCAAAGAGCATCCTACTGCTAATAAGAATCTTACTGCTTGAAAAATGCGCAAAGGGTATTAATTTTAAGACGTGACAAAAATTTAACACCGCCATTTATCTTTGCAAGAAGCAACGCCCGGCTGACGTACTAACTTTAAGAAAGAATAACAAGTATAAATTGAAAAAAACCCCCGACATTCGCCATTTTGTGGTGGCGGCCATTTTGGATTTGCATAGTGCTATTCTACAAGTCAAGCCCTTTCATTTGATACCCATATTAAGGGAGTTGTGAAAAAATATGTAATCCGCCATTTACTAGAGGCGGCCATCTTCGATCGATTTTCATCAAACATAGCTAACAACACTCTCGACTAATTCACCTTTTAAACAAAAAAACCGCATGCAAATCGGTCCACCCGTTTGAGCGCCACAGGGGAACAGACACACACACACACACACACACACACAGACACGTCAAACTTATAACACACCGTCGTTTTTGCGTCGGGGGTTAAAAAATAATCTAAAAGATTGAAAGTTAAACCGTCTTCATCACGCACTTAAAAGTTCATATCTCGAAAACTAGTAAGCCGATTTTGATGAAACTTTCACTGTTCTCTATGTTAGAGTAAATATGTAAGCTAATAAAACTTACAACCATCCTAGTCGCCCCTATGATTTTCGGAAGGTCCCCTCGATTTCTCTGGTCTGCCATCATCAAACCCTGATTTCCTTATTACAAATAGTAGTACCTTTGAAATATTTTCTTTCCAACAAAAAAAGAATCATCAAAATCGGTTCATAAACGACGAAGTTATCCGCGAACACTCATAAAAAAAGCATATATACTTACCTACAGTTGAATTGAGAAACCTCCTCCTTTTTTGAAGTCTGTTAAAAATATTGTTAAAAAAAAAACTTTTCATCCCATCTATTCGAAAAGGACGACTTGGTTCGCCTTTATGTGCACCCAAAGGTGGTGTTTTCGGCGCATTTTTATAAGTGCGCGTAAAAGATCTTTTAATCGCACTTATTTATAAGTGCGCCTAAAAGATCTTTTACGCGCACTTATTGAAGATGAAGGGCCCGTGGTCCCACCGGGCTAGGCGCGACCGATAGTATCGATTGTTGTTATTGTTGTTACAAGTTTGACGTCTGTGTATGTATGTGCGTCTGTGTCTGTCTGTTCCCCCGTAGCGCTCAAACGGTTGAACCGATTTGAATGCGGTTTTTTTGTTTGAAATGTGAATTAGTCGGAAGTATTCTTAGTTATGTTTTATGAAAATTGGTCCAAGATGGCCGCCGCCACAAAATGGCGGATTACATATTTTTTCACAACTCCCTCAATATGGGTATCAAATTAAAGGTCTTGTCATCAAGACCTTTCATTTTGACGTTTGTGTGTGTATGTGTGTGTGTCTGTCTGTTCCCCCATAGCGCTCAAACGGTTGAACCGATATGAATGCGGTTTTTTTTTGTTTGGAAGGTGAATTAGTCGGGAGTGTTCTTAGCTATGTTCGATGAAAATTGGTCCAAGATGGCCGCCGCCACAAAATGGCGGATTACATATTTTTTCACAACTCCCTCAATATGGGTATCAAATGAAAGGTCTTGACTAGTAGAATAACACTATGCAAATCCAAAATGGCCGCCACCACAAAATGGCGAATGTCGGGGGTTTTTTAAATTTTTAATTTATACTTGTATTATTAATCCGCCATTTTGTGGTGGCGGCCATCTTGGACCGATTTTAATCAAACAAACATAGCTAAAAACACTCCCGACTAATTCACCTTTCAAACAAAAAAACCGCATTCAAATCGGTCCATCCGTTTGAGAGCTATGGGGGAACAGACAGACATACACACACACACACACACACACAGACGTCAAACTTATAACACCCCGTCATTTTTGCGGCGGGGGTTAAAAATATGAGGCGCCTTTTATTTCCTCATAGAGGGTGATGAAAAGTAGAGTGTATCACTCGGGCGCAATATATTTTTGGCTCGGGCGACGTACTTTGAATCCCTCGCTACGTTCAGGATTGTACTAAAGAATCCCTCGCTACGCTCGGGATTCTACTATACAATCCCTCACTTCGCTCTGGATTCAAAAAAGCGCCCTCGCCGTAAAAATATTATTTTGCTCCCTTATGATACAATCTACTATTGTACTTACATAACCTAATTTAAAAAGAGAGTAGAATATTATTTTGAGTTTAAATATTTTATCGACACAGGCCGTACAAATCCACAAGATTGCGAAGTTCCTGAGCCGCTCTTTGAAATAAATCGTGTAGAAATCCGATAAATAAGACACGTCGCTCGCTCAATACCTACTTAGGATTTATGTAGTGAATATTTAAACGCGCTGAAATCGTTGTCTACAAGGCAAATAATAAAGTTTTACGATGAAAAAAATCTTTCGAATAAATTGCAAAGCAGTAAGTTTTTATTTTTAGAGATTTAAATTTTTCAAACGGTTACATTTTTTTTGCGTTAATGATCTCACCATTAACGCAAAAAAAAAATGTAACCGTACACAATACACAGTAGCGGATCATAAAATTTGAGTTCCGTGTCTTGCTAAAAAGGTAACAGCCCGGAGTTGGGTGGGGGGTGTAAAGCTGGGTCTCCACCAAAGAAAAATTGCCAACTTTTGTGTTGTCAACACGTCTTAGCGACAAAACATGGCAATTTTTCTTTGATGGAGACCCAGCTTTAGATACAACGCCCGTCGGTTATCCGTTTGATCTCTTTCTGGTCGTGTCAGATTGCAATCCCATTGAACTACAAGAAGCAATAGTGAGTGCAAATGTATTTGCGCATACACTTGTGCACTAAAATATCTCTTGGGGGCCGTCCATTAATCACGTGAGGTTCGAAAGGGGGGGAGGGGTTCGGCAAAAATCACGAAATATCACAAGGAGGAGGGGGGGTATATTAAGATATCACGTGTACATATAAAAATACACGTGATTTTTGGTAGGGGGTGGGGGTAGTCTTAAACCTCACCACGTATCACCATGGGGAAGGGAGGGGTTAAAATGTTAAAAAAAACATCACGTGATTAATGGACAACCCCTTACTAATTAATCTCCACCTCCGTTGAACGTAGCCAAGGACATACACTAAGTTGAAATGTTTATCTGTAATCAATATAGTTATTTCGAAATTACACATGACATAATAAAATCATAAAAAAAATTACTGGCTCTTTGGAACAAGTTGGTAGATAGTAAATTTTACAAGGAGTGATCAAGGCTACATTTTATTCCGGCAATATTTTAGGGTTCCTTCTCAAAAATTTAATTCTAGATACAGGTATTAGGGATAATACGGGATAACCGCTAAATTGATCTTGAAAAAAGGCACAAAGATAGTTTGTATCCCGGAAACGGACGTGGCAACTTTACGTGAAAAATTCCGATTCATTTAGTTAATCTAGTTAACTAATATAAAGATTTTTTTTTGCATTTCCGCCCAATCATGAGTCTGATGGCAGGCCCTAATAGAATTTTCTGGAAAGGGAGGGCAGTTAATGGCCATGGCGTGGTCGCTTAACGATGGCCCTTCTTTGGGGCTCTTGGTAATTTAGTGGATGGAGTTTTTGGAAGCCGTGAATTATGTGATGCTAGTGTTTTGTCAGCTATATTAAATACGCCCGAGAGAAAAACGAGGTCATTAATTCGACGCTCATGCATGTATAGTCGATATTCTTCTCAAAAAGTTATGATACAAGTAGTAATAGACCAAGATCCCAGTGCGATCTGACATAACTTATTTTCGGAAAGATGAAACCTTAGGCTCTCATTTGCTTTGAATAACTGCGTAATTGTGGAGTTCGTAACTGGGGTACTTATGGAGATATCAAGTGTGAAAGGTAACTAAAAATAAAAGTAATTTAACTTTCACATGGCTGATTTATATATATATATATATTGTAGAATATCACTTCAAACCACTACCAACAGTATCAGGCACTTTCCATGGGCCAGAACTTTTATCAAACGCTTTAAAACTCCACAAAAAATAAATGAACTTACTTATTGAACGGGTGAACCGATTTGAATGCGGTTTTTTTTTGTTTGAAAGGTAAATTAGTCGAGAGTGTTTGTCGAAGGTTCATCTTTCCGAAAATAAGTTATGTCAGATCGCACTGGGATCTTGGTCTATAAAGTTCGTAAACTAAAACCTGATAACGCTTAATAATTTCATTTAATGTAAAATAATAATTTAGCGTGCAGAAAGCGCGGAGCAAGCAGCTAGTGGCTCCATCTGTTATGTATATCCGAAACTAAATTAATAATATAGAAATCTAGAAATATAATATAGAAGGTCACTTCTCGATTTTTTCATAAATAAAATGTAACCTACGTCACCCGGATCATAACAATAAATCAATAAACACCTCATTCATCAAAATCGGTCCAGTAGTTTAGGCACTACGGTGGTACAAAGAGTATCTCATACAAAAATCGGACACAAACATATACATATATACATACATACGTACGTAGGCTGCTAAAATCATAACCCTGCCTTTTGGCTTTGCCGTAGTCGGGTAAAAAAGAATCCTAAGTCACTTTTTAGCTCCTTTTATACCTATTATCTATGCAAAAAGTCAAGCCAATCCGTTGTTCCATTGATGCGCGGTTGAAGAACAAACAAACAAACTTTCGCATATTTTTTAATAATTAACAGGGGAAAAAAATCAGATAGAAGAAACTTTCAGTATTCAAATGATTCTACTGCATGGTTCTTTACAAAAAGCTGAATAATATGAACCTTTGTAGTCGGATTTGGACTTGGAGTCGTTTTAATACAACTGACCAAAATTCTCATCAATTCCCGAAAGTTATACAATAGCTTTCTGTGAAAACGCTGACGTTTGAAGTCTGCGAGAATAGCTGCGAATAAGCTTCATAAGTCAGCAGTTTGAATTCAAGTTTCAATAGATTTATTGGTTTAGACGTTAACTAAATCTATACTTATATATTATATATATAATAAATAAAATTGAAGTGTCTGTCTGTAATATCGAAATAACTACCTCATATTAAGCTCATATGGTTATTTGAACGCTACCATAACCGAATCACACGTTTTTAAAATTTTTGTCTGTCTGTCTGTCTGTTTGAACGGGCTAATCTTCGGAACGGCTGAACCGATTTTGACGGGACTTTCACATACAAGTAGAGAATTAACCAGGGAGTGACATAGGCTACTTTTTTAACTGACTTTCAAAAAAGGAGGAGTTGTGTTTTTCTACCTATGTAGACCGATATCTCCGAGATTTCTGAACCGATTTACGTAATTTTTTTTTTAATCGATAGAGAAACATTGCGACCCTGTTCTATAAAAAATTTGGATTCCAACTCTTCAATCCTGATGATGTAGGGGACCTAATCCCCAAAACTAATGGGTTTTAGAAACTTTTGGTTATATAAATTGATATTGGGGGTACCAATTAAAGACTTTATCGTTGAATGACCTCGAGTAGGTACATATCCAACTCCTCAACCCTGATGCTGTAAGGAATTGTATTCCGAAATCGTGGGGATCCTTCCGGAATCCACGGGATTTTTCCGTTTTGGGGACGGGTTTCTACAGATAAGCTACTTTTTGTTCTGGAAAATCAAAAGTTCCCATGAGATTTTTAAAAACCTAAATCCTAAATCACGGGCGAAGCCGTGGGCATCATCTAGTCTATCTAGTCTAGTCTTCTAGTCTATCTATCTAGTCTATCTAGTCTAGTCTTCTTCTAGTCTATCTAGTCTATAATAAAATCGTAGAATTGTCGTATCTGTACATTGAAGATTTTTGCAAAATAATAACTGGGGGATGTTAGGGATAAGTAATAGAACGTAAAAAAGCTATTTTTGAAATTTTTGTCTGTTTGTCTGTTTGTCTGTTTGTCTGTTTGTCTGTTTGTCTGTTTATCTGTATGTCTGTTTGTCTGTATGTTTGTGCGCGCATCACGTAAAAACTACTGAATGGATTGAAATGAAACTCGGCATGATTTAAGTTCATACTATGGAGTAACATATAGGATACTTTTTATCCCGAAATTCAGCACGGTTTCCTTGGGAGAGGGGATGAAAGGCAAAATGTGTACTTAGCTGTAATTCATTAACGGGTGGTCCGATTTCATTCATTCTTTTTTTGTTAGAAAGTAGATACTTTAAAGACGATTGACTAATCTCTGAAAGGCTGGACCGATTTTGATGGGACTTTCACTGGCGGATGTTTACATTTTGATGTACCTAAACATCCGCCAGTGAACTTTTAACAGTTTTTAGCAAGGTATAAGCTCAAAGGAGCTTAGGAAAAGCAAAATGATTCCCACGGGATTATTAAAATCAATATCAACGCGAACGAAGTCGCGGGTATCCGCTCGTACTTGAATATATTTTTAACCCCCGACGTAAAAACGACGGGGTGTTATAAGTTTGACGTGCCTGTGTGTGTGTGTGTCTGTGTGTGTGTGTGTATGTGTGTGTGTGTATGTGTGTGTGCATGTGTGCGTGTGTTCGTGTGTTCGTGTGTGCGTGTGTGTGTGTGTGTGTATGTGTGTGTGTGTGTGTGTGTGTGTGTGTGTGCGAGTGAGTGTGTGTCTGTGGTTGTGTATGTGAGTGTGTGTGTGTGTGTGTGTGTGTCTGTTCGGTGAAAGGTGAATTAGTCGAGAGTGTTGTTAGCTGAAAGTTTGATGAAAATCGATCCAGAATGGCCGCCGCTACAAAATGGCGAATTACATATTTTTCACAATTCCCTTAATATGGGTATCAAATTAAAGGGCTTCACTAGTAGAATAGCATTATGCAAATCCAAGATGGCTGCAGCCTCAAAATTTTTAATTTATACTTGTGTTGTATTAGGTACTTATCTTCAAACAAATTTATTCGTTGCTATGTTATTTCCCTATTCTAATTAAACTGTACTGACTAAGACCTGAGAGCTCTCCAATCATGAGTATGTCGCATCGTCGATACATCAGAGCTCGTTACGTCACGCTCCGTCCGCTCCGCTCTGAATTCATCCGCTCCGCTCCGAACCGCACTAATTACGTTCTTTGTTCCGACGCACCCGGATAGCCCACCTGGGATTAATGATGTTAACCTACTTCGGGCTTCTAGATAAAAATAAAACGTCAGAATCGCCGATTATATCGTGGATTCTGAAAGCTTAAGAGGTAGGCGTCCGTTACAAGTTTCAGCACAGTCACTTTTGTGAAGATGGATTACAGGGGCGCCTGGTGTGCAAGTCTATGTGGCCTTAATATTCAATTTTAAATTAACTGTACATAATTATATTTTGTAGAATGCTGTTGATTACTAATAAATAATTAATCAAATAAATAAATAATAGTCTTTACTAGAATCAACAATCTTTTAGTTTAATTTATATATTATGTATCAATAAAAAAGCTGTGATAGCCTAGTGGTTAGGACGACTGACTTCTAATCGGAGGTCGTGGGTTCGATCCCGGGCACGCACCTCTAACTTTTCGGAGTTATGTGCGTTTTAAGTATTTAAATATCACTTGCTTTAACGGTGAAGGAAAACATCGTGAGGAAACCTGCATGCCTGAGAGTTCTCCATAACGTTCTCAAAGGTGTGTGAAGTCTGCCAATCCGCTTGGCCAGCGTGGTAGACTATGGCCAAAACCCTTCTCACTCTGAGAGGAGACCCGTGCTCTGTAGTGAGCCGGTAATGGGTTGATCATGATGATTATGTATCAAGTATATTTATTTAAGGTAAATTTTTTGTAAACCAAGCTCGTCAACGAACACAACAAACAGAACTTATCTGTTTTATTTTAAACTAGCCGACCCCCGCGACTTCGTCCGCCTGGATATAGGTTTTATATAGGATCGGACTGGATAATCCTTTTTTGTACCTAAACTAAATGTAGCCTAAGTTACTCCTTATAACATCACCTATCTGCCATTGAAAGTTCCATCAAAATTGATCCAGCCGTTTCGGTAATTAGCTGGAACAAATAGACAGATCGACAAACATAAATTTAAACGCACACCAGTTTAAAATAAGCCGTACGTTCAAAGATCCGGGTCCCAAGTTATTTGAACCCAATAAATGTCTGTCATTTATGAATTAAAACACCTATGACCTTGAAATATTTACGGGAGAATACTTAAAGTACTACCTTTCTAACAAAAAAAGAATGAGTTAAATCGAACTACGCGTTAATGAATTACAGCTAAATACACGTTTTAACTTTTATCCCCTCTCCCAAGGGAACCGTGCTGAATTTCGGGATAAAAAGTATGCTATGTCCTACCTCGGAGTATAAACTTAAATCGTACCAAGTTTCATTTGAATCCATCCAGTAGTTTCGGCGTGATGCGCGGCCAAGATACAGACAGACAGACAGACAGACAGACAGACAGACAGACAGACAAAAATGAAAAAAATTGCAGTTTTGGCTTCAGTATCGATTATAGAGTGCCCTCCAATAAAAAATTTCAAAATATCTTCAATGTACAGAATTGGATCTGTTACAGTTTTATTATATTATAGATAGATATATTTTGTTAAATATCTTTATGAATTCCACACCCAAGAAGACATTCCATTGAATTCGATCTTTAATGGAATACTTATCAATTCACTAAAGTTGCTGAGTAAACGCCCCGCTGTAAGTTTGCGGGAATAACTCCATTTGAATCGAACTTTCCCAACAAATACGCGGACTAAGACGCTAACTAACTATAGCGTGTTATTTACGAAATACACATCACCAGTTCAGGCAAAACTACAACGTTTCAACATCCACGCAGTAACGGAACGTGGAATGCGAATTGCTGCAAAATCATGCAACCACGCTTTTCATTCAAATCAATTTGAGATTTTAACCGTGACAAGCAAGTCAACAGACAAAAATTTATTTACTCTTTATATGGGTTAACTCCACTTTTTGAATGACAATCAATTATAACCGACTTAAAAAAAAAAGAAGTTGCCAATTCGTCAGGATCTTTTTTTATGTATGTTCGCGGATTACTCGAAGCGCCTGGATTGATTTGGAAAATTCTTCTTTGGTTTGAAAGGGTATAACTATTTCTTAGGTGGTCCCATCGTCATTATGTTAGGATCTGACGATGGGATTTTATGGTATCAATATACCATAATCGGTAGTAAGAAGTCGGTTTAATTTTTCCTAGGTTTTTTTAACCCCCGACGCAAAAACGACGGGGTGTTATAAGTTTGACGTGTCTGTGTGTGTGTGTGTGTGTGTGTGTGTGTGTGTGTGTGTGTGTGTCTGTCTGTTCCCCTGTGGCGCTCAAACGGGTGGACCGATTTGAGTGCGGTTTTTTTTGTTTGAAAGGTGAATTAGTCGAGAGTGTTGTTAGCTATGTTTGATGAAAATCGGTCCAAGATGGCCGCCGCTACAAAATGGCGGATGATATATTTTTTCACAACTCCCTTGATATGGGTATCAAATGAAAGGGCTTGACTAGTAGAATAGCACTATTGCAAATTCAAGATGGCCGCCGCCACAAAATGGCGAACGTCGGGGGTTTTTTAAATTTTCAATTTATACTTGTTTAAAAGGTGGTTTTTACACCGGAGGCAATAAGTACCCATCTTTGTCTCAATTGAAATTCGGGTGACGGTTTATTTCTATCGGTTTTCGGTATAAGATGTGTATCACTACATATTATAAAACAAAATACCCCGCTACTTCTGTCTGTCTGTCTGCTCGCAATAAACTCAAAAACTACAGAACGGATTTTCATGCGGTTTTCATTAATAGACAGAGTGATTTATGAGGAAGGTTCAATCAATTTACACAAATCCTTAACAAATTAATACACTTAGTATTAATTTGTTAAGGATTTGTGTAAATTGATTGGAATAACAACGATAATTGCTGAAAATGTCGGAAAAATCAAAGCCACCTGGGAGGGTTCAGGGGAACGCTGCTCAATCCCTTTGAGATATAATTAACCCGCGACGCAAAAACGACGGGGTGTTATAAGTTTGACGTGGCGCTCAAACGGGTGGACCGATTTGAATGCGGATTTTTTTGTTTGAAAGGTGAATTAGAAGAAAATCGGGCCAAGATGGCCGCCGCTACAAAATGGCGGATTACGTATTTTTTCACAACTCCCTTAATATGGGCTTGAATAGTAGAACATCACTATTGCAAATCCAAGATGGCCGCTGCCACAAAATGGCGAATGTCGGGGGTTTTTTTAATTTTTAATTTATACTTGTAAAACAATGTATGATGGGATAGCAGAGGGTAATTACTATCCGACCGAAGTCGGGGCGGGTTGCTAGTAAGCTATAATTCGGTATAATTTCTGTACCGAAAAGTGACAAAGTAATTTAGTGATGTTTAACTGCCTCGATGGTCTAGTGGTTAGCATGTTCGACTGCAGATCACGAGGTCCCGGGTTCGATTCCCGGGTCGGGCAAATAAATATTATTAGGTATTGGGTTTTTTTGTCAAGCGTAGTTGGTAGTTGGCAGTGTTTCACGGTCCCGATTATTATCACTATCATATGACAATATTCATTAAAGCCCGCCAACCCGCAGTCCCTCTCTCCTGAGAGAGGAGGCCTGTGCCCAGCAGTGGGACTTAGTAGACAGCAGTAGTAGATGTTTAACAGTTCAAAGTTTTTAACGCAGAACTTCAATACGTGAAAATTATCAACTAACTCCTGCTCTTGAAATGGTGAACGCCTGAACATCTTTATTCCTTGCGGTTTGATTCTGAAGCGTTCAGAAAAAGCTCTCATTTTGTGGAACGATGTTAAGCGGCTCAGTCCCAGGTGGCTCGGAGGCGAACATAAAAATCCCTTTGATACGCCTCCGATAATGCTTCGCACAACATTTCGGCACAACATTTGACGCACCTGTCTCATGATAATATTATCGGAAGGAAAATATATTATGTACCTAAACACAATGTGACCGCTTTTCTGTACCATTTTCTTTGCCTATTTTCGCGTACGTGTTTAAGAGCTTACCCGAAACAAGTGATAATCTAAAAGATACAAATATAAAACCGACTTCACCACGCACTTAACAATCTATTATCTCAAAAACTTCTAAGTCGATTTTGATCAAACTTGCACTGATGGAAGGATGTGTAAGTCAATGAAAAAAGAGTCAATTAAAAAAAGTCACAATCCGATTACTAGTTTCGGATGAAACTGTGGACAAACATGCGTACATACTACATAGGTACACCTATGAAATTTTCATAAGATTAGGTATGTAGTTCTAATAATTTGCAGGTCCGTCATTACTAAAGATCTGAATAGGTAGTGTAATTTGGAGTGAACGACCTGGAACATTATCAATAGTATGGATATGACTGCGAGATTTCTGTCTTGCGCAATTTTGATACCTCGTAATATAATGTTCAGTATCAAAAGAATTTCTCTTTTTCATGTTTCTATACTAATAAATAAAATTGAAGTGTCTGTCTGTAATATCGAAATAACTACCTCATATTAAGCTCATATGGTTATTTGAACGATACTATAACCGAATCACACGTTTTTAAAATTTTTGTCTGTCTGTCTGTCTGTCTGTCTGTCTGTCTGTCTGTCTGTCTGTCTGTCTGTTTGAACGGGCTAATCTTTGGAATGGCTGAACCGATTTTGACGGGACTTTCACATACAAGTAGAGAATTAACCAGGGAGTAACATAGGCTACTTTTTTAACCGACTTTCAAAAAAGGAGGAGTTGTGCTTTTCTACCTATGTACACCGATATCTCCGAGATTTCTGAACCGACTTGCGTAATTTTTTTTTAATCGATAGAGAAACATTGCGACACTGTCCTATAAAAAATTTGGATTCCAACTCTTCAATTCTGATGCTGTAGGGGATCTGATCCCCAACACTAATGGGATTTAGGCACTGTCGGTTATTTAAATTGATATTGGGGATACCAATTAAAGACTTTATTGTTGAATGACCTCGAGTAGGTACATGTCCAACTCCTCAACCCTGATGCTGTAAGGAATTGCATTCCGAAATCGTAAGGATCCCACGGAATTTTTCCGTTTTGTGGACGGGTTAGGTACTACTTACTACAGATAGGCTACTTTTTGTTCTGGAAAATCAAAGTTCCCACGAGATTTTTACAAACCACACGGGCGAAGCCGTGGGCATCATCTAGTTACTAATAAAAACTGAATAAGGAAACCAGGGATAATATTTCATTTTGGCATATCCATATTATGATATCATGCGAAATTGCACTACCTATTCCGATCTTTGGTCATTACACACATACTCACATACTTACGCATTACATACATACCGTCAAATTGATAACCTCCTTTTTTGAAGTCGGTTAAGATATTAGATACAGTCTCTGTACCTCAGAGAATTAAATACACGTTTTGTAGAGACATGCAAACTTGTACTAAGGGTACCAAAGAGTCCAGATTGCCCCGAAGTTGGTAGACCAAAGCTTGCGATAGATATCGATGGTCCAAAATTACGGTCGGGTCGTTCCAAGGGTTTGATTCCATTAGATGCCGTGACCCTGTCACCCTGTGACTTCGCAATCTAAGCCAATATGAAGGAGCTATTAAGGCGATAAGAGTGATGCGGCTTTGTCAGGTAAACCATTAAATTCCATTGTTTTGGAATAGTTAAGAGAATATATTATCAATCTATCTATAATAATATAAAGTAAAGTCCTGACTGACAATCAACGCATAGCCAAAACCACTAAAGCTAGAAACTTGAAATTTTCACAGTAGCTCCCTTTTATGACGTAGGCGCAGATAAGAAAGGGTTATTGCGAATTTCATTCCTAAGGGAGTTAAATAGGGGTAAAAGTTTGTATGAAAGTTCGTCATTTTTCAAGGTATATCCATGAAAATTGGTATTTAGGTTTTCGGTTAAAAATAAAGAGTCACGCGTTTAATGAATTTTGGAAAAACTACCCCCAAATGGGTTAAATGGGTGATGAAAGTTTATGAAAGTCCGTCATTTTTAAAGTATATCAATGAAAATCGGTATTTGTATTGTGGGTTAAAAATAAAGAATTACGTGTTTCAGGAATTTTGGAAATTCCACCCTCAAGTGACATTTATAAGAATCCAAGCGGACGAAGTCGCTGGCATCAGCTATTCTGGATAATATAATGTATAAGGCCTAGTACACTTTAGCCCAATGCCAATGCACTCGGTAAACCATCGGAAACTATTAGTTACATGATATTTATGTTTCGGATACAATTCAGCATCAGAGATTAACTGGTGTTTCCTATTTTCAAAAAGTTATACACAAATATTATATTGCAAAAAAAAGGTGTCAGATAAAAAACCTTTCATAGGTATACCTTATTATATTGTACTTATATAGAAATGGTTACTCACGACTGAATTATCCAGCTTTGCCTTCAAACTGATGCGCTACCTGCAACAAAAGAAATCTATTATTAAATTAAACAAAAGAAATTTAAAATTCATGTAGTAACACATTACTACTCCTTTGCGTCGCGCAGTCGGGTGAAAAGGCGGCAAAAACTCATTACGTTAATAAGCTGTTATTTTGACATTACAAACAGACAATTTTACTTATTTGAATACTAAGGCTCAATTTACACCGCCGCGGAATGGAATGGAAGCGACTTTTTGCAACGAAATTGTATATAGCCTAATGAACTTTATGTCAATTGTATAACATACAAATTAAATAGGAGCCAAAAAAAGGTCGCGCGTCTTCCGGGGAATCCTCGCGCATTCTCGAGAATTCCGTAGCTACTGTCGGCGCCGTCTGTGGAATCCGCGAGAAGTGGCGCGAACGGGGAGTCAGTTGGGTCGGTCATAGCAGTGCCGTGCCAAGCGTTTAGCTGGAATGCGCGGGAATACTCAAGCATTCCAGTGAATTCGCGCGCCTTTTTGCGTCATGAGGCGAAATTGACGTTTCCATTCCATTCCATTCCGCGGCGGTATAAATTGAGCCTTAGATGTTACACTAGTTCATAGGTATAATGTAATATTAGCTCTTTTCTCCGCCATTTGTAGTCATGATTACACGTGTTCCCAATGCTCAAGATGTAGGTAAATTAATACACCTGTAATGTAATTAGAAACCTCACATGTGACAATAAACCAATTATTCAGGGGAAAATTGTACACTTAAGATGGTATTGATGGCTTTTGATTCGATTCCATGACGACGGATCGCTTGGTTACCTGTAATTATTTACTGTTTAAGTTTAGCTAACCACACAATAATCACATTAATATTATAAAGGTGAAAGTTTGTGTGTGTGTATGTTTGTTAGTTACTCTTTAACACCACAACTACTGAACCGATTTGGCTGAAATTTTGAGTGGAGATAGACTATGCCCTGAATTAACACATAAGCTATCCTGGAAAAATACACAGTTTCCACGGGATTTTGAAAAAACCGAAATCTATAGCTACAGCTATAAAAATAAATCTGTCTGTCTGTCTGTCAACCTTTTCCAAGCTCAACCGCTCAACCGTTCGACACTGACACCTTGCATTCCGGAGACTACCCGGAGACCCGGCTATAGGCTACTTTTCATCCCACAATTCTAAGAGTTCTCACGTTATTTTACAAAACGTAAATTTAAGGAAAAATAAAAGAAAATAACGTAGTTTATAAGTTTTATTGTATGGCCCAGTTTAAATAGAAAGAAGTAAACATTCTTGGATTTGAGAATACAACTTGATTATGTAGATTCCGACTCTATAGTCCAAGAGAGAGTAAGTAACTAGTCACATTTTTTTATCTCTGACCCGTCTAGATTTGACCTGTCATACTGTCTGTCTTTCTTTCTACTGATAGTAAATGAGATGCAGTCTAAGATGGAATGCAATAAAATGGAATGAGAGCAGAGAATACCTAATAAGCTTTCTATTTATTTCTAATTCCAGTGGTAGATTCACTTGACATTTGAAAGCACTTTGTGAAACGAATATTTGAATTAAAAGCTTTTATTTTATATTTTATTGTACTCTATTAACTCCTAGAAGAATTTTATTGGAGAACCAATAGTATATGACTTTGCCACTATAATTACTGTTATTACATGCTTTTTAAATGTGAAGACAATCGACTTATAAATTCTCTAATTCTTAATTTTGAGGATTCTTTATTAATTTGCTTACTTTTAAGTAATTCTTGTGTTTTGTTGAAGCTTTCTTTATAAGATAAATCAGTAAAATATAAAAATAGCGATACAATTTTTTGCTAGTGTTTAAAATTACAAACAAGCAATAGGAACTTACAAACTATCTGGAAATGGTCTTCACATTAAAAACGGATAGTAAGTAATAAAGAAAACTTCTTCAGGTCCTAAAAACTGACAAAACAGTAGGTACTATATCGTCAGATTTTGCAAATCTATTTGGGTACAGTAAAAAAACCATCGGCTCTTAGCCTAAGCGTATAAGATGAAGTTAAGGTGCTTCTAACTTGGTATGCGGTAGCTCGAATTTGATTTACAATTCAATTTGTCAACTTCAAACAGTAAGCGTAGTTCGGCAGACCTGGTTATCAGCTGTGACCATAGAATTAAATGAATTGGTCTCCGCTGCGCTACGACCTAGAAGGAGCAGCGCGAACCAGCGAAATGCGTCTAAAAAAGGTACGCCATATTGGCGTATACGAGTATCCACTAATATGCATATACCTAGTTATAAGTTATGCATGTATGTTTATCTAAGCAACATTCTAGATTGTATAAAATATTTTTTCCATTAATCGGGTAAAAGTTATGAGTCTGGCATCATTATTCTAACACGTCTTTGCATGTAGTCAATACACACTTCGGTATTGCATTGCCGTATTTAGCGAGCTACTTTTCTTAGATAGTGCTCCATCTGGATAGTCTAACTTTATTCAAAATTGGTTCACTGAACTTACACTTTTTGAACGGCAATTTTAGAATATTGAAGTAATGGTGACAATTATTTGCGAAAACTTAAAACTAAAACTACGAGGGTTCCAAACACGCCCTGAAAACATACATACACCTATAAAAATTTGTACATTAATTGTTTGGAAGACCTCATAGATTATTATGTGAATATATTGCAGTTCCAATAATTACATATTTATATAGGTATACGTTTCAAATTGTTAACCTGCTTTTTTTGAAGTCGGTTTATAAAACAGAATAGACGAAGAAGACAAAAATTCACCTTTGTACATAACTGATCCAGCGACTTTTTTGTGAAAAAAAACTCAATCGTACGTTCCGCCAAAGCCCTTTTTTACCTGATCAGCCTTTTATTGAAATCAATCCGCTACATTTCCGTTGAGATTGGCCGCTGTGGCCGAAATTCAGCCGGGAGAACGTTATTATTATTAGGTATACTTACAAGTTCCGAAAATAGTTCAACAAAGGGCACCAGAAATTCAGCCATCCACAACAATAATTGGGAATCTCAACGCAACGCTACAGTCCCAAATAAACGTGTACGATTTCATTGACGCGGAAAATGATTTCGTGAAGCGTGTCTTGGCAACTGCGTACAAAGCAGGCCCTGTTAGGGTAGCGACAAACCTGTCCAAATTCCGCGATCGGAAAGAAAATGCGCGTGGAATTCCACCTCCAGTGGGTTGTATTGACCAAGGTAGTCTTAGAGAGTCCAAGGTTTGTACCGGCACCGTGTGCGGTTTCCGAACGATGGATACATTCGGCTGTCGCGGAATTTGGGACTTTGTGTAATCTTTTATCAAAGTAACAGAAATAGATCAAGTTCGCTAGATTAGCTAAAATTTTTTTATTCTTAAACAAGTTAAAGTTGAACTCAAGTTTTTCAAAGTTGGTACACATCAAAAATTTTACCCGTATACCATTAAATAAGTGAGATAATAGTGATTATATTTATTACAACTTTGAACTAAAGGTACGAGAGTCCCAAACGCCCCCTAACCTGAGAGGAGCCCACAACAAAGCCACTCGGGTAAACGTGAGTATGAATGCAATATCGCCCACCGGTAAGTGACGATGCAGTCTAAGCTAGAATCAGGCTAAGCTGGAAGTGGGCTAAGCTAGAAGCAGGTTTAGCTGGAAAGGATTTGTTAGTTATTATTAAATCTATACCCGATTTCTATGAGCCACCTAAACGCTAAATCATTTGATGGCACTGCCTTGTCGGTAGGATGGTAATTAGCCATAGCCAAAGCTTCCTATCAGATAAATCCAGAACTAGTATACGCCAGGCAGCTCGTTAGGGAGGTTTTAGCTGCTTAAGCGGAATTCCACGCCGAAATTCCGCTATATCTGTCTTCAGCCTTATAAACCCAATTCTCAAGGAAGGCGACAAGCATGACAAGGATAGGAAAAGTATATTAATTAAATTCCTAAATTACTGCGCGAGGAACTCTTTGAATACGAATCGGTTCCAATTTCGGGTGACAATTTATTCCTCCCTCCCATCCCTTTTCCTCCGTTAACTGAATTCTTCCACTCCACTGGACGTACAGCTGGTTCAGATTCGATTTCCTGTTCGATGAAGACTTAAATTACAATAATGCCTATAGATGTTTTAGGTATTGACAGTTTCAGTTTTAAAGATTTTGCTGGAAATATCATGCTATTATTAGGATTTATTTTAGCGTGCAATGTAATAGTACTACGGGTAAAGACAGCTCGTCGAGTCGCGAAACTGAAATGGTAAGAAGAGGGGTACATATTATGACATAGGTCGAAGAAGGGATCATTGGTCCTAAGGTACTCGAATGACGATCCCACGCCGAAAAACGCAGCTTTGGAAGATCTCCCCACAAGATGTCAAGCGAGTCGCTGCCAGCCGCTGGATATAAGTGGCGCGTAATCGTGCTCTGTGGCAGTGGGGCAGGTGCCTCAAAATAAATACAAGTTTCAATATGTTTCTATATCAATGTACTTAACAAATTATGACACACAAAATATTTTCTTGTGAGCAGCCGAATAAAATTAATGCCGATTGCTTCCATGCAACTTTTATTATACAAACAAAAAATACAAACGGTTCGCAGGTCATAAAGAGAAAAAGGAGAAAGAAAGAGGTCACAAAGATCATGTCATCATCATGAGTGTCCCTTACAAGAGGAGACCTACCTACGCGTATATCCAACCGTGAATTTCCTTCATCATCATCATCATGATCAACCCATTACCGGCTCACTACAGAGCACGGCTCTCTTCTCAGAGTGAGAAGGGTTTTGGCCATAGTCTACCACGCTGGCCAAGCGGATTGGCAGACTTCACACACCTTTGAGAACGTTATGGAGAACTCTCAGGCATGCAGGTTTCCTCACGATGTTTTCCTTCACCGTTAAAGCAAGTGATATTTAAATTCTTAAAACGCACATTATCTCCGAAAAGTTAGAGGTGCGTGCCCGGGATCGAACCCACGACCTCCGATTAGAAGTCGGTCGTCCTAACCACTAGGCTATCACAGCTTTTAGTACCAAATAAATTGTATCCCATTTACTACGTACCGCAGACAACTATTGCGCTCTTCTAAACAATTTAAGATATATTTAGTTTCCCCTGGATTTAAAAGCAAATCCCAGTAGCGGGAAATCACTGGAAAACTGCATTTGTTTTCAAAGTGCATCGCCGAGGCGAGGAGTGTTATACATTATTTCTTCGTGGACTTGTGGTTTGAGAGAGTTAAAAATTGGTGTGTCTCTTGCTGGAAATAAAACAAAAGTTAGATACAAAATCCCTTAAATAAATAAAGAAAAAAAGCGAGATGGAATTACGTACATTTTGGAAGCTGACCTATCAGCCATTAGCAGGATCCGTATTAGCACGGCTGGTATGAATGCGCCTAACCGAGGGAAATATGCATCCCTCGGGGGAGCAGCGTAGTGGCGCATTCACATTGGCCTCGTGATGCTACTGCTTTAAGTTCAACTCAGCTATTGGATGTCAAGAACGTCAGTCTTCGGCAAAGTCTTGATTTGATACAAAGGTAACTTGACTTATAAATTGACTGCAATCCCAACTTGTAGTAGGTTACATTGCGGTCTAAGATGAAAGCACGCCAACATGGCGATTTGGCAGTTTAATGAAATCCAATATCCCTATATGTTTCTACGGTTCATCATATCACGTGGCATGGCATTGTTGGTTTATGAATTCCTTTATCTATATCTATATAACCTATCCTCTATTGACTGATTAAAAAAACCTATTGTTCATTAACGCACGGGACGTTCTACTTAATGCCGTACACAATAAATGCTAACGCTTTTCCTCAGAATAAAGACAAACAAAACATTCTTATCATCATAGACCCTATAGCTTTGATAATAAGAGCTATTCAAAGTAACCCGAGTACAATGATAAAGACAGTGACAAAGGAGCACTGATGATTAGGTTTAAGGGAAATGGAGATAGCATTGTTATAATAAGATGTGGGGATTAGGTACTCTATGAGGGAACATTTTCCTCCAATTTTTTCCGGCTTTGTTTCCAACTACGGGGGAGCTTGTGTGTTTTAAATCTTGGTACCTATTCTCTTTTTTTAACGCCCGATGCAAAAACGATGCAAAAAAATCGGGCCAAGATGGCCGCCGCGCCGCCACAAAATGGTGGATTACATATTATTTTTTCACAACTCCCTCAATATGGGTATCAAATGAAAGGACTTGATTAGTAGAATAGCACTATGCAAATCCAATAGGGCCGCCACCACAAAATGGCGAATGTCGGGGGTTTTTAAATTTTTATTTTATGCTTGTAGTCAAACAAAAGCACACGAAAAATAATTTTATTATTCGTCGAATGTCTCGTTGGTGTGAGTAGGTAATTTATTCAGATTCGGATCATTTGGTTTGCGATTGTGGAAAAATTAAAAGTTATCAGGGATTTACTGTCAAGCAATTATAGAAACCTGGATTTGAAGTTCGCGGTGTTACGCACCTGTGTTTCACTTCCTGCTGTAATTGGATTGATCTTATAGTCTAGTCCTTGTATAGTTGGCGTTTTTGTACAAGCATTTCAACTCTTTCAAGTTCCCATTGAAAAAGCTTTCTCATCTCACAAACGATAAGCAAAGTGTTTGGTTATACTCTTCAATCTTCCGTGTAAGCTTACGCTTGACGAAAATCATGCGTGATGGAAAGCAATAATGAGATCCAAGTTGGAACGCGCTTGCCTAGAAAATACCTTATTCACTCTGTGGAAGAAAGTTAAAGCGTATGGTACTGAAGCATTTTCGGCATTGGACTTAATTGAGATGATATAAATTATTAATCCTAACAACCCTAAAAATCATAGTTACAATAAACACAAGAATTACGTTAAATACCTATATTTCTTTTATAAGCACACAAATAATTGCAAAAGTTTATAGATCGAGATGAATCCCCCGAGGCCCGACGACTTAGATAGATCCACTCAATAATTCCTTTTCTTATAAATTAGATACCTTTATACCTAATACTTGTTTAGTGTAGTCGTGGGTAATAAAGCATATTTAACTGGTAATTTGATGCGAAATTACCAATTTGCTTGTGTTGGTTTAGACTTAGGCGTTAGTTTAAGATTAATAAATACCTACACTAAATTATTATATATTTGACGTTGATGTTTGTTATTAGGACAATAATTACTATCTAATATTACTATCTAATCTATCTAATAAACTGTTCTAATTAGAATGAAAATCTATTCTGTAACTAGCAGATGCCAGCGACTTCGTCCGCTTGGATTCTTATAAATCTCACTTGGGGGTGGAATTTCCAAAATTCCTGAAACACATAATTCTTTATTTTTAACCGTCAATACAAATACCAATTTTCATGGATATAACTTGAAAAATGACGGACTTTCACACAAACTTTTATACCCTATTTAACCCCCTTAGGGGTGGAATTCGCAATAATCCTTTCTTATTGTGCGCCTGCGTCACAAAAGGAAGCTACTGTGAAAATTTCAAGTTTCCAGGTTCAATAGTTTAGGCTGTGCGTTGATAATCAGTCAGGACAAGCTACTTTATATTATTATAGATAGATAGATAGATAGATAGATAGATTATGCTCGGTATGTTAAACAGCATTTGGCAGATAGTAACTGTATCGGGGGCGTGCCAGGGCCAGTAATTTTGTAGGTTATGTATGGTAGTAGTATGCCACATAGTCACCGCTTTATATAGTTGGACTTTTAATTCGATGCAGTAAACTGACGTTTCATGGGTCTTTTTGACTTTTTGACGAATAAAAAATAGGGATTGGTAAAAGTAAATGGTGCTAATGATTCACATCATCGAAACATCAATTATTTTATTTTATCTTTATTTACTACAGTACAAGATTTATTTTTAAGAGGATATAGTAGATAATGTTAGATAAATACATATTGTAATAACTTACTAAATAAGTAAGATTAAACTTTTACGAAACTAACTTTATGAAATTGTAGTCTGTTAAATGTTAAATATTGTATGCCTGTTAGAGGTAGATTTTTCCTACTATTTATTTTAAGATCTTATTAAGTAACCGTCAAACGATTTTATGAATATAATTATGAATGAAATGAACCTATCACATCACTACTGAAAGTAGGTTGACAACATTATTTTACGGCATGACATTTTGAAACGTCAGTTTACTGCATCGAATTAAAACTCCGTGTATAATAATATTGCTCAATTAGCTTTACCTTACACCCTATAACTTTTTGACTTTTATTGCAATTTAATAAAAATTAAGTAAATCTTTACCAATAAAAAGTACCGTGACTGTCTGATTGATTGACTGACATATGACTGACTGACAGAGTACGCGCAGCCTATAGACCTGGTGCACCTAGAGATTTGAAATTTGGAGAAAATATTCCTTGTGTACCCCAGAAGTGTACTAAGGAGGTTAACATAAGGTAGGCTTACTGTGGCCTCTTCATGATAGTAAATTTCATTTTTTGAAAGGATTTTTTTGAAGATTCATCACATAGGGTTTATATGGGGTGATAATGTTTGAATGAAAATATTTATATCTTAATCTATGCGGAAAAAGTTTTGGACATCAGCTAGTAATAAATTAATATAAAGAATAAGTTTGGAGAAATTATAGCCTGTCATAGTATTTCGAAACATGCTACGAAAATGAAGAAAGTTTGCAAAAGTCATATTAGAAACAAGAAAGAGGAACTTGAGAAATTCCACACCTAAGTTTTCGTTAATGTCTTTAAAACGTTTTTCCCGGACTGTGCGACAGTGTATGGTTTTACGCGTATCTGAGTACCTATGTATATAATTTTGAATTTTTTTTATTACACTACAAGTTAGCCCCTGACTGCAATCTCACCTGATGGTAATTGACGATGCAGTCTAAGATGAAAGCGATCTATCTTGGAGGTATGCATAATATACCTAATAGGTTTCTACACGGCATCGTACCGGAACGCTAAACCTCTTGGCGGCACGGCTTTGCCACCAAGCGGCTTAAGCCTCCCACCAGACGAGGCCTGAGGCAATTTAGAAATTATAATATCCCAAATTGCTCCTGCCGGGAATCAAACCCGGAACCTCCCACTTATAAGACTGAAGTGCTCACCACTGCGCCAGGAAGGTCGTCAAAATATGTATGTGGGATTCTTTATAGCCTCAAAGCATCCCAACGGCTGGATGTATTTTAATCGATGTCTATCGATTAGTCTAAACTATGCGATGGTTATAGGTTAGGTTTAATTTTTCTTTTTATTTCGCTTTATAAGCAAATCTTAAAATATTAACGGCCTCCTGTTTCATCACCTTCTGATAAGTGTTGGATAACTTATTCACAACCTTTGTCACTTGACATAAAGTAAAAAAGTGACAAAACGTAATTTTAGGTTATCCGACACTTATCAAAAGGTGGTGAAATAGGCCCTTAGTTACGTTTATCCTTTTTACAAAGTTTCCTGCAGAACAGTATATTATTAAGTTTAGAGTTGTCTATTTGGTTTAGTTTAGATATTGAGAACAACAGAATTAAGTATCATCGTTTCCTTCCTAAAGATGGATGAGAGGTAAAAGAGAGCCGGGTGTCGATTTCAGAGATATATACGAACGTATTTCAACCCTTTCAAAACACAGCGGGACCGAAAATGTTATGAAACCTGAGATTAAATTACTTTGAAGTTTCCTTTCAACGATAATCCTGATCGTTGCCAAGGGAGTTTAGAATTTGATACGAAGTACAGTAGAAAATGTTGCATAGAAGCAGGCGTTACTTGGTGGAAATCCCTGATATGCAACATGATTTTTCATTGTAATATACCTAACTATAAAATGGTTTATATTGGCTGTGATTTTTTGTTTTATGCTTATTTAAGTTTGACTTTTACCCGACTACGGCAAAGCCAAAAGGAAGGTTATGATTTTAGCAGTCTATGTATATAATATGTATGTATCCAATTTTTGTATGAGATTTTGTGTACCACCGTAGCGCCTAAACTACTGGGCCGATTTTGACGATTGAGGTATTATTTAAATTTAAAAATTAATTTTTTGTTATAGTCCGGGTGACATAGGCTACATTTTATACATATACGAAAAAAATCGAGAAGCGACGTCCGAACGGCAAAACTAAAATATTATATAGTTTCGGATAGACATAATAGACGGTGCCACTAGCGGCTTGCCCCGCGCTTTCTGCACACTAAATTATTATTTCATACTAAATTAAATTACTAAGCGTAGTCAGGTTTTAGTTTACGAACTTTATCTCTGGTTAAATTATTTGAACATGAATAATTATATTCCCCTTTACCTTTCAATCAAGCCTAATAAAGCTTGTGCTAGAAGTAGGTACTAAAATAATGCTACGATTCGAATTTGAGCCATCGACCTTTCGGTATTCAGTCCACGCCCCTGACCATTGCACTATCGAGGCTTGCTGAAATTAATAACCAATCGACATAAATAACCATCTATTAACCAAAAGATCTTGATTAAAGTTTATTCAGAGTTAAATCAATGATTAGACATGCTTCAAAGGACTCAGCTCCTTTGAAGCTCGTAGATTAATCTGTAATAAACATTCATAAACTAGTACAACTTTACCTAACTTTACACTAACTTGTTCCACACCTCTAGTACGAGTTTTCATACTTTTCGAAAACGGAATTTGATGTCTAGGTCCTCTTTAATAAATCCATAGCGAAAATGCTGCGAAATGGGAATGGGAATTGATTGCACAGTGACTTCTCTAATATAGTCTAGATGTTTTTTGATGTGCTAAAAGCTATCATAAATGATCGCTTTTTGTCTGACATCGGCTGGCTTTAGACGGTGAAAAGTGCAATCTGATTGTCCGCCGATCTGATGGAGATGGTGAGACTTTGTTTCTTTTTTAGATATCAAAGTACTTACCTGGTAAGTAAATGTGCTATGTTCTAATTTCGCTGATTTTTATCGGCCCGACTGTTAAAATTCGACTGCAATAGGAGTCATGTCCAGTTTACTCTGACGCTGCTATGTTGAAACTCACGAAAACCACCAAAGTTATCGACTAGTGCAAACTTGTACTAACTTGTACCAGGAATAACGATCAATATCGTAGACTTCAATCACGTGGACGGATTATTAGACGTCGACCAGTTGCTGTCCTTTGACTGGGAATTTCCACTGTAGAGTTCTAGTTAGCTTCAAGATCACGTTGAAATTTGTTCCTTGTTCCAAGTTCCACTCTTCCAGCCCTCGCACACTGGGCCACTAGTGGCCGCCACAACTCACAAGTCGCGGAAAAGATTTTTTATACATCTTCTTGTGGCTCGAACGCGGCCACCCCAGCGCTCAGTGTGCTGTGGTACCATATAAAATGTATGAAAAATCTCTTCCGCGACTTGTGGCCGGCTGCTAGTCGTCGCCACTAGTGGCCCAGTGTGCGGGGGCTGTAAGTTTCCTGCAGTTCTATACAACTTTTCTCATTTGATGACAACTTAGCCTCTGACTTTGAGGTCTCACTTGGGGTTAAACGACGATAAAGTAGAAGCGGGCTGACTTGGAAAGGGAATTTATAATCATACACGCGAGCGTCACGCGTCAGTTTCGTCGTTTCTTTTTATGCCCGCCAAGCTTCAACATACGTTATGTGGAAACAATTTTTTTTAAATATTTTTAGTGACGTTTTGTTTTCCAAAACCCAAGACGTATGCACTTATCATCCCCAGTGACTCTGAAAATACCCAGTAACGGGGAATTTTTACGGGGAATAGATTTTGACCCCACACTGTACAACACAATATGTGCTGAACACAGCACATAATAAGCCTAATAAACCAGACACTAGAATAAAGAATTGATAATAACTTGTTAGATATTCAGAGCCGTTTCTCATATTCAGAGAAATCAGTTCAATTTCGTGTTCCAATTAGATAAGATTTCATTTTTGGAATCCATCATTGTCCTTAATAACTAAGTAAATATGATTGAGATTCCTGTCAGACTGAGTCCTAGCTTTCTCCTAATAACTGTCTCTCGGAGACCTGTCAGAACAGTAATTATTTATCATGAACTTAACTTTTATTCACCGTATTAATTTATTACAATATTGTTTGAAACATTCCCATTACAATCCATTTTTAAAAGTCAGTCAATTTTGTGTAAGTAATTGCTGCATCAATCGTGTATTTTTAACCGACTTCAAAAAAGGAGGAAGTTTCTCAATTCGACCGTATATATATGCTTTTTTATGAGTGTTCGCGGATAACTTCGTTAATTAGGTATAAACCGATTTTGATGATTCTTTTTTTATTGGAATTAAAAGTGATAATTCAAAAGTGGTCCCATGAAAAGGAAATCAGGGTTTGATTGATGGCAGACCAGAGAAATCGAGAGGACCTTCCGAAAATCGTAGGAGTGACTAGTGCGATAGTATGTTTTATTAGCTTACATTTACTCCAACATAGAGAACAGTGAAAGTTTCATCAAAATCGGCTCACTTTCGAGATATGGACTTTCAAGTACGTGGTGAAGTCGGTTTAACTTTCAATCTTTTAGATTAACACTAATTGTCTTAACTCCGTAGAGTAATTATGAGTGATCATGCAAATAAATAAATATTACTAGCGACCCGACTTGGCTTTGCACGTGTAGTGCTTGCCCGCTGCTAACCCACCATACACTGTTTTGTTATAACACAAAGGAATGAAGGCCGCGTTTTCGATGAAAGCTCCTGCAGCTTGACTTTTTCCTACATTTTCAACAATTATCGTCATATAAAACCAAATTACACAAAACCTTAACAAGTTAAGTATAAACCTAAATTTTGCTAATGAATCACTCTATTTATTGGTAAAAACCGCATAAAAATCAGTAGTTTTTGAGTTTATCGCAAACAGACAGACAGACGCGGCGGGGACTTTGTTTTATGATATGTAGTGATTGATTCAGAACTGTTTTCATTTCGAATAGGCTTCATCACATTTTGATAGCCCGTGGATTATAGTATAAGATGTTATGTACAGACCTACTATTTTTCTATTTACACCCCTGTCAAAATCCATTACTCAGAAATAATTTATTTTGAATTAAGTTTTGCCAGCGACTTCGCCCGCATGAACGGTTTTTCACAAATCCCAATCGTGGATTTTCGGTTCCTGATCCCGCTCCCTTTTCTAACCTTTTCGCTACTTTCAAGGTTTGCTATAGTAATCGACCTGTAGCTGTAGATTTATATAGCCAGTATTTTTCAAAATCCCGAGGGAACTGTGGATTTTTCCAGGATAAAAAGCAGCCTATATGTTATTCCAGGTTATAGGCTATGTATGTTTTCAATTGCAACTAAATCGATTCAGTAGTTTTTGCGTGAAAGAGTAACAAACATACTTTCATGTACATATATTCATACATCCATGTTTTATAGTTTTTATACAAACCTTTGCGGTATTATAATAATATTATATAATAATATTAGTAAGTATACGTATGACGTATAGTGTTCAGAGTAAAAGTAATTACTTTGATCAAGCTGATATAGGTAAGCCTGCGGGGTAATTTATTGTTATTGTTACAAACGAAATGTCACACTTAATCCACTAATGTCTCGACTCAAATTACGTCTGTTGTATCTGTAGCGTTTTGTTAAACTAGTTTTAGTTTATACTTAGTACAATTGCCGGCAAACTTCTTCAGCAAGAAGTGACATAGTGGGGGTAGGTTAGCGCATTGTACCTACACATACGGGAAAAAAAGGGGAAAGCGGGAGGCAAAGGTCTACTGATCTACCAATCACGCGCTCGTTACGTTACTCCCCGCCGACGCTCCCGCACTTACCACCAAAGAGACCTCTTTCGAACCAATGGACGTTCACTGCTGGACATAGGTCTCTTGCAAGGATCGCCACAGCACACGATCTTGAGCCGCCTGATTCCAGCGGCTGCCAGCGACTCGCTTGAGAGCATCTGTCCATCGAGTGGGGGGTCTACCTACGCTTCGTTTACTGATGCGAGGTCGCCATTCGAGCACCTTGGGACCCCAACGTCCATCGGTTCTTCGAGCAATGTGCCCCGCCCATTGCCACTTCAGCTTCGCGACTCGATGAGCTATGTCGGTAACTCTCTCCTGCGAACCTCTTCATTTCTGATTTGATCCCGCAGGGATACTCCGAGCATAGCTCTCTCCATCGCCCGCTGAGTGACCCTGAGCCTTCTTAAGGCCCATTGAGCGGGCCCATTGAAAGGCCCAAAGAGACCTAAAATTCGATAAAAATGATTTATTAGTTCGCACGTTTGTAATGGCTCAACTATAAGTATACTGGTCAAACTCCCGTGTTCCCCGCGCCTCATACGTCGCCCGCATTCCTGCTACAGTCACGAACCTGTACATGTAACTTTTCTCATCATAACAAATTGATAGAGTTTGTATCTTATTTTGAAGTAGGTACGTACACGCTCAAGGGATACGGCTTCCCTCTCGTTTATTTAGTTACCTCGTAGAAGTTTTCGCGTTCGGTGGATAAACTATGTACCTACTTACAAGAAAAATTATACAGCCAGGTCTAGGTATGCTATCAAATTAGCGGCTCAACTTCTGATGTAATCCAATTAGCGATACCCTTGATATTGAACGTTGATGTAACGTGATTTTAGATCAATAAAATATACGAAAAACTTTTTGCAAATGAGTCGTAGAGCGACAAAAAATATTAAAAAAAAAATTCTTGGCAATGGTCTTGTTTGATTAGACATAATATTTTCAATTAGTGGACGATTGAAAATAATGTACAATCATACTAATATTATAAAGGCGAAAGTTTGTGTGTGTGTATGTGTGTATGTTTGTTACTCTTTAACGCCGCAACTACTAAATTGATTGGCTGAAATTTTCAATGAAGATAGATTATGCCCTGACCTTTTGTCCCTGGAAAAATCAGTTCCCACGGCAATTTGAAAAAACCAAAATCTATAGTCTATAGCTACAACTATAGGTAGATTACTATAGCAAACTTTCTTGAAAGTAGGTGTAAAGGTTGGAAAAGGGAGCGGGAACGAGAACCGGAAAACCACGAATCCCTCGGATTTTTGTAAAAAACCGAAATTCACGCGGGGAAGCCGCGGACAAAAACTAGTGTAAAATAATTCGATGAAAAAAAATACGACGTAACCAAAAAAAAATCCTCAAAATATTTAACATTTTACTGGGGGTTGCGCTCTATAAGGGGTTGGCTATAAAGGGGTAATGAGTTGCAGTAGACCTCCCCTAATTTTCTCTAGTAGGTACTATCCCGGACGTATTGAATTATTTCAGCAAATTGGAACCCCCCACGTTGACGCAAATTAGGTAGGCTCACACTGTAAGGGCTTCAAAATACGTAGGTACTCTCGCACAATTCACGCGAGAGGTACTCCATCAAATCTCCGTAATTCGCTCGACGGATGCTGTGAAAATATTATTGAGATATTCGAACGCTATACGGAGGGAAGGAAAATGTATTCATCATTTTCACATAATTTTCCACTACTTGGTTATTTTATCTATACTACTTAGTATCTAGAATGAATGTTGTATTTCTGATTTTTTATTCATCATGATCAACCCATTACCGGCTCACTACAGAGCACGGGTCTCCTCTCAGAGTGAGAAGGGTTTTGGCCATAGTCTACCACGCTGGCCAAGCGGATTGGCAGACTTCACACACCTTTGAGAACGTTATGGAGAACTCTCAGGCATGCAGGTTTCCTCACGATGTTTTCCTTCACCGTCAAAGCAAGTGATATTTAAATGCTTAAAACGCACATAACTCCGAAAAGTTAGAGGTGCGTGCCCGGGATCGAACCCACGACCTCCAATTAGAAGTCGGTCGTCCTAACCACTAGGCTATCACAGCTTTTTTATTACGTATTTTTTTTAATAATACAGAATATCAGGAGAACGATCTCGGAAACGAAGACAGGTGCTAGTACTGATGATTACTGATAGCATACTATGAAAAAACCGGTCAAGTGCGAGTCAGACTCACGCACCAAGGGTTCCGTACTCCAGAAGTATAAGTACAATCTGTTTTTCATTAGTTTGTTTTAAAGGGTAAGGTGCTAATTAAGCTAGGCCTCTAAATTGTAGGAGTGCTCATACAACTCAGAGGTCTATCTTAATTGGCTCAACTATGTATGTACGTATGGGGACACCCTTTAATTCCCAACTTATTTTAGTTTTTGGAATTTTTCTTTTATTTGTGCTGTAAGACCTGGCTTTTTGCCGAATTTCGTAATTCTAGGTCAACTGGAACTACCATTTAGGTTTTCGACCCAAAACCTATAGGGTACTTCCGGTTTACCTAGATTTGTCAATTTTGGTCAAAAGCAAGGACAATTTCCTTAATCGACAATATATTTTTTTGGCTAATTATCGTAGTTAGTTTTTAAAATTCGAAGCCAACATGCATATAAAAGCCATATTCTCTTTCTCCTCACAATTTATCCTTCTCACATTTTTTTCAAAAATCATCATATTTTTAGCCCTTTAGGTCTACAACACACAAAGGCTAAAAGCTATCATAACCCGTCCATGTGGTCAGCCGCACCCTCCGATGTTTTAAATCCGCACATGGCCTAATTTAATATTTATAGGGGATTTTAGGAACCTAAACGCGGCTGGCCCTCATTTATATTCATAGCTTGTCCCCACTTATAAATATAAATGGGAGGTATTGGAATACGCGGGGATGACTGTGTTCGACTTGACTTTTCTATTCTTGGAAAGGACTGTTGCGTAAAATATTCGAATCTTACTATAGCTAAACCACGATAAACTTGGCCTCCCTGATCGTTTGCGGGGCGCGGGGTGGGTGAAGCTCTCGACTATACAGTATATATGATACGACGTAATGACTCGTATCTCGAGATTTAACTTGTCTTAAGATTAAATACACCTATGATATTTTTTAATGGAATAGGTATATTTATTCAGTTTTTCTATTTTCTACTTTCAGTTATTATGCACAGAACTAATAAATAAAAATAATAAAAATCATTGTTTTATTAATATTAGCCGATTTATTTTGTTAGATAACTGTATCAAAATATAATAAACGGTTAGTTTTAATACATTCTAATACATTTAGTTCTAATACATGTTAAATAAACTTAATAAATATACCTATTCTATTAAAAAACCGGCCGAGTGCGTGGACCCTACATTGCGCGTGGCCCGCTACCACGCGCAATGTAGGGTTCCGTAGTCACAATCCTCAAAAAACAGATATAACTCCTTAACCTGTGAACCCTACTTAGCCATATACATATATAGATAGTTTTCCTTCAAAATTGATTATATACTACTGCTGTGAATTTTTTCAAGTTCCTATATACTGCCATTTGGCTGATAGACGGGGGGGACACTTGACTCTAATAAAAATTAGCACTTTAAAACATCATATTTGACAAACGGATCTAGAAATCGAAAATGATGTTCCCACACTTACAGCATTTTTAAAAGACCTATTCAACGATACCCCACACTATGGGGTAGACGAGAAAAAATATTCATCCCCACTTTACATGTAGGGGAGCTACCCTAGAAAAAATATGTATCAAAATTTTATTTCACCACTTTGTCGGCGTGAATAATATTTATACCGATGCCAAATTACAGATTTCTAGCACTAATAGTCTCTGAGATTAACCGAGGACGGACGGACGGACGGACAGACAGACGGACGGACGGACATAGTGAAACTATAAGGGTTCCTTGTTTACTACGGAACCCTAAAAAATGTCATAGGTGCATTTAATCTTAAGAATTACGTGTCATTACGTCGTCTATGCATGGCCAGCGCATCAACCGCCCCGTGCCCCGCAAGCCGTCAGGGAGGTTAAGTTTATAGCGGTTTACCTATAGTGTAAAGGGCTGTGGCATACAGACGCTCGCGATTGATTGGCTTGCAGTCTCGCGAATAGGCCACACCAAAATGATAGCAGAGTGCTCAGTCTCAGTTTGAACCGGCGCTCCAAAACTGAAAGTATACTGTAAGTATACTATTGATCGAATCACAAATGACTTCAGAGCAAAATGAACCCAAAGACTCTTATTTTAGGTCCTTGACCTTTTCACATAACAAATTTAATATTACATGGTTCACTATCTATGTACATCTATAATTATTTTTCATATAGAATAGGTACGTGACCATCTGTTCAGATCGTCTCGTTCGTAGGTTGGACGACCTCTAGCCTCCCGAATAGCTGGATTTCGCAAAGGCTTCAGTACCATAGGCCACATTATATCAATATCAATCACGAATCAAAATGAATACCTAAATTAGATTCGTTTGATGTTATATTCAAAACCATACCAAACAGTGGTCCCTTTATTACCTACTAGCCGACCCCCGCGACTTCGTCCGCCTGGATATAGGTTTTATATAGGATCGGATTGGATCCCATAATCCTTTTTTGTACCTAAACTAAATGTAGCCTAAGTTACTCCTTATAACATCACCTATCTGCCATTGAAAGTTCCATTAAAATCGATCCAGCCGTTTCAGAGATTAGTTGGAACAAATAGACAGAACGACAAACATAAATTTAAGCGCACGCCAGTTTAAAATAAGCCGTACGTACAAAGATCCGGGTCCCAAGTTATTGAAACCCACTAAATGCCTGTCATTTCTGAACTAAAAAACCTATGACCTTGAAATATTTACGGGACAATATATAAAGTACTACCTTTCTAACAAAAAAAGAATGAGTGAAATCGAACAACGCGTTAATGAATTACAGCTAAATACACGTTTTAACTTTCATCCCCTCTCCCAAGGGAACCATGCTGAATTTCGGGATAAAAAGTATCCTATAACCTACCTCGGAGTATAAACTCAAATCGTACCAAGTTTCATTCGAATCCATTCAGTAGTTTCGGCGTGATGCGCGGCCAAGATACAGACAGACAGACAGACAGACAGACAGACAGACAGACAGACAGACAAAAATGAAAAAAATTGCAGTTTTGGTTTCAGTATCGATTATAGAGTGCCCTCCATTAAAAATTTTCAAAATATCTTCAATGTACAGAATTGGATCTGTTACAGTTTTATTATATTATAGATGTCAGCCCTCACCCGTACTTTATATCAAACTATTATATTGCCTGGCTGTAGCCTGACTGTCGAGATTTTCTATATTGAAAAAGTTTTATTAAAAATATTATAAGGTATGATACGTCCTACAGAATCTTTTGCCAATTTTATAGATTATTGGGATGAATAAAATAAGATGCCTTTTTACCGGGCATGGCGTGGCATCAGCTAGTCATTCTTCAAATGAAAATGTTTTACTGTGAGCCAACTCTGACTAAATTCTGCTTAATTCTTAAAACTCTGCATTGCAAATTATGCAATGAGATAATAAATAAGTAAATGATGAAAATCAATCCGGTCAAGTGCGAGTCAGACTTGCTCATGCAGGGTTCCGTACCAACCACACTTGTAAGTTGTAAATTATTTTATTAAACAACAAGATGCGAGAGCAACAAATAACTAGTCCTTGAAACAGTAGCGCCTGAACGAAAATTCGATGCTCTCTGGGATTCCTAATTTTTATTATTTGCGATTATACTATGAAACAGAAAATGTACAAAACAAAATAAATTAACAATTTAAAAAGCCCCCCGACATACTTCCATCCATCTTGGATTTAAAATTTATTACAGTGACATATTCTACTAATCAAGCCCTTTCATTTGATACCCATATTGAGGGAATTGTGGAAAAATAATATGTAATCTGCCATTTTGTGGCGGCGGCCATCTTGGACCGATTTTCATCAAACATAGCTAACAACATTCTCGAGTGATTCACCTTTTAAACAAAAAAACCAAATTCAAATCGGTTCACCCGTTTGAGCGCTACAGGGGACTGACACACACAAACACACACACACACACACATACACACACACACACACACACACACACACACACACACACACACACACACACACACACACACACACACACACACACACACACACACACACAGACACGTCAAACTTATAACACCCCGTCGTTTTTGCGTCGGGGGTTAAATAGACGCTTATCATTTTATTATCCCTTACGCAGTAGAGGCAGTGGTGTGTGTAGTATAGTCCGTTTCAATAGAGTTGAGCTAAAATGTAAACCAACACACCTTTTTGCTAAAAAACTACAGAATGGATTGAAATGAAACTTGGCACGATTTAAGTTTGTAGTTTAAACTTAAATCGTGCCAAGTTTGTCAACACATACAATATTATGTACATAAAATAAACAATTAAACACGATAATAGAATTTCAATATCATAAGCATTATTGTTACGATGTTTAGGGCAGCGTTTGACCTGCATATATTAATTATGTCCCTTCGGCGATTTTTGACTAAATGACAGTTCATGAGCTGGTGGAAGTTATGCCAAATGCTGGTGTAAGTTTATGTTTATATGAAATCTTTTTTATTCGACGATACCCACCTGATAAGTGATTATGCGGTGAGGCGGGCTAACTTAAAAGTGGTGCGTTAGTATAAACAAATCCATACTCGTCGTTGGCTACTACGCGGCAGCCGGCATCGTACCGGAACGCTAAATCTCTCCACCATACGAAATCAGAGACAATTTAGAAATTATGAATACGTAAATCGAACCTGATGAGAATTGAATCCGGGACCTACCGCTTATTAGACAGCAGATTTCACTACTGCCGCGCCAGGGAGGTCGTCAAAAACACACACACATACACACATATTGCACATAAAGTAAAACTTGTACAGAAATTTCACTGTCAAAATATTAACATCAGAAATAAAGATAACTGCCATGAACCACTTGTAGGCTGCGTAAAGACAATTCATTTGTTGGTAATTGTTTATGTTTTGCGTGGTACGTGGTATGTGGTACGTGGTACGTGACGAGGATCCATCTCGATCCCTCTAGAAAGGTGTTGTGATTTGGTATCATTATTGATTTATTACCGTTGTAATTAGCCATGATTAGTTATATAAAATAACGTGAGAATCTGAATTCAGATAAATTTATGATCACTTAATTACCAAATATTTAGTACCGATCGAAATAATTTGTATTATTAGCATAGCAATACTCATAGGCTGGGCACACCTGATTGCAACGCTATTTGAAAGGTGAGATGAAATCCGCCGTCGATCGGCGAGAAAAAATAACAAAGCAGATACTGTGTGCTTAGTCTAAAGCGGAGCACTCGAAAACGAACTCGAAAACTATTGATCGATTTCAGAGTAAAATAGACCTAAAATGGCTTGTATTAAGGTTTGAGTTCGCCAATACATTCAGCATTGTTCGAATGCTGAATGTATTGGCGAACTCAAACCTTAATACAAGCCATTTTAGGTCTATTTTACTCTGAAATCGATCAATAGTTTTCGAGTTCGTTTTCGAGTGCTCCGCTTTAGACTAAGCACACTGACAGCAAAAGCTAGAAGTAACAGCCAAGTAGAGGCACCGAGAGCACAGAATATATAATAGTACTACGGAGTATTATCGTAACAAAGGGAAACCAAATAGTACATCGCTATTACCGAATAGGTAACCACCACTTTTTTGGCTATCACCACTTTTTTTTAATTTTCACACACCTACTTGTAAGACTGATTGACATTCAAAAAGTGTAGTGTATCAATTTTGAGAACAAAGAAATTGGAATTTGAGTTAAGAGCTAGTGAAGTAAGTGTAGTTATTAGCTTTGAGATTAGTAGCTTTGAGTAGGTGAAGATAAGTAGTATATAAAAGCAATTTCTCCCAGACAACCTTTGCTTCTAATATCGATCTTTATAAAGGGCGAGTTCAATAAATATTGAAACGTATTTCTTGATCAATAAACAAGTGTAAATTGAAAATTTAAAAAACCCCCGACATTCGCCATTTAGTGGCGGCAGCCATCTTGAATTTGCAATAGTGCTATTCTACTAGTCAAGCCCTTTCATTTGATACCCATATCAAGGGAGTTGTGAAAAAATATATCATCCGCCATTTTGTAGCGGCGGCCATCTTAGACCGATTTTCATCAAACATAGCTAAGAACACTCTCGACTAATTCACCTTTCAAACAAAAAAAACCGCATTCAAATCGGTCCACCCGTTTGAGCGCCACAGGGGAACAGACAGACACACACACACACACACACACACACACACACACACAGACACGTCAAACTTATAACACCCCGTCGTTTTTGCGTCGGGGGTTAAAAAGACCGACATTAGGTGGTTTTGTTTTTATTCAGATAAAATTAGTAAAGTGGCTAAAGGTGAAACTATATTTATTAATTAAAAGGGCTTTGTAATTGCCGTTTCGTCGAACTGGTCACTTTTGAATTTTGAACTGGAGTATTATCTGTGGTTTTAATTAGAATTCCAAACTCTTTATTTCATTTCTAAAGGATATTGGCACTTCAAACGGTTGTTAAAATTAAATAACGTCGCTCTTTTGTTAATATTTCTAAGGCGTCATCCTATGCACCAATTACTTTGGCAACTTATTCTATTTCTTTTGTCTTACAAAATTGGAAGTTATTAAATGGAATTTATTAATATTTCGTATATTACCTTATTTGTATTATTCGTATATTATTGTATTATTACCTTAACCAATAGTAAAACTGCATCTTAATCGCGGTAAAATACTAAAGCAACTGATCGCATTAAATTCGTCCAGTTTTGTCCGAATCTTACCGTATTTTCGTCTCCATTGAACACAAGATGGAGTTAGGCCATTGAAAGCGGCTTCCAGTATTTGATATTATCGCGCGTGACACGCAGTATCGCTTTGAGATTGCTAACGCTGGACAACAAGCTGTTAATCCCGCAACTACTTATGATCTGAGATGAATAAGAACCATTTCTTAGAATCCATTTCTACGAAATTACTTGTTATTTTAATGGTCTGTTTCTTTAGTAAGCGTAAATTTTACTTTCAGGCTTACTTAAGCTTAAATATAGACTTTTAGACTGTAGATAATATTATCGACACCGAAAAGTCCTAATAAAATATCTCGGCATAAATATCTTACAATGAGACAGTTTTTATAAAGTCTCAAAAAAAAAGACAATAATATGAAAAGAGCGATGAAAATACAAGATATTTTTGCTTTTTATTCGATGGCAAGTTACAAACTTGCCTAGAAGATACAGAAGACTAGAAAAACAGGAGCCGGCAGGGCATTCGAAATCTTGGCGATGCGTATTAGGAATGAGGAAACAAAGCGCTCAGTGCGCATTCAGGGGATGTTAACCACTTAGCAATACAGGCCCATAATAATAAGACCTATGATGATGTAGCCGCTTGGTAGAAGAGAGGTGATCGAGAGTACCTAAGGCTAAGCGTATGCTGAAACGCAGGCGACGCAGGTCCACGCAGCGCAGAGCAGAGCAGATTTTGTAAAGCATGGAATACTGCGGCGCAGGCACGTGCGACATGACATGTGTCTGTCCTGCTCTGCGTCTCGTTGTACTGCCGGCACAGAATTCTGCGCGACGCGTGCACGTCGAGACGTATTTATTAACAATATTTTATAATATTTTTGCAATGACAGAACATTTCATTGAATTAGTTCGTTGTGAACCTTGTTCAAAAAAGACATTGAAAGAGTTATTATGGGTGAGAACTAGCTAGGATGCGAATATCAGCAGCGTCAACTGCCCTGCCCTGATGCACTGTGCTGTAGGTACTGTGCTGTGCTGCGTCGCCTGCTTTTCAGCCACTTTTCAGCATACGCCTAGCCTAATTACAGCGAAGCAGATGTTTTAAAGTTTGTAGTTTGAAGTTGACTGGTTTTTTTGCTTATCTTTTAGCTAGTATATCTGGTAGATATACAAACTAAACCCTCAAACCTATTTGTAGAGAGGACAGCAGGCATTATACCAGCTATATAACGCACTTGCCAGTTAACGTCTGCGTAGATTTATTAGGGAATGCTCTTACAAACCACGCTGTTTATAAATCATCTGATCTCACGCCATGATATACAGGCTACGGAATTACTGCACTACATTATTATTTGGATATGCATCATGATTCATACAGTATTCATATGCACAGAGTTAAGCTAAAAGATGCTCCATTTTGCTCATGTAAGGCCAGGAGCACTCCACATTATCTACAATGCGTTACAAGTACCTAGCGCGCTCCGGTTGATCGGGCCCATTCCATTTACTTAGTCGCAAGGGACAGGGCCCATTCTATAACCTTAACTTAGTCGGAAGGGATAAGAGCTTTGAAGAGAGAAAGATAGACAAACACTAGGTTAATATAATAGTAGGTAGTTAGCGATACTGCGACCTGAATTGCACTTTATTGTGTCCCAACAAGGGTGGCTATTTATTTAAATAATTTTACGGAGTGAATCTTCTGTACCTTGTAGGTATTATTAAATATTCTGTGCCCATGTGATAATAACACATCACACATCATACCACATTTTTTAACTGAGGATTTACCTAATAAAATAATAATAAAATGAAATAATAAACAATTGTATTGAAATTGAGTTTGAAATTTGAAACTGCATAAACAAAGTATAACTACTTCTAAGTATGTCCTGCCGATATACGACTTGTCTTCCGTACGACTTGGAACTACTAAGAAAGCATTTTCAGTCTTAAGGCTCGATTCCCTGAAGTTAATAAGTAGTTAAATATTTAACTTGAACCTCTTAAATCTTGAAATCAGCAAAAACAATTAGCAAAACGTGCGATATTGCTGTCGTTGGCCAATTCCGGGAAAGAGCCCGAAGTTCTCGAAGCACTTTCAACAAGTTTTGATATCTTTCCAGATTTCCGCCCGGCTGTAAAGGGATACGCTTTATGTGTTAGCATCTTTGTAATTCAAAAAGTAAGTTTGAAGTGCGGAGTTTGGTGGCGGTCGCATTGAGACAAACATCGTGACATCACACCCCCACATTTCATACAAGGGAACCTTCTATTGACAGAGACAACGCCATATGTAAATCGAGCGAAACAAGGACACCAATATATTATGTATTACTAGCGGTCCGCCCCGGCTTCGCCCGTGGTACATAATATATAGCCTATAGCACTCAGGGATCACGTACATATATCCAACGGTGAAAGAATTTTTGAAATCGGTCCAGTAGTTCCTGAGATAAGCGCGTTCAAACTTGGTTCAAACAAACAAACTCTTCAGCTTTATACTATTAGTATAGAAGTATAGATTACTAGCCGTACTTCTTTGTTGCGGGCGGGGTGGACGCCGCGCGGCTAACTATTGGCGGGGGACGGGGGTCACTCTGTAATAGGTAGTTAGTAATTATGTATGTATCACAATACGGCTCTTGAGCCTGCCAGAAGACTGCCAGCTAATACCACTGTGTTTATATTTTGAACTCGGTTTAATACCCATCAACCCAACTTTTACAAACGGTACTATCAGAGACATGGCTATAAGTATTTAGATGTGCGGATCGACGCAGGGGCTGAGCGTTAGGATAATTTGCGTAGTAGCTCAAATGTTAGGGACATACTACCTAGTTAACGTATTACAAAATTTGTAAGGGTTTCACTACTCAAACTTTCATACCTACTGTATAGCTTTCGTCTGCCAATCCGCTTGACCAGCGTGGTAGACTATGGCCAAAACCCTTCTCACGCTGAGAGGAGACCCGTGCTCTGTAGTGAGCCGGTAATGGGTTGATCATGATAATGATGATGATGTATAGCTTTCAGGGTTTTGCGTGTTAAAAAGTCTGATATAATATTTTATAGAGAAACTTTGAGGTACCTTCGAAAAAGTCGAACCAAGTTAACTCGGGCTACGATTTTCTAACTGGAAAATTATACCCGGACTCATCGTAATGAGACCCATCTGTACCCTAATTAGAAAATGTGCAATTGTCTGTACAAACAGAATTGCCTCAAAACAGTAACTTCGGCCATTAGCGTAAAGTCTCAATTACTTCGGCTCCGTTAAAAGCTTTTGCTTATAAAAGGTTGGAACCTAATTCTGAATTATGTTGTTTAATGAAAAAAAAGGTATGTTGTTTTCGGAATATTGTCCTTTTTCTGTTTTGTACCATTATGTTGTGCAGCATATTAAGGTCGTACACTCTCACTTTCTTCTTTGTAGCACTCGTCAATGTAGGTCGTAACCTGTTTCCACTAAAAGAAAAGACAAAAATTCACGTTTTTTCTTCAGGGAAAAATTTAAACTTTTTCGAACTTTTTTCTTAAATATTGTTCATCTGTGTATATACTTATATTATAGTATCTATTTATCCGGACTTCTCTTCGGAGCGGCTTAACCGATTTTGAGAGGTAGATAGAGGACTATACAAGGAGTGATCTAGGGTAGGTACTTATTTTCTATCGCGGAAAATCTAAGGGTTCCTAAAAAGGCCTATATCCACGCGATGAAGTGGCAGGTATCAGCTATTAACTAACTAACAATAAGTCTATTTTGTCACCACAGAGAATAAAGTGTCTTTCTTTCTTCCTTTTTAGGGTTCCGTACCTCAAGAGGTAAAAAAAGGAACCCTTATAAGATCACTTTCTTGTCCGTCTGTCTGTCTGTCCGTCTGTCCGTGTGTCACCACCGATTTTCTTAGGAATGGGTGGACCTAGCAAGTTGAAATTTATACCAGATACCAAGGTCTAAATTACCTATTAGGTGTATAAAAAATTAAGGCCCTGAGTCCACACAATAAAAAGATATGGGCAAATTTAGATTTTCACGAAAACTTGTAAGTACCAAAATTTACCTTAATTTTCAACTTTTTTTATTTTTCGGAATTTTTCCTTTACTTGATCTATAAGACCTTGCTTTTAACCAAAATTGACAAATCTAGGTCAACCGGAAGTACCCTATAGGTTTTGGATCGAAAACCTAAATGGTAGTTCCAGTCCAGCCACTTGACCGGTTTATTTCTTCTTCTTACATAGTGTCACATTGTTGGAATGAATAACTCCTTCAATTTGACTCACAAAATACTTACAAATGTAAGTTTCAGTCTCATTCATTACCTACGTCTTCAATTTGGTGGGTGACCACGAAGACAAAGGCAGTCAAAAGTAACTGAGATGCCTCGAACTGTATCAATTTGCATAGAAATGCCACTCCCGAGTAGTAATGAAGCTCTCTCTCTTCACCGTGAGTCAAATTAAACTCTGCTTTGTAAAATACGGTATGAATACTTTGAAAAGATCTCTAGAAATGAAAATTCTTCCAAACCTAAACAAATAACTACAAAGAGATGTTATTTTTTCGGGCACATCTTTAAATTCAATATTATTTATTTATTGTATGTATAAGGCAATTTTTGGCTCTTAATATGACAAGTAAAGACTCTGGTTCGCAAAGCGGATTCTGCTCAGAAGAGACAACAACAAATATCATTATAGTTATACATGATACTTATATACTTAGAGTAATACACTTTTCCTGTACCAAAAATCGCTCAACGCGGCTAAAGACGTTTTCACTTCAATATAATAATGGAAAGACATCGTCATAATAATTAAAATTTCGTTCGTTTGAAAACATGATTTCTTTGTAAGTAATTAAAAACAAAATAGGTATCTAATTTAAAAAGGTACCTACATAATTGAAGAAACGGTCGTTTAACTGTTAAATGAAATAAAATGTTTCAATAAATTTTGTGCACGTTTTAGAAGATGTTTAATGTAATAACATTAATAAAATTTAACTACTTTTTTAAATGAGACGGGTGAAGTCCCTACAAGAGATCTATGTCCAGCAGTGGACGTCTATTGGTTGATGACGAAGACGACGACTACGAGGTTATGAATTAATATTGTACAGTTTGTTTTTCCGTAGTTGTCTTAAAAGGTAAACAAATTGCAAAAATCTTCTCGGAGAAACGCGTAAGTGACGCTCTTTTCCCGGCGCTTTAGACGTTCTTGTATTTGAATTTTCACTTAAATCATGACTTCATTGTTAGTTCGCGGTAATAATGTCCTATGCGCAGTGCAAAACGCGTCGCTTACGCGTTTCTACGAGAATGGATTTGTTTACCTTTTCAGACAACAAAGGAAAAATAGACTGTAGTAGTTTGAAGTCAGTTATTTGAACAGGTTGTTTGTGTAGTTTAACTTTAAGAAGTTATAGTTTCAATAAAACCCCAGCATCTTGTTATTCAATGTGTTTGTGAAATACAATTCCTTAATTAAGGCGAAAAAGATTTTCCTTTCAAGACCAAGGTTTCAAGACAAGGTTAATTTGATTTGAAATTGACATCTTTGAAATGTATACAAAAAGTATCGAGAAAAACTACATTAGTTTGTTTAAAATAAAATTCTATCAGCTAAGTTTTCGCTATACCTAGAGACAAAAGTTTTTTCCTTTTAAATAAATTTTCACAACATTGATTTAATAAATCAAAAATTTAACTTTTTGTTTTGTAAGAAAATAATGTTTTATTTTCTTATTGATTTTACGCAACTGTATTTTATAGTTAGATGAGAAGATGAGACTGGCTGATAGCGAATTTCTATACAATTAATTGACTTTAAAATAACAAACACAAATTATTCTTTTTCTAGATTTTTGTCATTCAATAATTATATTATTCTATTTAGTACTTCCCTCGATTGGGGTGATTTGGATCCTGGCAGAAAAACAGCTTTGTTGGTATTTTTGTGTCTACAACATTTTGCTGAGTCAGGGCTCTTTCATCAGCAAAATACATTCCAGATAAGTCTAGCTAAGTAGATTTTAAGTACTTCATCCCCTGTTATATTGTTATTCATGACTGTGTTGAAAACTTGAAACAATGAATAATTTCATTCTTAAAACGACGACCTCCCTGGTGTAGTTTTGAGCGATGTGGTGTTAAAAGTGGGAGGTCCCGGGTTCGATTCCCGGTAGTGGCAATTTGGAATTTTATAATTTCTAAATAGTCTCTGGTTTGGTCTGGTGAAAGGGTTCATCCGTGGCTAGTTACCATCCTATCAGCACCCGTGCCGCCCAGCGATTTAACGTTCCGGTACGATGTCGTGTAGAAACCGATCAGGGTGGTGGTGGTGGTGGTGGGTTTAGTGAAAACTGCCATACCTCTTCCAAGTTAGCCCGCTTCCACCTTAGACTGCATCGTCAATTACCATCAGGTGAGATTGCGGTCAAGGGCTAACTCTTAGAGGAATAATAATAAAAAAACACTTGAGAGGTGTCAAGGGACACCCGGATGGAACTTTGTTGGATCTACATCTACCTCTACCTCTACCTCTACCTACCTCTACCTACCTACCTAAACGAAAATAACTGGCTTGCTTTCTATAAGAGAGAGAGAGAGAGACAGACAGAGAAACACGCGCACGCCGCACGGCTTACAACTATAGCAAAAAATGTCGTTTCATCTATTTCTCTTAATTTTTTCCGTCTAGCAGGCTTTCGCAACGCGCGATAAGGAACTTCGTTCCAAAAAAGATTATACCTAATTCTTCATAACATTTTCAAAGCGCGCCCTTACAGAGCGTCAGAATTAATTTTAACATTCATCCCGCAGCTCTCTGTGCGGATATAACACTTTGAGACGTTGTTCTTCAAACAAACTTCCAACATGCCCTTATTAGAGCATATAAAACTTCCCTTCTTGTTATCCGATGTATAATGTAAGTACCTAACTAATGAACGGAATTTTTCCTGTCTTGTTACCGAATCTCTGCTTTATACGGTTCGATATCAGGACAAGTAAAATAAGAAAACTTGACTTCGCAACTGTAGGGGAGATGGCTCGCTTCTTTTAATCTTATCCAAATTAATTATTAGAAAGAAAATTAAAAATCCACTTCATAATGAATAAGCTATCATCATTATCTCAACCTAGCAAGTACTAATTCCCCTTACTAAAATATTATTGTTGCAATATGTTTTAAACTTAAGTACTTATTTCAATTATTTTTATTTAGCTAACTTGAATATTTTTATTGTTTCTTTATTTTAAGTAGTTGTACACACATATTTTGGCGAGCAGCCGGTTTTGAGGTCTCTGTTCTGTTATTTGCTATTTTTGTTTGGTTGCTAGCTGTTTTGTGTGTCAAATAAATAAATAAATAAATAAATAAATAAACCTATAGACTTATCCACAGCTAACCATAAGTCTCTTACAAGGATCGCCACAATACACGGTCTTGTGCAACACGTATTCAGCGGCTGCCAGCTACAGATACAGGCTAGGTGGTACAATACAAATAATAATAACAGCTACATACGTATAAATAACGCGTATTTTTGGAATCCATAAGAACTTATTATAACTATGTATTATAATTAATATTAAACACTACTATGTATAATTAACATAACAACTATGTATAAATTAATGTTAAAAACTCTTTTTAACCCCTGACGCAAAAAAGACGGGGTGTTATAAGTTTGACGTGTCTGTGTGTGTTTTTTTTATTTGAAAGGTGAATTAGTCGGGAGTGTTCTTAGCTATGTTTGATGAAAATCAGTCCAAGATGGCCGCCGCCACAAAATGGTGGATTACATATTTTTTGGGTTTCACAATATGGGTATCATAATTATGAAAGGGCTTGGCTAGTAGAATAGCACTATGCAAATCCAAGATGGCCGCTACCACAAAATGGCGAATGTCGGGGGTTTTTAAAATTTTCAATTTATAGTTAGGTAAGTACTTGTTCTAACAATATTTCGCTCCAGAACTATAATCAATTTTTAATTCACATCGACAAGGTTCCATCAAACTCTAGAAGCGCGCGGATTACATCAAAGAACAAAAGGTTTCAAGAAAAGCACTAAAAATGAATAGGGGGTTCATAATAAGTATCCACTTACTCCGTACTAACGTTTATTGTTCCAAGTCTCTCGGTGAGATAAGGGCTGGTGCACACTAATCTCAGGCATTAGCGCTAAATCTCACGAACACCGCCGTTTCGCGTAAAAGCTTGCTCAATACAAAAAGCTTTACAAAAGCAGATTGACTGCCTCGGAGATCAGTGTCGCGGCTCTAATTTGTAGCGTAAATAAACCGTACCGCGTACTAAAATTTAAGTTAAATATACATACATAATTGTTTATTTAAATAAATAAACAAAATATTTAAAACAACTATAGACAACTGCTAGCGTGAATTTCAGTGTTTCACAAATCCCGAGGGATTCGTGGATTTCCGGTTCCCGTTCCCGCTTCCTTTTCCAACCTTTATATCTACTTTCAAGGAAGTTTGCTATAGTAATTTACCTATAGCTGTTACGTTGCTATAGATTTCGGTTTTTTCAAAATCCCGTTGGAATTGTGAGTTTTTCCAGGATAAAAAGGAGCCTGTGTATTAAGTCAGGATATAATTTATCTCCATTCAAAATTTCAGCCAAATTGGTTCTGTAGTTGCGGCGTTAAAGAGTAACAAACATACATACATACTTATACACACACACACAAACTTTTGCCTTTATAATCTGAACTTCAGACTTTGATGAAACTTTTTTATATCACACTTTAATATAGTGTGATATACCTACACGTGTTCACATATTTAATGTTTTAAGCATACTAATTAGTTTTTCTTTGGTATCAAAAAGTTTCATCAAAGTCTGTGAAGTTCAGCAGATGATCAAACTTAACAATTTTTCGTGACTCCATTATTACTGAAGAACTTTTCTTATAAGAATTTGGAGAATGGCTCATCAGTCCTTCCTCTGCTTACATATTTTATCCCTGTTATACACTTTGTTTTAATTAGTTCCCTGAGGTCCTCATTACAATTTTCCAGTGTATGTTACATGTTTTAATATTTCACCACAGAGAGATTTATTCTAATACTTTTGCAAGATAGTCTTGCGCTTGACATGTCTGATGAGAAGTAATGATGAGGTAATTATAGGTCGGAGTACCCTTGTGTAGAGGGTGCCTAATTCATTGGACTTGAAGGTACTAAAGTTTTAATTAGTTAGCATGGTTCGGATTCGTCTGATTTCCCCCGACATTTCAGACTCACGATAAAATACAAAAATTCCCGGGAAAAAACTTCTCTTAAAGTTCTTGGTAGGTATATAAAATTATTAATAATTTGAAATTGTCACGTGTTTTCATATTTACTCATTTTAATCCACTTATCTAGTTATATTAATGCATATAATAAAATCGTAGACTTGCCGTATCTATACAATAAAGAATTTTGCAAAATAATAACTGGGGATGTTAGAAATAAGTAATGAAACATAAAAAAGCTATTTTTAAAATGTTTGTCTGTTTGTCTGTCTATCTGATTGTCTGTTTGTCTGTATGTTTGTGCGCGCATCACGCAAAACCTACTGAATGGATTAAAATGACACTTGGCTTGATTTAAGTTCATACTACGGAATAACATATAGGATACTTTTATCCCAAAATTCAGCACGGTTCCCTCGGGAGAGGGGATAAAAATCAAAATGTGTACTTAGCTATAATAATTCATTAACGCGTGATCCGATTTCATTGATTCTTTTTTTGTTAGAAAGAAAATATTTTAAAGATTATTCCGTAAATATTTTTAGGTCTTAAATTTTTTAGTTCAGAAATATCTATACTTACGTATAATAAAATCGTAAAATTGCCGTATCTGTACATTGAAGATTTTTGCAAAATAATAGCTGGGCGATGTTAGGGATAAGTAATAGAACACAAAAAAGCTATTTTTGAAATTTTTGTCTGTTTATCTGTTTGTCTGTATGTTTGTACATATGTGCATCACGCAAAAACTACTGAATGGATTGAAATGAAACCCGGCTTGATTTAAGTTCATACTATGGAGTAACATATAGGATACTTTTTATCCCGAAATTCAGCACGGTTCCCTTGGGAGAGGAGATGAAAGTCAAAATGTGTATTTATCTGTAATTCGTTAACGGGTGATCCGATTTCATGCATTCTTTTTTTGTTAGAAAGGAAATACTTTAAAGATTACTGGCTTATCTCTGAAAGGTTGGACCGTTTTGATGGGACTTTCACTGGCAGATGTTTACATTTTAATTTACCTAAACATCCGCCAGTGAACTTTTTACAGTTTTTAGCAAGGTATGAGCTCAAAGGAGCTTAGGAAAAACAAAATGATTCTCACGGGATTTTTAAAAACCAATATCCACGCGAACGAATTCGCGGGTGTCCGCTTGTATATTAATAATACTCATTACTGTACATTTTAATGCGGGACTTTTAACAATAGGTATGAGCTCAAAGGAGCTTAGCTCAAAGAGTTCCCGAGGGATTTTTAAAAATCTAAATCCACGCGGACGAAGTAGGTGGTATCTTCTAGTAGTAAAATAGGCGTAAATGGTTTATATGATAATAATGTAGTGTCTTATGTTGGCTGTTGATTGTAATAATAATAAATACTAATTAATTAAATAATAATAAATACCATCATTTGTCTCCTGAATTTGTTGCGTTGTTGTGGAGCCGACATGTCTTCTGTAGTGTAATTACATCAGGGTTTTGATATTTGGTTACTAATTAAGAGGCCATTATCATTATACAAGCTATCTTCCAGTGAACAAACACGAGTTATAATATAATAGTCTAGACAATGTTACATTAGATTTTCTGGCAATTAGCGATCTGTTCGTTTATTTATATTAATTATTTTGTATGTAATTCGCGGTCGTCGTCCTCTTTGTCTCAACCAATAGACGTCCACGGCTGCACAGATCTCTTACAAGGATCGCCACACAACACGGCCTTGTAACGCATGTGTCCAGTGGCCCTCAGCAACTCGCTTAAGTTCATCTGTACATCTAGTGGGGAGTCTTCTGCGTTTCCCGGTACGGGGTTTGGAGCACCTTTGGGACTCCAGCATCTATCGGTTTTTTGAGGTATACGCCCTGCCTATTGCCATTTCGGTTCCGCGACTAGATTCTGTACACACGAGCTGATGCCCGCGGCTTCGTCCGCGTGGATTCATATATACTATATCTCATACAAATTTTCAACCTCCATTTAACCCTCTTAGGGGTTGAATTTTCAAAAATCCTTTCTTAGTGAATGTTTACGTCATAATAACTACCTGCATGCCAAATTTCAGATTCAATTTCAGCCAGATCCGTCTAGGTTTGAGCTATGCGTTGATAGTCCAGTCAGTCAGTCAGTCACCTTTTCCTTTTATATATTTAGGATTAGTGTTCGTGAAATGTTGCAAAAGAGCCTCTTGTGTTCAGAGTCTGAATTAACGTTAAATCGCCTCATTATTATTCCCGTTAAATACCTAATACGTGAAAGGTCAAAAGAAGAACAAGTTGAAAGTGCGTGTAATGGAAAGTACAGAACCAATGTACGCCCACATTGTTATTCAACCGACGCGTTGAAACTTCTGGCGTCCCATTCGATCCCTAACTCAGTAATTGGAAACTGCCAACTAATTTTAATTCGGCAATCGGCATAGCGTTAACTAATTACGCACTCAATAAAAGTTACTTGTTTGTTGTTGACGAAAAACTGGAGCAATTTGTTGCTAGTTTCTGATATTCATTCTGTAGTCACAGCCCTGGATAAAAGTGCGCTGAGAACTTTAGCCGTACGCAAAACTGTTTAAGAAGTAAGGAAGACGGAAGCAATAGTTTTGAAAATATTATGATTTGTCCTCTCATCACCAAAGACTATATGGCTTCGATCACACATTAAAGACAATTAACACTAGGTACCTACTTATAAACAATTAAGTAACAACCAATTATGTTGTGGTTTTCATTTTTAGGGTTCCGTACCCAAAGGGTAAAAACGGAGCCCTATTAATGTCACTCTGCTGTCTGTCTGTATCTGTCTGTGTCTGTCTGTCCGTCCGCCGCTCACAAGTCTAGCTCACAGACGAAATGAGTTACAAACCTGAAATTTTCGTATTTGGTATAGAACATTAACCAAAAATCAAATATTGAATTATAAATTGAAACATCTGTAAATTATTTTTCAAGAGGGCAGCGTGGCGGGTCTAAGCTCTAAATCCCTCTCTCCTATGAGGGAGCCCTGTGCCCAGCAGTGGGATGTTAAAAAAAGGCTGGTGGTGGTGGTTTGCCATAGTCATCAACATCGTGTGCAATGACATCACACACCTAGACACTGCTGCCACTGACAAGGACAAAGCTATACGTAAATCGAGTTGGACAAAGACAGCCCTATACATAATATTATTACTATGTAGTTGGGACATTACAAACGTGCGGACTGAGTCATAAATAATTTTTATCTACTCTCATATCATAAAATTCCGAATATGAAATCAAAATGTGTCATATATTGGACTACTTTATTCACATACATCTATAATATTTAAAAAAAAAAATTAAAAAAGTTCATTATAACACTACTTTGTTAGGAAATTATTGCAAAACAATGTTAAAAAATAATTTTTTCTACATTATAGTACAGGCACTGGGTTCTGGTATTTTTGAGCCATGCCGGGTGTTTATTATTATTATTATTATTTAATACTTTATTGTACACCAAAAAAACATAAATTAAACAAAAGAAACATTTTAAAAGAAATAGGTACAATAGTTAGTTTACAATAGTTAGTTAGTTTAATTTTGTTACTTACAATGATTATCCCGCTATCAAAGTTACCCTACTACTGCGAAAGTGTGGCGGTAGCAAGATGCGGCCAGAGGACAGAGTGTAGTGCTACCATAATTGACCATAGACGCACTGCACGCACCGCACATTCGAAATTGACAATTGAATTTTGGCGCCTATTATTTAAATTTTTAATTTATTATTTATTTACTATTCAGTTTTTGTAACTCAAAATTTTGCAAGTGATTTTTGTTGCGCGGAAAAATGTCTAGCAGTGATACTGAAGAGAATTTAACTCCACCAGACATTCTGGAAATAGCATCGGGAATGACAAATAATCTTTTGCCAGCAAAATCAAAGAAAATTTACGATAAATGTTACCAAGATTTTATGAGTTGGAAAATTTTGAAAAAAACCACTTCATTTTCAGAAAATGTAATGCTAGCATATTTCCAAGAATTATCAAATAAATTTAAGTCTTTGTCCTTATGGGCTAAATACTCAATGCTCAAAATTATATAGAGTATCTACAACCAAATCGATATTATTAAATACACAAGACTGATTGCTGTTTTAAAAAGAAAATCGCAGGGCTTTAAGGGAAAAAATGCAAAAACGTTCTCCCCTGAAGAATTGAGTACATTTATAAATTGCAATATCCAAAACATGAATACTTATTATAATAAATAATTTTGTTAATTTCTTAGTCTTTTCTTTTATACGTAAGATACCTATTGATGAGCTTAGATAAAGTAGTGTATGAAACTCTACATAATTAGTTATTAAAACACTCGTGTAATACTATTAAAAAACTCGCCTGCGGCTCGTTTTTTAAACTAACACTCGTCTATATCTATAATATAATAAGACTGTAACAGATCCAATTCTGTACATTGAAGATATTTTGAAATTTTTTATCGGAGGGCATTCTATAATCGATACTGAAGCCAAAACTGCAATTTTTTTCATTTTTGTCTGTCTGTCTGTCTGTCTGTCTGTCTGTCTGTCTGTCTGTCTGTCTGTCTGTATCTTGGCCGCGCATCACGCCGAAACTACTGAATGGATTCGAATGAAACTTGGTACGATTTGAGTTTATACTCCGAGGTAGGTTATAGGATACTTTTTATCCCGAAATTCAGCACGGTTCCCTTGGGAGAGGGGATGAAAGTCAAAACGTGTATATAGCTGTAATTCATTAACGCGTTATTCGATTTCACTCATTCTTTTTTTGTTAGAAAGGTAGTACTTTAAGTATTGTCCCGTAAATATTTCAAGGTCATACGTTTTTTAGTTTAGAAATGACAGGCATTTATTGGGTTCCAATAACTTGGGTCCCGGATCTTCGTACGTACGGCTTATTTTAAACTGGCGTGCGTTTAAATTTATGTTTGTCGTTCTGTCTATTTGTTCCAGCTAATCTCCGAAACGGCTGGATCGATTTTAATGGAACTTTCAATGTTATAAGGAGTAACAGGCTACATTTAGTTTAGGTACATAAAATAATTATGGGATCCGATCCGATCCTATATAAAACCTAAAAACACGCGAACGAAGTCGCGGGGGTCAGCTAGTGTTTTAATAACCTCTATTATGCAACCGTTTCATAAACTACTATTATCAGACTTCGTTCGCACTTACAGGCCTTATAGAACCGAAAACACTGTTTCTCTGGGGTTGTGTGTAACAGTAACTGCCCCGGCACGCAAAATCTCTTCTGCGATTTGTGGTGGCCACTAGTCGTCGCCACTAGTGGCTCAGTGTGTGGGGCTGTAAAAAAGGATTTGTCGACAGTCGATAACAGGTTATAAAGAGCGAGAAAGAGCCCTCACAACCCTGTGATCGTAATTTTTTACGGCTCAGTTCGCACCTTTGTAATGTTCCAACTATAGGCGTAGGTATTTGGTTGTGGGCAAATAAACGACAGTTGGCGGGTGGGATAGTTTTTCTTTTCCTAATAATTAGTATTCTTAGTTCAAAGTATGTTCCCGTCCTTAAAATCAGCCATCGGATTATAACATTGAGGGTAATATTTGCAAACTCGTTGGCAATTGGCGAATCACAGTTCCACCACAGTTGGAAACAAAGTTAGGGATCAAATGGAATTCCAGAAGTTTCGAGACGTGACTTGTATTACTTTATAGTACAAGATATCTGCTAAGTATTTGTATTTGCTTCGTACTTTAACTAAATACCTACTTTTGTATTTCTTTTCTCTGCTACTTCATCCGAATGGAAAATTTTCGTGGGAGCCCTTTGTTTTCCTTAGATAAAAAAGCTACAAAAAATATTAGAAATAAAAACCTTATGACAACGCCAAGTATTTACATGTATGAGTCTATCGTTTTCATCAAAATAAACGTGGATTTATTTGAGGATCACAACAGTAAAAGGCATTTTATTTGTTAGATCTACGCCAGCCGCCCACGCCCACGCCCCGTCCAACTGCCCATTTTTCAAAAAGCTTTTCCTGCGCTAAGCCGCGTTCATACAATCACTTACTCAGGCGTATTATTGAGCCGCGGGAACTCCAATTATTAAAGAAAAAGGTACAAAAATGTTTGCCGGAAAAAAAAAATCTAATTTTAATTTTGACATTCATCAATTTGATAAAATTATTAATAGTAACTAGTTGATGTCTGCGACTTCGTCCGCGTGGATTTAGATTTACTTTAAATCCCTTGGGAGTTCTATGATTATCCGGGATAAAAACTAGACTATGTCCAGTGTCCTTCTCCAAGGTCTATCTATCACTGTACCTTTCATAAAAGTCGGTTACAGCGGGGTGAAACCGTAACCAACAAACAAACTCACTTTTGCATTTATAATATTAACTAGATGATGCCCACGGCTTCGCCCGTGTGGATTTAGGTTTTTAAAAATCCCATGAGAACTTTTGATTTTTCAGAACAAAAAGTAGCCTATCTGTAGTAACCCGTCCCCAAAACGGAAAAATTCCGTGCAAAATTCCGTGAAAATTTTCGGAATGCAATTCCTTACAGCATCAGGGTTGAGGAGTTGGACATGTACCTACTCAGTAGCTCAGTAGCTGTACCTACTCAGAGTTCATTCAACAATAAAGTCTTTAATTAGTATCCCCAATATCAATTTAAATAACCGACAGTGCCTAAATCCCATTATAGTTTTGGGGATCCCCCCCTACAGCATCAGGATTGAGGAGTTGGAATCCAAATTTTTTGTAGGACAATGTCGCAATGTTTCTCTGTCGATTAAAAAAAAATTACGCAAATCGGTTCAGAAATCTCGGAGATATCGGTGTACATAGGTAGAAAAACACAACTCCTCCTTTTTTGAAAGTCGGTTAAAAAAGTAGCCTATGTTACTCCCTGACTAATTCTCTACTTGTATGTGAAAGTCCCGTCAAAATCGGTTCAGCCGTTCCGAAGATTAGCCCGTTCAAACAGACAGACAGACAGACAGACAGACAGACAGACAGACAAAAATTTTAAAAACGTGTGATTCGGTTATGGTATCGTTCAAATAACCATATGAGCTTAATATGAGGTAGTTATTTCGATATTACAGACAGACACTTCAATTTTATTTATTAGTATAGATTAGGAGTAGGTATGACATTCTTTTATAAACTTAAATATTAATGGATAACCAAAGAAAAGCAATAGGTATATTTACCTTTTTAACAGCTATTGCATGCTGTTTGCTTGCGCACATTTTTTTTTGTAAAATAACAATATTTTCCACCCAAGTTCTCAAAAAAATGAAATCCTTTTGCACTTCAGATCGAGCTTAAAAATCAAAAATCTCTTTTTCCACCTCCCGGCATTATTGTGCAGGAAATGGTTCGGGCGATTGTCGTCGATTTTGGCAGGGAATGGCTCAATTTAGCGGCAAACGATCACTTGAAGAGAATGAGGTACAGACATCCAGTTGGCAAAGATTTCGTACTTGAATTTTGATAGCCCATTGTTGATCTTAACTGAGTTATTTACTAAAAAGGAAGAATTTTTTCAATGTTTTTCTTGGTACTTATAAAACGTTGAATTCGCATCTGGAATACCGTTTCTAAATTTTTCTCAAAAATATAATCTATATTTCCCCCATAAATCCGTCAAGATTCAAGATATCATCTTTTTAAATCATTTTTTTAGACCATTCATAAAAACTTTGAAAAAACGTCTGAAATTTTTCAATCCTTTGAGCGTAAAAGTAAATCTCTCGGCAAACGTCGACAAATATCTCGTTCTCCCATCAGTTATGCAACAGTTTAGCAAACATGCAGTGCGGCAAAATTATAAAGAGTGTAATGGCGCGATTTTTTTTTCAAGTGACTTAATTTTTCTTGTTTGGGCGAGAGGAGCAAGTATGTATATATCACATCTTTACGCAGTAATTAAGCAGCACGGGAATTCAACGTCACGACTGTAATTGAAATATTAAATGCAACTTTCTATACTGTGGCAGTCACCGACAGTCAAACGTGTTACCGAATCGAATGTTTGCTAAACTGGGGTTACACAGAATACTACCGGAGTGATAGATAAGGGCTTGGAAAAGGTCGAAGAGGGATGCGTTGATGGAAACAGATTCATATAAATTTGTTCTCGAAAGAACTGCTACCGAGTTTTTTCCTTGATGAAATCAATTGAACCGCGGATTCTATTTTTACATACAAAGAATCAAAAATCTCTCTTTGCTATTTAAAATACGGACGGGCAAATGTATTCTTCTTTTAATACAAATCTAAAGAATACGACAGTATTTTTGTAACACCTTAAAAAGACTGATAAAAGGCGTTACTTTGCGAAAGACTAATTATTATTATCAAGCTATGCTTGTTTTGTTCTGCGAAAAGTATTTTATATGATAAATGATAATGAACACTTGAATTGACATGAATTTTAAGAAAGTGATCCAAATCCAAAAATTTTGTTAATACCCTTAGGTATGTTAGTTCTTATTATATAAGATAATCTTAGCCTGTAACGCAATTTTTGCGACAAAACCAGGTAGATGTAGGACAAAACGATGTTTGCGACAAATATATAAGAATATTTGCTGAGTGCAGTAGTGTACGAAAGTGTTCCTGCACCCAGCAAACCAAAAGAGAGAAGGAACACCATGAGGTTTTAGTTGGTTAAAAGTCCAACATGCCCGGGGAAGCACGGTGGTATCCATGATGGATTTCCCCACGTCAAAAAAAAGGTAGGTCTTACATTAATGTAAAAACATTCCTATAGTAATGTTCACCTGGTGAAATATTGCGACATCGTCACGAATCGTTAGCTCCTAAAAGGTGGAATTTTCAATTAAAATGTCTTCCACAAAACGCTTACTCATCCTGAAAATCCAAATGCTTTGTCCATTGATACACTTATATTGAGCATACAAAAATATCGCAGTATTCGTTAAATTCTTATGTCAAATGTAGAAAAAACACGCCAGTGTGATAAATTGGCCTCAATAGCTCAACGGGTAAAAGGCGGACATTAATCCGACAGTTCAACCCCCTATGCAATCTTGTTGTAACCCCTCCTACAATATTCTGAGGGTCAAAACAAAGGTAACAATCTCCGAAATGGTTGGTTCTGGGTGCACAGGATTAGGAGCGACTCTCCGATGCCAAACGTCAGTCTGCCTGTGCTAAGGGGTTGCGTTTCATAAATGGCGCCTGAAAAAATTTAGGTCTAAGTCATGTAAACATGGGTAAAATATTCTTATTTAAAAAAATGGAAGAGGTGCAGCATATTTTCATTAATACCACCACCACCACTACAGCTTTTTAACGTCCCACTGGTGGGCACAGGCCTCCTGTCTCAAAGGAGAGAGGGATTTAGAGTTTAGACCTGCGACGCTGCTCCAAAGCGGGTTGGCGGGCTTGCAATAACACAATCTAGACAATATTGACAAGACATTTCTTAAAATGGGTAACTGACACATATTGTGTAGTTTGGAAGTTGTCTGAGGGTAGGTACATTAATTATGCTATATACCTCAACTGAAATCGTTCATCTTTTCACAAAACACTTTCTTATTCTTTTAAATTACATGCTTAATTTTCCGGAGTGATCTGTATCTTTGGTCGTTTTATATCAACGGGATGACCCAATATCGCAAAGCTTGAAAGGGCTAGTAGGGTACCTAACGACGTTGTTCAGGATCAACGCAAGGTCTAACTAGGTCGCTAGCGGTGGACTCTTGGCATTTGATTCAAAGGGAGAAGGCATGGATTATGCGAAGGGTCAAGGGTCGTTTGAAAACTGATGCATGTTATTGTTCTATGTTGTATCATGTAGAGAATATAAGAGGAGTGTGTTTTAATAATGCCGAAAGCCGGCGGTTTGGTGTCTTATTTAAACGATTCAAGGCTGTTCGCTCTACAACGATGCAGAGCCAGCTGAGCGGATTCATCAGAAAAAACAAACTGAAAAAACCAACCAAGTGCGGGTAAGGGTTCCGTAAAAAAATAATAAATCTATAAAAACGACAAAAAATCATGTTTGTTGTATGGGAGCCCCCCTTAAATATATTTTGTTATATTTAAATTTAATTATTTATTTCTAAAGTGAATATGTAACTAAATATTATGTGAATATTTCAAACGTCTATCTATTGCCGTTATCAATATCGAGCAAAAATATCACGTTTGTTGTATTGGAGCCCCCTTAAATTTATTTTATTCTGTTTTTTAGTATTTGTTGTTATAGCGGCGACAGAAATACATCATTTTTGAAAATTTTAACTATCTAACTATCACGGTTTGTGAGATACAGCCTAGTGACAGACGGACAGATAGACAGACAGACAGATAGACAGACGGACGGACAGCGGAGCCTCAGTAATAGGGTCCCGTATTACCCTTTGGGTACGGAACTCTAAAAAAATACGAGTACAAATAAGCAGACAGACAGAAAAAAATTGAGTCAGTCATATACTATCTCAGTCAGTTTTTAGGGTTCCGTACCCGAAGGGTAAAAATGGAGCCCTATTAATGTCAATCGGCTGTCTGTCTGTCTGTCTGTCTGTCTGTCTGTCTGTCTGTCTGTCTGTCTGTCCGTCTGTCCGCCGGTCACAGGTCTCTAGCTCGCAGACGAAATGAGTTACAAACCTGAAATTTTGGTATTTAGTGTAAAACGTTAACCAAAAATCAAATATTGAATTAGAAATTGAATTAAATTATTTTTCAGGGGGGCTCCCATACATGAAAAAGGAGCCGGAAAAAAAAATTTTCTTTACCCTAGCTTGTGGGGTATCATTGTTTAGAGCTCATTAAGTAGAGTACAAATATATATATTTTTAATTTTTATCTCAAAAAATAAGGGAATGGGAGGCCATCAAAGTTGTCAGTTTTAGACCATTTTTGTGACGGGGGCTATCTCAAAAACTAAACTAGTTGGGAATATGATATTTCAGTATATTATGTACTATATGCTCTATTTAAACAACAAATACTGAAAACAACGATTTATTAAATAGTTTATAAGCTGTGACCAAAATAAACGAACATTTTTTTGGGTTTTTCTTTCACGGTTTGTTGCGATGTCTAGCTCGGAAATTAAATATTTCTTAGACCCAAAACATTATATTGTTCATAATTATGTACGGAACCCTGAAAGAGCGAGGCCCGACTCGCACTTGGCTGATTTTTCAATAAATCTTTGATATAAATCATGAACATCTGCTCATGCATCATCAGCAGCTCGAGAAGATATCGTGAAGCTTCTCGAACTCTGCCTATCCGAGTGGGTTCGATAATATACATTATGCCTCGTATACGATATACAATATACGTCCTATTTAAACCACAAACTTAGTATGGTAAATATTATATTTATTGTACGGACATGACCTCGTTTAAGTTTTATTACGTTACAGATATAGTAGTATCATCCGTACGATGATAATATGATCCTCATAACTTCATAGCGGAGTACATACATACGCGACATCTGCGCCGCCGTTCCCAAGTGTGCAGTAACGTGCAAATTGCTACAACTAACTCTCACGTAACTGTTAGCAATATACAAAAGTTACATATGCTTCCTGAATATAATTCATCCTACATATTCAAACAGTACTTTCAAACGAAAACTAATTAAAAACGGGATATACGGGACGGTGAATTTTTTTCAGAGCCGGGGTAGTTGGGATATTCACTTTTGTTAATCGTTCACTTTTGTCCGCCACTTCGTTAGTGTGGAGTTATATTATATTTTCAAAGCGACCTGCGATAGCCTTATGTTTTCCCGGGATAAAAAGTATCCTGTATCACTCTCTAGGTCTTTATCTTAACACATGCATTGTATATGTACGAGTTTTTTCTCGTGCATTCTATTTTTGCCTCGTGAATTTTCTGTTTGTTTCATTCTTTAAAGATTTTTTTTTATATTGATAAAAGCGAAATCTATCATATCCATGGGTTTTTTTTTTCAGTTTCTGTCATTGATTATTTTTTGTTATTCTATAATCGCTTAATTTGGCATCGCATGCCACTAGAAACAGAGACACATTTTTTTTCGTTATTCCTTATTTGCATTTGGGATTCTTTTGTTGCAATACAGCATCCGATTACTATAGTTGTACTGTATGGTTGCACAGTTTTGTTATTCTAGTTACAGTGCACTTAATTATATTTAATTTGAAGTATTGTACACGATTTATTCTGATTGCATAGTTTTGTTATTCTATTTACAGTGTACTTCACTAATTTTTATTAATATAATTTCATGAAATGTATTCTACTTGCACTATATTTTTATTCTGGTTGAAATGGACTTCGTAATTTTTATTTCAATTAGTTTTTTTAGTTAGTCTATTGGTTGCACAATTTGATTATTCTGATCATAGTTGAGCATGATGGTCATGCATGAGATTTTATTCTGGTTCCAACAGTATTGTTATTATGAGACAAAGCATCAATTATACGCTCAATTTTTATCTTTGCTTACTACTAGGTCCAGCCATACAGTATACTTCGTTATTCCTTATTAGAATCTCATGTTTATTTTGTTGCAATACTACATGTGATTAGTTTTGGTTGCAGAGTTTTGTTATTCTTGTTGCAGTTGCCTCTTGATTGCAGTCTTTTTATTCATATTGATTCTTTTGCAATAGAATCAATATATTGCAATTGCAATAGAATATCAGGAACACTATTGGTGGTCCACTATGCTGAGAAATACTTTGCCCTTATTTGGGAATAACAACGGCTAACCTCGATAGTCTCAGATTTTTCATGTGAAAAAGTTGTTTTTGGTACTAGAACAGTATTCCAGAACAATTGGAAACTCCTTAAGCGTCTATATTGTCGCAATCAAGTAGTTCAGCTTTTCTTTATAGCTATTCTATGGAAATTGATATGCATTAATTTCTCAATCAATTATTATTTCAAACCTTACATCAATATGACGGTTTTTTGTATCAGGAAAGCGCTGCAATAGGATATTGAAACATTTCCCATAAAGTATTGGTATAGATCAAATGATCCTACTCGTCGATCGCGTCATTATTATTCTTGGTCTATAAATGTCTCACGTGGAACTTTCTTAATTTATCTTCTGAACGATCACATTCCGAGTCTATTTTGGGTAAGAATTCTTGGTTTCAATCGTTGACTGTTCTGATTAGATCAGTAGAATGTCTCTTCGGTTTTGGTCGATGTGTAGGTATAAATTTTTCTTTCGTGAGAGGGGAATCCATAGTACTGTGTCCATATCTCTAGCCTATCAGTACTGCCGTAGCCCGACTCAAATCATCCCAATGTATAATATCAGCATGGTTATTGTGTATCTAATATCCTGCTGAGATTTTTTTATTTCAATGTAAAAGCCTGGCAGAGAATCTGCATACACTGAGTGTAAAATTATGATTGTAGGTTGTGTATGACTGAATTTTTTATGAAATTGTCGTTGTATCGGAGCTCGTTGTGCCTCGGTGCCTCAAATGCACTTACTACTATACTCGGGCACTTCTCCGAAATTGTGGCAAAAAGTGTCGAGGTTGAAAAAAAAATTTTTTTTTCAATTTTTGATTATTTAAGGATACCTTCTCAAAGGGGTACCTAAATTGATCTCGGTGATGAAGAAGGCCTTTATCGTACCCTGGTTTCCTAGGAGATATAACGAATTCGGTAATTATGATGGTCATGGTAATGATAAATTGCGATATGGTAATTATCTCTGGTATATGGCGATTAGAATATGCCTATGGTAATTTGTTATTAATTATGGTGATGAAAAACTCTAGAAAGCCATAGAAAAGTATCCGAAAAAGGTGTTTGCTTAAAGTCTAAGAAATCGCTGACCAATAAAACTTAGGACCTCGAGCGTTACAACCATTAGTATTCAGCCAAAGAACCTTGAAAGCCACTTTAGGTAGCTTAACAACTGAGGTGTAAATTCCAGAGCAAACCTGTTCTGGATGTTTGTGTGGACGAGTTTAATGTTGAAATCCTCTGAAAATGACTTTGAGCTGCTGAACGCAATGAGTGTGCAGCTTTGAAGACCTAAACAGATAATTTTAGACCCAAAAAGGCGTGGTGTGAGCATTATTGAGAGTGAACAGGAGCATAATTTTTTTATATTTAAAAAAGAGGACAGAACGCATTCTCGATTAAGAACTATATACCACGAAGACTCCACGATGTTATTGATTTCGAGAAGGGTACTTATAAAAACAAAAAATTCGTTGATAGCATATTAGCTTGAAATGGAAGTGTTAAGATGTATATTCAAGAAAGCTTCCATATCTGTTTGAATGCAGACAGTTAGACAAAACGGTGAAATCTAGGTGGGGTTGGACTTTCCAAGAAAATTTCTACAAATTGCTTCTCTCTGTTCCGTGGTAGAACGGTGGAGAAGGAACAATTTTGTAAAGTTCCTGAGAGCACATTTCAAATTTTATCCGATAAAAGACCGATACAAGCAACTTTGAGTCAGTGCCATAAACAAAGTAATTTTGCCTGTATTAGTGATTGAGCCAATGACTCTTCAAACACAAAAATGTACCAAGTTTATTGAATCGGTCTGGTATTCGGCAGAGCCATCACATAGCTAGTTACGGTGCTCCATGGTAGTTCAAACGGCATGCCTGTTAAAAGTGCGAGAGGCAGAAAACCTTTGCAAATTTGATACTGGATACGATTTTCATATCCAAGATCTCATTCAAATCGATAACGGATATACTTTTCCAAGTAGGAACTACGGTAAACATGCCTGTGTATTCGCTTTATTGCAATCTGAAATAAGTTAATGCAATCCACCAAAGAATCTCTTTGCTCAAAATGTGCTGGAAGAATACTTTAAGATGCTTGATTATTAGAAGGGACAGAACATAAACTTTAACAAAGCTCACACCTTCTTTTTGCTGATGATTTTCTTAGACTTTTAATAGCTTCAGCAAATGCTCTATAACTTTTATGTTGCCTCCGAACATGTAGGTCTCCGAATGAACTTGTGGCTAATAAGATGACAAGTTAGTTAGTTGTACCTAGAATCAGTTTCAAGAAGGAGTTTAAATCAAGAGTGTATATTATAATTTTTTTTTTTCTTATAATAAAAAGCATTTGTATCCACAACAGAAAGGAAACGCTATATACGTTTGAGGAGAAAAATTGTATATGTTATTTTTTTATGTGTTTATATGTTTTCATTTTCCTCAAATGGTGCTGGGCGGATTCAAATGCAGTTCAATATTCGCGACGTAGATTATAAATTACCTCAAAGCATATTTTTAGATATATTTTATGATTCTAGTATAGACTACCAGAAGCATAGCAGGAAATGTTTTTCTGTAAAACTGTGAGCTCAATTTTTTCGGAAACTACCAAACCGATTTGGATGCAATTTGTGGCATTATGTAGATATTACATCAGAGCAAGTTTCTTAGTATTTTTATACTGATATAGGTCTCTGTTTTTTTTTTTAATCATTAATTTTCCATTTTTTACTGTCATTACATTGTATTTTTTGTTGTCATGTCGTTATTTAAGTCCAAATATATATTTTTTTCATGTATTTTCATAGCAAGTAAGGTAGTTTTTCTATTATTTTAAATATTACACTTGTATTATGCTTAATCTTCTTATAAACTCCTTTGTTTTCAGTATTTTTGTCATTTTTGACTTTTTTTTCAAATTTCTATAATTTAAATTGTTTAAACATCTGAAAATTCTAAAAATAATTATATAACGTCATTTTTATCAAAATCATTCATAAATTATGATAAATGAGAGAGATACCCCCCATTTACTATTAAAATTAATTAAAAAAGTCATGGTAATTATGGTAATTAGGACCATGGTAATGAAAATTTGCTAATTAATAATTAATTAAAAAATTTAGAAACACAGTAAAAATTTTGTAGGCTATTCGTGTGAAAAAGAAACACATTTGACATGACAAGAATAAATAACAACAAAATATAACGCGTACTTTAGGCCTGCCAAAATATCTATGAATGAGGAGGACTAAATGACAAAGTGCATTTTTACTACATTATTTCCCTTTATCTTCTCAACGTTATGAAGTACGCTTTTTCTTTTAAAACATATTGCTAGAATGACCAATGCTCTGTTAATTGATCTTATCATGATCGTTGTACTACGTATAGTATCATTGTTGTGATAGTGTTTGTGTCAGGTCATGGCAATTATGAAAAAGTCGTGTGACAGACTTTACTACCTTGTAATTTATTTATTTTTAGTTATATTTTCAGAATGATTATTTTATTCTAAGGGGTAGTTATCCATTAATTGACCATATTTTTTTAAGAATTTTTTAACAACTCAATTTCGAATTAAATGGGTTTGTATCCGACGACCCAAGCAATGTGACAGTCATGGTAGTGAGAAATTAGAGGTTCAAAAAATTTTTTAACACAGATCCCATCCCATTTATCTTCTTTTTCTTGATGGCAGGTATAGAAGACGCTGTCTAGTATCTACAAAAAAATTTACATAACCCTGGGTATTTATTAACCTACGTTCTCCAGCTTGTGACATGCTTTTGCCAGAATTTGGGAGAAGTGCCCTTATCCTTTTCACGTAATTAATTTTATACAAACAAGTTTGTTAGAACGTATCACGAGCAAAACATTATTCTGCTTCTGAGAATATTTGTTTCAAGAGCTTTATAAATTTGTGTTGGCGATGAAAGTGAACTTGCTGACTTGTTTTTTTTTTTTCATTTATTGATACAAAAAAAAAACAGTTAGGGTCCAGGTTTTACATCTTCTTGGTAGCAATCTTCATGACTGAAGATCGTGTCTGGAGTCAAGTGCTGATTTTAGGAAAAGAAGATGATTTTTTTATAACAAACTTAAAACGATATAAACTTGATAATAATATTAATCCTACCTGCCTATTACAGTAACTTTTAAGGGTTTTGCGAGGTTCTGCTCCTTTTCGTTTTACGTCCCTCTCGTATAAATTTACTTTACGATATTATTTTTTCTGCTGAGTGTTATCTAACGCGGAACGTTTCGATATAATCAGTACATTGTCACGTCCACGATAAGCGGAGAGAACTTTTTTAGAGCTAAGGCGATCGCACATTCCGTATTTTGTATGTTTTTATCGAGTTGTGTTTGAGCTTCCTCGTTGGTCTAGTGGTTAGCATATTCGACTGCAGATCACGAGGTCCCGGGTATGATTCCTGGGTTGGGCAAATAACTGTATGGGTTTTTTGTCAAGAACTTCTCAGTGCCCGCCCGGAGTTGGTAGTGGGCAGTGTTTCACCCCCGTGCCTTGGAGAGCACGTTAAGCAGTCGGTCCCGGTTATTATCACTATCATATTGTGACAATAGTCGTTAAAGCCCGCCAACCCGCAGCAGCGTAGTGGGTCTAAGCTCTAAATACCTCTCTCCTATGAGAGAGGAGGCCTGTGCCCAGCAGTGGAACGTCAAAAAAGGCGGTAGTAGTAAATAAAAACAAACAGTTAGGTAAATATCTATACTTCTGTAGCGACACATTAGGTGTGCATGCAAGGCGTTCTGTCGACGTTAGCAAAACGCATTGCATGACGACACACGGCGCCGCGGAGGAGAGTCTATCCCGGCACGTCGCGACCGTTAGACGGGTACTAAAATCACTGTAATTAATAATAATAAAATTGGTAATTGTGTTTGGACATATTAACATTAAACAACCAGTAACTGATAAAGTCCTTTATTTATTCATCGTCTTTCCAACAAACATTCAATTACCCAATGGTAACAAATCTACCAAAGTGGTGACCCCGTGGAAAAAAAACAACATGCAGCCTGCACCAGCACCCGGATCGATAAATAACCTGGCAGCGCCCGTACCCCAGGTAAAGGAAGAAAGGATGGCGGAATTGGCAGCGATTACCGTCACATCGCGCGTGCCTGAATTCTGGGTAGACCACCCAAGGTTGTGGTTCCTCCAAACGGAGGCTATTTTAGCCCCACAAAAAATGTCGGACGAGGCCCGGTACAACCTTGTCATCACCAAGCTGTCCAAAGAAGCCATACAACAAGTCACAGATATTCTTATCACGCCGCCGGATGCACAAAGGTACGAAGCACTGAAGGCGCGCCTCCTCGCCGTTTACGAGGAGTCGGAGACGCGCCAAATTCAACGACTCATCGGCGAAATGGAACTGGGTGACCAGCGGCCGTCGCAGTTATTACGACGCATGCGTGACTTAGCCCGAAGTAAGGTGCCAGATGACACGCTTAAAATATTATGGCAGAGCCACTTACCTGCCGCAGTCCAGGGAATAATCGCGGTGACCGAAGCGACGGAGTTGGATGTCCTTGCGCGCATTGCTGATAAGGTAATAGAAACAATTTCCCCTAACAATGTATTCGGACAGAAGGGTCCGCAGCTCGCGGCCATTGCAAGACCCAATGGACCGCAATACGGTCCCAAATACCGTTCGCGCTCCAGGGGACGCTCACAGGAAAGATCCAATTTTCCAACGAACACCAGACCCACCACCACCAGACCGACGCCCAAAGACAGGAAACCGGATTGGCTGTGTTTTTACCATTTCCGCTATAAGGCCAAGGCACGTAAATGCGTTGCCCCGTGTGCGTGGAAGCCGGCGGAAAACCAGGCGTAGTACAGGAGGTGGCGGGACCCTGTACCCATACTACAAGTAACCGTCTGTGCATCACTGATCGTACTAGTGGACTTCGATTTCTAGTTGATACAGGAGCCAATGTTTCGGTGCTCCCCGCACGTAAGTCAGCTAGTGTTAATAGTGCTACTTATAAACTTTATGCTGCCAACGGAACTGAAATAAGTACTTACGGTGTTAAAACATTAGTGTTAGATTTAAACATGCGTAGACCTTATCGTTGGACATTTATATTAGCAGCAGTGAAACAACCTATTTTGGGTGCAGACTTTTTGACCCACCACAGGCTCTTAGTAGATTTAAGCAACCGAAGGTTAATAGATTTAGTAACTAATGTAAATAGCTTAGGCTCTATAGTATCTTGTAACCAACCTAGTTTAAACACGTTGGATACATCGCATCCTTATTTTAATATTTTGTCAAAATACTCAGACATAACGAAACCTGTGTCTTTCAAGGATACCCCTAGGCATACAGTGTTTCACCACATAGAGACGACAGGGCCGCCCGTGCATGCGCGTGCGCGCCCCCTCCCTCCCGAAAGGTACAAAAAGGTAAGTGAAGAATTTCGCATAATGCAGGAATTGGGCATTTGTCGTCCTTCGAAGAGCGCATGGTCAAGTCCGTTACACGTTGTTCCGAAAAAAAACGGAGATATTCGACCTTGTGGCGATTACAGACGACTTAATGCTATCACGAAACCGGACAGATATCCAATTCCGCGTTTGCATGATTTTACTTATATATTGTCTGGTAAAAGTGTTTTCAGCAAAATCGATGTGAATAGAGCATATCACTGTATTCCTGTTGCTCCTGAAGACGTTGAAAAGACTGCGATCATCACCCCATTCGGATTATATGAATTTCCTCGAATGTCGTTCGGTTTGCGCAACGCAGCACAATCCTTTCAACGCTTCATGAACAATACAGTACTACAAGGTTTAGGTATCGAACGAGCCGACGGAACTTTTGAACCTAGTTCAGAGTTCATATTCTGTTATATTGACGATGTTATTGTAGCCAGCGACTCGAGTTCTACACACGAACTTCACCTGGAAGCCTTATTTAAACGGTTAAATGAATACGGTATTACAATAAATTTATCGAAGTGTTCATTCGGACAGTCACATATCGAGTTCTTAGGACACGAGGTGACCACCGAAGGCATAAAGCCTTCACTTGATAAGGTCCAGGCTATTATCGATTTCCCTAAACCGGAAACAGTCGCACAGCTTAGAAGATTCATTGGTATGGTGACGTTTTATAGACCTCACCTACCAAACGCAATGAAATATCAGGCCGAGCTCAATAAATACATCGTTACCGCGAAAAAGAACGATAAATCACTAATTGTTTGGGACGATTCAGCTAACGAAGCATTCTTGAAATGTAAGAAAAGTCTTCAGGAAGCTGCGACATTATCTTATCCCATACCGCACACTCCACTAGCGTTGATGACGGATGCATCAAATACTTGCGTAGGTGCCGTATTACAACAATTAGTCAACGGTCATTGGAAACCATTAGGTTATTTTTCGCGCAAATTAACAGACACTCAATTAAAGTATAGTACATACGATCGCGAATTGTTAGCCGTATACCTAGCTATAATTCATTTCAGAAAAATGTTCGAAGGAAGAGCGCTTACCATATATACAGACCATAAACCGCTCACCTTTGCATATAGTAAACTAACTAGCGATAAAGAAACGCCTCGCAGAACTAGACAACTCATGTATATTAGCGAATTTACAACGGACATTCGATATATTCTCGGTAATGATAATGTAGTCGCCGATTCGCTAAGTCGAATAGAGACAATAACATGTCCAAGTAGTTTAGATTACGAAGAAATCGCTACCGCACAGAGCGATGATACCTACATTGCACAATGGAAACAAGACGCTACTAGCAGCGTAAGCATTAAAAAGGTATGTATGCCTAATGTTGCAACACACATTTATTGCGAAATGTCAACCGACAATATTAGACCTTATTTACCTAAACAATTTCGTAAATTAGCTTTTGACTTAGTTCATAATTTAAGTCATCCCGGAATTAATACCACACGTAAACTAGTATCTCAGCGTTATTTTTGGCCAGGTATGAATAAAGAAGTCAATAACTGGACCAAGACTTGCGTTCAATGCCAGAGAGCGAAGGTTCAACGTCACACCGTATCCGTTTTAGGTCGATTTGAACCGGCCGGACGTTTTGAACATATCCATACTGACATTGTTGGTCCATTACCAATCACGGTCGACGGATATAGGTACTTACTTACCATTATCGATCGCGCCACACATTGGCCGGAGGCATTTCCACTTAAAGAGATTACAGCGGAGGCCGTAGCGAAAGTCATTTATGACGGATGGATCACCAGGTTCGGAATATTTCAGCTCTTAACTACGGACCAGGGCCGTTCTTTTGAGAGTAAATTGTTTTCCGAACTTTTGAGGTGCATGGGCGCACATAGAATTAGAAGCAGTCCTTACCATCCGCAAAGTAATGGAGCTATAGAGAGATGGCATAGATCACTCAAGGTCGCTCTCAAAGCCCGACTTAATACTACTTCGTGGGTTGACGAGTTACCTACCGTTTTACTAGGACTCAGAACTACCTTACGAAGCGATTCCAACATTAGCGCCGCTGAATTAACCTACGGACGCACGTTACGGTTGCCAGGCGAATTTTTCGCGTCAGCGAAAGAGGAAACTACTGACCCGATTACATTAGTACAGGACATACGAGACAAGATACGTAAGTTGAAGGCCGTTCCTGAAAGACAACGAGATTCTCGGACTTTATTCATCCATCCAGATCTAAAGTCCGCTGAATATGTATTCGTAAGGAATGATGCAGTTCGTAAACCCTTACAGACACCTTACGACGGTCCTTATCGTGTATTACGTAGAAGCAGTAAGGTATACAAACTTCAACTTCCTAACAGACAACTAAATGTATCTATAGACAGACTCAAACCTGCCTATATATTAAACGACTCATTGACGGATGACATCATGACTGATAGTGATAACCCTACGATCAAAGTATCTAGAAGTGGTCGAGTTATTCGCCCACCTATACGTTTCAATTTATAACTTACATGTATCCATTTTACCTTGTAAGCATAAGTAGTTAACTAAGAAATTATAATATGCAACTAAGTATAATTATTATTAAGGTTTTATGACACATACACATTTATATGAACGATCATTTATAATAATATTTTATTTGCAACTCTTAGCTATTGTGTTCTACTTTTTAAACATGCAAATCTGTCAAAATATCGTATTTATGTTAAGATGTAACTTCTTCTCGTAAAAATAATTTTTGGAGTGCATTAGTTAATTAAATTTCAAAGAGCTAACACGTCCATGATTTTTACAAATATGGGCAAAAATCAGTCTAAGGAACAAAAGGAGCAGATTATAATAGCTCAGAACTCAACAGAAGTAGAAGCGCACATGTCTCGGCAGAGCGTTTTAACCATGGTAATCATCGGGTTACTCCTGCTTATCGTTGGGTGTGCCTTGATCCGAAAGGTTCGTCGAGGCATTCGGCGGCAGTTCCGCAGCCGCATGAGGGCCTGGCTCCGCGAGGAAGTTAGTGGACCAGCGGCAACCCTTACGCACGTGCAAGTACAGCCGGCAGTAGCAGCACCAGCAGCGGTCGCGAATCTAGCACCAAATCCCGCGCCTGTTGCTACCCACTACGCGTAACACGTTCCGTAATTAATTCTTTTGTACTTATTCATTTTTTATTACTGTTATCATGACTCCACAAATTATTTTTACCTTTAACCATACTTATCTAGATATAAAATTTATTTTTATGTAACTAGTTCATACTGTGTATTGTGAAACCTACTGTGTCAGCGCACTCGGCGAGCGCAGCTGCCGATCATATTACAGCGCGCTCAGCAATGTTTGCCCCAGTGCAATTGTATGTTATTATTATATTTTGTAACTACTTAGTTATCATGTTTGAAATGTATTTAGTTTTGCTTTCATGTAGTATCAACCCTTCTTTTTCCAAAAGGGGAGGTTGATGTAGCGACACATTAGGTGTGCATGCAAGGCGTTCTGTCGACGTTAGCAAAACGCATTGCATGACGACACACGGCGCCGCGGAGGAGAGTCTATCCCGGCACGTCGCGACCGTTAGACGGGTACTAAAATCACTGTAATTAATAATAATAAAATTGGTAATTGTGTTTGGACATATTAACATTAAACAACCAGTAACTGATAAAGTCCTTTATTTATTCATCGTCTTTCCAACAAACATTCAATTACCCAATGGTAACAAATCTACCAAACTTCTATACTAATCTATACTCTATACTAATAAATAAAATTGAAGTGTCTGTCTGTAATATCGAAATAACTACCTCATATTAAGTTCATATAGTTATTTGAACGGTACTATAACCGAATCACACGTTTTTAAAATTTTTGTCTGTCTGTCTGTCTGTCTGTCTGTCTGTTTGAACGGGCTAATCTTCGGAACGGCTGAACCGATTTTGACGGGACTTTCACATATAAGTAGAGAATTAACCAGGGAGTAACATAGGCTACTTTTTTAACCGACTTTCAAAAAAAAAGGAGTTGTGTTTTTCTACCTATGTACACCGATATCTCCGAGATTTCTGAACCGATTTGCGTAATTCTTTTTTTAATCGATAGAAAAACATTGCGACACTGTTCTACAAAAAAATTGGATTCCAAGTCCCCAATCCTGATGCTGTAGGGGATCTGATCCCCAAAACTAATAGGATTGAGGAACTGTCGGTTATTTAAATTGATATTGGGGGTACCAATTAAAGACTATCGTTGAATGAATTCGAGTAGGTACATATCCAACTCCTCAACCCTGATGCTGTAAGGAATTGCATTCCGAAATCGTAGGGATCCCACGGAATTTTTCCGTTTTGGGGACGGGTTACTACAGATACGCTACTTTTTGTTCTGGTAAATCAAAAGTTCCCACGGGATTTTTAAAAACCTAAATCCACACGGGCGAAGCCGTGGGCATCATCTAGTCTAGTAATAAATAAAATTGAAGTGTCTGTCTGTAATTTCGAAATAACTACCACATATTAAGCTCATATGGTTATTTGAACGATACCATAACCGAATCACACGTTTTTAAAATTTTTGTCTGTCTGTCTGTCTGTTTGAACGGGCTAATCTTCGGAACGGCTGAACCGATTTTGACGGGACTTTCACAGACAAGTAGAGGATTAACCAAGGAGTAACATAGGCTACTTTTTTAACCGACTTTCAAAAAAGGAGTTGTGTTGAAATCGGTAAATACAGTTAAAAACGCCCTGATAGGTATTTTCGCTGCGCGCGATCGCGACGGCCGACGCGGACGCTCGCGCTCCCCGCGCCGCGCCCCTGCGCCCTGCGCCCGCCGCGGCCGTACGCGGTACCGCGGTACGCCGCCGCGCGGAGGGGGGCGGGTGGACCAGAAATCTACTTATCCCTCAGGATTTGTGAAAAATCGAAATTCACGCGGGCGAAGCCGCGGGCAAAAGCTAGTTGTCAATAATATCGATGCTTTTGGAGATAATTTCTTCAATAAAAAAAAAAACACTGACAAATCAAATTAATTTTTTTTCAATTAAGAATATCGGAGAGTTCAATGAGAATTTACAAGAAGGATATCTTCATCGAGTTGAAAAAAGCAGAGTGCGCGCTTTGCTTTACACTCGAATTCTACTCTCACGATTACACTTTCAATATACTTACTAAGGTCTCTGTTCGCTAAGAGTGATGTTTAAGCACTTTGTTACATTAAAGAATTGAGTCGGCGCTCTGTTGAAAAAACAGAACAATGTGGCGACGCGGGAAGAAAGGAAAAACGCTCTCTCGCTAGTTTACCGACAATACCTACCTACAATGAATAACGCCTAATTTCGGAACGTTTTCGTTCGTTATTCGTCGATTACGTTATTATCGATATCTATCGTCGTTGTTATTTTAATCGATGGAGCTCTTTTTAACTGACTTAAAAGAAGAGGAGGTTCTCAATGCGACACGTTTTTTGACGTGATAACGTCTTATAAATCGATGAACGCCGGTCTCATTGTCACGTACCACGTGCAAGCGAGAGCGCGGAACAAGCGATAGAGAAGGCACGATCGGCCTTAGCGTTCGGCTTGTAACGCATTAGGTAACGCATATATCTCTTTTTGTTTTGTTATGATGTTATCACGTAAAATTATCGTCCGTACCAACCAGTTTTTTTGGTGAAGTTACTCCGTAACTCCATAAAATCTGAACCGATTTCAATATTTTTTTTATTTGAATTTTATTTTTATTTTATTTTCGTCAGGTTGGTCTCATTTAAATTTGGTGAAGATCTGATGAATATCTTCGGAGAAGAAGAATGGAACTCCTCAATAAATAAGATCAAATCGCTCGCAATGGCGTTTGAAGTCGGTTTTTTTTTAATTCATTTTTATCAATACTACTAAGTATATTATAAAAAAATAGCTGATTCTGGGTTCACGGGTCTTGAAGCAACTCTCCAGATGTAAAAGTCGGATCTAACGGCTAAGCGAATACATATTATAAGCGGGAAAAAATAAGAAAATAAATCAATAATAATAATATACAAAAGACCGAAAAGTTCGGCTATCCATCATTCTGTAGTTACCGATTTGGTTTACAGTTGATTAGCAATCCATTCACATAGGATCCCTGAAATATGGGATGGTGTAAATTGTTCACGCTATCAAAGCCGTAACATAAAGTCAAACAAAGTGTCACGTTTTGGCGGTGTTTCGCAATAAAGGTTTATTGAGTGTGAATCTGTGATAACATACATCTATGCGGTATACCCATTAGGCCATTACCCACAAAGTTAATGTCAACCAATAAAACGATAGTTACTGTGTGATACATTGCAGTCATTTTAGATTTTTAACTTCATCATGATCATCATAATCAACCCGGCTCACTGCAGAGCACGGGTCTCCTCTCAGAGTGAGAAGGGTTTTGGCCATAGTCTACCACGCTGGCTTAAAATTATCGAGTGAACATTGAAGAAATTACATATCATCTACAGAATAAGAAACTGCTCCTTTTTCGAAGTCGAATAAAAACACAAAATGGACAATTTCGCAGAGCGGAACAATTTAGGGACACAATGTGGGCGATTCTGTTGTACACAATCTCTAAATCTAAACTAAAATGACAGGTCTAAATATATTCCTGTCTCTTTCACAATCCTCCCTGCTGAAGGGGATAGCTCTATTTTTAAACCTGTCAATTTAGTTTAGGTTTAGAGATTGTGTACAACAGAATTAGCCACAATAACATTGTAATTAGTACCGTCTCATATGGCTGCTAGATCAAATGTATCTCTTAACACGTTCAAAATAAGGCTTACTTTATAACTACAGTAGTTTAAGCGTAGTTAAGATTAATAGAAGCTGTATCGAGCGGAAGGACGGACATCATTAGCTCGTCTTAGCGGTTTCCTATCAACTCCCTGAGAGGACGTTAAAGTTACTGCCGCTACTTACTGTAGCAATTTAGGTATTGTTACCACGAAGCTGGCAGTCAACTCTACCTAGTATACCAGCGCCCATAGAGTAGAGTAATATATACCTACTTAGAAAGAAAGAGCCCTCTGACGTGATCTTATTGTTACCCTTTGTCACCCAAACTTTTAACGCGAGCGTAACGCCATCTATTAGACGTTCGAAGACAACTATTTACCATACTATAATACCTACCTGTACGGCGCCACACCGCTTTCGGTCAACGTTTCTGATACGAATCGCTAGGGTATGGAACGTCCTTCCATCGTCCGTGTTTGTCACCTCAGACGACTTGAATACCTTCAAGTCAAGAGTGAATATGCATTTTCTAGGCAAGCGCGTTCCAACTTAAACCATCATCATTGCTTTCCTGGCATCATTGTCGTCAAGCGTACTACCACAGAATATATAACGCCTATCATACAACAATAAAAAATATATATAGCTATTTATCATTTGAACATTTTTTGGACACTTGTTTAAATACATGTATTATGTGGCAGTGGTCGTTGGTATTTGTTCAAAGTTTGCACATTTGTACTTTGCCATTCGTATAGACTTTTCGAGTGCACATCAAAGCGTTCAAAGTTCAAACTCAAATGAAGCGCACGTATTTGCAAAGTTAAGTTGGCCGGTAAGCAAACCTGCGTTTTTTGTAAGCAAAGTCCTTCAAAGTCTTTGTTCATATGTTTGTCTGTGTGTGGCGCCGGGGTTAAACAAATAGTAACGCCTAATGAGGAAAGAATCTAAGAGGTTCATTGTCATCGCTCGTAAGCAAACACATTCGAAAGTAATGCAAGATAATAGGCCCGCTTAATATAGTAAACAAACGTTTTCCGGTAGAGCAAGATTTCGGAGTTAGGGAGATTTCTAAATCACTGGTGGTTTCTATGAAACTTTAAATTTCATTTACTAGGATATTTGAAAAAAGCTGTGATAGCCGAGTGGTTAGGACAACCGACTTCTAATCGGAGGTCGAGGGTTCGATCCCGGGGCACGCACCTCTAACTTTTCGGAGTTATGTGCGTTTTAAGTATTTAAATATCACTTGCTTTAACGGTGAAGGAAAACATTGTGAGGAAACCTGCATGCCTGAGAGTTCTCCTTAACGTTCTCAAAGGCAAGCAGGTAATATGTTTTTTTGTGTATTTTTTGTTTGTTACCATTTTCCCGTAAAACTATCGGGCCGTATTGAAATTATGTTTTACGGTAAAGGGGCGTAGCTACCGTGTTTAAATTTTTTTTATATTCTATTATCACTTTTCTGATAAACAACTGAGTCGTGGGAAGCCGCGAATAACAGCTTGTAGCTCATATTTTATCATTTATGTGATATATTATGATAATATACGATATTACAATAAAGACGACTGCATTATAAGCTCAATTGGATTTACTCAAACAAATATTACGCATACTTAGCCGGTGGAGTTTTTCATTCGACCTACTCAAGCCAAAGATCGTAATATTATGTCGCTTAAAAAAACATGGATCTTTTCTTAAAATTCATTTGGAACTTTTCGTTTACTCAAAGAATACGAAACGTCTACTTTGGGTAAACAAGAGTGTAAACAAAATCATCCAAATTAAATCCTATATTAGCACACGTTTCTGCTAAAAATGTTTACATTCGCTCCTATAAACAATGTTCTCAAGCCTAATATGAACTAGATATTTACCAAGTATCTTATTAACAATGTTATTTATCTATATAGTCTATACAGATATAAAAACTTGTATTTAAATAATTATATTACAGTTCAGATATATCAAATCAAATCAAATCAAATAAACTTATAGCTGAAAGTAATGCTGAAAAAATGCTATTTTTTGCACGGGGCTTCAATTTTTTAATTTTAATTGTTTTCCGTAGTAAAAGCCATAGTAACACATTTATTCTATGATGGCTATACCACTACCTATTACGGTTGAAGCTGTAGATCTCTGTAATAGATGAAAGGACAAACGGAGAGACATTGGAACGTTAATAAAGGAGTTAGAGAAGAGAGTTAAATAGAGCGTTAATATTCGACTGCAGATCACGTGGTCCCGGATTTGATTTCATGGTCGGGCCAGTAATTGTTATACGTATTGGATTTTTCTGCCAAGAAATTCTCAGTACCAGCCCGGAGTTGGTAGTCGGCGGTGTTTCACCCCCGTGCCTCGGAGAGCACGTTAAGCAGTCGGTCCCGGTTATTATCACTTTTATTGTGATAATAGTCGTTAAAGTCCGTCGACCCGCATTGGAGCAGCGTGGTGGGTCTAAGTTCTAAATTCCTCTCTCCTATGAGAGAGGAGGCTTGTGTCCAGCAATGGGACGTTAAAAAGGCTGTAGTGGTGGTGGTTACGGAATCCTAAAAATGACGGTTTTCATACTGTTTAATGAACATGCGTATTCCACATCCGTGGGTTCAAGCTTCATAAAATCTTATTCGTTTTAATATTAACCCACGCATATTTTTCATTTATGCTTTTTTATTATGAAAATAAGAGGCATTTTAGAAACGCTGTTGGGAAAAATAATCTATCAGAAAGCCATCAATTTCTCAGAAGAAACGATTCCCGGGAAGATTCCTTACATAATAATAGGCGTCGGGCGATCTCGTTACTTCTGTTACCTTTGATTAACGAACCACGGTATATAGATACCTGCCCCGAGGCATTGTAATTTTGAGATAATCTAAAAAGAATGATTTCTTAGGTTCCTCATTTCGAAGATTTATGCTTTGCTCATTTCTCAAAAAATATTGTTATCTAACTATCTACCCACCATAAAGTTATTTTTACAGATTAAAAATTTAGGAATAGGAACTTTAGATCTGGCAGTATCGCAGGCACGTCGTTCCACGATCCATGGAACTGGGTTGAAATATTGACATTTCCAGAAATAGTTTTTTTTTTTTGTATAAGTAAGTCACGGAAAATAAGTCGACAGGTGACCTTCAATGCGCAGAAGTCAAAAATGAGGTATCTCGGGGTGTGAGGGGGTCGCGGGGAGGGCGTGGGGATCATTCGTAAGCACTGATTAGCTCTCGCGGATCCCTCGTAAGCGCTGATTGGTTCTCCAATCGGATTGTATCTCGCTCACTCGCACGACGCTGCGCGCACTTGAAGGTCACCGCTCGACTTACGTGCCGGGGGTTATAGCTAATTTTCTTACTAGGGGAACTCTTTTTCATGATGAAGTATGCGCGAGCACACACGAGCTACGAACCGTTTCCAGGCAAGCTACCTTTGTGACAAGTTTCAGCTCAATCGGATGAAAGATGCGCGAACGCATAGAGGACGACGAGACGACGGATAAACGTTTATCACTACATAGTATAAAACAAAGTCGCTTTCTCTGTCCCTATATCCCTATGTATGCTTAAATCTTTAAAACTACGCAACGGATTTCGATGCGGTTTTTTTTAATAGATAGGGTGATTCAAGAGGAAGGTTTATAAGTAGAAAAATTGGACCCGGTAGGTGGCGCTAATAGCGGGCAGGACGACGTCTGCCGGGTCCGCTAGTTTTTATTTATAACAAGCGGACACCCGCGACTTCGTTCGCGTGGATATCGGTTTTTTAAAAATCCCGCGGGAACTTTTTGTTTTTCTTAAGCTCTTTTGAGCCAATACCTTGCTAAAAACTGTTTAAAGTTCACTGGTGGATATTTAGGTAGATAAAAATGTAAAAATCCACCACTGAGAGTCCCATCAAAATCGATCCAGACTTTCAGAGATTACCTGGTAATCTTTAAACTATCTCCTTTCTAACAAAAAAATAATGAATGAAATCGGACCACGCGGTAATGAGTTACAGCTAAGAGTACACATTTTGACTTTCATCCCCTCTCCTAAGGGAAGCATGCTGAATTTTGGGATAAAAAGTATCCTATATGTTACTCCGTAGTATGAAATTAAATCATGCCAAGTTTCATTTCAATCCATTCAGTAGTTTTCGCGTGATGCGCGCACAAACATACAGACAAACAGATAAACAGACAAACAGACAAAAATTTCAAAAATAGCTTTTTTACGTTCTATTACTTATCCCTAACATCCCTCAGTTATTATTTTGCAAAAATCTTTAATGAACAGATACGGCAAGTCTACGATTTTATTGTATGTAATGTATAGATATAGAAGATAGAATAGATTAAAATAAATTGAAGATGATCTATAGATATACATTATAATAAAATCGTAGACTTGCCGTATCTGTGTGTACATTAAAGAACTTTGCAAAATAATAACCGGGGGATGTTAGGGATAAGTAATAGAACGTAATAAAGCTATTTTTGAAATTTTTGTCTGTTTGTCTGTTTATCTGTTTGTCTGTTTGTCTATATGTTTGTGCGTACATCACGCAATAACTACTGAATGGATTGAAATGAAATTTGGCACGATTTCAGTTCATACTACGGAGTAACATATAAGGATACTTTTTATCCCGAAATTCAGTACAGTTCCCTTGGGAGAAGGGATGAAAGTCAAAATATGTGTTAAAATCCGCATGTATAGAATATTACTTGTATATAATATGTTGTCGCTAAACCCCGAAATAATTCTAAAATCATTACTTATCTTGTTGTTCCAATATTTCAAATCCGCATTAGATAGGGAGTGAAAGTTGAAAAGACTTTAATCCGCAACAAACAGGGTATTTTATCAACGTTGGATTAAGTCAACTCCGGGGAAGATCGATGGCGAGCGTATTGGTCGGTTTATTTACTTCACTTCAAGAACCACTCGGGGCTGGGTTTTGAGCCTTAATGGTGATTTGCTTCAAAACTTTATAATTATGTTTACATTACCATGATATACAAATATAGATAGATCTTACAAACATTTTTATCTATCTATATCTATATCTATTTATCTATATCTATACATATAATAAAATCGTAGATTTGCCGTCTTCAATGTACAGATATTGAAGATTTTTGCAAAATAATAACTGGGGTATGTTAGGGATAAGTAATAGAACGTAAACAAGTATAAATTGAAAATTTAAAAAACCCCCGACATTCGCCATTTTGTGGCGACGGTCATCTTGAATTTGTAATAGTGCTATTCTACTAGTCAAGCCCTTTCATTTGATACCCATATTGAGGGCGTTGTGATAAAATATGTAATCCGCCATTTTGTAGCGGCGGCCATCTTGGACCGATTTTCTTCAAACATAGCTAACAACACTCTCGACTAATTCCCCTTTCAAACAAAAAAAAACCGCATTCAAATCGGTCCAGCCGTTTGAGCGCCACAGGGGAACAGACAGACACACACACACACACACACACACACACACACACAGACACGTCAAACTTATAACACCCCGTCGTTTTTGCGTCGGGGGTTAAAAAGCTATTTATTAAATTTTTGTCTGTATGTTTGTGCGCGCATCATGCAAAAACTACTGAATGGATTGAAACGAAACTTGATACGATTTAAGTTCATACTACAGAGTAACATATAGAATACTTTTTATCCCGAAATTCAGCACGGTTCCCTAGGGAGGGGGGATGAAAGTCAATACGTGTATTTAGCTGTAATTCAATAACGCGTGGTCCGATTTCATTCATTCTTTTTTAACCCCCGACGCAAAAACGACGGGGTGTTATAAGTTTGACGTGTCTGTGTGTGTGTGTGTGTGTGTGTGTGTGTGTGTGTGTGTGTGTGTGTGTGTGTGTGTGTGTGTGTGTGTGTGTGTGTGTGTGTGTGTGTGTGTGTGTGTGTGTGTGTGTGTGTGTGTGTGTGTGTGTGTGTGTGTGTGTGTGTGTGTGTGTGTGTGTGTGTGTGTGTGTGTGTGTGTGTGTGTGTGTGTGTGTGTGTGTGTGTGTGTGTGTGTGTGTGTGTGTGTGTGTGTGTGTGTGTGTGTGTGTGTGTGTGTGTGTGTGTGTGTGTGTGTGTGTGTGTGTGTGTGTGTGTGTGTGTGTGTGTGTGTGTGTGTGTGTGTGTGTGTGTGTGTGTGTGTGTCTGTCTGTTCCCCTGTGGCGCTCAAACGGGTGGACCGATTTGAATGCGGTTTTTTTCGTTTGAAGGGAGAATTTGTCGAGAGTGTTGTTAGCTATGTTTGATGAAAAACGGTCCAAGATGGCCGCCGCTACAAAATGGCGTATTACTCCCTTAATATGGGTATCAAATGAAAGGGCTTGACTAGTAGAATAGCACTATTGCAAATTCAAGATGGCCGCCGCCAAAAAATAGCGAATGTCGGGGGTTTTTTAAATTTTTAATTTATACTTGTTTGTTAGAAAGTAGATACTTTAAAGATTTCCGACTAATCTCTAAAAGGCTGGATCAATTTTGAGGGACTTTCACTGGCGGTTGTTTACATTTTGATCTATCTAAACATCCGCCAGTGCACTTTTAACAGTTTTTAGCATGGTATGAGCTCAAAGGAGCTTAGGAAAAACAAAATGATTCCTACGGGATTTTTAAAAACCAATATAATATATCCACATGAACGAAGTCGCGGGTGTCCGCTTGTTTACAAAATAAATATGATTTACACCACAGGCTAATATTAGTCGAAATAGTCTCGTGTCTAGTCTCTCGTTAACTAAGTATGCCTTAAGAAAGTCCGAAAGTGGTGAGTGGGAAGGGAAGGGAGGTGTGTGTTGGACTTGCTTTTACAGAGTTTTAGGAAATCTATTCAATTATGTTCATAAAAATAGCGCAGTTTAGACCTGCAATGTGTGATATGGCAATTTAATTACCTAGATATTAGGACTTAATAATATTATTATTTAAATTCATTTATTTTTTAAAAGAGCCGCACAGTTGTTGCGTTTGCTATTCTTTCTTTCTTCTCGGTTGGAACGGCATTTCAAATCAGTGGTAGATTTACTTGTTGATTCGAAATTACTAGTAAAAGTTTATTTGAATAAAAATTTCTCTATTCCATTATTAAAACTGTCTGGCCATTGAGCAGTGTGTGGGCAGTTTTTGAGTTCAGAAAATATTTCTTCTCGAAAAAATTGTTAAGAACTGTGTAAGTTGATTACCTTATCTGGTATCAGCTACAACCTACGACATTTTTCCTGGGGTAAGTAACTCTTATGTGGGTTGAAAAGTATCCTATGTTCAAAAGCATAATTTAGTCAGAATCAAAACTGCTAAATGAACACAGCTACTGACTTTAATCAAAGCCGGTCCACTAGAACCGGGGGCACTTTCATTGGAATGTCCAACAACTCAATGTAAATTTTTTCAACCAAACTCCATGGTTATTATAACTAGGTAGAAAGTTATCAAATTACCCTTGTTAGACCTTTTGTCTACTCGTAAGAGTTGGAGCCGTATAAGCGAGCTATCAAAGTGTCACATGTCACATGATAAATTGGACAAAACACCTCCTCCCCGAGTCCTGAGTCGCGCGAACGTGACGCAAACTTCGCAATTTGTGTCGGATCGCGTCCCTGAACTAGGGTTACGTGACGTTCATATTCGGTCGCTATAAACTTGTGTATGGGACGCGTGCGTAAATGCTTCGAAATATCATTATATTCAGTAGTTCCCGTTTCCATTGGGAGTTGGTATCTGTGTATTTGTATCAACCAACCAATATGTCTAGAGGCTAGCTTCTTTGGCTCCAGATCATGAGATCCCGGGTTCGAGTCCCGAATTGGGGTAGAAAAAAATTTCTTGGGGTTTCTCTGTCAAGAAATTTTCAGTGCCAGCCCGGAGTTGGAAGTTGGCGGTGTTAGATACACTCCCGTGCCTCGGAGAGCACGTAAAGTTGTCGGTCCTGCGCCTGATTTCTCTCCGGTCGTATCGCATTGGCGCGGTCCTATCGGACTATGAGAGTGAGGGAATGAGAGTGCACCTGTATACCTGTGTGCACACACTTGTGCACTATAATACCTCCTGCGCAGATGGCTAGTCTCCGCATCGGTTGAGATTGGCCGCCGTGGCCGAAATTCGGTCAGGAGGACATTATTACTATATCTGTATCAACCAAAATTCTCTAATTGGTCTACTGAGTATTGGCTAACTTGTTTGGCATGGCATTCCAGATCATGAGGTCCCGGGTTCGAGTCCCGCGTTGGGGTAAACAAAAAGTTTGTGGGGTTTTCCTGTCAAGACATTTCCAGTAGCAGCCTTGAGTTGTGAAGTTGGCGATGTGTCACAAGCACTGATGTCCCATCCGACTATGAGAGTGAAGGAATACAGAGTGCACCTGTGTTTGCGCACACACTTATACACTATAATATATCCTACGAACATGGCTATTCTCCGCCTCCGTGGTCGAAATGTTATCGAGGAGGTCATTATTTGTTTCCGTAAGGCTCTCATTTGATACTTCTGTGTCCGTGCTGTTAGTAATCAAGTAAATAAACATGGCTATAAAATTTACGTAAAAATCTACTCGAGTGCATTTCAATTTTTTATATGGATAGGCCAAATCAAGCTTAGAATGATGACGGCCTAAGGTAATCACCATGACTGTTCAAAGTAATAATCATTCCGACCTTGCCTATCCTTTCTTTTTTCAAGTCTTTGTCTGAGTATTGCGAATCGTAGCCCAACGGCCAATACTTACCCGAAGGTAAGCATTATTGTACCGGAGGGTTTAATTTTATTGTAATAGCGCGGTTTCCCTTTCAGCCAAGGTAAGGCAAGGTTCAGGCACATGAGTAGCATATCCCTACAGAGAGAAAGCTTCATACAATTGGCCCGCTGTAGGTACACTCACACATAGCGCAATATACAACTAAGCCGGTGGCGTCAGTCGTGGAGCGTCCGTGAACCGTTGGATATCGGCGCCAGGATGACCGATTTCAGCGTGGTCCATTGTTACACGGTACAGATGCGTAATTTAATGAAAGGTTAACTCCACGGAAATAACTGTCTTGCAATGAACAATCAGCTTTACTTTAATTATAATAAAACAATTCGACGACACTAGACACTGAATTAAATTGGTTCGTCACGATTTTCCGTGGCCATGCTAAACGGATTTCTCACAAGTCCCAAAGTGAAGTCAGTAATCCGCCATGCAACCACAGACTTGACGCTCCGCGAGAGCTTATGTGTGATTGTATCTACAGCGGGCCGCTTGTATGAAGCTTCCTCTCTGTAGGGATATCTATTCATGTGGTTCGGGTATCGGATGGATCGGGAGTCTACTCTGTCGATAGATCGGTAATTGGGTCGGAGAGAGCGTCCCGAGGATTTTACATTATTCACGTTGTCTTTGCTGCGGTAAGAGCAATATAGTTTTGCATTTCTTATTCATCGACAAGCACTGATTGCTTAACAATGAAATTAAAATAAGAATTCTTTGTGTGTTTTATTATTAACAAGCGGATACCCGCGACTTCGTTCGCGTGGATATTAGTTTTTAAAAATCCTGTGGGAATCCTTTTGTTTTTCCTAAGCTCCTTTGAGCTCATACATTGCTAAAAACTGTTAAAAGTTCACTGGCGGATGTTTAGGTAAACCAAAATGTAAACATCCGCCAGTGAAAGTCCCATCAAAATCGATCCAGCTTTCAGAGATTAGCCGGTAATCTTTAAAGTAACTCCTTTCTAACAAAAAAAGAATGAACATACAGACAAACAGACAAAAAGATGACGACATCAATGCCACCTACCGAGACCCGGTGGGTTACCTGTACCTACACGGTAATTGTGTTTTCGAACCATCCAGGAACCCATCGATAAAAATGAAAAATGTGATAGGTAAATAAACCGCTCGACCGATTTTGTGCAAACTTCACATCATAAATCATCTATCATAAATCATCTACTAAATAGTCCGAACAAAGCCTAAAAATTTGGTTTGGATAGGTGAGCCCGTTCTTGAGTTATAAAATTACAACGAAAAGTGGCATTGATTTTTATCTATATAAATGTATAGATACGAGTAGGTAGAAGACAATCCCTACATTTATCGTGGTGTTGGTTGTAACCAAAAGAGCTCATAGCATTTTATCCAATTACTATAACTGATGTGCAAATATCTGATAAGTGACGCGCCGGGAGCGCTGCAGGGCCATTAGGGCTAATGATATAAAATGTGTGTGTGCTCCCTACAAATTATAAATGGCAGCCATTAATCAACGCAGAATGGGTGCGTCGAGGCGGGTGGGTGCTGGCGAGCTGTAGAAATACTCCACTGCCTATTATTGTATCTGTATGTATTTGCGCTTAGCACGCCATTAGCGCGCGGAACGAGGGTGTGAATGGGCTTCGGAAAAGTGGAAATATATTAACACTTTTTTAGGGTTCCGTAACTACTTAAAGGGTGCCAAACGGTACCTGGCTATCAGACATGAGCGAAAACAACACCCTGACATGAGCGCTCCTGTCTCGGTAGACTAGGCGGGCTACAACGACAACCTCCCTGGCGCAGTGGTGAGCGCTGTGGTCTTATAAGTGGGAGGTCCCGGGTTCGATTCCCAGCAGGGGCAATTTGGGATTTTATAATTTCTAAATTGTCTCTGGTCTGGTCTGGTGGGAGGCTTAAGCCGTGGCTGGTTACCACCCTACCGGCAAAGCCGTGCCGCCAAGCGATTTAGCGTTCCGGTACGATGCCGTGTAGAAACCGTTCAGGGGTATACATACCTCTTCCAAGTTAGCCCGCTTCCATCTTAGACTGCATCATCACTTACCATCAGTGAGATTGCAGTCAAGGGCTAACTTGTAGTTGAATAAAAAAAAATACATTCTCATGCATAATCAATTGAGCTGTCTAGATAGGAGCAGTTAGTTTTCGGGCTCGGAGTTGCTCACATGCGCGGCGTGTATACGATCATAATTTTTAGGTTTTACGCAAAAGAGCTCGATTCCCACACACCAGTGCCGCGGCTGGCGCAGTTCCGGCACAGTGAAAAATATATTGTAATTCTTTATGAAATAACACTGAAACAATGGGTCGTCACTGATACGGACAGGTGTGTGAAAAATATTCTTTCATACGTTCTCTATGAACGCGTTCGCAACTGTCCGTAGTGCCAGTTCATAGATAAAAAGTAACTCAATTAATATTTGCATATATATATAAAATTTCAATACCAATATCTTGGGTGGTTTATTTACACGCCATGTTGTAAAAAATGCCAATAAAATAAATACAAACATATACAGTGTACATAGGTACGGATATTGGTATTGACGTGTAACTCAAATCCGAAGGGTACCCGTATAAAAGTTATTACCACTATTCACGAAAACTCAGCTTCTGGAAACTCTTTTCCCTTCCCGTAATATAAAATCCATTTTTCTTTTCCTATTTCCGCCGAAACCTGTTTCTCTTTGTAGGAGGTATACCGTATATTAGCTACATATTATTGTACTTAAGAGCCCTCTCCATGGGAGCGACAAATCGTTGGTGGGTGGAGTCTAAAACAGTGATTTCTGCATTTAGAGAGCGAGATGTCTTCAGTAAAGAAGAGTACTAAAAATATATACATAAATAAATAATTAATTAATTAAATAAATAAATTTTGCTTGAGATATCATGATTTTTAGTGAAAAACGGCAGAGTAAAAAGATGCAAATCTAGGTTTGGAATTACGCATATTTTAGCAAATATACTTGAAATTATTATGAAGTAACGTATGATAAGACTTTGGTCGTTTTTCAATTTTCTAATTTCTTATATAGTTTATTTACGCACGAAGTTGCCTCAAAATTTGCCCAAAAATAGTGATTTTTCAAGCGTCATAACTTTCAAAATAAATATAATTTTACTAATTTTTTTATTTTATGGCATAGATAATTGAGATATAAATTGATATCTGGCTTAACTTTAGATCTATTGCGACAAATATTAGAATAATATAGGCGTTATACGTTTGTATGGAGAAGCGCGTGAGGAGAGCAGCCTTAAGTATCTTATATTTTCAATCCCTCACGCAAAGAGAGGGGTGTTATAATTTTACATGCTTTATCTGCGTAACGCTCAAACGACTACGACTCAGACTTGTCTAGATACCTACTTGGCTTGTATATGGAACATCTGTTTTTTTTATTCATCTACGAATTAGCCCTAGATATAGTGATCTCACGTAATTGTAGGTATGTGACGATGCAGTCTAAGGTGGAAGCGGGATAACTTGGATGAGGTATGGTAGGTAGTTTTGTATAAAACCCATACCCTTAATCGGTTTTCACACAACATCGCACCGGAACGCTAAATCTAGTAACTAGTCGCAGCTTAAGCCTTCCACCAGACCAGCTGGGTTATTCTGTAACTTAGTTAGCAACTGAAAATAGTTGCCAACGAATTAGTTTGATATACATTGCTGCTTTACTGTGGGAAATATAAAGTGTTTTCATAATTTTACACAGTAAAGCAGCAATGTATATCGAACTAATTCGTTGGCAACTATTTTCAGTTGCTAACTAAGTTACAGAATAACCCTCCAGATTAGAGACAATTTAGAAATGAAAAAATCCCATGTTGGGAATTGAACCCGGGACCTCCTATTTATAAGAGCACAGCGCTTACCACTGCGCCATGGAGGTCGTCAGAACTACAAAACTCTACAAGTAAATAGAAGGGCAGTACTCCATTCTACTGCCCATAACGTAACAGCCGTCGCACACTGGGCCACTAGTAGCGACGACTAGTTAGAGATTTTTCATACAATATTTCCTTGTGGCTCGAACGTGGTCACTCGAGCGCTCAGTGTGCCATATTATAAAATGTATGAAAAATCTCTTCCGCAATTTGTGGCCGGCCACTAGTCGTCGCCACTAGTAGCCCAGTGTGTGAGGGCTGAATGACGTAAAAAAATATCGAATAATAGAAAAGTGTTAGAGCACTTAAAATCTAATTTAGACCATACCGTGATGGAGGCTATTCACGTTTGCCCACAATGAATCGCAAGCGGTTCCCAACTACTAATAGAATTTTTCCATTTTGTTTTCTTACACTTCTGTGTAATAGATAATATTTTTATCTATACTTTTACTTATACATAGAGTTACTTACGTTGGCAGAGAAATGATTAACAAAAAAAAATTGGTTGATAATTTTACGTGATAACGTCATAAGAAAACATTATAGAACGCATATATAGGTCGATCGTGCCTCTATCGCTTGTTCCCCGCTCTCTTGCATGCTCGGAACGTGAGAATGAGTCATACTTTTTCGTGCGTTTAGCCGGCGTTCATCACTACATAGTATAAAACAAAGTCGTTTTCTCTGTCCCTATATCCCTTTGTACGCTTAAATCTTTAAAACTACGCAACGGATTTTGATGCGGTTTTTTTTAATAGATAGAGTGATTCAAGAGGAAGGTTTATATGTATAATAACATCCATTAAATTGTGGAGAAATACTGTTATTTTTGAGGTTTCTAATGTGATGTCGTAAATAATTACATTTTTTCCGCTTACATTGCAAACGCAGGCTGAACCCTACGAGATTTATCAAAATAATGTACTAAGTATTGTACACATTGAAAAGGTCTACAGAAAAGTCCGCGATGGTATATGTCTATCTCTTATGGATATCCCACAATAACATTTTTTTGTCATTTACTTTTTACGACAAATAATGGCTAATTTTCGAAGCGATTTCAACCAATACAGCATTAATCCTTATCTAATTAAATACCTTAAATGCATTGTTGATTTTATATAAATCCATATGGTCCTTTACAGCATATGATTTAAATGAATACTTTCGAAGATATTACAGATTTAAAAATTGCGGCGGCGCGGGAGCGTGCCTATAAGCGCGTCGGCGGCCGCGGTTCTCCCTATAGCCCATTGTCGATAATTTTTGAAACCAAAAAAAAAATCACAGTACGTAGGATGAAACCCATTGGAAAAGGAGGAGAATATTATAAAATACAAGGAAAAATAATTTACGGGCGATCTGAGCTCGGGAAAAAAGGGGGGGGAGTTTTAAGGGTAAAAAACGGTTTATCTCGATTTCCGGCAAAACTAGAAGTCCTATGGAAAAAAATTAAATGGCAAAGTTGTAGGTAATAAAAAGATCTACAACTTTTATATTTACACTTTTTTCACATAACCTCAAAATTTATGTGAAAAGTTCAAAAAACCAAGTTTTTGGTTCTTTATTTTTATCTTTTAAAATAATTTTTTTTTTCACGGAATCTGGTGAAAACTTACTTTCTTATGTCCCAAATACACTAATTTATTTGATTTGAAATATTTAGTTTTTCTCCTTATTTTTGACTTAATATCGACTTAATTCTGACAGCTGTCATTTTCATTTACAGATGAGTTATTTATATGGAGAACAGGGTTAACATCTACGAAGTACGATTTTACCCCAAACTACTTTAATTCCCTGTCAACATATAAACCTCTAAGCCGCTTAATAATATTAATTGTTTCGCCCTAAAATAGAAATTGCTAAGAATGGAAACTAGAAAGTCATATCTACATGCAGCAGTTGATTTGTATTTGCATAAGTTTTGAATTTTTCATCTTTTTTGTGGGAATTGTTTTATCTCTGGTAACATTATGAAACGTCAGAATTCCACGGAATTAGTAATTCGGGTATAAGGTGAGATATAGTAAGTTCATTGTGGAAAATATCGTAAAAAGTCGTAAAAGCCGCCTGGGAGCTTTCATCGATAACGCTGCCTAATCCCTGAGCGGGTAGTACCTACGCATAAAATGCTCTACTACCCGTGCGAAGCCGGGGCGGGTCGCTAGTTGATTTATAAAGCGTTATTATCACGTCAAAGATCGATATAATTTTTTTAAGCAAACTAAAAGAATAATACTTATCGCTAGAATGACGACAATATTGTTTATTTATTATTTGTTGTAACGCAAGTTCGTATAGATCAATTAATAGACCAAGATCCCAGTTCGATCTGACATAACTTACTTTCGGAAAGATGAAACCTTCGGCTCTCAGTAGTGTCTCATTTGCTTTGAATATCTGTGTAATTGTGGAGTTCGTAAGTGGGGTACTTACGGAGATATCAAGCGTGAAAGGTGACAAAAAATAAGAGTAACTTAACTTACTTTCACATAGCAGATTTTTATATATATATTGTAGAATATCACTCCGAACCACTACCCACAGTATCAGACACTTTCCATGGGCCAGAACTTTTATCAGACGCTTTAAAGCTCCACAAAAATTAAATGAACTTACTTATTTTTAGATGTCTGATTTTTAACCCCCGACGCAAAAACGACGGGATGTTATAAGTTTGACGTGTCTGTGTGTTTGTGTGTGTATGTTCCCCTGTAGCGCTCCAACGGGTGAACCGATTTGAATGCGATTTTTTTTGTTTGAAAAGTAAATTAGTCGAGAGGGTTCTTAGCTATTTTTAATGAAAATCGATCCAAGATGGCCACCGCCACAAAATAGCGGATTACATATTTTTTCACAAATACCTCAATATGGGTATCAAATACTTTCATTCGACTAGTCAAATAGCACTATGAAAATCCAAGATGGCCGCCTCCACAAAATGGCGGATGTCGGGGTTTTTTTTTAATTTATACTTGTTAAATATGTAACTAAGACAACTATCATAAAGTTATATTTCATCAGTCAGACAAATTGTAATGACTAAACATCCACTAATTCCAAAAATTATTCAACCGTGAGTATGAGCACGAGGTACCTGCTATAAGTACGCATGTGTTTCTGAACAAAGTATATTTAATTATTTTAAAAACACTGTATTTTGGCATCTCTGTTTGAATAATATAAGCTTTTTTATTAAGATTATCCTACTATTATAATATTATAAATGTGAAAGTGTGGATGTTTGGATGTTTGTTACTCAATCACGCCGCAACTACTGAACCGATTTGGCTGAAATTTTGAATGGAGATAGATTATGCCCTGACTTAAAACATAGGCCAATTTCTATCCTGAAAAAATGCACAGTTCTCACGGGATTTTTAAAAACCGAAATCTATAGCTACAGCTATAGGTAGATTACTATAATGAACTTTCTTGATAGTAGGTACAAAGGTTGGAAAAGGGAGCGGGAACGGGAACCGGAAATCCATAGTTCCCTCGGAATTTCTTTAAAACCGAAATTCACGCGGGCGAAGCCGCGGGCATTCTCTAGAAATAAATAATTATTAAAGTAAAATAATTTATCACATAATATATTTGGGGCAAATATTTTTTCAAAACAATTTTGTTTTATTAGGAATTTTATTACGGAGTAATTATTTAAAAACAACTGAAGCCGAGCAGTATCAACGTCGAGTATGTCAGGAACATTATAAATTTCACAAAAAAAAATTGTATTACTTTCAAAATATCTTGTTGTTGCATAAAATCTCGCTGATATTTCTTCATGTTTGTTCATCATTACATGAAAATTAGTCTTTGTTTACCTCTGAAACACATGCATAATGCTCTTGCGCTCATACTCACGGTTGAATTATTTTTTGTGATTGGCGGATGTTTGGTCATTACAATTTGTCTGACTGATGAAATATAACTTTATGATAGTTGTCTTAGTTACATATTTAACAAGTATAAATTAAAAATGAAAAACCCCCGACATCCGCCATTTTGTGGCGGGGCCATCTTGGATTTTCATAGTGCTATTCGACTAGCTAGTTAAGCTTTTTCATTTGATACCCATATTGAGGTATTTGTGAAAAAATATGTAATCCGCTATTTTGTGGCGGTGGCCATCTTGGATCGATGTTCATCAAAAATAACTAAGAACCCTCTCGACTAATTTACTTTTCAAACAAAAAAACCGCATTCAAATTGGTTCAACCGTTGGAGCGCTACAGGGGAATATACACACACAAACACACAGACACGTCAAACTTATAACATCCCGTCGTTTTTGCGTCGGGGGTTAAAAATCAGACATCTAAAAATAAGTAAGTTCATTTAATTTTTGTGGAGCTTTAAAGCGTCTGATAAAAGTTCTAGCCCATGGAAAGTGTCTGATACTGTGGGTAGTGGTTCGGAGTGATATTCTACAATATATATATAAAAATCTGCCATGTGAAAGTAAGTTAAGTTACTCTTATTTTTTGTCACCTTTCACGCTTGATATCTCCGTAAGTACCCCACTTACGAACTCCACAATTACACAGATATTCAAAGCAAATGAGACACTACTGAGAGCCTAAGGTTTCATCTTTCCGAAAGTAAGTTATGTCAGATCGAACTGGGATCTTGGTCTATAATGATCAATGCTTTGAAAGCACTTTTGCCACACTTTTGTTCAGAAAGCTGATTCTATTGACAAGAGGCCGGCAAGTTTTTAACCTTTTTTACAAACTACTTAACTAAAACTAACTTTTGCACAAGGGAAAAAAGATGTCATTTGTCTATGTAACAACCTACGAAGGTTTCCCAACTAAGCAAGTTCTACAAGTGTGACTTTTCAACACTATGTATATGAAGTTACTGGAAAGTCACTGGGAGAAAAACTCAAGAAGTTTATCTTCCAGTGGCCAAAAGTTTTTGTTCTTCGGTACATCAGAAACAGTTGATGCCGAATCCCTAAAGTTTTGCTTCGCCGTGTATTAAGCCTCCAGCTAACGTTGGCCGAAGACGTTTGGCGAGTGTTGTCCAACATTGGTGAACTTTGTGTGCGAATTGCGCCAAGCGTGCAAAAACTTGCCTGGAAAGAAAAGGACCCGCGTTTAATTCCCGGCAGGGTAATTTGGAAATTCATAATTTCTAAATCGTTTTTTCACAATCCATCCGCAGTTCATCACATGTGAAACTCAATAATTATTTGCTCAATTTGTATAATAGTTTTATATACATTATATAATTATGCATAACACAAATAGTGTACAGTTAAAAATAAATAAATAAACTAATATTGCGACATGGTGACAATAAAAATAATATATCAGAATTATTTGATGTGAAACCTCGTAGCTGTTTTAAATTTTCGTAAGTATATTTATCACTTTCACCTTACTTCCAGTTGTAAAATTGAATGTAAAATTGAAAACATTGTTTATATAAATTTTACAAAAATATCTTAAAAAAAAAAAGTGCAATGCACCTACTAACTACATGAGTGAAGCTGATGAAATACTAAATTATGTATATGGACGATCCTGTAAAGTAGACAAAGTTGGAATGAAGTTGTATAACTAGATAAAACCCGCAATTTCCAAGAAGCTCTTAGAAAGATGATAAATTTGGATTAGTTAGTCGACGTAAAGTTGATTTCTTTTGCGCGCGGATGATTTGTAGATTATGCTAGTTATAAGTTTTTACCCGACTATGGTAAAGCCAAAAGGGGTTATGATTTTAGCAGTCTATGTAATGTTTGTATCCAACTTTTGTATGAGATTTTGTGTGTTCCTCCGTAGCGCCAAAACTACTGAGCCGACTTTGATAAATGAGGTGTCAATTGGTTCGTTGTTATGGTCCGGGTGATATAGGCTACATTCTATATACGAAAAAAAATCGAGAAGTGTCCTTCGCGAAAATTTAAAAAACCCCCGATATTCGCCAGTTTGTGGTGGCGGTCATTTTGGATTTACATAGTGCTATTCTACTAGTCAAGCCCTTTCATATGTAATCTGCCATTTTGTGGCGGCGGCCATCTTGGACCGATTTTCATCAAACATAGCTAAGAACACTCCAGACTAATTCACCTTTCAAACAATAAAACCGCATTCAAATTAGTTCACCCGTTTAAGCAGACAGACAGACACACACACACACACACAGACAAGTCAAACTAATAACACCCCGTCGTTTTTGCGTCGGGGGTTAAAATAACCTCATGAAACGTTCTCAACCACTAAAAGATGCTTCTACGTTCAGCTTTAAGTACCTCTAATCTTAAGCGTTATTCTCGACTAGTTATTAAACTAAAAACGTTAACTTTTATCGGTTCCAAGTAGTTCCAACACACAATAGTACCATATTCTGAGCATCGGGGGAGCGTGCTCGCTCCGCTATCCATGAGATTAGACACGTTGAGCGGAATTAATACCTAGAGTTTGCATTTTAGCGTTCAGTATTGAAAACAGGATCTAATTCTCACTGTATATGACCACTTTAAAGTGCCCCATTCATTGATAGCGCCGTACGCCGCATCGGAGCCACGCAAATGACGAATGACGTTTCGGGAATTTCGGCAAACTATACTTACCCCCAAGTGGGTTAAGCACGGGACGAAAGGGTTTTGAATATTTTAACCAACCTACCAGTCGCCATTTTCCTTTTTTTCTAATTAAAGGCCACGCATAAAACTTGGATAAATCAATAGCTGGCATAAATAGAAACAACTATTGTTATGAGACAAAATCTTCCAAAGTGTCACGTTTTCGTGATATACCTAAGCTATCAAAGTTGTAGTGGCGTCATCGGTTAACTAAAAACCAAAAGATTTAAGCTATCAAAAAATTTGATTGAATTTAAAGCTATCTATATTTGATTTGAAATACCTATACCGAAAGCGTACATACCTACCGTTTATTATAACGAGCGTGGACCGATATCATACAATTTCCGCACTGATTTACAAGTATAAATTAAAAATTTAAAAAAATTCGCCATTTTGTGGCGGCGGCCATCTTGGATCGATTTTCATCAAACATAGCTAACAACACTCTTGACTAATTCACCTTTCAAAAAAAAACCGCATTCAAATCTGTTCACCCGTTTGAGCGCTACAGGGGAACAGACAGACAGACAGACACACACACACACACACACACACACAGACACGTCAAACTTATAACAACCCCTCGTTTTTGCGTCGGGGGTTAAAAAAGAAGCCTGAGAAGTTAAAGCTGGATTTATTTTTGGTTGATTTATTACTCAGACCTCCAGCCTCCTTATTTAACCAAAACAAGATCCAATTTCTCACTGTCATTTAATAGTTAAGCTTCTTAAATTATTCTCAGACAAGCGCGGTGGCCAACATTTCATTAAATAAATGTAATAGACACTCTGAATTTTGTTTCAACAACCACTTCTGTTGATGCTAAGAACGTAAGAATAGTAGTCAAAGTATTATGAGATTTTCGCGACTTTGAGTGACCACTGAAACAAAAGTAATATTCTACTCTCGAATAGTTTTGTAAATAAGATATTATTGGTCTACTAATTTTATTGTCTTGTAAGTGATTGTGAAGACTTCTTCGATGGTCTTGCGGTTAGCGTTGGTCGACTACGAGGTCCTGGGTTCGATTCTCGGCTGGAGTATGTCGAACTTATTCGGTGGTTATCATTCTCTGTTGGTAACTAAGTTTGAGAATAGCACCTCTGTAGTCTGTACAACGCACCAACTTGTATTAATAGAGATCAGCAACAATACTTATCGTTTAAGCCTAAATCGATCAAATCCCCAGCGAACGATAAGTAGATCAATCGTATGCAGTCCGTGTGAGGGTAATTCTATAGTTCGTTAGCAACGTTAGCTTTGTCGTACGTACTCTGTAAATATAGACGCGCTGGTCGTTTACAATGGGGACGCATAAATTAACAACATTTAGGCTAGGCGTATGCTGAGACGCAGGCGACGCAGGGCAGAGCAGCGCAGAGCAGAGCAGATTTTGTAAAGTATGGAACGTCGAGACGTACGCTGCGGCGCAGGCACGTGCGACGCAGACATGTGTCTGTGCTGCTCTGCGTCTCGTTGTACTGCCGGCACAGAATTCTGCGCGACGCGTGCACGTCGACACGTGTTTATTAACAACTAGATGATGCCCACGGCTTCGCCCGTGTGGATTTAGGTTTTTAAAAATCCCGTAGGAACTTTTGATTTTCCAGAACAAAAAGTAGCTTATCTGTAGAAACCCGTCCCCAAAACGGAAAAATCCCGTGGGATCCCCACGATTTCGGAAAACAATTCCTTACAGCATCAGGGTTGAGGAGTTGGATATGTACCTACTCGAGTTCATTCAACGATAAAGTCTTTAATTGGTACCCCCAATATCAATTTAAATAACCGAAAGTTTCTAAAACCCATTACTTTTGGGGATCAGGTCCCCTACAGCATCAGGATTGAGGAGTTGGAATCCAAATTTTTTATAAAACAGGGTCGCTATGTTTCTCTATCGATTAAAAAAAAAATTACGGAAATCGGTTCAGAAATCTCGGAGATATCGGTGTACATAGGTAGAAAAACACAACTCCTCCTTTTTTGAAAGTCGGTTAAAAAAGTAGCCTATGTTACTCCCTGGTTAATTCTCTACTCGTATGTGAAGGTCCCGTCAAAATCGGTTCAGCCGTTCCGAAGATTAGCCCGTTCAAACAGACAGACAGACAGACAGACAGACAGACAGACAGACAGACAGACAGACAGACAGACAAAAATTTTAAAAACGTGTGATTCGGTTATTGTAGCGTTCAAATAACCATATGAGCTTAATATGAGGTAGTTATTTCGATATTACAGACAGACACTTCAATTTTATTTATTAGTATAGATATTTTATAATTTTGTTGCAATGACAGAACATTTAATTGAATTAATTCATTATGAACCTTGTTTGAATGATACAAATCATCCGGACTATTCAAAAAAGACATTGAAAGAGTTATTATGGGTGAGAATGCGAATGTCAGCTGCGTCGCAGCAGGAGGGGGCACATGTCTGCGTCAACTGCCCTGCCCTGCACTGTGCTGTACTGTGCTGTGCTGCGTCGCCTGCTTCTCAGCATACGCCTAGCCTTACTGTACCATTGAGGGGATGGTGTCAGTGTGGCTAGTTCCAACGAAGATAGATTTCTGTGCCAAACGGGACCCTGTTATAATACTACAAAGTTATCTGACCCGGTGGCGGAAAATGGAATTAATGATGCCACTTTGAAATTGTCAAAATTTAATGTGCTGCGAGCGATGCTGTCATCGGATCAGATATGTTTGTTGGACTATACTAAATCTTCACCGTCTGTCCGTCCGTCTATTACAGATGTCTACAGTTTCAGGCATAATAGGTAGCTTAAATCATAGAATAAGTGTCACTGTGGTCTTTATCTTCTCTTTAGCATTAGAAGATCTCATTCCTAAGTGGACGATCTCAAGCTCGTCGCTGGCAGCCGTTGGATACATGCGGCACAAGATCATGAAATATCTTGTTTCTAAGTGGACGATCTCAACCTCGCCGCTGGCAGCCGTTGAATACATGCGGCACAAGATCATGCTCTGTGAAGATGCTTGCAAGAGACCTTAGTTCGGCAGGGGACGTCTATCGGTTGAGACGACAACGGCGTAAGATACAGCATAATAATATTACAATTTTAGTAAAACTGGTAATTTCTATGCAAAGCGTCAAAAAGGGAATAAGTGGTGCCGCAAATGAAAGGCTTAATTTAAATACCCTAATTCGCAGCGCGTGCCCGGTGTACTAATACTTGAATTACACTATCTATATCCTCTGAGAACCGCCAGGCGATGGTCGAGTGATGGAAATGCGGGTAGAAATTAACAGATTCACTCGCCCTCCATCATTAATTAGCATTTTACGGTGAGCTACGCTGAAATTTAATGAATTGGAAAGTTTGTATGAAGTTAGTTCACAGCGGAATGGATTTTGTTGGACAAGAACAATAAAACGGACCCGATAGACATTGTTCTGCCCAGTGACATACTCACATCAGCGCCACTTGCCGGGTCCGATTGTTTTGAAACCATCCAGGAATCCATTGAAATATACACACAAAATATCATCCAAATCGGTCATGCCATTTAGGAGGACTTAGGTGACAAACATACGTACAGAATAATTATTATAATACCTATAAGATGCGCTATTACTTATGTTCTATAAATGTCAAACGTCCACTGGCAAGTAATTTCCGCATTTTCTTGCAGAATTCAGTATTACACTGGGTAAAACTTGCAAAAACTTACTTACTGCGAGTTTTACTACGTATTGAAAGTGACAGAGTAAGTTTTGAGACGATATAGACCAAGCCTTATGATAAATAATAGCAGCTATTTATAATTTTATTGTTTCTAAGCAGGTATTTAAAAGTTAATTCAGGATTCCCGACACATTTGTGAACTTACGTATATTTTTAACGCAAAAACGACGGAGTGTTATAAGTTTGTCGTGTCTGTGTGTGTGTGTGTGTGTGTGTCTGTCTGTTCCACCGTAGTGCTCAAACGGGTGAACCAATTCGAATGTGGTTTTTTTTATGAAAGGTGAATTAGTCGGAAGTGTTCTAAGCTATGTTTTATGAAAATCGGTCCAATATGGCCGCCGCCACAAAATGGTGGATTACATAATATTTTTTCACAAGTTCCTCAATATAGGTATCAAATGAAAGGGCTTAAATTCAATTCAAACAATTTCAAATAAACTCAATTCAAACAACAAAGAAGGCTTGTGTAATGTGTCTCAAGGACTCTCAGACACGAAATGGATTGGTTGCGCAGTTGAGATTTCAGGTGCAGTGGAGGGCTTGGAATAAAGGAATGTTCTTCAGTTTTTATCAAAGTAAAATGGCCGTTCAAAAATTGCGCGACTCGCAATCAACGAGTCTCGAGTTTCATTCGCAAAGTGGACGGCTCGTATTTTGGTGCTTTTATACAATGTTCCTACAGGTAAACTGGTTTCAAGTGCCTACGCCACGTACTTACGTTATCATGAGATTAAAGAAAATTTTGCTTAAAATATTTCTGATACTGAGACCGCCACGATATTGTTCTACATCAGATCACCACTATTTTACACCCTTTAACATCCCACAAATAAGCTGTGATAGCCTAGTGGTTAGGACGACCGACTTCTAATCGGAGGTCGTGGGTTCGATCCCGGGGCATGCACCTCTAACTTTTCGGAGTTATGTGCGTTTTAAGTATTTAAATATCACTTGCTTTAACGGTGAAGGAAAACATCGTGAGGAAACCTGCATGCCTGAGAGTTCTCCTAAACGTTCTCAAAGGTGTGTGAAGTCTGCCAATCCGCTTGGCCAGCGTGGTAGACTATGACCAAAACCCTTCTCACTCTGAGAGGAGACCCGTGCTCTGTAGTGAGCCGGTAATGGGTTGATAATGATGATGATGATGATGATGAACATCCCACAGCTGGGCATAGACCTCCTCTCTTATAGGATAAAGGAATTAAGAGCTCGGATCCGCCACGTTGCTCCAATGCGGGTTGGCGGACTTTGACGACAATTGTCTTATGAGTGACTAGAAGATGCTCGTGACTTCGTCCGCGTGGATTTTAGTATTTAAAAATCTCGCGAGAACTCTTTGTTTTTCCTAAGCTCCTATGAGCTCATACTGTTTAATCAACTTATTTTACTTTGACATACAATTTATTTTTACAGCAGCATTAAAAAAAATTGAATAATTTTCAAACCTTTTTTGTGATTAATTTAAAACTAATTTACAAAATAATTATAACTTTATGGGCTTTACTCGCCCACACATTTTCAAATAAAAATGGAGATGAAATGCAAATTTTTCTCTTTTATTATCCTTATCAGCGGCCGGCTCGCTATGAGAAAAATAATTATTATTATGTTAATTTCGCTCGGAAGAATTGACCGGTCCGAATAAATCTTGCGTTACACTTTTGTGGATTTTATTTATTCATAAAGTTCAATAAAAATATACTTTCAAAAAGCAAAAAAGTAATATTAAACTGGCCGCTAGTAAAATAATTAAAAGAATAACTTGGCAAATCTTAATTATATTAGACTTGTTAAATTAAACAAACAAATGTGTGAACTTCGGAAAAATTCCCAAAAAGCTGGGTTTTGGTTGGTACATGAATATCAAGATATTTTTGTTCTACACAATTCCCGACTGGTTGTTCACCGATTTCTTTTATTTGAATAAAATTTGAAGTCTAAGGTAGAGGTAATAAGCTTCTATATATTATATATTCTAAGTAATTTCACACTAACACCTTGAATACTTTCATAAAAGTAATCTATTCCAGACATTGTATTAAGAAACTATTAAAGGTAAAAAATAAAAATATTTTTCGCGGTTAACTTAAATTAATATCCGCATTCAAAAAAGCAATTAGACTAGTTTATTTGAATTTGAATTTAATAAGCATAAAATATTTTGTTTTTTATATTTAACATTTATTCCATACTAATATTATAAATGCGATAGTTACTTACTATCGCATTTATAATATTGTCCGTCTGCCTATTACGCTATCACGCCTCACCAAAACCCGCCACGCCACTGAATCTAGTTTGATGAAATTTACTACAGAGATAAAGTACACTTTGGAGATGGACATATAGGCTATATAATACAAAAAAAATTTTGTCGCAAAAAAAGGCTTGAAGTGGTTGAAATCGGGGATGACAATTTTTATGGGAGTCCGTCATTATTGAAGATAAAAGCCGTGAAACTTTGTATTTTTGCACTTGATAAGAAATAAATAAACATATTTTATTCAAGCGTATAGACCCCCATATATAGGTCGAAATTTCATTAAAATTTCGACCTATATGGGGGTGAAATAGGGGATAAAGGTTTGCATGTATGTATTACAGCATTTTTAACGTAACATTTTAAGTTATATCTATGAAAGGTACAGTTTATGTATATTTTATGCAATATGTCTATTAAATTAAGATTAGAATAAAATTAATAAAACAGCACATAATAAACTAACAGCTTTCATTCCTTGAAGCAGCTATATTCCTTGAAAATATGAAATAAAACAAAATCCTAAGTTCAACTAAAATATTAACTGTCACCCCGCAATAGAACAAGCATCAATCTCCATTAAATAAGGCATGTTTCAGCCCTGTTATCACAGATTAACATTAACCCAAATCTGTATACATTTATCACCTATTAATTAATGTAATGGCAATGTTTTCTAATTCAAATAAAACTATAAACTCACCTTCATAAAGCTGCACAAATCCACGTCCAAACGTAAACGTAACGTCCACAAATAAATCCAACAATAAAAATAATCACAAAATTTTAATAACAACCCCAAATAAAATGTACTAAACTATACTCGATAATAGTACGAAAGTTTATATTTTGTACGCGCGCTTTACAACCTCTGAAAGCTTCTACGCCACCCGACCGCCGGTGGCATACTGAAGCCTGAAGCTTCAGGCTTGTAAGCTGTGAGGTTACAGGAAAGTTCCCGCTGCGCGGCACACCCTGGATACGATCTAGCCCTGTGTGCGTACAATCGAAGCTCCTTTTTCGCGGCGGATATTGGATATGCTCTGTGACAAAATATATGTCGCGTAAACGGAAACCGCGAGTATGGAATGGTAGTTTTTAAGAAAATTGTTATTCTACAATTAAGTTTTTGGGATACGGTAGTTAAAACAAGAAACCTAATCTGTCTGTGTGTCACAGCCACTTTATTCAGAACTACTAAAGCTTGGCATTTTACAGAAGTTACAGGGGCGTATGTACACAAATTAAAAAAAAAATTGTTTCGGGTGAAAAAATTGCGCAAGACATCTTTGAGTAGATATTTTAAAATCATTATGAGGTTTCTCAAGCCGTTTTTATTTTAAAGCTACCATCTATGAAATAGTGCATGTTTTCGGAGTTACAGCTTTTACTGAATTCAATGAGGAAGTTTTCTGATGTTGAAAATATCACATTTAACACATTGGAATTAAAATATACATGAAAACTAATAACACAGTGAGATTTGTTTTTTAAATCCATCAATCAATGATGGAGAAATTAACTATTTAATTTTATGTATTTTAAAGCAAAAGGATTGCCGCCTTTCGAGTGTGACGTCATCCAGACGATTCCAAGGTATTTTTTCTATGTAAAATTACTTTATTTCACCAATTTCTGTGAGATTACTGAACCGGTTTGCGTGATTTATTTTTAATCGACAGCTGAGGATGTTTACAAAATGATCCTATAGACATTTTCGAAAAAAAGATATTTTTCAAAACCACCATTTTGTTTGTCTACACGTATAACGTAAACGTAAACGAGCATAGTGTCAAACCCCCAGCCGAATTGACACCCCCCGAGATTAACGAATATTCCTGTTAAAGCAAATACCTACATGTCAAAAGTATTTAATGTTTAATTTATACGATGTGTTGACGATGTGCGAAAGTATAAAATACATTTTCAATGTTAATAATAAGCTCTCATTCATTTATAAGTCTTCGTGATTGAGTGGATTCCACTCAAAGTCTGCCATGCCACTTATTTATACAATTTCACGAACACCAAACTCGAGATAAAAGGAAAGTATGAAATTTTAAGCACATTTTCCTTTCCAGGAAAAGCTGATATAAATTTGAGAAATATCTCATTTCGTCTCAACACGGGAGTAATCTTACAAGATCGGGAGGCTGCGTTTGATCTGCGTGACCTCGATAGCTGACTCCGGAGAGGTGCTAAATACTAGAGGTAGCGATGTTCCGCAAAACGGCGTTACTCTGACTGATGAAGACCAATGTATGTATGAAGAGGACCAATAATAATTTGAGTTTTTGTCATTCGGTAAATTGGAACTGGACTAGATTTCTACGCTATCTATGAATAAGGTCAATATATTTAGATGTTAATTAATAACAATTTAAAAAGGGTATTGTAACAAAGAGAAAGCGACAAATAAGTATAGTAACTACAATAAATATACTTAGTTTTTGTTTTGCCTTGGTGCTCTAATGTCTAGGCTTTTCGAAGTATAGGCCCCGGGCATTGCCACAACAATTTCGTGACTCGAAGAGCTACGTCAGTAGCTCTGATTACTGTACAAATCTACTCAATTCTGATTTGATTCCGCAGGTCGATTGCGGAATCAATCGTCAAACCAAACAGTCAAATAGCGTTCAAACCAAATACAATAAATTTGTCTTGTCAGTCCAGTCAGGAAGCTTCGAGATATCTACTCGTCCAACATCCCTCAGTGTCTTCTTAAGACGAAAGTCTTCGAACAGTAGGTACGTATTGCCAGTGATGAGGTATGGATCCGAAACATGGTCGTTTACTGAACCTCATAAGGAGGTTCAGAATCACTCAGTGGATAATGAAGAGAGCTCGGATTATCCCCGCGAGAACCTTGAGGTTGCTCAAGGAAAACTTTCTCCTTTCAAAGCAAAGTCCATCCATTTATGTTGTGTCAGGTAAGGTGATTTTTTATCTCCTGAGGTAAGTACTTATTAGGTCGTCATTTTCATATTCCATTACTCAACGGCTTGCTCTGATATAAAACAGATCCCAGTGTCTAAAAATATTCAACAAGTTGGAACTTGTTACAAAACGCATCTCTCTATATCAAGTAGAATTTAGTACGTCTGACAAAATCTTGTAATTAACGTCACGTCATTTGATGCGATGAACTGACTGTGAACGCCCCGTTTTTTAATACCCCCGACGAAAAAAACGTCAGAGTGTTATAAGTTTGACGTGCCTGTGTGTGTGTGTGTATGTGTGTGTGCGTGTGTGTGTGTGTGTGTGCGTGTATGTGTGTGTGTGTGTGTGTCTGTGGCACCGTAGCGCTCAAACAGGTGAACCGATTTGAATGCGGTTGTTTTTCGTTTGAAAGGTGAATGACTTGACTGGTAGAATAGCACTAGCACGAAAATGGCGAATGTCGGGGTCTCTGAGTGCTTAGTCTCAGTTTGAAGCGCTCCAAAACTAAAAGGTTACTACAAGTATACTATTGATCGAATCACAAATGACTTCAGAGAAAAATGAACCTAAAGACTCTTATTTTAGGTCCATTTTACTCTGAAGCTATTGTGATTCGATCAATAGTATACTTATAGTATACTAAAGTTTTGGAGCGCTCCAAACTGAGATTAAGCACTCTGAATCTAAAATTCAGTTTGTACATAAATATTGTTTTCATAGTTTATATAGTTGCATACGAATACATAATATTCTATTTAGTTTAAGGAATATTATGAGAGACAGACGTCGGGCGCTATTGCGAGGAATAAGTAAGATATGAGCAAGGACTAGGAATGTATTAAATCATCTCTCCGTAAGTAATGTAAGCGAAGAGCGTAATGCGATCCGGCACTAAGATGTCTTTATACGAGAAGAGAATAATATCTTTACAAAGAAAACAAAAAGTATATCTGTCAGTTTTTTAGGGTTCCGTACCTCAAAATGAAATTAACCGCGACCTATGTCTTTGTATAGAGGCAATAGTTTTCCAACCACCACCCAAAGTCCCACTGCTGGGCACAGGCCTCCTCTCTCGTAGGAGAGAGGAATTTAGAACTTAGAATCGCCACGCTGCTCCAATGCGGGTTGGTGATAATAATCGGAACCGACTACTTAACGTGCTCTCCGAGACACGGGGATGAAACATCGCCAACTACCAACTCCGGGCTGGCACTGAGAATTTCTTGACAGAAAAACTCAATACTTAACAATTATTTGGCCAACCCGGGAATCGAGCCTGGGACCTCGTGATCTGCAATCGAATATGCTAACCACTAGACCAACGAGATTTCCAACGGCAAAGTTAAATTTGTCACTCAATCCAGTTTATCTTGTTAGAGCAATGTCCGGTGCTTCCATAGTTCATGAATTTCATATCTACAAGTTTATGCGGAACCTTCGGTCCGCGAGTCCGACTCGCACTTGGCCTGTTTTATTTAATACATACTTGAGGTAATGAAATACTTATTTTTATGATACTTGAACGCCGTTGACTGCGGTCTGACCTAATGGTAAGTACGTAGGTATGTAAGGCAGGTGAGTTAACTCAGAAGAGAAATAGCAGTGTGCTTAGTCTAAATCGGAGCACTCGAAAATAGACCTAAAATGGCTTGTATTAAGGTTTGAGTTCGCCAATACATTCAGCATTCGAACAATGCTGAATGTATTGGCGAACTCAAACCTTAATACAAGCCATTTTAGGTCTATTTTACTCTGAAATCGATCAATAGTTTTCGAGTTCGTTTTCGAGTGCTCCGCTTTAGACTAAGCACACAGTTCTTATAAGACTCATATCAACTAAACGCATGTAGAAATATTGAAATTAAATTGAATTGAATACTGAGTTGTTCTCAAATATACTGGTGGTACTCGCACACAAAGCATATTGATTGAATGAATTGAATTTAATTAAAGTGATCCATATCAATAGTGAGGTGTAATATGTACCTACTTTGAATGAATGAATTTAGAATTTTTTGAATTTATCCAGCGCAATTTATTAAGTCACAGGTTTCTTGTCAAAAAAGTTAGTTATGCTGTCAGAAATTCTCGCGTACTAATCTTCATTAAGATGGCCGAAATCTGTCTTATGAACATTAATATTATAAACAACAAGAACAACACAAAAACAAAGTAGGTAATTAGATGTTGATTACTTTGTTTTTGTATTTAAAATGCAGTTGCTTGATTTTTCGTTTCGTGAAACGATCCCAGGTAAAACTTGTCTATGTTTGAGATCACCTTTACTTTCTTTAAGCAATACCAAATTAAACGCTCTGTCATCTGTCAGTTTTGCTGCGCGCCTGTGTCAAAAGTTTTCAAACGGTTGACGAAAACATAGATCAAACATAGAAACTGGAATTTTCTATAGAACAGATAGAATAACATTTAGAATAACGGCTTTGCGGCTTTCTTTCGGCGCCGGCTTTCTTTTTGTAGAAAGGTTGCCTTTAAATAAGAGTTTTCAATGTTTTTGCTTGTCCTGTAAAATTGTTCTGAATGTAATTACTGTGTTTATCACTAGGGCAGCAGAGTTAACCTAGTGTTGCTTATTACAAAATTTAATTTCCCTATTTTTCATGAGATTCTGGTCAACCTATATAAGGTTACATTATTGTTTCGGCATTATAATTGTGATAATGTACGTTAATATATACTAAATTAATAATAACACTAAACTACAAGAATTACAAACGCGCCCTGACCTGACAAGAAGCTCGCAGCAAACTAAGCCGTGCCTTTCAGCAAATCAGGAAAATAAACCGAGGAAGTTACGAAGCAATGTGTAAGTTATGAAGCCGATACCACTTACCATCTTTTACGTATGTTACTGGTTTTGCGACCTTTTTCCTAGCTCTTTTCTTTCTTGCCTCGTTGAACTTGCGGGATTCCACTGGTAAATATATGGGGGATATTTTTGTTGATTTTACCGTTCGATACTGTTCGTTGAGAAATTACTTTCGAGTAGGATTACGAAAGGGTTTCCTGAACGGCGCGGATGTTTTTAATGTTTACATTGTATGAATATTCGTTTAAAATATTCTTAGTTTGTGTTTTTACAGCGATGTAGGTAGTTAGATCCATTTCACGAGCGATTGAATTGAAAATTCATGTTATTAGAAATTAAATTTATTGCATAAATTCGATCAATTACGTGGGATTGGATGGAATGCAGGACCATACCACTTGAAATAAGATTCGTTAGAATGATCCCCCACTTGATTTAGTCATCCCCTCTATAAGTACAAGTACCATACCATTTCTAAGCTGGGACGATTTATTAAGTACTCGTAGGTATAAAAGGCTAAATTCTTCTTCATCAGCCTATAGATGTCCACAGCTGGACGTGTTGGTGACAAGATGGGACATGTTACTGGACTGTTGACTTCCACACACCTCGGACTTGCCCCGCTTTTATCCAGAGGCTCGATGTCATCTGTCCACGTAGTTGGAATCTGCTAACACTGTGCCTAAGGGAAAACTAAGGTAAACTATGGTTTCTATTTTTTTTCTTTACCCAAGCGACTGTTAACGGGTAATTGTTGGCAAAATATTAGCTTTGTAATACGCTCACTGAGAGCCCCATTAAAATGTTCATGCGGAAAATAGCTTTGTTTACTTTTCCGTAAACAACGTTACATATGAGTACCCATCTACGCCAGGAATCTCAGACATTGGGTTACATTAAAATATTGTCTAAAACAACTCTATACATCTCATGAAAATGTGATAAGATATATTGAGTCATAAAATAACATAATACTACGCAGGATATAATACAGTTACTATTTTTACACCCCAACGCAAAAACAGCGGGGTGTTATAAGTTTGACGTGTCTGTGTGTGTGTGTGTGTGTGTGTGTGTGTGTCCCACCGTAGCACTCAAACGGGTGAACCGATTTGAATGCGGTTTTTTTGATTGAAAGTCACAACTCCCTCAATATGTGTATCAATTAATGAAAGGGCTTGACTAGTAAAATAGCACTATGCAAATCCAAGATGGCCGCCACCACAAAATGGTGATTGTCGGGGTTTTTAAATTTTTTTTATTTATACTTGTTAGGTAAGTAGGTACAAAATTTAAAATTGTTATGTTTCGTTACTTTGGTATCTGACCTCTGAAATCGCGGCTGGTTCACGCCATAAAGAGCAACTCTCTGATGCCAAATATTTGTCAGTCTGCCTGCGCTATAAATGTGGTTTCATGTCTTTTAATAGCGCCTGACAAACGAATTATCGAGACCAAAAAAAACCATAATGATAATTTCAGATTAGACCAGAGCAGTTATAGACACTCATGTGTACCTACTTTATAAAAACTAACCTAAAACGTGAGTTTGATAAGGGCTCTTTCTAGACCAGGGCGCGTTTGGAACCCTCGTAGTAAGTTTATGTGAGATGGGTGTTCGAATTTTTAAAATTGATTTACATACAAGAAGTGTAACAATGTAGCAATTTAAAAAAAATATATAGATCTGAAATCTTAAATTTAAATCTGAACCATCTTGCGATCGGGTGTTGGCAAAAAAATCTTAGCATAATCAAGCTTTGTAATAAATTCCACGAACGGGGGTAAAGTATAACTTATTACTTACACAGATTTACAACGATATAGATCGCTGTAAGTCGGTAAAGAAATACAAAATGGAACCTTGAAACTGGGCAGGAATACAGACGACATTGTTTAGCGTAGGTACGAGACATAAATATTTTACGTTCGGGAGATAACGTGACATGATTCGCAAAAAGAGAGATTTCTGTGGAATTTTTTTTTTTCTACCTTTTTTGAAGTCTAGACACTTTATAATCACAGAATGGTAATATTTTTGTATTTTCTCTAGCAGCTTGTATTCATTCAAACTCAAATATTCTGTTTCTACGAAACGTTTCAGAATTGGTAATGCACCGGATTAGTGCTGGGAGTTAAATGATTATTTTCATGATTACTTTTCAATACACAAATCTCCTGTGTTATCATCATCGGGTTCGGGGTGTTATAATTTTGACGCGTGTGTGTGTGTGTGTGTGTGGGTGGGTGTGTGTGTTTGTTTGAAAGGTGATTTAGTCGGAAGTGTTCTTAGCTACGCTTTATGAAAATCGGTCCAAGATGGCCGCCACCACAAAATGGCGGATAACATATTTTTTCACAAATCCTATGTACATATTTTTACCCAAATATGGGTAACAAATGAAAGGGCTGGACTAGTAGAATTCAAGATGGTCACCACCACAAAATGGCGAATGTTGGGGTTTTAAAATTTTTAATTTATGCATGTGAGTACCGAACACAAAGAAATACAATACATTAGAAAAATGATTGTAAGGCCAATTATTGTTATACTTAATATGTAAACAACGTAACATCGTTGCTACAATAATTATTGAGCTAATTAATTTTCGTGTTCGCCTGCTTACATCAAAGGAAAAGATAAAGCCGTAATTCCGACTGAGTAATTAAGGAAACATTTTGTTATTTCGTTTAATAATTCAAAATTTCCACGAAATCCCGTTTCATGTTATTCCAATTTGATATTACAAAGGTTATAGGATGTATTTACACGCCCACGAGAGGATTTAGTTTGATGAATCTAATGTATGTAGGTATGAGTGTGCGTGTCGGTTCCCTAATATATGCCAAATTGTTCATTAAATGAATGAGTGGTGATTGAACCACTTGTCATAGGCTCTCTTAATTATATGGCTTTATGACAAATCTAACTGCCTCTACTCTGGCTGTCTCGTTGGTCTAGTGGTTAGCATATTCGACTGCAGATCACGAGGTCCCGGGTTCGATTCCCGGGTCTATATTTCTATTCCCGGAATAAGTGTTAGGTATCGGGTTTTTCTGTCAAGATATTCTCAGTGCCAGCCCGGAGTTGGTAGTTGGCGGTGTTTCACCCCGTGCCTCGGAGAGCACGTTAAGCAGTCGGTCCCGGTTATTATCACGATCATGTGACAATAGTCGTTAAAGCCCGCCAACTTGCATTGGAGCAGCGTGGCGGGTCTATGATCTAATCCCTCTTTCCTACGAGAGAGGAGGCCTGTGCCCAGTAGTGGGACGTTAAAAGGCTGTAGTGGTGGTGGTGGTGGTGGATGGCAAATCTAATATGGAAAATATTTACACAGGCGGCGGTAGCCACTTACCCATCATACTATCTAGCGAGCCGTTACTGTAATTGTTCCATGTTTGGATCTTTGAAAACATGAAATCGAGACGCTCGGAGAGCCAACCGGCGGCTTCACAATCGGCGACTATAGACGATTACACGCGTGCACGACCATGTGGAGAGCTTATCGCTTGTAGTCGCCGATCATCGTCGTCACAATCGTCAGTAATCGTGGCGATCGGCGACTTGTCGGTTTTCGGACACGCATCAAAGGGAATTCGCGTGTAGATGCATGCTCGTACCCACACGATCGCCGATCATTCAAGCACTAGGACTACCTATTAAATTGTATAAGTATATAATTTACTTTGTCCTATTACAATTAATGCTCAAACACCATTGTTTTCATACCTTTTCCTTCAACTTTTACAAAGTGATTGTATACTGAAATGAAATGAATGGTAGCAGCAACTGCAAATTCCACGTCCGTCTTGAACGCTAGCTGCTCAATAAATGATCACGGACGATTGTGTGGATGCTTGCACAATTGATAGTGATGATTACTGGTGATGGTATTAGAATCGCCCACCAGCCTATTGACCGTTACGGTAACCGGGTGGCCGTGGACTGCGCGTTCACACTATAACACCGTTACTGTATCTACACAGTTACAGTTACTGCTCACTAGTGAGCGCTATGCTTAAAAGAACCTATTTACTCTCTCAGTTTTAATCAAACACTTTTTTTAAAGAACAACCGCAGAGTTTTTTTCTATTATTTATTTTATTTAAAGCGGCGTTCTGAACCAGTGGTAGATTTACTTGATGATGCAAAGGCACTTTTAAAGGTTTATTTCTACAAAAAATTATCTATTTCTACACCTACGCAAAATTTCTTACGATGGGCTTTTCTGCTTTTCAGAGAATAATAACTTTGATTTCTTATTCTTTATAATAGGCTCGATACGTCAAGAATAATAACGCATAACATTCGTCTCCACCGAAGTGGAAACCCTTGTAGTAGGGAATCCAACAATATATCAACCAGAGAGGGATCGAATTGAGTGTCTCGGAATCGTGCTCTGAATTGCGCGTTACTTATCTCGATAAACATGTTGACTGATGTGGCATCTGGCTCTAGCATTGCCTACGCATCCACTAAAAAAGGATTTTGGGAAATTCAACCGCTAAGGGTGTTAAATAGCGGATGGAAGTTTGTATGACATTCATATGAATCCACGCGGATGAAGTCGCGGGCATCAGCTAGTATTTTATATGCGAAAGTGAGTTTGTTTGTTTGTTTGTTACGCTCTCACGGCTAAACCGCTTAACCGATTTTGACGAAATTTAGCACAGAAATAGACTAAACCTTGGAGAAGTAGTTACTTTCACCCGGAAAATCACAGAGTTCCTAAGAGATTTCTAAAAAACCTAAATCTACGTGAACGAAATTGCGGACATGAGCCTGTATAATGTACACATTATATTTTTGGGAATTTGAAGCAATTAGGTTCATTCATTCAGATGTTACAAGGCTATGAGAGGTGAACAAACAAACAGCCAATTAGGCTCGGAAACCTCGCTTTGCTCAGTCAAAAGAAAATGACGAGAACCAAGGCACTTGTCTCACCGCCGCGGCCGGCGAGAAAGCGATTAACTATAGGCTATTTTCTCGCTCAAAAAACACAATAGACATACAATCCATGCAGTAAACAAAAAAGATCCATATATTAATAGTTGATCGCTGACTGTTTACACAGCCGGTGAGGACTCGCTCCACTAGTTTGTCGCTGAGTGACAAGAACTATCAAAGATAATAGTCACTCAGCGATACTCGCTCAGCGATGCTCGTTTGGTCAGAACTCATGCCGAGAGGCCAAAAGACCGCAAGACTGCCGCCGCGAGCGAGTGGCGCGAGTAATCGCCCGTCGCACTCGCACACTCGCTTATAGACACAGACCAGCGACAAAACTATCGGAACTACATATTCGCTAACTCGTTTCTAGTTTCTAGCTCTACCCGCTTCTCGTTCATCCTCACCGGTGGGACAAGTGCCTTAGGCAGTTGCCCCACCGGCGTCAGTCGCTTTCTCGCTGGCGGTGAGCAAATTGCCTAAAGAAGCATTAATTTCAACCCCCAATAATTTTCTTCACATTGACTAAATGTGAATCCCCCAAGTTGAAACGTAAACAGTATTTTATTCGAAATCATACAACCGTTCGAACAGGAAATGGTTTCGTTTCGGTTTCCGTAAATAAATAAAATACGAGGGTATCCGTAAAAATGCTATTTATGTTTGTGTGTCTATGAGACGCAATCGAACATTTTTAATTTGCATCGGAAATTCTTTATACTAAATGCACTAGTGCGGTAAAATTAAATTTCAAGCCACGTTATGCAGGTTTCAAGCCTGTGTTTCAAGCCTTTGTAAGGGCACATTTTCGTGTAAAGTAGGGATATTGAAAAAATATAATGTAACTATGTATCTATTTTACTATCAAAAATCACACAGTCGCAGTAGTCACAGATCCGGGAACTGTGAAAGTAATACTCAAATTATAGCAGTAAATGAAAAAAGTAGCAATCACTACAAAGTTTCAGTAAACATTTAACCATACATAAAATACACAATATTACAATTGCTCTTGATAATTTTACTTTATGTGAATGTGCAAAACTCAAAGAATACGTCACAATTTTAATATTGGATTCCACCCCATCTGCTTTATTTAATAGAGCTCTTCAGTTTTCAATTTCCTTCCAATTTCAAAATGAAATCTGTTTATTTTTATTCCATACCCATAGTTTGATTAAGGCGATCCCCAGGGACATTTCACATTCGCATCAGGTTCCTATTTCCCTTTAAGCCGCATAGATTTTGACGCCTCCGCTGTCTATCCTTACGGACTTACGTTCAACCGTCCGTCTGTCATAAGGGACTACTGTGCTACAGCTTCAATAGTTAAAGCTATCTGGTTGAAATTTTCATAGAATACGTATTGATATCTGCAAGATAAATAAATAATAAAAGTAAAAAAAAAAATAATGTTAAGGGATCTAATAAATTATACTCCATAGAAAAACAAATAACAAAATTGGGATTTCTAACTCACGAGGGAACAGAATTGATGATCAGACGCTATCACTAACAACACCTGACCAACAATTCGGCAGTTGAAGCCGCAATGGCTCAACGGTAAAGGCGTAAACCGAAATCCGAAAGGTCATATGTTCGATTCGCACCCGTCGGACTATTGTTGTACCTAAGTACACCCACCACAAATTTTTCAAAGAAGTCAGTAATCCTTTGCAAATAAATAATTATTTATTCAAGATACGGAAAACCACTAACTGGATTTATTTTCTAACCCCTCTAGCATAAGGTGAGAATAGGTAAAAGAAATGCAGAAACGATTGTGCATCGGGTAAAAGAAATATTCTTTGAGAGCGTGTTTTGATTTCCGCAAGCTCAGTTTGTTGTTGTGTTGACTGAACTTTAACAATGTTTCTAATTTTGTTAAAGTTCAGGCTTTAGTTTTCTTCCTTGCGTTTTTCTGGTATAAAACCACAGTTTGCTTTGTATTCTACAACTGTGTTTATTTTGTATCCATTTGTATTACTTACTACCGACCTGACAAAGCTCTCACTTTTAGAAAGCACAATGAAATGTGTATTCGTTTTACATACGCCTACATAAGATAATAGGTATATAAATATCTACCACGATAAAACGTGTAACTTTTCACCTTATATATTAAATGGACTTTCATTTTCCCAAACTCTTATTAAAAAAAACATCAAAAACCGTCTTTCGAATTTATTAAAGAAAGAAAAGATCAAAGGCACCGCGCACCGCGCGGCTCGTGATAAGGTTCCTTAGACTTGATAACGATAAACATTATCATATTACAATGTTTATATTTTTCCTTTTTCCGCCTCGCCCCCCTCTTTACTTTTTATTAGCTTCCGGCTGTTTTGAGAATATATTTATTTAGGCTTCTTCTGATATAAGAAATTCGTTTAGAAATGGACCAACCGACGTGTTTGTCTACATATCTTTTATCAAAAGAATGTTTATCTTGCGAAAAATAATACACTTTGATGTCTAAGTGGGTCTGTACGAGCAAAATTAGGACCGAGACAGATCACTCCGGTGGCGCGGCGCCATGATCATGACGTGAGGCAGCGCTTTGACTTTCTACGGCGCCGTGTCGAGTAATTTCAATGCAAGGTGCACTCTCGAACCTATGAAGAGTCAGATTCTTACTAGATATACACGAGGCGTATTCTTCGACTGCTATTGTTAGGCGCACAAAGAAAACTACCGAATGAATCCGTACCTTTCTATTATGAATCATGATTCATCATCATCAGAAATATGAGGCGTTAAAATCAACCGAAGATCGTTAACTGGATGAATTTGTAATCGTTAGGGGTATTCGGTTATAGACTTGAGCGCCCATGCCCCTAATGGTTTTTGATGCTTTTTTGATCATCTAACTTCTCTTTGGGTATCGTAAGCTATGGCACTGCACCTATTGTACTAAATTCGTCTTTATAGTTCTCCTTATAGCTTCTTGATGAAGAATGTACTTGATGATTGCATCAAGTACATTGAACATAACTCAACACGGCGCCGTTGACCGTTGTGGCGTCGCATCGTGGTTACCGCGCCGAGCCGTGGTGATGTGTCCACGCCCGAATCAATACATTTGCGGCAGATCGGTCGCTAGCCAGCTTTCGTTATTATCAAAGTTTCAAGCGATCAATAAAACCCTAACCGTACTCATTGGCTAGTCACTAATTAATTAAAAAGTAAGTCATGCCCGCGGCCTTACCCGCGTGATATTAGGTTGTAAAAAAATCCTGTGGGAAGTTTTAGATTTACCAGGATAAAACTTAAAACTAATCTAACCATTAGTATGAATATAGGTTTTCGTAGTATGATAACCATTAGTTGAAGTTATCCTGCTCCCATCTTAGAATGCATCGCCACTTACCATCAGGTGAGATTACAGTCAAGAGCTAACTAATTGAAAAAAAAATAGAGAGATACAAGCGTCACAAGCCGAACGCTTAGTTCCGCGCTACGTGCTACGTTCCACGCTACGTGCTACATGCTACGCGCTGCGTTCCGCTCTACATGCTGCGTTCCGCGCTACGTACTTCGTACTACGCGCTACGTTCAAGCGCTACAAATGCTACGTTCCGCGCTACGTGCTACGTTCTGCGGTACGTGACAACAAGTCATGCTTTTCGTGTTTGTAGCCGGCGTTCATCATTTATAAGACGTCATCACGTCAAAAGTGGCAGTGTGCAAGGAATGCTTGTCGAAGGAACGATGAGCATTGGAGCGGGAAAGTCCTGGAGTAGAGTCCGAGAAGAATAAGCAAAATGTGGGTCGCTTGAACAGATGGACAGATATAAAGAGTGTGGCGGGAAAAGGCTGAGGAAGGTTGAGGGTCGGGTGTGGTAGAGCTTGTGAAAGGCTTATGTCCAGCGGTGAATGTTTATTGGCTGAAATTATGATGATGATAATGATGATGAGAACTTAACATTTATCAGAATACAAGCTATCGCTGTGCTGAATTTTGTCAAGATCGGTTCAGCGCTCAGCCATGAAAAGGTAAAAAACAGACAGACACATTCTTGCATTTATAATATTAGTTAGGACTAGCTTTTGCCCGCGGCTTCGCCCGCGTGAATTTCGGTTTTTCACAAATCCTGAGGGATAAGTAGATTTCTGGTTCCCGTTCCCGCTCCCTTTTCCAACCTTTATACTTACTTAAGGCATTTTTTATCTCCATTCAAAATTTCAGAAAAATCTGTTCAGTAGTTTTGACTGGCTCGTTGGCGCGGTTGGCAGTGACCCTGCCTTCGACATACATACGACTAAAACAAACTAAAGAAATAAAAAACATCATACCCCTAATAAAAACAAAATCTCCGATTCAAAATAAAAATTACGAAAACGCACGCAACAAACGCAGGACACATCCGCACGGATTAGCTCCCTCGTTCGAAATGGAGATTGGATTGGAGCATGCACCCTTCACCGCACCCGCCCGCCGCGCGGCGCGGCGCGGGGAGTTCCGTGCAGCGCGAGCGTCGCGCGTAGCGAAAATACCTATCAGGGCGTTTTTTAACATAGGTAAGTACCTACTTACCGATTTCAACACAACTCCTTTTTTGAAAGTCGGTTAAAAAAGTAGCCTATGTTACTCCTTGGTTAATCCTCTACTTGTCTGTGAAAGGCCCGTCAAAATCGGTTCAGCCGTTCCGAAGATTAGCCCGTTCAAACAGACAGACAGACAGACAAAAATTTTAAAAACATGTGATTCGGTTATGGTATCGTTCAAATAACCATATGAGCTTAATATGTGGTAGTTATTTCAAAATTACAGACAGACACTTCAATTTTATTTATTAGTATAGATTATGTGGAGTAAAATAGAATATAGTTTATATACTATTTAATAATCTAATAACTAAGTTGAATAATTACAAGTTTATTAATTATACACTGGAAGTTTAATAAAAACATTAAACTGAATCAATCTACACGAAGCACTTGATATAAAAGTTAATAATACTAAATTAAAATCATGAATTTAGATCGGAACCGTTAAACTTTCATGAATCTAATTTGACGGCGGCAAAGTAATGTAAAATTCACGCGTACTGCTATATTGCGTACATTCTGGTTTCAGCTTGTAATTTAGTTAATAGCTCGCGGTGCGCTAGTGGGTGCGAACATTTTAAACGCACGTACATACATGAGACTAGAGTGTTTGCACAGTTAAGTCTGCCGAGGGCGAAACGACTCGCGAAACGAAATCACAGGGGTAGGGGGGGTGACTTTCTAATGTAGCGGCCACATATACGGCGAATATCGCGTATACGGTCGTTAACCGTAGGTGTAGCCACGATTGACAGGAAACGGTAATGACAATGCCGTATACATTTGGCTTAAAACCGTAGGTGTGGCCACTCAGTTGTACGCGTTTTTAACCGGCGATAATTATCGCGTAGTTTAAGGCATTTTTGGGTCATTAACATTAACCATAATGTAGCCGCAACATAAGTAATAAGTAAACGAACACTTTCAAAATTACCATGCCCAATTCAAAATAACCGAAATTATAAAACTTTGTTTCCGTTCCGTGAGTGATCGATCCGAGGATCCCCCATGACGCTAAATTGGCTTTAGAACGGTGTTTTAGTGGAAGGTTACGTACTGGTTAGAAATTTGTGCGTTCGTCATTTATTTGCAATATTTTTGTCTAAGTCATGTCTCAGGTGTGCACGTGTTGTTTTAAGAACTTTGCATCGGCACCGCGCGTCGACACTCGAGCGAATTGACGAACCATTTCACTAAGTTGTGTGAATCCGCTGTGAAATTGTACATTCGTCTCTTATTTAAATTTATTCATGGCGCAAGTGTGTACTGCATCAGTATATGGTATTACGTACTGTGTAATGGATTCCCACTTCTCATTTTCATACAATCGCTTATCATTTATTATTATGGCGTATTTTAGAAGATTGCTATGATGAAAATTACGTTTTCATCTTAACTAGCCATTAATAATAATGATGTTTTAGACTGAATTTCAGCCACGCCAGCCAATCTCAACGAAGATGGAAACTACCCAACGGCACAGGAGATATTATAGTGCAGAAATGTGTACGCAAACAGAGTTGCACTCTCTATTCATTAACCCTTAAAGTCCGATGGTCCGTTCATGCCACACAAATAGAAATATATCAATCGCAAAATCAACTTTATACGGAATCACCGAGAGAAGCGGTGTTTCTAATACCGCCAACGTTCCAACTGTCACTGAAGATTTATTGACAAGAGAAGCCTGCAGTAACTTTTCTTTTTTCAACCAACCTGGGTTGCAAACCCGGGACCTCATGATCCTGTGCTGAACAACCTAGCCATGAGACCAATAGACAATAATTTAGCTAACATAAAGCGTATAAAATAAGAAATTTTTTACTGTCACAATCTTTGTTGGAATGTCACATCAATTTTTAAGGTAAAAAATATGCTTTTCCCACAAAAAAAAATGTAGTTCATACCTTACATTAATATTCCCCGACTACACCTGTAATTCGATAGAGCTCGACACTGTATCTAATTCTATTCCCCGAATCAGGACATTGTCAAGGAATTCAAGCCAAACGAAAATTCAGCGAAAAGGCGTCCTTTGAGTTACAGCCTCGGTCTTATTTTATTAGAATAACTCACATATAAAATAAGATTGTGCTTTATTCTGGTACCTCGTTGGTCCCGTGGTTGGCATATTTGAACGCAGATCACGAGGTCCCGGGTTCGATTCCCGGGTGGGGCAAATAATTGTTAGGTATTGGGTTTTTCCGTAAGAAAATTCTCAGTGCCAAACCGGAGTTGGAAGCTGGCGGTGTTTCACCCCCGTGTCTCGGAGAGCACGTTAAGAATTCAGTCTCGGTTATTATCACTATCATGTGACAATAGTTGTTAAAGCCCGCCAACCCGCATTGGAGCAGCGGGGTGGGTCTAAGCTCTAAATCGCTCTCTCTTATATGAGAGAGGAGGCTTGTGCCCAGCAGTGGGACGTTCAAAGGTAGTGGTGGTGGTGGTGCTTTATTCTTGAGATTTTATGATAGATTCCTAAGAAACTCGCATATAACGATATTGACACCGATATGGTCTTAGGATTCCGTATGCAAACACTGCTAAACGGGACTAAATCTCAAATATTTATCCGTCCGTCCATCTGTCACAGGGATCTAATTGAAATTTTCACAGAATGCGTGTTAAATGTACGATGGATGTTATTATGGCAAATAAAATTAATAAAAATTTAAAAAATATGTATTTATATATTTAAAATAAATTTAACTCAATATCCCATACTAAAAACCCTTAGATAATTTTTATTTTTTCTTTATTTTCCATTATAATTATATTTTACTATAGGTAAAATGAAGAACACGTAAAATAAATCTTAAGATCCTCTTACGCGAGTTTCCATTTGTCAGGATAGCTTTATAAATTTTAATTTAAAAGCGGCGTCGAATGAACCGCTAAACTGGTAGAGGGCGCTAGTGCGCCAGTAATATATTCCTATTAAAAACGCATTACTTCCCGCAACTTAAAACAAATGGGCCGGACGTTTTGTTGCGTTTTAATTGGAATATTGTGGCCAAGAAACGACCTCGGTAAACGTATTTAGCGCTTGAATAAATGTAAGTACACTCGTAATATCCTTTATGCTTTATTTTTTTGTAATTTTTGAAAGTATTTTTAACCTGCTACTATCTCTTTTGATGGAAGGCGATGGTACGGCTAGTGAAGGAACGTGTGATGCCTTAAAGATGACTAGAGTATATTAACTCTGGCGATGATGGCGGTGGATAAGGCTAAGCGTATGCTGAAACGCAGGCGACGCAGGTCCACGCAGCGCAGAGCAGAGCAGATTTTGTAAAGTATGGAACGTCGAGACGTACGCTGCGGCGCATGCACGTGCGACGCAGACATGTGTCTGTCCTGCTCTGCGTCTCGTTGTAGTGCCGGCATAGAATACTGCGCGACGCGTGCACGTCGAGACGTATTTATTAACAATATTTTATAATTTTTTTGCAATGACAGAGCATTTAATTGAATTAGTTCGTTGTGAACCTTGTTTGTATGATACAAATGACTATTCAAAAAAGACATTGAAAGAGTTATTATGGGTGAGAACTACCTAGGATGCGAATGTCAGCTGAGTTGCAGCATACGGAGGGGGCATATGTCTGCGTCAACTGCCCTGCCCTGCACTGTGCTGTACTGTGCTGTGCTGCGTCACCTGTTTTTCAGCATTCGCCTAGCCTAAGGCATGTTCTGCGGAAAAAAGATGAAAACGCTGCACAAGTGGCAATTTCAGTAGCAACCTGTAGAAAGAAAGATACCAGAGTACTTAGTCTCAGTTTGAAGTGCTCCAAAACTAAAAGTATACTATAAGTATACTATTGATCGAATCAATGACTTCAGAGCAAAATGAACCCAAAAACTCTTAATGTAGGTCCATTTTACTCTGAAGTCATTGTGATTCGATCAATTATAGTATACTTATGCTATAAAGTTTTGGAGCACTCCAAACTAAGCACTCAGATCATCCAAGAAATATCTGGAAGAGGTGTATAGAAGCCGACATGAAAAGAGTGGGCCTTTCGTGGGACAAAGTGAAATCAGTAACCAAAGACAAGATATTTTGTAATAAAGAAGAATATAAAATTACAAGTATAAATTAAAAATTTTAAAAACCCCCGACATTCGCCATTTTGTGGCGGCGGCCATGTTCAATTTGCAATAGTGCTATTCTACTAGTCAAGCCCTTTCATTTGATACCCATATTAAGTGAGTTGTGAAAAAATATGTAATCCGCCATTTTGTAGCGGCGGCCATCTTGGACCGATTTTCATCAAACATAGCTAACAACACTCTCGACTAATTCACCTTTCAAACAAACCGCATTCAAATCGGTCCACCCGTTTGAGCGCCACAGGGGAATTACAGACACACACACACACACACACACACACACACACACACACACACACACACACACACACACACACACACACACGCACACGCACACGCACACGCACACGCACACGCACACGCACACGCACACGCACACGCACACGCACACGCACGCGCACGCGCACGCGCACGCGCACGCGCACGCGCACGCGCACGCGCACGCGCACGCACACGCGCACGCGCACGCGCACGCACACGCACACGCACACGCACACGCACAGACACGTCAAACTTATAACACCCCGTCGTTTTTAGTATTATACTAATATATAATAATTGAAATAGTAAATAAATACTGTATGTTACGTGTGTTTAAATGGAAAATGGCGAAGTGCTATAAAATGTTTGTGGTGAACTATATATTATATCGCAAACCACATATTACCAGCTGTCCTCGAGAAAATAAATGTTGATACTTCTGCATCTGATGCAAAGAGCAACACCTAAGGAAGACATTGCACTCTCGTTTCATGCAATAAGTTCTGCGAAGGAATTCGAAGGAATTTGCATTTTTATACTTTACATTGACTTCAGAGTTTATACAACTTTCCACGATACAAGACATAATACGGACAGCAAAACCTTTCGTGTAATGGATGCCACAAGGATATAGATATAGAACATCCAACAATTAGTTCAAAGGTTCACGGGCCAGAATTAAATATATTAACTACTTTGAATTTATATTAATAAACGTACTGTTTGCATACGCCTCACCTCCTAACTATTTAGGCAAAAAAGAGACTATATAATAGATTTTTTTTTATTTGGATCAAGTGGTCCAGTAATTGGGCGGTAGCTGCCATTGAGTAAAGCAACCTCCCCTTTAGGTGCAGGTTGCTTGTTGGTTAGTGTTAAGTTTATTTTACTTCGCGTTCAGCTGTATATCTACCTCTTTATTTTAGCTGAGATTTGAGAAATAGTTTCCAGGTGAATTTCAGTGTTATTCTACTTTTAAGTATTGGATATTTTCTAACAATTTTATACAGCTTATTGAGATTTAAAGTTAGTGTGGCTAAGGCTGAATTTATAAAAAATCAGCCAAGTGCGAGTCGGACCTCGCTCTTTTAGGGTTCCGTACATAATTGTGAACAATATAATATTTTGGGTCCAAGAAATATTTAATTTCCGAGCTAGACATCGCAACCAACCGTGAAAGAAAAACCCAATAAATGTTAATTTATTTTGGTCACAGCTTATAAACTATTTTATAAATCATTGTTTTCAGTATTTGTTGTTCAAATAGAGCATATGGCACATAATATACCAAAATATCATATTCCTAACTAAGTAGTTTAGTTTTGAGATAGCTCCCGTCACAAAAATGGTCTAAAACTGTTAAATTTGATGGCCCCCCATTTCCTTATTTTTTGAGAAAAAAATTAAACAAAAATACATACAGACAGACAGACAGCAGAGTGACATTAATAGGGCTCCGTTTTTACCCTTTGGGCACCGAACCCTAAAAAATGGATGGTTTACTGAAGTGTGTATCCCATCGTATGACACATAATTTTTCTATCAGTGTTGTTGTCATCGTCGCTTCAACTAATTGAATTCCATTGCTCAACACAAGTCTCTTGTAAAGATCACGATCACAAGGTCACGAACATACGCCGCTAGTGCTTTTGAGATACATGGAGAGAAAATAAAAATGTTTGTCTTTTCGGATACAGTGGTCAGGTAAATTGGCAGAATTAACCCTTGCGTAAATCACCTCCCCTTTGTGAAGGTTACTTGTTGTTGCATGTTTGCCTTTAAGCGAAGAACGAATTATTTTACTTGTATTCCTCGTTGCTTTAAATGCTCGGAGCTACAAGAAAAATAAAGTTTCTAGGAATATTCCAACAATATAAGCCTTGGGAAAGGATGTTACGCGGCACTTTCTATAATGAAATATGTATTGGAAAACGTCTTCCGTTTATTTGCTGATGTTTTGATACAGCTTATTGAGACTTACTGGAGGCAATACCTTTTACTGGAGACAACTTCTACGGTACAAAATGTGTCTTGCTACATACCTATTTCTGAACTTTTTAAACAGCAACAAGAGATAAAATTTGTAAACTAAAACCAGACTAAGCTTACCAGAAAGCGCAGTAGTATGTGTATGTTACCCGTACTTTAACAACAAATCAATAGACACCTCATTTTTCAAAATCGGTCCAGTAGTTTAGGCTCTACGGTGCTACACACAGAATCTCATACAAAAATTGGCTACAAACAGACATAGTACATACATACATAGACTGCTAAAATGAGAACCCTTCCTTTTGGCTTTGCCGTAATCGGGTAAAAAATCGCGTCTTGTGCAAGAGACCTATGTTCAGCCGTTCAGAAGAAGAAGAAGAATGAGGCTTATGAGTTAAAATTCCACTATATTGTTAGTATATATTTTGTATTATTTTAATAATGGTTTGTGATTACTCAGAAATCATTATTCTGTTCAATATTTGTTAGTAAAGTGGCTGTTTTTCTATAGTAAAGTAAATATCAAAACAGCCAATTATAAATATGTTTCCAGGTGTGACATCATCAGTAGCTGAGCGAAATAAATGGTGCAAATAACGATGTTAGGCGAAGGTTAAAAATAAGGTACGTTTGGCTCCAATGTTGGGGTATTACGGGCAAGCTTGTTGCATCGCTATTCTAGTAAAATATGTATAAAAATAATAATTAGTTCGCCCAAAAATAGGTATATATGCGGCAGAAAATTGTTTTTAAAATTTTCTGATTTCCCGTGGGACTAAGATAAACTTCGGGATAAACCCAGAACCTCTCTTATGTACACCAATGAAATCATAATAAAATTATACTGAATACAGATTTAGATTAAGATTCAATGTTTCAAAGTTGAAACACTGTACGCTTTTTGAATTATGTATTGATATAATATTGAGTTAACTATTGTTTTAATTATTTACAACAGTTTCAATCTAAATCTATAGGGATTTTAAACGTGTCATGGTCTGTAAAGAACCCACAACAAATTCAATATCACAATTCACGAGAAAAAATAATTTTATTTATTAAATTAATTTGGGATCCATTGCAAAAACTATTGAAAATAGTTCAGTATAAAATTGCAATCAAAACCATGAATATTTACACATTAGTGTCAACAGTTGCTGCGTGGCGTGATGTATAACTCTCCATGGATTGAAACCTCGCCTTGTTTACCTTTCATGTATTACATTTAATGCCTCCAAGGTATGACAACATGGCGAGTTAAGAAAAACATTTAAGTATATTACGCAATCATTATTTCATACACTTGGCGATAAATGTACAAAATAATATTGGCCCAAAAAACAAGATAAGAACAGTTATAGTTTTTTGGCAAGCAATTATCTGTAACAGCTTGGCGGTGTTAGATACAACTCCTTGCTTCGGTGAGCAAGTAAAGCCGACGGTCCTGTATATGGTCTCTCTCCGGCCATGTCACAGTGGCGTCCCATCAGACTGATAAAGAGTGCAGTTCTGTGTTGTCGCCCTCACTTGCGTACAATAATATATATATCCTGCGTTGGCAAATTATGTTCTCCAGATACAACCCACCGCCTTGGAGAGCACCTAAAATCATCGGTCTATGTTTGGACTCTGTCCAGTTATGTTGCATTGGCGTCCCATTAGACTGATAGAGAGTGCACTTTTATTTTCACACTCACTTGCGCATTATAACATCTCCTGCATTGGTAAATTAAAGAGAAGTAAGTTTATCGTTTGCACCATAAATCTGTCACCGCCGTGACACGGGCAGACAGGTGGCTCATACAATAGGCGTCGACATACCACGCCGCCGTGACACGGGCAGACAGGTGGCTCATACAATAGGCGTCGACATACCACGCCGCCGCGCGTAATGGATTGCGCGGCATATCCAACAGGATTGACTGCGATTTTTTTGGATTAAAATGTGTTGTTTATTGTGATTTGAGGTAAAAAAAATACTGATTGTGAATGTCAATGTCAAGCTCAACTTGAGCCAGTGGTTTGAGATGAGCTCCAGGACAATATAGATATAAGGGCAGCAGTTAATAAATGTAGAGGCATACAGCCTATATTGCCGATGACAGTAGCTGGCAGGCGGCAGCCCACAAATAAGAAAAGCAATTCTACGAAGCTGTAATTTGGAACGCAGATTAAATTCCTGCTGGCTCTGGTGCGACCAGCCGGGAGGAAATTTCACAAAAGGCATTCCGCCGAGCAACAAGTGATAGCCTATTTACGTTTTCTTGCATCGAGGAACGACTAAAAAGTCATTCGAACAACCATAGATACGCTGGCCATCAATATGTAGCTAGTGAATGACTAATGAAACACTGCTATATGTATTACAAGCGGAAACCCGCGACTTCGTTCGCGTGGATATTGGTTTTTAAACATCCCGTGGGAATAATTTTGTCTTTCCTAAGCGCTTTTGAGCTCATACCTTGCTAAAACTGTTAAAAGTTCACTGGCGGATGTTTAGGTAGATCAAAATGTAAACATCCGCCAGTGAAAGTTTCATTAAAATCGATCCAGCCTTTTGAGGGATGAGCCAGTAATCTTTAAAGTATTTCCTTTCTAACAAAAAATGAATGAATGACATCGGACCACGCGTTAATAAATTACAGCTAAGTACACATTTTGACTTTCATCCCCTCTCCCAAGGGAACCGTGCTGAATTTCAGGACAAAAAGTATCCTATATGTTACTCCGTAGTATGAACTTAAATCCTGCCAGCTAACTGTCATCGGCAATAGAGGCTGTACCTATGCCACTGCATAAAACCCAATTAACCTTAATGGTTGTCAACCTACGCTAGGAGACGGCGCTAGAAGAAGAAAAAGAAGAAAAATACTTATCTATCTCTACGAAATTGTCCGCTATATATAGCTCCGTCTATAGGTCTGCTTTTTACTTTTCACGGCTCAACCGGTGGATATATCTTGATATTTGACTCCGGAATAGTTTGTATCTTGGAGTCTATTTTTATTTTTTTTTATTAAATCCCGTGAGAACGGACGGGATTTAAAAAGAATCCATGAAATTTTTTTCCACTTCCATATTATATTTTCAAGAACTAGAGTTCTATTCTTTGATGTTCTACTCACGTCTGGCAATAATGCATTATTGGCATAATACTTTTCTCGGTACGTAGCATATACATTATTACATCATATATACATCATAGGTTTTGAAAGCTTAAATTGAGTTTCGTTCTAACCTCAGTAACATCTATTTGTATTCAGAATAGCGTTCCCACTTGAAATTGTTTCCTCAAAGCAAATTTGCAGGGGAATTGCTCCTTCATTATTAAACCTGCGAGTCGCAGTAATAATTAGCTGTAATTGTGAGAGCACTTACAGTTCCCAGTTGTGGAAGGATAATAGCACGCCACTTGGTAATGGAAATATGAGGTATGATTGTACTTTGAAGCGTAGATCTCTTGCGTTCATGTGAGAAGTATGTAATGTAAGTACATATTATATGTACGTAATGTAGGTTCATATATTAAAATATAGTTTATTTTGCTACTGTAACGTATCTATTAGATAGGTAAGTATATAGGAAAACTATCTTAAGTAATGCATTAGGTCTTTTTTTGGAAACAAAAGTAAATTTTTTTGTTGAGCGTGAGTCCATTAATAAAAATTTATTAAAATTAACTATTTTTGTATGATCGACGCAGTTCCATGCAAAGTAATCATTTCACATTGTATTGGGACAAAAAGTCGGGAAAGTGTAATTTGGTTTTTAATAAAATGTTTTTTCATACAATATGAAAATTAATGTATTCATATTCCAAGTACACTCGTGCACAAATCATGTAGAGAATATTCCACAATCGAATTTCATGTCGATACGAACTAACATGATATTGGAATATGGAACACTTATGACACTCAAAAGTTTTTGCAGACAGATTTACGAACTCCATGCTATTGCAAATACTTTGAACTTTTAAAAACATAAAAGTTCAAAATAATGAACATTGTTGTAACTGTTAATTGTACAGTGTGTTTATAAAAAACACATTGTGCATATAAAAACCTAAGCCCATAAATTGGTCAGGGTTTCACGGACTTAGATTGAATTAGGGATTAGTTGCCAGCCAAGATTTTTATATTAAAGTGACGTAGAATGGTTACTAGAGCTCCAAAATTGAAGCACCGAATGGAGTGCAATTCGCCGCTTCTCAGTCCGTAGTGTGTGGTAGTGAAATGTAAGTGAAACATTAAAATATGTATGTGTGCGGCCGCTGGTAGGCCACGCGCGGGGCAGAGTCGGACAGGTTCGGAACGTTTTTATCGTATGGTAGTGTTGGCAACATTGCGCGGTTGGCACTACCGCGCGAGGTTCGAGCGATTGGTCGGGGTGGTGACGTGAGTGCCCCACCATGAAGGCGGAAAAATATGGTGACGTAACGACAGTGTTTTCGGAGCGGCAGTCTGAAAGTAAAATTAGTCTGAGTAACATAGCTAGCGGTCACGAAGTATATAGTATCGCATTCTATTCTTTTGGGGGGTAGTCGTTTATAGTAGTAGGTACAAAACATATCTATACTTATGATAATATTATTATCATTGGTTGCCAGTCATTCAACTCAATATCGACTTTGATCAGAATCTCTGTTTTCATAAGAATTAGTTATTAAATAAAAATAAATCAAATGTATAAATAACCTAATTGATTCCAAGTGTTAAATCAAGTTTTACGCGATATTTGATTTGTGGAAGTGATTACTTGACTGAATAAACATTTAATTAAGCTAAGCGACTTCACAGTTCGAGAGTTGTTTACGAGCGGGGAACGTCGACGAATAATGGACCGACAGACTGACTGAGCGTGGCGTGGCAGAACATGTACCTACTTCCAATAACTGTGAATGGAAGGACCTAAAGTTTGTATTTTATTTTGAAAACAAGCGGACACCCACGATTTCGTTCCCATCCATATATATTGGTTTTTAAAAATCCCGTAGGAATCATTTTGTTTTTCCTAAGCTCCTTTGAGCTCATATCATGCTAAAAACTGTTTTAAAAGTTCACTGGCGGATGTTTAGGTAGATCAAAATGTAAACAGCCGCCAGTGAAAGGCCCATAAAAATCGGTCCAGCCTTTTAGAGTTAGTCGGCAATCTTTAAAGTATCTACTTTCCAACAAAAAAAGAATGAATGAAATCGGACCACGCGTTATTGAATAACAGCTAAATACACGTTTTGACTTTCATCCCCTCTCCCTAGGGAACTGTGCTGAATTTCCGGGTAAAAAGTATCCTATATGTTACTCCGTAGTATGAACTTAAATCGTACCAAGTTTCGTTTCAATCCATTCAGTAGTTTTTACGTGATGCGCGCCCAAAACCAACAGATAAACAGACAAAAATTTCAAAAATAGCTTTTTTACGTTCTATTACTTATCCCCAACATCCCCCAGTTATTATTTTGTAAAAATCTTTAATACATAGATACGGCAAGTCTACGATTTTATTATATCTATAGGTAGATTTCACATAATATTTAGGGTCGGGGTATACTTGCGTAGAGTGGAAGCGCATCGAAACGAATGGAAAAAATTACGGCATATTGGCTTATCTCTACAAAACAAGTCATAAATTTCATTAAAAAAACCCTTGCGAATGCGTGCGCGCTATTACTAGGCACGAGCGGCCAGTGCTATAACTACGTCAAATACCGAAATAAATTAGAAAATAGGCCCTAAATCTTGCCCATAGCTTCAACAAGTTTGATTGCGTATGTCTGCCGAACTTATACAAACCGGAATTGTAAAGTGTGTGTCTGTGTGTGTTGATGGCCGCTTGTACTAACTCAGCTGTCTTACGGACGAAAACAAGTCTCAGTCAGACGATAATCAGTCATCTGCGCTCACTCTAAAGCTGTAGAGAGAAATATATGAAAAGAAAACTCAAACTTTACGAGCATCTGTTAACAAGGGACCCACTCCCCGGAAAACCTGACTTAAATACGTAATGAAAACGGAAAAATTTAACGCAGAAATGAAAACGTTTATTCTTGCAAGCGTAGGCATCGAGAATTTACCGCGTAGAAGTTACGACTCGGAAGTTCGAAAATATCTTTTTTCTGCCTAAATACAATCATAATATGGCAGACAACGAAAACTCTTTTTCGCAATTTTTATCGACAAAACAGCGTTGCAATCGAACAGAGCTACACATTGCTTGAGCTGCAATATAGCGCAACGTACAACACCTATAGGTTTTCTATCGTATATACTGTGAAGAGTGTTCTCAGGAACTTTACAACCTTGTTTCTTCTTCATCATTCTATCACAGAACTGCGAGAAGACGTGAGCGTTGGCATCCCTACGTGGTTGACGTTCAATCTATAACCCGCGGCACTTACATTGAACGCTGAAGGAAAGTGGAGGGGGTAAGCTATTGTATTACGTGCGTGACAGTTCCCATACGCAGCTATCCCCTCCACGTTTCCTTCAGTGTTCAAATACTCGCACGAAACGTTCTTAACGTTTCTGATTCGACCCGCTAAGGTGTGAAACGCCCTTCCGGCGTTCACACCTTCCAGGCAAATTTCAAACCTTCAAGGCAATAGTGAATAGACATATTCTAGGCAAGCGCGTTCCAACCTTCTCATCGTCATTGTTTTCTACAAGGCATGATTATCGCCAAACGCAAGCCTATCTCGTAGTTAAAAAATGTATCTTTTTGAATCTGTGTAGAATATTACATCATTTTCTTTGTAGAAAAATTGACAGTTGTTTTGTCGTAAAAAAACAATTTGTACTGATAACAACGAAACTTTTACAGTCCGATTTTTTTTTATCCTTGTAAATAATGGACATCCAGTGATTAACATAAGTCTTTCGTAGAGATTTCCCACACTTCACGATCTTGGACCACTTGTATGTATGTAGAAGCTCCCTGCGAATCGTTTGATGTCATCAAGGGTTAGATAGATAGTTTTCTAATGTATTTCAATTACATCACACGATCCAATCAAGGGATTAGATAATTTACAATTAGATGATTGATTAACTTGGTAAACTTGATTAATTATTAATAAACCTACCTAAATTAAGTAAATAGGTTCGGAGTAATCCATTCGAAATACCCTAAATTGATATTATTAATATTTAATATATACCCGACTACGGCAAAGCCAAAAAGAAGGGTAATGATTTTAGCAGTATATGTATGTATGTGTGTATATAGTGTATGTATGTTTGTATCCTATTTTTGTATGAGATTCTGTGGGTACCACCGTAGCGCCTAAACTACTGGGCTGATTTTGATGAATGAGGTGTCTGTTGATTGACATAGGCTACATTTTATTTACGAAAAAATTGGCCAGCGTTGTAGACTATGGCCAAAACCCTCTCACTCTGAGAGGAGACCCGTGCTCTGTAGTGAGCCGGTAATGGGTTGATCATGATGATGAGACATAACAGATGGCTCCACTAACTGTTTGCGCTGCGCTTTCTGCACACTAAATTATAATTGAATTATTAAGCGTAGTTGGGTTTTAGTCTATGAAATTGATACTTGTTATTTATAATACCATCCCATCGATATCAACCTGTATTTATTGAAACAAACAGAATAAACTAATATAGCCAAGATGGCGATGAGTTTCAAAGGTCAAGGTCAATCGAGGTGGTGGAGTAGCAACTTTACTGAAAAGCTTATAATATCAGACCAGACATTAATTATTTAGAATTTTATTACACTTGCCAGAAATCTAACCCATCTTGGGTTAGATTTCTGCCAAGCCCTAGTTTTAACCTTTAAGTACCGACATACTATTTTAGTTACATAAGTACCGACGTGAGGTCTGCCAGACCACCATAGTTTTCCAATCGAAAACTTTTGTGTTTCTTATTATTCTCCTAAAAAAATGTTTCTATGTATTGTTAAATATCTACTTATTGTATAAATTAAACAAAATGTAGAAGTTTTCACATTTATTACTAATTATAAGCATTAATATAGAAATCATAGATTCTTCGTTGGAAAAAATTAACTTTTATCTTAATAACTCATATGTATCAGTAATACTATTATTTTTTCTTAAAAACATTTTTTTCTTAAAGATTAATAGCTAGATAAATAATAAAAAATAAAAAAACCTTAATAATCAACCGTTTTCTCAAAAATCACAAAGTATCAAATTGCAGGAACTATCAAAGTTTACAAACAGTGTTTGCATAGGCTTACTGCATTGTAGGCACACGTGTTTCATACAAGTAAGTCTGTTCAGGTGCTGAATTATGGTCACTCTCCAGCAGTAAAATTTGGGTAGGTAACCTCAGATTCGGACTCTGAGCTCTCATTTAGCCATTCCACTAAAAGTTCTTGGTGGTCTTTATATTGAAGCAGTGTTTGATATCTTTTCTTACCTATAGGAACACATTTATTTTTATTATTATGGCTGACCGTTTCATGCCTGAAGAACCTGGCTAATCCATTGTTATAACTGACTGAAAATAAAAGAGAAAACAATATAATCTGAAAAAAGTCGCATCCAAAAAAAGTTACATAAGTACCGACGAGTGGTCTGACAGACCACTCGTGATCTTATAAAAATCAAAACTTACCGAAATCGTACACGCCAACACTGCCACTCTGCAGGAACGCTGCTGGGCGACTTTCCGAGGGGTAGAGAGAAGCGCAGGAGGATACTTTTTCGCTAACATAGGTAATCAGACTTTTCGACCTCTCGAGGTGTCTGTCAGACCACACGTCGGTACTTAAAGGTTAAGACTACAGCGCTTACCACTGTATCAGGTAGGTCGTCAAAATACATAATTTGGCATCAGTCACTTGTCTGGCATCAAGAATATACATATAAACGTTGGGTCAAACAGCTAGCGATTTAAGTAAATATTTGCCAAAATAGTGAACGTTCCTTTAGAGTTAGACGGTAAAAATTTGTCCCAAGAGCCAAATACTTTCCGTTTTTTTACGACTTTTTATAAAATCAGATTAGAGTCATTAAACTGGTGAGGGACCGCTTTGTGTTACTTTTCTTGCCGAAGGAAAAACTCGGTAAAGTGCTTACTTTGAAAAATGAGAGAGGGTGCTGTAGGGTCTTGAATTTATTCGTTAATTTTGGTGACAGTGTGGTTACGGGTGGCTGTTTTTTCGAATATTTTCAGCTAAAACCAATAGTTATAAAGTTGATTTTGAAGTGGCAATGGGGGGGCCATATAGATCGAAGAACCGACAGACGCAGCTTAGAAAAACCTTTCAACAGGTGAATGGATTATCTCATGCGAGTCGCTGGCAGCCGTCAAGCGTCACAAGATCGTATTCTGAGGCGATCTTTGCAAGAGACCTATGTCCAGGAGTGGACCTCTATTGCTTAAGACGGAAAGTCAGTTAGTATAATATAAATAACTAGGTTTCGCCAGCAGCTTCACTCGCGTGAATTTCGATTTTTCACAAATCCCGAGGGAATCATGGATTTCCGGTTCCCGTTCCCGTTCCTTTTCCAACCTTTAGGCTACTTCCAAGGAAGTTTGCTATAGTAATCTACCTATAGCTGCAGCTGTAAATTGCTATAAAAAATATCGGTGTTTTAAAAATCCGCTAGAACTATGACTATGACGTGTTAATTCAGGGTATAATCTATCTTCGTTTCATATTTCAGCCAAATTTGTTCAGTAATTTTTGCGTGAATGAGTAACAAACATACATCCATACATCCATGTTTTCAAACTTACGCGTTTATAATGTTAGTAATGAAGTTCTCGGTAACGCAATAACTTAACTTTGGCCAACTGATCTCTAATAAACTAGAAGCATTTCCATAAATTCGAAGAATTGGACCTCAGTTGGATAGAAGTTTAAAAAAGTCATCCGTCTTTTGACAAAATAAATGTCGGAAGATGAAGCGTTTGTCGCGAGGGAAATAAAAGGGAAGGGAAGTCTAATTAAGTGTTTTTCACTTCAAGCCTACCGTTTGCTGAAAGTTTTTCATCAGAACATTAATTACTGTCTCGTCGCTCTAGTGGCTAGCTTGTTCGGCTTCATGAGGTCCTAGGTTCGCGTCCCAGATGTTGCCAAAAACAAAAGTTATTATGTTTTTACCCGCCTACGGCAAAGCCACAAGGAAGGGTTGTGATTTTAGCAGTCTATGTATGTATGTATGTATGTATGTATGTATGTATGTATGTATGTATGTATGTATGTATGTATGTTTGTATCCAATTTTTTGTTCCATTGTAGCGCTGACACTGGGCCGATTTAGATGAATGAGGTGTCAATTGATTCGTTGTTATGGGCCGGGTAACATAGGCTACATTTTATAAGCGAAAAAATGGAGAAGTGACGTTCGGGCGGCTAAACTGGAATATTAAGTTAGTTTCAGATAGACATAACAGATGGCGCCACTAGCTGCTTGCCCCACAATTTATTCCATTAGTACGCAGTACGTTTTTCCGCACACTAAATTATTATTGGATACTACTATTATTATGAGTAGTTGCGTTTTAGTTGAAGAACTTTATCTCTTGTTTGTCGAGAAATACTCAGTAGCAGCCAGGAGCTTGCCTGGAGTTGGAAACATGATGGAGTTAAGTAAAACACCCCCAGTTCTCGGAGAGCATGTTAAACCGTCGGTCCTGCCTCTGTTCTCCCTCTGGTCGTAACGCTTCACTGGCGCTCCATTGAGCTATGAGAGTGAAGGAACAGAGAGTGGGCCTGTAGTGTACTTGTTTGCGCACACACCTGTGCACCATAACATCTCCTGTGTAGTTGGACAGTCTGCGTAGTTATAGTCCGCGTTGTTTGCATCCTTTTAGACTGGTCGCAGAGGATGAAATTCGATCGGAAGGATATCAATAATATAATAAGGGAGCGAACTGAAATTCAAAACCACACTCGTCGTATGAGACAATGCTCCAGCCTCCAATGCCTTTCTCCCGTTCATCGTTGACGAAAACGGACATTAAGTAGTTTGGTTTAGTCAGGTAGTAATAATCCTAGCAGTGTGCTTAGTCTAAAGCGGAGCACTCGAAAACGAACTCGAAAACTATTGATCGATTTCAGAGTAAAATAGACCTATAATGTCTTGTATTAACGTTTGAGTTCGCCAATACATTCCAATGCTGAATGTATTGGCGAACTCAAACCTTAATACAAGCCATTTTAGGTCTATTTTACTCTGAAATCGATCAATAGTTTTCGAGTTCGTTTTCGAGTGCTCCGCTTTAGACTAAGCACACTGTACACTCCCTGGTCACGAAATATACATGAAATAAATAGACAAAATCAAAATATAAATAAACGCTTTTATACAACATAAGTATTTCCGTACCGTATTATTGAATATTCTTTGTACAGATAAGTCTCTATAAAAATCTCGATATCCTCTTAATACGTGATTGGCTAATTTCCGGTCAACAGAATGGCGAAGCGTCAATAAGGATGACGAGAATTCGATTAATCTCGCGTCTCTCATAAAAATCTGTTTAGTATTTTTATTCTGTTTTCCTCAGATTTATGATTAACTTTGTTTTAATATGGTGTGTCTATATTTATATTTACTAGCTGATGCTCGCAAATTCGTCCGCGTGGTTTATTAAAAATCGTATTGAATCTTCGAATTTCCGCGATGTAAAGTAAGTACTTGTCTATATTATTCGAGTTTCTATTTCAAATGTCAAATTCTACTTCAAATTTCTTCAAGATTTCTTTTAGCGATTGAGCCGTGAAAATGTAACAGATGGAATTTACTTTCGCATTTACAACATTAAATAAAATGGATTAAAAGGTTTTAATTGAAAATTACGATTCCTTCATCAATTTTATATTCTATCTCTTATACCATGTCCCATTCTTAAAAATATGAAAACTACATTAGTTCGAAATTTGAAATTTCTGTACAATATTGTGTACCTACCATATAATATGTGTTAGAATACCACGTAGAATAACAACACGTAGACTGATTTCACAAGTTTATTCTCCAATTTTTGTGGGACCTAATACCTAATTTCTAACATAATATGTACTGCATTTAAACACCAAATAACAAAAACATCGATCCATAACACAATGAGCTGTGACCAATAGAAACGAACATAATATTTTAGTTGGTCATAATATATACAAAACCCTAATAAAGTGAGACCCGATTCAGACTTGGCTGATTTTTGTTACTTACCAACCATACACTTACTGCAACAATAATATCGTCATCTATCTACAAAATAATAACCACGTTTTGGCCATTCATTTCAACTTGCGGGAAGGAATGCGTTTTGTAATATGAATTGATAGTTTCACCAGCGGCTACCAGCAGTTGATTTAGTACATAATGTAAAATACTTTGAAAACATGACTTTTCACTTTTCGAAATGAATTATTCTATTATGAAAGGTATATGTAAATGTCTCGTTGGTCTAGTGGTTATCATATTCGACTGCGGATCTCGAGGTCCCGGGTCCGATTCCCGGGTCGGGCAAATAATAATTGTTAGGTATTGGGTTTTTCTGCGAAATTCTCAGTGCCAGCCCAGAGTTAATAGTCAACGGTGTTTCATCCCCGCGCCTCGGAGAGCACGTTAAGCAGTTGGTCCCGGTTATTATCACTATCATGTGACAATAGTCGTTTAAGCCTGCCAATCCGCATTGCAGCAGCGTGGCGGGTCTAAGCTTTAATTCCCTCTCTCCTATTAGAGAGGAGACCTATGCCCAGCTGTGGGACGTTGAAGGGTCGTAGGGGCTGTTGCTGGCCAAAAATTCTGAGGTATCTCTTACATAATTACATATTATGGCTTTCTTATTGGATCTAAGTTAACTTAAGTATTATTGATATTTAATAGTTTTTTGATCAAAAAAAAAAATAATGATACGAGCTCATAAGAGGTAGTTATTTCAAAAACGGGGACAAACACACACTACCTACTAACATTTAAATAAAAAAATATTTCAAAAAGGGAGAGCAAATCTTCTACAGTGGTGGGGTTTGGGGGAATACCCCCATGTGGCGATTCATTACCTTGAGTTTTAACCAGTGGTTTTCAGTGAATTTTCATATAGTATAGTGTAAGAGTCCGTGCGCGCGCGGCGGCCGACTTAGCCTGGCTCGGCCGCAACACCGGCTTACCATGTAGAGACGGTCCTCCCGACAGTGCAACGCGGAGCTCGCCCTATATACCCTAGATGCATTGAAACTTCGATAGCGCGATGTAGGTTTTTTGCGTGTAATTCCGAAACTATCGAACTAAATTCAGTTTTGTTGATGGATTTAAGAAGAAATTAGCTTATATTTCGATATGCGTTATATCGTTTTAATGTAAAACTCTTATACACCTTATACTCCAAATACTTTTTCTGGTTTGTAACTCGTCTAATTTCGCCGACGAGCTAGAGATCTGTGACCGGCGGACAGACCGACAGACCGACAGACAGACAGACATACACACAGACAGACAGATAGCAGAGTGACACTAATAGGGCTCCGTTTTTACCCTTTGGGTACGGAACCCTAAAAAGGGAGGGCAAATCCTCTACAGTGGTGATTTTGGTGGTTATAGACACCATTATGATTCTTGGTTTATACTCTATTATTTTCAGTGAATTCTCATAGGCATCTCTGAACGGGCGGCCGACTTCGCCCGGCTCGGCCGCAACACCGGCTTACCATGTAGAGACGGTCCTCCCGATATTGCTACGCGGAAGCCGCCCTATATACCCCAGACGCAGTGAAACTTCGATAGCGCGATGTAGGTTTTACGCTTGTAATTACAAAATTATCGAAGTAAATTGAGTTTTTTTGATAGATTTAAGAAGGAATTAGCTTATATTTCGATATGCGTTATATTGTTTTAATGTAAAACTCTTAAATTTAAAATAATTAAATTATTTCGAAATCTACGCTCACCACTGTGCCAGAGAGATCGTCAAAGTTTACGAATATCTAAAAAATCAGCCAAGTGCGAGTCAGGCCTCGCTCTTTCAGGGTTCCGTACATAATTATGAACAATATAATATTTTGGGTCTAAGAAATATTTAATTTCCGAGCTAGACATCGCAACAAACCGTGAAAGAAAAACCCAAAAAAATGTTCGTTTATTTTGGTCACAGCTTATAAACTATTTAATAAATCGTTGTTTTCAGTATTTGTTGTTTAAATAGAGCATATAGTACATAATATACTCAAATATCATATTCCCAACTAGTTTAGTTTTTGAGATAGCCCCCGTCACAAAAATGGTCTAAAACTGACAACTTTGATGGCCTCCCATTCCCTTATTTTTTGAGATAAAAATTAAAAAAATATATATTTAAACTCTACTTAATGAGCTCTAAACAATGATACCCCACAAGCTAGGGTAAAGAAAATTTTTTTTTCCGGCTCCTTTTTCATGTATGGGAGCCCCCCTGAAAAATAATTTAATTCAATTTCTAATTCAATATTTGATTTTGGGTTAACGTTTTACACTAAATACCAAAATTTCAGGTTAGTAACTCATTTCGTCTGCGAGCTAGAGACCTGTGACCGGCGGACAGACGGACAGACAGACAGACAGACAGACAGCCGAGTGACATTAATAGGGCTCCGTTTTTTACCCTTCGGGTACGGAACCCTAACTAGCTGATGCCAACTTCGTACGCTTGAATTTGGGTTTTATATTTAATCCTGTGGGAATTTTTCTATAGCTCTGAGACACGACCAAGACACGGGGGTGTATCTAACACTTCCCAATCCCGGGCTTCCTACTTATAATATTTATAGTTATTTATTTTTTTGGATAAATAATTAAGTAGGTACATAATTTCCGCTTACGCAAGTGATCAACCACTTAAGGCTAAGAGGCTTAAGCGTTATCGAGTAACTCCAACAATCTTGACCCGATTACGGGAACGAAGCAACCGGGGGATGTTTTCACAGCTGGCGTTCGGTTTAATTAATTTTAATCTCCTTAATTACTTTCCAAAACAGAACAAAGCGTGTTGTTTTGAATATTTTATTGAAAGGTATGTAGATATTTTCACGCGGAAAATAACAATCTTGGCTGCAATTAATTAAATATTAGTCTAACGTTAATCAATCTTTTATCTTCATCTTAACCGATAGACTTGATCGATAGATCACGAGACCGATAGACTGCTAGACATAAATAAAACTGAAGCACAATCAATAAATTTCAAATATTTGTACAGCGATTAAAAATAATATCCTGAAATTAAACTCTAAATTCTTAAAGTGGTTTCAAATTAAGAGGATTAGTAAGTCGACAAGTTGGCTTATCTTTGCTATAATATTACACTGGACGTCTGTTCTGGAATGTACGTTATGAAGGCTAAGCTGGAATTAATTTCAAGGAAACCATTTTATATTATTGCAAAATAAAGTTGATATACCTAATATTTATATTTATTTACTGAAATTATATTTTTGTTCGTATAAATACGTATATAGCCAAACCATAATAACGATATTTGATAATACAAAAAGAGAACCTACGCAATTATGTCCATGTTCTAACAAATCGGTCTTGTCTCAGTTTAAGTAGGATTTAGTTTCTTGTAATTGTTTTTTTTTTGTCTTCGTTAATCCTCTATTAAATTGTGTTACAACACGCAGTTTCCTTATGGTTTTTCTGCTGCCAAATAGACGCGAAATCTGCTACAGAAGTTTTTACGCAGATATTTGAATAAAGTAACTATATCTCGTTCTGTTCATTGCTACGATTTTGCCAGCGGATATGTGCTAGAATAGAAAACTTCAAGTTTCTAAATCTAAAATTAAAATAACGAAACGAAAAGGCAATACCAGAGGAGAAGGTTCATTGTCAATGCTTTTAGACGAAATAAATTTTTCATTTAGACACCTCTTGTTTGAAATGATTACATTCAGAGCACGTGAGCGGTATTCTTTTGGGGATCTACTCATACAATAGGTCGTAAATGAATAGGATTTTTTTTTATAAAAATGATGTTTTCAGTAAATACAATTCTTTTAGGAATCAACCGGTATACATACAATACATAACACATCTACGATGTAGGTACAAATAATAAGACTTGCTGGTCTAGTGGTTAGCACGTTCGATTGCGAATCATGAGGTCCTTGGTCCGATTCCCAGGTCGGGCAAATAATTGTTAGGTATTGGATTTTTCTGTCAAGAAATTCTCAGTGCAAGCACAGACTTGGTAGTTTGTGGTATTACTCAGCTGCCTTTCATATTTCCGCTCTTTATGTCAATATATTTATTTCGCGGCGGAGGTGTGCTAGAGGCTTGAGTACATCGTTATAATCGCGTGGAGTTAAGGTGTATAATGTAGTAAAATCTTGGCCTTAGAACAGACAGTTTTTCCAAATTAATATTAGCTTTCTTCGCGCAATATTCTAAAAAATGATGAAAACACTTTATAGAATCAGCATTTTATTTGGAAGGCCGGAAGTGGGAAACTTTCGTGATATATCAGCCGTCTTCCACTTTGACAGTTTTTGGAACGTAATTAAGAGACAACCTTCGTCTCAGAAACAGCTCGCGAAGCTTTTTCTTGATATAAGTTTATCATTTATAAATAATATTAAACTTTGATAACGTGGATCAAGTTTCTGACACAGTGATATTTTCTCAAAAACAAAGTCACAGTGCGCGTTTTTATGTGAATTAACTCCGTCACTTTTATACTTCTTAGTGGATGTTGTTGTATCTTAATCCCCGGTAAATGAATAACCCACCCTGGGGTATACATTAGACGGTTATGATAAGTTTACAGTTAAGGTTAAATTTTACTATCAAAAAAAAATTCTGGTTAAGGTTGTACAATTGTTCAACCTTAAACAGAATTTTTACATAACGCTTTACATACGCATATGTTTTACATAACGCTTGGGTATAATTGAAGGTATGATTATTGGTTACAATATTTTATGTGTGTAAGTATATAACTTATATGTGTAAGTTATATATAAGTTACACACTTACACATATAAAATATTATAAATATCAGAATTTCGGGTAAAAAGAAACCCAGTCCTTCATTTTCATTTCGAAACTTATCTTTTTGAATCATTATAATTATCTCAAAAACGGTGGCTCTTAGGAAAAAAGTATTCAGACATTTTTTATAGATAATTATCTGATCTACAATTTTGTTTTAAATAATTATATGATAAGACTTACCGTTTTCCTGAAAACTTCCCGTGAAAACTTTGACCCCGAGTAATTTTTTTTACAGGTGTCGGATCGATGAGGACTTTCTACATTTCATTTATAATAGTGTTTCGAACAATCCTATCAATTTTCAGCCAAATGTGAATAAACTGTGCGTGTCCAGGAGTATTTTTTTCCAAGTGTCGGATCGATGAGGACTTTTCAGATTTCATTCATAATAGTGTTTTGAACAATCCTACCAATTTTCAGCCAGGTGTGAATTATTGTAACCTTGGAAATCTAAATTGACTGGGCTATTGTGTCACACAGTGTTCCTTATTCCAAGTCGCCTCGCAAAGTAAACGTACCGGAATGATTTACGTAGCACTTACGTAGCAATTCGTAGCACTCTACAAGCGATATGCGTAGTCACGTAGTCTATTCGTATTGCACACTAGAGTACTACGCTGTGACGCCATGGTTCAAAAGTTGCTATGGTATTTTCAAACGGGCATAAAAAAGTATGACTTTAAAAACAAATGTATACATTTTATCCTTTATGAAAGTAAATGCTAGGTTCTAAGCTTTAACCAATTTTAAAAAAGGAGGAGGTTTTCAAATTGTTATGTACATATTGTGCTGGTATTTTATATATTATAGTTTGTGATAAGGTAGGTGTGTGAAAGATGTATGAAGCGTGGAGTTGCCCGCATTTTGTTTTGCGCAAATGCATCGATTAGTTCCAAAATGTATGGTTATGCCAACTTTGCACATTGTGGCAACGTTGATCGAAATTCTAGTATCAAAACACAATGACTTCAGAGTGAAATGGACCTAAATTGCCTTGTTTTAATTAATTAAAACCAATTTTAATTAATTACTTATAAAATTACTGTTTTAATTCGCCAATACATTCAACCATTCGTTTACAGCCAGCGCGCAGCGCCCCAAGCGGAATTTTTAAAAGTACTGAATTACGACTTTTAAATAAGAAAATTTAGGTCCATTTTGCTCTGATATTATAAAAAATTCAAAATTCAAAATCATTTATTTCATGTAGGCCAACGTGTGGCTATTATGACATGTCAATAATCTACTACCGGTTCAGAATGCTGGTTCTGCTGAGAAGAGCCGGCGAGAAACTCAGCAGTTGCTCTTTTCAAAACAAAATTGTTACAAGTAGCTTAACTATCTTGTGGACAGCTGAAGCAAAGCCGAATAGAATAGACATATATTTTATTCAGTTAAACTTTTACAAATGCTTTCGAATCGACAAATGAATCTACCACTGGTTCGGAATGGTGCTTACAATTTTACACATGTTAAGATGGGCAGACAAAAGTAGCCCCATTTCCGACGGTGGCACCCATTCACGAGCATGACGCATGATCCAGCCTTTGCTTCGCTCAAACATATTCGAGGGAACGTAACAACCCGCACCACACGACACCACCACAGAAATGTTCAAAGAGAGCGTGACATACTTAGGCTATTATATTTTCCTATTCAAGAAATAGTAGCATTATTAAGGTATGCAAGCTTGGCATAACAGATAACTATACTGGTCTAATAGACGCATGAAAAAACTGTATTCATAAACTAACAATGCTGACAATTTTACTTCACAAAGTCGAAACTTTCATACAATCGCTGGTGAAATCCATTTCATAATGCAGAAAACAAATTACGAAAAATACGATTCAAAGAAAAATAATTAAGACCAGTAAGCAAAGAAAGGAAATCATTTCACCGTGATTTTCAAGTGAAATTAATTCCTTTGTCTTGATTTTTTTTTAATAATAGGGAAATATTTATTTTTTACATTTGTAAGCAATAACAATAAAAAATTATCTTTCCATTTCCTCTTTCCCTTCCTGACAAAGAAGCAAAGAGTTTTTTCGTAGGCTATTTTTGAAAAGGTTCATTCGGGATAATATTTCTCATCACTGTAACTAGGTATTCTAGATATACTTGTAATATAATAATGTATATATACTTGTAATATTTATTTCGCTTCCCGCGGCGCCGATGTTATTATTTCTAATTTAAAATATTTCCTGGGTTACTTTACGTTAAATGAAACTTATTATTACTTGGCAGGTAACCGTAGGGCTTTTCATATTTTCCTTTCAAACCACGCAAATACGCTGCTCCACAGCAGACTGCGGCGTACTAAGCTTACGAAGCTTTCACACAAAGAAAATGCTCAGGAAAACTTCAGGAAAATTCCCAGTAAGGTAGATTTTTGTATTAACCTTGATATTGTTGTTCTAAACAATATGTCAAAACTTTGACTTTGACATTTTGGTTAGAATAACAAAATTATGTAAAACTCAATCAAAATCAAAATGTGTCCTTTACATCCTTCAATAATTTTTTTGAATACAGTTACGGAAAACGAAGCCTAAACTGAGGTTCCAAAAGGTTAAGGTTGTAAAAAACTTAAGGTTTTTGCAGGTTGTTTGTAATAAAAAGGCTTGAGTAACTAGAGTTTATATTTTTAAGCCGGTCGCAGATATATATTTTACTTTTAACGAGCTTTTCGTGGGAATGAAATATCGGTGTTTCCTTTGCCAAATACTTATCTACCTGAAGCTGCGTGGTTTTGAAGCTCTCGGATGATAAAATTTGTTCGTTTAACTTAAGTGCTTCAGTACTTTTTGTCCTTCCGGCTTATATTTCTTATTATTCATTTATTTCAAGCGACTAGACACATAAAATACAAACAGATTGAAAAACCATAAATACATAAAAATAACTGTTTCTAATTTATCTATCTATCTATACATATAATAAAATCGTAGAATTGCCATATCTGTACATTGAAGATTTTTGCAAAATAATAACTGGGGGGGGGGGGGTGGGGGGGGGGGGTGTTAGGGATAAGTAATGGAACATAAAAAAGCTATTTTTGAAATTTTTGTCTGTTTGTCTGTATGTTTGTGCGCGCATCACGCAAAAACTACTGAATGGATTGAAGTGAAACTTGGCACGATTTAAGTTCATACTATGGAGTAACATATAAAATACTTTTTATCCCGAAATTCAGCACAATTCCCTTGGGACAGGGGATGAAAGTTAAAATGTTTACTTAGCTGCAATTCATTAACGCATGGTCCGATTTCATTTATTCTTTTTTTGTTAGAAATATGATACTTTAAAAATTACCGGCTTATCTCTGAAAAGGCTAGATCGATTTTGATGGGACTTTCTCTGGCGGATGTTTACATTTTGATCTACCTAAACATCTGCCAGTGAAATTTTAACAGTTTTTATCAAGGTATGAACACAAAGGAGCTTAGGAAAAAGAAAATGAATCCCACGGGATTTTCAAAAACCAATATCCACGCGAACGAAGTCGCGGGTTTCCGCTTGTATTTTAATAAAAATTTCATACTGTTACAGGTGCTGGGATAAAGACCTTACAACGGAAAGCACAGTGTTGGAAGATCTCACTCTCTAAGTTAACCAATAATATACTAATCGCATTGAACCGCTGTATACAATTGGCGCAAGACCGCGGAATCTGGAAATCCCTACAAGAGACATTTGTTCAGCACTGGCCGTCTATTAATGGATAACTTCGATGAAGAAATGAAATGAAATTGTCAACACAAAGCAAAGAGTTACAATATATGTATGTATATACACATTCATATATAGCATCTACTAAAAGTGTTGCATTTTTCCACGTATGTAGTTGTACTGGTATAGCTATAATAAAGTCTTGAGCGATATTCCCCGGCGTAGCGCGCTCATGAGTAATTAAATGAGCTGAAACCGTCGAGTGACGAGGCTTTTACACTCCACGACACGCAAGATAGAATCGTATCGCGATGCCACACGCTCGACGCGATACGACTCCACAGAAAATGAAAAATTTACCTACGCGACAACGTAGGCCACGTGAAGGCTCAACTATTGTTTTATATCAAATAAAAAATTAAATAAAAATAAAAATTCAATTTGTGATTCACCTAGGATAACGGCAACAGAGAGCGGGTAACGCAAGAAACGCGGAGGCATAAAAGCTGCCCTGGCAGCAGATATATAAAGCTGTACCCTTGATACTTTTATAATGTTCTATTACATCAAACTACTCACATAGACCCCACAACTTTCTACAACTTCGTTTGAATACAATTTATGTTTTCGCGTGGTAGTAAGATAGTTTTCCGCGGTAAAAATTAGCCTATCTTCGCCTGAAAATCATTAATCGTCTTTAATTTAACATTTTTTGATAAAAAATATTATGTAAAACAAGATGAGAATGTGCTCTTTACACCCTTCAATAATTTCTTTGAATACAGTTACGGAAGACGAAGCTTGAAGGGAGCTTCGAAAAGGCGTTGAAAATGTTAATTAAGCAAAGAAAAGAATGCAAAGAACTCGCGTTATTTACAACGATACCGGATATGAAACGAAAGGTCGTTATTTCAGGAAGAAATCTATAGAAGGTTAAACGTGATCATCGATTATTTTATCGTTTAAAGTATCGCGAGTTATATCCATTATAGCTATATTATTATATAACACTACGGCTTGACTCACGGGATGTGAGTTTGTGCATTCCAATAATCACATATTTGTTGGGGCTTTTTTGTGACAATAATGCGACTAATTGAACAGTAGTTAGCATGTATGGCTGCGGATCATATGGTTCCGGGTTCGCGTCTCGAGTCAGGTCAATAAAAAGTTATTGAGTTTTTTAACGGGCCTGGAGTTGGGGAGTTGGATGATGATGTACCCCGTGCCTTGCAGAACAAATTAAAATGTAGGCCCTACGGCCCCTGATCTCTATCCGAACGTGTCGACTCCATTCATTTCATTCCATCGGACTATGAGAGTGAGAGAAAAGCAATTGTATCTGTGTTTGGACACACACTTGTGTACTATAATATCTCCTGCATTATTGGCCAGTCTTCGTCGTGATTGGCCATGCTGTGGTTTAGAATTTGGTCAGGAGAATAATAATACAATGATATCAAATTCCACGATTTCAATTTTTAAGGTCATATGTTTATTATAATATTATCAGACGTTAGTGACAACCTTCTGATAAGTGTCGGATAGCCTAAATGTAAGTTTTGTCACTTTCTAGCTTTATGTCAAGTGACAAAGACAAAAGTTGTGAGTAAGTAATAAGTTGTTAAAAATAAAAGGGTTCCATGATAAATTACAATCCAGAGGATATCTATTTGTGAATGCGCCTTTAAATTTTGAACAATAAACAACCGTACATTTGCACCATACGACACGTTAACTGATTTTTAGTTGCCGTGTCGTATGCAGTAAATGTACTATTTTTATGTAAAAACTAGCTGAACCCCGCAACTTCGTTCGCGTAGATATAGGTTTTTATATAGGATCGGATCGGATCCCATAATTCTTTTATGTATCTAAACGTAGCCTAAGTTACTCCTTATAACATTGAAAGTTTCATTAAAATCGATCCAGCCGTTTCGGAGATTAGCTGGAACAAATAGACAGACCGACAAACATAAATTTAAACGCATACCAGTTTAAAATAAGCCGTACGTTAAAAGATCCGGGTCCCAAGTTATTTGAACCCAATACTGAGGGTTGTAATGTCTGTCATTTGGAAACTAAAAAACCTATGACCTTGAAATATTTACGGGACAATATATAAAGTACTACCTTTCTAACAAAAAAAGAATGAGTGAAATCGAACAACGCGTTAATTAATTACAGCTAAATACCCGTTTTAACTTTCTTCCCCTCTCCCAAGGGAACCGTGCTGAATTTCGGGATAAAAAGTATCCTATGTCCTACCTCGGAGTATAAACTCAAATCGTACCAAGTTTCATTTAAATCCATTCAGTAGTTTCGGCGTGATGCGCGGCCAAGATACAGACAGACAGACAGACAGACAGACAGAAAGACAGACAGACAGACAAAAATGAAAAAAATTGCAGTTTTGGCTTCAGTATCGATTATATAGTGCCCTCCAGTAAAAATTTTCAAAATATCTTCAATGTACAGAATTGGATCTGTTACAGTCTTATTATATTATAGATAGATTATGCTAAGTAGTTAACTATGTGCTAAGTAGTTAAAGCTAAAGGATTGCACTTGGTATACTGATGAAACAGTGTTTTTACCTAAACTTGTATTTAGTTTTACAGACAGACTAATATTATTTTGAAACTTAAATGTTTAGAAAAATTACAACAAAAATTAAAATATGACTTTTTCCTTTACTTTTTAGCATACAAATTCAGTGGATGAAAATAATCATCAGTACTTTTCGGGATAAATTTTGATTTCAGTTAATTCTATAGATTAAGTAGAAAAAAAAATCAAAATCAGTCAACCGGTTTAGGAGAAGAAGAATTACGAACACACGCACACTGAAGTTTTATAAATATAATATTATAGTTATTAGGTAATAAGAAATTATAGTAAATTCTGGTAAAAATAAGATACATATAGGTAGGTAGTATTATAGTTTCTAGTTTCAGGTTAATCTCTATATTTAATTAAAATTAATAATTAATTAAAATTAAAAACAAATTAAATTATGAAAATAAAGTAATACTACCTACATAATCTATAGAATAAACTGAAATAAATCTGGATATCTGGATGTCTCTCAGCTATATTCGGCCCGGTAGGCAGCGCTATTGACATCCAGAATCTTAATTTTTATTTTCCGACAGGACGTCTTCCTACGGGGTCAGCTAGTGGTTAAATAAGGCCTAGGCCGCACTGCGAAATTTATTCGTGCGAATTTTTTCGCAAAATTCTGTGACATATGGAAATGTATGAAACTGCACGCACATGCGATTTAAAATTCGCGAAAAAAATATATTAAAATGCGGAATATAAACCGTGCGGATAAAATTCGCGCGAATAAATTTCGCAATGCGGCCCCGCTCTAAACTACGGAATATCTTACGTATTGTGTCATCACTCGAGCTCGCGGTCTGAGGCCCTCGCAAATTACATTTGTCAAGCTCGGGGAAGGTCTGGGCTCACAGTGCGACATTTATTGCGCGTCTTAATTACACGCGCTTTACTTTACCTGCCGTGTTTATTGTGGGCATAGGTACCCAGCTTACGTTGCGGCAATTTGTTATTTCACAAAGTATTATTATAGACCTAGATATAACTATAACTATATATAACCTAACCTAGAGTTCGAGAAGCTTCCGAGATATCTTCACTTTCAAAATTCCTGTGTCTGAAGACCTAAGTCTGACTTATACTGAGAATTGATCGCTAACATAACAAAGCTTAGAGTCACTCGAAAGCTACGCTCTGAGTTTTTCCATGTAACCAAATCAGAAATGACTTTTTTTGTTAGAAAGTAGATACTTTAAAGATTATCGACTAATCTCTAAAAGGCTGGATCGATTTTGATGGAACTTTTACTGGCGGATGTTTACATTTTGATCTACCCAAACATCCGCCAGTGAACTTTTTAACAGTTTTAGCATGATATTATGAGCTAGGAGCTTAGGAAAATCAAAATGATTCCTACGGGATTTTTAAAAACCAATATAGGTATATCCATGCAAACGAAGTCGCGGGTGTCCGCTTGTCTTAAAATAAAAATCATTAAATTAAGGAGATTGGGTGAACGTCGCACGTCGGTTTCGTTGTTTTTTTTTATGCCCGCCCGACTAAGTAGCATGTTGTGTATAGTAACGGCATAAAATATGTAGTACAGTAATGTTGAATGGAAGCAGGCGTTACTTTGCGGAATTCCATGATATACAATGAATATAAAATTATTTTGCTATAATCCGCTAACAGTGACAAATTTGTAGGCACAACACCACACAATCTTGTAGGCACAACACCACACAATCTTGTAGGCACAACACCACACAAATTCACCACAAAACAAACTCGACGATCGTTTCGCTCCGACACCGGAGCATCTTCAGGAGATGTCGACTTCACAACGGACGATTGCAAAGTGAGTTCGTGTCGAATGAGCGGTCTTATATATACTATCCCCGCTTAGTCATCTACCCTCCTTTCTCTTTCTCTCTGGCCACGCCCCCTAAATATGTTGAGCAACGGTGAAGATGACACATTTATTTGCTCATTCAGCAATTCGACACTTCTACCGCTGTGCCCAACTATTTCCAATTGTTCCAACACGCACAGTCTTAAACTTTTACAGCATGTGTGTAAAATTTCAAATGTATGACCCTCGTCTATCCTATGTCCACTATCCAAAAGATGTTTTGCGAAATGAGATCTTTGAGGCTGGTTGTTTCTAAAGGCAGCCATATGTTCTTTATATCGAGTTACAAAATTGCGCCCAGTTTGACCAACATATATAGCACTACATTCGGGGCACTTGAGTTTGTACACACCTGACTTTTGTCCATTATTTAATTTATCTTTACCATTACAAATTCTTCTGAGCGTATTATTTGTTCTAAAAGCAGCGTGTACATCATGTGATCTAAGAGTCCTAGCAATACGCTCAGATATTGGTCCGAAATAGGTCAAACTGGTTTTATATTTATTTATTTTGTCTGATGGCGCTGGATATAGGTTTTTCTTGACCTGCACTAACTGTTGTTTTCTAAGTATATTATTTACAATATTAGGGTTATACCCATTTGAACGCGCCATGTGATAAATAATATTTAATTCTTTTTTATAATTGTCTTTTGTAAGAGGAACGGACACTAATCTGTGTATATAACTATGAAAAGCTGCAAGTTTATGTTGCCAAGGATGGCATGATGATGCGGGTATGGTTGTGTCTGTATATGTAGGCTTGCGGAAGATCTCAAATTGATGTTTATTATTGACACGACTTATAGTTAAGTCGAGAAAGAAAGAGGACTGTTACAGTCGACCTATGCGCACGTGCTTTGTACTTGTTTCGGAACTTTCCAGTTTTTCCTTCGAAAAAGTGCAAAGTTTCGCCCGCGTGCGAACCGCGCGGAGTAGCCCGCCCTAAACATAAGATGCCCGGTCACTCCACGAGTCCGTGAGTGACCGACGGCAGCGCGTCGACTGCTCCGAGCGATCTCCGCCGCGACGTCATGGACCTCACAGCGGGCCCATCGACCAGTAAAGGCCCTTCTCAGGGCCAGCCGCAGCCACCAGCCGCTTCCAAAGGCCCTTATCAGGGCCAACCTCAACCACCGCGTGACCCAAGACGCCCTAGGACCACACCAGCTGGACCAGGACATCAAGAAAGCGCGGGTACCCGCACTTTTCGCGCACCGCCGCGTGAAGTCGACACGGCCGTGTCTGACTCCGCCCCGCGCACCTCCCGCGCCGCTAGCGCTCATGTGCGCTTTTCTACGCATCCCGCGACCGCCCCGCCGCTGGCGCCCGCTGCATGCGCATACGCAGCCGCGCCCGCATCCCGCGCGCCCGCCGCCGCGCCCGCGCCCCGCGCGTCCGCCAACGCGTCTCGCGCGCCCGCCGCCGCGCCCGCGCCCCGCGCCTCCACCGCCGCGTCTCGCGCGCCCGCCGCCGCGCCCGCGCCCCGCGCCTCCACCGCCGCGTCTCGCGCGCCCGCCGCCGCGCCCGCGCCCCGCGCGTCCGCCACCGCGCCCGCGCCCGCCGCCGCGCCCGTGTCCCGCGCACCCGCCGCCGTGCCCGCCGCCGAGCTTGCGCCCCGCGCATACGCCACCGCGCTCGGCTCGCGCGTTAGCACAGCCGCGACCGCCGCGACGCCTGTGCCCCGCGCGCCCGATGCTGCGCCCGCGTACCGCATACCTGCCATAGCACCCGCAGTCGCGTACACGGAAGCCACCTCAAACGAAGCCCGCTCCATGCCTCTTTTAGAGGACATAGACCTCGAGGAAATAATTCCGGAGGCAATACAATTGTCTCCGAAATTTTACCGCACAATCGCGCCGTATGTCCAGGCGGCGCTGAGCACTGACGACGTGCCCGAAAACCCGGAGGCACCGGGTAACGAGCACGAAGAGGCGCTAGCGGCCCAAATCATTGCAGGGACGGTCGCACTCCTGCCACCTCAGGCCAGCCGGCGACCAAGGCATGACTCAGACTCCGACGAGTCAACGTCGGAGGTAAAACGCCAACGATTGGCAATTGCCTCCACGAATCAAGAACTCCAAAACCAAGATACCCAGGTCGAGTTCTCCTCCATGATCTCTCTGGTCTCATTAGAAGAAGACCAAGAGGTCATGGAGGACTCACCACCCGCAACATATGCGAGCGTGGCCCAGCCGGTCGCACCACCTCAGCCCGAGCCTACCCAAGACTCCCAGCCACCGCCCTCGGGGACGAAAGCAAAGAACGCTACCCCCAAATACCCGCCTTTGATCGTGGAGTCCTTGCCGAACTGGGCTCATCACTTCAAAGCTATAAAAGGAAAGCTCGGGAGAACACCGAACGCTCGCCCTTTCGGCAAGGGCATCAAGTTCACCCCACAGGAGGACCAGGAGTACCGAATAATCCAACGGTACCTGACGGAACTGGAGAAGGAGGAACGGATCTCCTGGTTCTCCTACAGCCTGCCGCAGGAGCGGAGTCTCAAGGTGGCCATCCGCGGAGTACCAGTGGACACCGACCCCGAGGAAATTGCCGAGGACCTCCGCGCGCAAGGGTTTGAGCCTGAGCTGGTCCGCCCAATCAAGGCGCGCAAAGGAAGACCAGGCTGCATCTTCTTTGCCCTAATAAAAAGGACTCCAAACCCCGACAAACCTATCTACAAAGTGACGGAAATTCTTGGCATGCCGGGGGTAAAAATAGAGGGATGGCGCGGGAAGAAAGGCCCAGCGCAGTGTCACCGGTGCCAGAAATTCCGCCACAGCAGTCACAACTGTCACAGAAGGCAGGCGTGCGTGCGCTGTGGAGGGGAGCACAGCGCACGTGAATGCCCCCGTCCCGTGGAAGAACCCGCCAACTGTGCAAATTGCGGTGGCCCCCACCCAGCGAACAACACGGCGTGCCCTGTGTTCCGCGGCGAAGCACGTAACAAACGCGCGGGCACAGTGGCAGCCACTTCCAGCGGTGAGGAACCAAAAAGCCGCAAACAAACGCGCGCTGCGGAGGCCGCACCTACCCAGACAGGAGGGTCTGTCATTCGGACCCCAGCTAACGACCCGCCCGCAAGAAATGGGCCAAAAAGGAAACGCAAACCTCGGCCCAAGAAAAAGCGCCCAGCCACAGAAGCCGCTCCCCTCCCCGTCTCGGAAGAACGTGAACAAGCCGGCCAAACCCACCACCAGGCCCCGGACGAACGGACGACAAACGTCCTGGAGATAGCCGTCCGAGTCCTGACCGATGTTCTGCAAGCAATGCGTGCGGGAGATGACCCTGCATCTGCGGTCCTCAGAGGGATTGGCGAACTCCTCAATCTTCGCTAGTCCCCTGAGGATCCTCTATTGGCATGCCTGTGGACTCAAAAAGAAGGTCCTCACACTGAGGTTGGTGCTCAGGGAACCTATGAACCTATGCGCCCTATCACAGGCGCCCACCAGACGGACGAGGATTCCCACGGGATCTCGTCATGCCCAAGTGAAGACAACCAAATGCCCAAAAGACACCACTTCGTCGCAACGGTCGCTCCCTCCTTCCAACCGCAGGTCGCTTTGCTGGGCTTCCCCACAGGGTTCCACCCGGCAGGGCTCTTGACCGCGAGCAGGGAGCGCCCGCTGAATCAATCTAAATAGGTCCAAATCGACCGACCCAATGACCCTGGTGCATTAACACCAGGCGGTAGAAACCGCATGAAGGGGGCACAGCCCCGAACATGCCTACCCACACCCTTGCGGGCGTGAGTGATTGAACGAGTCGACACGAACTCACTTTGCAATCGTCCGTTGTGAAGTCGACATCTCCTGAAGATGCTCCGGTGTCGGAGCGAAACGATCGTCGAGTTTGTTTTGTGGTGAATTTGTGTGGTGTTGTGCCTACAAGATTGTGTGGTGTTGTGCCTACAAGATTGTGTGGTGTTGTGCCTACAAATTTGTCACTGTTAGCGGATTATAGCAAAATAATTTTATATTCATTGTATGTAGTACAGTAATATCATATATTATTGTGCGTGAGCAAACAAAAAATACATGTTTTCTCTCTAGTGGCGTTTGGAGTCGGTTTTTCGAAAGTAATTTTTTGAATGACGAGGTACATGTGATTGGGGACACAAGACAAACAAACCGATGTAACTCATATCGAAATACAAGCTGATTTCTAATCAAATTCATCAAAAAAAACTCAATTTAGTTCGATAATCTCTGAATTACAAGCGTAAAACCTACATCGCGCTATAGAAGTTTCATTGCGTCTGGGGTATATAGGGCGGGTTCCGCGTAGCACTATCGGGAGGACCGTCTCTACATGGTAAGCCGGTGTTGCGACCGAGCCGGGCGAAGTCGGCTGCCCGTTCAGAGATGCCTATGAGAATTCAATGATAATAACAGAACATAAACCAAGAGTCTAATGGTGTCTATAACCACCAAAACCCACCACTGTAGAGGATTTGTCCTCCCTTTTTTATACGACTGCCTGAAAAAAGGAGTATAATATTGTTTTATCTACACCCATGCTTTAAATCCTCTATTAAAGATTCTGAAACAGTTAGCTTATTGCCAACATTAAAACACCCAATGTCCTAATAACCATTACATCATCCAAACGGATGATGTTATTTTGTACTGAATTTCATAACAACACTCCTTTGTTTTTTTTTTCAATCCCTTCATGCGCAAAGAGTTTCAATATACAGCCACATTCATTGCTTGATGCGCGGTATCTGTATGAATTTCAAAAAAAGAACATTTTCGTTTACACGCGTTCTGACTACGTCGCGCGCCGTAAAAAAAATTAAGTTATTCGAATCCCCGCCATTTTTCTTCGATATTTTTATTGTTACAAAAAATAAGCGATTCAAGTTTTAATAGCACACCGCCAGATATTTTAAACGCTGCAAAAGACTTTTACAATAAATTACTACCGGCAAAATCAAGAACGCGTTATGAAAAAACGTATCAAGATTTTATGAATTGGAAACTATCAAAGGGTTCATCATCATTTTCTGAAGAAGTACTTTTAGTTTATTTTCAAGCTTTATCAGAGAAATTTAAATCTTCATCCCTATGGATCTTCTACTCAATGCTCAAAAGTACACTGAGTATTAATCACAACGTGGATATCTCAAAATATTCAAAATTAATTACCTTGTTGAAACGTAAAGGAGAAGGCTATACAGGGAAGAAATCGAAAACGTTTTCACCTGATGAAATAAATAGGTTTTTAAGCCAAGCGCCTGATCAACTATATCTAGCGATAAAGGTACGTTAGTTACTTACTTCATTATAATGTTATTTTTCTTGTGATATGATGAATAAATTACAATATTATTCTTTCAGACTGCGCTAATATTCGGAACCATGGGCGCATGCCGTCGTCAAGAATTATACGCTTTGTTATATACCGACTTACAGATAAATGAAACTGTAATTGTGGTCAATGTCAATAATACAAAAACCAAAACAAACCGCATTCCATAGAAAATAAAAATAGTGAAGTGGTAAATATAAATATTCCGCCGAGTACATCGGGATCGGGACCTTCCAACATTAAAGAACATAATATTCAAGTGAATTTTAATAATTGCACTATACAAAATGTAAATTACTACTAAAATAAATAATTCATTCATTAATTCTTAGTTTATTTGTATATTAGTAATGGATGATATTAGGTTACTACTAGGACTGGCTGTTTTAATGTTAGCAGTAAGCTAACTGTTTCAGAATCTTATAGAGGATTCATATTATGGGTGTAGATAAAGTCTTGTATGCAACTGTTGATAATTAGGTATTAAAACACTCATGTGATACTATTATCACACTCAGCTTCGCTTCGTGTGATAAACCCACATTCGTGTTTTAATACCCCTTATTACACAACAGTTGCATAAATAACTATTAAGAGCGTTGATGCGTTCTGCGCCGTTTTAGCTCATTTTTCAGCTATTTTGACCCTTCATATGTTGTTCATCTATGCATTTACTTAAAAACCTATTTATACTACATTGTAGAAAATTTTGTATTCTAGGGAATTGGAAGACAACATTTTGCAATTTATTGATAGTTTTTGTCTTATTGCCAAAATACCAAAAGCCTATTTTTGAATTTTGGGAATCGTGGAATCTTTGACGTTCACTACGTCAAAAGTTACTTGTTCAATTCACACACAATGATATATTTATGAAAGGAAATGCCCTGAACTAAAGACATGGAAGAAAACATTTTTTAATTTGGTGTTTTTTACATCATAAAAATCCAAGCAAAGGAATTTTAATTTCAGTAAATTATAGACATATAAAACCGTCATTTTAGTAGATTAATTTTCGCCATTTATAAGTAAAATTAATTACATATAAAAGTAAAACATATTAGCAATAATATAAGTAAAAAAAAATCTAAAATTATGTACTATTTGTTACCAAAAAATAACTTTGAAACATATACCAAAACGCAGAAAGAGGCAGTAGGAAATTGAACTAGCAAACTAGTATGAGCCGAGGCCTCTCCGCGAACGGACGTAACGCTTTTTGTCTCGGCAATTCTTATTGGATTACATGGAATAAAAGTAAAATTGTAGTGCGACTGTCACTATTCAATACTAGATATTTTTAATGCTCGCTATTTTTTCTTACAGATAGATTAAATTTTTTACGTATTTTTAATAATTGTAATATATTATATTATAGTTATAGTTGAGGATTATAGTTGTAAATCAGTAATCCATACTATATAATATTATAAATGCGACAGTGTATCTGTCTGTCTGCCGATTTTTATGCAATTAGGTACAGAGTTAGCTTACATCCTGGGGACGGATATAGGATACTTTTTATCTCGGAAAATTAAAGAGTTCTCACGAAATTCTTAAAGGTCCGTCCGTTTAACCGATTTATACAAAATTTGGTAGGTACAGAGGTAGCTTGCGTCTCGAGAATTGACATAGTTCCCACAGGATTTTTAAAAACCTAAATCCACGCTGACGAATTCGCGGCCAACATATACTTAGTACATAATATTATGTGGAAAATGAACTAGAAAATAGCCTTCTAAAATCGCCTTCGTCTTCGATCAAAAAATTTATCGAAGGCTATCGTATACAAAAACTATCATCCGGTAACTATTAAAATTTAAAATCGGGAAATTACATCAAAATCAACATGGCGGGCTGATATAGGCAAACTTTCTTGAAAGTAGGTATAAATGTTGGAAAAGGGAGCGAGAACGGGAACAGGAAATCTATGATTCCCTCGGGATTTGTGAAAAACCCAAATTCACGCGGGCGAAGGCGAAGGCGAAGCCGCGGGCTTTTGCCCGCGTGCACATCATAGGTGTGTATATACCTATGTTGGGCACAATACCTAGGTTGTTGGGCACAATTTATCGCAATAGCACAAAGTTATTTTTTTGCATTGTTTTATAAAATGGCTGATAACTCTATTATTACCCGTGCAATAACTTTCTATTGTTATTGTGGTAAATGGATTACACTAGCACAACACCTGCAAGAGATTAGATACTAACTATCATTTGCACGTCGTCATCGTTTGAGCAACTTTATTTGATAATTTTATTTATATTTTCGAACAAGATTTTTCTTTTTATTGCATCAAGGGTCGACCTTGATGGCTATTGTCAGTGTGATAAAAACTGCTTTAGCGTTGCAGGTGCTTATCTATTTTATTGCTCTCTGTTTTTGTTTTTACGTTAGGTTGGGTGTGAAAACAAAAAAAAAATACTTTTATTAATTTTTTTTTACTTTTGATTTTGAATGAATCTGCATTTTTCTTCACTATCTTACCCTTACACGAGTAGGTATATACTAAAATCAATATCAGAAGCTGTACTATATTCTCCAATTATAATTTTTATGTACTGGTCTACTCTATAAGGTCTTTTTCAAGCATTATACATTAATTATGCCTACTTTATAAAATTAAAAATCTACGAACTAAAAACTTAGGTATAGGTGCATAACAATATTGAAAAAAATAATAGCCCGTTTGAAAATGGTAAAAAGATCAAAACGGTTTGTTACACTACACTGCACTCGGAGCAGCCCGTTCATTCACGTAAACAAAGAATCCCAGGTAAATGCCTAAACTTGCGAAGCGGGTCCGTGCGTCAACGCTCTTAAGCGTTCAAGTATGTATGTGAGTTTAAATATTTCCCCATAACTTCTATACGCATGAACCGATTTTGATGGATGAGGTATCGTTAGAATTTTTAGCTTATTCTGGGTGATATAGGCTAGTAAAATTTACAAAAAAAATTGATAGGGTGACCATGATCCCGCATTAAAAACTAAAGTTGAAAAAAATAATAATTCGGAAATCTTATTAAGTTCATAATGTGATTCCGGGCAGTTTTTAGGGTTCCGTACCCGAAGGGTAAAAAACGGAGCCCTATTAATGTCACTCGGCTGTCTGTCTGTCTGTCTGTCTGTCTGTCTGTCCGTCTGTCCGCCGGTCACAGGTCTCTAGCTCGCAGACGAAATGAGTTACAAACCTGAAATTTTGGTATTTAGTGTAAAACGTTAAACCAAAATCAAATATTGAATTAGAAATTGAATTAAATTATTTTTCAGGGGGGCTCCCATACATGAAAAAGGAGCCGGAAAAAAAAATTTCTTTACCCTAGCTTGTGGGGTATCATTGTTTAGAGCTCATTAAGTAGAGTACAAATATATATTTTTTAATTTTTATCTCAAAAAATAAGGGAATGGGAGGCCATCAAAGTTGTCAGTTTTAGACCATTTTTGTGACGGGGGCTATCTCAAAAACTAAACTAGTTGGGAATATGATATTTCAGTATATTATGTACTATATGCTCTATTTAAACAACAAATACTGAAAACAACGATTTATTAAATAGTTTATAAGCTGTGACCAAAATAAACGAACATTTTTTTGGGTTTTTCTTTCACGGTTTGTTGCGATGTCTAGCTCGGAAATTAAATATTTCTTAGACCCAAAATATTATATTGTTCATAATTATGTACGGAACCCTGAAAAAGCGAGGCCCGACTCGCACTTGGCTGATTTTTTTTTTTAATTTCGTTACTTCTGACTTGTTAATTTATGTATCTGTTTGTCTCTGATTTTGGAATAACTGCCTCTTATTTAGTTCGTATCATATTTTTTTTATTTTTGATCAAAAAATTACTTATTATCAATACTACTTAAGTTATCTTAGATCCAATAATAAGACTGCAATTATTAATAAGGTATGTAATTAACATAGTAAGAAATACATTGAAAAGCGTAAAACAAACTTTATTTAAAAAATAATAAATTTTATATGTAGTTTTTTTTGAAATTGGGTGAACGTCGCACGTCGTTTCTTTTTATGCCCGCCCGACTTAAACATATTAGGGTACTTGTGCAAACAAAAATTACATATTTACTTTCTAGTGGTGTTTGAAGTCGGTTTTTAAAAAAAAAATCAGTACTTACTAAAAATGTAAGTGACGATTGTGAGGACACAAGACTAAAAAATTTCGATTAGCTAGTGAAGCTCATAGTGGTTAAAAACTCACGTTTACGTGTCCTTAAAAGCTTGCCTAATTAAATAGTACTTGAGTTTAAATTTTAAGGGTACCTAACCTACCTATATAGGCTTTGTAGCTTAGTGTAGTTTATTCATATTTCCTTGCCAACTGTGACTTTGATATTCCGTAAAAAGTTTCAACATTAAAGCTGTCATGCGGCTGAGTTGCTGAGTGCCAAGTTGACCATCCGGGGTCGCGACTGCATGAATTTATGATGATATCGCTGCGGGCTGTCGCTACCTAGTCACAACTGCAGTGTCTCTCAGATTGGAGTGTTGAACTTGTGGTACGGCACAAGCTGAATTTTCGTAAGCAGGTTCGTTTCAACGAGACGATAAACTTTTTTATCTTTGAAAATTCTCGATGGAGGTAGCTAATCGAGTGGGGAGGTGTTAAAAATTTCGATTCGCTCGGGTTGTTCAATCATTTTTATAACCTCATTATTTAGAAAATATTCAGGTGAAGGACGCTGTAGAATATTATTAATAACCAGCTATGTGTGTGTGTGTGTGTGTGCGTGCGCGCGTGCGTGCGGGCGGGCGTGCGTGCGTGCGTGCGTGCGTGCGTGCGTGCGTGCGAGCGCCCCAAGCAGAAAGGTTGTAAAATACATATTCGAACTATGGAATTACGACTTTAAAATAAGAGTGTTTGGGTTCAGTTTCTCAAAACGAGTGAGCAAACGAGTCGCAAAACTATTTATATGTGTAAAATCTTAGACTAACCGTACTGAAATGTGGCATTAAACATTATTAACGGCCTATTCCACCACCTCCTGATAAGTGTCGGATAGCCCAAACGTAAGTTTTGTCTCTTTCTTAATTTATGTGAAGTGACAAAACAAAAGTTGTAAATAGCTATCCAATACTTCTCAGAAAGTGGTGAAACAGGCATGCAGGCTTATAAAATTAACCTCGTGCAGGATGCGTTTTATGCTTCTGAGATACAGTATAATATGATGTGTGTTATTTGGAAAACTACTGCAACTTCAAGTCACTGAAAACATGCTTTATCTTCGATTATGTACGGGTACTTGCTGTAGTGAACTCCAGAAGTAAAGTAGCAATTCAAACACAATAATGCAACTCAGTGGACCTCGCAGTTAATATGTTCTCATACACACATCTAATTATGCTAAATGAACCGGGGCATATAAATAGAAGGACTTTTACAGTACGCGAGATGTGTTCAAAAATAACAAAGGCGCCGTCCACATAGTCTGTGTGTTATCATATAGGGTAGTAGGTTTTAGAAGAAATCGATGTATCATTCATCTGCAATAAATTAAAATAGAGTAAAACTACCTGTTCAAAATAGAACAATCAATTAGTGAAACAATGAATTAGATTTATGTAATTACTTCAGTTTAATCGATTTCTTACTTCAATTCTTCTTCGTATTTTTTTTATGTTCATCAATATTTTTTGTAGTTACTTTTAACAACGTAAATATTAAAATCTCGGGAGACTGGTTTTGTAAAGGGTTTTAATTAAGTGGGCAAGCGTGCACTACAAGAAATTGAAGCTGTCATTTTTTATACCTTACGATCAAGAACACCACTTTTCCTCCTTTTTTTAATTTAAGTCAGTAAAAAATGTTACATATCCCTTCTTTAAACTATTTATAAAAATAATAAAATATCTAATACTCTAAAATATTTAATTCTTATAATATATCTATAATACTACTAACTGATGTCCGCGACTTTATAAGCGTGGATTTATGTTTTTGAATATCCCTTAAAAACTCTATGAGTTTTTGGAATAAAAGTAACCTATGACTTTTTCAAGGTCTAGTCTATATCTGTACCACATTTCATCAAAATCGGTTCAGCGGTTTAGGCGTAAACGCGTAACATGCAGACTGATAACTACTTTTGCAATTATAATTTATTGGTATGGATGAGTTTAGCTGTTAATTTAACAGTCCGGGAGCCGGTGACACCGGAAGGCCCGGTATGGTGATTTATTTATTTTTGTTTGCAGCATGTACATTGTACGTACAGGGTATAAGGGGACCATTATTAAAAACTTAACGCTATTATTAAGCAACCTAAACACAATTCAATACCAGTAACCATTTTGTCTTATATTTCATATTTGTAGTATTAGTGGTTTAGTAATTACTTAGTACTTTCAAAACTGGTAATGTATAAAACGTTGAGGAATATCCTCAATGTTCATTGATCTCTAGCGATTGCATTACATTGCGAACTTAAAAATACAGAAAATATTTTAATTTTTTCCCACGTTTTTTTGTGGTATCTTGTCATTAATCGGCACTACTATTAACGGTTTCCGTTTTCAATAGCGGTCCCCTTACACCTGATTTAGGGTCAGTTTCACCACCTCCTGATAAGTATCGGATAGCTAGTTACAACTTTTGTCTTTGTCATTTGACATAAAGTAAGACAGTGACAAGCTTGAGCAGGCCCGGGCCCACAAAGGGCTGTAGCGCCGATGATGATGATGATGATGAAGACAGTGACAAAACTTAAGTTTGAGCTATCAAACACAGAATAAGAATAAGAATAAGAATAAGAATAAATTTATTGCTTTCACTGTGTAGGTACATTAGGTTGTAAATTTTAATAATAAGTATCAACAGTTTGCCACTTCTGGCGTGCAATATTTTTGAACTGCAAGTTCTTATAATCTAACGTAATTATTATTATATTTCTTATTACTTTTAATATATCTAATATTTTTTATTATTACACACACATTTTTTATTGATATACACTTAGCCCTTATTATAGACAATGAGAATTGTACAAAAAAATCTTATTAAACACTAATATTACCTATATATTATACTATGTATACGGTACTAATTAAAATTTTTACAATAAAATTCGTTGATATTATAAAATGCTTGGTTTATTAGCCATAATCGTAATTTATTTTTGAACATTATGTTTCCTTCAATTTTTTTGATGTTTAATGGCAAATGATTGAATATTTTGATTCCAGAAGCGAATGCACTTTTTATAAAAACATAGCTTTTATTTTGCGGCACACATATATTATATTTATATTTTGTACGTAAATTATCCCTGATAGTGCAATTTCTGTTAAAGTACTCTGAATTTTTTTTAATAAATAAGCAGATTTCTAAAATATAAATGCAAGTTACAGTGAGATACTTTTTATCTATAAATACATTTCTCACTGATTGATCATATTGTATGTTGTATATAATTCTCAAGCATTTTTTCTGTAATATAAAGGTTGATTGTACATTTACCGAGTTTCCCCAGAATATCACACCATATGTTAAGAGAGGGTATACATAACCATAGTAGGCATTTCTAGTAATTTGTTCGGATGTGAAACAAAGGTGGAAAGAAGGTGGTGAAACAAGCCATTAATATAGTACATGCATGATGAATATTTTAGGCAGTTTTTATGATCTACCATGGTACACCACTCTTGTTAGATTTTACCTCTTACGGGAAAAAAATATGTCGTATATTATAAATGTCTCCTTGAATGTGAATTAGGGTAAGTAGGTAGTTAAGCCAGTTAAGCCCGTTGTTGCGGTTTTCATAAAGATAAACAGAAACGATAAACAGAAAATAGTGTATTGTGCTTTATTTGTATTTGTTTTATGCATATAAACTTGTCCTAGTTGGTAGACCTGCTACTAGGTAGTACACTCAAGTGAATCACTGGTAGCTGCTGGATACTAGCGTCACAAGATCGTGCTCTGTGGCCATCAATTTACCAAACTTACTAAGGTAAATAGATCTCTGTGGCGATCCTTGTAAGAAATCCAACGATACGACGACGATTTTGCTTCACACTTCGTACATTACGTGACAGAAATAAAATGTTCACGGCCTCCCTGGCGCAGTGGTTGGCTCGATTCCCGGCAGTGGAAATTTGGGATTTTATAATTTCTAAATTGTCTCTGGTCTGAGGCAGCTGTGGCTAGTTACCACCCTATCGGCAAAGCCGTACCACCAAGCGATTTAGCGTTCTGGTACGATGTCACGCCGGTACGATCAGGGGTATGGGTTTAAGAAAAAATGTCATATCTCTTCCACCTTAGACTGCATCGTTACTTACCATCAGGTGAGATCGCAGTCAAGGGTTAACTTGTAGATGAATTAAAAAAAACAGTAATAACACGTCGCTTCATTTCGACTCCTGAAAACTGAATATGAAACTCAAAAAACTATATACCTACAAGCGATATGCCCGAAGTTCGTATAGATTCAGAAATTCTTCTCATGGGAAACATATTGCGCTCGAACGTGTATCGGAAAATTGAGTTCCGTGCATACATAGTCCCTTGAGACTAAACAAAAACAATTCACATCTGCATACACGCTGAATGAGTTTCGAGAAGAGCCTCGTTTTTTCACGGTAACGCGATTGACAGGCGCCAATAAAAGAAACGTGACCACTAAACGCAGGCAGACTGACGTATTCGGCATCAGAGAGTTGTCATATACAGGCTCTTAACCTATGAACTCAGAATCAGAAATATCGTATACTAGCATCTGCTCGCGGCTTCGCCTGCGTGAATTTCAGTTTTAAACAAATCCCGAGGGAATCGTGGATTTCCGGTTCCCGTTCCCGCTGCCTTTTCCAACCTTTATACCTACTATCGAGGAATTTCGCTAAAGAAATCTACATATAGATGTAGCTATTAGTATTCGAGTTTTTCAAAATCCCGTGGGAACTGTGCATTTTTTCAGGATAAAAAGGAGCCTATGTGTTGCCTATGCATGCAACACAGCAAACTATTGCAATAATGTGTTATGTGAGTGTGATTTACCTAAGAACAGTCAGCGCCCTCTATGGCGTTTCTGGAAGTTTATATCTATTTTAGTCCTACAGGAATACCGGGATAAAAAGTAGCCTATGTGTTAAGTCAGGGCATAATCTATCTCCATTCAAAATTTCAGCCAAATAGGTTAAGTAGTTGCGGCGGAGAAGAGGAACAAACATACACACACAAACTTTCGCCTTTATAATATTAGTGTGAATTAGTGTGATAATCAGCATATATCATATATAACCAATAAAACCATAAATACAATACATACTGTTGTTTTATTTAACAACTGACACGTGCATGTGAATTGAGTTCACACCCCGAGGGAACCGGGGAAGCGGATATTATGATTTAAAATATACATACACTCTTGTGTGCAGTTTCGCATACATAGTTCAAATGTCCTGACCGTTTCGCCCTGACTGCCTCGTTGGGCTAGTGGTTAGCATATTCGACTGAAGATCACGAGGTCCCGGGTTCGATTCTCGGATCGGGCAAAACTTGTTGGGTATTGGGTTTTTCTGTCACGAAATTCTCAGTATCAGCCCGGAGTTGGTAGTTGGCGGTGTTTCACCCCCGTGCCTCGGAGAACATGTTAAGCAGTCGATCCCGGTTATTATCACTACCAATCATGTGACAATAGTCATTAAAGCCCGCCAAAAATCGAGAAGTGACCTAAGTGTGGCTTTCTTTGTGGTTTCGGATAGACATAAGAGATGGCGCCACTAGCTGCTTGCCGCGCGCTTTCTACAAACTAAATTATTAAGCGTAGTTGGGTTTTACTTTACGTACTTTATTTAGTTACTAGCAGATCCCCGCAACTTCGTTCGCGTAGATATAGGTTTTTATATAGGATCGGATCGGATCACATAATTCTTTTATGTACCTAAATTAAATGTAGCCTGTTACTCCTTATAACATTGAAAGTTCCATTAAAATCGATACAGCCGTTTCGGAGATTAGCTGGAATAAATAGACAGACCGACAAACATATATTTAAACGCTCACCAGTTTAAAATAAGCCGTACGTTCAAAGATCCGGGTCCCAAGTTATTTGAACCCAATACTGAGGGTTGTAATGTCTGTCATTTCTGAACTAAAAAATCTATGACATTGAAATATTTACAGGACAATATAATATAAAGTACTACCTTTCTAACATAAAAAAATTAGTGAAATCGAACAACGCGTTAATGAATTACAGCTACATACACTTTTTAACTTTCATCCCCTCTCCCAAGAGAACCGTGCTGAATTTCGGGATAAAAAGTATCCTATGTCCTACCTCGGAGTATAAACTCAAATCGTATCAAGTTTCATTCAAATCCGTTCAGTAGTTTCGGCGTGATGCGCGGCCAAGATACAGACAGACAGACAGACAGACAGACAGACAGACAGACAGACAAAAATGAAAAAAATTGCAGTTTTGGCTTCAGTATCGATTATAGAGTGCCCTCCAATAAAAATTTTCAAAATATCTTCAATGTACAGAATTGGATCTGTTACAGTCTTATTATATTATAGAAGATACATATATTCACTTTAAAAATAAATAATTAAATTTAAATAAAACAAATATTTAAGGGGGGCTCCCATACAACAGACAATATTTTTTTTTGCCGTTTTTATAGATAATGGTACGGAACCTTTGATGCGCGAGTCCGACTTGCACTTGGCCAGTTTTTTTTACAATTAGATGATTTTGTTTGATATTTTAAGCCCTCTTATCTCCTAAGCATCTCAATGATGTTGTAGCGTTGTCTGCAGGGAGGCGCTCGCAAAACTGTCACGTGCGAGACAGACATAATTTCCGAACAAAGTAAAAGGAAAAATTTGGAGAAAATCCTCAAGCGCAGAAAATCCTCAAGCGCAGAGCTTCGCGCAAAAGTAGACGTTAATGCCTGTATATTTACGAGTGTTTCACCGCGATCTGTGCTTTTTAGGATTCCGTAATTCTACGTCGTATTCGTATCGAATAGTTAACACAGGTTTTTTTTAAAAATTTAAAACTAATAATCTAAATGCCGATTGTCGAGTCTGTAACTTCAGAAACATAAGACTTACATACAAACTTTCTATATCCATTTTACACCCTTAGGGGAGGATTTTAGGGATATTAAATAGCCTGTAACCTTCTCTGAAATTTGGGATATCAAATGCATAAAGAATTTTTCAAATCCGACAGGTACCTACTTCCAGAGATTAGCGCGTTCAAATAAACAATCAAATAAACAAACAAACAATAGACAGACAGACAGACAGAAAGACAGACAGACCGACACACAAAAAACAATTCCGCTTTATTATAATTATTAGTATACGTAGATTTTTTCAACATTCAAAAGAATTTGTTACCAGTGGTAGATTCAATTGACTATTCAAAAGTACTTGTAAAAGTTTATTTGAATAAAAAACTTTTCTATTCTATTCTGTTAAAGTTTGCTGAAGTTTTTGCTTTAGAATGACTGTACGGAATCCTACTATACGCGTGACTCAAAACACACTTGAATCTTCTTTTTGTATAGTATTATGTTTGTGTTGTTTTTCATATCTCACAAAGTCGAGGTTTCTGTACGGGGACGGAGCTTAAATGTTACGCAGACTTTAATATCCGGCGACATTTTGCTTCACTTTTCACCGGTCTAAGTAATGAAAAATACATAAAAAGAATCACAATCAAACGAATAATAACTTTCTATACTTTTGTAATCATTCGGTATCTGTACTTTAGTAAAACTGTCTTATAAAAATGGTTTATCTCTGCGTACATGAAGCGAAAACCCTCTCTGCAGGACTTGTAACTCACTCTGTGAACGATTCATGTTTGCGATTCACAATCACTTAAATAATTATAGCCAGACTCCTATTCAACAACTTTATGGTACATCATTTTCACAAACATCTAACACTTTTCACAGCTCGAAAACTTTACTAAATATCTACTACATCAAAACACAATGACTTCAGAGAACAAGCTATAATTTAAAAATTAAAAAAACCCGACTGCCATGCTGAAAAACGAACTAAAAAATTAATAAACTACCACCGTTTACTCAGTGTAGTTATTTTGTTTTCTATAATTTGTCATTCAAAACTGATTTAAAACATATAGATTGTATATATTTTCGTACTTGCCTTTTAAAGCCCTTTATTTTGATACCCCACTTGAGGGTCTTGAGGAAAAAAATTTTTTTCAGCTCGCACATTAAAGTGAATAAAATCCGCCATTTTGAATTTTTATAAATTTTATGTACCCAGTAACATTTGCGCTGTTAAGACAAATCTAATGACGTATCGTTTATCAAAATAGGTAGAGCCGTTGAGTAGTTACGAACTGACATAGGAAACGGTCATTTTCTGTGATTTATCACTCCAAATTGTTTTCAAATATATAATTGTATACATTTTTGTATTTGCCTTTTAAATTCCTTTATTTTGATACCCCACTCGAGGGCATTGAAGAAAAAAATTTTTTTCAGCTCGCACATTAAAGCGCTTAAAGTCCGCCATTTTAATTTTTTTTGTAATTTAGGTACCCAATGACACTTGCGTCATGAAGACAAATCTAATGACGTATCATTTATCAAAATCCGTTGAGCCGTTGAGTAGTTACACGCGGACATAGGAATGGACATACATACACACAGGTGAAACACATAACCCAGTCGGGTAACCAGTCGGGTAATAAAAATGGACCTACTGGCTTATTTTAAGGATTGAGTTCGCCAATACATTCAGCACTCGTCAACAGCCAGCGCCCCAAGCCGAAATGTTGTAAAATAAAAGTATTTAATTACGACTTTAAAATAACAGACTTTAGGTTCATTTTGCATTACATATTACAGTTTTTCGATATTCAGTATTAATTTGCAAAGTTTTGGAGGTGCCCAAACTCAAAATAACTATACTGATCTCTCTTTACAACTTCAATACTACCTGAGAGTTGCGATCAAATTTGAATTCTTGGCAATTATCATCTTTTCCTGCACGATGGTCTTCCATTTTGATCTGTCTTCGGCATTATGGAGAGCATCTGATGGTAATGTTTAAAACCCTAAAGGCCTGTTTCACCATCTTCTGACAAGTGTAAACGTAAGTTTTGTCCCTTTCTTACTCTATGTCAAGTGACAAAGACAAATGTCAAGTGAGAGTGACAAAGACAAAAGTTGTGAATAAGGTATCCGACACTTATCAGAAGGTGAAAGAGGCCCTAACCTGCCCTTAGTTGAGTCGCCTGCGTAAGTCACTGAGAGCCCACCAGTATCTCAAGAAAGATTCTAGCATTATGTGATCAATGGAAAAGAATCATGACTATTAGCGATAAAAAAGAGAGAGCAAAATTTGACATTCAAAACTTTACTTTGTGTTATGTAGTCGCTCGTTTCTTGTAACTTAGGTTACCGAGAGAATTCGATACAATCTTACGTATACAATACAGATCTGAGCCTCGGATAACGCTCTGTAACCGCCTCCGTAGGCTTTTAATCTTTACCGCTGAAGGTTTTTCATTCTCGCTTCGTGGAATTTTTGAATACGAACACAAGAAATCATGACAAGATTTTCTCTCATCGGGAAGATGTAAGAAGCATAAATTTTGTGTAAAAACAGGGCGGTTATATTATAACACTAACTTCTGCGCGCGGCTTCGCCCGCGTGAATTTTGGTTTTTCACAAATCTCTAGGGAATCGTGGATTTCTGGTTCCCGTTTCCGCTCCGTTTTCCAACCTTTATAATATCTACTTTCAAGGACGTTTGCTATAGAATCTACCTATAGCTGTAGCTATAGATTTCAGTTTTTTTCAAAATCCCGTAAAAACTATGGATTGTTCCAAGATAAAATGTAGCCTATGTGTTAAAGTCCGTTAGAGCTAACTGTTAGTTTTAATACATACTAATACATAATTAGTTTTAATACATGTTAAAAAACTGAATAAATATACCTATTCCATTAAAAAATATCATTGGTGCATTTAATCTTAAGACTAGTTAAATCTCAATACGTGTCATAACGTCGTATATGTATAGCCAGCGCATCACCCGCCCCGCGCCCCGCAAGCCGTCAGGGAGGTTACGTTTATAGCGGTTTGCCTATAGGTACCATTTTGAGAGCCTAATCAATGGAAACTTAAGGATTTTCGTCAATTCTACGATGACAATTTTCATGACTACCTAGACTTCACCTCTAAGTACAAATTACATTCTCCATTTCGATTCTTTATTTTCAGTGTACTTAGTTACATTTCATGAATGCATAAATGCTAACACTGAGTGCATTCAAATCTTAGTTACTTATTCGAGACTGACGGTAAAATGTCTGCTCTTTCTAAAGCCAGCTCACATTTTGTGGGGTAATTTGGCGTTTCAGAGCACGAACTAAAAGACTTTACGTTTATTCACTCTATTTCCACTATGCACTTCGCGACGGGTACTGTTAACTCTTGTTAGTATAATACAGATGCATTTATATTAAACGACATGGGAACGATACGACTGACAACAAATAATCGTAAAAATTAAAAAAATTGAATTGAATTAAAAGAGTGAAAATAAAATCGACTTTAACAAGCACTTAACAGTCTATAAATCGGAAACTAATGACCGATAAAACTTGCATTGCTCCCTAAATGGTCACAATCCAGTTAATAGTTTTGTAGAAAACCACGGACAAACACATACATTCATACAACTATGCAATTTTATATATTTTGTTTGAAAGCCCTTATAGATTATCATATCTGAATAGTTTGCAATTTCAATAATACTACATACATTCTGTCAAATTGATAACCTCATTTTGTAAAGTCGGTTAAAAAGGATATCAGATGAAATAGATGATAATAATAAAATTTCTATTTTAGGTCCATTTTATGTTTATTTTATAATGGTCATTGGTCAAAAAAAAATTTTTTTTTTTTTGTTATTTTTGGTTGAATTAGTTTGTTTGGCTGCGGGTCATGAGGCCGTAGTCTCGAGTCCCGTGTTGGGCCGAAAAAGAAAAGTTTTTGGGTTTTCCTGTCAGGAAATTCTCACCCGACCCGATGTTGGAAAGTTGGCGGTGTATCTATCTATCTATCTATAATATAATAAAACTGTAACAGATCCAATTCTGTACATTGAAGATATTTTGAAATTTTTTATTGGAAGGCACTCTATAATCGATACTGAAGCCAAAACTGCAATTTGTTTTATTTTTGTCTGTCTGTCTGTCTGTCTGTCTGTCTGTCTGTCTGTCTGTCTGTCTGTATCTTGGCCGCGCATCACGCCGAAACTACTAAATGGATTCAAATGAAACTTGGCACGATTTGAGTTTATACTCCGAGGTAGGACATAGGATACTTTTTATCCCGAAATTCAGCACGGTTCCCTTGGGAGAGAGGATGAAAGTTAAAACGTGTATTTAGCTGTAATTCATTAACGCGTTGTTCGATTTCACTCATTCTTTTTTTGTTAGAAAGGTAGTACTTTAAGTATTGTCCCGTAAATATTTCAAGGTCATGGGTTTTTATTTTAGAAATGACAGACATTTATTGGGTTCCAATAACTTGGGACCCGGATCTTTGTACGTACGGCTTATTTTAAACTGGCGTGCATTTAAATTTATGTTTGTCGTTCTGTCTATTTGTTCCAGCTAATCTCCGAAACGGCTGGATCGATTTTAATGGAACTTTCAATGTTATAAGGAGTAACAGGCTACATTTAGTTTAAATACATAAAAGAATTATGGGATCCGATCCGATCCTATGTAAAAACCCATATCTACGCGAACGAAGTTGCGGGGATCAGCTAGTATTATATATGTGTGAATACATTCCCGCACCTTGGAGAGTTCTGCGGTTGTGAATTTTCCTTGAATTTTTCCTTTTATGTTGTCGTGAAAACAATGTTTGTCTCGCACGTGATAATTTTACTGTCTTTGTAGACGATGTTACAGCATCAATAAAAGGTTTATGAGAAAAAACGACTTAAAAAAATAAATAAAAAAAAACACTTTTTGTTATAAAAAAACAATTTGAATTTTAAATGGCCTAAAATTGGAAATTGACGGTCTGTTTACATACAATTTAAACAATTGTTAAACGCTTCTTTGTTTTAAACTTTAGTACCTACAGGTTAACAATTTCGTAGTGGGTACAAAAATTGTTAAGCGTCAAATTTAATCATCAGAAAACTAATTTTTGTTTTGTGAAATTTTAATTCGATATTGCAAATTAAACTTTTGATGCTTAATAAAATTGCTGTCCAATCAGACTATGAGAGTGAAGGAACAAAGAGTGCATCTGTGTTTGTGCACACACACTTGTGCACTATATATGCGCGAAATTGCATACTAGACTCCAGTGTCATATACCGGGACACATTAAAACTAAACTACTATCTGACTAAAAAGTGACCAGACTGAATGTACATGTCCCTGTCACATTGAACAAACAATTATAAAATAACGTCGAATGATATAAAAGTAAATTGGTAAAGTGTAGCATAAAAATGAGCTGCCCTATATTAATATTTTTGAAACGAGAATTTGTGGTGTAAATGAACACGCGAAAAAGGAAAAAAAAATATTCACTCGAATGATGAGTAGCTTTTAACTGAAAATGCTCGTAGGGATGAAAGGAATTTAAGTAATTACTAAAAAACAAAAAAGGAAGTCATTGGAACAAAGGTGATTGGAATTTTTTTTGACCAGAGTAACCGACGCAGTTCAACGAATTGAGATTGGGTGTCACCACTTGGTGATTTTTTGTATGTAGCTTATTAAATACTTGTATAATGAAATGGCCACATGGTCCTACAAAAGTGGAACGATTTTCCACCCGAGCTAATCGAAATGTTTAACACCTGCGCACTCGAGTAGCTACCTACATCGAGAAAATTTCATAGATAAAAAACTTGGTCGTCTCGTCGAAACGAATCTACTTATTATTAAATACTAGCTGATCCCCGCAACTTCGTTCGCGTAGATATAGGTTTTTATATAAGATCGGATCGGATCCTATAATTCTTTTATGTACGTAAGCTAAATGTAGTCTAAGTTACTCCTTATAACATTGAAAGTTCCATTAAAATCTATCCAGTCATTTCGGAGATTAGCTGGAACAAATAGACAGACCGACAAACATAAATTTTAAATGCACACCAGTTTAAAATAAGCCGTACGTTCAAAGATCCGGGTCCCAAGTTAATTGAATCCAATACTGAGGGTTTTAATGTCTGTCATTTCTGAACTGAAAAACCTATGATCTTGAAATTTTTAAGGAATAATATATAAAGTATTACCTTTCCAACAAAAAAAGAATGAGTGAAATCGAACAACGCGTTAATGAATTACAGCTAAATACACGTATGAACTTTCATCACCTCTCCCAAGGGAACCGTGCTGAATTTCGGGATAAAAAGTATCCTATGTCCTACCTCGGAGTATATAAACTCAAATTGTACCAAGTTTTATGCGAATCCATTCTGTAGTTTCGGTGTGATGCGCGGCCAAGATACAGACAGACAGACAGACAGAAAGACAGACAGACTGACAAAAATGAAACAAATTGCAGTTTTGGCTTCAGTATCGATTATAGAGTGCCCTCCAATAAAAATTTTCAAAATATCTTCAATGTACAGAATTAGATCTGTTACAGTTTTATTATAATACTAGCCGACCCCCGCGACTTCGTCCGCCTGGATATAGGTTTTATATAGGATCGGATTGGATCCCATAATCCTTTTTTGTACCTAAACTAAATGTAGCCTAAGTTACTCCTTATAACATCACCTATCTGCCATTGAAAGTTCCATTAAAATCGATCCAGCCGTTTCAGAGATAAGTTGGAACAAATAGACAGAACGACAAACATAAATTTAAGCGCACGCCACTTTAAAATAAGCCGTACGTACAAAGATCCGGGTCCCAAGTTATTGGAACCCACTAAATGCCTGTCATTTCTGAACTAAAAAACCTATGACCTTGAAATATTTACGGGACAATATATAAAGTACTACCTTTCTAACAAAAAAGAATGAGTGAAATCGAACAATGCGTTAATGAATTACAGCTAAATACACGTTTTAACTTTCATCCCCTCTCCCAAGGGAACCATGCTGAATTTCGGGATAAAAAGTATCCTATAACCTACCTCGGAGTATAAACTCAAATCGTACCAAGTTTCATTCGAATCCATTCAGTAGTTTCGGCGTGATGCGCGGCCAAGGTACAGACAGACAGACAGACAGACAGACAGACAGACAGACAGACAGACAGACAGACAAAAATGAAAAAAATTGCAGTTTTGGCTTCAGTATCGATTATAGAATGCCCTCCAATAAAAATTTTCAAAATATCTTCAATGTACAGAATTGGATCTGTTACAGTCTTATTATATTATAGATAAGACATTCGACGTGGATGTGCGGTGAAACCAGGTGAAACGTTAATTAGACTATTAAACCAATGTTACCCACCTCCATCGCATTTATCATTTACCAGATAGCTTTTTTTTTTACCATTTTTGTTGATTGTTATTTTGTATTCTAGTAGGTATGCATGTGTTAATTTTTCTTTTTTCTTTTATTTTGCTTCATTTTTAATGCTAATTATATTATATTCTTGCTTTTAAAGGCCTCTGCACGAGCAGGTTTATAGGATTAATACAATGTTCTTAGTCTTATCTATAGATAGTGCTTTATTTTATTTTACTGGTTTTTTTTTTCTTTCCACATTTTAATAATTTTTTCTTATTGTTTGATCATTATTATTATACTTTCTTCTTGCTTTTTCGCTGCAATATGTTGTAAAACGATCTCTCACGACCCGCTGGTGGGTAATGGGGAACAGGAAAAGGAGAATGACCAAAAATCTATGGGTGTATAACCCAGTCGTTTACAAGCATGTTGTATGCACCATTTATTGCAGATTTATTCCTGATAACCAAACACACCATTTTAATAACTCTAGGACTTGTAGTTTTTGAATAAATCTAAGTTTAAAAATGACCTAAAACCTAGCATAGGTTATGTGTAGTTTATAATTGTTAAACTAGTAAGGAAAGCCGTGTACCGTTCCTGCTGATTTGAACTGTTTGTTTAGCGCGCACTATACTTATCATACCTGTTCAACGATATCCAATGCAAAAACAATAAACCATAATATAATTAATATTGGTCTCCGCTGTGCTACAATAAACATTCAAAATGTAAACAGAGTAGACGTCACTAGCGTCACATAACTAAAACAATGACATGTCACATTGACATCTTGAAATAAGTTTCGTTACACAAAATCAAGGAGGTTGTAGTTATATTATATTCCATTGCACAAAAGGCAACGAAGTTAAAACAATATTATAACAAAATAATAATAATAATTATTACTTATTTACTTTAAGCGTATATTGTACGATTTACAACAAATAACAAATAAAATAATGTATTTAAATAATTAATATCCGTTCTATTTTAAATGAAATGATAACAAACCTCTTTTTATTTGGGCATGTAGGTATGCGTAGAATGTAATGCAAATGGCCGTCAGATTTAAACGGGAAGTTGAAAAGACGGTTTAATTCCTTTTTTATTACATTTTTTTATCGTGAAGTGTAGCATTAATAATTATTAATTTTCAAATTGTCATATATTCGTAAGATAATTTTTAATAAATTACATTTTGTGTAAATGTTTGGGTCAGGGGTGATCATTCTCCTTTAGGTCTATTGTGCAATTATAATTTTTATTGATTAGTTGTATTTATATACATACTTTTTATATTATATTTTATATATATTATATTTACATTACAATTATTTATTATGTCTTCAAACGACACGTATTACGGAAGTGACCCAGATAATGACATCAATCTTTCCGATTCTTCTGATGATAGTTACTATAGTGTTTCGCAGCCGCTTTGCTCTCTTTTAGATACCACATTTTCCTCTTTTCCAAAAAACTTTAATGTCATACACATCAATGCGCAGAGTATTCCTTCCCATTACACAGATCTCCTATCCTCTTTTGACAGTACAAATATTCATGCAATCCTTGTGTCAGAAACATTCCTAAAACCAAGCTTACCTTCCGCCGCCTATTGCTTGCCCGGTTTTCACCTCATCCGGAATGATCGGACGGGCAAGGGAGGCGGAGGGGTGGCAATCTATCTTCGTAGCCATATCCCTTTTAATATTCTCGATAAATCTCCTACAGTATACTCAGAATCTTCTGAACACCTTTTAATAGAGGTATTGTTTGGCCATCTAAAGTTGTTATTGGGTGTATTCTATAGTCCCTCGCTACAGATTGATTACTTTGATACATTTGAAAGCTTACTTGAGCAATTCACGGTGTCGGCTGACCATACAATCATTATGGGAGACTTTAACACCTGTCTTATAAAAAACGATCGCCGAAGTAAAAAACTCAGAAACATTGTTGATAGCTCAAACCTTCACATACTACCTACGAACGCTACCCACTACTTTCCTAACTGCGCGCCCTCTTTACTGGATCTAATGATTGTTTCGTCCCCAAATCTCATTGATACTCACGGCCAGTATGCTGCCGAAGCGTTTTCCTATCACGATTTAGTTTTCACCTCGTATAGAATCCGACCGCCTAGAGCTAAGCCAACTGTCGTCATGCGTCGCAGTTTCAGAAATTTCAATAATACATCTTTTATGTCTGACTTGAATAAAATAGATTGGAGTCCTATTTTTAACGCAAATTCAATAGACGACAAGATCAGCATTTTTAATTCTATTTTAATAGAGCTTTTTGATGTGCACGCTCCTTTAAGACGGGTTAAATTAAAACATTTACCAGCACCATGGCTAACTCCTGACATTAAAGTGCTTATGACCAAACGCAATTCTGCCAAAAGTAAATACAAATTGTTTCCAACTGATGCCAATCTTGAAAAATATAAGAAATTACGTAATCATTGCAGTAAAGTCTGTCGCGATGCCCAACGTAAATTTATATGTAACTCCATTGAAAATTCCGACTCTTCAAGAGTTTGGAGATTCTTAAACTCGTTGGGCATCGGAAAACAACAAAAAATGGCACAGCAAAATCTAGATCTTGACTTACTTAATCGGCACTTTACCCATACATCTCTACTAGATGGGCAAACGAAAACAAGAACGCTCAGTCATTTAAGGGCTATACCGATGCCTGATCATCCTGTTTTTCATTTCAGTGATGTGAGCTTGGCTGACCTAAAAAAACACATTATGGCCATTAAGTCGGATGCCGTTGGAGGAGACGGAATTAGTCGCAGGATGATCCTTTTGTTGTTTGATACAATCGCACCTATATTAGGTCACTTGGTCAATTTCTCACTCTCCTCTTGTACTTTTCCTTCTGAGTGGCGTAAAGCCTATGTTATCCCTATTCCCAAAATCTCAAATCCTACGACTCCTTCACACTTTCGACCTATATCTATCCTTCCTTTTCTTTCCAAGGTCTTAGAACGTATTGTAAATGAACAACTAAGTCTTTTCCTTTCTAAAAATAATGCTTTAACTCCTTTTCAATCCGGCTTTAGACAAGGTCATAGCACAGTCACAGCGCTGATAAAAGTATGTGATGACATTCGGCAGGGCATGGACAACAAACTAGTTACTGTTCTAGTTCTCCTTGACTTCAGCAACGCCTTCAATATGGTAGATTTTGACTTGCTCCTTGCGCTGCTGGAGTCACTAAGTATCTCACCTGGTGTTGTAGACTGGTTCCGCTCATACCTGTATGGCAGACAGCAATGTATTAAAGTTGAGGGCAAAAGCTCTACGTTTCTTCCTCTCTGTGCGGGGGTTCCCCAGGGTGGTGTTCTCTCTCCTCTTCTTTTTTCTATTTTCATTAATACTATCTCTTCGATTATCACTTCTTCCTTTCATTTTTATGCCGACGATCTACAGATCTATGCCTCAGATACTGTGGATAGAATTTCCACTACTATCAATTTAATAAATACAGATCTGAATAAAATTTATGAATGGTGTAAATCGTACGGCCTTTCAGTAAATCCCAGTAAATCGCAGGTTATTATTATAGGTAGTCCTAAATTAACGATAAGACTGACCAACCTGCCTGCTGTTCGCTTCAATGATGTAGTTTTGCCATTCAACAGCACGGTTAAAAATCTTGGTCTTATCATTGACAACTCTCTCTCCTGGGGTCCACAGGTGGCTCAGGTGGCAAGAAAAACATTTGCGACTACTGGCTACCTAAGACGTTGGAAAAATCTCTTGCCAATTAAAACTAAAATTTCGCTGGCCAATACATTGTTGCTGCCAGTCTTAGACTACGCCGACTCCTGTTATCCAGACATTACAAAAGAACTCCTCAACAAGCTTGAGAGGTTGCAGAACCTGTGCATCCGATACATCTTTGGCCTGCGAAAGTTTGACCACATATCGCAGTATAGAGCGCAGCTAAAGTGGTTGTCGGTCGAGCGGCGGAGGGATATGCATGCATTGTCCCTTCTATACAGTATCCTTTATCACCCGCAAACTCCGATGTATTTAAAGGAAAGATTTACCTTCCTTGGAGCAGGCAGTGCATTCTCCCTTCGCTCCTCGGTTGACAATATACTCAGGGTGCCCTATTTTCGCACGGACTATTATGGTAACTCGTACACGGTTAATTGTGTCAGACTCTGGAATTCCCTTCCTGCAGATATTCGACATTCCAAGTCACTGCAAATTTTCAAAAATCGTTTGAAAGATTATATTACCTATCTATGTAACTGTAGAGTGTAGAAAGTATATATATATATATATATTTATATTTATATTTATATATATAATATTTATATTATATTTACATAATCATATTATTTATTTATTTTTAATGTACCTACACTCTGGTCTAAGTATATATTATGTAATATTAGAATGTAAATATTATGTAGTGTATTTTATTATAATTATATTGTAGAAAATTTTTATTTAGTGCACCATCCCGTTCTTTCACCTTACTCCTCTCGCCAAAGGTTGTCTGTGAGAGATCGCTCTAAGCGATAAGACCGCCTTTGCATACAAATCTGTAGTGCCTCTATTCAACTGTACCTTTTTTTTCTTTTTTGTGTGCAATAAAGACATATTCTATTCTATTCTATTCTATAATATAATAGAGAAGATTAAAAAAATCAGGTTGTTATTAAACACTAAAAATTTGTTGGTCGGCTGCCGGACCAATAGCTATAAAGTCGAATTAAAATTATTAGCTCGATACAATATTTTTAGATGATGAGTTTCAAGCCATCCTTAATGGAATTTAATTTTTTTTATGTTCCGTTCAAAGATTCAGAATGTTAATACTTCATAACGACTTTGCGTCCGCAAACGGTACTAATCTTCATTTAACAGTTGAGTCATAAATTGTCCGACCCCTTCATACTTACTTTTGTCTCTTTTGTCAACTGGGCTAAAACATCCAAAATTAAAATATTCTCCTGAAGGATATATTTCATACTAGAGAATGCCCGCGGCTTCGCCCGCGTGAATTTCGATTTTAAACAAATCCCGAGGGAATCGTGGATTTCCGGTTCCCGTTCCCGCTCCCTTTTCCTACCTTTATACCTACTATCAAGGATAGCTATAGTAATCTACCTATAGCTGTAGCTATAGATTTTGGGTTTTTCAAAATCCCGTGGGAACTGTGCATTTTTCCAGAATAGCCTATGTTTTAAGTCAGGGCATAATCTATCTCCATTCAAAATTTCAGCCAAATCGGTTCAGTAGTTGCGGCGTGATTAAGTAACAAACATCCAAACATCCAAACATCTAAACATCCAAACATCCACACTTTCACATTTATAATATTAGTAGGATTTTTTGTACATATTATCATAAGCAAAGTCATAAAACTGAATTTACTTTTTAATTATAAAATGAAAATTATTATAAACTCCAAAAAGTAAACATTTAACACAAGTTAACATTTATTTCAGCTTGAACATTAATAAAATGCCAAGAAAACAACGGTTCACTTTTCATCATTCCTTTTTACTATGCAATTGTGCAGAGCGCGCGTTCCGGCGCCGAAATGTTACATTTTACAAAGACAAAGGCCTTTTAAACTCTTTAGTCTTTGTGCAGCGGGCGCAGGGTCACCGCAGCCCGAGATGGAAACAAGCGCGCGGACTCCACCTTTACAATGCTATACAAACGAATATTTAACCGGTATTTAACTAAGACTTTTATTCAACGTGTTAAATCTCTTAAGAACTCCTATAATATATAAGTGCATCTAGTCTCGCTATTTTGTGGTTCCGTACATAATTATGAGTAACATAATGTTTTGGGTGTAAGAAATATTTCATTTCCGAGGTAGACATCGCAACAAACCGTGAAAGAAAAATCCAAAAAATGTTCGTTTGTTTTGGTCACAGCTTACAAACTATTTTATGAATCGTTATTTTCAGTAATATAATTTCTAATTTAATATTTGACCCAAAAATCAACCAATACACCAAATATTAAAATTTCAGGATTGTAACTCATTTCATTTACGAGCTAAAGACCTGTGACCGGTGGACAGACAGACAGCAGAGTGACATTAATAGGGCTCCGATAGATATCTGGGGTCCCAGGGTGATGGCATGGTGGCTGTACTGGAGGTGGTGGTGGCACTATGTGACATCGTTCTAAACCCGTTTACGCTATGCGTGCTTTGTCCGTTACCCCTTTTGCATGCCGGTTTGCAAACGCACATCATCATCATCATCATCATGATCAACCCATTACCGGCTCACTACAGAGCACGGGTCTCCTCTCAGAGTGAGAAGGGTTTTGGCCATAGTCTACCACGCTGGCCAAGCGGATTGGCAGAGTTCATACACCTTTGAGAACGTTATGGAGAACTCTCAGGCGTGCAGGTTTCCTCACGATGTTTTCCTTCACCGTTAAAGCAAGTGATATTTAAATACTTAAAACGCACATAGCTCCGAAAAGTTAGAGGTGCGTGCCCCGGTATCGAACCCACGACCTCCGATTAGAAGTCGGTCGTCCTAACCACTAGGCTATCACAGCTTTTGCAAACGCACATGAAGCTAAATCGGAAATCTTTCTGTCGAGTTATTTGCGGAGCGATCTGGGACTCTACTGCATTGTTATCTTTAGAAAACCTGACCATTGTTTGAATAATCACTCTCAAGAATAAGGATTACCACGCCCGGATACGTTTCTATTTCTCCGCTACATGTGCTCTTGAGTCCGTGATTTATTCGGCCTCAAAGGTTGCGCGATTTTTATTTATTTTCCGAACAACGACTGCACAGGCCTAGTTTGTGCGGAACGGTAACAAGGGAGCGCCTGGAAAGAGAAAATACGATGTGCTCTGTAACGAGACAGTTTCCATTGTCCATCGTTGGTAGTCGTGCTTTTGTTATTATTATTTTGATGAGAAATACTTAAACTTGAAAGAAATAAATATGTAGAGAATTGAAGAATACTGCCTCGTTCGTCTAGTGGTTAGCATATTCGACCGCAGATCACGAGGTCCCTGGTTCGATTCCCAGGTCGGGAAAATATAATTTTATTGTTTGTACTGGGTTTTTCTGTCAAGAAATTCAAAGTGCCAACCCGGAGTTGGAAGCTGGCGGTGTTTCACTCTCGTGCCTCAGAGAGCAAGTTAAGCAGTCGGTCCTAGTTATTATTACTATCGTGTAACAGTAGTCGTTAAAGCCCGACAACCCGCATTGGAGCAGCGTGGCGGATCTAAGCTCTAAATCCCTATCTCCTATGAGAGAGGAGGCCTGTGCCCAGCAGTGAGATGTTAAAAGGCTGTAGTGGTGGAATCAAAGAAGCCTCCATCGCGTTGGTCCATTGCGTTACGTGAGCGTGAGAGCCGGCCAACATGTGAACGCTGTTTCCAGATTGCGTAACGCATATCGTCCCAATTTGAGCAAAAAAGCCACATACTTACTTCTCTCATACTATACATTCTCAAAGTTAAAGTAAGTTACCTAAAAATATTGCGATAAGTATTTTTCACAATGTTCCTCACAGAAAAGGATAGAGTTACCTGTCAACTGTTTAGAACTTTAGAAATAGTTTTCAACCAAATAAGCACCGATGTAAATACAAAATAATTAAAATGTATTGTAAAATGTATTATTATTATAAAATGTATAAGTTTATTATTAAATGATGCCCGCGTCTTTAATCGCGTGGAATTAGGTCTTTATGGGAATAACCCTAGGGAACTTTTTTATTTTTCGTGATGAAAAATAATTTGTATTCGTCTCTATGATGCTGAGAGCTATCTCTGTGTTCGCTAAGATTATTATTCAGTGGTTGAGCTCCGAAAAAGCAACAGAGAGTTACTTTCGCGTTTATAATAAAATTAGTCTGGTATGGATTATACAGTTATACAGTCCACCAGCTTAGTTGAACGGAGTTTCAAGGATCGTAATAAACTACCATAAAACTGTAATCAGACGCTGCCAAGTGGGCCCTATCGTCGATTTACTGAACTGGGCCTTAGGTTGGGGCACACTGAGAACACGACTGGCATAATCACAATTTTGAATAGTTTAACAAGTAATTTTACAACATTCTGAGGCCTTAGTAATTTCGAGCAAAATTAAGATAAGGAAAACTTTTTTAATAGCTTTTTGATACGTTTTCAATAAGATACCGCCATTTGGCTTCATTAGTTGCGTATTTATTTTTTTTGCCGTCAAAAACGAGAAAATATTTTTTTGAGATGCCCCTTATCGCTTACCTAGTACTTATAAGCTGATACTGAGTCATCATCCGCGTGAATCTTTGTTGTTGTGGATGCTTTAAAAATCCGATATGTTATAATTCGCAGCGTAAAAACAAGTTCTTAGTATGACAAGCAAATGACAGGTTGGAGGTGTCAAATATCTGGTTACTTTATGACAGTAGGTACAAGTTTAAGTATATATGCTAACAAAATAAAACAGGGTGTAAGAAATCTCTGTATCCCCCAGCTTACATGTCAAAGGAAAACAAAGGGTACGTTATCAGAGCTCTTATCTTGCGGCCCTGATCCGGTTCAGCCGATATTTAGATTTTAGCGTCCAAGATATAAACCTTCAGTAATACTAGTCTCTATAAGTTTGAGATCTACTCGTATAAGAGCACTCGTTAATTTCATTCACTTTATTATCACAACGAGGTACCTACTTAAACATTGCTTATATCTCCTAGAGCTAGACTATAAATAGGAATAAGTCTACGATATACAAAGTCTTTGGTAGTTACAAAAATTCTTGATGACACTAACGCGATACTTCAAAATATGAATAAAGGTATTCACTACAGAAATCCTAATAATAAAGCATTAGAACTGTTGCGTACCTCTTCAAACTAAAGAGAATGCATGTCGCCGCCTTACAACATAGGGGAGAGTCCGGCAGTACCGCCACCCTAAGGTTTATTTGGTATAAAATTAAAATCTCCAAAGTAATATGTTATATATTTGCTGATTTATGTAAAATAACTCATAATGTATAAATAAAAATAATGTAACATCAATATATTTGGAAAGAATCAAATTTATTAATAAAATCTAAAGACACTAAAAATTAATAGTAAAAAAATTGTCCTCCAGTACGGGCCAGAAACAAATACCATTTATACTAGGCAATAATCACATATTTTATTGGTTTAATAGTTCCAAAATGTTTGCGAAAGCCATTTGCACCCAAATCTTGCAGTTTCCACACTGAATCCAATCCTCTTTATGAGATTCGAGGCACAGAGGGCATACCTATTGTTTCTTCCTAAATCTTTCTTTGAAAAAGGAGCTAGTTTTCATTCTTTTTCCTGTCTTTTTTGTCGGTATCGTTGCCTGATAGCAAAACATCCTTGCCTTTTTTGTTAACTTTTTTATCTTTAACCGTGAAAAGTTTACTAAAAGTTTGCTTATGGGCATTAGCCTATTGTCTAAATCCTTAATATGTTCTGCCAACACTTTTTCGTGTTCAGGCGAGAATGTGTCGTGGAAACGACCCATAGCAGGCTTAAAGCTTTATTATTTTTCTCTTTATAATTTTCAATAGCTTTAATTCTACATTTAAAGTCATTCTTGGTACTTTGAATCTCAGCCTGACGCGCATTCATTTCTGTGCCTACTTAAAACTTTTCCACGGCTCTATGCATTATGGCAGGTTCCCAGGTGCGCTTCTTTGTCTTCCTTTCACGTCCACTGTCATCATCTAACATATTTATGTACCTATAAAGAAATTAAACCATTTAAAATAAACTCAACCAGTGGCCGGTACTGACGGACAATTTCGTGGCCCGTACTGGAGGAAGCGAAATAAAATTTCGAGATCGCTCAATTATAATATGTTACGTATAAAGCATCAATTAAAACATTATTATTGTAGCTATATAAATAATAAATTCATACCACGATTAACTATTGTCGATATATTCCAATAATATTCAATTATCACCCCCGGTACAATACTTGTGTAACGAATGTCACCGCGCGCAACGCAATTCTTTGCACTGACAGTTAGTCGGTAGCTGACAGGTCGCCCCCGTTTTGGGCATAGACTTGTCAAAGTGAACTACTTAAATGGAGCTAATGGTGTCAGCGTTAGCTGTTATATAATCTTAGAAATAGCAACTGGCCGGTACTGGATGCCGGCCCGTACTGCCGGACTCTCCCTTACATGAATAGAGTTCTACGCAATCATACAAACTCATTTACGCTCAATGCTGTGCAGACAGAATTAAGGCGTAGGATTAGCGCGTTAAGGTTGCAAATGCGTCGCATCGTTGGCTTACCTCACACATCGTTGCACTTGCGACGTCCGTGTCCTCAGCACGGCAACAAGTTCACGCGTACACAGCATTTCTAGTAACTTATTAGAATTTCTGTGGTATTCACAAAAACGCGTTCCTTCGTCCTCCACGAGTACTGTTAAGGGTAAAATGGGATTAACCTTTTGGTATGTACAATGTACATTGTACATACTTACACACCTGGTGGTAGGTAGAAAAAAGAATTCTTATAACTAAGGCCTCTGGTGATTATAATCTTGGGTATTGGAAATTCTACCACCAATACCGGCTAAGTTTATAATTCAGTTCCAATTAACTTAACAACATGCCGCCATCCCGAATACAAATATCCAACTTGCCGAAGAAAAAAAATCCCCAATAATGATCTTTCTCATTTCGGGTTCATATAATATTACGATGATAAATTATGCACATAATCAGCTGCTAGTGCGTTGTGGCAGATATTATTCGGCGCTCATACATTTTGTATTAAGTTTGCGAAGCCTGAGATTACGGGATTTGTACGAATATCGGGGCAAATAATGCCGCATTTCAGGACATAAAAATTAATAAGAATATTAATATTTTTAAGCTTTATAAGAGGGCCAAAAGCGCTTTGAGTTAATTAAGTATGAGATTTAGATTATTTTTATAATTAAGTACACATGATGTATACCAGAGTATGGCCTAGTTTAGGCAAGAAGAAATAGAGTATAGTAAATAGGTAAGTAATGATTCTCAAAAATGATTCGTCGTCCGTCTATGGGTTCTTCGAACTGTGTCCCGTCCCGCCCATAGCCACTTAAGTTTTGCAACCTGTTGAGCTAGTTGAGGTGATTCTTCTTCTTCTCAAAATCGGTTCAGTAGTTGCGGCGTTAAAGAGTAACAAACATACACACATACATACACACAAACTTATTTTTTATAGTATTAGTGTGATAGTAATATTATTTTGTCCTTATCCATTACAAATTAATTAATTTGCGGTTGCGTAACATGATAGTGTTATTATAGTTAGTCACGTGAAACTTTCAAACGATGATTAGAAAATTTTGTAACAACAGTTCGTTGGTAGGACCAACCAAAATTAATTACCGACCAAAATTACATCCCCGTCCGCGAACTTTACTAATTACATCACAATCGAAGTTACACAAAACTTTACCAGTACGATACAGTTATTCGGGTCAGTTCTTATTACCGCACAAGTTTTATCATCTCATTTATTGTTTATTTTTTAGCGACCATGGTCGCTAACTATAAGCCTCATAAGAAAGCTCAAAGTCACTCAGAGAGCGATGGAGAGAGTTATGCTTGGAGTTTCTCTGCGCGATCAAATCTGAAATAAGAAGATCCGTAGAAGAACTAACAGTACATATTTACCGACATAACGAGTCACAAAACTGAAGTGAAAATGGGTCTCCGCACATAGGTCGAAGACATAGACATTGGGGTTCCAAGGTGATGCAATGCAAAGAAAAAATTGGTTGTCTGTAAAGCCGGTTACGGACGATAATTTTACGTGATAACGTCATAAGAAAACAAAGAGAAATAGATGCGTCACGAGCCGAACGCTTAGGCCGTTCGTGCCTTCTCTATCGCTTGTTCCGCTCTCTCGCTTGCACGTGGAATGTGACAATGAGTCATGCTTTTTCTTGCGTGTAGCCGGCGTTCATCGATTTATAAGACGTTATCACGTCAAAAAATAAACAAGTTTTTTTTTGTGTTAACACTTTGTACGGGAGTTTTAAAAGTGTTCGAAATAAAGAAAAAATACGCTGTAAACACTTGTTATGTCGCCTTTACTTAACTCATTTTATGGAGTTACGTTTCTCGCTACTTTATCCTTAGGTATAGTTTTTCTTTTTAACTTTTCTTTTTTCCGACGCTAGCTTTTTATTCTGTAGTTATACTAATAGTGTTATTTAGAAACACCCCCTTTACGCTACGTTCTTATTCTTATTAGTGGAAGCTAACACTTTTTGTCTGGGACAGATACTTTTATCAAACAACGGGTGACTTTGAAAAGAAAGCGGTGTCACTTACGACACTGTCGTTAAAGTAGAAATTCTACTAATTCCGTTCTACAAAATCTTTAAACTATAACTAAACTGAAGGTCTAAATAATATGATATCCTTTCGACAATGTTCCATGCAGAAAAGGATAGTGTAACATTTAGAGAGCTATCAATTAATTTTGTTAATAGATTGTACAACAGATTTTGAATATTGAATAGATAGTATAATATATAACGCTATTCTATTATCTATATTATATAATCTAATATCTATATTATATAGATAATAGAATAGCGTTACTTTGCGGAAATCCTTAATATATGATGAAAAATCAAAATTATTTTGCTATGATCCGCAAAACAGTCAAATGTGTATGGTACAACATGCAGTATGTGCTATGCCCTGCCAGTCCTCCTGCCAGGAAAAACAAGCAAGTTAGCGAACCCCAAGCACCACCACCATGTAACACCACACAAATCCACCACCAAAACAAACTCGACGATCGTTTCACTCCGACACCGGAGCATCCTCAGAAGATGTAGACTCTACAATGCACAATTGCAAAAACTTTTTTTGCAATGACTTCTTTGTAACCGGACAATTCTGCATTCGTATTTCGGAAATATGCTATCCGAAATCCGAATGCAGAATTTCAACAACGCTGGTTATTCAGTGGTCGTCGAGTAGCTATCGACCAATGACCAAATAAAATCAGCCTTTTGACCTACTTGCCAAGAGCTGTCTTTATAAATTCTACAAGATTTAATTTAAAAAGAAGCGTAAGGTATTATTCACTGTAAGCTTTGAAAATTGGGTTTTGTTTTGAATATAAAATGGGCGAAGATTACTTCAACAAGGCCAAGTGTATTTTAACGGATGACTGAGTGAACTGAGCCCTGGAATTCGTGTTAACAAAAAAATTACCCTAATTTATTTTGTTAGGACTCTGTAAGGGATTCTAGCTTTTTATGCGACAGACGAGTTTGGAATTTATTGCTGACAAGCTCTTGCCCGTAACTTCTTTCGTGTGGATTTAAGTTTTAAAAAATCCCGAAGGAAATCCTACGTTAAATTACGTTCTAATTAGAATAGAATAGAATAGAATAGAATAGAAAAGTTTTTTATTCAAATAAACTTTTACAAGTACTTTTGAATCGTCAATTGAATCTACCACAGGTTCGGAATGCAGTTCCAGCCGAGAAGAACCTGCAAGAAACTCGGTAGTTGCTCTTTTTTTTAAAAATAACATTATAACAATTATTATTATTAATGTACATGATTGAAATGCCGTCTCGCGCATTGCTGGAACGAGTTAAATCCAAGCTTTTTTATCGTTTATATAATCTTCAATTGTATAATAAGCTTTATTTATGAGCATACTTTTAATAGAGTTCTTAAACTTGTGTAAAGGCAGGCATGACATATTTTTATTTTTATTACTAAGACATATTTTTTATTCAGATAAACTTTTACAAGTGCTTTTGAATCGACAAATGAATCTACCACTGGTTCGGAATGGTGCTTACAATTCTACACGTTAAAATTGTATTTTAATTATTGTATTATAATAGGTAATAGGTATCCTAGGTAATAAGTGGTAATAGGAATCCTGCATTGTATCCAGGATGTAAACTTCTTCTTTGCCAAATCGTCAAGATTTAAATCAGGATTTATTACCCTTTTCGTATGTCAAAGGACTGTTCAAGTACATAATTATGGAAGTGAAATGATGATTATTATTTACAACAACTTTCGCTACGGGGATTCCAAACACACCCTTGCCTAAAAAAAAGATAAAAAAAAAATTTCAAAAAAATCTATGGGACCATTTTGCAAAGATCCTCAGCTCTCTACTAAAAAAAGAATCACGCAAATCAGATCAGTAATCTCGGAGAAATTGGTAAAACAAGTAAATTTACTTACATGGAAAAATTCCTAAGAGCGGTTTGGATGATGTCACACAATGGAGCGCCGCGTGAAACGAAAATATTCGTGAAAGCGAAACTTTTTTTTAAAAAAACTTTTTTTTTTTTTTTAAATTTTACTTAAATTTTTATAATTAATTTAAAAAAAAAAATAATTTAACTTGTCCATTGCGTAGCAAAACGATCGTCGAGTTTGCATATTTAATAAAAACCGGCCAAGTGCGTGGCGGGCCACGCGCAATGTAGGGTTCCGTAGTCACAATCCTCGAAAAACAGATATAACTCCTTAACCTGTGAACCCTACGTAGCCTTGATTGTTTTCCTTTAAAATTGATTATATACTCTACTGCTGTGAATTTTTTCGGGTTCCTATATACTGCCATTTGGCTGATAGAGGGGGGGGACACTTGACTCTAATAAAAATTTGCACTTAAAAACATCATATTTCACAAACGGATCTAGAAATCGAAAAATGATGTTCCCACACCCACAGTATTTTTAAAAGACCTATTCAACGATACCCCACACTATGGGGTAGACGAGAAAAAAAATATTCATCCCCACTTTACATGTAGGGGAGCTACCCTAAAAAAAATATTTATCAAAATTTTATTTCACCACTTTGTCGGCGTGATTAATATTTATACTCATGCCAAATTACGGATTTCTAGCACTAATAGTCTCTGAAATTAACCGAGGACGGACAGACGGACAGACGGACAGACGGACAGACGAACGGACATGGCGAAACTATAAGGGTTCCTTGTTTACTACGGAACCCTAAAAATGATGCGGAACTTATACGAGTGTAAAGAGCTAATTATTCTCGTGCAGTAAAGTGGCGACACGTGCTCTTGTCCGGGTTTATATTCCAACATAAACAACGCACCGACTCCGCTGTACTCTATTAAAACTTTAATTGTATATATTCGCCTCACTCCGCTTTACGTACACAACGGGTACATCGCAAGTTACTGTTATGAACAAGTTTGCTGTTACATAATATTAGCTTTTTCTTATTGTTACATCTAGACTTGAGACTATCTAGATCCGAGTACCAACGAGGGCCGAGGCGTTGGGGTAACTGTTGCAAGTTACTGTTTCTTTTTTACCTGACTACGGCAAAGCCGAAAGGAAGGGTTATAATTTTAGCAGTCTATGTAGCACCGTAGCGCCGTAGCGCCTAAACTACTAGGCTGATTTTGATGAATGAGGTGTCAATTGATTTGTTGTTATAGTCCGGGTGACATAGGCTATATTATATGTGAATGAAATCGAGAAGTGACCTTCACGTGGTTAAACTAGAATATTAGACATAACAGATGGCGCCACTAGCTGCTTGCTCCACGCTTTCTTCCGTTCGAATTCTATTATTTTATAAGAGTAGTTGGGTTTTAGTTTACGAACTGTATCTCTTGTTTTTATTATTATTCGCCGATTTTATTCATTCTGAATGCGATTACAGTGGTGGTAAGTGTCGATACAGCGTAAGTTAGAAGCCAGACTGAGTTGAAAGGGCATGGTAGTTTAGTTAAACTCATCCGTCCGTCCGTCCGTCTCCTGATCCGTCTCTACTTGTCATCGCATTGAAACGCCGAAACGCTTGGCGTTGAAGATAATATACCAGGTACCCAAAAACTCACGCAGACCAGACTAGAAACAATTTCAAAACAAGATGAAGTTCAAACACTAAAACCCGACTACTACTTTAAATATCACGGTCCAATATAAATGGATGAAAGTGCCGGGCAAGAAGCTAGTGGCGTCATCTGTTATGTCTATCCGAAACTAACTTAAGGTGGTACGTTTTCCATACTAATTTATTATTACCAATTAAGAACGAATGGATTATATATTTACACTGAAATTACATCGCACAGCCTTAATTTAATGTTTAATTTGCGGAAAATTTTATTTACATAAATAAAACATTACATAAACAGCTAAAGGTGAAGTAAAGCCATCTCGGTCAGCTAGGAAAAACAGCGTTTAATAGATGGCTATTATAATAATTAAGCTGTCTATGTAATGTTTTCTTTATGTAAATATAATTTCGCGCAAATTAAAAATTATATTAAGGCTGTGCGATGTAATTTCAGTGTAAATATATAACCCATTCGCTCTTGAATGGTAACATGAAGTTAGTATTGAAAACGTAACACCTTAATATTTACAGACAGAGGAAGGTTCTTGTGGAAAAATATAATATTAATTATAAACACCTAAACAGCCCCAACAGGGACCTCAGCCACTGAGAATTTCTTCACAAAAAACCCCAATGATTTTTTGCTTTTATACAATAGCTATAGTCGCTATTTCTTTTTTATTTAGAAGCATTTCAAACGGGACTTTTGCCGCGGAATACTTGGCTAGTGCGAATCGGTTCGGGATTTTGTTCAGGTATATTCAAACACCGATGGAGCGATTTCAACGCATCGATAACTCTTTTGTATAGCGGTGAGAGTCGATATGTTCCTGTTTTTATTTTATTTTTATTATTTTAACACAACACTGTGCAGTTAATTTTTTTTAGTGACAATCTGTATTGGTGCAGCTATATACCCAGAAAAAAAAACTGATTTACTTATTACAAAAAGTTTTAAATCGAGGTTTTTCCTTGACCTCGTCTGAGTGAGTATGTTTTCAATAAAACTAGCGTAAGAGTATAACATTTGGTTTTGCCGGATAAATATAAAATTAACTGATGTCTTCAGGATGCGAGCTATTTGTACTTAATTTTATTAAAATGCAGTTTTTTGGCGGTTTCAATAAAATGAAATAACTAAAGTCACTAACTTTTAGTTCCTATTTTTATACGCTTTGGACGTTTACCAGTTAACTACATTAACTGGTTAAACGATGACAGTAATATAAACACTAAACAGTGAAATTAAAAACGTTTAAACTACGCCACGGTTGTAATGTGTTTAACTTGACGGTGAAACTGTGCGAAACTGTAAAATATTTTCGTTTGAAAGTTTGTTTCACTTGTTTTTCGTACGAATAAATTGTGCCAACTTCGTTTAAAACTAAACCGCAGCCTTAAACCAACGCGATCGTTTTAAACGAGACTAACAAACTATTCTGCTTGGTAAATTGATCGAAGGATCAATTATTTGAATATGTGAAAATATATCAATTTATAATGTTAACTGTTGTTGTTATACTTTAAGTACGTTTATCAAGCGAAGCTACAATACGTTTTGAGATACAGTATCAGACTTCTATACTATATAACTTTTCGCATTTTAATGAAGCAGACATATTTCTGGAGTGTCTAAAACTATGTTTGCCACTACGAGAGTTCGTATAACTTTTCGCGATTCTCCGAGCACAGACTTTTTGTGGTAAAATTTAAGACAGTAACATATTTAGTAATTCCTGGGCGATATTAATGTTAACGAGGATTTTATCAATCCATTTGTGAAATATTAGTCTTGCATGCACCAATATGAGAACAATAATTTTACCCTTTAGGACAAAAAAATGTTGTGAACTAGGTAAGTATTTCATTTAAGATTATTTCATAAACGTAACTTTATATTTTTAGTAAATTTTAATCTATTTCGGTAACGTGAAAATGAAAACAATTTATTTTACCTATTTTTGAGTAAGTACCTACAAAAATTGTAGGCACGATGATGCTTCCAGGCGGGTTGATACATCATAAAGATACAAAATCGCGTTCAGAATTTTGCAATAGGTACCACGTTTAACGCAGCTGCAATTTCTATAACAGTTTTTAAAAAGTTTTGTTAGTTTTCCAAACGTATTTCAATTTTTTAGGACAAATAATGCAAGCAGATGTATATGACAAATTGTTAAAATAGTTAGACTAATCGCTAGAAGTAGATCATTTATAGAGGTAAGTACCTACTTAGCATAATTTTTTTGTGACGCCTGCGATATCACACTAATATTATAAAGTTTGTGTGTGTGTGTGTATGTGCGTGTGTGTGCCTGTGTATGTATATGTTTGTTACTCTTTAACGCCGCAACTACTAAACCGATTTGGCCAAAATTTTGAATGAATAATAATATAGATTATGCCCTGACTTAACACATACGCTGTTTTTTATCCGTGAAAAAGCCACAGTTCCTACGGGATTTTGAAAAAAACGAAATCTATAGCTATAGGTAGATTGCTATAGGTAGAGTTCTATAGCAAACGTCCTTGAAAGTAGGTATTAAGGTTGGAAAAGGGAGCGGGAACGGGAACTGGAAATCCACGATTCCCTCGGGATTTGTGAAAAACCGAAATTCACGCCGGCGAAGTCGCGGGCAGAAGCTATTGACTGAATATATTGAGCTTATACTAATATCAGATTTTCGGAGTCCCTTTTATTATTTACTAGCTGTTGCCCGCGGCTTCGCCCGCGTGAATTTCGGTTTTTCACAAATCCTGAGGGAATCGTGGATTTCTGGTTCCTGTTCCCGCTCCCTTTTCCAATCTTTATACTTACTTTCAAGGTAGTTTGCTATATTGATCTACCTATAGCAGTAGATTTGGGTTTTTTCAAAATCCCGTGGGAACTGTGGATTTTTTCAGGATAAAAAGTTGCCTATGTTTTAAGTCAGGGCATTATCTCCATTCAAAATTTCAGCCAAATCTGTTCAGTAGGTAGTTGCGACGTTATTTATAGAGTAATAAACATCCAAACATCTAAACATCCAAATATCCAAATATCCGCACTTTCACATTTAGATAATTATTTAATAACTAAATAGCTTTACACTATTTATTTATTTATTTAGTTATTTATTTATTGATTTAGTTATTAATTTAGTATTTATTTAATTGCCTTCGGCCACCAGAGGGCGCAGCTGTCGTATCGATATTCCGCCTGCGGCCGTCAGAGGTCATTGCAATTGCTTCGAGTTTCGAGCTCCGGCCGCAAGAGTTTTGACTATAAGAGGGCACTGCAATAGCTTCGAGTTTCCGGCTTAGGCTGCTAGAGGGCGCTGCGATCATTTTTAGTTTCCAGTTTTGACCGCAAGAGGGCGCTGCAATCACTTCAAGTTTATGGACTAGGCCGCCAGAGGGCGCTGCGATCGTTTTTTAGTTTCCAGTTTTTGCCGCAAGAGGGCACTGTGATCGTTTTAATTTCCAGTTTTGGCCGCAAGAGGGCGCTGCAATCGTTTTGTAGTTTCCAGTTTTGGCTGCTAGAGGGTACTGCTATTGCTCCCAGTTTCTGGCTTAGACCGCCAGAGGACGCTGAGATCGTTTTTTAGTTTCTAGTTTTGGCCGCCAGAGGGCGCTGCGATTGTTTTTAGTTTCCAGTTTTGGCTGCTAGAGGGCGCTGCTATTGCTTCAATTTTCCGGCTTAGGCCACCAGAGGGCACTGTGATCGTTTTTAGTTTCCAGTTTAGGCCGCCAGAGGGCGCTGCGATCGTTTTTAGCTTCCAGTTTTGGCCGCTAGAGGGCGCTGCAATCGTTTTTTTTTATAGTTTCCAGTTTTGGCTGCTAGGGGGTGCTGCTATTGCTTCAAGTTTCCGGCTTAGGCCACCAGAGGGCGCTGTGATCGTTTTTTAGTTTCCAGTTTTGGCCGCCAAAGGGCGCTATGATCGCTTCAAGTTAGACCGCCAGAGGGCGCTGCAATCGCTTTTAGTTTCCATTAAAACTTCATCCCCTATTTTACCACCCTTAAAAGCAGATTTTTCAAAATAAAATTTACAGAGTTTTATTATTTAAAACTCATAATCTAATTGCCGATTTTCAGGTCTGTAACTTTAAAAACATAGGACTTTCATAAAAATTTTCATCCCCTATTTTACCACCCTTAAGGGGAGATTTTCCAGAATTACTTATACAGGTTTTTATCATTTAAAATTATAATTTCATATCCTATTTTCATATCTGTAACTTCAAAACATAACCTTCCAACCCCCATTTTACCCCCTTAGGGGAGGATTTTCGTGAAATATTTTCCAGGCTGATATCTAAGCCCTAGAATTAACCTACCTTCCAAATTTCAAGTTGATAATAGCAAAATTATAATTAAAACTTCCCATTAAAACTTTCATCCCCTATTTTACCACCCTTAAGGGAAGATTTTTCAAAATAAAATATACAGAGTTTTATTATTTAAAACTAATAATCTAAATGCCGATTTTCAGGTCTGTAACTTTAAAAACATAGGACTTTCATACAAAATTTCTACCCCCATTTTACCCCCTTAGGGGAGGATTTAAGGGATATGAAATAGCCTATAACCTGCCCCAAAAGTTGGACAACTAAATGCAAAAAGAATTTTTCAAATCCGATCGGTACTTCCAGAGATTAGCGCGTTCAAACAAACAAACAAACAAACAAACAAACAAACAAACAAACTCTTCCGCTTTATTATATTATTAGTATATTAGTATAGAAGTATAGATTATTATAATTATCTCATTTAGGGTAAAGACGTTGTAGATCTAAATACGAGTATCATCTAAAAGTTTTGCGTAACTTTGGTTTCATGGTTTACGTCATCGGTGGTAAAACAAAAGTTTCCGACAGAGTACGACTTGCAATTAAGACTTAAATTAATTAACCAATTTAAACTCGATGTGAAATGTTGTTGCTTTCATTTAGGAAGTTCGCTTGCAAATGATATTTAGGTACTAATATAATTTTGGCTACATTTTCGGAGCTGCATAATAATTATATACTCTCTTTGCCGCGGCTCCTTTCATTCCGTTGCCTCCGACGCTAAATAGCGTTAAACCGCTTTGACTGTGTGTGTGTATATGTGTCTATATGTGTCATCGTCGCGTCGGTCTCAAACGGATGAACCGATTTGAATGCAGTTTTTTCAAAGGCGGGTGTAATAATTGTGATAGATCTCAGCTGTGTTTAATAAAAAAATTTGTTCATCCGTTTATTTTTTCCCAGTCTTCCCTCATGTTCCCGCAGGATTTTTAAAAACCTAAATCTACGCGGACGAAGTCGCGGGCATCTTCTAGTATTGACAGAAAATGAATAGTTTGTCGCCTGCGTGGGATGTCACCACTTGCGCGTAGTCAATCAATTAGTAATTTGATACAGCTTCAAAGTGACAAAATCGTTATTCTGTTTTTATTGCTCTGTTTTTGTCCACTACGGAATTTACAATTTATCAGCAACACTTTAATCAATCTTTTCGGATAGCGTTTGGTTCTAATCACATTTGTGCAAAGATACTTTAATTGTTTTTCTTTTTACATGCTTTCAATTAGCTACACCTGTATGTTTGTAACCGACTCCTTTGGTAAACTGCCTCATTGGTTGGCTAGTGGTTAGCATATTCGACTGCAGATCACGAGGTCACGGGTTCGATTCCCGGGTCGGGCAAATATTTGTTAGGTATTGGGTTTTTCGGTCAAGAAATTCACAGTGCCAGCCCGGAGTTGGTTGTTGACGGTACTTCATCCCCGCGTGCCTCGGAGAGCACGTTAAGCAAGTCGATCCCGGTTATTGTCACTATCATATTGTGATAATAGTCGTTAAAGCCCGCCAACTCTCCCCTATGAGAGAGGAGGCCTGTGCCCAGCAGTGGGACGTTAAAAGGCTATAGTGGTGGTGGTGATTGTTAATGGTAGAGCAAGGTATTTGTGGAGGTGTGAATTTCGGTTTTGAACAAATCCCGAGCGAATCGTGGATTTCTTCCTATAGCTGTAGATATTTGCAAAATATCGCCTAAAATTATATTTAAATTTAGTTTGAATAAGTGAAATAATATTATGTCTTTTTTAGGCTATTACCTGATATAAAACGACCGCAATCAATAATGATTCGTTCAAACTTTGTAGATTTATCGAGGACCGATTACAATACACTAATTTGATAAGACATATTTTAAATTCTATTTTCTAATTTGATAAGATTATTCTTTTATTCAATTTGCAAAATAAAATTTTTGTTAATTTATCTTATCTTATTATAATACAAGCGGATTCCCGTGACTTCATTCGCATGGATATTGGTTTTTAAAAATTCTGTGGGAATCATTTGGTTTTTCCAAAGCTCCTTTGAGCTCATACTTTGCTAAAAACTGTTAAAAGTTCACTGGCGGATGCTTAGGTAGATAAAAATGTAAACATCCGTCAGTGAAAGTCCCATCAAAATCGATCCAGCCTTTCAGAGATTAGCCGGTAATTGGCCTTTCTTTCTTCTTTCTTTTCTTTCTTTCTAAACTCCAATGGGGCCTTCATGTAAATAAATACCTTATCGAACAGACTTAGTTCTGCTGCATATGCGGTTAAAAAGATTCGCCAATTGACTGATATTGAAACTGCAAGGTTAGTTTATTTTACTTTCACATTCACACATTTGTTACTTTCACAGCATTATGTCATATGGCATACTATTATGGGTTAATGCTGCTGATATTAATTCCATTTTCGTGCTGCAGAAGAGAGCTGTTCGTGCCATAGGTACATAACACGACTTTCTTTTATATATTATACTAGCTGACCCCCGCGACTTCGTTCGCATGGATATAGGTTTTTATATAGAATCGGATCGGACCCCATAATTATTTTTTGTACCTAAACTAAATGTATCCTAAGTTACTCCTTAACATCACCTATCTGCCATTAAAAGTTCCATCAAAATCTATCCAGCCGTTTCGGAGATTAGCTGGAACAAATAGACAGGCCGACAAACATAAATTTAAATGCACGCCCGCGCCAGTTTAAAATAAGCCGTACGTACAAACATCCGCGTCCCAAGTTATTTGAACCCAATAAATGTCTGTCATTTCTGAACTAATAAACCCATGACCTTGAAATACTTACGGAACAATACTTAAAGTACTACCTTTCTAACAAAAAAAGAATTAGTGAAATCGAACAACGCGTTAATGAATTACAGCTAAATACACGTTTTACCTTTCATCCCCTCTCCCTAGGGAACCGTGCTGAATTTCGGGATAAAAAGTATCCTATGTCCTACCTCGGAGTATAAACTCAAATCGCACCAAGTTTCATTCGAATCCATTCAGTAGTTTCGGCGTGATGCGCGGCCAAGATACAGACAGACAGACAGACAGACAGAAAGACAGACAGACAGACAGACAGACAGACAAAAATGAAAAAAATTGCAGTTTTGGCTTCAGTATCGATTATAGAGTGCCCTCCAATAAAAATTTTCAAAATATCTTCAATGTACAGAATTGGATCTGTTACAGTTTTATTATATTATAGATTATGTATAGAAGATTTACTACACGTTTGTCCCCGAACTACTCCTAAATGGCTGGACCGATTTGGATGAAATTTGGTGTGTATATTCCAACGAGTTCGTGATGGTTTTGTTTGCAGTTGGACCCGGTAGGTGGCACCAGTGTCGATTAATTATTCTTCTGTACAAGTGTTTGTCACGTAATTCCTTCTAAACGGTTGAACCGATTTGGATGAAATTTTTTGTGTATATTTCAATGGGTTCTTGGACGGTTTGAAAATACAAATGGACCCGGCAGATGGCGCTGCTGTCGATTTAATTTGCTGAAAACCTAAACTTTGGACCATTATGAATTTGTGTTGTAGGTACCAAGCATAGACTTTAACATTGGTCTCCGGATCGCAACTCCTTAGTCCTGATACTGCAGGGTACTGTCCACCTACATTATAGGGATTTGGGAACTGTCTATTATGACCTCATATTCTAAGTAAAAAGCATAGACCGTGTCATTGAACTTTGGGTCTCAGCTCTTCAAACCTGATGCTGCAGGGTATTTCCCACTGAAACTATGGGGATTTGGTTTACGGTCTATAATGAATTCATGTTGTAAGTACCAAGCATAGACTTTATCATTGAACTCCGGGACCCAGCTCTTTACTCCTGATGCTGCAGGGTACTGCCCACCCAAAATATGGGGATTACTATATACTATAAAGATAACTAGCAATACCTTTCTGATTGGCTGATAGATAGATTTTCGGAGTCCCTTTTATTATTTATTATTATAATTATCTCATTCAGGGTAAAGACGTTGTAGATCTAAATACGAGTAACATCTAAAAGTTTTGCGTAACTTTGGTTTCATGGTTTACGTCATCGGTGGTAAAACAAAAGTTTCCGATAGAGTACGACTTGCAATTAAGACTTAAATTAATTAACCAATTTAAACTCGATGTGAAATGTTGTTGCTTTCATTTAGGAAGTTCGCTTGCAAATGATATTTAGGTACTAATATAATTTTGGCTACATTTTCGGAGCTGCATAATAACCTACTCTCTTTGCCGCGGCTCCTTTCATTCCGTTGCCTTCGACGCTAAATAGCGTTAAACCGCTTTGACTGTGTGTGTGTATGTGTGTCTATATGTGTCATCGTCGCGTCGGTCTCAAACGGATGAACCGATTTGAATGCAGTTTTTTCAAAGGCGGGTGTAATAATTGTGATAGATCTCAGCTGTGTTTAATAAAAAAATTTGTTACTGTCTATAATGAATTCATGTTGTAAGTACCAAGCATAGACTTTATCATTGAACTCCGGGACCCAGCTCTTTACTCCTGATGCTGCAGGGTACTGCCCACCCAAAATATGGGGATTACTATATACTATAAAGATAACTAGCAATACCTTTCTGATTGGCTGATAGTCTAGTGTCTCTGCCATTTTGTTTGTGAGTAAAACAAGTCAGGACGTGTTTTAAAAGAGGGACTACTTTTTCGGAACAAAAATCTTATCACGATTATGTACTTGTAAGCTAAGTCCTAGTTTATTATTCTGACTGTAATAGGTTTAGATTATAAGTAGATTACAATCGCAGTATTAAATTAAAGTCAAGTAATCGCTTTTTATAACCTAACAAGGATTGAAACCATGTAACTATTTCGTTACACTTTGTAACGTTACGAAAGAGTACTTTATAAAGATACTAGCTTCTGCCCGCGGCTTCGCCCGCGTGAATTTCGATTTTGAACAAATCCCGAGGGAATCGTGGAGTTCCGGTTCCCGTTCCCGCTCCCTTTTCCTACCTTTATACTTAAAATATCAAGCAAGGTCGCTATAGTAATCTACCTATAGCTGTAGATATAGATTTCGGGTTTTTCAAAATCCCGTGGGAACTGTGCATTTTTCCAGGATAAAAAGTAGCCTATGTGTTGCCAATGCATGCTACACAGCAAAGTATTGCAATAATGGGTTATGTGAGCGTGATTTACCTAAGAACAGTCAGCGCCCTCTGTGGCGTTTTGGAGGTATATATCTATTTTAGTCCTACAGGAATACTTTTCTGGGATAAAAAGTTACTTTATGTGTTAAGTCAGGGCATAAGCTATCTCCATTTAAAATTTCAGCCAAATCGGTTCAGTAGTTGCGGCGGAGAAGAGGAACAAACATACACACAAACTTAATAACTTAATAACGCCTTTATAATATTAGTGTGATTGTTATTTTCCTCGCTAGAAAGCTCCGATACTCGATAGCATACGCGTCCGATCGCTGCTAAATTCAAAATGCTATAGGAGAACTTTACGCATCGCCGCCCCGGCCGGCTGGAACCGCGCGCCGCGCGCAAAGTCTATTTCCCGCAATTTTTAAATCTGTAATATCTTCGAAAATATTCATTTAAATCATATGCTGTAAAAGGCCATATAGATCTATAATAAATCAACAATGTACTTAAGGTATTTAATTAGATAAGGATTTATGCTGTATTGGTTAAAATCGCTTCTAAAATTAGCCATTATTTGTCGTAAAAAAGTAAATGACAAAAAATGTTATTGTGGGATATCCATAAGAGATAGACATATACCATCGCGGAGTTTTCTATAGACCTTTTCAATGTGTACAATACTTAGTACATTATATTGATAAATCTCGTAGGGTTCAGCCTGCGTTTGCAATGTAAGCGGAAAAAATGTAATTATTTACGACATCACATTAGAAACCTCAAAAATAACAGTATTTCTCCACTATTTAATGGATGTTATCATACACATAAACCTTCCTCTTGAATCACTCTATCTATTAAAAAAAACCGCATCAAAATCCGTTGCGTAGTTTTAGAGAGAGCGCTCACGGAGCGGTTCGCACCCGCGCCCGCCGCGGTTGCGGGCCCGCAATACTCAAAATTCATACAAATGTCGAGTGCAAAACTCACGACGCGATTTACTCCCGCAGAGTTGGCGGTTGCTCGCGGCTCCCGCAGAAGGCGGGCAGCGGGCGCCCGCGAGCTTTGCGGGCGTCGCCCGCAAGCTCTGCGGTTTTTTGGCGGGCGCGATCGCATTTTTCTTATAGGAGGAGCTGGCGAACAAAACGGTATAGTTGCATCAAACTAAAGAGTAAGAGTCTTTATTTGCAAAAATGTGGTACAAATATTATGGATCTTAAAGCTTATTGTCTTCCAACACATTTAACTAATAAATTAGTGTGCAAATTGAATTATTGATTTTAAGACTAAACAAAATGACGTAAGTAGCATACATGTCAACGTTCTAAAGATATAAATATAAAATTAATTGCAATAAATAGAATTTATGTCATACCTATATTCTTTTAAATTGTAAAAACATTTCTCCATGAGCCAGTTCTTTAGTTTTACTTTAAAAGTTTGAAGAGGCATGGCCTGTATTGATTCAGGTAACCTATTAAATATTATTAAATATTAATATTAAACTGAATGACATACTTACAGTGAGCTTTGGCGTGGATTTTTATTTACCCATATGTAGTTTGTGACTTTATTGAACATAATAATATGTTAAATTCAGTTTGCTATCTCATATAAGTTAACGGAAGCAATAATTAATTAATATTGCAAGCAATAACTTGTTTGTGTAAACACATAACTCCAGAAGCAGACTATCAATTAATATTAAAACTAAATCAAACTATTATTAAAATATCTGCGTTTATCACCCGCACATAACTCAATTTATATCAACTCAGAGATTAGTTTAACTGAGATCTATTTTCAAATATATTTTATACTAATTAATTAATTACACTCAGCCAAGTCCAAAATGGCAGCATTTATTCGATGAGGGTGTGATTGCTGCTATCGCAGCCCTCAATCAAATATCACGACCTAGACGCTGAAGCATCTAATAGTCGGTTGAGTCTTTGGAGGAGACTCAATTCATGGCTTCGAATTACCCGTATTTATACCAATAATTCAAGATGGCGGTTCGGCGCCACTGAATGAATCAAATGTCAGTTAATTCTAACCTATTTCAATTATGAAATTAATAATTCGTAAACCATTTCTAAAAATTCTAATTAATTTTCAACAATAATCTATCATTTGTAAGTCAGTCTGACATTTGTAAGTTAGTTTAGGCCAATTTCAACATAAATTGTTTAAAAACTTTATTAGTGAATAAAGTTTTTAAATGATAAACTTTTTAATTAAAAAAAAAATTCTTAGTAAAAAAAAAAAAAAACAAATTTTTCTTCTGAAAAAGAAATAATCATTTTGATTGACATCTTACAAAGTATGGAAATTAATCCATTTTGAACGAAAACGTGCTCGATTATTCAAATCTTTCGAAACTTTATTGTAATTATGCCGTTATGATCGAAACCACGACCTATGGATGCAATTTTGATACAGTTGCGGGCCGTTTTAAGTAAAATTAAGTTGATATTCTTATTCAGCAAACCAAAGACCATCGGATTAAAAAATATAACATTTTGTTCGCCAGCTCTTCATATACAACTATAACCGCCGGTCTTGCGGGCGTCGCCCGCCAACTCGGCGGGCGACGCCCGCAGCCGCGGCGGCTGCGGTCCCGCAAAAACAAGCGGGCTCGTGAGCGCGCTCTCTCTAACCTCTCTCCCGCAGCCGCGGCGGGCGCGATTCCAAACCGCTCCGTGAGCGCTCTCCGTTAAAGATTTAAGCGTACAAAGGGATATAGGGACAGAGAAAACGACTTTGTTTTATACTATGTAGTGAAGTGTACCAGACTATGGTGAAACGGGTTAGTACTTAATAGTTTTTACAACAAACGAATTTTACAATTATTAGACTAGTTCTTTATCGTTTTAATACTATGAATAAAAGCATTCTTCTATCACCCTGTAATAAAGATTTCATGATAGTCTTATAATATGTAATAAACTGATTGGAATACAATCCATATAAATTATAGGTATTGTCTATCTGTACATGACTCAGCGCTGATGATTGAAGCGGGAACGGAAACCAGATATATCCACCGCGGGCAGAAGCTAGTACATAATTAATAATTATTTTATAAACTACTAGCTTTTGCCCGCGGCTTCGCCCCCGTGAATTTCGATTTTTCACAAATCCCGAGGGAATCGTGGATTTCCGGTTCCCGTTCCCGCTCCCTGTTTCAACGTTTATACCCACTTTCAAGGAAGTTTGCTATAGTAATCTACCTATAGTTGTAGCTATAGATTTTGATGTTTCCAAAATCCCGTGGAAACTCTTTGATTTTTCGGGATAAAAAGTAGCCTATGTGTTAATCCAGGGTATAATCAGCAAATTTCAGCTAAATCCATCCAGTAGTTTTTGCGTGATTGAGTAACAAATAGTTTCAGTAATTTTGGAAATTCTACCCCCAAGTCGGTTAAGTAGGGGATGAGATTTATAAGAATCCAAGCAGACTAAGTCTATAATATTATATCTATAATATAATAAAACTGTAACAGATCCAATTCTGTACATTGAAGATATTTTGAAAATTTTTATTGGAGGGCACTCTATAATCGATACTGAAGCCAAATCTGCAATTTGTTTCATTTTTGTCTGTCTGTCTGTCTTTCTGTCTGTCTGTCTGTCTGTCTGTCTGTCTGTATCTTGGCCGCGCATCACGCCGAAACTACTGAATGGATTCAAATGAAACTTGGTACGATTTAAGTTTATACTCCGAGGTAGGACATAGGATACTTTTTATCCCGAAATTCAGCAAGGTTCCCTTGGGAGAGGGGATAAAAGTTAAAACGTGTATTTAGCTGTAATTCATTAACGCGTTGTTCGATTCCACTCATTCTTTTTTTGTTAGAAAGATAGTACTTTATATATTGTCCCGTAAATATTTCAAGGTCATAGGTTTTTTAGTTCAGAAATGACAGACATTACAACCCTCAGTATTGGGTTCAAATAACTTGGGACTCGGATCTTTGAACGTACCGCTTATTTTAAACTGGTGTGCATTTAAATTTATGTTTGTCGGTCTATCTATTTGTTCCAGCTTATCTCCAAAACGGCTGGATCGATTCTAATGGAACTTTCAATGGCAGATAGGTAATGTTATAAGGCTACATTTAGTTTAAGTACATAAAAGAATTATGGGATTCGATCCGATCCTACATAAAAACCTATATCTACGCGAACGAAGTTGCGGGGATCAGCTAGTTATTATAATAAAATATAGTGTTTGTGTGATTTTTGTGCCAAATACATAAATCTCACATAATTATACACTTACAAAGGACGTTCTAATTTAATGATTAAAAGATTGATTTTTCAGGCGCCAAAATATAGTCTTTTCGAATAATTTTCTCTTTCAGATTTCCCATATAAAAACTGTTAAAACATTTATTCCTCAGTTAGACATTTTTGGATATTAAAAATCGGACCATAAGATATATAATAGACATCTAACTATGACGCATGGATCCACGAAACCCTATCTGATAGATTTAATAGAAGCCACTTAGGTATTACGTGATATAAGTACAATTATATCTAATCATTTAATACTTCAGATAAAATATCTACCATCTGTTCAGAACAGGTTAAAAACTTCATTGATATAAACACACATAAATACAGGTACTTCATGATACTACTCTTTATTTCCTCAAGTGTATTGTATCCACGTATCGGTGTCAATGACTGGAACGATTACTAAGTCAACAGTTTCAAGTTTGATCCACTGTCACTCGGGATAAGGACGTGTTTGTACAACACGATGTTTTTCAAAATTGATCACATTTTATTAATTTTTATATTGATAATGGAAGTGAAAGGTCAGGCTGGTGGGATGGGCGGTTTCGATATCGAATACGCGAGTGCTTTCGACCAGGACCTCTATGAAAGAGTTATTGATGAAAAGAAATGTGATGAACAGTTGGAGTTTTTGTCAAATAATTCATTAATGGCTTTTCAATGTGAGTAAATTTTAGTGAAAAATTATTGATCGACTGTACCTACACTTCTATCAATTCTACACTACAAGTTTCTAATATATTGTAATAAGTTAATAGTGATAATTATGTACTACTACTTTAAACTAAAGCTTCGAGGGTTTCATGTGCGCCCTGGTTTGAGAAGACTCCACAACAAACTCACCTGGGTATTCTTTTTAAAATGACCACCTCACAATATAACTTAGACTAATGAGTAGGTACCATTTAGAACTACTTATACATATAAAAAATATTTAAAAAAATATTTTCAGGGTTTCCTTTTTGTAATACGATTTTACAATAAGTTTGCGTTTTATATAAAAGTTTGAAGTTGCCGAGAGAGATCAAGTATTTATATAGTACGGCAGCCGCCGAACAAAATTTTTAGTGATTAATAACAAGCTGAATTTTTGTGAGTAGGTTCGTTTCGACGACACGACCAACTTTTTATCTATGAAAATTCTCGATGGAGGTAGCTTCTCGAGTGGGGAGGTGTTAAAAATTTCGATTCGCTCGGGTGGAAAATCGTTCCACTAAATTTGTAGGACTATGTAGCCATTTCATTATACAAGTATTTACTAAGCTGCAAAAATCAGCTAGTTATTGATAATGTTTAATAATTTTTATAACCTCATTATTTGGAAATATTCGGAGTGGAGGACGCTGTAGAATATTATTACTAACCACCTGATTTTTTGTATGCAGCCTAATAAATACTTGTATAATGAAATGACCATAATTATAGTCCTACAAATTTAGTGGAACGATTTTCCACCCGAGCGAATTGAAAATTTTAACACCTCCCCACTCGAGAAGCTACCTCCATCGAGAATTTTCATAGATAAAAAAGTTGGTCGTCTCATCGAAACGAACCTACTCACGAAAATTCAGCTTGTTATTAATCACTAAAAATTTTGTTCGGCGGCTGCCGTACCAATACGTTTTATTCGATATATAGATACTTTTTCCTGCACTAATTATTATTGTTGTTTGCAGTTCAAGATGCAAGTGGGAAAATTCCAACTGGAATTCTCTCCGGAAATCTAGCAGATTTAGGAGACTATCATTTATGTCTTAGCATTACACAAAAGGTCTCTAAAAACATGGAAATAGAAGGCAAATATTGTATGATGCAATATAATCTAAGATTTAATCAAAATAATGACAATAATATAGAACCTTCTGATACTGCGGAGCCACCAAATTTAAGTGATATTTTTCCGCCGCTAAATAATAGAACACTTGAGGATATCAATAAATACAGGATGGTGCAAAGATATGCTCAAATAATATCGGGCGTTGGACAACCAACTAGGTAAATTATTTATTTAATTTTTTATTAATTTTTTCAAAAATTTGGATATCCTTATAATAAAGCTGAAATGCATAGTTTCACTGTTAGAATAATTTATTTTATCACAGAACTAGCTGACCCGTACCCATATAAGTAAAGTAAATTGATATGTCTAAAAATATAATTTTGTAATGTACCTACAATCTACATATTGTACCGGCTGAGCTCATCTTACAGGATTTTCAGCTTGCTTCGCAGCAGTAGACCGTGCACATTTCAAGTTCCTCTCTTTTGGGTCTGTCGCATCTTCACGAAAGTTTCAGTAGTATGATTCCCGTGGGGTGCCTGGTTTCCTATACCCACATGGCCGGTCGCCAATTTCTCACCACCTGTCTCGGACATAGTATGGCGCCGGTTGCTAAGTGGATACATGGCCACTTCATCATATTATTACTACCTTTCGTGACAACTTTCCTGGAAAAATAGTGCAGTGGTTTGCCTTGCATTCTGCACCAGACATTTTAGGAGTCGTGTGAAAGGCCGCCGCATCCTCTTCTGTCCGGTTGTCCGGATAGGTGTGTAATAGATGTACCACCATTGGTCGGTCGCCAGAATCTCGTTCGTTGTCTAGCAGGGGGCACCACGAGCAAGTGAGGTTGACAATTGGGGCCGACTAGATGTTATTGTCGTTCTCCCCCTTACCCCCCTCGATCTCCCCCTTACCCCCTCGTTATCCCCCTTACCCCCCTCGTTTTCCCCCTTACCCCCCTCGTTCTTCCCCTTACCCCCCTCGTTCTCCCCCTTACCCCCTCTCGAGACGTGGTACTGGAGAAGTATGTTGAGAGTGTCCTGGAATGAATTCCGGACCAATAAGTCAATTTTCGAAGAACTCATCAAGCAGCGTCTGTCCGCCATTATGCAAGCTCGCATACTCACTTTGGTCATGTGTCAAGACGTAATGATAATATCTCGATTGAACGTTTAGTGGTCCAGGGAAGAGTAGAGGCCACAAGAGCGCGTGGCAGATCGCCTATGAGATGGACAGACCAGGTGAAGGCTGCGTTGGGTGTCCCATTACATGAATGCACAAGGAAGGCAGCTGTTAGAGAGGAGTGGAGGCGCCCAGTGAAGCATGCCACAACACCCAAGTGACGACTACGACCGCGTGGCTCTGTCAAGAGCGTATCGACCAAGAAGAAGAATGTACCTACTCTGATTCCGATTCATGAGTGATTTGAAAATATCATCTTCCAACATCAAACATTGCTTGAATATATTCCAGGGTGATTCCGGTTAGTTTCGCATCAGCTCTGAACATGAAAATAGCAACTTGTATACCCAAAGTATGCCGTCCACGGCAAGTCATTGAGTTTATCCAGCGACGATTTCCATGGAACACTGATTTGAGAAATAATAGTATCACTTACGACGAACTTTTCTGCCGCTTGCCAAACGACAAGCCGTATAGTATAGCGGATTATTTGGCTATGTAAGTACTGGATTTGTTTTTTAACCCCCGACGTAAAAACGACGGTGTGTGTGTGTGTGTGTGTGTGTGTGTGTGTGTGTGTGTGTGTGTGTGTCTGAGTCTGGCTGTTCCACCGTAGCGCTCAAACGGGTGAACCGATTTGAATGCGGTTTTTTTTTAAAAGGTGATTTAGTTGGGAGTGTTCTTAGCTATGTTTGATGAAAATGGCGGATTACATATTTTTTTCCAACTCCGTCAATATGGGTATCAAATGAAAGGGCTTGACCAGTAGAACAACGCTGTGCAAACCCAAGATGGCTGCCACCACAAAATGGCGAATGTTAGGGGTTTTTACAATTTTAAATTTATAATTGTTAAGTATGTTTTAATTTTGGGTAGATTTGGACCGGAACTTGATTTATGGTTTCAATTCAACTTGTGTTTGTATGTTTTACCTACATATGTTCGCATTTCTGGCTTGCGCTTGAACGAGTTGAAGTTGAAGTTGATTTTTTAAAACTTTGAGTGATTTGATGAAATTATATTACGCATACATTTCCTAATAATGTTTATTTAAATTACTCTTATTTTTTAGCCCGGTCAAATTAGACCAAAAAAAGGGATGAGGTTACAAAAATTCACACTTGACACAACAACGTAATTTTTTTTAATCGATAGGGATCCCACGGAATTTTTCCGTTTTGGGGACGGGTTACTACAGATAGGCTACTTTTTGTTCTGGAAAATCAAAAGTTCCCACGGGACTTTTATAAACCTAAATCAACACGGGCGAAGCCGTGGGCATTATCTAGTTTACTAATTTACTATTTACTAATTTACTAATTTATACTCTATACTAAGTAATATAATAAAGCGGAAGAGTTTGTTTGTTTGAACGCGCTAATCTCAGGAACTACTGGACCGATTTCAAAAATTCTTTCACTGTTTGATATGTAAGTGATCCTTGAGTGCTATAGATTATATATGTACCACGGGCGAAGCCGGGGCGAAACGCCAGTTTATAATAAAATTACTGTTGTTTCAGTGGAATTTTCTCCTTCATCGGTTTTATCACAATAGTGAGCACTTTATACGATTTGTATGAAACATTTGTATTGAAGAAGGGTGAGTATATTTTATGTATTCATACAAAATATATTATTTTGGACAAGTTTATCCGTCGCCGACCCCGTAAAGGTAGCCATTGAAATGGTTTATGTACTAGAGCGATTTTTGGCGTCAGAGGTAACGGGTAATATCGAGAATTTATGTGATTTTTTGTAAACCTACAAAAACTATTAGGAAAATGACTTTTATATTTAAAAATATTCTTTTTCGAGCTTTAGGTTCCAAAACAGAAAATAATTGGAAACAATTTTCTCTACAAAAAATCTCTCCAAACACTGCGTCACAATTTGTATATTTTTAATTTTTTTTATGGGAAATGGCAATTAATCCTTGTCTACTTTTAACACGACTCCTTAAAAAAGGATAATAATGTTTTTAGGGTTCATGGCTGTAGTGAGTTTGTTTATTCCACCATAATTTCTTAATGCCTGAACAGATTTAGATGTAGTTATCGTTATCCTGAGTGCACTGGCTTTTCACTTTCTAGTACGTTTTTGGCAGGGCATTTTTTATTTTTTAATTATAGCTAGTAATTTTATAGCCTCAATAGCGCAACGGTCGTTGGACGTGGATCTAAAACCGCAAGGTCGTCGGTTCAAACCCCACCCGTTACACTATTGTCGTACCCACTCCTAGCACAAATTTTCACTTAATTGGAGGGGAAAAAGGAATAATTTATTTAATTGGAGGGATAAAAATTCTTTAAAAAAAATTTCAGAAAGCTCCGAAATAAATACTCTATACAGATGTTGTTCGGTGTACACGAATACGAAAAGGTTCCTAACATTCAAGAAGATTCCCGGCTCGTTGGAATGTGTGGACGGGATCCGAGCTATTTCCATGTTATGGGTCATAATGGGTCACGCCTACTACTTGACAATGATGAATTTAATACGAAACATGACGGCGTTACAAGAAGTAAGTTTTAATTTTCTTTATCATCGTCGTCACCTACTGACAGACGTCCACAACTGGACATAGATCTCTTGTAGGGACTCCCGACGCCGCGATCTTAAGCACATGTATACAGGGGGCTTCCTGTGAGTCGTCTAATATCATAGGTCCACCTAGTGGAGGCCTGGAGGGTCTGCCAGCACTGCAGGTTCCAGGGCAAGGTCGCCGATTTAGCACCTTGCTACCTCAACATCTATCGGTTCTTTGAATTATGGGCCCTGCACATCGCCACCTCGGCTTCAAAACCTGTTGAAATAATATGTGGGTGACTTTGCTTTTTCTACGGATTTTCTCATTTCTGATTTGATCACGCAGATAAACTCTGAGCATAGCACTCTCCAACGCCTGCTGAGTGACTTTGAGCATACTTATGAGGCTCCGACAAGTGGTCGCCTAATACGGCGACCACTTCTCGGAGCCGTATATCACCACTTGCAATACGCACTGTTTAGACTTTCCTTCAAGCATTGAAGGATTTAAGACAGGAAGATATTTCGAAGCCTGCTTAAGCGTTTGGTTTTATAGTATCTATGTATTTTTCAAGTTTATTTAGCTTAGTCAAGAAACGTTTTTATAAAGATGGGTTTGCTAAGGTTCTCATAGTATGATTTCATTTCCAGTGGCTAACTTCCTTCAGCAACACATGGGTGACTTCTGCTCCTATAACTGTGGACACATTTTTCCTTCTCAGCGGGATTCTATGCGTTTATACTGTTATTGGAAAAATGAGTCGATGTAAGTAATCACACTAATATTATAAAGGCGAAAGTTTTTGAGTGTATGTGCGTGTGTGTGTGTGTATGTTTGTTACTCTTTAACGGTGGAACTACTAAAATGATTTGGCTGAAATTTTGAATGGAGGTAGATTATGCCCTGAATCAACACATAGGCAATTTTTATCCTGGAAAAATCCACAGTTCCCACGGAATTTTGTGAAAACCAAAATCTATAGCTACAGCTATAGGTAGATTACTATAACAAACTTCCTTGAAAGTAGGTATAAAGGTTGGAAAAGGAAGCGGGACCGGACACCGGAAATCCACGATTCCCTCGTGATTTTGTGAAAAACCGAAATCCACGCGGGCGAAGCCTAAATATATAAAAAGAATAGGTGACTGACTGACTGATCTATCAACGCACAGCTCAAACCACTAGAAGGATCAGGTTGAAATTTGGCATGCGGATAGCTATTATAACGTAGGTACGCATTCGCTAAAATTCAACCCCTAAGGAGGTTAAATAGAGGTTGAAAATTTTTATGAGATTTATATGAATCCACGTGGACCAAGTTGCGTGCATCAGCCAGTTCATGGATATTTCTGAGCTTATTGAGCCAGCATGGATCGGTCGACATCTTAGGAATTAAGTTTCACATTACGTATTTTATTTAAAGGTATATTTTTAGTAGTTATATTGTGGTATTTACTGGGGATTTAAGTGAAATAATTAATAAAATTATTTATTTAATTTCAAATTAAAATGTTGAGTGACGAGTGATACAGCAGCAATTTAACTCTGAAACCTATTAAAATAAATGCTCAAAGTAGGTATAATAAACTGTTTGCTCCCCGAATATGACAATTTCTACAAATGGAAAACAAAAGGTGCCAATTACCCGATTTCAGAGGATGTGTTGTTAGTTTACTTTCAAGAAATTGGTTGTCTGTAAAGTCAGTTTACGGACACTTATTTTACTTAATAACGTCTTGTGAAAACAAAGAGAGATAGATGCGTCACATTATAATATTTGTATGGATGTTAACGATATTTAATAAATGTTTTTGTTATTTATTATTCTTGATTTTGTTGTCTCGCGAGGTGTGAAAAGTAGAGTATTTAACGCGGGGGCAATGCTGTATTAATCCTGTGCGCCCCTAAATCCCGGCGCCCGCGACATAATTACATTGCATTACCCCCATGTTGAATAATCTACTATTATCTCATGTTCCAGGGCGATTCATCAAGTCTCTCCACCTCTTCTACCTGTACCGGATCCTTCGTATACTGCCATTACTAGCTGCCGTTGTACTACTCCAGACGTCGTTATTCCACAGAATGTCCGATGGTCCCATGTGGGCCAACATAGGAGAGATGACGACGATGTGCAGGGAACGCTGGTGGTCAACCCTGTTGCATGTGCAGAACTATGTTAAACCCATCACAATTGTGAGTTTATTTAATCTACTAGTGGACCCGGCAGACTTCGTCCTGCCCGGTGACATACCGACATCGGCGCCACCTACTGAGATCCGGTAGGTTACCTGTACCCGGTAATTGTGTTTTCAAACCATCCTAAACGGCTGGACCGATTTGCACAATCGGTTCCTCATTGTGCAAATCGGTCCAGCCGTTTAGGAGGAGTTAGGTGACAAACACACGTACAGAAGAATTATAATTATAGGTACGGGTGAGAGGGTGAGAGCGAGTATACCGTATCGACGGGATGAACATTAAATGTTTGACAGTTGCCAAACCAATGAACATTTTGTAGGGGAAAATGTTTTTTCTTTTTTTTTATGTTTTCGTCAATTGTTCAATGTTTTTAATAGCTGTTATTCTGCTATTCGGGACGGTCCCAAATATAACAAATCAAAAACCATGAAACCGTGAAAATCGGTCCAGCCGTTCTTGAGTTATAAGTGTTCGAACTAACACGACTTTGTTTTTAACCCCCGACGCAACAACGACGGGGTGTTATAAGCTTGACGTGTCTGTGTGTGTGTATCTGTCTGTTTTGTGATGAGAGTGAGAGTGTTGTTAGCTATGTTTGATGAAAATCGATCCAAGATGGCCGCCGCTAAAAAATGACGGAATACATATTTTATCACAACGCCCTCAATATGGGTATCAAATGAAAGGGCTTGACTAGTAGAATAGTAATATGCAAATCCAAGATGGCCGCCACCACGAAATGGCGAATGTCGGGGGTTTTAATTTTTTAATTTATACTTGTATAGGTATATAAGTATAGACTAGATGATGCGATCTTTAAGTTTCTGGAATAAAATGTAGCCTGTCAGTTTCTAGGTCCTCGACTATATTTAAAAGATAGCCATGTAATATCTATTTACGAAATATATATTTTACAAAAATTATTTACAATAAATATAGGTAGGTACACCATCTAAGTGATTTCTTACGGGCATGGTATCCAAGGCACTTGCACTGTTACGTCTCAGCATTTCCAGGCTAAGGTCTGAATAATTTTGATCGATTTTCCAAGAAGTCTTCGTAGATAGTAGGTATCTCTAGCCCAATTTTAATGTGCTTTAAAAATTACCTATAACGCTAAAAAGTTAGCTTTGTTAATTTAAAACTGCCTCCAAATCAAAATTTAAAAACGCTAGCCCGCCGCAAGATCTCAAGTTTATAGACGAAGATTACACCTTGATATATTATAATATTTCAGTCTGATACTCCTTTTATATGTTTATCTACACCCATGCTTTAAATTCTGTATAAAAGACTTTGAAACAGTTAACTTATTGCCAACATTAAAACACCCAATGTCCTAGTAACCATTTTAACATCCGTTTTCATAATAACACTCCTTTGTTTTTCATTCATTCATATTATGGGTGTAGATAAAGTCTTGTATGCAACTGTTGATAATTAGGTATATTAAAACTCTCATGTGATACTATTATAATATAAACCCACATTCATATTTTACACACCTTATTATACAACAGTTGCATAAATAAATAATTAATATGTATTACGAGTCTGATTTTCAATTCATAACTTAATGTCTCTATTTCAGTGCCTTAATCAAACCTGGTACCTATCAGTGGATCTGCAGCTATATCTATTCAGCCCAGTGGTACTTATCTGGTTGTTTGGGAGTGTGGCCGTAGCGTGGTGTGCTCTGTCCACAATCATCTTAGTTTCCTTCATGCTATCCGCTACTTTCAGTTTCTTGTACAACTATCCTTCTGCTCTTATTAATCTAGGGTACACGGCTTTACTTTATTAACTTACTTTACTTTATTAATAGGTTTTTTAACCCCCGACGCAAAAACGACGGGGTGTTATAAGTTTGACGTGTCTGTGTGTGTGTGTGTGTGTGTGTGTGTGTGTGTGTGTGTCTGTCTGTTCCCCTGTGGCGCTCAAACGGCTGGACCGATTTGAATGCGGTTTTTTTTGTTTGAAAGGTGAATTAGTCGAGAGTGTTCTTAGCTATGTTTGATGAAAATCGGTCCAAGATGGCCGCCGCTACAAAATGGCGGATGATATATTTTTTCACAACTCCCTTGATATGGGTATCAAATGAAAGGGCTTGACTAGTAGAATAGCACTATTGCAAATTCAAGATGGCCGCCGCCACTAAATGGCGAATGTCGGGGGTTTTTTAAATTTTCAATTTACACTTGTCTTTAGTATATTTATTTGCTTATTCACCGTCATCATTAACAACCCGTTAACGGCTCACTACAGGGCACGGGTCTATTCTCAGAATAAAAAGGGTTTAGGCCGTAGACCACCACGCTGGCCAAGTGTGGATTGGTAGACTTCACGCGCCTCTGAGAACATTATGTAGAACTCTCAGGCATGAAGGTTTCACGTTAAACTTCACCGTTACAGCAAGTATTCGGTTATTTGCTTCAAACCCTACCACATTAAAATTTCGATTGAGCAACTATTAACTGTTATTGCGCAACAATTTCTTGTAAGCTAGTAGTGTGGTCAGTTGTGCTTTGGAATTTGCAGTGATTACTGTTATTATGGCTTCAAATGAAAATTTAGAAGGACGTAACTCGATTAAGGTCGTTGTGCAGCGTCAAATAGTAAAGTTTATGTTTCTGGAAGGACTCACAGCCGCCGAAGCTCATCGAATATTAGTCAGAGTGATGATTTCTAGCGCGCTCTCTCAAATGACTGTGAAACAGTGGTACCAACGCTTCCGAGTTGGGAGTTTTGACGTTACGGAGCATCGTGGAGGTGACGATATATATGGACCCGAAACTGAGGAGCGCGTGAAAATTATGAAAGATGCTTTCCATGAATATAGAGCTTGGTCTATCACGTCGCTGTCGTCTCGTGCCACCACGTGATAATTTCATAACCACTTGTTATGAAATTATTATAAAAAAAACTTGAGATAAGGAAAATCAACACCAAATGAGATACCCCACAGATTGACGACTCAAGACCAGAAAGATCAGCGGCAAACGGCATATAACCAGCAGCCGAGTGGATTAAAACATATAAATTATACCTGAATACTTTCCATTCCGTTTTAATTTTAGTGTGGTCGGGTTTGATCCGAATGACTGAATAATATTTAATTGCTTAAAACGCACATAACTCCGAAAGTTAGAGGTACGTGCCGGGATCAAACCCGGTCCCGCGGGAGTCCGAAGTCCGAACCACTAGGCTATCACCGCTCTTTGCTTTTGCTCTTCTCTTTGCTTTATATATATAAGGTGATTATATTATAATTTCTCCGAAGAGAATTACAACTCAAATTCATGAAAACATACGACCGGTAATAATTTATCAAAAAACGAAACTTAGTGAACTCTTGTTTTACTTTCTTACTGTTATAAAAACAATTTACCAAACAATAGAAATTGCCTTTTCAGACGTATGGACGAGCTCGCTGATTACTTCATCGATTACTACATCAACCCTTTGACTCGAGCGCCCCCTTTCTTCATTGGCATGATGTACGGCTACCTACTGCTCCGGTGTAAGGGAAAAAAGATTCACATAAGAAAGGTTTAAATAATTCATTACTTCGTCTTCTTAACTAGGTACACTAACCAGGATCTTCTTATAATTAAAATTCTCTTTACATTAAGCCTTAATTAACTGCCTCGTTGGTCTAGTGGAGAATATTCGACGGCAAATAATTGTAAGGTATTAGGTTTTTCTCAAGAAATTCTCAGTGCCAGCCCGGAGTTGGTAGTTGGCGGTGTTTTACCCCCGTGCCTCGGAGAGCGCGTTAAGCAGTCGGTCTCGGTTATTATCGCTATCATGTGACAATATAGTCGTTAAAGCCCGCCAACCCGCATTGGAGCAGCGTGGTGGGTCTAAGTTCTAAATCTCTCTCTCCTATGAGAGAGGAAGCCTGTGCCCAGCAGTGGGACGTTAAAAGGCTGTAGTGGTGGTTACATTAAGCTGCGTCTATACTTGCCGAGCCAAGTACGAGATGAGTATGTCAAGAGCAAAATTGAACATCAAACGATCACAATTATTGACGTTTCTTTCGTTGTGTTTAGTTAATCAATTGTGCCCATCGCGAGTTTCATATTGCGCAAAACTAAATTCCAATTTATTTTTAACCCCCCACGCAAAAACGTCAGGGTGTGGTCTGTTCCACCGTAGCGCTCGAACGGGTGAACCGATTTTAATGCGGTTTTTTGTTTGAAATGTGAATTAGTCGGAAGTGTTCTTAGAGCGGGGACGCATTGCGAAAATTATTCGCTCGAATTTTATTCGCGCGGTTTATAATCCGCATTTTAATATATTTTTCTCGCGAATTTTAAATCGCATGTGCGTGCAGCTTCATACATTCCCATATGTCACAGAATTTTGCGAAAAAATTCGCTCGAATAAATTTTGCAGTGCGGCCTAGGCCTTAGCTATGTTGGATGAAAATCGGTCCAAGGTGGCCGCCGCCACAAAATGGCGGATTACATATTTTTTCACAACTGAAAGGCCTTGACTAGTAGAATAGCACTATGCAAATCCAAGATGGCCGTCAACCACAAAATGGCGAATGTCGGAGGTTTTTGAATTTTGAATTTAAACTTGTTACAGATTCAAGTATGGATAATCTGGATTTTCGCATTCTTGTTGATGGCGTTTTGCATATTCACCACATACCCTGTCATGCAGGCAGATTTCGACATGCAGATGTTCGATAACTTCCTCAACTCCTACATGCGAGGGATCTGGGCGGTCGCCGTGGGCTGGTTGATATTCGCTTGTGTGCATGGATATGGAGGTAATTTACAAAAATAAATCACGTCAACTTGTAAGTGGGTTGCAAATTGCTTGAAAGACAAATTTACACACTTTTTAACCCCCGACGCAAAAACGACGGGGTGTTATAAGTTTGACGTGTCTGTGTGTGTGTGTGTGTGTGTGTGTGAGTGTCTGTCTGTTCCCCTGTGGCGCTTAAACGGGTGGACCGATTTGAATGCGGTTTTTTTGTTTGAAAGGTGAATTAGTCGAGAGTGTTGTTAGCTATGTTTGATGAAAATCGGACCATGATGGCCGCCACTACAAAATGGCGGATTACATATTTTATCACAATGCCTTCAATATGGGTATCAAATGAAAGGGCTTGACTAGTAGAATAGCACTATGCAAATCCAAGATGGCCGCTACCACAAAATGCGAATGTCGGCGGTTTTTTTAATTTTAAATTTATACTTGTGAGTTTTTTTGTTATTCATCTACAAGTTAGCCCCTGATTGCGATCTCTCCCGATGGTAGTGACGATGCAGTCTAAGGTGGAAGCGGGTTAACTTGGAAGAGGTATACTCATCGCCCTAATTGGGATCTGCGTGACATCGTACCGGAACGCTAAATCGCTTGGCGGCACGGGCGATAGGGTGGTAACTAACCACGGCTGAAGTCTCCTACCAGCTAGGCCAGAGACAATTTAGAAATTATAAAATCCCAAATCGCCACTGCCGGGAATCGAACCCGGGACCTCCTACTTTTAAGACCACAGCGTGCACCACTGCGCAGAAAGGTCGTCAAGTTTAGTAATACTTAGGGATTTTTAACCGACTTCAAAAAAAGAAGGTTCTGTATTCGACCCGTATGTATGTAAGTATGTGTGTATGTTCGCGATTATCTCCGCAATTAATGAACCGATTTTGATGATTTTTTTTTCACTAGCGTAATCTACATACTTTTAGGAAGGTTTTAGTGTATAACACATCGTGTTATCATTCTTATGTATGAAGTTATGAGCATAAATGTACATTTGTCAGACCTGTTGCTGAAGTTGAACTTTTTAGTTCGAATCGATTGAAGTCGGCTCATTGTTATTTGAAAAAAAAAATTATTTGATCACAGGACCAATAAACTGGTTTCTCTCCCTGCAAATATGGAAGCTGCCGGCACGTCTCTCTTACGCTATGTACTTAACGCACTACTCAATCATTATGATATCTAATGGCAGCATGGTCAGCACTCTCTACTTTACCGATGGGGATACAGTAAGTAATTTGAAACAACACTTATCTTCTTCCTTACGAATCGTCGCGCGCGTAGATTCGACAATTTTCAGCCTCCCGAACTAGCAGTACGCTTAGTCTCTCTTTCCACAGCTTCAAAACTTTATAGTATACTATTGAACGAATCGCAATGACTTCAGAGTAAAATGGACCTAAAATGGCTTATGTTAAGGTTTGAGTTCGCCACTACATTCAGGATTCGAAAACAGCCAGCGCCCCAAGCAGAAATGTTGTAAAATAAATATTCGAACTATTCAATTACGACTTTAAAATAAGAGACGTTGGGTTCATTTTGCTCTGAAGTCATGTGTGTTACTCGAATTTCGTTCATCGTTGCCACTATGTAAAAAATTGGCATAAAGGTGCTAATAGACTTGAGCTTTCACTTGTAATGAGCATTCGTGCGAATGTTACATCACAGAAAAATACGAGAACATTTTAGCGAGAATTCTATCGAGCGTTCTGGCGATCATTCTAGCGAGCAGATTTGACCGTCAAGTCTGACATCTTCATGAAGCTCTTTGACGAGCATCGAATAGAGCGTTCGCTAAAATTCTCAAGATGTTCGTAGCAATATTTGGCTCTATGCTTGGCTCGGCTCGTTGTTCAGTTCGACAAAAATAAAAACAGCAATTAATCGGTGTTCTGTTACAAGTGAATGCTCAAGTCTATCAGCACTTTTAGGCCTCTGGATACCAAAAGGCTTAAGTAGGTACCATAAATGTGACACCCAAAACGTGGTTCCTAACTATGGGCTATAGCAAGGCTCGAGGTTACTCAGCGAGCAATGGAAAGCACTATGCTCTGAGTATCGCTTCGGTAAACTTGGACTGCAGAGATGCCGGATCGACTACCCGCATGTTAAAGTGTTGAATAATCTTGCGCATAGTAGTTCTCGACCGGGAGCGGTCAGTTTAATTCCCAGTTCCTTAGTGAACTAGGTCACTTTTTTAGTTCACCAGCTCCCGTTTTGCACCAGAGGAAGGCAGATCTTTCGCTCACTTTGTCACTTGCTCCTGCACGCGTTCATTTAATAAAATAGCTATCTTGTTATTTTTAACTTGTAATTAATAATTTTAAATAACTTTTAACCTGTAGAATTTTAATTTTTATATGTTTTTTCATGTGTTTACTAGTTAAAAAAATAAAAATATTCTAATTTTAACCGAGGAACTAAACGATCAATGTGAAGTACGTACGGTAAGTCATCATGCAGTAGCTTGGACGATGCCGTGCTCTCGCTCACTCTTTGCTCTCTAACGAACTAAGGAGCTGCGGATTTGCCAATCTGGGAACTAGGTCGCGTAATAGGGTACTTTCGTTAGTGAAAAATAAATTATGAAATTTGATAAAAATAAAAATTTATGTAGAAATATACATAAATATTCTGATTTTGAGTCATAAAAGCACGTGATTATTTTATTAAATTAAAATTAAAAGTCGTAATTTTTAATCCGTATATCACGTGACCTAAAACACGAGCCGCCTTGTTGTGACGTCATAATGATAGAAAATACTAATATTAATCTGTGATTTATTAATATTTTATATTAATATTTATCTGTGAATATGTGATTATCTGTGCAAAAACCAAGAAACATAGAACCTATGGAATCTGAACTCCAAACAACAAAGGACTGTTGATATTTTTTAATATATTATATAGATAAATATTTTCGATATATCTATATTTTTAAATATATCGATATCGGAGTTCGATATACCGAAAAAATATCGATATTTCGATATATCGGCTTTATTTAAAAAATCGTAAGTCACTTCAAAAATTATTACACAGTTATATTATAGTCCAGTATCTTTATTAAACAAATTAAATTATAAATGTATTCAGATGGTGGTGAAACAGGGCCTTATACCAATATTTTTAAATGACGTTGTCACGTAAAATAATCATCCGTAAGCCGACTTGACAGACAACTAATGATGTTTACAAAGATGTTTTAACATTCCGGAATCCGGCAGAACAGAAGTCTGGGTTACATGCAAAGAACTTTGCAACCATAATTGAATCAATTTTTGGCAGATTAGGCCGCTATCCCACTGGCGATTTGCGAGCGTTCGCGTTCCTCCAACGTCTGCGCAGCGTTGACGCGACGTTAACGTTGCGTTGACATTGCGAAGTCGAAGCGTGAAGGGTCGCCGTTATAGTAGGGGAGCCGAGGATGCTAAATGCGGATTTACTCGAGCGTCGTCGGGACCTAGTAGATTTTATAGATTAGTTGATAGGAAGAATAAAAGGTTATATAAGGTTTTAACTACTATACTACTACTACTAACTACTGTACTAATATTATAAATGTGAAAGTGTGGATGTTTGGATGTTTGTTACTCAATCACGCTGCAACTACTGAACCGATTTGGTTGAAATTTTAAACTGAGGTAGATTATGCCCTGACTTAAAACATAGGCTACTTTTTATCCCGAAAAATTAAAGAGTTCCCACGGGATTTTGCTAACCTATAACTGAAATCTATAGCTACAGCTATAGGTAGATTACTATAGCAAACTTCCTTGAAAGTAGGTATAAAGGTTAGAAAAGGGAGCGGGAACGGGAACCGGAAATCCACGATTCCCTCGGAATTTGTGCAAAATCGGAATTCACGCGAGCGAAGCCGCGGGCATTCTCTAGTTATATATATTTTATTGCATCATTTCCTTCAAAATAGAAAAAAATTCAACTACCCTCGAGATTCGAGAAGGTCAAGATAACGTTTTTTTTTTGCAACTTTGTAACGCTCCCATTCTCGTACGTTACGTTCAAATAGTCTGATTTTCTGAATATACTTTTCTTAGTTCGTAATTAACCCATCATATCTTAATCTGGCGTTTCTGAGTATTTCTGTTCATCATTTTTTTTATTTTTCGTGCGGCTCTATTTAAAGGGCTTATATATGGTAGTGGGTACTCAGCAGGATGCAAGATGCCTCGCCTCTCTTATCTTAATCTGACGCGCTCGAGTAAATCCAAAAATCCCCTCTTGGACTCCGCTACTATTAGACACGCTCAACGTTAACGTCGCGTCAACGCGACGTTGTCGCTGCACAGACGTTGGAGAAACGCGAACGCTCGCAAAACGCCAGTGGGATAGCGGCCTTAGTACTATCTGCTTTTACACAACCGGTTTGCATATTAATAAATAAATAGGTAAAAATAAAATGCACTGACGAAAAAACACAATTACTTAATACTCCTTGAAGATAAAGTTGATCAGCCCCCTGACTGTGTAACTTTTGACGATGGAATGGTATTCATTTGATGGCCTAAGGCCATTAAAGTAAAATATACCTTGAATGTATTGATTTAAAGTCACAAATTCAGTACAACTGATTTCAACATCGAGCGTTATGGATCGTATCGTACATACCTAAACGTATAAGAATGGATACACGAAATTGAGCTCTATTTCAATGACATTATGGTTTATTTTACTTTGATGCCTTAGGCCATCAAATGAATACCATTTCATCGTCAAAAGTTACACAATCAGGGGGCTGTTTACACTGAACTGAAAGTTGTTGCTTCATATTCATATTGAACTTTATGGTTTTTGTCTATATGATCATAGATAGATGTTTTGACGTCATAATGATAGTTAATACTAATCATTAATTAGTATTAACTATCATTATGACGTCAAAACAAGGCGGCTCGTGTTTAAGGTTACGTGATATACAGATTAACGATTACGACTTTTAATTTTAATTTAATAAAAAAATAATGTGCTTTTATGACTCAAAATCAGAATATTTAAGTATATTTCAACATAAATTTTTATTTTTATCAAATTTCTTAATTTATTTTTCACTAGCGAATGTACCTATTTTTTACCACAGAGGTATCATCATCATCATCATGATCAACCCATTACCGGCTCACTACAGAGCACGGATCTCCTCTCAGAGTGAGAGGGCCTTGGCCATTGTCCACCACGCTGGCCAAGCGGATTGGTAGACTTCACACACCTTTGAGAACGTTATGGAGAACTCTCAGGCATGCAGGTTTTCTCACAATGTTTTCCTTCACCGTTAAAGCAAGTGATATTTAAATTCTTAAAACGCACATAACTCCGAAAAGTTAGAGGTGCGTGCCCGGGATCGAACCCACGACCTCCGATTAGAAGTCGGTCGTCCTAACCATTAGGCTATCACAGCTTTATTACAGCTTTTTGTATCTACATTTCGATATCAAACTATCGATATATCGTCCAAAAAATATTAGTAATAATGAAAAAGTAGCCCAGGTGAATGACTTTATCTTCACTACAATATTTAAGGCGCAAACTCCAGTGTTATATAGAATACATTTATAAAATTCTTGTATATCATTGTTACGTCATGAAATGGCTGACTTATTGGCTGACAGCGTTTTCGCGGGAATCAAAAATGTTTAAAATTTAATTTAATTTTATGGCATGAACGCGTGTTTATTTTGCCGAAATATATTTTTTGTGGCTTTTTATTAACAAAAACAACATTTTGAAGTGCTTTTTCAAACACAGTAGAATACCCTATTCACATAAAGGACTTCTAGGAACTAGTTCGTTAACGAACTACACAAGACTAGTGTGAAAAGGAAGTGCCTCTCATAAACGTCACCATGCCAGTCCCTATATAGGACCATATTACAAAGCCAATCCAAATTTGGCAACAAGTGCTACAGTCTCCGTACCTCCTAATACTGCTACGTTAAGCTTCTGGATTGGAACGGGCTTGGCATTAAATCAACGGCGAGAAATCACCGTAGTACCGTAGCACCGCAGTACCGAGATGACATAGCCGTTATGACAGAGTCTAGGATGCCCTAAATGACCTCAGCAATATTTCTAAAGGGGCGAGCCTAAGAAGTCTAATGCAACATATTTTTTTTCCAGTTGTATCGAGCCATGAGTGATCTAATGCTCACGACGATGGCGGCTTTCGTCTTATCAATCACTATAGATGCGCCGTGTTCTACTATTCAGAAATTACTACTGGGAGGAGGTTAGTTCTTTCTTTACTCCGTACCTATTTCTTACACCCACATATTTTTATTTTTTACAAGTGGACCCGGCAGACATCGTCCTGCCTGGTGACATACCAATAGAAACGCCACCTACCGAGACCCGGTAGGTTACATGTACCTACCCGGTAATTGTGTTTTAAGACCATTCATAAAGTAAGGAAGTGACAAAACTTACGTTTAGGGTATTCGACACTTATCAGAAGGTAGTGAAACAGGCCATAATACAAGTAAATACATTTTTTAATCTCTATACCTACCACTTAATACTTGATTTTATCTCAACATTTCAACTAATTTTGTTTCAGGAAAAAAGAAACCTCAAGAAAAGCCAAAAGAAGAATCTCGAGATGCAGATGAAATTGATGATGATAATGATGAAAAAAACCAAAGAAACGAAAAACGAAAAAACCATGATACAACTGACTAACTTGAATTACCTATTAAAAGATTCAACACGAAATTGTTATCATTATTATTTTGTGACAGTTGCAGTTGAAAAGACTGAATAGATAATTTATTTTACAATGTAAAATACCCAATAGCCCAGTCAATCTACTACCAAAATCGTCAAATAAAAACAAAAAGTCTTATAGTTTTGGAAATTGGCCTAAAGTGTTCTTTGGGTCTTCCTCTATAACATATCCAAAACCCCTTTTTTTAGGTCCCTTTTTTCGGTTTCTACTTTTCACGTATTTCTACTTCTAGCATTATGAATACTTCTGACAAAAGTTTTTAAATAGCTACTTTTGAATGGAGATAGATTAAGTATGCCCTGACTTAACACATAGACTTTTTGTCCTGGAAAAATCCACAGCCCCACGGAATTTTGAAAAAACCGAAATCTATTGGAAACGAGGGAGGGAGCGGGAACGGGAACCAGAAATCCACGATTTCCTCGGGATTTGTGAAAAACCGAAAATCACGCGGGCGAAGCCGCGAGCAGAAGCTAGTAATAATCTAGCGAAGGTCGTTCTACAGTAACAACAGTCAGTAAATTCTTTGAGAAAACTGTTTTCTTTCGTCCGATAAAATAATCATTTTGAGTAAGGTACGCATTGTTATAAAATTTAATTGACGTTATCTTATTGCGAAGAAAGTTGGTGCGATAATGTTAATATTTAAGTTTATTTTATACCCACGAGAAGGAACAGAGGAGGAGAAGGTATATTAATTCATTTAACGTAATAGAGTTTTGTTTGTTTGTGCGTTTTTCTGAAAGACTACTGGTCCGATTTCAATGCGGTTTTTTGCATTAAGTACCTACGTATCACTTCAAAGCAGATTCTTAGATATATTTTATTACTAGCTTCTGCCCGCGGCTTCGCCCGCGTGAATTTCGGTTTTGAACAAATCCCGAGGGAATCGTGGAGTTCCGGTTCCCGTTCCCGCTCCCTTTTCCTACCTTTATACTTAAAATATCAAGCAAGGTCGCTATAGTAATCTACCTATAGCTGTAGATATAGATTTCGGGTTTTTCAAAATCCCGTGGGAACTGTGCATTTTTCCAGGATAAAAAGTAGCCTATGTGTTGCCAATGCATGCTACACAGCAAAGTATTGCAATAATGGGTTATGTGAGCGTGATTTACCTGAGAACAGTCAGCGCCCTCTGTGGCGTTTTGGAGGTCTATATCTATTTTAGTCCTACAGGAATACTTTTCTGGGATAAAAAGTTACTTTATGTGTTAAGTCAGGGCATAAGCTATCTCCATTTAAAATTTCAGCCAAATCGGTTCAGTAGTTGCGGCGGAGAAGAGGAACAAACATACACACAAACTTAATAACTTAATAACGCCTTTATAATATTAGTGTGATTGTTATTTTCCTCGCTAGAAAGCTCCGATACTCGATAGCATACGCGTCCGATCGCTGCTAAATTCAAAATGCTATAGGAGAACTTTACGCATCGCCGCCCCGGCCGGCTGGAACCGCGCGCCGCGCGCAAAGTCTATGTCCCGCAATTTTTAAATCTGTAATATCTTCGAAAATATTCATTTAAATCATATGCTGTAAAGGGCCATATAGATCTATAATAAATCAACAATGTACTTAAGGTATTTAATTAGATAAGGATTTATGCTGTATTGGTTAAAATCGCTTCTAAAATTAGCCATTATTTGTCGTAAAAAAGTAAATGACAAAAAATGTTATTGTGGGATATCCATAAGAGATAGACATATACCATCGCGGAGTTTTCTATAGACCTTTTCAATGTGTACAATACTTAGTACATTATATTGATAAATCTCGTAGGGTTCAGCCTGCGTTTGCAATGTAAGCGGAAAAAATGTAATTATTTACGACATCACATTAGAAACCTCAAAAATAACAGTATTTCTCCACTATTTAATGGATGTTATCATACATATAAACCTTCCTCTTGAATCACTCTATCTATTAAAAAAAACCGCATCAAAATCCGTTGCGTAGTTTTAAAGATTTAAGCGTACAAAGGGATATAGGGACATAGGGACAGAGAAAACGACTTTGTTTTATACTATGTAGTGATTATTAACGGGCTACAAGGGGACGCTGTTATCGTGTTTAAAGTTTTTACTATGTTGACTTTTTAATACTTTTCTATCTGAAAGTTTAATACCGACTGTTGTCACAGTTCCATTGTTATTCTAACAACCTAAACTTGTTATATACTCCAATCAACAATCTAAAGCCGAGCGCAGACGGTCACTTGTTGGTTGAGACCGATTTTATGAGACGACCTCCTATATACCTTACCACCGCGTTATAATGCAATCCATGGCTTACTTGTCAACAAATAGTAAAAATGACAATGGCTGTCTTAAAACGATAAAAAGTGGTGTCCAATTTTGCGCCGACTTAAACACTGGTAGGTAGTACTCAAACACTAATAAAGTCCATACACTAATACATACCACCACCGCCAAAACTACAGCCCTCTTACCTCCCACTACTATATATAGGCCTTCTCTCTCAAAGGAGAGAAGGATTAATATTGCTGTCTTTTTCGCAATGTATAGACTTCTGAAAAGGAAAGCTGATGAGATTTTTTCAGACACCTCAATTAAATTTTGCTTAGAAATTGGTTTTGTCAAGAGAATTAGCATCACTGTCTGCTTTTCAATAATCATAGGTATACCTATTTTTTTTCTATCTCTCAAAAATCAAATCGGGTCGAGGCGGTGAGAACTAGTCATTTTTGTGAGAGCGGGGCTGCACTGCGAAAGTTATTCGCGCGAATTTTATTCGCGCGGTTTATATTCCGCATTGTAATATATTTTTCTCGCGAATTTTAAATCGCATGTGCGTACAGCTTCATATATTTCTATATGTCACAGAATTGTGCGAAAAAATTCGCGCGAATATATTTCGCAGTGCGGCCCTAGCTCTTAAACTATTTTAAATTGTTATGTCCTTTATGCATCTAAATCGATTGAGCTGGCGAGAGTTGATTATTTTCCTCAGATTTGCAGACCGTTTTGTAGGGCGTCTGTGTTAAAGTAGTAAATGTCCTGCATTCTGTTTTTGTCGACTTTTTGTTGTTGTTTATAATATTATCGGACGTCTGCGTTAGGCGAGTCGCTAGTCGCGAAACGACTTCGTTTAAAGTCGACGGATGGAATCGTCATTCTACGATCATTTTATGCATTCCCGTTAGCAATCAAGACCGCATTGTTACGACGCGGGAAATTGCGGGATACCACGCGGAAAACACTTAAAGCAATTAACTTCTATGCTCCGCGGATATACTGTTTATTCAACGTAGAATGCTAGATTCAGGTTCTATTCTACCGCATTTTTACCGATTATGATTGAATAGAATAGAATAGATTCTTATTGATTGATTGTAAATAGAGGAGATACATTATGGTAGATATTACAGAGTTATTAGTTTGCAAGTCAATCAGCTATATAATTATTAATTATAACAGCGTGCATAAATTACGTCATTTTAAAGTTATGAGCAAATAATAATATCTAAAACTGGCCTCAATGTTTTCTTTTATCTAATTTGAATGTATTATTTACTTTCAAAGTTTTAAGTTTTTGTTGTTAAATTAATTCTTAATTTATATTAATTCTATTTTTGATCATTTTCTTTTTACTGCGTGTAAAAAATGAACTATCGACAATTTTTGTTTGAAATAAATTACAGATTTTATTTTATTTTTATTTAATTTAATAATACAAAAATAGTCTAATACTAATAAACTACAAAAGTTTGTGAAGTAAAGATAAAAGTTTAAATAGAGGGAGTGGCGAGACGAGAAGACTATACGTCTCCCACTCTTAGAACCTGAGCTGATGTGATACCAAAAAACCGCATCAAAATCAGCCCAGTAATTTTTCGAAAAAATGGTAACGTATTAAAAATCAAAAACACGATTTCCGTACAGCATACGGCAATTTGAAGACAGCGGTAAAATAAAAACTCACAATTATAAGTTAAGTAGGTAAGCATATATATTACCATCTCCATTCCTTCGTGGGTAAGTAGGTAATAAAAAAAACTTTTCCGATATTTTCATAGTAGATACGTGCCGAACCAGATATTACCGGAACCATAACTGACAGACACACACGTATTCTGCGTCACTGCATCGTCAGTGTTAATACGGAATCTATTTATATCGCGTTATCGAAACTTTCCTTGCCATTCATTACTTATCAGTCACAACAAACACCATGATAATACAAAAAAATGAAAATAATTGACTTATTATGTCAGGTCATTACAAATATAGTTATTTGAATTTTAACCCCCGACGCAAAAACGAAGGGGTGTTATAAGTTTGACGTGTCTATGTGTGTGTCTGTCTGTGGCACCGTAGCTCTCAAACGAGTGAACCGATTTGAATGCAGTTTTTTGTTTGAGAGGTGAATTAATCGAGAGTGTTCTTAGCTGTTTGATGAAAATCTGTCCAAGATGGCCGCCGCCACAAAATGGCGGATTACATATTTTTTCACAACTTCCTCAATATGGGTATGAAATGAAAGAGTTTGACTCGTGGAATACACTATGATAGAGATGTCTGCCACCCAAAAATGACAAATGTCGGGGGTTTTTAAATTTTTAATTTATACTTGTTATAAGGATACCCTCGCGAACGTATTTTCACCACGACCTATTTCACCGGAGTTGACGACGTCAGCTGCGCAGGAGATATTATTGTGCGCAAGTGTGTTCGTGAACACAAGTGCACTCTCTATTCCCTCACTTTCACAGTAAGATGGGACGCCAAATAATGCGTCACGACTGGAAAGAGATCAGGCACATGACTAAGGACTTTATGTGCCCTCCCATGCATACATATTATAATATCTAACATCACGAACTTACTTACCTACTCTCGGACTACTACTGAGAATTTCTTGACAGAAAAACCCAATAACTTTCCTTTTTTTCGGCCTCACTTTTTTCGACTCGAAACCTATAATAATGAGGCAGTTTATATGAGTAACTAGTGGATCTGGCAGACTTCGTCCTGCCCGGTGGTGACATACCAACATCAGCGTCACCTACCGAGATCCGGTATGTTACCTGTACGTACCCGGTAATTGTGTTTTCAAACCATCCATTGAAATATATACACAAAATTTCATCCAAATTGATCCAGCCGTTTAGGAGTTAGGTGATAAACACACGTATGAAAGAATTATATATATATATATATATATATATATATATATATATATATATATATATATATATATATATATATATATATATATATATATGAGCGAACGAGTTACAGGGGGTCGAAAATGGCCTGAATTGCTTCAGGAAAAGATAGAGCCTTTGTCTTTTTGTGTTTGCTCGATAGAGCGGGAACACTGCAGTATCCCCAGATTACAGTATAGAAGATTACTTTAAGGGCAAACAACTTTGGGAATAAGTAACTCCAATAACCAATTCTAATACTGTGATATATTGTGAGATTTTAATAGTAAAAATATACCGCTGAGCTTGTTGTGAACTCCTCTCAGACGAGGGCGTATTTGTAACCTTCGTTGTTTTAGTTTTAAGTTGTCGTAAATAATTATCACCACTGTCTCACTTCCATATACCTAGTTGTAAAATTGATTGACATTCAGAAAGCTTATCTTTTGAAAAATAAATAAATCTGAAGAACGTCGTCAGGTTTCTCTCGATGTGTCTGCATTGTTGAATCCAATAACGAATCTATTTACATCGCGGTTTCAAAACTTTCCTACCCATTTATCAGCCGCAGCGGATTCCGTGTTTGTTCTGTTAAGCCTATTGTTAGAGTCGAATACAAATGGAAGTAATACAATTATTATTAAAACTAGTGGACCCGGCAGACTTCGTCCTGCCCTTGACATACCGACATCGGCACCACCTACTAAGACCCGGTAGGTTACCTGTACTTACCCGGTAATTGTGTTTTCAAACCATCCAAAAACCCATTGAAATATACACACAAAACAAAACCAGTTTAAAATAAGCCGTACGTTCAAAGATCCGGGTCCCAAGTTATTTGGCCCCAAATGTCATGGGGCTTTCAATTTCATGACATTTCATTTTCATGACACCCCATTGGTCTGTCATTTCTGAACTAAAAAACCTATGACCTTGAAATATTTACGGGACAATACTTAAAATACTACCTTTCTAACAAAAAAAGAATGAGTTAAATCGAACTACGCGTTAATGAGTTACAGCTAAATACACGTTTTAACTTTCTTCCCCTCTCCCAAGGGAACCGTGCTGAATTTCAGGATAAAAAGTATCCTATGTCCTACCTCGGAGTATAAACTCAAATCGTACCAAGTTTCATTCGAATCCGTTTAGTAGTTTCGGCGTGATGCGCGGCCAAGATACAGACAGACAGACAGACAGACAGACAGACAGACAAAAATGAAAAAAATTGCAGTTTTGGCTTCAGTATCGATTATAGAGTGCCCTCCAATAAAAATTTTCAAAATATCTTCAATGTACAGAATTGGATCTGTTACAGTTTTATTATATTATAGATATGCCGAGTCATGACAGGTGTTGTAAAGCCGGATACACACTAGCGAGCTGTGATCGTAACCGTATACGGATACAGTTACGAGGGTCTTGTGTGTACACTATACGCGTTATTTACTTTAAGGTCGAGCCTGCTGGGAGTGTGATGCGAATACCCTTTTTAACCGACTTCAAAAAAAGAGGAGGTTCTCAATTCATCGGATTTTTATGTATGTTCCTATATAGTGCCATTTGGCTGATAGAGGGGGGGGGGACACTTGACTCTAATAAAAATTTGCACTTTAAAACATCATATTTTACAAACGGATCTAGAAATCGAAAAATGATGTTCTCACACCCACAGTATTTTTAAAAGACCTATTCAACGATATCCCACACTATGGGGTAGACGAGAAAAAAAATATTCATCCCCACTTTACATGTAGGGGAGCTACCCTAAAAAAAATATTTATCAAAATTTTATTTCACCACTTTGTCGGCGTGATTAATATTTATACTCATGCCAAATTACGGATTTCTAGCACTAATAGTCTCTGAGATTAACCGAGGACGGACAGACGGACAGACGGACGGACATGGCGAAACTATAAGGGTTCCTTGTTTACTACGGAAACCTAAAAAGAAAACTTCCTGGGACGATTCTAGTGCTGTTTTTTGCATTCAGTACGTATACTAAACCTCGACTAGGAAGTTTGATGAATTATTATTAAGAGTTCCACACAGAAATCTGAACGTAGCTGAAACCACTCCCTGAAAGTCACATTAAAATATAAAAGTTATTTTATTATTCTTTCAATTCGTGCCTACCTCCATTTGCATTTCAATATGAATAGAGCAGTTTAGCATTTTAATATGTTCAATTATGTTATTTCAATTACTCTCGTATTCAAGGAAATTCGTCTTTGAATTTTTCTTTTCAATGGAACCTGTTGAGAAATATCACATTATTATTTTTAAATGCTTCTCCCTTCTTTCTCATTTTGCTTAAAAATTAGTTTATAGGTCATATTACCTGCAGCGGTCGCGCGCGGTCTGTGAGTCCGCAGCGAACTAATTTTGGTCATATTTAAGAAATTTAATATTTTTGCGCACTGTACGTCCGTGATTGCCTCTAGGGGGTGGGGTAGCATCTCTTAGTAGAGATTTTACCCTTATTGCAGGTGCACATGTGCAGTAATTACGTTTTGCGGTGATTTTCAAATTCCTATCACTTAGTGCCAATTGTTAAAATGATGATTATTTTTTTAATGTTACATTTACGGAGAGCGCTCACGGAGCGGTTTGGAATCGCGCCCGCCGCGGCTGCGGGAGAGAGGTTAGAGAGAGCGCGCTCACGAGCCCGCTTGTTTTTGCGGGACCGCAGCCGCCGCGGCTGCGGGCGTCGCCCGCCGAGTTGGCGGGCGACGCCCGCAAGACCGGCGGTTATAGTTATATATGAAGAGCTGGCGAACAAAATGTTATATTTTTTAATCCGATGGTCTTTGGCTTGCTGAATAAGAATATCAACTTAATTTTACTTAAAACGGCCCGCAACTGTATCAAAATTGCATCCATAGGTCGTGGTTTCGATCATAACGGCATAATTACAATAAAGTTTCGAAAGATTTGAATAATCGAGCACGTTTTCGTTCAAAATGGATTAATTTCCATACTTTGTAAGATGTCAATCAAAATGATTATTTCTTTTTCAGAAGAAAAATTTGTTTTTTTTTACTAAGAATTTTTTTTTAATTAAAACATTTATCATTTAAAAACTTTATTCACTAATAAAGTTTTTAAACAATTTATGTTGAAATTGGCCTAAACTAACTTACAAATGTCAGACTGACTTACAAATGATAGATTATTGTTGAAAATTAATTAGAATTTTTAGAAATGGTTTACGAATTATTAATTTCATAATTGAAATAGGTTAGAATTAACTGACATTTGATTCATTCAGTGGCGCCGAACCGCCATCTTGAATTATTGGTATAAATACGGCGGGGTGATTACGTATCTCGCGACAGGTTTGCGACAGGCGTAAATCTCGCGATCATTGCTGTCAAACGTCACTTTTGCACACATCAAATTGGTATTATCTAATTTTACTTGACAGCAATACGACAGCAATGCGACAGCGACAGCCGAACAAAATGAAACGTCAAACAGCAATAACCTCTGCACCTGTTGAAAAGTGATTGTTGACTTGTTGTAGGTAATTGTCGAGTATGTTTACTGTGGTTATTGAAATACATCCATTTAACAAGCAATTTGAAGTATCGATGGCAAAAGTACATTCTGCGACAGGCGAGCAATAGACGTGCGATCGGCTTGCGTAATACGAATTCAAGTGACATTTTGCGACCGATCGCGTAGTGGTCGCTGTCGCATTGCTACTGCTGTCGCGTTGCTATCGCTACTGCAAAATTTTACATAATCACCCCACGGGTAATTCGAAGCCATGAATTGAGTCTCCTCCAAAGACTCAACCGACTATTAGATGCTTCAGCGTCTAGGTCGTGATATTTGATTGAGGGCTGCGATAGCAATCACACCCTCATCGAATAAATGCTGCCATTTTGGACTTGGCTGAGTGTAATTAATTAATTAGTATAAAATATATTTGAAAATAGATCTCAGTTAAACTAATCTCTGAGTTGATATAAATTGAGTTATGTGCGGGTGATAAACGCAGATATTTTAATAATAGTTTGATTTAGTTTTAATATTAATTGATAGTCTGCTTCTGGAGTTATGTGTTTACACAAACAAGTTATTGCTTGCAATATTAATTATTTATTGCTTCCGTTAACTTATATGAGATAGCAAACTGAATTTAACATATTATTATGTTCAATAAAGTCACAAACTACATATGGGTAAATAAAAATCCACGCCAAAGCTTACTGTAAGTATGTCATTCAGTTTAATATTAATATTTAATAATTAATAGGTTACCTGAATCAATACAGGCCATGCCTCTTCAAACTTTTAAAGTAAAACTAAAGAACTGGCTCATGGAGAAATGTTTTTACAATTTAAAAGAATATAGGTATGACATAAATTCTATTTATTGCAATTAATTTTATATTTATATCTTTAGAACGTTGACATGTATGCTACTTACGTCATTTTGTTTAGTCTTAAAATCAATAATTCAATTTGCACACTAATTTATTAGTTAAATGTGTTGGAAGACAATAAGCTTTAAGATCCATAATATTTGTACCACATTTTTGCAAATAAAGACTCTTACTCTTTAGTTTGATGCAACTATACCGTTTTGTTCGCCAGCTCCTATAAGAAAAATGCGATCGCGCCCGCCAAAAAACCGCAGAGCTTGCGGGCGACGCCCGCAAAGCTCGCGGGCGCCCGCTGCCCGCCGGTTCTGCGGGAGCCGCGAGCAACCGCCAACTCTGCGGGAGTAAATCGCGTCGTGAGTTTTGCACTCGACATTTGTATGAATTTCGAGTATTGCGGGCCCGCAACCGCGGCGGGCGCGGGTGCGAACCGCTCCGTGAGCGCTCTCTCTTATAGTACTTAAACTCCTTAATGTTTAAAATTAAAATAATAATTTTAATATTTTTGTGCTATTGTTTGTATGCTATTGTATAAGCTGTATTCTATTGAGGAGGTGAATTTTGATGTTTTTATAGACTTTACTAGCATCTGCCCGCGGCTTCGCCCGCGTGAATTTCGGTTTTAAACAAATCCCGAGGGAATCGTGGATTTCCGGTTCCCGTTCCCGCTCCCTGTTCCAACCTTTACACCTATTATCAAGGAAGTTCGCTTTAGTAATCTACCTATAGCTGTAGCTATAGATTTCGGGTTTTCCAAAATCCCGTGAGAACGGTGCATTTTTCGAGGATAAAAAGTAGCCTATGTTTTAAGTCAGGGCATAATCTATCTCCATTCAAAATTTCAGTGGTCCAGTAGTTCATCATCGGTTCAGTAGTTGCGGCGTGATTGAGTAACAAACATCCAAACATCCAAACATCTAAACATCTAACATCCAAACATCCAAACATCCAAACATCCAAACATCTAAACATCTAACATCCAAACATCCAAACATCCAAACATCCAAACATCTAAACATCCACACTTTCACATTTATAATATTAGTAGGATAGTAGGATTACTTTTTGATATTGTAATGAATAAATAAATGAAACCCTGTAATTTTCTTTGTTATCTAGTTTGACAAAGGACCTAATTTTACTATTATGTTACAAATAGTATATTACTATTATGTTCTTATCCATACTATTGTTACGTGCTGGGGTTCGAAGATTTGGAATAAAACACCTGGTGACCCTTGATCAGACTTTATTCTGCACTTCCGTATCCACTTGGTAGTCCTGATCCTCTTGTAGACTTCCTCTTCACGTTTGTTCGCTTCCAATCCTCTTCACTTCCGATCGCTTCCTTCGCTTGTATTTCGCTCGGCTCTCAGAACTGAACTGCCCTCCGTCAGCTCGCCGGTCCCTTTATATACCCGTTACCGCGTGACTAAGCGTTTTCTAGAAAGTTCCACCCCTATCGATGTTTATTCTAGAAAAGCCGCGTTGTTGTTGTTTACATTATGGGTTGTTTACATCGATGGGTGATTAGGTATTTATTAGGTGACGAGCAATTATGAACCTTAATGCTCTAGAAATAAGGTTCATTCGTAACACTGCCCCCCTCTTAGCGATGCTCGTCCCGAGCATCACTGTTGCTTCCGTAATGTTTTGCCAAGCGGTCGATGTGCACAACCTTAAATTTTCCCCTTGGTTGACGTTGAATCCTATACGTGACGTCGTTAATACGGGTAACCACTTTGTATGGACCCTCCCATCTGGTTTGCAATTTTGGAGATTTCCCTTTTCGACGAGTCGGATTATGCAGCCAGACTAAGGCACCTTCCTCGAATCCGCTCGTGTTCGATTTCCGGTCGTATCTGGTTTTCATGTTCTCACTCGATTGCAATCCGTTTTCCCTGACTGTAGCATGTATTTCTCGCATTTTCTCTCTCAGATTGGCGACGTAGTCTTGTACGGTGCAAGGTTCATCCGGTGACCCTCCCGTCAATAAGTCTACTGGTAACCGTAGTTCCCTGCCATAATTGACTAACGCCGGAGTTGCCTTTGTGCTCTCATGCTCTGCAGTCCTGTAGGCGAGGAGAAACAGTGGAATGTACCTGTCCCAGTCTCTTTGGTGGGCGTCAACCAACTTTGCCAAATGCCTTTCAAGCGTCTGATTGAATCTTTCAACCATTCCGTCAGACTGCGGGTGGTATGCAGTTGTGCGTGTCTTATGCAGACCTAAAATTCTGCATACTTCCTGAAACACTTGCGATTCAAAGTTCCTTCCTTGGTCTGAGTGGATTTCCAGTGGTACACCAAAGCGACATATAACCTCCTCAACGAGCTTAGTTGCAACAGTTGTAGCTTCCTGGTTAGGTATCGCGAATACTTCCGGCCACTTAGTGAAGTAGTCCATAACAACCATGAAGTATTTGTTCCCTGATTCAGTCACAGGGAATGGTCCGGCTACATCAACAGCTATACGTTCCCAGGGTGCACCAACATTGTACAGCTGCAGGTTACCTCTACTCCTTGTCTGTGGTCCCTTCACGGCAGCGCAAATGGTACATTTACGGCACCAATCCTGCACATCCTCCCGACAATGGAGCCAGTAGAACCTCTCCCGCACTTTCGTTAGTGTCTTCTTGACGCCAAGATGACCTCCCGAAACTCCGTCATGCACTTCACGTAGGACATCGGGTACCTTGGCTCTCGGAACGACTATCTGAAGATGGAACTCCCTGCCGTTAGTCTTTTCCCATTTTCGGTAGAGTATTCCATTTTGTAGCGTAAGACTGCTCCACTGCGCCCAGTATGCCTTAGTGATAACGCCCATAGGTGCAACCTCACTCCATGTTGGTCTGGCGTCTCCTCTTTTCTTCCACACGATGATGTGCCGTATATCCTCATCACCCTCTTGAGCCGTCTTCATTGCATCATCCTCCCAGGGTCCTAAGGAACTCGTCCTGGTAAGTTTCAATGATAGCTCCGTCGACTCCTGTTTGATGCAATGTTTGCATTCTTCCGGGCATGGCCTCCGAGAAAGTGCATCTGCATTTCCATGTGACTTCCCGCTGCGATGTTGAGTCTCGAAGTCATATTCCTGGAGCTGTTCAATCCACCGAGCAACTTGACCTTCGGGATTCTTAAATTGCAGTAGCCATTTCAATGCTGCATGATCCGTACGTAGTAAAAACTTTCGGCCGATTAGGTACTTGCTGAAGTGTTGCAATGTTTTTACCACGGCAAAAAGTTCCCTCCGTGTCACGCAGTAGTTCCGTTCCGGTCTTGACAGTGATTTGCTGAAATACCCCATAACGACTTCTCTATCTCCCTGCTTTTGGGATAGTACTCCTCCAATCGCTGTGTTGCTCGCGTCGGTATCGACGATAAACTGGCCTTCCGGTTGTGGGTATCCCAGAATTGGTGTTTCACATAGGTATTTCTTCAGTTTTGAAAAGGAATCTTCACAGGCTTCATCCCAACAAAATGGTCTTTTCTCTTCCGTCAGTCTATGTAACGGTTTTGCGATCTCAGAAAACCCCTTGACGAAACGCCTGTAGTAAGAGCACAAACCCAAAAATGCCCTTACCTCTGTCTTGTCTTTAGGGGTAGGCCATTTTTTAACCACTTCAACTTTCGCCGGGTCAGTCTGGATGCCCTCACTTGTGATGACATGGCCGAGATAATTCACTTCTTTCCTGAATAGCTGACACTTCTTCGGGTTAAGTTTTAAGTTTGCCCCATGTATTTTGGCGAAGACTCGCTCCATGTTTTGCAAATGGTCATCGAAGTCTCGACCCATGATAACGACGTCATCTAGATACACCAAGCAGGCATCTCCTACTAAACCTGCTAGCACACATTCCATGAGTCGTTCGAAGGTGGCAGGTGCGTTGCACAATCCAAAAGGCATAACATTAAACTGCCATAATCCTTTTCCCGTTGAAAACGCTGTCTTCTCCTTGTCTTTTGGATGTATTTCTACTTGCCAGTAACCTGATTTTAGGTCTAGAGTCGAAAACCATTTCATGCCACTCAAGGTATCCAGAGTGTCATCGATTCTAGGTAGCGGGTAACTATCCTTCTTTGTGATGTCATTGAGCCGCCTATAGTCCACGCAGAACCGTGTGCTTCCATCTTTCTTCTTCACAAGCACAACCGGTGAGCACCAGGGACTTGCGGATGTTTCTATTATTTTGTTCCTTTCCATTTCTTTCAGCATATCCTCGACTTCTTTTTCCTTCGCGATTGGTAGCCGTCTCGCCCGCTGACGGATGGGTCCCTCATTTCCGGTATCGATTCTATGCTGCACTAACGATGTTCTCCCTGGGTTTCCTTCTTGACTAGAAAAGATGTCCGCGTAGCGTAATAGAAACTTCTTTGCCTTGATGCTTTGTGAATAAGTCAGGTTGCTTTTGCAGTCTTTAAGAAGCTCATAGACTGTAGGATCCTTCCAAGAACCTGATTTATCCGTGCTTGGCATTGAAGTGCATTTCTTCAGCCACACAACTTCCTCGCACTTTCCGACGATGTCCCCCTTATTGAAGTAAATCTCGCGATCATCCAAATTTAGAACTTTTACTACAGCTTTAGTACTACCATTGACGAGAGTTCTTGCTGTCATGAATCTTCGAGAGGCTGTCTTCTGGGAAATGTCCTCAATCAGCACACATCTGCCTTCCTTGGTGTTATTAGTACATGGCAGCTTTACCATCACGTGAGCCTCTGCACGTCCAGGGATGACGATTTCCTTAAGACATGTCACTTTCCCATTAACACCTCCGAGAATGAAGATTTCTTCCGTACCACACTTAAATACTCCGTCAGCAACATCAATTCTGCAGTCGTGTGTCCTCATAAAATCTAGACCAAGGATACAGTCATCCATAATTTCAGCCACAATCACGTTGTGCGTATAAGATGTCTCCCCTAAGTACATTGTAACAGTCATTTCCCCCAGGACGGGTATTGGCTGACCGGAGGCTGAAAGAAGTCGACAGTTGATTTGCTTGCTGTACCTCGACACAGATTTCAATAGGTCCGGCCGGACTATTGTCCTGGAGGCCCCAGTGTCCAATGTCATCCTGCAATCGATCCCGTTTATGGTGCCTGGTATTGCTAAATTGTTCCCATCGCATACTTGTGAGATAACCGTTGCTGGGGCTCCCTCCGTGCCAGCCAGTACTCGCCCCTTAGTCCTGGCTGTTACTAGTTTCCCTGATTTTGAGGAGACCTTGCATCCTCACCTCTCTTCGCAAGCTCCTCCAACCGTTCCTCTATTTTCGTTAGTCGGGACATCTGCGACTCTTTCTGTGGGCAATTCAGCTGCAAATGCCCTTTCTCACCGCATCTATAGCACACAGCGCCAAAGTTCTTCCTGAATGAGGTCTTAACCTCTTTCACCTCCTCGACAACTTCACGTAGTCTGTGAGTCTGCCGAATGTCGTGTCGAACTGCTTCAACCTCTAAGGCATGCGCCAATGCTTCTTTTAATGAGGCATGGTGACGAAGCCTCACGGCAGCTCTTACCTCCAGGTCTTTGATTCCGTCGACAAAAGCTTGCACGATGTTTGCGGTTACCATCTTATCGTCGGCCGATGGATAAGCTTTCCGCACAAGCTTATCTATTTCCAACGCCCATTGCTGGAGACCCTCTCCAGATCGCTGGACTCTATCGCGCAGCTGGGCGCGGAACACATGCTCCAGATGTCGCTCCCCATACCTGGATTCGAGTGCATCCAACAGTTCCTTGTATCCACAGCCTGAAGTAGGAAAGGCCTCCAGAACAGTTAGAGCCTGCCCTCTCAATGCGACAGTGAGGGCAGTCAAGCACTGTTCGTCCGTCCATCCGTTGGCAGTAGCAACAGTCTGAAACTGTTGCCGGTACGCGGGCCAGGAGGTGCTACCGTCGTATGGGGGTACCTTAACATTAGGTCCCTGAACTGCGCCCATCGCTCCACTTGACGTTAGTCTTGTCGTTTCAAGACGTATCACCTTTTTCTGTAGCTCGTTGAGGCCAGTCTTCACACCATCTATGTCCGTTCCTAGGCAGGTGACTCGCTCGTCCATGAGGTCCAACTCTTTTCGCAATTTAGCCACCATGCCGCCGACTTCGTGAACGGCCGACAAAACAGTCCGCTGCACCCCTTCAAATTTGCAATCTTGATTTTTCTGTATCGCTGCAAATTTGCAATCTTGATTTTCCTGTATCGCTGCAAATTTGCAATCTTGATTTTCCTGTATCGCTGCAAACTGTTGTTGCATTATCCGCATCAAACTCGACAAGTCAACGGTGGGCGTGGCTTGCTCAGTGGGCGTGGCCAGGTGGGTGGGGCCAGTGGGCGGGGCCTCCGGCTCAGTGGGCGTGGCCTCAAGGGGCGTGGTCTGGTGGGCGTGGCCAGTGGGCGGGGCCTCCGATTGGGTGGGCGTGGTCTCAGGGGGCGTGGCCTGGTGGGTGGGGCCAGTGGGCGGGGCCAGCTGGGGGGACCCACCAGGTGCTGGTTCCTCCAGGTGCTCCTCCACAGGTGCTCGGCTAGATTCCGCTGCACGCTGGGCCCTGGTCTTGACACCCTCGCTGCCGAAGTCGTCTCTCGGAGTCAATGGCATAGCTTCCAAATCGCACTTCTGTCACCAATTGTTACGTGCTGGGGTTCGAAGATTTGGAATAAAACACCTGGTGACCCTTGATCAGACTTTATTCTGCACTTCCGTATCCACTTGGTACTCCTGATCCTCTTGTAGACATCCTCTTCACGTTTGTTCGCTTCCAATCCTCTTCACTTCCGATCGCTTCCTTCGCTTGTATTTCGCTCGGCTCTCAGAACTGAACTGCCCTCCGTCAGCTCGCCGGTCCCTTTATATACCCGTTACCGCGTGACTAAGCGTTTTCTAGAAAGTTCCACCCCTATCGATGTTTATTCTAGAAAAGCCGCGTTGTTGTTGTTTACATTATGGGTTGTTTACATCGATGGGTGATTAGGTATTTATTAGGTGACGAGCAATTATGAACCTTAATGCTCTAGAAATAAGGTTCATTCGTAACACTATTGATAATGTTCCAGGTCGATCACCCCAAATTGCACTACCTATTCCGATCTTTAGTAATCACTGTCCACTATGTATTCAACATTAATGATGCGGTATAATCAGGTGACAAGTATCTAGTTATTTGCTACTAAATTGGAGCTAGAGCTATAATTAAAAAGGTTATTGTGCAATTTATGGCACAGATTAATTCAAAGGCTAACCAAATGTTTACCCGTTTGTTTGTATTGCGATATAGTTGTATGGCGTGGACGACTACGTTACGTCAAGAACACGTGAGAATTGATCGAGAAATTAGAACTTTAAATATATGGCAGTAGAACTTGAATACGAATGCCGTCAATTATTGTTTTATTTATTTATTTACATTCGAAATTAAATGACTTTATTTCTCCTTTGATATTCAGAAGTCATTCGATGAAAGGCTGTTGTAACTTCAAGTTATAAATTAATTATATTATATTACTCAATTATAAAAAAATAAATGGTAACAAGAAAAAAATTTATAAACTTTCAAAATGAAAAGCTACGAAGGAGGATCTGAAAAACGTAAGTTGTTTTTTGTTACTATTTTAGGATAATTATGCAAACTTAGGATAAAGATTTAAAATAAATAAACTTTATGTAGCATTTTTTATTTTAGTTAAACATTTGTGCCTAAATAAAGAAACTGAGAAATTAATAAAACAATCCACCTGTGTATCAGTCCGTGTATCAGAGCCTCATAACTCCTAAATTAATTAACTTTAATACTTCAAAAGCAAATAAGTAAATCGATGGCCCAAAATCTAAACTTACTTAAGTATATTAAAAAAACTCAAAATTATCATTATTGAATTATAATATTTAAAAAATCAGCCAAGTGCGAGTCGGGCCTCGCTCTTTCAGGGTTCCGTACATAATTATGAACAATATAATATTTTGGGTCTAAGAAATATTTAATTTCCGAGCTAGACATCGCAACAAACCGTGAAAGAAAAACCCAAAAAAATTTTCGTTTATTTTGGTCACAGCTTATAAACTATTTAATAAATCGTTGTTTTCAGTATTTGTTGTTTAAATAGAGCATATAGTACATAATATACTGAAATATCATATTCCCAACTAGTTTAGTTTTTGAGATAGCCCGCGTCACAAAAATGGTCTAAAACTGACAACTTTGATGGCCTCCCATTCCCTTATTTTTTGAGATAAAAATTAAAAAAATATATATTTGTACTCTACTTAATGAGCTCTAAACAATGATACCCCACAAGCTAGGGTAAAGAAAAAATTTTTTTTTCCGGCTCCTTTTTCATGTATGGGAGCCCCCCTGAAAAATAATTTAATTCAATTTCTAATTCAATATTTGATTTTGGGTTAACGTTTTACACTAAATACCAAAATTTCAGGTTTGTAACTCATTTCGTCTGCGAGCTAGAGACCTGTGACCGGCGGACAGACGGACAGACAGACAGACAGACAGACAGACAGACAGACAGACAGCCGAGTGACATTAATAGGGCTCCGTTTTTTACCCTTCGGGTACGGAACCCTAAAAAATGACGATTTGGACTATAATAATAATAGATGTTTTTGGACCTCTTTTGGCCCAGAGTCTAATTCAAAAACTATTGTGTTGATATAATTTATGTCGAAAACAGTGACAGATGGATATTCTTTTAGTTCAAGTTGGGACAGTTGCTATGTACAACGTTTAGAACGTAAAATTACAACCTTAAGAGCCCTCTCCATGGGCGCGACAAATCGTTGGTGAGTGGAGTCTAAAACAGTGGTTTCTGCATTTAGAGAGCGAGACGTCTTCAGTAAAGAAGAGTACTAAAAATATATACATAAATAAATAATAAATTAATTAAATAAATAAATTTTGCTTGAGATATCATGATTTTTAGTGAAAAACGGCAAAGTAAAAAGATGCAAATCAAGGTTTGGGATTTCGCCTATTTTAGCAAATATTTGGCAATTTTTTACATGAACTAAAGACATTTGTAATTATTATGAAGTAACCTATGATAAGACTTCTGTCGTTTTTCAATTTTCTAGTTTCTTATATAGTTTATTTACGCACGAAGTTGCCCCAAAATTTGCCCAAAAATAGTGATTTTTCAAGCGTCATAACTTTCAAAATAAATATAATTTTACTAATATTTTTATTTTATGGTATAGGTAATGGAGATATAAATTGATATTTGGCTTAACTTTAGACCTATTGCGACAAATATTAGAATAATTAATAGGCGTAATACGTTTGTATGGAAAAGCGCGTGAAGAGAGCGGCCTTTAGCCAACGTCCATTTCAAGAATTTTGCTAAAGAATGACCACGCTGGGCAGACGTGTTGGTCATCGCAGAACTAAACTGCTCGGTCCGATATCGCTGCTGCCCGACATCGATATGTACCATTTACTCAGACAAACGACGTTGGGGTCCCAAGATGCTTGAGTGGCGACCTCGCACCGGAAAACGCAGTGTTGGCAGACCCCTCACTAGGTGGATCGATGACATCAAAAGAGTCGCAGGGAGCCGCTGGATACAATCGGCACAAGACCGCGTCATGTGACGTCTGTCGGTAGATGACGAAATGACGACGTGATTAGACACGACCGATGCGTCCTGACTCGTTGATCTAGTGGTTAGCATATTTGACTGCAGATCACGAGGTCCCGGGGTTCGATTCCCGGGTCGGGCAAATAATTGTTAGGCATCGGGTTTTTCTGTCAAGGAACTCTCAGTGCCAGCCCGGAGTTGGTAGTTGGCGATGTTCCACCCCCGTGTCTCGGAAAACATGTTAAGCAGTCGATCCTGGTTATTATCACTGTCATGTGGCAATAGTCATTAAAGCCCGCCAACCCGCATTGGAGCCGTGTGGCGGGTCGAAGCTCTAAATCCGTCTGTCCTATGAGAGAGGAGACCTGCAAAGCAGTGGGACGTTAAAAGGTTGTAGTAGTGGTGTTGGTGGTGGTGGTGGTGGAAGCCTCCTGAGTGACCCTTTGTTCTCAGGTTATGGGTTCGGCGTGCGTCACATCCAGATGGCGTGCATGTGCCTGACGATGATGGCGCTGTTCATAGCGCGCAGCAGCCTGGCGGTCGCCGTGCTCGCTATGACTGACATGAAACGCCGGAATGACACTCAAGTCGCGGTAAGTGTTTAACGACTTGCTTATACAAGTATAAATTAAAAAAACCCCCGACATTCGCCATTTTGTGGTGGCAGCCATCTTAGATTTGCATAGTGCTATTCTACTAGTCAAGCCCTTTCATTTGATACCCATATTGAGGGCGTTGTGATAAAATATGTAAGCCGCCATTTTGTAACGGCGGCCATCTTGGTCCAATTTTCATTAAACATAGCTAACAACACTCTCGACTAATTCACCTTTCAAACAAAAAAACCGCATTCAAATCGGTCCACCCGTTTGAGCGCCACAGGGGAACAGACAGACAGACACACACACACACACACACACACACACACACACACACACACACACACACACACACACACAGACACGTCAAACTTATAACACCCCGTCGTTTTTTCGTCGGAGGTTAAAAAAGTAGTCTAGGCCACTCCCTGAGTAATTCACTATCTGTCTGATAGAGTTCCATCAAAATCGATTCAGCCATCCCGAAGATTAGTTCCTTCAAACTGACAAGGTACTGCCTCGCAGAAGCCGAGTCAGATTGCTCGAAGCATGCCACGCCTGAAACTGCTGAAATCGATACAACTTAACATTCTTTATTGTATTTAAATAAATTTTTGATTATAGATCTACGAATGGGATAAAAAAACTCAAGGCATGATACTGTCGTCGTTCTTCTGGGGATACCTGATCATGCAAATCCCGGCCGGCCTGCTGGCTAAGAGATACGGCGGGAAGCCCATCTTACTGTTCTCTCTCCTAGCGAATACGATCATCTGTGCTCTTCTACCAACACTGGTGGAAATTGTAAGTGTCATCATTCTTTTGGGGTTACCTGATCATGCAAATCCCGACTGGTCTACTTGCTAAGAGATACGGCGGGAGACCCATCTTACTCTTCTCTTTCTTAGCGAATATGATCATCTGTGCTCTTTGACCAACACTGGTGGAAATTGTAAGTGTCATCATTCTTTTGGGGTTACCTGATCATGCAGATCACGGCCAACCTGTTGGTGAGATAGACAGGAAATCAATCAACCTTTTCTCGATCTTTTGTGTTTTTTAAGTAAAGTATTTCAGTAATAAAATATTAACGCGTATAAACTGACTCAAAATAATTTTTTGTGTCCTACAAATAGAAATTAAAATTTTTAATTGGATCACAATTTTATACTTTTTTTTCTAAAGTAACAGTTGAATGCTGCAGACGATTACTGACACACTTGTCACTAATATAAGTACTCAGGCGAACTCGCATAAATGAGCATGCAACAGCATGCTATGCATGAGTAGAAATGGCAGCAGAATTATCATACCATGAATCGCGAGTAATAAGCATATCTACGCTCCCATCTTCTCGCATTTCTGTCACATTGACCAGTGGTTTCTTTGTCCAGGGTGGATGGCAAATAGTGTGCGCATGCCGTGTGATCATGGGCCTGACCCAGGCGTGTCTGTTCCCCGGCTTCCACACTCTGCTCGGGCAGTGGCTGCCGGCGCACGAGATCACATCCTACTCCGGCCTCGTTTACGGAGGTAAGCAACGCCTATTGACATATCGCCTCTTTGCTTCAATAATGTGACGAGTCCGAAAAATCAATTTTTTTTATTTGGTAACTAAAACCGCCGTGATTTTATAGATAGCATATCTGTCTAATTATATCGAATCGACATTTAGTATCATTTGTTTAGACGCAATAATTTTTTGAAAGTTATTATGCAGTCTCCTGTAAAGCATTTTTCAACATAACACATTATTGAAGCAAAGAGACGATATAAGTATGTAAGTCGCAGATATAAACGCAGGTTTTCAAACTGAAAGAATCGGGACCAGCGTAAGAAACGATAGCCGCCAACTGCCGGCATAGGCCGTCACCGTCATAGTTGATGGCCGGAGGTTTTTTAGAGTTTCATACCCAAAGAACAAAAACAGAACCCAATTCACTCTTATGTACATCTTTTTGTTGGTCTGTCTGTCTGTTCTAAATGAGTCCCTGATTATTGAATATTTGGTGCAAAGCTTTGATCCAAAACCGAATTTTGAATTAGAATCCCTATACACGGAAAAGGAGGCGGAAAGAAAATTGCCTAGAGCTTGAGTTAGTACAAATATATCTTTATTATCTTTAAGAATAAAGAAAAACCGTCAATAGGCTGTAAATAAACCGATTTTAGATGATTTTTGTGACGGGGTCTATCTCGAAAATATACGAAACACTGTAAAAGTTGAACCAGAGAAAATATTATGATTAATGACATTAGTTATATAACAAATTGGACTCAGGATGACATGAATGGGTTCCAGATACATCTCAGCGGTCAAGTGCGAATAAAATAGCCTTATGAGGGTTTCGTGCATGTTTTACGTAATCTATATATATATAAAAATCAATGCCACTTTTCGTTGTAATTTTATAACTCAAGAACAGGCTCACCTATTCAAACCAAATGTTTAGACTTTGTTCGGTCTATTTAGTAGATGGTTTATGTGAAGTTTGCACAAAATCGGTTGAGCGGTTCTTCATTTATCACATTTTTTAAACCCACGCGGACGAAGTCGCGGGCATCAGCTAGTATAATATGTATTTAAAGACGAAACTTTAAATAAAGGGGCTACGACGTTCTTGATTTTATCAAAAATGGAGGACAACAGATTTTCTTATACACTCCCGTGTACCGAGAAAAATATGCCATTTTTGCAAGTTAGCCGTGAAATAAGCAAAAAATCAAATTTAATCGTTTTAAGAATAAATTATATTAGTTAATTAACATCACATAATTTAGAAAATTGTAATTATCTACATAAATAAAAGAAAATTAAACAAATGATAATTACCTACAAGAAAACAATTTTTGAACAGTGTCTGGAAAGACTTTTTGTCGAGTTAATTGCTTCTAATAATTTTATTATTTATGTAATAAAAAATTATTAGTATTAAATATAGTATTAAATATAACAGCATAAGACCAAAGAAGCTTAATATTTAAAGTTAATATTTTATAAGCCCTTGTAGTTTTCAGGTTATGGATTACAGAAATCGCATAAATTCTTAATTAGTTAACTACTTTCGTTAGTGGATTTCAAAATAATTTTTCACTTGTATCTTAACACATCTTATCAATATTGTAAGTCACCGGAAATTCTGATAGATTTTGATGATCAGGTGGTGAGTTAGATTCTTATTTTTATATGTAAATATAATTTGAAGGATTTCGAAGGGTCTTTTACTGTGGTTGAACTAGAAAACTGAATATTCTACATCAATATGAGGCTATAATATACTATAGTATTCGATAATTCCTACTTATTATCTCAAGCCGTTACTAAAGAAAAGATCCTTGACTCTTGGAGAGACAGAGAGAGAGAAATAGACAGATGGGCAACTAATCTTAAAATCTTAAATTTTTCCATGAAGTGGTATGGAACCCTAAAAACGTTGTTATTTGAAGCATATCTTCGGGTAAGATAGCTGGAAATTTGCTTGATGAATGAGTTTAAGTCTTCAAGTTCAAGTTTAACAGTTTTGTTATCTTGTATAATGTAAAAGATTTGTTTAAAAGTTTCGTATGAACAAAGTAATAGTCTAGAAACTTTAAGCATTAATTTTGTTATAAAATCTAAGTTTTATTATTAAATGAAATAGAATTAGAACTAGAACCTTCGTAGATTTTCGAATTTTTTGACTTTATAAATTCTGTCTGGTTAATCTAGTAGGTACATTTAACCCATATAGGTAGGTAACCCTTACAGGTACTTTTAATAATTATTTTATATGCATGTATACCGAGTTCTCCGAAAGTGTTTATGGAATGATTTGCGTGATCTTTAATCGATAGAGAAACTTATCGATCTAAAATCGAGTCATATCACTAATTGAGTTTGAGTTGATTGAGTGACTTTATTGTTCTTGTAGAACACCAGTGCGCTGAGTTTGTGTTTATTGAAAAATGGCGGGTGCAGGACCACAGCTGAAACACGAGTGTAACTTTTTTAATCTGCCTTTGTTTAGAGTGACCACAAATAAAATTGGAAAGTCTTGACAAGAACGCTTATTTTCTATTGAAAAGTCATGACAGTAAAACATGACATGAAATAAAATGTAGGTATTGAGTACACTAAGGACCACACATTGTATGCCAATTTGGCTGTTGCGGCATCGCTGGTGTGTGCGACAAGGATCTTTCGGCACATGAATGACATTAGCAGGGGGGCGTAGTTGTAGCACAACTTAGTAGGATTCTTAAGTATGGTAACTATATACTATAGTCTTACCTGCAAGACGGAGGCATTATCTCAAAGTCTATTTGGAATCCCGAGAAATGGGAAATGGAAAAAACCTTACAAGTTCGGATAAGTCAGGATTTATCCTAATATGCCAGAATGTCTAGTAACCCCAGCTTGTGTGAAGCGTGGTTGAACATCGTGCAACTTCCTTGTTGTGAATTGCATTAATTGTTTCGGACACTTTTATTACTTTCTGATACAGGGAGAAGCCAACAACATACAACAGTAGCTACAAAGTTTAGAGATAAACTTTGCGAACATCTTATTACACCAACTTCTTTGTTTTCGTAAGATGCCCATTAAATACATTTGAATTACTTTTGAATTCATTGGAGCCCTGATATCACTACATAGTATAAAACAAAGTCGCTTTCTCTGTCCCTATATCCCTATGTCCCTATGTATGCTTAAATCTTTAAAACTACGCAACGGATTTTGATGCGGTTTTTTTTAATAGATAGAGTGATTTAAGAGAAAGGTTTATAAACAAAAAAATTGGACCCGGTAGGTGGCGCTAATAGCGGGCAGGACGACGTCTGCCAGGTCCGCTAGTAAAATATAGTTGAATATAGATGAGAAAAAATAAAATATATTCCAATAGCCTATATATCTATTTATACAAATAAATAAAAAATTAAATTAAATCGTGGTTCTGCGATCGAAATAATTGCCTCTGATTGAACTCATAATTATGATTTTTTGACGATAGCTGTCTATCTGTTTGTCTCTTGATCTGTCTATCTGTATGTTTGTCTACCTGAATGTCTGTCGTTCGTATGCTATTGTTGATACTTGACTGAACCTATTTTTGACGGGCAGATTAAGGATTATGGATTATACAAGAAGATAGGCAACATTTTATTCCGGAAATATTAAGGGTTCTCTCGTTAAAAAAATAAAAACTGTTGATATTAGGGAAAATGCAGTCTAACCAATAAACCGGTCTTGACGGGCATAGAGATAGCTTGCATCCCGGAAACGGACTAAGCTACTATTTATCCCGGAAAATTAAAAAGTTCCCACGAGATTAAAAAAAAAAAAACACCTATACTCACGCGGACAAAGTCGCGGGCATCAGCTAGTTCATACATATATTATATTGGATTGCATTTAATATGTTCCCTCGGAGATTTGATATCAATTTGTCTTGCTCCAGTTTGCTAGATTACGTCAGCGCTCGACAATTCAAAAATCTCTGCATCTTATTTCCACTGAATTGAATGCAATATTTCTCTGCGATTTCTATTTAAATAGAATGTATTTTAGATACCTACGTATTTTTCCAGAGAAAAAAGCGAATTGAAAGTTGGTATTCCAAAGTTTTTATTTTCGAATCTGCTTGTTGCATAAGAGTTATGAATACGTTATTTACGTATATTATAATAAATTATTATTTATTTACGTATATTAATTATAATAAACTAACTAACTAACCTAAGGAACTCCTTATTAATTATAGATTAAAAAAAGTTAAAGCTTCACTAGCACAGCTGAATGATAGTACAAGAAATGTAATGATAATTAATAAATTACTCATTAAACATAACAAATAATGCGGCAGGTAAAGCTGTAATCAACGTTAAATTTTTGTTATATAAACGTTATGCCACGGGTAGGTAATACGCGTATGTTACGCGTGTTATATAATTCAAGCGATAGCTTGGATCTCTTCATTTACTTAAATAAATTACTTTGTAGGTACAAACGCGATGAACAAGTACCTATAATAATAACTATGAACTTTAAAATAATAAACATAGCAAGGATTGATACTTGCATAGGTAGAGTAATTAAATAATCTCTTAGTGATATTGATTGATAGGTAATGCTTTTGTGCAAACATTGTAATCATGTCTGTAATCCCAAGCTAATAGTGTAGTGACAATTTCAATAAATAATTAACAAACAGGAAGCATAAATGTTATCGTTTTGATATATTATAATATCAATTGTTAACAAGAAGCATTGTGTATTTACTTTAGTATGCATTGCATTGAAAAGCATTTCTCCATGTCTCCTACACCCTTCTAAATACCTTTGTCGTCGTCATCGTCTCAACCGATAGATGTCCATGCTTGGACATAAGTCTCTTGCAAGGATCGTCAAGAACATGATCTTGTGCCACTTTTGTCCAGCGGCTGCCAGCAATTTGATTAAGATCACCGTCCACTTAGTAGGGGGGGGTGGTCTTCCAACGACGCTGCATTTTCTTGTGCAAGGTCGTCATTCGAATAGGTACCTTTGGACACCATCAGGACACCACCATCTACCTATCAATCCTTCGAGTTATATGCCCCGCTCATTGCCACTTCAGCCTAACGATTCGATGAGCTAAGTCAGTTACTCTGGTTTTCCTACAGATCTCCTTAAAACTGATTTGATCTCATAGGAATACTTCGAGCATAGCTACATATTTCCATCGCCCGCCCGACAATGGATATTCTCTCATCCGTACTTCATGCATCAGTCACCACTGATAACTTGATAAGTCATGATAAATGGAAGTGACTGATGCGGAATATCTAAAGCAGCCCAACAAAGGAATAAAAATAAAATGTCGTGGTTACGCGTGAGCATCTACATCCCCCGACGCCCCGGCACACGTTTGACGTTGGGAAACTTGACGTTGGGAAACTATCCATCAATGTCAGGAGAGATACAGAGAACGGTTGAATCGCAGTCAAGTGGCAGAAAAGGGCCGCTGCAGTCAATAGCTTTAGGTGGATTCGTTTTTCCTTATACATTCCTCAGTGTTCAGCCTCCGATGCAAAAACATTGGAGACTTTAATGTATCTACTAGAGGGATAATCTACTTAATAGCCATGCGGTTAACCATTAAAAGACAAGAATAGATAAGAAAACATTTTACTTTTACCAAAAAAGAAATAACGAGAAAAAAGTATGTATACAAATATTATAAATAAGAAAGTTACTTTGTTTGTGTGTCTGTTTATATACATTTTGATGACTCAACCTTTGAATTCATCTTGACAAATTTTGCACGAAGTATCCTAGGGACGGAAACAGGATTTTTATATTATGTCCCAGTACCTAAATATAAATAAAATAGCAAGCAAAAGCGGGTTTTCTGAAGCAATTTCTTCCAGGCAATTCTTCTAAAGATCCTTTGCTGTTTTTGTCAAAATCTGTTCCAAAATGATTTGCCATAATCATTGGTTGATAAAAGATATATTCGGGGAACAAAGAATTTCTAAAACGGAATTGATTTCTTTCAACTGGTGAATTTTATTATTCTAACTAAGTTGTTTAAATTAAGTTGGTAATGAATGAAAACAACCCTTAAAAGGATGGACTGTAATCCAGAAGGTCATATATCCATTGTATAGCATTCTAATTTTATTATTTTCGCTTTGCCAGGCTCACAGATAGGTACGATCATTGCCATGCCCGTATCTGGTCTCCTGGCTGAAACGGCGATGGGTTGGAAGCTGATATTCTACGCAGTGTCAGGCATCATGTTCGTGCAGTCCCTGATATGGATGTTCTTCGCGGCCAGCTCTCCGAGAGACCATCGCCTGATGACGGAGGAAGAGAGGGAATACATCGAGAGGGGATTGAATGCAGGAGATTCTAAGGTACGTGGAACATCTCAACCGATAGACATCTGGACATAGGTCAATTGCCACCACCATCACCCCCACCAACACTACAGCCTTTTTACGTCCCACAGCTGGGCACAGGCCTCCACTTTCATAGGAGAGAGGTACCTATTTAGAGCTTAGATACGGATTGGCTGGCTCTAACGACTATTTTCACATGATAGTGACAATAACTGGGACCGACTGCTTAACGTGCTCTTCGAGGCATGGGGGTGAGACACCGCCGACTACCAACTCCGGGCTGGTACAGAGAATTTCTTGACAGAAAAACCCAATACCTAACAATTATTTGCCCAACCCGGGAATCGAACGCGGGACCTCGTGATCTGCAGTCGAATATGCTAACCACTAAACCAACGAGGCAGTTGCAAGCATCGTCATAGAACACGATCGTCTGCCGCTTGTATCATTCGGCTGCCAGCGAAACGCTTGAGATCGTCCATGCACCAAGTAGGGAGCACTTACGACGAATCGCACCAACAATGTGTGACATGGCGATAAATGTACCCTAAGTAATAATACTGTTAATTGAATTTATTTATTTTTAAAAGAGAAATCGCCAATTTTCTTGTTGGTTTGTCTTGGTTGGAACTACGTTCCGAATCAGCGGTAGATTCACTTGACAATTCAAAAATACTTCTTAGAGTCATAGCAATAAAAAATCTTTTCTTTTATATTCTACTCTAAAGAGAATAATTCTGTTTTCAGAACCACCAGACTCCATGGAGGTATATCTTGCATACGAAGGCTTTATGGGCTATCATGGTTACCCATATAGGCTCTGCTATCAGCTACGTGCTTTTTTTCGTCGATATGCCAACGTATTTGGAAAGGGGCTTGCAGATATCTTTAAAAGACGTAAGAAAGTATTCATTCTTTCTTTTTGGCCCACTTTACGGTCTTAGACTTTTGGTATGCGTAAAAGAAAGTTATCCGCGCTGGTTGTCCCAGACCAAACTCAAATGCAAGCGCAGTCTCAAAGCTTAGCAGATGATTAGGTGATAGCTGGTTTTAATTAAATAATTACCTTAGCACCAGAGGAGCATCAATACTTGATCGGTTTCAAAGAAATTAGGAAATTGATTTCATCATTTAAATTGTTAATAATTTTGCTGTTTGCACGTAGACTCGTAATTTGTGAAATCTGCTTTGTAGAATGGCAACTATATTATCTACTAGCTGATCCCCGCGACTTCGTCCGCGTGGATATAGGTTTTTATATAGGATCGGATTGGATCCCATAATCCTTTTTTGTACCTAAACTAAATGCAGCCTAAGTTACTCCTTATAACATCATCTATCTGCCATTGAAAGTTCCGTCGAAATCGATCCAGCCGTTTCGGAAATTAGCTGGAACAAATAGACAGATCGACAAACATAAATTTAAACGCACACCAGTTTAAAATAAGCCGTACGTTCAAAGATCCGGGTCCCAAGTTATTTGAACCCAATAAATGTCTGTCATTTCTGAACTAAAAAATCTATGACCTTGAAATATTTACGGGACAATACTTAAAGTACTATATTTTTAACAAAAAAGAATGAGTTAAATCGAACTACGCGTTAATGAATTACAGCTAAATACATGTTTTAACTTTCTTCCCCTCTCCCAAGGGAACCATGCTGAATTTCAGGATAAAAAGTATCCTATGTCCTACCTCGGAGTATAAACTCAAAACGTATCGAATTTCATTCGAATCCGTTTAGTAGTTTCGGCGTGATGCGCGGCCAAGATACAGACAGACAGACAGACAGACAGACAGACAGACAGACAGAAAGACAGACAGACAGACAGACAAAAATGAAACAAATTGCAGTTTTGGCTTCAGTATCGATTATAGAGTGCCTTCCAATAAAAAAATTCAAAATATCTTCAATGTACAGAATTGGATCTGTTACAGTTTTATTATATTATAGATTAGAGGATTCATGTTATGTCGCAGCCTCAAAGATAGACCACGTTTAAAGGCATCACTCACTACACGCTTCCATGACATTTTCGTAGATGTCTGTGCGATGCGCGAATAACGATTGATTGATGGATCGTCTCAAAACCTCACTATATAGCTGTTAAGTATAGACAGGCTGAGAAATCATGCTTTAATTTACATTTGACCTTGAATTTAGTTTTGCACATTTTTTCTTCCAGAGTGCATCCTTGTCAGCTTTACCATACATCGGAATGCTCCTAGGGAACGTTGTTTCTACTGCTGTTTCCCAGAAGATTTACAATAAAGGATACTTATCCCTATTGACCTGCAGGAAACTTTTCAATTCTTTAGGTAAGTGCCAAATCCGCAATGATTCCTACAAGAGACTACGGCCAGTTTCTCGTACATTCAAAATCCGACTGATTAACCAACAGATTGTCACAATTGACAATCTGTTAACAACCCTTGGGTTTCTCAAACGCAAATCATTGAAAAATTAACTAATCTATTGATAACTGTTGCTTTATCGTTTCTTGTGGCCCGCCCGCCTTCATTCGTCTTTTGTTTCTTTCTAGCGCCTAGCTTTATCCCTTTCGTATGACAAACTTCAAACGATAAGCTGTCAGTCATGTCAACGGTCAATAGGTAGGTATTGTTGTTTCGAAATTTTTACAATCCTCGTGAAAGTTAAAACTATCGCAAAAATACTAGAAATAAACACTATAATATCTCCTGCACAGAAGATATTATAGTGTACAAATATTCTCTCTTCAGTGGTGTCGCATTGACGGCCATCGGATTATGAGAGTGAAGGAATATAGTGTGCATCTGTGCGCACTATAATATCTTCTGCGCTATCACTATAATATACGCAGGAGATATTATAGTGCATAATTGTGTACCCTTTCCAGTCGCGTCCATTGGATTATGAGAGAGAAGGAATAGAGTGCACTTGTTTGCACTATAATATCTCCTACACTATCACTATAATATATGCAGGAGATATTATAGTGCAAAATTGTGTACTTGTCCAGTCTTGTCGCAATGGCATCCATCGGATTGTGAGAGTGAAGGAATAGAGTGTGCATCTGTGTGCACTATAATATCTCCTGCGCTATTACTATAACATACGCAGAAGATATTATAGTGCACAATTTCATACTCTTTCCAGTCGTGTCCATCGGATTATGAGAGTGAAGGAATAGAGTGCACCTGTTTGCACTATAATATCTCCTGCACTATCACTATCATATATGCAGGAGATATTATTATAGTGCAAAATTGTGTATTCTCTGCAGTCGTGTCGCATTGGCATCCATCGGATAATGAGAGTGAAGGAATAGAGAGTGCACCTATGTGCACTGTAATATCTCCTGCGCAGAAGATATTATATGCAGGATAATATCTCCTGCACTATAACTATAATATATCTCAAATTTCTTCTGGAATTCTATTATTTATATGCGTTGACGTATAGTTAATTGCTCGTAATTCTACAATTAAAAATCAGAGTATCAAACAGTTGTCAGCAGTTTGTTGACATAGATATTTTGCGTTGAGAAACCCAAAATTGCTATAATCGGGGGTTAATTGGAAATAGACAAATCCGTTGACAAATTGTCAGTTGACTCTTTTCAGCAATCCAATCACATCTAAATTGAGATTAACAGTCTTTTAACAGTCGGTTGCGTGATTTATGCGTATGAGAAACTGGCCGTATGTATAATGCAACACAAGTATAAATTAAAAATTTAAAAAACTCCCGACATTCGTCACTTTGTGGTGGCGGCCATCTTAGATTTGCATAGTGCTATTCTACCAACTTTTAAGGAATTCGTTTAAACTTTGAACATCCTGGAACATCCCGTATCGGATGTTCGATATCGTAGGTAACACTTTATAGGTGGAAAATGCGACTTTTGTAAGTACGATAATGATGCCCATTCTCGCCATCCTCAGGTTTCTTGGGTACAGCGGTCAGTTTGATTGCTCTGTCCTTCATCGGTCCGGACCACAAGAGTCTGGCCGTCGTTACTCTCATCGTGGCTCTAACTCTGAACGGTTGCTTTGGGGCTGGATTTATGGTAAGTTTAAACAATATTTTAATATCTTTTGAATTAAGCGGTACAAATAAGTACCCGCTACGAGACGAAATAACTATGTGTTTAACCTAAGAGATTGTATGTTTAGTTTATGAATTTTACGTTCCCATTTTAATGTGGTTTTTAGGGTGCCCTACCCAAAAGTTAAAACGGGACCTATTACTAAAACTCCGCTGTCCGTCCGTCTGTCTGTCTGCCCGTCCGTCTATCACCAGACTATTTTGAGAACCGTAATAGTTAGACAATTGAAGTTTTCACAGACGATGTATTTCTGTTGCTACTATAACAACAAATACTAAAAACAAGAACAAAATAAATATTTAAGGCGGGGCTCCCATACAACAAATGTGATTTTTTTGACGTTTTTATAGATAATGGCACGGAACCCTTCGTGCGCGAGTTCAACTCGCAATTAGCCGGTTTTTTGCATTAGTTGTGTATCTCTGATAATCAGTACCTAAGATAATTATAATATTATGATTGTTGACCTTATTATTTATGGGTTTTGAAACTTTTTTTTTTATTCAAAACAGTTGCAGTTTTGTTTTAATTTGAACTTTATGTGGTTAATTTCAGATGTCATTTTTGGACCTGTCGCCGAACTACGCCGGCGTGATGCTCTCTTTAACCAACTTCGCGGCCAACTTCGGCAGCGTCGTTACACCTATTACTACTAGTTTTATTCTAAAGAACGATCCAGTAAGTATAAAACCCATAGTTACTTGTTATATTGCAAACTAATTTATATTCGTCCCTCATTAGTCCCGGGTTGGGCAAAACAATGAAAAGTTATTTAGGTTTTCCGTCAAAAAGTTTCCAGTGTAAGCCTTTGTTCCTGCGCCTAGTACAAATATGACAATATCATAGAGAGCTCCGATAGTGTCATGTTTGTGTGAAGACAGACAGACCAGCAGAGTGACGCTAATAAGCTAAGATAGCTTTATATTATGCTAAGTAGCTCTAATGCAAACTATAATAGTTTGCAATCATTGCAATAATGTGTTATGTGAGCTTGATGTACCTAAGAACAATCAGCGCCATCTATCGCGCTTTTGGAAGTCTATAATATCTATTTAAGTCCCACAATAACACTTTTTCCGGCATAAAAGTAGCCTATGTATTGTTCCAGAGTATAATCTATCTCCATTCAAAATTTCAGCCAAATCGGTTTTTTTTATAGGAACTGCGCAACTGAGCAAGCGGGTCACCTGATGTTAAGTGATTACCGCCGCCCATGAACATTAGCAGCACCTGAGGAACCACTAATGCGTTGCCGGCTTTTGATGAAGGGGACTGGCTCTTCAACTCGCTGCCGGAACACATCGGATGCTTTGCGGCAGATTACGGCTGAAGTGTGGTGCTAGCCACACTGTGGCGGATTCGGGGTAGGATCCTACCACAAAGCGGTGATACCATCCAGATTACGTTGTGTGGTATCAGGCACAACGACCCGTAGAGGGGACTGAGAGCGTCAGGGCCTCGTTAGCATATTGGCAGGGTGCACCGCGCGCAGGTGAGGTTGACTTTGGTCACATAGGTGGAATTTGGGCCACTTACACCCCGGTTTCGTAGTTGTGGCGTTAAAGAGTAACAAACACACACACACACACACACACACACAACTTTCGCCTTTATAATATTAGTGTGATTTCAGACGGACATAAGTCGGTGGCGGGTCGTGTTCCTGACGTGCGCGGCCATCTGCATCGCCGCCAACACCAGCTTCATGTTCTTCGCCAGTGTGAAGAGGCAGGAGTGGGACGACCCCGACTTCTTGGACAGGATCAAGGCCGATCCAGGTTGATAGCTCTTGAAACTTTTCATTACAGTTTAATAAAGTCAAAGTGAAAATTCTTTGTTTGAAGCTGGTACAGTTTACATTTTTTTTATAATTATATTATAAAATTATTGATATGCTACAGCCTTCTAACGTCCCACTGTTGGGCCTCAGGCCTCCTTTTTCATAGGAAAGAGGGATTTAGAGCTTATACCCACCACGCTGCGCTGCTCCAATACGAAGTGACGGGCTTATTGATATGCAAATGGTGATAATTATGTGCGACAACTGACATTGGATTCGGTTTTTGGGAAATATTTTTTTGACTTGTACCGTGTGAAAATGGAGCGAGAATGATCATATTTTAAACTTTTTTGTTGCAGAAGAAGTAAAACCTGCGCTAACCAAAACCAAAGAAGAAGAAGCGAATCAATAATAAGATCTAAATTAATATAATTAGTTATTTATAAAATATAATATTGTAGATTATTTAAGGATATTCCACGATTATTATTAAGACTTAAATGAATAAATAAATTATGGTAGATGTTTGTTTTATTTATTACTCCTCTCAGAGTGATTGGCCACAGTCTACCACGCTGGCCAAGCGGATTGGCAGACTTCACACACCTTTGAGAACGTTATGGAGAACTCTCAGGCATGCAGGTTTTCTCACGATGTTTTCGTTCACCGTTAAAGCATAGTGATATTTAAATACTTAAAACGCACATAACTCCGAAAAGTTAGAGATGCGTGCCCCGGGATCGAACCCGCAACCTCCGATTAGAAGTCGGTTGTCCTAACCATTAGGCTATCACAATACACCTACATGAATAATAGCATATACCTACATGAATAATATTATCTTCCCGACGGAATTTTGGTCATGGTGGCCAATCTCAATGGAGGCGGAGACTAGCCAACTGCGCAGGAGATACTATAGTGCATGCATGAGCTCAAACTCAGATGCACTATCTGTTCCTCTCATAGTCCAATAGAGAGATCAGGCGCAAGATCGACTGCTTTACGTGCTCTCCGAGATACGCGGCAATAACAGATCACCAACTTCCCAAATCCCAACTCCGGGCTGGTACTGAGAACTCGATAGAAAAGTTTGAGACTCAAATTTAGGATCTTATGATCCGCAACCGAATAAGCTAGGCACTAGGCCAAGGAGGCAGTAAGTATACCTACATATAGAGACTAATCGATTTGAGTATAACTACTTCCGTCGCCCGCTGAGTAACTATTAACCCGGCGTGAGTGAGGTCGGGTATGTCATACCCGAGAAGTTTTTAAACGCAGATTATTTAATGTTACTGTTGCCATGCGAGTCCTGTCGTTTCAGTAGCTGGAGGTAAGGGTGCGAGGGTCGAGGTACAGTATCGAGTTTAGTGTTGCGCCGGCGGTGACGGTAGATACACGTACGTACATGTGGCTGGGGTACGTCACATCGTGCTCTGCAACATGATCTCATAAGACTTTTCAGTTCCTTTTTGATTTATAATAATTAGAAGACACTATTGTTATATTAATTTACCAATGAAATTGAAATTTTGTTAGATTTTATGGGAAAAGAAGTTAATTACCTAAGCTTGTATTTTTTCAAAGAAAATTTAGATACTTTGTTATTTCAATAAAAAATAACGCTTTTTGTACTTAATGCTGGTATTTTATTTACTAATCTTGTTGATGGATACTATTATTTATATAGTTCAAGCATAAATGCTAATTACACAATCATAGTATTAAAAATTGAACACCAAAATTTTGGGTATCTCATACCCACCTCATAGCTCGTGTAACAATTTCTCACCTCATTCACGCCGGATTAAGCATGCAATACACATGCTACGTAGTAGCACATAAGCATGAGTTTCGAGCAGATGCTACTTAGTAGCATACAATTAGCATGTGTATACGAAAAGAGCATGCTTATGAATAAGCACGCTACTTAATCGCAAGCCGGTCTATTTGTTCGTGCTAACTAGCACACAGTGTAAGGCGCGGGTAAGAGGGGGTTAAATCCAAAGCAAGTCTGAATGTGCTCTATGCAAGCATGCTATTTGATTTGTGTTAATTTGTTTACGCTGTCACGATTTCTCGATGGGAGGATTTTATTCAAAACTTTAACATATTTTACTGGTTGCATTCGTATGATTTCTGAAACCACCAATATCTTCTTGCTTCATTTCATTTAGTAAACGATCACTTGCTCCCAGACCTTGTCTTCTGCTAATCCAGTTGTGCACCCAAATTCTTTCCCTTCGTCTATTGCTCCTTTTCATTAATAGTTTTTCTTTATTAAATGTGTTGAAAGTAATAATATAATTTAATTTAATTTATTCCGCAAAGAAACGTCCATTTTTAATACCAAATAATGAGCATGTGTATCTCAAATATGCTAGCAAGAAGTATGCTCGTTATAAGTATGCTATAAGGTTTGGGGGGTAAGGGAGTGCACCTCCATCTCAGCACTCCAATTGTCAACCTCACCTGCACGTGGTGCCCCCTGCTAATCAACAGACGAGGCTCTGACGACCGACAAATGGCGGTATAACCATTTCACATCGGCTAGACTACAAAATGGCAAGGGCCGATGTCGGGCAGCAGCGACATCGGTACAATAGTCTAGCCCTGCGATCGCCAACCCGCTTGCCCAGCGTGGCGATTAAGGGCATAACCCTTTGCATATGGATTGCACAATAAAGCCACAGCCCCTAGTCCCCGGCGGCCCCGCTATTCCTAGCTCTGGCAGCGGTTACGGTAACGGCGGGGCAGGGGGTGTCAAGAATCTCCGGAAGAGATTCCGCTGCCGACCCCGATGACTGGACCTGGCAACATATAACGCACGCACTTTGAGGACCGACGAAAAGATCATCGAGCTGGAAGAAGCAGTGAGCAAGTTGAATTGGGGTGTCATAGGGTTATCTGAAGTCCGAAGAGAGGGGGAGGACTCGATAACCCTTAAATCCGGCAACTTGCTTTACTACCGGGAGGGCGATCAAAATCCCAGGGTGGTGTCGGGTTTCTCGTCCACAGGTCCCTCGTTAACAACATTGTGCAAGTCGAAAGTGTGTCGAGCAGGGTAGCGTACCTTATACTCAGAATAACCAAACGGTATTCGCTGAAGGTCATACAGGTCTACGCACCGACATCGACACATACCGACGAGGAAGTAGAGGTCATGTATGAGGACATATCAAAAGCCATGCATGCCTCTAATACCTACTACAGTGTTGTGATGGGGGATTTCAACGCAAGGCTGGGTAAGCGAAGCGGTGTAGAGTTGAAAGTGAGGGACAATTTGGCTATGGGCGACGGAACCATAGGGGCCAAATGTTGGCCGACTTCATGGAGAAAGAGGGCCTCTTTATGATGAACTCTTTCTTCGAAAAGCGGCCACACAGGAAGTGGACCTGGATGAGCCCCGATGGTTCTACGAGAAATGAGATCGACTTCATCATGTCTACCAAGCGGCATGTATTCAATGATGTCTCTGTGATCAATAGGGTAAAAACCGGCAGCGATCACCGTATGGTACGAGGCACATTGAATCTGAACATAAAGCTCGAAAGGGCCAGACTGATGAAGTCAACGCTCCGACCTTCTCGCGCCCATATCCAGAACCCCGAGAGCTTCCAACTCGAATTGCAAAACCGATTCGCTTGCCTGGCAGATTGCGATTCTGTGGACGAACTAAACAACAGGCTGGTGGAAACTGTCCATGCGGTCGGGTCTAGGTTCTTTAAGACCCACCGTAGAAGTAGAACCAAAAAAATTCTCAGACCATACTCTCAATCTCATGGAACAGAGACATGAAATGAGACTGCAGTCTTCAGGAGACGCCCTTGCTTATCGGCGGATTAATAGACAGATCTCTAAATCACAGAAACGCGATCTGCGATACTTTAACACCGAGCGTATCAAAGAAACCATTGAGCGGAACAAAGGCTCAAAGGTGTTCGCGAGAGATCTGTCTATCGGTCAAAGCCAGCTGACGCGACTGAAGACCGACAGTGGTAGTCTCATTTCGTCTAAACCTGAGATTTTGAGAGAGGTTGAGAAGTTCTACGGACAGCTGTACACGTCAACACAGAAGCCTGTTGAAGATTTGGCTAAAGATCCCAGAGCCAAATTGACCCGACACTATACCGAAGATATCCCGGACGTCAGCCTATACGAGATTAGTATGGCTCTCAAACAACTTAAGGACAACAAGGCGCCAGGTGATGACGGAATCACAGCGGAACTCCTGAAAGCAGGTGGAAAACCGGTCCTTAAAGTCTTTCAGCGACTGTTCAATTCCGTCATCGACCAGGGCATAACGCCAGAGGCATGGCACAGAGGCGTGGTGGTTCTTTTCTTCAAAAAGGGCGATAATACCCTGCTGAAGAATTATAGACCCATCTCGCTGCTGAGCCATGTCTATAAGTTGTTCTCGAGAGTCATTACGAATCGTCTCGCTCGTAGGTTCGACGACTTCCAGCCTCCCGAACAGGCCGGGTTCCGAAAAGGCTTCAGCACCATAGACCACATCCATACGCTGCGGCAGGTTATACAGAAGACTGAAGAGTATAACCGGCCACTTTGCTTAGCGTTTGTGGACTATGAGAAAGCCTTTGATTCGGTGGAAACTTGGGCTGTATTGAGATCACTGCAGAGATGCCGGATCGACTATCGGTACATCCAAGCGCTGAAGTGTTTGTACGAAAACGCCACTATGTCAGTCCGTATACAGGATCAGAATACGAGGCCAATCCAATTACAGCGAGGAGTGCGTCAGGGAGATGTTATCTCCCCGAAGCTATTTACCGCTGCATTGGAAGACGTCTTTAAGCTTCTGGACTGGAACGGACTTGGCATCAACATAAACGGCGAGTACATCACCCACCTACGGTTTGCCGATGATATAGTCGTGATGGCAGAGACTCTGGGAGACCTCAATACAATGCTCAACGATCTCAGCAGAGTTTCTCAACAGGTGGGCCTAAAAATGAACATGAGTAAGACGAAGATCATGTCTAACGCTCATGTTCCGCTCCACCCGGTAATCGTTGAGAACTCTGCACTCGAAATTGTAGACGAGTACATATACCTAGGACACACGATCCAGCTAGGTAGGTCCAATTTTGAGAAAGAGATCAACCGCCGAATCCAACTCGGCTGGGCAGCGTTCGGGAAACTTCGAGATGTCTTTTCGTCCAATATCCCTCAGTGTCTGAAGACGAAAGTCTTCGAACAGTGCGTGTTGCCAGTGATGACTTACGGATCTGAGACATGGTCGCTGACAATGGGCCTCATAAGAAGGCTCAGGGTCACTCAGCGGGCGATGGAGAGAGCTATGCTCGGAGTATCCCTGCGGGATCAAATCAGAAATGAGGAGATCCGCAGGAGAACCAGAGTTACCGACATAGCTCATCGAGTCGCAAAGCTGAAGTGGCAATGGGCGGGGCACATTGCTCGAAGAACCGATGGACGTTGGGGTCCCAAGGTGCTTGAATGGCGACCTCGCACCAGTAAACGCAGCGCAGGTAGACCCCCCACTCGTTGGACAGACGATCTCAAGCGAGTCGCTGGCAGCCACTGGAATCAGGTGGCACAAGATCGTGTGCTTTGGCGATCCTTGCAAGAGACCTATGTCCAGCAGTGGACGTCCATTGGTTGAAACGAACGAACGAAGGTTTGTGCTTTTCATGAGCAAATGTATTTACTCAGAGAGCATGCTTCAAGTTAGCATACTACCTAGTAGCAAACTAGAGTGCTTTTCTAGTAGCATGTGTATTCCAGGCTTTAAGGCTCACAGCTGCTAGCGGTCATGACATGTCAGAGCCGTATGTCACAAGGTGTACTATAATAAATCTTTAAAGTGTAAATAAACAAACACAAATAAAATCATAGCACGTTTCATCACGCACCTCTATTATTTTATACGTAACTAGTTGTTACCCTAGACCGCTCTGGCTACTTTGTACTTTTTAAGTTATCGAGTCTACAGATACATAATATATTAGTACTAGCTGACCCCCGCGACTTCGTTCACGTGTTTATAGGTTTTATATTATATATAGGATCGGATGGGATCCCATAATTATTTTATGTACCCAAACTAAATGTAGCCTAAGTTACTCCTTATAACATCACCTATATGCCATTGAAAGTTCCATCAAAATCGATCCAGCCGTTTCGGAGATTAGCTGGAACAAATAGACAGACCGACAAACATAAATTTAAACGCACACCAGTTTAAAATAAGCCGTACGTTCAAAGATCCGGGTCCCAAGTTATTTGAACCCAATAAATGTCTGTCATTTCTGAACTAAAAAACCTATGACCTTGAAATATTTACGGGACAATACTTAAAGTACTACCTTTCTAAAAAAAAGAATGAGTTAAAACAAACTACGCTTTATAGAATTACAGCTAAATACACGTTTTAACTTTCTTCCCCTCTCCCAAGGGAACCGTGCCGAATTTCGGGATAAAAAGTATCCTATGTCCTACCTCGGAGTATAAACTCAAATCGTACCAAGTTTCATTCGAATCCATTCAGTAGTTTCGGCGTGATGCGCGACCAAGATACAGACAGACAGACAAAAATGAAATAAATTGCAGTTTTGGCTTTAGTATCGATTAAAGAGTGCCCTCCAATAAAAAAATTCAAAATATCTTCAATGTACAGAATTGGATCTGTTACAGTTTTATTATATTATAGAAGATGTGTCTAATAAACGATCCAATAAAAACGTTCCGAACCTGTCCGAACCCTGCCCCATGCGCGCCCTCCCAGCGTCCGCACACATACACATTTTACTATAACTCTTACTATTTAGATCATACAGTCTGTATGTTTATTACCTTTCACAGTTACAGATCGACAGACCGACTAACACATTTATAAAGTTAAGCTGTACAAGTTTATATTTTATAGCTGTACAAGTATAAATTAGAAATTTAAAAAACCCCCGACATTCGCCATTTTGTGGCGGGGGCCATCTTGGATTTGCATAATGCTATTCTACTAGTCAAGCCCTTTCATTTGATACCCATATTAAGGGAGTTGTGGAAAAATATGTAATCTGCCATTTTGTAGCGGCGGCCATCTTGGACCGATTTTCATCAAACATAGCTAACAACACTCTCGACTAATTCACCTTTCAAACAAAAAAAACCGCATTCAAATCGGTCCACGCGTTTGAGCTCCACAGGGGAACAGACAGACACACACACACACACACACACACACACACACACAGACAGACACGTCAAACTTATAACACCCCGTCGTTTTTGCGTCGGGGGTTAAAAAAGGTAACAGACAGAAACACTAAACTATTGAAGATGTATGAAATCTGAATGTCAGATACCTCTTTGTTGACTGTCTCAAAACTCTTCTTGAGATTACAAATAATTATAATAATTGTTCATGACATTGGAAACTAAAACACATCGTGCCCTATTCTTGTAGAATTAGAGTTTAAAATCGCAACGAATTCAGTGTAAATTCTCATGAACGGTATCGTATTTATTCAGTAATTAAGTACTCAAAGATGTAATAGAGTAAATAACATACTGAAACCGTATGCTGATAATATGATAGCTCTAATTAAATTCATTAGACGTTTCGTCTAACGACGCCATTTTCGGATTCTAAGCAAACTCGGTATAATAAGATTGATTTTAAATACATACATAATACATAATTATAAAAAAGAAAGAAAAAGTTTAAAATAAAATGTGGTTTAATTTTTTGGCGGCAAAATGGACGTGGAATTTATAAAACATAAGTTTGAGGACAGTTACGGTGGAGTACTCACGAAAACAAGTAAGTTTTTGTTACTTGAATCATCTTAATATTACCATGGTCATCTGTCTTTATCCAGATAGTCTCATTGGTCTAGTGACCAGCTTGTTCGGGTGAGGTCCCGAGTTCGAGTCCCGGGTCGGACTATAAAAATTATTATTGGGCTTTTCTCAATAGCAGCCCGGAGTTGGGAAGTTGATAAGATACATTCCCGTGTCTCGGAGAGCACGTAAAACCGTCGATCCTATGCTTTATCTTTCTCCGATCGCATCGCCTTGGCGTCCTATTGGACTACGAGAGTGAAAGAATAGAGAGTGCCCCAGTGATTTGCACATACACTAATTGTGCAATATAGTTCTTGTGTAATTCGTTGGCTCAAAGTTCCACTTGCTATCCAAAAAAAGGCCCAGGTACCTCATATGGGCCCTGATTTGGAGTGACTCACCTCCTGCCTCGGAGAGCACATTAAGCAGTCAGTCCCGGCTATTATCACTATCAGGTGACAATAGTCGTTAAAACCTACCAACCGCAAAAATTGGAGCAGTGTGGTGGGTGTAAGATCTAAATCCCTCTCCTATGAGAGAGGAGGCCTGTGATCAGCAGTGGGATGTTAGAAGGCTGTAGCGGTGGTGGTGTTGGTTTATACAGAATTCAAGCCTGGAGTGCGGCACCTGCAAATGTTCTACATGCTCGCCTGCTCCCTGGTGCTGGGCATGCTGAGAGGCAGCAATGGCATCGGCGTTCTGGCCATCGCTGATTATACACGCAACAATGACACTTATGTACAGGTAACAAAGCACTCAATATTCAGTGTTGCTTTAGCTTTTAATTGGGAACAGACAATACTTTACATTCTTTAGAGACGACTCTTTTCAGATAACAAAAATTTCTTGTTTAGATATACTGAACAAATAACTCAATACCACAGTCCTAAAATGAAACAAGTCAAAAGTTTTTAAACTTTGTTTTATACCCAATACTGGCTCTTTGTTACCTTTGATAAGACTTTTTAGAATATAAATGTGCTTTTTTTTCTTATCATTAACATCCAAATTTTTACAGTATTTTAAAATGTCAGAGCTTCTTATTTCCACGAAAAGTTTTATTCTACCTATTTTTATATTTCCAGATCCATAATTGGGATATGCGGATACAAGGCACAATTCTATCATCTTTCCTTTTCGGCTATGCCTTGATCCTGGTTCCAGCGGAGTTGTGTTTGAAACAAGTTGTCGACAAGTTAATATTAACTGCTGTTCTTCTGATAAACGGTAGTTTAGCTGCTGCTATGCCTACAATAGTCAATAAGGTATTATTCAAACATTAATTCTTAACATCATTATCATCATCAAGGCCCTAAGCTGTGTAAACTTTTTCAATTTATTATCTAACGCAAGATAAATGCAAAATGGGTGTATAAAAGAAAAGAAAATTTTGGCTACAAACCTTTACATCATGTATCATTTTGGGTCAACGTTTTACACCAAATACCAAAATTTCAGGTTTGTAACTCATTTCGTCTGCAAGCTAGATACCTGTGACCGGCGGAAGGATAGACAGTATCATTAAAAGGACCTGTGGGTCTACCATCAACTATAATCGCGACTCAATTAAAGACCTAAACTGAACTGAATCGCTATTTCGTACCATGAACTCTTTTATCCGACCAATAGACGTCATGACGTCATGAACGAAACAAAAACCTAGTATAAAAATATAGAAACAAAAAGATACTTCATGGTACGAATTCAATGCGATTTATTTTAAGCGCCGATATTGAATAGCATCGGAATTGAATCGTTAGATTAAAGATTGTAGTAGGCCTTCTGATCACGCCGGCTATGAAGAGAGCTATGCTCAGAGTATCCCGGTAGTATCAATTAAGGAATTACGTAGGAGAACCAGAGTTAACGACATAGCTCACCAAGTCGAGAGGTATGTTGGTATATCTGGTAATCCTAAGGATTTTCATATTTCTGATTTGATCCCACAGTGACACTCCTAGCATAGTTTTCTCCATCACCCGCTGACCGTGACCTTGAGCCTTCTTTTGAACCTACCACCTAGCTTACCTTTTATCACATAGATCTGCATAATTAATTGAATTACCAACTTTAGGGTTGCCGTCCCTAACAGATTCTATATTTTGGTGACTTATGTTCTATCCAGGGTGGATGGATAGCCGTGTGCAATGCGCAGTTTCTGATGGGGATGACTCAAGCTTGCCTGACTCCTGTCAATCTGAAGCTGATCTCAAACTGGTTGCCACCAGGAGAACGAAAGGTGTTTGGCTTTATTATCCAAGGAGGTAAGGTATTATCCAATTCTTTAAAATGTGGATAAGTGAATTGGTTATATATTTTTTTTACTTCAAAGGTCATCCACTATCTGAGTATAGAAAACAAGTATAAATTGAAAATTTAAAAAACCCCCGACAATCGCCATTTTGAGGCGGCGGCCATCTTGGATTTGTAATAGTGCTATTCTACTAGTCAAGCCCTTTCATTTGATACCCATATTAAGTAAGTTCTGAAAAAATATATCATCCGCCATGTTGTAGCGGCGGCCATCTTGGATCGATTTTCATCAAAAGTGTTTACATGGTTAAAATAAAATGACTTGCCAGAGCTGGTAATATTGGTAGTGAACATAATTGTAAACACTGATTATGGGAAACAAAATATCTAAAAGCTGTTATTTTTCCTTCCAGCAATACTTCTAGGCATAATCATATCTTTGCCAATATCAGGTCTTCTAACTGAATCTCGTTTGTCCTGGGAACTGATATTCTACTCTCAAGCCATGATGACACTATCCATGGCGGTGATATGGGCCTTACTGACGGCCAGCACACCAGAACGTCATCAGGCTATTGGAGATACTGAGAAAGAGTTTATCAGAGAAACTCTTGCGGGGTATAGACAAGTAAGGATTTCTGCAAAATAATTTTTATTTTCTGCAAGGACATTGGCCATTACCAATATCCTCATTAATAATATAAATACGAAAGTAACTCTGTCCGTCTATCTGTAGCCTTATCACGGTTGTATAACAACTTTTGAATTTTTGTATATACCAGATTTTGTATATATTTGGCACAGAGAAGCTTTCAAGAGACGGGATACAGGCTACATTTATCTTGGAAAATCAAAAAGTTCCCAGGGGGTTTTTTTAAAACTAGTTTACTACAAAATACGTATATTGTGATATGTATGCTCAGTCTCAGTTTGCACAACACCAAAACTTTACCATATACTACGTATCGAGAAACTGTAATATGTAATGCAAAATGAACCCAACGAATTTTATTTTAAAGTCGCAATTCAATGCTCCGAATATTTATTTTACAACATTTCTGCTTGGGGCGCTGGATGATTTCGAATTTGAATGAATGAATTTATTGGCGAACTCCAACCTTAAAATAAGCTAGTTTAGGTCCATTTTACACTGTAGTCATTGTATTTCTATCAGTAGTATTTAGTAAAGTTTTCGAGCTGTGCAAAGTGAGACTAAACAGTCTGATCGCGAACTAAAAATAATTAGTAAATTCTAGTTTAAAATCTAGATTAATTCAGTCAAAAGAGACAGTTAATTAAAAACATCAATTACAGAAAAAGCTCAAAAAGCCGTGGCGTGGGATTCTGCTGACGAAGCAATTTTGGGCGCTAGCGCTCGCCCACTCGGCTGCTAATGTAGTCTTCGTGTTTTTCCTGTTTGAAGTGCCAGCGTTCCTGCAATCTCTGCAACTATCAATTAGAATTGTGAGTTACTAAATTTCTTCTAGTTTAGAACCTTGGTTGGAAACTGAATGGGGATCTGGGACTGAATGAATTGGAGATCCGCAAAAGGCTTTGTCGTTGCCTCCTTGTTTCGGAGAGTACCTAGGTTAACCCGTCGCGACGGTCTTGTTCTTCAATCTTCTGCGAATTTTCTCCGTAAGAGGGCGCTGTCCTTCCACTCTGCGACCGTCACCACCACTTTATGCTGGTAGGGTTGTAACCAGCCACGGCTAAAACCTGCCACTAGACCAGGGACAATGTAGAAATTATAAAATCCCAAACTGCCCCTACCGGGAATCGAACCCGGGACCTCCCACATAAAAGACCACAGCGCTCACCACTGCGCCAGGGAGGTCGTCGTCAAGGTGTTCGATTCGCTCTTGACCGTTTAAATTTTTTTCTTTCTTCTATTACCCATAGTTTATTCTTTGTTTCAGTGCAGCTGGCAAGCAGCGTTACCCTTTGCCGGCATGTGGATTGTACACATAGTGACCGCGCCCGCCGTTGATCTGTTCTACAGATTTTGTCACATCAATTACTTGTTTGACATCAAATATTTCAGGAAAATTATTAATGGATTAGGCATGTTCAAGGCTTTACGGGCTATACGGGCTTAAAGATTTGTAATAGCCCAAGAGCCCACGACGGCCAGACATTCGTTATTTTATAAAAGCTCAAAGTTTATGGCCGTCGTCGTGGGCTCTTCCTCTATAAGTAAATCTATAAGCCTATAAAAATATATAAGTAATATTTGTACTTGCAAACCACAGACACAGATATAGAGTCTACATAATTTCATTGAGTTTGATTGGTTAATATTTAAAACTAGCCGACCCCTGCGACTTCGTCCGCCTGGATATAGGTTTTATATAGGATCGGATTGGATCCCATAATCCTTTTTTGAACCTAAACTAAATGTAGCCTAAGTTACTCCTTATAACATCACCTATCTGCCATTGAAAGTTCCATCAAAATTGATCCAGCCGTTTCGGTAATTAGCTGGAACAAATAGACAGATCGACAAACATAAATTTAAACGCACACCAGTTTAAAATAAGCCGTACATTCAAAGATCCGGGTCCCAAGTTATTTGAACCCAATAAATGTCTGTCATTTCTGAACTAATAAACCTATGACCTTGAAATATTTACGGGACAATACTTAAAGTACTACCTTTCTAACAAAAAAAGAATGAGTTAAATCGAACTACGCGTTAATGAATTACAGCTAAATACATGTTTTAACTTTCTTCCCCTCTCCCTAGGGAACCGTGCTGAATTTCGGGATAAAAAGTATCCTATAACCTACCTCGGAGTATAAACTCAAATCGTACCAAGTTTTATTCGAATCCATTCAGTAGTTTCGGCGTGATGCGCGGCCAAGATACAGACAGACAGACAGACAGACAGACAGACAGACAGACAGACAGACAGACAGACAAAAATGAAACAAATTGCAGTTTTGGCTTCAGTATCGATTATAGAATGCCCTCCAACAAAAATTTTCAAAATATCTTCAATGTACAGAATTGGATCTGTTACAGTTTTATTATATTATAGATAGGAATCGAATTTCGTTTGTATGTGGCGCGCTCGAGATAAACTTCTCTTATAACCCGAATTACTAATTCCGCGGAATTCTGACGTTTCGTAATGTTACCAGAGATAAAACAATTCCCACAAAAAAGATTAAAATATAAATTATGCAAATACAAATCAACTGCCGCATGTAGATATGACAAATGCCTGACAGACACTTCATGGTGATAATGTCATTCGACATCCATTTTTCAATAAATTTTTTCAATGTGCTTCTTTTGTTTTCTATTGCTGTTAGTGTGCACTTTCTAGTTTCCACTCTTGGTGTTTTCTATTTTAAGGCGAAACGAGTAATATTATTACTCGGCATAATATGGCTTTTTATGATGACAGGAAATTAAAGTAGTTTGGGGTAAAATCCCTAAATCCTTAACCCTGTTCTCCATACAAATAACTCATCTGTAAATGACAATGACAGCTGTCAGAATTCCGCGGAATTAGTAATACGGGTATAGTTATTATTATAAATATTGAGAGCACTTCATCAGATACATAATAATTCAGAAAATCCATTTCAATTTACAGATAATAAATATTCGATTTCGATACCCAAATAAATATAAAAAGTTTTTATTGAGTCCACCCATAATTCAATTGGAGAGCAGTTTGATGAAGGAATGTGGGTATTAATTGAATTCGTTGTAATTACAGGAACTTTCGGGATAATAATAGGATTAACGATTTTGCCCAGTTTAATTTCAAACTGGAATCACTTAGGGATCATCGTTTTGATTGGAACCCTGGGTTTGGTTGGATTACAATTTTCTGGATTCCTTGTAAGTTGATTAGATTTTATTGTTATTTTATACCAGTTTTTGCCCGTATATGGGTAGAGTAAGATTTTTTAAAATCCCGCGGGAACTATTTGTTTTCTCGAGATCAAATGTATCCAATGTCACTCTCTAGGTTTTCTACTATATTCATTCAAAACAACATCGATCTATTGTGGTAGTGATCGAATAAGGAACGTCTTACTATACTTTTTAATTTGTCCGTCTGTCTGTCTGCCTGTCTGTCTGTCCATCCATCCGTCCGTCACCAGGCTGTATCTCATGAACTGTGAAAGTTACCTAGTTGAAATTTTTACAGGTGATGTATTTCTGTTGCCACTATAAAACAAATACTAAAAAGCAGAATAAAATATATTATATTTAAGGCGGCTCCCATACAACAAACGTGATTTTTTTTGCCGTTGTTATAGATAATGGTACGGAACCCTTCATGCGCGAGTCCGACTCGCACTTGGCCGGTTTAATTTATATCTGTGGTTTACTCCAAACAGTTTTAAATTGATGACCATGAAGTTGGGCAATTATTATTAAAATCTTTGAGTCCATGTAACTTTGAAACAGCATATTTTTACGGACAACCCGTAAACACAAAAAATAGTTTCGTGTGTACAAAACTGCATTGTCTTTGATTAGGTAAAATTTAAATAAGAATCAAACTCGTTTGTATGGGTCGCGCTTATGTTATTATTTAAAATGAGAATATGAAACAGCTGATTGCATGATCATTTATTAATGCTATTGCAGGAAAATCATAAGGACATGACGCAAAACTACCCCGGTACTTTGTTATTGCTGACCAGCGTGGTTGCTAGTGCGGTGGCAGCCTTAGTGCCGTTAGTTTGTGGTCTGCTCATAGGAGATGATATTGTGAGTACATAAGCAACATTTTAACTACCATGTCGATATCATAGGTAGGTATTTTCATCTGATTTCACAAATAGGTATTGTATTTTTCATCAGAGTTACGTCATGATGTTTGCATAATTTCAAATCTTCTGTTCAAGTGTTCTCACTCCTTCCGATCAAAATTCCGCCATGGTGAGGGAGGTTAGCCAACTACAAAGGAGATATTATAGTGCACAATTGTATGTGCAAACACAGATACTCTATAGTGGGATACCAATGCGACATAACCATAGAGAAATCAGGCGCAGGACCGACGGCTTTACGTGCTCTCAGAGGCACGGTGTGATGGTACGGTGTGATCGTCTATGCTTGTGATTTATAATTAGCTATAATAAGAGAACCTTTAAAAATGTTTGGCAGAATATGGAGACACTTTGATATCTGGGCTTGCATGTTATTACTGGTACATTCCGTTGGGTGAACGTGTGGACCTCTCAATCCATCTACCAGATTTCGCGGATTTAATTATAGAATTTGTATGAAGGATTAACCAATTGATTTCTTTCGATTACTCTTAGGAAAGAATCTCTGAAGACAAAATGGCAAGATTATACGTTCTGGTTAGTGTGGAAGATCGGTTGACACACGCATTTGCCAGTTTTGGCCATCTTCAACCCGACCGATGTCTCTACTAGCACGGGGACATCCCTACGCTGGGAACCAGCCTTTGAACATTGTTATTTGGGGCACAGATTGACCTTCCTTTTTGCGCTGCGAAGCGATCAATTGCCTGTTGCGGAAAACAGGTTCTTTTATTGAGCTCGTAGGCTCGCCCCTTACCATGGTATTTAATAATTTATATATGTATTTGTTCAGTTAGGGTCTGAATTGGCCAATTCAGTTTCGGAAGGTCAACTGTATAAGACATGGCGTGTTTGGTTGTGCCGAGTCATCGCTGCCGGGGCGCCACCTGATTTCAACCATGTACCAATTTTCATTAAAACCTGACTTGATAAGTCAAAGGTATCAAACTTTATATGTCCCAATTAAAAATATCAGTGTCTCACAATTTTGCCGAAACAAATGCGCCGCTCTCTCCCCGTCCCAAGGTCTGGCTATAAAGACACACAAAGGAGATATGTCCTACCTGATCCCTTTTGTTCGCCGGCTGTACCCGTTGCTCGGATGATGCTCGCCTCGTTCGTAATGTAATAATAGAAAGCCGTGGTGGTTCGTTTGTCAGAACGATTGTTTTCAACCCAGAGGCCGGGGTTCGAACCCGGACAAACACCTTTAGCCATTTGAAGTTGTATGTATCTCAATTAGTTGAATATTACTTGTTTTGCCGATGAATGATAACACCACGATATTAATGACAGTACTGCGGTAGTTAATGATCTAATTTACACAGCTTTAGTCCTACTTTTATGATTTTTGGCCTATCAAAACAGTATTAGTAAGAGTCAGGTTCCATTAGACTGCATTAGTTCGTTAACATCCTATTCGTTGATTTACTGAGAAAAGCTGTAGCTAACAATGTAGATTGGTGCCATACTGAATACTAGCCTAATTTTGACTTTAATGTAGAATTCGTGATTTAGGTTAGTTATATGAGAGAATTTTAATACTGGAGTATTTCAAGTTATTTCGACACACAGATGTTCTCAACCTTTTGTTAAACTAAAATTATAGTATGACTGACTGACTCTTAACTTGATTGGGTCTCCACTATTCAAGTTCTAGGAAAGGTATTCTAAATATAATAATGAAAGAAAGTAAAGTATACTCAAATGCCTTTTATTCACGGTAAGTGTTATTTAATTACTCATACATTTGAGTATTTGAGAGAAAAAAAAAGAAACTGTTTGATTATTTAGACGGAATTTCGAATCTGGTCAGATATTTCGAAATTCTGCCGAGGCTCACTTCCTAGCCATGCTAAGTTCTCGAGAGGAAAAGGAGACCTCAGACAAAAAACCTCTCGCGGCAATGTATTTCTATATGTATAGCTTATGTCTAATACACACATGCTCACAGGAAAACAAGAAACATCATTATTTATAAGCCTACTTTTTACACGTGACTACATGAGGTTAAGGACACACATTAATGCATATTTTATATATAATTAAACTAAACCAATTATCGAAAATACAAGAACCTAGCTTCACAACTTTTATTTTAATTTAGACCCCTTGATATATATATCGTCTAACTGTAGTTCTTGGGACTTGTTCATTTCGTAGCCTGTACAAGGTGATCCCCGTCCCTTACAGTACCGTATACAAAATACGATAATCAGATATAGAATTACAACTCCAACAACAGTTACCAACCCCATTCTATTATAATATTCAATAATAATCTAAATAATTAGAGTTGTGGAGCTATTTTCGAAGATATAAATAATAATAACAAAATTATAGTAGGTACGTCACCGTATAACTCCCGTCTGCTTACCACACACTTTAATTATATTTAGGTTTTTAGAATTTAATTACAATTCACAAATATTAAGTCTACTAAACTTCGTCACTGAAAGCTAGTGCTTGGACTTCGAACTCTGACGAACTGCCCCTTTCTCCACTGGGCATCAGTTTAAAAGCTCTCCTCCATTCCCTCTCATCTTCGTATCTGAAACATTCAAAAAAAAATCCCCCGGGAGAAACTCGTTTTCTGATTTGCTCGACTCTCGCGCAGCCCATTTCTCATTGGCGGATTCAGGTAGGGTGCTATAGGCCCCTCCCCGTGACGTTATCCTGGAAGTCTCGGTTGGCTAATTTGTTTTAACGCCCCCGCCTTTCCCATCTCGTGACTTCGCTTTTGTATATTTTTTTGTTTCACTTACGTAGAATTCCTATGGTCCATGGCTTGCTTGCAGTTAAATATCTCTTCCCACATGTGTTTGCAATTCACACAGCCCCTTGCATTTGTGTAAAGGTTTTAAAATACACTTTACGGCCTTTAGCGGGATTTATGGCGGTTTCGAAAATGCACTTTGTATAAGTTATTGATTCCCTATTTTTAAAGATTTCTCTCATCCTTTGTTTTAGTTCTAAGTTCCTTTTAATTTTTTTTTATTATTCCCGGTTACATGGCACAAGCTTGTGTAACTTTATTTTGAGATTTACGAGGGTCTCTTTTTTGTAAATGTTTCTGTTCTAAGAATGAAGTTTCTAATTTTTTTTATGGAACACAAAATAGTTTATAAATGTGGCCATCTCACACTCCCCCGAAAAAGATTTTTAATACACGTAGTATTTTCTATGTCTACGTCCCTATACTAGTCGTTTCAAAATCTATTTCCTTATTCAAATTCTGTATTCACACGCCAGCCCTAAATTTCCCACGTCTAATCTTTTATGTTCTCAAGTATTTTAAATAATCCTACTCGACTCGGTTATCTCTTTGTTTGAATGGCTTAAGCTACCTGCTTTATTACCGTGGCGTCAACATTCCGCGTCTCCTTTTAATACCCTAATATTCCCTATTCTTCTAATTGTTTACATAATAACGAAACAGATGAATGGCATTGTAATTCCCTTTGACCTTATCAGTATGTACGTCAACTAATGTATATACATTGTTGTATGGGACTGCCCCTATTACGTACGGTCCTTCATATAAGCGCATGAATTTCTTCGTCAACTTTTTGTCCGCATCTGACTTCGCAAAAGTCTTAAGTTTCACCAAATCTCCTATTTCGAACTGTATTAATTTATGGTTTTTATTATAATGAATTTCCCTACTTTTGGCCGCCTTAGCTATGTTCTGTCGCGCCCGTTGTCGAATCTGCTCTAATGTCTCTCTTTGTGAATTTTGTCCTTCAGCTATTTCAACGTCGAAATCGGTTGATAACTGAGTCCGTTTTCCCCATACTATCTCGTTTGGTGAATACCCCGTCGTAGTATGTATTACCTGATTGTAACAATCCTCTATATCCGATAATAGATCTACCCATGAACGATGCGATTTGTCGCAATACGTCCTGAATAACCTTCCTAACTCTTTGTTAACTCTCTCTGTTGAATTCGGCCGCGGATTTCTAACGGAAGTATGCGTTATTTCGATACCTAGTTGACGGATACCTGTCTCGAAAACCTTTGAAGTAAAGTTCGCGCCTCGGTCTGAGCATAATGTCTTAATCATGACCTGCCTATGGAACTTCTTTATACAAGTTAATGTAGCTTTCCCACTAGCCTGACGTAGCGGGTATAACCTGATCAATTTACTATAAGCGTCCTGTATCACGAATATGTATTTAAAACCAAACCGCCCCGCTGGTAACGGCCCAAAAATATCGCAAAAGACTCGTTCCCCTATTTCCTTCGCTATTACAGTTTTAATCGGTCCCGTGTGCGTCTCTAAAACATGTTTTGACTTTTGACATGTCTCGCAAGCTCTTACAACCTGACCTATTATACGTGACATGTTCGAAAAATAATACCGGCGCTTCATCAGAGCATAGACCTTGTAACGTCCAAAATGACCTACTTCTTCATGTATGCTAACGATTAAGTCCTTCTGTAAATCCTCGGGGACATATAACTTTAACGTATCCCCTTTCTTGTCTGTTCTATAAAGAATCTCCCCTCTAAGTACATAGTACTTTGATTCTGGCGTACCTGTTGTTTGTATGCGTCTAATTATTTCGCTGGCGATCCGGTCGCGTTTTTGATAACTACCTATCTCTCCCCATCGCTCCCGTACTAATCGTCCTAATGATGTTTTGAATAGATTCATCTCAGGCCCCGTTGCCTTGTTAGTCAATACATCGGTGGTTCCCTTTATATGTCGGGACAACACGTCCGCTACAGTGTTTAGTTTACCTTTCACATGCTCAACTGTATAGTTAAATTGCCCTATATAGTGTACCCAACGTATCATTCTAGCGCTCAATAATTTACATGTCTGCAAGAATATCAGACTCTTATGATCAGTCCTTATAACTAAACGTGCTCCTCTCAAGTACGTTTCGAACTTTGATAAACTGAAGATGATTACCCACAACTCTTGTTCAGTAACAGTCCACTTACGTTCCGTCTCTGTCAATGCTTTACTACAGAACCCTAGTATTTGTTCCTCACCTACATCATTCAGTTGGTAGACATACCCTGAAATTCCTAGATTACTACTATCCGTTTGTAAATAATAAGTTCCCTTCGGGTCTGGGTGTACGAGGAGTATTGTGTCTATAAATAATTTCTTGACTCTTTCAAAACAATCGTTAATTTCTTGTGTCCATGACCATTTTGTATTTTGTTTTAATAGGTCGCACAATGGCCTAACCTCCTCGCTATATTTCGAGATAAACTTTCTAAAATAATTTATTAACCCCAGAAACCCTCGTAATTGTTTTATAGTTCGAGGTATGGGGAAGTCTAAAATGGCCTCTACCCGTTCAGGATCCATACGCACCCCGTTTGTATTCACTATGTGCCCTAACAATTTTACTTCTACACATAAGAATCGGCACTTCTCCAATCTCCCGGTTAAACCTGCGGTTTCTAAGCTTTCTAATACCCGATCTAAATGTTCTAAATGTAGTCTCATGTCCCCTGTGGTGAATATGACAATGTCATCTAGATAGTTTACGCAGAATTCACGTACTTCTTTTAAAATATAATCCATGGCCCTTGAGAAACCTGCTACCGAAGTCTTTAATCCTTGAGGTAAAACACGGTAAGTATACGTTCTTCCCATGAACGAGAACCCCGTATATTTCCTAGAATCTTTATGCAAAGGTATTTGAAAGTAGGCATTGTTCAAATCAATTAAACTGATATAATTTACTCCATGGAAGGATTGTAAAATCTCAGAGGTGAGTGGCGGTGACCCTGCGTCGCCTAACATCTTTTTATTTAGTTCGCGTGCGTCTAATAAGAGTCTTATTGACCCATCTCGTTTCTTAGTGAACGTGAGCGGGCTGCAGTATGGAGTAATCTCTTGTCTGATCACGCCTAATTTCTCTAACTCTCCTAATTCGTCCTTAACCTGTTCTCTGTACGCTAAAGGTACCGGATAACTGTGTTTTACGAAAGTAGTTTCGTCTACTAGCCCAATAACGTGTTCGTACTTGTTAGTCAAGCCTAACCCTTCCGTAAATACCTTACAATGCTTGTTTAGCACGGTAATAATAATTCCTTTTGTTCACTACTTAAGTTCGAATTGTCTAATTGGAATTCCTTAACCTTCTCACTATCTGATTCTCTACTTGATACACTCTGTCCTACTGGCCTAGGGTTTTGGTTTAATATCAAATTAATAGTGGCTGCATTCGTCTCTCCCCCTAACCTTTCGATTCTGCAATCTGAGTTCAGTCTAACACAAGCTCTAACTCCCATATGTTCGATAGTCAAAGTGTGTTCACCATTACAGTTTACTATCCCTTTCACTCGTTCTAGCCAATCGTATCCTAGTATCAATGACCTAGGTAAACGCCGCATAATTAGTACAGGTGCTTCAACTAAAGTACTACCTAATTGAAACTCTATTAATACCAATCTATTTGTGCTCTCACTCCGAGAACCGAATGCTCCTTGTATCTGAATTGCTGGAATAGCGATTTCTGGCAATGCTCTATTCTCTCTTAGGATAGAATCATATAATTCCCTAGTTATCCCGCTAATCTGACTCCCTGTATCTATAAGAGCATTTATACTTCTTCCGTACAATCTCACACATACTTCAGGTAACCTAGGTAAGGAATAATCAATACCTACGTCGATTTGTTCATCTAATTCATGAAACATCGTATACACGTTCAAATCTCTTCTCGCACAAGTTTCACACGAAATGCCTATCTCGTTGCATTCTGCTACATTATCGAACTGATTTTCCAATAAGATTCCTATACTCCTAATTTCCAATTGACAACTAGACTCGTCGCTATTTGTTTTGCCCCTTAATAACCTCTTGAGACCCCTCTCACCGATACCTAGACTCTGTCCCGGTTTCCATCCACTATTAGTTAAGATCCTATAGATAATACCTGCCTTCCCGTATTCGGAGGTCTTTCTGTTCCCCGTACTACACAACATTGACTGATTTGACCTCGTTTGTGTGGGGAGACCTAGTTTTTTGAAGGTCCCTCCCCCACATGTTTAGACAAAGTAGGGCCTTCGCCCTCCTTCACAAATGTAATAGCTGGTCTGACCTGTTTAGTTTCGGGTACTGTAGGTCTGTTAAAGTTTGTCCTAGAACTCAACCGACGATAACCCCGACCTCTCGTCGAGTTCCCTCTAGCCCTCCAATTATTTGTTGACATTGTCGCAACAATAGTGCGCCTCGACGGATATTCATTGTATCTCCTACCTCTGTAACTTCCGCTACCACTACCTCTCGCAACCGCCCTATGTTTCTCAACTATATTTTGCTCTATATTTCTAAGAAATTTTGCCCCGTTCATGATGTTAACTTCCTCTGTTCTAGTAAACCATAATCGCTGTATATCTATCGTATAATGTCGCATAATAGAATTCACTAAATCTCGCTCGCTAAATGCGATAGTTAGAGACTGCATTGATTCGGCCTGTTCAGCGAAATGCTCAGACATCGTCATTCCGGAATCGCTTGAATAAACTGCATTAATCAATCTATATCTTACAGATTCCTGAATCTGCTCGGTCCAATAGTTTCGTCTAAAATCAGCCTCGAAGTCGGCGAACGTGACCCAACCCTTGGAATATAATTCCATGACCTTTCTGGCACTTCCGGAAATGCATCCTAACGCTATGTCGATTTCGCGATCTGACCCATTGACTGCCTTTATATATTTCTTTAATCGTTTTAGGAAAGAGATAGGATTAGTGAGTGGTTTCCCGTCGAAATTTGGTTTAGTCACCGATGGTTGTATGACATATAAATTTCGAGTATCGGAAAGCGCTGTACTCGAACTCGCGGTTTCGAGATTAGATTCTTGTCTATCAACCCTCTCACTTTCGTTTATTACCGTCGTCTCGTGCGAAGAGACACTTGCATTTTCGTTCGAACTAGCGTTTGAATTTAGCTGTTGTAATTTTACTTCGAACTCATTAATCTTTTTCAAAATCAACTCTAAAGTCGCATTCCCTAAGGTTGCCGTTTGCTCACCCAATTCTATTGTATTAACGTCGCCCTGACTCGTACCTACTTGTTTCGTTTTACGTCCCTTCCTACCTGGAGCCATTTTTTTTTGTTTTGTTTTGTATTTGTGCAACTTTCGTAAGACGCCAAGCCGTATTTTAAATAATAGTGTTATACTGATGCAAACTGCTAACACATGTGGGTATATGAATTCTCTGAGTTAAAAATTATTAAGCTCAAGAAATAAGCAAGGAGTAATATCTCGTTATCTGCAATATCCTCTTTGAAAACCCGTAAATTGTACATTTATTAGACATACAGCTTATTTCTTCTCCCCCTATACATAAAGTAAATGTAAATGTACAACATATATATATATATATTAACATGCACAATGTGTCCCTCAACCTCTTTTTATTTTATTTTTAAGTTTTTCCTCTCATATAACTAATCACGGTTCCTACGTTGTGTTTATTTTTTTTTTGTTAATATAAATCTAGTCATATCGTTATTTCGAATATGTACGTAGATTCTGGTCACTCGGCATCAAAATTCTGTGATGGTACGGTGTGATCGTCTATGCTTGTGATTTATAATTAGCTATAATAAGAGAACCTTTAAAAATGTTTGGCAGAATATGGAGACACTTTGATATCTGGGCTTGCATGTTATTACTGGTACATTCCGTTGGGTGAACGTGTGGACCTCTCAATCCATCTACCAGATTTCGCGGATTTAATTATAGAATTTGTATGAAGGATTAACCAATTGATTTCTTTCGATTACTCTTAGGAAAGAATCTCTGAAGACAAAATGGCAAGATTATACGTTCTGGTTAGTGTGGAAGATCGGTTGACACACGCATTTGCCAGTTTTGGCCATCTTCAACCCGACCGATGTCTCTACTAGCACGGGGACATCCCTACGCTGGGAACCAGCCTTTGAACATTGTTATTTGGGGCACAGATTGACCTTCCTTTTTGCGCTGCGAAGCGATCAATTGCCTGTTGCGGAAAACAGGTTCTTTTATTGAGCTCGTAGGCTCGCCCCTTACCATGGTATTTAATAATTTATATATGTATTTGTTCAGTTAGGGTCTGAATTGGCCAATTCAGTTTCGGAAGGTCAACTGTATAAGACATGGCGTGTTTGGTTGTGCCGAGTCATCGCTGCCGGGGCGCCACCTGATTTCAACCATGTACCAATTTTCATTAAAACCTGACTTGATAAGTCAAAGGTATCAAACTTTATATGTCCCAATTAAAAATATCAGTGTCTCACAATTTTGCCGAAACAAATGCGCCGCTCTCTCCCCGTCCCAAGGTCTGGCTATAAAGACACACAAAGGAGATATGTCCTACCTGATCCCTTTTGTTCGCCGGCTGTACCCGTTGCTCGGATGATGCTCGCCTCGTTCGTAATGTAATAATAGAAAGCCGTGGTGGTTCGTTTGTCAGAACGATTGTTTTCAACCCAGAGGCCGGGGTTCGAACCCGGACAAACACCTTTAGCCATTTGAAGTTGTATGTATCTCAATTAGTTGAATATTACTTGTTTTGCCGATGAATGATAACACCACGATATTAATGACAGTACTGCGGTAGTTAATGATCTAATTTACACAGCTTTAGTCCTACTTTTATGATTTTTGGCCTATCAAAACAGTATTAGTAAGAGTCAGGTTCCATTAGACTGCATTAGTTCGTTAACATCCTATTCGTTGATTTACTGAGAAAAGCTGTAGCTAACAATGTAGATTGGTGCCATACTGAATACTAGCCTAATTTTGACTTTAATGTAGAATTCGTGATTTAGGTTAGTTATATGAGAGAATTTTAATACTGGAGTATTTCAAGTTATTTCGACACACAGATGTTCTCAACCTTTTGTTAAACTAAAATTATAGTATGACTGACTGACTCTTAACTTGATTGGGTCTCCACTATTCAAGTTCTAGGAAAGGTATTCTAAATATAATAATGAAAGAAAGTAAAGTATACTCAAATGCCTTTTATTCACGGTAAGTGTTATTTAATTACTCATACATTTGAGTATTTGAGAGAAAAAAAAAGAAACTGTTTGATTATTTAGACGGAATTTCGAATCTGGTCAGATATTTCGAAATTCTGCCGAGGCTCACTTCCTAGCCATGCTAAGTTCTCGAGAGGAAAAGGAGACCTCAGACAAAAAACCTCTCGCGGCAATGTATTTCTATATGTATAGCTTATGTCTAATACACACATGCTCACAGGAAAACAAGAAACATCATTATTTATAAGCCTACTTTTTACACGTGACTACATGAGGTTAAGGACACACATTAATGCATATTTTATATATAATTAAACTAAACCAATTATCGAAAATACAAGAACCTAGCTTCACAACTTTTATTTTAATTTAGACCCCTTGATATATATATCGTCTAACTGTAGTTCTTGGGACTTGTTCATTTCGTAGCCTGTACAAGGTGATCCCCGTCCCTTACAGTACCGTATACAAAATACGATAATCAGATATAGAATTACAACTCCAACAACAGTTACCAACCCCATTCTATTATAATATTCAATAATAATCTAAATAATTAGAGTTGTGGAGCTATTTTCGAAGATATAAATAATAATAACAAAATTATAGTAGGTACGTCACCGTATAACTCCCGTCTGCTTACCACACACTTTAATTATATTTAGGTTTTTAGAATTTAATTACAATTCACAAATATTAAGTCTACTAAACTTCGTCACTGAAAGCTAGTGCTTGGACTTCGAACTCTGACGAACTGCCCCTTTCTCCACTGGGCATCAGTTTAAAAGCTCTCCTCCATTCCCTCTCATCTTCGTATCTGAAACATTCAAAAAAAAATCCCCCGGGAGAAACTCGTTTTCTGATTTGCTCGACTCTCGCGCAGCCCATTTCTCATTGGCGGATTCAGGTAGGGTGCTATAGGCCCCTCCCCGTGACGTTATCCTGGAAGTCTCGGTTGGCTAATTTGTTTTAACGCCCCCGCCTTTCCCATCTCGTGACTTCGCTTTTGTATATTTTTTTGTTTCACTTACGTAGAATTCCTATGGTCCATGGCTTGCTTGCAGTTAAATATCTCTTCCCACATGTGTTTGCAATTCACACAGCCCCTTGCATTTGTGTAAAGGTTTTAAAATACACTTTACGGCCTTTAGCGGGATTTATGGCGGTTTCGAAAATGCACTTTGTATAAGTTATTGATTCCCTATTTTTAAAGATTTCTCTCATCCTTTGTTTTAGTTCTAAGTTCCTTTTAATTTTTTTTTATTATTCCCGGTTACATGGCACAAGCTTGTGTAACTTTATTTTGAGATTTACGAGGGTCTCTTTTTTGTAAATGTTTCTGTTCTAAGAATGAAGTTTCTAATTTTTTTTATGGAACACAAAATAGTTTATAAATGTGGCCATCTCAACGGGGGCGTAACTAACACCGGCAATGTCCCAACTCTAGGGTGCTACTGACAATGTGTTGACAGACAAACCCAATAATTTTCCTTCTTAGCTCGACCTGGTATCGGGTTCGATTACCGGGTCGGGCAAATAATTGTCGGGTATTGGGTTTTTCTGTCAAGAAATTCTCAGTGCCAGCCCGGAGTTGGTAGTTGGCGGTGTTACACCCCCGTGCCGCGGAGAGCACGATAAGCAGTCGGTCCCGGTTATTATCACTATCATGTGACAATAGTCGTTAAAGCTCGCCAAACCGCATTGGAGCAGCGTGGTGGGTCTAAGCTCTAAATCCCTCTCTCCTATGAGAGAGGAGGCCTGTGCCCAGTGGTGGGACGTTAAAAAGCTGTAGTTATTATGGTGGTGGCTCGACCTGGAATTCGAATTCAAGAACCGTTTAAGTAGATAGGTATTTCGATTAGAATTTAGAAGCAGGTGAAAATAAGAAACTTACTTACATTGATAAAATTACCGACAAAGCTAACGGTACGTTATAATGTCCTCCTGACCGAATTTCGGCCACGGCGGCCAATCTCAACCGACGCAGAGACTAGCCATCTGCGCAGGAGATATTATAGTGCACAAGTGTGTGCGCATACACAGGTGCACTCTCTATTCCCTCACTCTCATAGTCCGATGGGACGCCAATGCGACACGACCGGAGAGAGATCAGGCGCAGGACCGACGGCTTTACGTGCTCTCCGAGGCACGGGGGTGTATCTAACACCGCCAACTTCCAACTCCGGGCTGGCACTGAGAATTTCTTGACAGAAAAACCCAATGCCTTTTTTTTTTTGGCCCGACCCGGGAATCGAACCCAGGACCTCGTGATCCACTGTACTGAACTGTATCCAGGTACGTTATAAAAAGGTAACAAACAATGAGATTTTACACAAACTTAATTAGATCGTTCGTATTGAGAAATACTAGTAGGTAATTAATATACAATACAAATAATCGTAGGGATTTTAATTCCAACACCGCGATCGTCTAAACCGTGTCCTAAACGAATTTTAACCAACAATTTAGAGACTAATTTTGTAATTTAGTCCGGAATTGGAAATTCATTAGAAGACAAGCAACTTCGACATTGTTTTACATCTAAATAATACGGACTTAAGGCCTTAAAGTGTTAATTACATTGGCCTTTCTTTGCCCATTACGGCCAGTTCACATTATTCTAGTCGCTGTACTGGATCCAGTGTATTATTTATTTCAACTTACAATTAAGCCACACCAACCAATAGAGTAATTGCGTCCACTATATAACTCCATTGGTTGGCCTTATTGCGACTGGATACAGTATCAATACAAGTATAAATTAAAAATAGAAAAATCAGCCAAGTGCGAGTCGGGCCTCGCTCTTTCAGGGTTCCGTACATAATAATGAACAATATAATATTTTGGGTCTAAGAAATATTTAATTTCCGAGCTAGACATCGCAACAAACCGTGAAAGAAAAACCCAAAAAAATGTTCGTTTATTTTGGTCACAGCTTATAAACTATTTAATAAATCGTTGTTTTCAGTATTTGTTGTTTAAATAGAGCATATAGTACATAATATACTGAAATATCATATTCCCAACTAGTTTAGTTTTTGAGATAGCCCCCGTCACAAAAATGGTCTAAAACTGACAACTTTGATGGCCTCCCATTCCCTTATTTTTTGAGATAAAAATTAAAAAAATATATATTTGTACTCTACTTAATGAGCTCTAAACAATGATACCCCACAAGCTAGGGTAAAGAAAAATTTTTTTTTCCGGCTCCTTTTTCATGTATGGGAGCCCCCCTGAAAAATAATTTAATTCAATTTCTAATTCAATATTTGATTTTGGGTTAACGTTTTACACTAAATACCAAAATTTCAGGCTTGTAACTCATTTCGTCTGCGAGCTAGAGACCTGTGACCGGCGGACAGACGGACAGACAGACAGACAGACAGACAGACAGACAGACAGCCGAGTGACATTAATAGGGCTCCGGTTTTAGCCTTCGGGTACGGAACCCTAAAAACCCTCGACATTCACCATTTTGTGGTGGTGGCCATTTTAGATTTGCATAGTGCTATTCTACTAGTGAAGCCCTTTCATTTCATACACATATTGAAAAAATATGTAATCCGCCATTTTGTGGCGGCAGACCATCGTGGACCGATTTTCATCAAACATAGCTAAGAACACTCCCGACCAATTCACCTTTAAAACAAAAAAACCGCATTCAAATCGGTTCACCCGTTTGAGCACTACAGTGGAACAATCAGACACACACACACACACACACACACACACACACACACACACACACACACACACACACACATACACACATACACACACACACACACCCACAACATAGACACACACGTCAAACTTATAATACTTCGTTGTTTTTGCGCCGGGGGTTAACAATATGTGAACAGCATTTTGATTTCAATCACGATCGTTCTCTGATGACGTCACCGGCCCAAGTCACTATCGTGAATGCGTTATAATATTATCCTCCTTCCCACTCAATCTCAACAAACACTAGCCAGCTAGGCAGGACATAATATAGTGCACAAGTGTGCTCGTAAATAGATCTGCACTCTCTATTCCTTCACTTTCATAGTCCAACGGAGTCCTGGTCTGATACGACCGGAAAGATATCAGAGGCAATACATACAGTTTAACAAAAAGATATATTATCAGAGGCAAGACAAGACAACAGAGCAAGAGATAGTTTAACATTTTCTCCAAGGCATGAGAGTGCAATATCACTTGTACTTTCTAAATCAGACTGCTGATGAAAATATTTTAACAGAAAACCCAATAAGTAACTTTTTGAAGTGATAACGTCAAATCGATAAACGCCGGCTGCACGCATGAAAGAGCATGAATCATTGTCACATTTTGCCTATCCGAGCGTGTAAACGAGAGTGCGGAAAAAGCGATAGAAGCAATGTTTTCTTATCACGTAAAATTATCGTCCGTAAACAGACTTTACAGACAACCATAATATTTTTTATTCGACCCTATATTCGAATCCAGGACCTCATGACTTGTAGCTCAACAAGCTAGTCATTGGAGCAACTAATCAGTAATTTGTAGTATAGTAGTAGTAATATAGTAGATAAAAAAATGGACTGGAATATAACTGGAGTAATGTGATCCAGCCGTAAATCTTACTTTACCGTTACCAAGTCGTGCGTTAACTTGTTGTTTTCAAACAACAAAGTATTCATCTAAAATTTTCACAGCCTCCATTTACAAATTCTATTAAATTAAGAGCAAATTAGGAGATATTTTCACTTTTAAGTTTACTTTTCACTTGATATACCTAATGAGCTTTTAAAAGTTCTGCGTTTGCCGGAATTAATTTTGATTAAGATAAGTAAAATGAATACTTAGTAAACGAACTTTTTAAATGCCTAATTTTTATCATTAATGATGTTCTACCTACATTCATATCATTAAATTCTAACTATAAATTCAAATAGAGTGATAGAGTCCACGGGTGACCGGAGGGCTGGCAGTTACCTCGGTCAGCATATTAGTCTGGCCATTCAAAGAGGTAACGCAGTCAACGTTCTGGGCACCTTGCCTCGTTACAGTGGTTTGGATGATTTTTTGGATTTGTATTTTTATTTTTAAGTAGTATTTAGTATTTGTTAATAATTTGTACAACACTAAAATTAATAAACGTTTACCAATTATTTATTAACACCCCCAAAAAATAAAGTTTCAATTTTAGGTATTTTTTATTTCTAACACGTAAAAAATATTTTTTCTTTACTTATTAAAAATATAATGCTTCAATAATTTTTTTTCTTCATTACAGCTCACTGCAACCCGGCGTGGTTTTTAAACTCTCACTCAAAAAATTATAATCAATATTTTATGCATCTAAAAAGCCTCTAAAGAGCATCTCGCCAGAGAGAGCTCATCAGAGAGAGCTCGCCTCGGTGTAACATTTTATTTACAAAAAATATATTATTTTGACTGCTTCCTTGGTCTAGTGATTAGCATATTCAACCGCAGATCACGAAGTCCCGGGTTCGATTCCCGGATCGGGCAAATAATAATAATTATGGTACGGGGTTTTTCTGTCAAGAAATTCTCAGTGCCAACCCGAAGTTGGAAGCTGGCGGTGTTTTACCCCCGTGCCTCGGAGAGCACGTTAAGCAGTCGGTCCCGGTTATTATCACTATCATTATAGTCGTGACAGCCCGCCAACCTGCATTGGAGCAGTGTGACAGGTCTAAGCTCTAAATCCCTCTCTCCTATGAGAGAGGAGGCCTGTGTCTAAGACTGCAATGGTGGGTAATATTTTTAATTTTCAATTATTCCTAGACGAATCCCAAACATTGGAGGACGGTGTTTGTGGCGTTGGCGGCGTTCTGTGTCGCGTGCAACGTTGTTTACTCAGTGTTCGCCAGCAGCGACCGCCAGCAGTGGGACGGGAGTGCCAAGCAGAAGTTTGGGTACAGCAATGGTATGTGTGCCTTTAGAATAGAAAGAAAGAAACAAAGAAAAACCGGTCAAGTGCGAGTCAGACTCGCGCACCGAGGGTCCCGTACTCCAGAAGTATAAGTACAATCTGGTTTTCATTAGTTTGTCTTAAAAAGTAAGGTGCTAATTAAGTTGGCCTCTAAATTGTATGAGCGCTCATACAACTCAGAGGTCTATCTTAATTGGCTCTACTATGTATAGTATGGGGACACCCTATAATTTCCAACTTTTTTTAGTTTTTGAAATTTTTTCTTTATTAGTGATGTAAGACCTGGCTTTTTGCCTTTCGTAATTCTAGGTCAACTGGAACTACCATTTAGGTTTCGACCAAAAACCTATAGGATACTTCCGGTTGACCTAGATTTGTCAATTTTGGTCAAGAGCAAGGTCTTACAGATCAAGTAAAGGAAAAATACCGAAAAATAAAAAAAGTTGAAAATTATGGTTTTTGGTACTTACAAGTTTTCGTGAAAATCTAAATTTGCCCATATCTTTTTATTGTGTGGACTCAGGACCTTAATTTTTATACACCTTATAGAGACTATATACTTTAGTATCTGGTATAAATTTCAACTTGCTAGGTCCACCCGTTCCTGAGAAAATCGGTGGTGACACACGGACAGACGGACAAGAAAGTGATCTTATAAGGGTTCCTTTTTTTACCTTTTGAGGTACGGAACCCTAAAAACCTTTCGCACGCTACTGATTATAGCAGCACTGTAGCAAATCTGACAGATAAACCGATCCTTATAGACAACCCCGTTTTCTGTGGTGTCTATATTCTTAATTTTTCTCCACAGATATCACTACCTTGGAACTCGAAGAACTCAGTCAAACAAAGACAAAGAATCAAAGTTTGGAAGAAGATACTGTTGTGTAATTATTATGACTATAATAACAGCTGTTAAGTTTTGCACCTACTGTAATTATTATACTTACAACATCTAAAATAAATAATATGACTATAAAGTACTTATATTTTGTTGGTGATTGATTAATAGTAGTCACTTAGAATAAATAGGTAAAGAAAGGCAGTAGTCGACGCGGCGATAAACCGTTTTTAACGGGCCTTAACAGGCTCGATACGCCTATCGTCGCGTCAGTGCTCAAGGTACTCATGCGCTTGTGTGCGTGTCGGCAAATGTAATTACAGGGCACACATGGGTTGGTTTATAGCTTACGTTTCGAGCGGAAATTTGTTAGAAACTTCCATTCTAAGCGTAATAGTTCGATGAGTAGTAATAACATCAAACTGTTAAGATCGAAGGAATTCCTAACAGGCCCCCATTAGGAGTATGAGTAGCAGAGAGACGCTGCATACAAGTGTCACAAAACCACGGCGTGTGAAAGTCTGGCAAGAGCAATGGTCTATCGATTTACGATAATGTGGCCTCTTTCATACAGTTTGCATACAATATTGTATGTAAACTGATGCGCATCATTGCGTAAGTCTTTAGTACCTATTAAGAGCAATTATCTATGATACAGATACAGATTATATGCGGCAAATAACTATGCAATTGTAATGATAAAAAAATCATGCAATTTTGCACACTGCTTATCAAGCAGTGTGCAAAATTGCATTTGTAGCCTCAATAGCGCAACGGTCGTCGGGCGTGGATCAAAAACCGTAGGTCGACGTTCAAACCCCACCCGTTACACTATAATAATTGTCGTACCCACTCCTAGCACAATCATCATCATCATCATCATCATGACCAACCCATGCTCACTACAGAGCACAAGTCTCCTCTCAGAGTGAGAAGGGTTTTGGCCATAGTCTACCACGCTGGCCAAGCGGATTGGCAGACTTCACACACCTTTGAGAACGTTATGGAGAACTCTCAGGCGTGCAGGTTTCCTCACGATGTTTTCCTTCACCGTTAAAGCAAGTGATATTTAAATACCTACCTACTTAAAACGCACATAACTCCGAAAAGTTAGAGGTGCGTGCCCGGGATCGAACCCACGACCTCCGATTAGAAGTCGGTCGTCCTACTCCTAACCACTAGGCTATCACAGCACAAGTTTTCACTTAATTGCAGGGGAAAGAGGAAAATTAGTCATGTTCATCAAAAAATAAAATTGATTGTAAAGTCGGTTTACGCACGATAATTATTTTACGTGCTAACGTCATAAGAAAACATTGCCTCTCTATCGCTTGTTCCGCGCTCTCGCTTTCACGCTCGGCTAACATTCCCTATATCTATTTTTCCGCTCTCGCTTGCACGCTCGGCTAGACGATACGCGACAATGAGTCATGCTTTGTCGTGCGTGCGGCCGGCGTTCATCGATTTATAAGACGTTATAATTATGACGACAAAAAAAATTTAATGCATGAAAAGATATCGCAATAACGCATATTTTAGAATTTATGTACCGACAAAAAGCATTTGTGCGAAAGCGAATAAAAACAGCTCAGTTACAACTTCAATTTGAAGCAAATTGGCATCTTTCTCGGAGCTGAAACGACGGTCGAACAAATTCTAATTCTACCCAAAGCTCCCTCCCAAAAGTGAATTTCAAAATGACTCATTTCACCACCACCAAAAGACTTGTCAAAGACACACGCCACGCGAGACGCTATGACGCTACAGATAGTGACATTTAACGTTCGGATGCAATATTATGACGTTCTCAATGCTATACAAAATCACGACTTAAAATAAAACGGTAACGATAGTAAAATCACGACAATATTATAAAATTTAGAAATAAAATTTAATAACGTTCCAATACGCTTTGACTGCGTGTTTGTTAAAAGAGTAATTATTATAATACTTAATATCTAAATCCATGTATTATTACGAAACCACCATAACAGTACTCAGTACATTACTCAGTGTTATACAGTTCCAATCATTGTATAACTGCAGTTTAACTGTTTAAAGACATACTTAGGTATTCTTACAGTAGCTTCTCAATATATCTATAACAACATAATTTTTATATAACAACCATATTCATTTTAACCTGCGAGAATATGAGATAGAATACAAGTCGGTTTACATGAGGACCGGTCTCCGCCTACGTGCCGTCTCTGAACCCTAATTTTGTTTCAAAGACATAAACAAGGTTTTCATGTTTTATATAATACTAGATGATGCCCACGGCTTCGCCCGTGTGGTTTGTAAAAATCTCGTGGGAGCTTTGATTTTCCAGAACAAAAAGTAGCCTATCTGTAGTAAGTAGTAACCCATCCACAAAACGGAAAAATTCCGTGGGATCCTTACGATTTCGGAATGCAATTCCTTACATCATCAGGGTTGAGGAGTTGGACATGTACCTACTCGAGGTCATTCAACAATAAAGTCTTTGGTATCCCCAATATCAATTTAAATAACCGACAGTGCCTAAATCCCATTAGTGTTGGGGATCAGATCCCCTACAGCATCAGAATTGAGGAGTTGGAATCCAAATTTTTTGTAGGACAGTGTCGCAATGTTTTTCTATCGATTAAAAAAAAATACGCAAATCGGTTCAGAAATCTCGGAGATATCGGTGTACATAGGTAGAAAAACACAACTTCTCCTTTTTTGACAGTCGGTTAAAAAAGTAGCCTATGTTACTCCCTGGTTAATTCTCTACTTGTATGTGAAAGTCCCGTCAAAATCGGTTCAGCCGTTCCAAAGATTAGCCCGTTCAAACAGACAGACAGACAGACAGACAAAAATTTTAAAAACGTGTGATTCGGTTATAGTATCGTTCAATTAACCGTATGAGCTTAATATGAGGTAGTTATTTCGATATTACAGACAGACACTTCAATTTTATTTATTAATAGTATAGATTTAAGTACATAATATGAAACATTCGAAAAATTAGAATATAAATTCCACACTTGCCGTGTGAATTGCACACATACACTTTTTGTTTTCATTTTTAGGGTTCCGTAGTAAACAAGGAACCCTTATAGTTTCGCCATGTCCGTCCGTCTGTCCGTCTGTCCGTCTGTCCGTCTGTCCGTCCTCGGTTAATCTCAGAGACTATTAGTGCTAGAAATCCGTAATTTGGCATGAGTATAAATATTAATCACGCCGACAAAGTGGTGAAATAAAATTTTGATAAATATTTTTTTTTAGGGTAACTCCCCTACATGTAAAGTAGGGATGAATATTTTTTTTCTCATCTACCCCATAGTGTGGGGTATCGTTGAATAGGTCTTTTAAAAATACTGTGGGTGTGTGAACATCATTTTTCGATTTCTAGATCCGTTTGTAAAATATGATGTTTTAAACTGCAAATTTTTATTAGAGTCAAGTATCTCCCCCCGCTATCAGCCAAATGGCAGTATATAGGAATTTGAAAAAATTCATAGCAGTAGGGTATATAATCAATTTTAAAGAAAAACTATCACGGCTAAGTAGGGTTCACAGGTTAAGGAGTTATATCTGTTTTTCGAGGATTGTGACTACGGAACCCTACACTGCGCGTGGCCCGCCACGCACTTGGCCGGTTTTTTTATTTTACATTTTTCGTTAACTACACAATATAACGGGTGTAGGGGACGGGACGGATTTGATTGCGGTTAGCTATACCCGAATTACTAATTCCGTGGAATTCTGACGTTTCGTAATGTTACCAGAGATAAAACAATTCCCACAAAAAAAGATAAAAAATTCAAAACTTATGCAAATACAAATCAACTGCCGCATGTAGATATGACAAATGCCAGACAGACACTTCACAGTGATAATGTCATTCGACATCCATTTTTGAATAAATTTTTTCAATGTGCTTCTTTTGTTTTCTATTGCTGTTAGTGTGCACTTTCTAGTTTCCACTCTTGGTGTTTTCTATTTTAAGGCGTAACGAGTAATATAATTACGCGGCATATGGCTTTTTATGATGACAGGGAATTAAAGTAGTTTGGGATAAAACCGTACTTCGTAGATGTTAACCCTGTTCTGTTCTCCATACAAATAACTCATCTGTAAATGACAATGACAGCTGTCAGAATTCCACGGAATTAGTAATTCAGGTATAGTATATTAGCGCTAAGTTTTCGACCCCTTATTTGTTTATTTTAATACAGGGTGTTTTCAAATAAACAAGTACGTTTCTTGACTAACTGTAGGATTGCTGCATTGGAGTAGGCGTACTTGTTTATTTTAATACAGGGTGTATTATTATAAATAAGTACGTTTCTTCACTAGCTGTAGGATTGCTGCATTGGAGTTGGCTGAAAGCAATTCACATACGTAGTTGGTTATTCCAACGTTGCATATATAGACGATGTAAATTAGTGTCCATCAAATCAGCGTGATTCAGGAAGTGACCTCATGGAGATTGCTATTCGTGCTCTGAATTATTGTGTCTCGGACGGAATAGGTATACACAACTGCCTCATGAAAGTCCAGGATGCCTATTCACTCTTGGTATTTATAACCAAGCAACGTGAGCAAAGAAAATGAACTTAAGAATAGATAGGTACGTTTGAAATTTGTTTGGTAGTAAACGAACATTTTACAGTCTTTATCTTCAATATTATATTATTGTGAATTGCTTCGCGTCCCCCTACATTTACTTTCGCCATAAAATATATTGAGATTGAGAAAAATCGCGCCATTAAATCTGTAGTATGCTGTAACGTGAAAAGAATAGGCTATAAAGGCCCATTCATACATATCAGTGAAGCATCAGTGCCGCGGATGGCGCAGTTCCGGTACAGTGAAAAATATGTCATTCTCTATGAACTGACACTGAAACACTGCATCGTCAGTGATACGGACAGGTGTGAATGTAAAAAAGAATGTAGAATCACTACGTCGGCACTGATTTTTCATTGAAATGTGCGAATCGGGTTTAAAGGGGGCGCGGCGTGACATAAAGATACGTTTTTACGTCAGTGTTTACGAGGAATCAACCCGTAGCATCTCGCGTTTACAGGGACCAATTTGAAAATATACGAATGTGACGGACAGATAAAAAATACGACATTCACGGCATGTTTCACCACCTACTGACAAGTATCAGATAGCTATCTACAACTTTTGTCTTTGTCACTTGACATAAAGTAAGAAAGTGACAAAACTTACGTTTAGGCTATCCGACACTTATCAAAAGGTGGTCAAACAGGCCCTTACGTAAACAACCTTAACAGTTAACAGTAACGTAGATTTGATTGGAGGCGTTATGAATGTTAGTTTTACTTTTAGGATCTTATTAACTGTAAACATGCGAATAAAATTTAGTGATTTAAAGGCACGCACATCTCGACTTCTGATATAATTTCAATTTTTTTGCAAATAATTGATCTAAATAATAAAATCATGTAATTGTACCTAATTATCGTCGCCGTCATCTTCTCAACCAATAGACGTCCACTTCTGGACATAGGTCTCTTGCAAGGATCGCCACAGAACACGATCTTGCGCCGCCTGTTTCCAGCGGCTGCCAGCGACTCGCTTGAGATCCTCCGTCCGTACCTAATTTGCATCTATAGTTCAATATTTTAAAAATAAACTACAGATATTATCAATTATTATTTTTAACCCCCGACGCAAAAACGACGGGGTGTTATAAGTTTGACGTCTGTGTGTGTGTGTGTATGTGTGTCTGTCTGTCTGTTCCCCTGTAGCGCTCAACCGGGTGAACCTATTTGAATGCGGTTTTTTGTTTGAAAGTTGAATTAGTCAAGAGTGTTGTTAGCTATGTTTGATGAAAACCGATTCAAGATGGTCGCCGCTACAAAATGGCGGATTACATATTTTTTCACAACTCTCTTAATATGGGTATCAAATGAAAGGACTTGACTAGTAGAATAGCACTATGCAAATCCAAGATGGCCGCCACCACAAAATGGTGATGTCGGGGGTTTTTTAAATTTTAAATTTTACTATTATTGACTTCAACTTTGATCGAAATCAATCCAACCACTGAAGCGATCTTTACATGGCAACGAGAGTTTGTATTCTGGAGATGGATTTGGTTAGGTTAGTTGGTTATAGTTAGTTCCATGTTCCTATCGTGCCGCGAGTCGGCTTTGTTAGAGAATTTATAACGTGTCTGTCTGTTACATTCGTCGTCTTTTGAAATAGGCAAAAGATTGCTTGCATCTCGAAGATATTGTTAGGTTACTTTTTGTGATTTAAAAACCTAAAATCTAAATCATCGTCAGCAGTCGTTAATACATAAAAAAAATTACGTTTCAACGCAATCTTTGCACAAAACAGACAATTTTTGAATTTAAATAACTTTAAGATATATACCTAATCATAATAATATTGTTATTTTATTTATACATTACGATAAAGTCAATACAAAAAACTGCGTGTGTGTTACAATTACACATACATACTTACTTAAAACACATTAATATAAAGATACATAACATTAAAATATTATATGTTAGGCACATCGATATATAAAAAGAAGATATAAAAAGTTCCTTTAAAATCCTAATCCTCCTTTTTGCTAAAGTTAAGGTTTAAGGTTACTTTTTTGTAGTTTCACTTCTGCCGTGTGTGAATTGCACACACACACACACACACACTTTTTTTGAAAGTAGGATATTATTTCAGGCCCTGTAAAATCTTGTAATCTATGATAGTTTAGAAACATAAGCAGGTTAAATATTGAGCACGTGTACTGCTAAGACAAAAAATAATGTAAATGGTTTTTTGTTTTAATTTTCAAAGTTCTCACATGTACATACGTATTACTAATACGTTATCTATTTGTTAAAGGTTATTCACCTGGAAACATACCAATCTTAGGTTTGGTATATCAATGGTGTGTAAGTAAATTGTTATTATCAAAACGCTATTAAGCCTTATCGTCCATTTGCAAATTTTTAGAACTCCAGCAATTGCATTAGCAAGTATCCAGATACGATTTTATTTTTTTATTTTACTTTTAAAAAGTTATACCTAGAGCCGAAAGCGTAGTTTTTGTTGGAAAATAATAATTAAAATGGTGTGTGTTAGGAAACGAGTGAAAATGGATATTTTAGAGAAGAACACACTTGTTACGACTTCTGTGAAGGATATCTGTTATAACAGTAAGTTGTCCTCTATGTTAACGAAATATTTAAAGAAAGCGAGTGAAAAGGTAAAATATGGTAATATAAAATATGGTCAAATATGGATTACTGAAAAACTAATAATAGTATAAGTAAAAATGTATGAAACTAATTTCTAATACCAATTTTCATGGATACAACTTAAAAAATTACAGACTTGATTGGGAAACTCCCTTGGGGTTGAAATTACTAAAAATCTTGAAATATATTAACTGAAAGCCGTAATGCCAAATTTCATGGATATAACTTGAAAAGTGACGTGAAAAATAATGGACTCATATACAAATCTCCATCCCCTATTTAACCCCAAGATTTGGATTAGAGTCCATTATTTGTAAGGAGTGTTGGTACTAAATTTAGCGGATTCCTACTTCATAATAGCTATCTGTCCAGTGATTTGAACGATGCGTTGATATGTCAGTCAGTCAGTCAGCCTTTTTCTTTTATTTTCCTTTTATTAACCCCCGACGCATAAACGACGGAGTGTTATAAGTTTGACGTGTCTCTGTGTGTGTGTGTCTGTCTGTTCTCCTGTAGCGCTCAAACGGGTGAACCGATTTAAATGCGGTTTTTTTTGTTTAAAAGGTGAATTAGTCGAGAGTGTTGTTAGCTATGTTTGATCAAAATCGATCCAAGATGGGCGCCGCTACAAAATGGCGGATTACATATTTTTTCACAACTCCCTAAAATTTGGATATCAAATGAAAGGGCTTGACTATATCACTATGCAAACCCAAGATGGCCGTCGCCACAAAATGGCAAACGTCAAAGGTTTTTAAATTTTTAATTTATACTTGTATATTAAGAAGATTAGGTTTAAGAGCCTGTCGGTAGCTGTTTCTAAATAAATTAATAAATTCTCCCGGTCAGTAGTGTTTTACCGTTTTTAGTTTTTGTTTGTTCACAGCTATGTATTAATATTATATTTATTATATTATATATTATACTATATATTTATATTTTACTAGCAGTCCGCCCCGGCTTCGCCCGTGGTACATATTATATAGCTTATAGCACTCAAGGATCACGAACATATCCAACGGTGAAAAAATTTTTGAAATCGGTCCAGTAGTTCCTGAGATTAGCGCGTTCAAACAAACAAACTCTTCCGCTTTATTATATTAGTATACTTAGATTGGCATAAGCCAACGACTGTGCGGTCTGGCCGACGTATTTAGTTTGATCAAAATTTCACACACACTGTATAAGAGGATTTCGTGTGCACAGAGATATTCCTAATAGAAATCCCTATAAGCTTTTATTGTAACTGTAAAAGCGACTTGCCTCATAGTGTGAGGTTTCCTTTTGTATTATTATGCACGAGTTAATACAATTTTGACGACCTCCCTGGCGCAGTGGTGAGCGCTGTGGTATTATAACTGGGAGGTCCCGGGTTCGATTCTCGCCAGGGCCAATTTGGGATGTTATAATTTCTAAATTGTCTCTGGTCTGGTCTGGTGGGAGACTTCAGTCGTGGCTGGTTACCACCCTACCGGCAAAGCCGTGCCGCCAAGTGATTTAGCGTTCCGGTACGATGCCGCGTAGAAAGTTAGAAACCGTTCAGGAGTATGCATACCTCTTCCAAGTTAGCCCGCTTCCATCTTAGACTGCATTTTCACTTACCATCAGGTGAGATTGCAGTCAAGAGTTAACTTGTACTTGAATAAATAAAAATATACTTGGCAATGTGTGCTCATAAAAAAGCATAATATTATTATACAAATTGAAGATTATAGAAAATGTTAAAAAATCATGGATTTAACTCGTACCAGCAATGCGCGAGACGGCAATTCAGTCATGTACATAACATAAAATTATTTTTTATTCAAGTATTTTTTATTTAAAAAAAGCAACCGCCGATTTTCTTGTTGGTTCTTATCAGTAAGAATGGCATTCCGAACCAGTGAGAGATTCAATTGATAATTCAAAAGTACGTTTTGTAAAAGTTTATTTGAATAAAAAACTTTTCTATTCTGTTCTATTCTAAATGAATATTAATTTAAACATAAATTGTTTTGTGATAGTATCTTAGGTAGAGCTTCGAATATAATTTTTTTGCGGAACAGAAAGACATGTACCTACTTTACCAAAAAGTACACTACTCTATACTCTATACTCTAGGTCCTAGAGTATAATATATTGAAATTACAACTCGAAACTTGTAAGTAGTACGTAATATTAAGTTTTCATAAAAATTTAGCACCTCACTTAGTAACATACTCCTTTAAAATTCTTGACATTAAACCAGTGTAAATTGCATTAATTTAGGAAAATAAATACCAAATGTGAATCTAAAAACAGAGACTGATGTAATGTTAGACGTAATAACATTAAGTAAGGCAACAATTGACTTTCAGCAACACAAACTGAAAGCATACGGGAACACATCGAGCTCGGCTCACGGGCTACCCCGTGAGCCGAGCTCGATGTGTTGTCTCCAAATTAGTTTCTTGTTGTTAGAGCCTTGGAGGTGGCGAGTTTGGTGAATTTGTTAGTTTTGCGGAACTACTAGGCCGAAGCGTTATTGTGTTTAAGTAACTGAAGATGAAATTAAGTTTAATTATCTGTTTTGGACTAACGTTTTTATTTTTCACTCTTTTGACGCCAAGCGGAAATATTATTGCGAATTTATACAATTTTTGGTAACCCATATAATTCGAAAACTTTAAAAACAATTACTTTCACGTATATTTATATAAATTACAATTGCTTTTTAAGTTTATAGTTTGCTATGAAAAAAAAAATTTGAACCGCTTTTCTCGATAGAATGTCCGAACACTGGTCAAAAATCTTGCTTATTTTTGTTTTAATCAGAAACGATGTTAATCTTACAAGTACATGGAAGTAAGATTATTGCGATAAATATTTACTAGGCGTCCTTCTCAGAAAGCCCACAATAAACTCAGTTGGGTAGTAAGTACTCTCTTAGTACCATAATATCACAATATCACTTGAACTAAGTATGAGAACTATTTGTTATTAAAGCTAAAGTTTATCATTAAATTAATCTCTTACTAGAATAAGATCTTCCAATAAGTTTACATTTTATATAACTTTGATCTTGTTACATCGATAATCTCATAACCCTTCCGCAGTTGGCTATCAAAACTAGTTGTAAAGTTTCCAACACAAAGTCACAAACACCAATACCGCAGTCCTCCATTAAGACAATACAAATTCCACACCGCAAAGGTAATCCTTAGTTACGAAGCTACTTGCGGAGTTAGTTCTACGTCACGGAGTTAGAACTTCCCACATGTAGACAAGTTGGCAACTCGGTGGTTTGAGATACGAACTACGATAGAGTGACTCGCTTAATTTGACCGAATTAGAGAGTGCTTGCATAACAGTTCGTATTATATGGTGCTCGGAACATAGATTGTAATTTGTGACACAGAACAATAAAATAACTCTTACAATTTATTATAATTTATTCATTTTATTTATTTCCAACTAAGATTATCTGCAACTGCCTGTTACAATACGAGATTACATCTTCATGATCTGGATTTTCAAAAATTCTTGCTTCATTCAACCTTACCACCATTTTATACTCCTTTACCAATCCTCATGCATATAAGTTTGAGAAATGATGGATTTCATACAAAGAGATCTGAATGGTCACCTATTCATATATTATCTGCCAAGTACTCTTGGCCGACCAGATTATTTCATGTTTATCAAATATCAATAAACAGGCAACAGTTGCAGTAAGTTGCGTTCCGTTATCTGACGTGACGTGGTACAGTCCAGACCCAAATTAGTACATTAATCATCACATTCACCCAATTACGGCAAAGCCAAAAGGAAGGGTTATGCTTTTAGCAGTCTATGTATGTATGTATCCAATTTTTGTATCAGATTCTGTGTGTTCCACCGTAGCGCTTAAACTACTGGGCCGATTTTGATGAATGCGATGTCAATTGATTCGTTGTTATAGTCCGGGTGACATAAACTACATTTTATATAGGAAAAAAAAAATTGAGAAGTGACGTTCGCGACTTAAACCAGAATATTAAGTTAGTTTCAAATAGGTATAACAGATGGCGCCACTAGTTGCTTGCCCCGCGCTTTCTTCCTTCCGGATTCTCATTAGTATGCAGTTGAATACACGTTTTCCTGCACACTAAATTAGTAGTCGGGTTTTAGTAATACGAGCTTTATCTTTTGAAAGTACAGCGGAGCTTGTGTATGTGTACCTATATTAAATCAAGTTTTGTACATATTACAAAGTTGGCTGCAGCTCAAAATATATATTGTCCTATTCGTAGTGTCCTTCATAATCAACAAATTGCATTGCCGTCCGGTCTCTACGCCATGTTTACACAGATGAGCCTATGCACACGTCGCTCGGGAATTCAATGCAATTTCATTATGATCGGGCCTTCATATGGCTACATACATATGCATGCATGGGGAACATCAACCTGGTTTTGGTAGAATCTGATAAATCCGTATCTTATAACGTACAGAATGCACAATGCGCCGCCCACCTTCCGCTACTATAATACAGAGAAACCAAGCAATAGCCTTAATGGCTTAACACGCAAACTAATCTAAATGGTAAACGCAGCTACTCCTAGAAAAAGGTTCACTTTTATTTATTTTTATACAATAATTGCGGGCAAACGAGCAAGCGGGTCACCTGATGTTAAGTGATTTCCGCCGCCCATGAACATTTGCTGCAGCTTAGGAATCACTAATGCGTTGCCGACTTTTGAGGAAGGGGACTGGCTATAATTCAGCTCGCTACCGGAACACATCGGATGCTTTGCGGCAGATTACGGCTGAAGTGTGGTGGTTAGCCAGGCGGATTCGGTGTAGAATCCTACCACAAAGCGGTGATTCCATCTAGATTAAGTTGTGTAGCATCAGGCACAACGACCCGTAGAGCTGAGTAGGAACTGAGAGTGTCAGGGCCTCGTTAGCATATTGGCAGGGTGCACCGCGCGCAGGTGAGGTTGACTTTAGCTATATAGGTAGAATTTGGGCCACTCACACGCCAAATTTAGATAGGCTAAAAGGTTATTCAACATATTTACTAATACGGCTAATTCATCAATGGAATGTTTTAATGAGGGATGCATATCGGTAAAGAAAATTAGTAAAATTTATTGGACGTTTGCTATAAGCACAAGAATTTAAATAATGTATAAATATTTTCCACTGGAGAGAATAGCTCAGAGCTGGATGCGGCGGGTATGCGGAGCGTTTCATATCTGCGTGTTGTGGCTTTGAATATATTGAGCAAGATGATTTTTACTTGCACCAATATTAAATTTTCAAACACAAAACACTCTCACACTAGATATTTACAGCATATAAAATGCATCGCATAAGGATGGGATCTATCTGATGAATACTCTGTCAAATAAAGCGTTAAAACTTGGAGATGTGTAAAAATTTTAGATCACAAATTCGGCCTCATTAAGGTACAAAAACTTTTCACACAGGGCAATCATTCGGCTCATTTTCATGCATGGGATCCCCTTTGAAAAAAATAAAATTTTATAAAATTTCTGATTTGAATACAATATTTGGTTTTGGGTTATAGTCCGGCAGCCCTGAAACAATTTTTTTAGTGATTAATAACAAGCTGAAATTTCGTGAGTAGGTTCGTTTCGACGAGACGACCAAGTTTTTTATCTATGAAAAATTTGTTCCAGAGCTGCCGGACTATTTTATACGTACATAGAGATCCATGACATACAGATGCGAACAGCAAGATAGACAGATACCAGAGTGACTATCATAGATACTAATCATTAGTCTGTGAAAGTAACAAACAGGGCTTCGTTTTGCCCTTCGGATATGAAATCCTGAAACTTGCTGACCACATTCTAGGCATTACGCCTCGTCCTAATAGAATTTGATTACACGAACATCGCGAACTTTGATCATACGCACCTGCAATTTAAAGTACCGTAGTCGAAGATATCCTAATTAAAAATGGCGCGACGGTCGCAGAACGCACAATAATCGCATCACCTATTCGCGTAGTAGCAAAGGAGATACAGTATTTGTAATACATGAAGACGAGAGTCTTCGAACAGTACATGTTACCAATAATGACATACAGCTCCGAGACATGGTTGTTAACTATGGGGCCTAATAAGAACTAATTCTAAAAAGATCTAGGTCATAGTCATGCAGTGATAGGGATTCACAGAAGAACCAGAGTTATCGATATACCCCAATACTAAAGTGGCAATTGGGTGCCTTACTCAAATAACAGATCGAGATGCACGGAATGCATCAGGGCAAGTTCCCATCTTGCATGCAGTGTGTATATTTTTACAGGAATATACATTGACGTCAGTATAAGGGGCTCGAATGGAATTAATAATATAATGCTGTAATCTTGTGCTGATAGTGCTGACGAAATAGTACAAGTAATTTCCTAAGTTTATTCACCGCGCACGTCAAATTTTTATCGTATTTGTGTAACTGTTAATTGTTAATAAATTTTAACTAAACTATTATTATCACAATATGCAAAACAGTAGCAAATGAGATAAGTAATGCTAACAATATGATAGAAGATGATAAGATGGGTATTCATTTCGATTAAAGTCAACACAAAAACAGCGCTGAATTTTTGTACTCGTATTGACTTACCACCTATATACTTACTTATTCTTGGATGGCAAGGGCTAATATAAAAACATATTGTCTTTCACAAACTAAATATGCAGATTTACCCTCACTAGCTCAAAAAGCACACGTTTGTTGCTTAAAATCAGTGTTTAAAAGTCAATTTTCTAACAAATTTACGCACTGTAAAATGTAATTTAAATTTAGTACGCTGTAAATTAACAGTAATAATTTCATTGATTCACGAAATGTTCAGAAACTCCGTATGCTCTAAAACTAACGAATTTATGATTGCTTAATTTGTGTAGTTTAAAACTTAATTATTCAAAAACATTATTTCTTATTGTATTTTCTAACTAATAACTATATCAATGGCATAAAAATTTCGATGTCCGACGACAAAAAGGTGGGAGAAGTAGGTCGAAAAGTTCCTGAAATTAGTCTCCAAAATAAATCCCTGCATCATATCATTACGTTAACTTTGACAATCTAAAACCAATATTAGCACAAGATAGCGTTCACGTGGTTTCAATAGATGCTGCGGCATTTGAAACAGTCAGTGATAATGATCAACATCCCCCGCGAAATAATCGGGACAAATCAAAAACAATTTGTATTACTTATTCGTGTAATTAAAAATACTGACGATGAACGTGAATGGTACAGAAAATGGAAAGAGAACGTTGCAAGTTATTGTTGAAGAAGGTTCTGTGTTAAAAGGTAACTTATACTATTTTTACTTACATGTCTAGAAAAGAAATAAGTTCAGATAAATTTGGGCGAATAATTTTTTAAATCAAGTTAAAGAGAACCAGAATCAAAAGTCATTTAAATCAAATCAAATTTATTCAAAACTTACACACTTATTTGAAAAAATTGACGTTCAAAAAGTATACCTACTCTGATTTTTAATTCCGTAGAATTCCGTAGAATTAATGTTACCAGACATAAAACAGTTCCCACAAAAAAAGATAACAAATTCAAAACTTACATAAATAAAAATTAATCATGTAGATATGACAAATATCTGACAGATACTTCAGGTGCTTTAGTTTGAGGTAAAATTGAACTTCAGGTGGTAACCCTGTTTTTCATACAAATAACTAATTCTATGATTAAATGACAATTGTCAGAATTCCGCCGATTTAAAAATTAGACTATTACAAGAAATAATAATCTATAATATAATAAAACTGTAACAGATCCAATTCTGCACATTGAAGATATTTTGAAAATTTTTATTGGAGGGCACTCTATAATCGATACTGAATCCAAAACTGCAATTTTTTTCATTTTTGTCTGTCTGTCTGTCTGTCTGTCTGTCTGTCTGTCTGTCTGTATCTTGGCCGCGCATCACGCCGAAACTACTGAATGGATTCGAATGAAACTTGGTACGGTATGAGTTTATACTTTGAGGTAGGACATAGGATACTTTTTATCCCGAAATTCAGCACGGTTCCCTTGGGAGAGGGGAAGAAAGTTAAAACGTGTATTTAGCTGTAATTCATTAACGCGCAGTTCGATTTAACTCATTTTTTTTTGTTAGAAAGGTATTACTTTAAGTATTGTCCCGTAAATATTTCAAGGTCATAGGTTTTTTAGTTCAGAAATGACAGACATTTATTGGGTTCAAATAACTTGGGACCCGGATCTTTGTACGTACGGCTTATTTTAAACTGGCATGCGTTTAAAATGTTTATCGGCCTGTCTATTTGTTGCAGCTAATCTCCGAAACGGCTGGATCGATTTTGATGGAATTTCAATGACAGATAGGTGGTGTTATAAGGAGTAATTTAGGCTACGTTTAGTTTAGGTACAAAAAAGGATTATGGGATCCAATCCGATCCTATATAAAAGCCTATATCCACGTGGACGAAGTCGCGGGGATCAGCTAGTATAGGATAAGCGTGTGAAAGGATTGAATGATGCGTCAAAAGTGAGTTGAAGAAGAAGATATGTTGTGTCGACCACACATAGCGTGAGAAAGGGAGAAGAAGAAGAAGAAAAACAAGCAGAAAATTCACGAAAAAAGAAACGTTTTTCAGGTTTAAGAGCTCCTGATATAGTATGATAAAGTCAGCAAAATGCATTGCCCTATTCTTATGCCTAAACTTCAACCGCTATGGAGTACCTCTGGATTAGTTTGTGTTCAATATCATTCTCCAAGAGGGGATTGTTGGATTTACTCAAGCGTATCAGATTAAGATAAAGGAGGCATCTTGCATCCTGCTGAGTACCATATATAAGCCCTTTATATAGCGCCACGCGTAAAACGTAACGTCGAACGTAACGTACGAGAGTGAAAACGTTACAAAGTTTCAAAAAAAAAACGTTATCTTGACCTCCTCGAATCTCGAGGGTGGTCGATTTTTTTCTATTTTGAAGAAATGATGCAAAAATTACAATAAGATATAATCAGCTGATTTCCACAAGCCGCAGTTATAAAAATCGTCTATTGAAGATGAGAACGTGCAGCTAGAAGCTTTCCCTACCACTGAAATGGAAAACCTTATATAACCTGTTATTCTTCCAATCAACTAATCTACAAAACGTAATAGGTCCCGATGACGCTCGAATAAATCCACATTTAGCATCTTCGGCTCCCCTACCATAACACTGGAAATAATATTGAAAAGGGACCATCCGTCACAAGTTACGAGGTCATAAAAAACTTTGCAAAAATGTAATCCATGAAAATATTATTACTTAAAATATTAATCAACATAAAATATTTTCAGGTTGGGGGCGCAGACACCAACAATGTCTCATCCTGTTCTGTTGTCTGAGCACCGCATTAAGCATGCGAGCATGTATGGGAGTTGCTTTAGTAGCTATGGTTGATAGTAGCGGCGTAGAACATTCAGTTAATACAACACAAATAGACTCTAATGCTACTAATATATTACAAACTACTAATGCTACTAATATAGTAACTAATGCTACTAATATAGTACACAAAGCAAATGGAAGCTATATAAAAATAGCTATGAATGAAGAAAATAAAACCAAGGGTCGTATTGAAGCTATTCTACATTCACTTCTTTTAATACCACCTGTAAGTATGAAATCTTTGACTATTACAAGCAAGAGGGTAAAATTAATTCGCAGTACTCAATTGTTATAAACGTCATTATCATTCGCTGGTGTTATTTTTGTTTGATATAAGAAACGCCATAGATATGCCATAGCTAAAACTGACGTGAAGATATTCTAATAAAATTTATATAGTCACTGAATAATTGAAACTTTAAATTTACTAATTTAATACATTTTGTGTAAGCTCCCATAAGTATAGTAATTTTATTTTATTTTATTTTTATTTATTCGGGACAGTAAACAAGTGTACATTAAAAATTACATAGGGCATATATAACGTAAGAAACATTAATGTACAATTAACGACACTATCCACAACTTACTATACAATATATAAAATGGTAAATTAGGGCGATACATTATGAAATGTCCTGTACTATTCATTATTAGGTCATCAAATTTAATGTCATCAAACATTTATCTTTCCAGTACCCCAAGTTCCAATGGCCCAAAAAGACTCAAGATATAGTTTCGTCGTCATTCTTCTGGGGTTACATGTTGCTGCAGATACCGGGCGGTCAGCTGGCTCATCAGTTCGGTGCTCGATACCTACTGACTGGAGCTCTCTTGATTAACGCTGTTCTGTGCTTTAGTTTACCTTGGGCTGCATTTTATGTGAGTATTACTTATTTTTACCCGACTACGGCAAAACCAAAAGGAAGAGTTATGATTTTAGCAGTCTATGTATGTATGTGTGTATTGTATGTATGTATGTTTGTGTCCGATTTTTGTATCAGATTCTGTGTGTTCTATCGTAGCGCATAAAATACTGGGCCGATTTTTATGAATGAAGTGTCAATTGATTCGTTGTTATAGTCCGGGTGACATAGGCTACATTTTATATAACTACGAAAAAAATTGAGAAGTGACCTTCGCGGCTTAAACAAGAATATTGAGTTAGTTACGAATAGATATAACAGATGGCGCAACTAGCTGCTTGCCCTGCGCTTCAGATCGAATTCTCATAAGTACGCAATAATTGAATACACGTTTTTCTGCACACTAAATTACTAGTCGGGTTTTAGTTTACGAACTTTATCTTTTGTGAAAAATAGTAAGAGTAATTATTAGTAATTTCTTCGTGACATGAGGCAGGTTGCCCACCTTCTTTAACTGCTTCATTGGTTTAAGTGGTTAGTTTTTTCGGTTGTGGATTATGAGTCCCGAGTTTAAGTCCCGGATAAGGCCAAAGAAAACATTAAAAAAATGATTGGGTATTTTGTATTTTCGGTTTGCTGCAAGCGGACTGTCATGTGAGGGAATAAAAAGTTCACCAGTTTTTGCGTACGCAGTTATGCACTGTAATATCTAAGTATTTCTATAGTCCAAATATTTGAGCCCATTAAAACAATTTATTAGGAAAACAAATCGTCTTTCTGAAGTACCATTTGCAGTAAGTTTAATGGCCAGTAAATCAAATCTTAATTTCTTTAATTAGTACCTACCTACTTTTTGACTACCTTTATATCTGCCCTACTGACAGAGTTGTTACCCCAAGCTAATTAGGCTGACATCTAAAAAACGTAAGTATATTTAGACTTTCCGACGAGGATTCGAACCCACATTTCTCTCGGAATTACGCCCTGATTATGTTGTTGGTTACACCATTATACCCATTTTGATGCGGTTTGTTATGTACTTATTTAACACAAATATTGAATTTCAAGTTATAATGTAAGTATATATGCACAATAATATTATAGTAATTTAATTTAATATAAAATAATAATTTAGTATGCAGAAAGCTCGGGGCAAGCAGCTAATGGCGCCATCTATTATGTCTATCCGAAACAAACAAAATATATTTTACTTTGGCCGTTCGGACGTCGCTTCTCGATTTTTTGCATATAAAATGTAGCTAATGTCACCCGGACTATAACAACGAATCAATTGATACCTCATTCATCAAAATCGGCTCAGTAGTTTAGGCGCTACGGTGTAATACACAGAATCTTACACAAACATTGATCACAAACATACATAGACTGCTAAAATTATATCCCTTCCTTTTGGCTTTGCCGTATTCGGGTTAAAATATGCGTTTAACGATGTAAGATTTATATCGTAATTTGTAGGGAGGTTGGATATTGACGGTGATAATCCGAATAGTCCAAGGTCTGACCCAAGCGTGCTTGCTGCCGGGAGTACACACCATACTGGGGAAATGGACACCCTTGGAGGAGAGAGGAAGATTGGCCGGCTGGGCTTATGGAGGTAAGTTTTTTTTTCTACTACAAGTTAGTCCTTGACTGCAATCTCACCTGATGGTAAGAGATGATGCAGTCTAAGATGGAAGCGGGTTAACTTGGAAGAGGTCTGCATACCCCTGATCGGTTTCTACACGGCATCGTACCGGAACGCTAAATCGCTTGGCGGCAAGGCTTTGCTGGTAGAGTGGTAACCAGTCACGGCTAAAGCCTCCCATCAGACCTGACCAGAGACAATTTAGAAATTATAAAATCCCAAACTGCCCCTGCTGGGAATTGAACCCGGGACCTCCCACTTATAAGGCCAAAGTGCTCACCAATGCGCCAGGGAGGTCGTCAAGTCAGAGCTTACAGCAACTTCTAAAGAGGGGAATCTGGTTTCATACAACTTTGGACTGCTCGTGCTGATCTGGGTTCAACAGTTGAACCGTGTTTTATTTTAACCCCCGTCGCAAAATCGTCGGTGTGTGTATAAGTTTGACGTGTCTGTGTTTGTGTGTGTGCGTGTGCGTGTGTATGTGTGTCTGTTCCACCGTAGCGCTCAAACGAGTGAACCGATTTGAATGCGGTTTGTTTGTTTGAAAGGTGAATTAATCGGGAGTGTATTTAGTTATGTTTGATGAAAACCGGTCCACAAAATGGATGGCCGCCGCCACAAAATGGACGAATACATATATTTTCACAACTCCCTCAATATGGATATGAAATAAAAGGGCTTAACTAGCAGATTAGCACTATGCAAATCCAAGATGGCGCGATCACAAAATGGCGAACGTCGGGGATTTTTAACCGACTTCAAAAAAAGGAGGTTCTGTATTCGACCCGTATGTATGTATGTATGTATGTAAGTATGTTCGCGATTATCTCCGCAACTAATGAACCGATTTTGATGATTGTTTCACTATCGTTATCTACATACTTTCAAGAAGGTTTTAGTATACACGTTACAGCGAGTTATCAGTCTTACGTACGAAGTTATAAGCATAAATGTACACATATGTCAATAATATGTTCTCTGAGATTGCTAGACCTATTGCTGAAGTCTGATATAGCTATTCTGTCCAAAGACTTCACTCTGCTACGCCTACGTAACATTGACCTTTTGCAAAAAGTTTTGGGCCGAAGTCAGTAGGTACAGTTGCATATAGAGTGATTCCTTGGAGTTTGTGCATGGTTACGTGTATTTCCATTCTATACAAAGCCAAACCGCAAGGGTGTGAAACTAGTCGCGTATAGATTGTAAATTACGGTCTATCCAAATTATACAAGAGTTTTACGCATAAAAACTAATCTTGTATAGATCAGAAGTTAGGTTAGGTTGGGTTAGAACATAATAAAACCACTCACCTATAGTATGACACATAAAATGTATATGTCACAGGATATTTAATAATAATTAATAATATATAGGTCATAATCTATTTTACATAGTTGTCATTTATATTATTATTATTATTACCTAATATAAAGAAAACAAATCACTAAAAAGCATAAAATAATTTTTTTCAAAGAAAAATGAACCGACTTCAAACGAATCGAACTAAAAAGTTTAAAATAATTTTTTATTCATTTAGATTGACAATTAAACTACCTAACTCAAATGATATATAATTTTTTGAAGTCGGCGCCAAACCACGTTCAATTCGTGTAAGTAAAATCAGAATATCCACTTTTGTATGCGAGCGCGGTGAACCTAGTCGCGGAGGGTGAGTCTGGGACCCGGGGGGCACATTTTCGACTTGAAGTGAACTTGAAGTCATTTGGCGCCGACTTCAAAAAATTATATATCATTTGAGTTAGGTAGTTTAATCGTCAATCTAAATGAATAAAAAATTATTTTAAACTTTTTAGTTCGATTCGTTTGAAGTCGGTTCATTTTTCTTTGAAAAAAATTATTTAAATTTTCAATTCTGTGCCTCCTGTGATGAGTGATCTAAGTCGAGTTGTACCCTTTTTGAGATTTTTACATAGAAATGATCAGAAAAAAATTAGCTTTTTTTTGGTCTAACCCACGTTCTTCTAACTATTATAGTTTCGGAGATAATTTTGTGCAAAGTGATATAAGTGGCAGCATTTTTGCAAAAATATCGTGCATATAGATATATTTCAAGTTGTAACCTCAATAAATAATTTTCTGCATGCATTATTTTTCGTGCTTCGTGGTATAAGTGCGATTATATTAATTTTCACATTTTATTTTTAGTATATTTATCGTGAATATTGATATAATTAGAGTTATATCACTTTGAACAGATTTTTTTCAAAACTGATTAGGGTACAATTATACATATACCTAATAATCACAATCTAAATTTATGCCTAATTTGTGATCAGTGATACATCTCGACTTGCATCATTGTGCACAAATCAACATTATCTGTGTAAACGAATATAAATTGAATTGTATCTAAAACTCAAACCAAATCTAGAAAAAATGTATGAAGAAGGAGACGTGCTAAATGATACAAGTGAAATCGTCAAGTCATACTCTTATGGAGATTGACACCAACCATGCGTTAATTGAGCGTAAGAAGAAGCACATGAGTATGGTTATTAATTTGCAAAGAGATTGGTACCAACTAGTGCGTACAGCTTCAAATAAAACAGCAAAGTTTAGGTAGGTACTGTTATCTAAATGACTTGTGATTCAACATGTTATCAAGCAATTTCTTACTCTTGCATTGGAAAGTTGATGTGGTGTGATGTTCGATCTGTTTTGCATACCAAAGAAAATATTCCCTGTTTTTCTTACACAAAATGAATTCAAGGATGATGAATACAAGACTATGGATTGTTTGAAACGAGGTAAAGCTTACGCTATTACGATTACAATAAAGACAGTACCAATAGCCTACCACTTCAAGATTACTGTTTCAACCGATAAGAAGTAATATCTGTTTTGCTATGCTTTATTCAGGAGCGCGATCATGAGTTTTACAGAGTTTTAAAATATTAGGACTTTGTTATTGAATTGTTTTCCTTGCAAGAAATTGACTAAATTCCGAAAAAAGTAGTAATCTGTTGAAGCAAACTCCCGGGGAGAGTGATGGGTGTTGGAGATATTTCAATCGCAGCACCTTTAATTTAGCGACTGTCTGTTGTGAAGTATGAGGTCTAGCGTTGGTCTAAGTTAACAGCATTGGGCAAGAGAAATGACCAGTTTCGGTTGTTTAACTGGTGACGTTTCCATTATGGTTTGAAATTGTTGATCTATCTTTATTGTCTGGCCAGATCTTAGGAAGCCATAGTGTATGATACCAGCACTGGTCCACCAAACACACACCAGTAGTTTTTCAACTTTCGTTTGGGACAGTTTCACCAGTTGGGTTTCGCCAGTTCTCTTGGATTCAACCACTGTGATGAGCATTTCCGACTGTCGTACACCATTATCCTCACTGATAACAATACGATTCAAAATTCCGTCGTTATTGTGACAATTGAGTAATGTAACGCAGCATTTAATGCGTGTTTGTTAGTGTGCTCCACTCAATTCATGCGGTAGGTACCTATTTCTCGAGTTTTTCACTTTTCAAATTTGTTTTAAGTGAATTAATATTATTATATCACTCACACCGAAGCCTGCCACTAACTCTAACATAGTTTGCGATAGATCTGCTACCACAATCATCTTTATTTCTTCATTGTCAACTAGGGTTTCCAGCCGTCCACGTGGTTTGTTTTTAGGTCAAAATTTCCAGAACAAAAACGTTGGAACAAAAATCGTACCATGCTTTCTTTTACAGTAAGGGTTTCCCCATACTCATCATTAATCCTTCAAATTGTTTTTGCAGTACTGGTGCCACTGTGGAACTCGTATTCGTAAATAATGCGATAAGTTTTCCATTTTGAACAGATCGATGTCAAAGAAAAATCAAATTGAGCGAAAACAAATGAATCACTAGATTCAAAAAACAAATTTTGAAATAAATTTAAATTTGGAATACGCCAAGATATATGAGATCATAGTAGCCAATTCAATAAAACGCCAGTTTCATAATATGTAAGGACTTAATCCATACTAATATTATAAATGCGAATGTAACTCTGTATATTATGCTTTCACGCCTAAACCGCAAAACCGATTTTGATGAAATTTGGAACAGAGATAAATTAGACTTTGGAGACCAACATAAGTTATCATTTGTTGCGAAATAAAGGCTTGAAAGGGTTGAAATAGGGGTTAAATATTTGTGTGGGAGTCCATCATATTGAAGATAAAAACCTTTATATTTTTGCAGTTTACATCCTGGAAATCGATATAAGATACTTCTAAGAATACACCCGAAATGAAGTTGTGGGCATCAGCTAGTATTTTATTAGTGAATTATTGGTTTAGAAGAAGTTTCACAAACGTTGATTTATTTTTGTAAAACTTGTATTTATTTGCACCATAAAAATGCATTTTAGTGAGGGTATAACATGAGTTGTATTATTTAACACATTTTTCAGAAGACCAAAATTTTAGCAAACTGATACAATTCAGCTAAATTGTTAAAATAGGTGACTGATAAGTAAAAAAATCTCATCTTTGAGATATTACATTTATCCTTTGTTTGAGCACCATTGGGTTGGGAATATATTCTAATGAGTTATTAGATATTTTTACTTTATGTATATCAATTTACACGAAGACAATATATAGGTGTAACGTAATTTAACTGTACTTGTATCATTTATCACGTAATTTTAGCATCGATTAGAAATTAAAAAAGGTACAACTCACAGGTTTTTCAAGAATTACTTTAAAACTATAATATTTAACGCAAAAATTTAAATACACAGTGAAAGTGAATGTTTTTATCTACAAAAGAAAGCACTCAAGTTTAACCTAGCCCAAATAGATCGCGAACTAGAATTTTTTTAATCTTGTTTTTGCTCTCCTGTAAAATGGTGATTTTTGACTTATATCACCTGTCACAGGAGGCACAGAATTTATCATTGTGCAGAATTAGATGCTTACAATTCACGGCGAAAATTAATGTTTTTCGCTCAATTTTTGAACCTTGAGCTTTGCTTCTAACCACAATAATAAAATTATTGTTAGTTTATATTGTTATTCATCTGTTCTCTATGCGTAGTTCAGAACAAGCTTTTATTTATTCAAGTTCGCCCAAAATTTACACATGAATAATAATAATTGAAAAATAGTTTTTGGATATTTCCATTTATCATCAATGTTGATACAAAGTTTATTATTTTATTTAATTATGATTATATAATATCTTTTAGATAAATATCTTTTAGATATAATATTATGATTGTAATAGCAATTTGTTTGAAGTAGATAAAACATTTATTTAGCCATCTTCGTAAGTATTGTATGTACAGAAATCATGCGACAGTATAGAGCAAGCTGCAAACAAATATTTGATATACGCAAACAATATAACTTTATTTACGCGAAAAATTAATGAGACAGTTCATTCATATAAAAAAATATTAAATACAAGTATGTACGCCCACTTCAAAATAGTCACACCGTCAGTTTGTTTGCTCCACGTCTTAACTACTAAGCCGATCTTGTCATACTATATACATATACATACGAAGAAGCAGGTGTTACTTTGCTGAAATCCATGATGACAATGCAATGGAAAAACAAAAATATTTTGCTACTAGCTTCGCCCGGGTGAATTTCGCCGCGGGTTTTTCACAAATCCCGAGGGAATCATGGATTTCCGGTTCCCGTTCCCGCTTCCTTTTCTACTACTCCCGCTCCTCATCTACTTATACATAGCTGTAATTATAGATTACGGTTTTTTCAAAATCCCGTGGGAACTGTGGATTTTTCCAGGATAAAAGTAGCCTATGTGTTAAGTCAGGGCATAATCTATCTCCATTTAAAATTAGTGTGTTTACAATATTTATAATACTAGTGTGGTAATCCGCTAAAATACGCGTGTTTTGGAGGGTTTTTGTAGTGTTGCATTGTGATTTATCTGTTTTAAAGTATTATAGCATAATAATTTATTTTATCATTTATACAGTAAACATATACTTACTTACATCCCATGGAAAACAAAAAAATATTTGGACCTCATGGGAAAAGAAAATTAAATTTTATATGCTCCGTTTGGTCGATCGTCACGTCACTTAGTTTTAGAGTCAGACAACGTGTTTATGTTTCGTGGTTTATGTAAATATAATTATTATCTTAGGATTCTATTGAAGAATTATGTCACAAGAAATTCTCATAATGTGAAGAAACTAAGACGCTACTGTGCAAAGCTTTTGCTGTATTTTTTCTGATTATTATCAAAATAACAACTCGTGTCTTCTATATTTCGACATTTAATTAAGTCCCCAATATGAGACAGCACAATCTTTCAATATTGACACAGCTTTTCCCCGTAATAAATATTTAATTAAATATCGGATTAGGCAGATATTTGGATAACATAGTCAATAAGACGAAATTATTTTACTAGACGGATGACTATTTACTTTGATTTTTATCTGCTTTTTCTTGTTTTACTCAGGAGTTCTTGAACAACGAAATTAAATAGTTCATTAATGAATATTCAGTGAAATACGAAAACATGAATTATGGACAGATATTACAAAACATTTTAAGAGAAAGGTGATATTTAGACTTTAGGTTTACTTGGCCGTGTTAGGTTAAGGGTAAGGTTAGTGTTTTACTATTAAAGTATTGGTGTTTCAGGTTCGATTTTCGGTACCGTGTTGGGTCTAACTATAACCGGGTTCATCGCGGCCTCACCAGCCGGCTGGCCGGGCGTGTTCCGTTTCTACGGCATACTCTCAGGCATTGTCGGCACTGTCATGTGGATCTTCGGAGCCGATACTCCAGCGCTACACAAAAGTATAACTGTAGATGAGAGACGGTACATCGAGGACAGGTTGGGTTCGGATGAGGGAAAGGTAATAAATAATATTAACGATTTTAATAAAACTAAATTTTAAACTGTCTTCCAATAAATGAAAAGGTTCTCAATAATTGTGCGATTTTCTTCTGATTTTTTTTAATCGGGTGAAGAAGTTTGCTAGATTGCACATAATAAATACAAGTGTAAATTGAAAATTTAAAAAACCCCCGACATTCGCCATTTTGTGGCGGCAACCATCTTGGATTTGCAATAGTGCTATTCTACTAGTCAAGCCCTTTCATTTGATACCCATATTAAGGGATTTGTGAAAAAATATGTAATCCGCCATTTCGTAGCGGCGGCCATCTTGGACCGATTTTCATCAAACATAGCTAAGAACACTCTCGACTAAATCACCTTTCGAACCAAAAAAACCGCATTCAAATCGGTTCACCCGTTTGAGCTCCACAGGGGAACAGACAGACACACACACACACACACACACACACACACACACACACACACACAGACACGTCAAACTTATAACACCCCGTCGTATTTGCGTCGGGGGTTAAAAATGAAAGTATACAAAGTATAAAATATTTTTTTTGTACACGTGTGTTGAAAGCAAAATCGATACGCGAATCTTGCCGCGAATTAGAGCGAAAATTTCTCAGCTCTCGATAATTTATCCATCAGAATAGAAAAAAGTAGGCAATTTTGAAACAAACTTCCAGACTTTACTTGCATTACTTATAAATATAAAATAATGGTATAATTTGCAGAAAAAACGACCTGTCCCTTGGTGTAAAATCCTCCGGTGTCGTGGCATGTGGGCCATCATGGCAGCTCATGTTGGCCAAAGCTGGGGACAGCTTACCTTTTACACTGAAATACCGGCGTTCATGGACAAGATCATGGGCGTTAATATAAAAGCAGTAAGTTCTGCGAAATTGTATTTAAATAATATTTATATCGATGTACTCGACGAACTGTACGAGATCTTTAGGACTTATTATTCTGGATATTATTCTTATTATATGCAATATAAGGACCTTCAAGGTTGATAAATACGTTCATCGTGTTTCAGAACGGAGTGCTAACAGCGTTACCTTATTTCTTGATGTGGTTCGCAAATTTTTTCTTCACCTGGTTCAGTGACATGCTTATCGTGAAGAAGATTTTCAACGTAGCCAATACAAGGAAGTTGGCTAATTCATTGGGTAATGACTGTCACTATATAAAAACCTTAGTATAATAACAAGAATATATCCATTTACTATTCAAATTTTTATTTTTTATACATCTGAAACTATAGTGCAGGAGATCAACTACTTCGTTCACAGAAGTCAAAATCACTCTCTCAGTAGGCATTAATAGTTTTGCAAAAGTTTCCATTTGCACTGTGCCCAAGCTTGAAGCAAAATCTAATAACATTTTAACCGGTAATCGAAATTTTTGACAACCAGTTTTAGTACCTACGCGCTTGATAATCTGTTTTCATTATGTACACTGTACAGTAAGGTATATTTTATTTATTTATTATATTTTTAGGTAGCGTTTTCCCGGCCATTGGGTTCCTGGTGTTGGCGTTTATCCCTAAGAGTAACATCTATGCGGTTGAAGGGATGCTGATCGTAATTTGTATCTTCAAAATTGCTTCTAACGTTGGATTCCATGTAATTTTAATTTTCTTAAATCGCTAATCTTTATTTTATCACATAAAACACGTGCTAAAATCTTGGAAAAATATATTTTTTAAACTAATATCACAATGCTGACTGTAATGTGAAAATGGTAAACTGTAGTGCTTTTTTAAAAATAGGTTCACCACCATGCTTACTTTGAAAACTGAATTCTTAATTTTATTTTATTTTGCTTCTTATTGATGAAAACCTCATTTTGATGAAAAACTGTTAAACTTTATAATTTTTTGTATGGTTTATAATTAAAATATACCATCGTATTATCATAAATGAACGAGTTTAACTCAGTATAATTATTCATCTGTTTTGAAATGAACGAATTAAATGTGTGTAGTGCTATACTTTTTTATAATTTTCCCTGCAGAAGATAATAACACTACTTTTAGACCATTTGTAGTGTGAATATTGTATAGATAGGCACCAATATTCACACTACAAATCTTATAATTTTCTCTTTGTGTTTCAGATAAACCATATCGACATCACTAACAACTACTCGGGCACTTTGATAAGCTTAAGCAACTTTGCTTCCAACTTGTTTGGATCACAAGCACCCATAGTGGCTGGTTTTTTTCTAACTGACGTGGTGAGTAGCATCCGTGCATATTATCCAAAATAATTTATTTTAGAAAATTTAGGAAAAAAAAATGTTCCTCGTCATCTTCGTCGTCTCGTATGATAGATACCTATCGATGGATGGGTGTGAGAGATTTCCGCACGCCACGATCTGGTGCTGTTTGAGTCAAGCCTTGATACCTTGTATGATGAATCAAAAACTTTCCGAATTAAGGAGGCTGAAGCTACTGGGAAATTGATTGTAACCAGAGAAACAGCGTGGGGAGATCTCCCGCTATGTGAACTGGCAATCTGAAGCGAGTCATCGGGAGCCACTTGATACAAAAGGAAAAAGATTGTATCCTTTGGAAACCATGGAACTAACAGTGGCCGTTCGCCGTGGCTGTTGGATGTACAAATACTTGCATTGTCCCAATTATTTGGCAATCGCTCACACAAGACACATCGCATCGATCGCATGAACTAGGGCTCCCACACACTTTTTCTTCTTCATATAGATATCCATGAAGATCTGTTGTGCGTGCAGGTGTGCCCCGCTGAAGTTGTCACTCCAGCCATCGAAGGTCACTTCAGAAGCCTAGCAGGCTACCTAGGTTGTCGAGGACTTTTATGTGTATATGTCCAGGACAGCGTCTTCTTGCAGTTCAGAGATTTTTATTTTTATTTTCAGACAAGCGAATACCAATGGAGGAAGGTTTTCTTCGTGGCCGCCGGTTTTTACTTTTTCACCAATCTGGTTTATGTGATATTCGGTCAGGGCGAGAGGGCTGAGTGGGACTACCCCCCAGAAGAACACAATGACAATAAAGAGGACGCTAAGGAACTGGAGCCAATGATTAAGGACAACGTTACTTTGCAACAGTGACTGCGAAACGAGACATGAGTTTAGTCACGCTTAGAGCGTTTAAAAAAGCTGGGCTTTTTTATAAGTATAATATGAACTGATGTTCAATTAAAAACAAATGCTTTTGAAATTCCTAAGATCATAATAATTATGAATATTATAATATTACTATTTGCGATAGGTATATAAACTGGCTGATACTCCTGACTCTTTCCGAGAGGATTTAAGTTATGTAAAAAATTATATACACACAAATTTTTGTCAGCCTCTTTGACTGTTTTAGGGATAAATTCTTTGACTCCTAAAGGAATATGCATTTCTTAAAATCGCTCTTTAATGCATACATCTCTATGGTGTTTCAAGAATTAATTCCTCAAATCTCTTGGCACACCGGTTCAGGCCTTAGTCAATGAGTCAGTCACAGTATCGTTTTATAGTTTAAAGGAGAATGATCACCCCTGACCCAAACATTTACACAAAATGTAATTTATTAAAAATTATCTTACGAATATATGACAATTTGAAAATTAATAATTATTAATGCTACATTTCACGATAAAAAAATGTAATAAAAAAGGAATTAAACCGTTTTTTCAACTTCCCGTTTAAGTCTGACGGTCGTTTGCATTACATTTTACGCATACCTACATGCCCAAATAAAAAGAGGTTTGTTATTTTAAAAAAAATCATTTCATTTAAAATAGAACGGATATTAATTATTTAAATACATTATTTTATTTGTTATTTGTTGTAAATCGTACAATATACGCTTAAAGTAAATAAGTAATAATTAATATTATTATTTTGTTATAATATTGTTTTAACTTCGTTGCGTTTTGTGCAATGGAATATAATATAACTACAACCTTCTTGATTTTGTGTAACAAAACTTATTTCAAGATGTCAATGTGACATGTCATTGTTTTAGTTGTGTGTGACTAAGAGAAATTATACCCCACCCCCTCTTCTTCCTAGAGATAACTTATTTAAAATGAATAAATACTTATTATATCTTTCGTTTTTGCTTATGTCAATATGCACTGTCAAAAAAAAGATCGCAATATAATTTCAGTGTCATCTTGAAAGACAGATTGACAATAAATTTGTATTTTGCTAACCGTCTGGTGATAGGGTGGATGCTCCTAAAGCCGCCCAGCAAAAGTCGGCACTCAGTTCTATGTTTGTAAATATTAACATTTTGGGTGCCGCTTAGGCACACTGAGTATTTTATGTGTACATATAGCTTGCTCTAATGGGAAAATAGTTTTAGAATGAGGCAGCATTTTTTTGCATCCCTATCCCTCAATTATCGCTTAGAACGAGTGCAAGTGCGTAAATCGCTTAATTTCTTATAAAATTTCTGCTTTCCGAGCGTCGTTTGACAAGATATAAATTACGTATGAATAATATTTAAGACTTGTTGTTGCAATTTAATTTGTTATAATATTTGATGTCTTGTAATAGTAGTATAACACGATTATTTTACGTATTTAAAGAAAAAACAAGGGTGGTGGACTAAGGAAAACCAGTAATATGAGGTACCTGGGGTCGGCAGGGGGTGCCACCTTTTAGAATTTGGGTTATTTCTAAGGTATCCTATTGTGAGGTATCCTGTTTATCCTATTGGATAAACTTGATGTTATCTATACAAAAAAATTGTCTGATTGTTGAAAAAAATTCTATCCATTTCTTCAAAAGTTCTATTAATTTTGGAGAAGGGTATTTATTTGGCGGGAAAATAAAATAAAATGAAAAGGAGAAAAGAGTTCCTATAAATATTAAGAAAAACATTAATTTACGCGGACGAAGTCGCGGGTAAAATATGATTTTCTTTCAGACACGTGAGGGCCGACTTTGAGGACACAAATGCTGGAAAAAGGCACAAAGGTGCCGAGCTTAGGCAAATTAGTACTTATTTTTTAAATAAATTGATAATTACTTCTTTATACAAAAAGCAAATACTATTAGTTGACTCAAAAAGTCAAAAGAATCAAGTATTAGAAGAAAAAATATTGTACTGAAATTACTTCGTTTGACATGTCTACGAATTTTTAAACGTGACACAGACGTTAAACTGCCGACTTATAGAGCATCCACATAACTAAGTCAAATTACGTTATTTTGTAATTTTTTAAGTTCTAAGTGCTTTGTTGTGCGAAATTTTTTATCTGACAATCCCTTTATTAATTAGTCACGGTTTATGCAGCTTCGCTGTAAAAGTCGAATAGGTGTATTATGAGAGAATAACACGCGGTTAAGTTTCACTAATGCTCAAACGCGATATGATTCTATTAAAGACTACTTCTCAGACACGTTATAATTCATCATCATCATTATCAACGCCTTAACGGCCCACTACAGGGCACGAGTCTCGTCTCAGAATGAGAAAGGTTTATGCCGAAGTACACCATGCTGACCAAGTGTGGATTGGTAGCCTTTGAGAACATTATGCAGAGTCTCAGGCATGCAGGTTTTTCTTCACTGTTACAGCAAATGATGGCTATCACCGCTTTTTAATTAGTACGTGTTATAGTTAGTACCTACAAATAGGCATATGGACATTTATTATACGGTAATCTTATATTTAAAAGCATTTAAGGTAGTGCAAATAAACTATAGAATATGTAAGTAACATAAAATAACATAAACAACAAATAAAAATGTGAAAGCTAGTGCTATTTTGTAATTTACTTAGTAATATACTACTGTTAATAATTTTGATATCGATTTTAAAATTATCTTAATGGGGTCGTTAATACTTGCCGTTTACCCTACGAGAAATTGACAGTCAACTGGACGTAGCTTAGTAGAAATGACCCAACCCATAAAAAGTTATTCTGAGTAATCGAGGTTTGAAGTTTGGATGGTAATTGCTGCAATGATATTGTCTTTGGAATAGTTGAAAATATTGTCAAATATGGGCAAAAATACTAATATTTTTATTGTACTCCAAAGACTGACGTATCTTACGGTTATCGGGGAAAATTTGGGTTTGAGTCGTTTCTGCTAAATTGGTTTTAACACTACGGGGTATTTTTCTTAATGCTCAGAAAGGAACTAAAAACAAAACTTTCTAAACAAATTGATATTTTTAAATAAAAATGATTTATTTCGGAATGTTTAGGCCCTTAGGGGGAAGCGAGCGCAGAAACTCTGCCAGCGGAGCTAGAGCCCAAGGGCTTGAACAAAATCGGGGAGAACATCGTCTTAAGGGCGTCTCCTGTGAGTCTCGAAACTCGGCTTACGTGACGTTGGAATGCTAGTTTTGCAATAGACTAATCCATACGTCCCCGTAACAGAGGAAGGGATTCACGTCAAAGTATGGCGGGCAGCTTTCTCAAGGTAATTCTTTGAAAACTGCTTAAAGTGTTGGGCTAGAACAGGGAGATCGAGATCTTGGAGATCAATATTGCGCACAAACCACGGGGCACCCATTGCCGTGTGCAGAAACTTATTCTGCAGTGTTTGCAAAACTACCTAGTCTGCTTTAATCGAGAAGGGAGGGATATGTGCAAATACTATGAATGTGCAGGACATTATTGAGCGAATACAGGTTCTTTGCTCGATCACAATGCACAACTTGAGCACAAATGCTGCCTTTTGGGGCTTTACGTCTTTGAGTGGCAAAGTTCATCTTATCGTCTAAGTTCACACCTAGATATTTGGCTTTGTCTTGCCAGGGGAAAAGAACGCCGTATAGAAATTATTCGGCACGGCACGTTTGCCGGAGTACTTGCTACCACACTTTCCTGTAAAAAGCACAGTTACGTTTTTTCACCGTTGACCTCTATCCTCCAGCGGCGGAACCAGTCGCCTAGACCCTAAATGACTAGCCGTAACTTGGAGTCGAGATCGAATGACCGAGAATTGGGTATGGGTCGTATATGTCATCTTATCGTCCGCAAACTAGGCTAACATAACATCTGGGGTGCAATGTATGTCGCTGGTAAATAGCGCATACAAGAGAGGAAACAGCACTGCCGGGGGACTCAAGCACCAAGTGGTCTCGGAGATGATAAGATGCCGTCCAGGCCATGGGTGTTGCCAAGCGGGAGCAGATAGGGACATCTGCCCCCCCTAGAGATTTGATAAAATTATGAATTTTATCAAATCTCTAGGGGGGCAGATGTCTATCTGCTCCCGCTTGGCACTTGCTACATGAGGCAGTTGATTTTTATAACAATAAGTTTTGATTTTTTTATCTCTTTTGTGAGAATTGTTTTATCTCTGGTAACATTACGAAACGTCAGATTTCCACCGAATTAAAAATCAGAGTATAGCCAAATGCAAACAAAGTCCTAAATTCACTCACTTGACTTATAATTAATAACTATTTTCACGTCTTCCAAATAAAAGCTGTGATAGCCTAGTGGTTAGGGCAAACGACTTCTAATCGGAGGTCGTGGGTTCGATCCCGGGGCACGCACCTCTAACTTTTCGGAGTTATGTGCGTTTTAAAAGTATTTAAATATCACTTGCTTTAACGGTGAAGGACAACATCGTGAGGAAACCTGCATACCTGAGAGTTCTCTCCATAACGTTCTCAAAGGTGTGTGAAGTCTGCCAATCCGCTTGGCCAGCGTGGTAGACTATGGCCAAAACCCTTCTCACTCTGAGAGGAGACCCATGCTCTGTAGTGAACCGGTAATGGGTTGATCATGATGATGATGATGATGATTTTCACGTCAATTCAAGAACTTGTAATACTTGCTTTACACCTTCATAACCTCTCGACTGGACCTAAAATTCATTTTTCTTTCCATCCTCCGTATATATTATTTATCTAGGCCCCCCCTTTGCCCATCAGCTGGTGACGCTCCTGGTCCAGGCGGTAACGGAAGGTATGATTTATAAGAAATTAATAAAGCAAACATACGAGTTTATTAGGCACGCCCAAACGCCCAACGCACACATAATTTCATACATAACATAAAAAACCATGATAACATTGTAGGATCAGGGATCTTTTTTTCTGAGTGAAAGAAACAACCTTTAGGATCTCTTTGAATAGGTGTATACGAAACGCTCTCGAAAACGAAGATAGGTGATAGTACTGATCTTCTTCTTCGTTTCACTCTTAACAGAGCGGTCGTGGTCATCCAGAAGTGACGTCTTTAAGGGCAGATTTATGCGCCACACGAGTGTTCGCCACTTCTCCCTGCTGGCCGACAGCCTGGTGCAATCGTGCAAGGAACCGCCCACAGCTGATTTGATTTGGTCGGTCCATCGCATAGGCGACCTTCCTCGCCCTCTGGTGCCCTCTATTTTGCCCTGTACGACAAGTCGCTCTATGGAGTCATTCTCACGTTGGGAGACGTGTCCAAAGATTACTGATAAGATATTATAAAAAAAATGTGAAAAAAGTCGTTTTTACAAAAAATGCATTTTTTGTGCAATTCCCGTTTTTGGGGAATAAAAAAAATATTGCCTGTATTTTTTTAAAGTTAAAAGTAATCCAAATAAAATCAGCTGACGCTGGAGGACAGCGAACTTTGCGTTACCTTGACCTCGCGCAGTCACGTTGTTGCGCGTGATACCTACGCTATAAGGTTATTGCGGTTATACTGGATTGTGTTTAGGTAGTCTAATAATAGCGACAAGTTTTCGGAAGCGGTCTCCTTATACCCTGTATAACTCATTTTTACCATTTTGTGGATTGGGTCCTTTCTGCTAAACTACGTCCACGGTTGAACTACGTCAGACTCTAGGAAAAAGTGGTTATTTTTGTTTAAAGTAGGACAACTGATAGTAGCAGACTTCTCTTTCTTTCTTATGCTTAAAATCGGTACGAGTGAGTGATACAAAGGGATGTTTGATTTCGTCTAAAATATTTCGCTTCCATAGATACTTGTTCCTAGGTGTGTGACGCTAGTGACGTCTACTATGTTTACATTTTGAATGTTTATTGTAGCGATTGTAGCGCAGCGGAGACCAATATTAATTATATTATGGTTTATTGTTTTTGCATTGGATATCGTTGAACAGGTATGATAAGTATAGTGCGCGCTAAACAAACAAGCAGGAACAAATCGGCAGGAACGATATACGGCTTTCCTTACTAGTTTAACAATTATAAACTACACATAACCTAGAATCATATTTAAACTTAAACTTAGATTTATTCAAAAACGACAAGTCCTAGAGGTATTAAAATGGTGTGTTTGGTTATCAGGAGTAAATCTGCAATAAATGGTGCATACAACATGCTTGTAAACGACTGGGTTATACACCCATAGATTTTTGGTCATTCTCCATAGATTACTTAGTTTTTGGAAATAATTAGTATAGGGACAATTATACATACTTAAATTAATATTGTATGAGTGTGATGAAGGATGGTCGCATGGTTGAAGAATTATAATATATTCTTAATTTATTTTATTGTTTAATTTATTAAATTGAAATCACTGCTATTTTTTGCTAATTTGATTGCTCTCTATTTAATAAATTCTAGTTTAGAAAATAGAAAAATCAATTCCGTGAAAAACATTATTCAAAGGTTGGCATTTAGCAAGAGGTACGCTTAGATCAACATCTTTGAGATTGAATTTTGGAAAAAGCCATTACAGAGTTTGATATATCGACGCGTGATACATCGACGCGTGATACATCGACTGTACCTGCCCTGAATTTGGAGAAACGTAGGTAATATTAAAATAAAGCGCTTGATTTAAAAACCGCTATAACGAAAACCGAAACTCTCTTGTTGCACAAATTATTAATAAACTTTAAGAATATTAATCATAATCTACCTACCCTTAGAAAAAGATAGGCATCTATATGATAAACTCAAGCACCAATTAAAAGTTCTAAAAATATGTAATTCTAGGTGAAGACGTTCCATTACCGCAGGTACCTACCTACCTACCTACCTACCTACCTACCTTTCCACGCAGAATATTTTATTACAGCGAAAGTTTTTATGAATAAACTCCAAAATTTCAAATTAAAAAACTTTCATCCATCGAATAATTACCTTGGAACTTCTTTTTAGGCGCCCAGGCTAAAGCTGGTCGCATATCTAAAAGTGATAGAAGTAACTCCTAATACCTACCTCTTGATCACCGGTTTCTAATCAACATCGTCCTGGAACGAACTTTTTTATGAAGATGCATACGAATCAATTCTTCATTCAGCATCAACTCGGTTTTCGCATTTTCATACCTGTGTAAAATGCGTAACATACCTACCTACATAGGTATGTTACGTTAAAGTTTATGTTAACGTTTATGTTAACGTTAACGTTTTTAACATTAAGACTCCTTGTCTTAAAAGTACGCTTAAGTCACAAGACATGCTTAATATTATGTCGCTATATACAAACAACATTTGCCAACGTTGCGCTGCCAAATGTTACAGTACAATTTATTGTCACTTGCAATACCATAGCATGCATATTTAACGTCCTTATATATGGTGTTGACTAAATAATATATTATGCATTCAGCTTTATTCTAACAGGAGTCTAGCCTCAAATATAGCGGAGTACAAGAGCGTTGTCAGCTGATGGGAGTTGGGGGGGGGTTTAGGTACAGTCGAGAGGCTATGAAGCTGTAAAACAAGTGCTACGAGTGCTACGAGCTCTTGACTTGGCTAGACTTATAGCACTTTAGGACCCCAATGTCTATCGGTTCTTCGAGCTATGTACTTACCCCAACCGCCACTTCAGTTTCGCGGATCGATGAACAAAGTCGGTAGCTCTGGTTTTCCTATGGATGTCATTTTCTGATTTCATCCCGCTGGAATACTTCGAGCTAAGCTTTCTCAATCGGGGTGCCCTTGAGCCTTCTTAAATGAGGCCCATAGTTGGTTAGGTAAATAATGGCAACAATAAATTGTTTCGGACCTCGGAATTTCATTAAAAGGCTAAGCGTAAAATTTTGTGGCTACCTTGACAAGCTTGTGCTTTTACAAGGAATTTGACGGAGGGTTGTACAAACTCTTTGTTGTAGATCAGGTTTAATGTAAGTATAAATGTGTCTTTTAATAGACAACTGCCTCAAAGGTCTAATGGTCAACTTGTTCGGCTGCAGACAACGAGGTAGGTTCGATTCTCAGGTTGGACCAAAAAAAAAATACTGGGTTTTTCTGTCAAGATATTCTCAGTAGAGGGAACTTGGCGGCATTAGAAACATCCCGGTACCTCATCTTGTAATTTTGTAAGTCTAAAGTTCAGTAGTTGCGGCGTTAAAGAGTAACAAACATACACACACACACACAAACTTTCGCCTTTATAATATTAGTGTGATTAGTGTGATTAACGTACTCTATACGGGTACGGAGTCTGTGAGATAAATCCATTTAAAGCAATCTTAATATAGGTTATTATGTATTTTTTGTGTTGGCAGATTCATTGCGCCTGATGAAAAATAATAGCTATAATTCTAGATTTTGCATTGGAGTAACAATATTCAGGATTCGGTTAATGGTTCTAATTAAATTAATAATCTTTCTCAATGGCTTTCTTCGACATTTTTAACAATAAAATTATCATCATATTATTTAAATCAATTTACACAAAACGTTAACAAATTATTATTAAACCTTAAAACACCTAAACTCATGAATCTCTCTGTCTATTAGTGAACACCACATGAAATCCAATCAATATTTTTGAGTTTATCGCGAACAGACAGACAAACAGACAGACAGACACGTTCGGAGACTTTGTTTTATAATATGTAGTGAATTAGTGATGCCTAAATACCTATTCTGTACAGAGAAAATTATTCAAGTAAGTAAGTAATTATTGTTATTTATCTGTATGTTTATTTTTATCTTGCAACAAAGTGAAATGAACGTGCCCAATTCACTATTGTGTTAACTGTCTACTTTGATAGTGATAACACAGGCATCGAGTGCCTATGACCTGATTATAATATTTATTAGTACAAGCGAATACCAGCGACTTCGTTCGCGTGGATATGGGTTTTTAAAAATCCCGTGGGAACTCTTTCTTTTCCTAAGCTCCTTTGAGCTCATACCTTGCTAACAAGTATAAATTAAAAATTTAGAAAAACCCCCGACATTCGCCATTTTGTGGCGGCGGCCATCTTGGATTTACATAGTGCTATTCTACTAGTCAAGCTCTTTTATTTGATACCCATATTAAGGGAGTTGTGAATAAATATGTAATCCGCCATTTTGTAGCGGCGGCCATCTTGGATCGATTTTCATCAAACATAGCTAACAACACTCTCGACTAATTCACCTTTCAAACAACAAAAACCGCATTCAAATTGGTCCATCCGTTTGAACGCCACAGGGGAACAGACAGACACACACACACACATACACACACATACACACACACACATCTTAGATTGTTTTTCATCAAACATAGCTAACAACACTCTCGACTAATTCACCTTTCACGCAAAAAAACCGCATTAAAATCGGTTCACCCATTAGAGCGCTACAGGGGAACAGACAGACACACACACACACGCGCACACACACACACACACACACACACACACACACACAGACATGTCAAACTTATAACACCCCGTCGTTTTTGCGTTTAAAAACGGGGGTTAAAAACGAAAGTCGAAAACTCACTTCACAAGAGTCATTTAACTAATAAAGTACCAAACTGAGCAAGAAATAATATCCTATGTAGAAATCATACCAATACATAACTTTCAGGTTATGTAATTATTATGAATGGCTGTAAATAGTTTAGAAACATCTAATCGTCTTGATTTTGAAAGACCTACCTATTCAGAAAGAATAGGTCGGTCTTTCAAAATCAAGATAATGTTTTCTAGATGCCACACAATACCTAGGTATTTGTGCAATTTTTTTGTTGTTTCTACCGCCATTTTGCATTAATTTACGATCGCGATTACGGTTCGCTAAAAAATTGATTGTCTGTAAAGTTGGTTTACGGACAATAATTTTACGTGAATAATATTAAAGTCTGTTCGTTTTCTTACGGTCACCTTTGTCTCGCGCCGCCTGCGCCACGCGGCGTTTTGCCAAAAGCACCGCCAGTGACTTCAAAAGATGCCGCGCGGGTGTACAGGCACAAGGTGTTTTGGCGTTTTATACCTACTCATATTTAAAAAAAAATTGAATTTTCTCTTTCCTTTTTATATATTTTTATATTCGTATTTTATTACAATATAACTATAAACATAAAATATAATATCATCACGAACACGGGTCTTCTCTCAAAATGAGAAGGATTTTAACCATAGTCTACTACGCTGGCCAAGTGCGGATCGGCAGACTATTCGGAGATTCTGTTAGAAAAAAATTACAAACAGAAAAAAAAGCAGAATACTAAAAGCATCTGCGCCTGTACCGATACTATGTTACCGAACGGACTATACCTACTATCTAGTAGGTAGGTATACACATATATATACAAATTATAACATGGAGTGATTATATTTGAGAGAAGGAGGAGAATTGTAAGCACCATTCCGAACCAGTGGTAGATTCATTTGTCGATTCAAAAGCACTTGTAAAAGTTTATCTGAATAAAAAATATGTCTTAGACTTGCCTTTACACAAGTTTAAGAACTTTATTAAAAGTATGCTCATAAAAAAAAGCTTATTATACAATTGAAGATTATATAAACGATAAAAAAGCTTGGATTTAACTCGTTCCAGCAATGCGCGAGACGGCATTTCAATCATGTACATTAATAATAATAATTGTTATAATGTTATTTTTAAAAAAAGAGCAACCGCCGAGTTTCTTGCAGGTTCTTCTCGGCTGGAACTGCATTCCGAACCTGTGGTAGACTCAATCGACGATTCAAAAGCACTTGTAAAAGTTTATTTGAATAAAAAACTTTTCTATTCTATTCTATACTATTCTATTATAATGAATATCCTGAACTACAAAAACAGGTTAACATTAAAAACAGCCAAGTGTGAGTCGGATTCATGTTTGGTACGGAACCCTCAGTATGAGAAACCGACTCGTCTTTCTTTGTTAAAGATTGCGTCATTGTGAGAACATTTCGTACTAGATCTTGGCAGCCGCTTCGCCCGCGTGAATTTCGGTTTTTCTCAAATCATAAAGGAATCATGGATTTCCGGTTGGTTGCAGTTCCCGCCCCCTTTTCCAATCTTTAGTCTACTTTTAAAGAAGTTTGCTATAGTAATCTACCTATAGCTGTAGTTGTAGATTGCTATAGCAAATTTGGGTTTTTTCAAAATCCCGCGGGAACTGTGGATTTTTCCAGGTAAAAAGTAGCATATGTGTTATTGCAGGTTATAAACTATGTATTTTTTAAATTTCAGCCAAATTGGTTTAGTAGTTCTTGCGTGAAAGAGTAACAAACATACATCCATGTTTACAAATTTTCTTATTCATAAAGTTTAAGTTTATAATTTTCTTATTTATAAAGTTTATTTATAAAGTAAAAACGGACTTAAAAACTAGACCATGCAGAATCATGAATATTGATAAATCAACACTTTCAGTTTTGAAGATCTAGGTACGATAAAATCAATCACGGAATCGGATCAAACGTGGATAAATGATAAATCTTATTGTGAACGACAGAAGTTGATAAGGAAAATGCACTGAATACCTACGCCATACCTACTTTATGTAATGAGGTTAGGCTGTTTGGAAAATACGGAAAAGTATTCCCCGTTTGGCTGCCTCTTGGTCTAACAGCTTGCTTATTCAGATGCAGATCATGAGCTAGAGGTGAGGAGGCCAAAAAGATTATTGGGTTTTTCCTGCCATAAGAAATTCTCTGCTCAAGTCCTCAGCCCGGGCTCCGGAACTTATGGATAAATAGTTTTTTTTAAACAATAAGTAATACTTGAAATATTTAAGGCCTGTTTCACCACCTTCTAATAACTGTCGGAGAGCTTATGCTTATTCACAACTTTTGTCTTTGTCACTTGACATAAAGTAGGAAAGTGACAAAACTTACGTTTAGTCTATCAGACTGAACAGGACAGAAGGGCCTGTTTGACCTTTTGTTAATCAAAAGGTCAAACAGGCCCTTAGAATATATTTTAATAAATAAATAATCATTTATGATAATATGTTGTCGTTGACGTCTCAGCCGTATAGACGCCCACTGCTGGATATCGAGGTCTCTTGCAAGGACCGACACAGAACACCATTCTGTGCCGTTTGTATCCATCGGCTGCCAGCGACTCGCTTGAAATCGTCCCCTTACTGTTTTCGAATAATGAAAAGACAGCGTAGACCACCAATTTCTCATGGAATACTAGATGATGCCCGTGACATCGTCCTCGTGGATTAAGGTTCTTATGAAATTCCGTGCGAACGGTCTGTTTATGCAGGATCCAAAGTCGCCTGTGTCATTCTCCAAATCCATTACAGGTATAGGTAGTAATACAAACAAGTATAAATTAAAAATTCAAAAAACCCCCGACATTGGTCATTTTGTGGTGGCAGCCATCTTAAATTTGCATAGTGCTATTCTACTAGTCAAGCCCTTTCATTTGATACCCATATTGACGGGGTTGTGAATAACATACCTAACAACACTATACCGACAAATTCACTTTTCAAAACAAAAAAAAAACCGCATTCAAACCGGTTCACTCGTTTGAGCGCTACGGGGGAACAGACAGACACACACACACACACACACGCACACACACACACAGACACGTCAAACTTATAGCACCCCGTCCTTTTTGCGTCGGGGCTTAAAAAGACAAACCAACAAACAAACATTCGCATTTAAATATTAGTAGGGGTCATCGAAAAGCGCGACGCGACGCGACGGTTCACTCCGGGGACCACTAGTCAAACTGAAATATGTTCAGTTTGCAAAGTGGCTTCCGTAATAAACCCTAGCACTTTACGATCTGCCACAAGCGTGCGATTCTCTCGCTACGGCCAGCGCGCCGTGACTCCATGACGGACGCCTCGCTTCCTCGCTCTGAACACCTTCAATGTCAATGCCTCTCACCGTTTCCACTGATCGTGCCGACACGACGACGAAAAGTGAATGCTAATATACCAGACTAGCTGATGCTCGTGACTTCGTCCGCGTGGATTCATACAAATCTCATACAAACTTTCATGCCCTATTTGGGGGTAGAATTTCTAAAAACTTCAATTATTTATTTTTAACCAAAAGCTTGTTTCATGGATATAACTTATAAAATGACGGACTTTCATACAAACTTTCATCCCCTATTTAACCCACTTGAGGATAGAATTTTTAAAATTCTGAAACACGTATTTCTTTATTTTTAACCGACAGTACAAATATCGATTTTCATGGATATAACTTGAAAAATGACGGACTTTCATACAAATTTTCATCCCGTATTTAACCCTCTTAGAGGTGGAATTTGCAATAATCCTTTCTGTGTGTGCCTACGTTATAGAAGGAAGCTACTGTGAAAATTTCAAGTTTCTACTTCACTGGTATAATAAGCTGTGCGTTGATGATCAGTCAGTCAGTCTGTCAGGACAAGCCTCTTTATATCATTATAGATAGATAAGGCTCGGAAGAATATTAATTTCGGATCCGTGGTTCAGTCTTTTCCAACAGTACGTATTTGACATTTTGTAAGGGCCTGTTAAGCTGGACTTTGAGATATAGAGGACTAAGTGCCTGTTTCACCACCTTCTGATATGTATTAGATAGCTATCTACAACTTTTGTCTTTGTCAGTTGACATAAAGTAAGAAAGTGACAAAACTTACGTTTAGGCTATCCAACACTTATCAGAAGGTGGTGAAACAGGCCGTAAGTCATACTTCAATTGAAGAATGTTGTTGATTTGAATTTAGGCTATAGATATACCTATTAGATACCTATTAGATACCTATTCGATACCTATTAGATACCTATTAGATACCTATTAAGTAGTTATATAGACATGTGCCTGTTTCACCACCTTCTGATATGTATTAGATAGCTATCTACAACTTTTGTCTTTGTCACTTGACATAAAGTAAGGAAGTGACAAAACTTACGTTTAGGCTATCCAACACTTATCAGAAGGTGGTGGAACAGGCCGTTAGAGTTTTAAATAGCGATATAACTTACTTATCTGTCTTTAATGTTTATGTCGGTAATTTAGGCTAAAGTCTGCAAATATCCACAGTACGACGTAACAAAACCTCGAATGTTGTTTATAAACAGAGTGCTTAGTCTAAGTTTGGAGCACTCCAAAACTTTGTAGTATACTATTGATCGATTTCAGAGTAAAATTGACCTAAAATGGCTTGCATTAAGGTTTGAGTTCGCCAATACATTCAGCATTCGAACACAGCGAGCGCCCCAAGCAGAAATGTTGTAAAATACATATTCGAACTATGGAATTACGACTTTAAAATAAGAGTGTTTGGGTTCAGTTTCTTAAAACGAGTGAGCAAACGAGTCGCAAAACTATTTATATGTGTAAAATCTTAGACTAACCGTACAGGCGTTACTTTGCGGAAATCTATGATAAAAGAGTAGGGTTGGAACACCGGTTTCCGGACACGCACCTGTTATCGTCCACCGAGCGGATCACTCTTACGGAATACTTAAAAATAGAAATATTATAAGACTCACATAAAAATAATGCATCTTTATGCCAACTTGAATGTCTTATCAAGACACAGAGAAAGAAAAAAGTCTATTTCACTTAAGTTTCTTCGAAAACAAAGCGATCGAGTTTTGAGTATGCAATTAAGGAATGAAAACGAGCCGTGTGGAGCAAAAAAATTAGTGGCATGCTTCAACTATCACGGAAAGTTATTAAACATTTTACTATAAGATTTAGTTTGATTCTTCTTTGTAGCACTTACTTATGTTTCATAAAATACTGTGAACGTGTTTTTTTACTTTTGATTATATTGGAACACAAAAAAAAGGGGTGGACGACAACTAGTTCACTATTTTCTTAAGAAAACCTGTTATCGTCCGGGCGGTCAAACACAGGTTTAGCGTCTTAATTTTAGATAGTCCTACAATCGAGGTGTGCACAAAATTGTAATTAAGTTTATTAATTCGAATCCTATACACATACACTAGTTAGTGACTAGTCTTCGTCCACTTTTTTCTCATTGTATATAAAACTATGGGTCTTCAAAATCACGCGTGGACGATATCTAAATTTGCACTGAATAAATATTCTAAGTTTCGACCGCCAAGCTATTATTTGAAAATAAACAGATTTAGTAAAAATATAAATAATTAAACTTGTTTAACAAAAGAATTACCTTATATTTTATGTGTTTCTCTTTGGAACTTCGATATATTTATAAGTTAAGATAGTATTGTCGATCATTATAATTTGTGGACGAAATTTAAAATAGAGAATCTGAAGTGCACCCGTTATCCGTCCACCTATATTTTAAACTGTATGAAAAACATATATTTTTTAATATTATGTCATTATTTAGGCGAATTTTGATTATTAGTCAAATATCTATAATTTATTTTTTATTAATCTACAAGTTAGTCCTTGACTGTGATCTCATCTGATGTTAAGTGACGATGCAGTCTAAGATGGATGCGGGATAACCTGAAAGAGGTACGGCAGAATCCGTACCCTTAAACGCTAAATGACTTGGAAGTAAGACATACTAGACTAGAGACAATTTAGAATTATTAAATTGAATTTACCAAATTGCTGCCGAGAATCAAGTAGAGGACCTTCCACTAATAAGATACCCCTGCGCCGGGGAGGCTGCCAAATTATATGTACCTACTTTTATATAATGTAAGTGCGATGTGGTAAAAGACGATGCAAGATAGATAGGCGCAAAGCTGGTAAAGATATTATATCATATTGTAGACCCTATAAACCGCGTTAACAAGGCTATAGTTTTTTTACCTGTTTTATTTTAAAACAAGCAGTTGACTGCTATTGCTTATGCGTAGAAAGACCACATCACTTTGTATAAAGTACTCTATCACCCTGTGAAAGTTCTGTCAAAATAGGTTCAGCTGTTTTGAAAAGTAAGTATTATGAATAGACGAAAAACAGAAAACATTTTCTTATAAACGGTGGCTTTTTAATAATGTATAAGTAAACATAAGTTCACTAATAAAAACCCATATATTTCGAAAACACGGACAGGAAGTTAATTTTAATTGGTATAGATATTAAATACATATTAAAGTGGTGTTAATATTACATATTCAATTACTTACACATTACTTGCATACTTTTTCATAGTAAATTTCTCATAGAAATCAGTGGACGGATAACAGGTACAAGGGTGGACGATAACTAGATTTAGTGGACGATAACCGGTGAAATCGGCATTTTCAGCTTTTTATTAGGATTAAAAAAAAACTAGTTATCTGACTAAAAAAATACTAACGTGCAATGAAAATAGACTATATTAGAAGTATACACCAACAAGTTTTTGTTTAATTTTTTTTATAGAACATATATTTTCACCCTCTCAAACTCAGTAACTCCACTAAATGGACGATAACCGGTAAGAATACCCTACCTACCTACAATGGAAAACAAAATTATTTTGCTGTAATCCGCTAAAACAAACAAATCTGTATGGTACAACGTGCAGCAACAGAAAGGAAACAAAAAAGTTTGACAATAAATTAAACCGATTATTTAGAGAACTAATAAGGTATAAATAAGGAAAATTTAAATAAATTAAGTATATGTTTAAATAAATTAAACTGTGATAGCCTAGTGGTTAGGACGACCGACTTCTAATCGGAGGTCGTGGGTTCGATCCCGGGGCACGCACCTCTAACTTTTCGGAGTTATGTGCGTTTTAAGTATTTACATATCACTTGCTTTAACGGTGAAGGAAAACATCGTGAGGAAACCTGCATGCCTGAGAGTTCTCCATAACGTTCTCAAAGGTGTGTGAAGTCTGCCAATCCGCTTGGCCAGCGTGGTAGACTATGGCCAAAACCCTTCTCACTCTGAGAGGAGACCCGTGCTCTGTAGTGAGCCGGTAATGGGTTGATCATGATGATGATGAAGTATATGTTTAAAACATATAAGAGACATATTTATGTCCAGCTATGGACGTCCTTTTTTAAATGCCACATTACATAAATAAAAATTGAAACCTTGACTAAAGAATACTCACTAGGTTATTGCGTAAAGAAGTAACCCTCACTCCTCCCGTCATCGCCCGCAACGTAGAAGTGCGCCTAGTAGTATTATGTACTAGCTTCTGCCCGCGGCTTCGCCCGCGTGAATTTCGGTTTTTCATAAATCCCGAGGGAATCGTGGATTTCTGGTTCCCGTTTCCGCTCCCTTTTCCAGCCTTTATACCTACTTTCAAGGGATTTTGCTATAGTAATCTGCCTATAACTATGGCTGTGGATTCATGTAGCAAATTTCGGTTTTTACAAAATCCCGCGGGAACCGGGGTTTTTTTTCAGTATAAAAAGTAGCCTAGATGTGTTATTCCAGGATATAATCTATTTCGATTCCAAACAACCAAATCGGTTCAGTAGTTGAGGCGTTAAAGTGTAACAAACATACACACATACAAATACAAACTTTCGCCTTTATGATATTAGTGTGATATTGCTGTCCCTTGTAAAGTGTCAGAGGGACAATTTAACGCGCGGCAATGTAATGTAATGGCAAATAACGGAGTATGATGGAAACAAGGACTGATTGTGAAAAAACTGTAACTTCGATTGCCGTATTAGTAACAGTGTAGAGAGCACGCGCAGCGGTGTCGGAGCAATAATACCGATCGAGTTAATAGATCGATTAACTTTTGAAAATCGAAATTTGTTTTAGGTTTTTATAGTGTTTTTTTTTTCTTATAATGGGAGTCGACGAGGCTGTGATAAAAAAACCGAGTGAGTTTTGTGTTGTACTATTGTTGCTTGAGAACTAGGTAAAAAATACATGGCTAACAGAGAACCATTCTGAAATCGGTTATGAATAAGAAATAAATTAAAAATTTAAAAAACCCCCGACATTCACCATTTTGTGGCGGCGGCTATCTTGGATTTGCAAAACAGTGCTATTCTACTAGTCAAGCCCTTTCATTTGATACCCATATTAAGGGAGTTGTGAAAAAATATGTAATCCGCCATTTTGTAACGGCGGCCATCTTGGACCGATATTTATCAAACATAGCTAACAACACTCTCGACTAATTCACCTTTCAAACAAAGAAAATCGCATTCAAATCGGTTCACCCGTTTGAGTGCCACAGGGGAACAGACAGAGACACACACACACAGAATAGAATAGAATAGAATAGAATAGAATAGAATAGAAAAGTTTTTTATTCAAATAAACTTTTACAAGTGCTTTTGAATCGTCGATTGAGTCTACCACAGGTTCGGAATGCAGTTCCAGCCGAGAAGAACCTGTAAGAAACTCGGCGGTTGCTCTTTTTAAAAATAACATTATAACAATTATTATTATTAATGTACATGATTGAAATGCCGTCTCGCGCATTGCTGGAACGAGTTAAATCCAAGCTTTTTTATCGTTTATATAATCTTCAGTTGTATAATAAGCTTTTTTTATGAGCATACTTTTAAGAAAGTTCTTAAACTTGTGTAAAGGCAAGTCTAAGACATATTTTTTATTCGGATAAACTTTTACAAGTGCTTTTGAATCGACAAATGAATCTACCACTGGTTCAGAATGGTGCTTACAATTCCACACGTTAAGAAGGGCAGACAAAAGTAGCCCCATTTCCGACGGCGGCACCCGTTCACGAGCATGACGCATGATCCAGCCATTGCTTCGCTCAACCATATTTGAGGGAACGTAACAACCCGCACCACACGACACCACCACAGAAATGTTTAAAGAGAGCGTGACATACTTAGGCTACCCATGATTAAAGCATCGAATTGAACACCAATAATCGAATACTCCTCAAGTTATAATAGCGTATAAAGCGAATAAATTAAATCCATGCTTTTTTATCATTTATATAATCTTCAATTGTATAATATGCTTTTTTCATGAGCACACTTTTAATAGAATACTTAAACTTGTGTAAAGGCAAATCTAAGATTTGTTGTGGAATTTTGTTATAGAACATTACGCCCATTCCCACAAACGACCTTTGGACCTTTTTGAGGCGTAATCGAGGAATCACTAGTCCATCTCTATTTCTTAACCGCCTATCGTGTAATTCACACTTTTTATTGTAACTGTGAATGTTTTGCTTAACAAAAATTATGTTGTTATAAATATATTGAGAAGCTACTGTAAGAATACCTATTTCTTTAAATTTCTCTCGAAGGGAATCCCGCGGTTTTAAATTATAAATTGCGCGAATTGCCCTTTTTTGTAAAACGAAAATTTTTCCAATATCAGCTGCTTTACCCCATAGTAAGATTCCATACGACATAATACTATGGAAATATGCAAAATAAACTACTTTTGCAGTTTCTACGTCTGTTAACTGTCGAATCTTCCTAACAGCGTAAGCAGCAGAGCTAAGCTTGCCAGCAAGTGTTGCTATATGGGTGCCCCATTGAAGCTTTGCATCTAGGGTTATTCCCAAGAACACAGTTGTGTTCTCAGTTTTCAATGGCTGACCACTTATCTTTAAATTGTTGCTAGTAATCCTTGTATTGGGCAATAAAAACTCGACACACTTGGTTTTTTTAGCATTTAAAAGTAGATTATTTATAGTAAACCAGTGTGAAACTTGAGATAAAGTATTATTTACATCGTCAAAATTGTCTTTAGTTCTATCGACTTTAAAAATTAAAGACGTATCATCAGCAAATAGTACAATATCGCAAGCATTTTTGACGAAATGTGGTAAGTCATTAATATAAACCACACACACACACACACACACACACACACACACACACACACACACACACACACACACACACACACACACACACAGACACGTCCAACTTATAACACCCCGTCGGTTTTGCGTCGGGGGTTAAAAAATAAATTTGTGTGCGAGTCGTGACTTGCGCATTGAGTATTCCGTAGCTAAGAAGGGAACGTACATATTTAGAGCCTAAATTATTCGACGCTTTAAAAAAAAGAATTTACACAAAACCTTAACAAATTCTACATTTAAACCTTCCTCATGAATCACTCTATCTATTGGTGAAAACCGCATTAAAATCCGTTCAGCAGTTTCGGAGTTTATCGCGACCAGTATGCTTAGTCTAAAGCGGAGCACTCGAAAACGAACTCGAAAACTATTGATCGATTTCAGAGTAAAATAGACCTAAAATGTCTTGTATTAAGGTTTGAGTTCGCCAATACATTCAGCATTGTTCGAATGCTGAAGGTATTGGCGAACTCAAACCTTAATACAAGCCATTTTAGGTCTATTTTACTCTGAAATCGATCAATAGTTTTCGAGTTCGTTTTCGAGTGCTCCGCTTTAGACTAAGCACACAGGTGGGTTATTCTGTAACTTAGTTACCAACTGAAAATGGTTGCCAACGAATTAGTTCAATATACATAGCTGCTTTACTGTGGGAAATTATGAAAACACTTTATATTTCACACAGTAAAGCAGCAATGTATATCGAACTAATTCGTTGGCAACTATTTTCAGTTGGTAACTAAGTTACAGAATAACCCACCAGATAGACGCCGCGGGGGGACTGTAATCTCACTTACCGGAAGGTGATGATGCAGCCTAGGAGGGATGCGCGCTGGAAGGGGTAGAGCATGGGGGGCGTGGGAGGGTGGGGGGAGCCTTTCCCGGTAGTGAACTAACCACGGTTGAAGCCTCCCCACCAGACCAGTTTAGAAATAATGAATTCCCAAATTTTTGCCCTTGCCGGGTATCGAACCCGGGACCTCCTGGTTAAAAGGCCACTGTGCTCAACACTGCGTCAGGGAGCGCGTCAAAACTTACGAATGCAGTCAATCTTATATGAATGTCTTCATCTGCACAAAATTATATTAAACAGTAAAAACGAATTAAAATAAATTCATTAAAAGCATGTAAAATACCCGCATTAATTAACCTTGAAGATTTGTTCAAAGGATTTCGCTATTGTTTTATTTATACCTACTGATAAAAATATTAAATTATATTAATAAGTTTTTAGTAATGAATAAATTAAATAATATTCAAATATTAATAAAAATGTAACGCTTCGGTACAATAAGAGGTTGTTAACTTAACTGCCTCTTTCGTCTAGATATTCGACTGTAACTTCCTGAGGTGCTGGATTCGATTCCTGGGTCGAGCCAAAAATTTTCAAGCAGTGCAAAGCGGAGTTGCCAGTTGGCGATGAACCACCGCCGCGCCTTGGAGAGCACGAACTCGTTAGCCCGCCAACCCGCATGGAGTAACGTGGCGGGCCTAAGCTTTAAATCCCCTTCTGCATAAGAGAGGATGCTTGTGCCCAGTAGTGGGACGTTAAAAGACTGTAGTGGAAGAGTTGTTACTTATTTCGAAATCGTGTGATTTCGAAATAGGTAACAAACTCCGTCAAGTATAAGAATTTTTGTTTCAATTCTCAGATGTAGGTAATTATGGTCATTAAAGTGATAATTTGGATGGTGCATAGTTTTTGAGAATTGTAATTTTTTTTTTTTTTTGCTTTTAAATAGGTAATTTGTTTTTATTTTTAGGATAATTTAACATGGCTGTAATACATCTGAGAATAGAAAAAAATCAAAAAAACTCTACATGTACAATAATACGCTCAATGAACATTGCCGGCTGTCGTTGGACACAAGTGGAACAAGATTTTGGTCTGTGGCGATCTTTACAAGAGACCTAATTCTAACAGTGGACGGTTGAAATAATGATAATAATGAACAGTTTGAGCTACAGCCTCAACCTCGTTCCATATCATCCCTATTCTAACGACCTCCATCAGAGACGTACACTAGTAAAGTTAAAAGGTTCAGCAAGCTTTCTCTATCCCAGAGAGTAGTATATAGAATAGTAAAGTTCAGGCCAAACTTCAGGCCAGACATTTTTTTCCCTGAAAGTACTAGTAAATTTCAGGCCAAGGTTCAGGCCAGCCAGCTTTCTCTTTCCCTGAGAATTCCAGTCGAGACACAAGCCTGTCTCGCTATAATATTCCGTTCGCAGAGTGTAGCCAATCTCAATGTGAATACGATACTTGTTAACAATAAATGAACATTAACATTTAATTTACAAAACAATTTCAATTACATTGAAATGCTATCAAAAGGTAAAAGTAACTCGTACTCTTGGCAAGGTTAACAAACCCGTTTTGCTTTTTAGTGTTACATCGTGTTACTGCATTAAACTATACCTAGTTAGGTAATTTAAGAAATGGTCAACTCTACTTTTGATTGCACATCTACTGTAAAATTGTAGTTTTGAAGAAGCTTTGCGCCGGCTTCGCGCCAGTTGCGTTCAGTTGCAATGCAATAATGCAATAGTTTCAACTAATAGAACTGCATCCAAACTGCAATTTTGCAGTCGGCGTAACGTGCGTTTGTCTATATACGCATTAAAGACGTTTCAGCATTCAGTCCTTGAATAGGTATTCGTCGTTTTCTCAAGCAGTAGACGTCCGCAACTGGACATAGGTATAGGGTCAGCACAGAACACGAACTTGCGCCGTATATATCCAGTGGCTGATCATTCATCCACCAACGGGAAGGTCTTTTTCGGTGCATCTATGGGACTTGGGGTTCCGAGGTCGTCGATCGGTTCTTTAAGCGAGTGCCTATAAGCTATTGCCACTTCAGCTTTGCGACATGATTTCCATGAGTTATGTCAGTAACACTGGTTCTCCTATAAGGAACTCCACATAGCCTCTCTTTATCGCCACACATAACACACTGAACATCTCCGATACCTATGGATGCATTATAACGGGTAATTGCATCTGCGGTATTCAGCAAAGGAGCCTAAACGGAGCAATCATCTGGCCACTAATTAATTGTTGCTAACTATGTGTGACGTTGAATATTTAATGCTACAATACATCGACATCTGCAATAACATTGTTTGTGTACGGAAGCTATGCGTGACATAATATAAAATATCAATATACTCTATACTATAGTTGAGCCATTACAAACATGCCAACTGTGTCATGAAGTACCTATTAGGATCGTAGGGTTGTGAGGGATCTCCCTCGATTTTTATTGGAATCTATGGAACATATTAATATCGACTATTGACAAATATTTTTTTTTCTAGACCAACACAACACCACAGAATCAGACTCCAGTTCCATAAGGCCTTTAAGTGTGTGCGAGAGGTCCGATAAAATGATTTATGACTCAGTTCGCAAATTTTATAGCACAGCTATAATAATATAAAATATCTACTTTCTAATTTCAGAAAGTGTTGTAGTGAAAATGGTCACACTATGAAAATAGTGTGACCATTAAATGGCAGCAGTTGAGTTGTGAAAATAACTCAACTGCTAACCTTTTTTCCATATAAAATGTCACGGATCTTTAGTAGAATGACAAAGGAACCCTACCTAAGGCACTAGTCTCACCGCCGGCGAGAAAGCGATTAACTCGCTCAAGAAACGTAAAATAGATATACAATAATTATTCGTGTAAACAAAAAAGAGGCATATACATTAATAGTTGATCGCTGTCTGTTTACACTGCCGGCGAGGACTCGCTCCACTAGTTTGTCGCTGAGCGACAAGCGTTATCAAAGTAGTCGCTCAGCGATACTCGCTCAGAGATGCTCGCTTCTTAGACTTGCCTTTACACAAGTTTAAGAACTCTATTAAAAATATGCTCATAAAAAAAGCATATTATACAATTGAAGATTATATAAATGATAAAAAAGCATGGAGCAATTTCTCAATGTCTTAAACCGAGTATTTGATTATTGGTGTTCAATTCGATGCTTTGATCATGGGTAGCCTAAGTATGTCACGCTCTCTTTAAACATTTCTGTGGTGGTGTCGTGTGGTGCGGGTTGTTACGTTCCCTCGAATATGGTTGAGCGAAGCAATGGCTGGATCATGCGTCATGCTCGTGAACGGGTGCCACCGTCGGAAATGGGGCTACTTTTGTCTGCCCTTCTTCACATGTGTAGAATTGTAAGCACCATTCCGAACCTGTGGTAGATTCATTTGTCGATTCGTAAACGCTTCCGAAAGTTTATCTGAATAAAATTATGATTACTTATATAAATGATAAAAAGGCGTGGATTTGACTCGTTCCAGCAATGCGCGAGACGGCAATTCAATCATGTACTTACCATAAAATTGTTATATTGATATTGTAAATTTGGAAAAGAGCAACCGCCGAGTTTCTTGCTGGTTCTTCTCGGTTGGAACGGCATTCCGAACCAGTGGTAGATTCATCTGACTATTCAAAAGCACTTGTAAAAGTTTATTTGAATAAAAAACTTTTCTATTCTATTCTATTCTATTCTTGGTCAGAACTCACGCCGAGAGGCCAAAGACTACAGGACTAACGCCGCGAGCGAGTAGTCCGAGTAATCGCCCGTCGCACTCGCATATTCGCTTATAGCCCAGCGACAAAACTATCGGAACTACACAATTGCTTCCCGCTGCTCGCCGACTCGTTTCTAGTTTCTAGCTCTACTCGCTTCTCGTTCATCGTCGCCGGTGGGACATGGGTCTTGTCGGCATGCTCTTGACCAGTTTGTCGTGTGTTTCAGCGTCGATGCTGGGCGTGCGTCACGTGCAGGTGTTGATGCTGTTCCTGGCGCTGGTGCTGGGGTTCGCGATGCGCGTCAACATGAGCATGGCGATCGTCGCCATGACTGACAAGGACCAAGAAGGCGTAAGTTTAGCACGTGCATCATCACACTAATATTATAAAGGCGAAAGTTTGTGTATGTGTGTATGTTTGTTACCCTTTAACGCCGCAAATACTGAACCGATTTGGCTGAAATTTTGAAAGGAGATAGATTATGCCTTGAATTAACACATCTAGGCTTTTTATGTGTTAAGCCAAATTGGTTCAGTAGTTGCGGCGTTAAAGGGTAACAAATACACACACACACACACACACACACACACAAACTTTCGCCTTTATAATATTAGTGTGATTTGCAATTTTTTCTTTTGACTCTCAAGATAATAAATAAGATAAAAGAATATGGGATATATATCAAGTGTTTTTACGAGATACCTAGACGTATCTATTGTAGAGTAGGCACGTGCCCATTATATCTACCGAGGCGAACGTCCAGCATTACTGATAGATTTTTAAATGAATTTATTATTACGTTTTAATTATTACTAGTGGATCCGGCAGATATCGACCTGCCCGTTGACATAACGACATCAGCGCCACCTACCAAGCGGGTCTCGGTAGGCTGCCTGTACCTACCCGGTAATTGTGTTTTCAAACCATCCAAAAACCCATTGATAAATACACACAAAATTTCATCCAAATCGGTCCAGCTGTTTAGGAGAAGTTAGGTGGCAAACACACGTACAGAAGAATTATATAGGTACGGGTGAGATAGTTTACCGTATCGACGGGATGAAAATTAAATGTTTGAAAGTTATGAAACCCATGAACTTTTGTATGGGAATTTTTTTAAATTTTTTATTTTGTTTTGTCAATTTTAAATGTTTTTAACAGTTATTCTGCTATTCGCGACGGAGACAAATACATACATGATACACGAGTTATAAGTGTTCGAACAAACTCGACTTTGTTACAAATATATATTAAATATTGTAGGTTTTCTTCCGTTAATTAACAGCATTTATTTTAATCGTTTAATGCTTGTAACGAATTCATATTTCGATTTAGGACGAATAATAATTATGTAGTATTTACTTAAGATAAAGTAGGTACCAGAACGTTTTTTTAACAAACTGGTGCGGTGTTGAGGCACTTGTGGCTTCTTATTAAGTTCATAAGATATTATTTGAACGATAGCATAACCCGAAAACACGTTTTCAAATTTATTTTTACTTATAAATAATATTTGGAATGAATGAACCGGTTTTGACGGGACTTTAACTGATACATTAAAGATAAGTAATCCAGGTAATAAAGATATACCTGGATTACTTATCTTTAAGTAGTACATAAAGAGTGATCCAGGTAACATTTTATTGAGGAAAGACCGCGCGTAAGGGTTCTAAGCGTATCAGAAATATTTAATTACCTACAGTTACATTAACAAAGTCCCTAGGGGTGGACCTTTATGCACGAATCTGAATTATAATTGGCCGGTTTTCTATGTATTTTGCTTTGGTATTTTGATTGCCAAACTTGAAAATGTTCAAACTCTAATCAGATGAAGGGTATCACGTTACGTGTCACAAATTATCTTCAAAGGCTATCTTTATCTGCTCGTCTGCTTGATTGTGTTAAGTGGATCAAACACAATGCCTATCTTAACTTAAACGCAGATAATACATACCACCGACCCCACTTGAAGCCACGGGATGCGTATACAACTCTATGGCCCGGTGCACACCAAGGGCGACGTAGAGCAGAGCATTTTCTGAGGATTTTATAATAAACTTTACGACTATTGCCACACAGTGCAAAATTGAATGTGCTTTGAAACGCAAGATAAACCAATTCGAGCGTCGCGTTTTGTAGTGCATTCAATTTTGCATTATAAAGGCTGATTCGCACATATCAGTGAAGCATAGTGCCGGCGCAGTTTTAGCACAGTAGAAAATATTCTTTCTTACTATCTCTATGAACTAAGACCTACCTACCATTCACGGGCGCACCAATCCGCGAGATTTGTCGCTGGCTACAAGTCCGCGGACCAATCTTCGTGTGAATGGTAGGCTTCGCGATTCAGATTCATGAGCGGATTTGTCCGCGGTGATGCGAGCGGCGAGCCCCATAAACCTATGAGTGTATGGGCGCGCGGTAGATTTGTCCGCGAACTCAAGGCCCGGCGCACACTGAATAATTAATTTTACGACTATTGACATATGGCCGAGTGGTACGGTATGCGCGCGGTGTTAGCAAGCAGCAGAGATACGTGCGAGGCTCGCCACAGTTCACAAGCGACTGACGCGCTCGTGTAATGTGTGGGCGATGACGGATTTGTCGACGGCTCGGGCGCGATCGAGGCTCGTGTACTTAATGAATGGCCTACTTAACACTGAAACACTGCGTCGTCACTGATGCGGACAGATGTGAACGCGTTCATGAACGCGAACGCGGCACTGATGCTTTACTGATACCTAATATAATACGTTGGCCTCACTTTTGTTATGGAACTAAGTAATTTATCTTCTCTTACATTCCCCAGTCCTTCGACTGGAGCATGCAGACACAGAGCGTGATCCTGTCGTCGTTCTTCTGGGGCTACATCATGCTGCAGATCCCGGGCGGAGAGCTGGCGGCCAAGTTCGGAGGCATGGTGCTCGTCACCATCTGCATCGGTGTCAACGCCGCTGTCTCGCTGCTTATCCCTATTGGCTCTTATTACGTAAGTTACATAAGTTCATTTTGAAACCCACTTGTTGAGAAAGTCATTGAGGCTTATTTTGTGGTTTAATCAACACCACCACCACTACAGCCTTTTTAACGTCCCACTGCTGGGTACAGGCCTCCTCTCTCATAGGAGAGAGGGATTTAGAGCTAAGACCCACCACGCTGCCCACGCTTCTCCAATGCGGGTTGACGGGCTACGTGGTTTAACAACATAATCTAATGTAAAATACAGGTATACAGCATGGTAAAAATGAGACATTAATTTTAGACTGATCAATAAGATTTGACTTCTTATTACTATTTAGGGTGGATGGCAACTCATATGCGCGTGTCGCGTGCTGCAAGGGCTGTCGCAAGGGTTTCTGTTCCCTTCGGTGCACAACCTGATCGGCAAGTGGGTGCCCTTGGAGGAGAAGAGTCGACTAGGCACTTTGATATATGCTGGTGAGTAAAAAAACTGTCTAGTGTCTAGGTGTCACGGTTCATGAGATACAGCCTGGTGACAAACAGACAGACAGACGGACGGACAGCGGAGCCTTAGTAATAGGGTCCCGTTTTACCCTTTGGGTTAGGAACTCTACAAACACCACTGAGTAGCTCACTAAATTCCCTGAGTACCTATAAGAAAAAAACTTTGTTACCCTAACTAACTACCAATAATTACAAACACTTGAGTGTCATTGCTATAAAAATATTCAGGCGCTCTTATGTTTATAGGCTTTTTCAAACACTTTTATACCAAGTAACAAAGACAAAAGTTGTGATTATGCTATCTGACGCTCCAGGATGGTGAGACAGGCCCTTAATAAACTAAGTGTCTCGCACCAGGTGCCCAACTGGGAACAGCGCTGCAGCTGATGGTGTCCGGGTTCCTGGCCGCCGCGTGGGGCTGGCCGGCCATCTTCTACGCGAACGGCACCCTCGGCGTGCTCTGGGTCGTGGCCTACGTGTTCCTCGGAGCCGACTCCCCCAGGTCCTCCAGGATGATAGGGGAGGATGAGAAGATGTACATCCAGAGCTCTCTGGGGCACGTCGGCACTGAGCATAAGGTAAAGTCCGTTCTAACTAGTTAACATAGTGTCCGTACAACCGCACTCCGCAGGTGCACTCATTATTCTGCTTTTGTTTTTAACACCCGACGCAAAAACGACGGGGTAGATGTGTGTGTGTGCGTGCGTGCGTGCGCGCGTGCGTGTGCGTGCGTGTGCGTGTGTGTCTGTGTGTGTGTGTGTCTCTCTGTCTATTCCATCGTAGCGCTCAAACGGGTGAACCGATTTGAATGCGATTTTTTTTGAAAATCTGTAATTTATAGTTTAACAATTATCACACTTGCAATTTTCATCTTCAAGTAGAAAATTAACTATTGCATAACTAATTGAAAAATTGTGATAATTTTATTTTTCCGGCGGATTATTGTTCAGTAAGTCACTGAATTTTTGCATTTCTTAAATTTTATATTTAATATCTTTAAACAAATATTGATAAAGTGTCTCGAAGTAGGCGTGAACTTTTTTAGAGTGGCGATATCTTAGGAATGGTGATTCTTAGGAAAAAAAGTATAAATAATATTTTTGTAGATAATTTTATAATCTACAATTTTTGCCTGGACTGTGTTTTTATAAAACTTACCGTTTTCAAGAAAAATCCCAAAAAAACCGAAAATTGTGACTTTGACCTAGAATAACTTTTTTAGCAGACATGGGATTAATGGGGACTTTTGACACTTTATTCCTATTTAGTATTTCCTACACTGGTGTACCCAAGGTGTCTAGTGTCTACCAAAATTCAGCTCTGTCGGAATTACTGTTATTTCATATTTTATAACATTTTGAAGTTTGTTTTGCTTTTGACCCGTCTATACTTATGTAGTACGAAAGATTATTAGAATATTGGTGCCATTAAACACGTTATTCTTTCAAAAATTAGTCAAAGATGACCTACTGTGAGGTCTGTCAGTCAAATGGTATACAAGAAAACGCACATCTCCTTTCTATCTCATAAAATTCACGACACGTAACTGCGTTCTAAAACACTACAGCGCCATCTCTGTTTACACGAGTAAACATTTAGAGTCTGTTCAAAAAGAGAATCAGCGCGACGCATGGCCAAACAGTGAACTAACGCGTTTTATTATTGTACCTAAAGTTCGGCCGTTCAGAGAATGCGTTCCTGACACGTCGCGATTGAACTGACGACGTAGCTTTGTAATGGCGTTGCAGTTACGATAAAAATATTTTTGCTGGTTGTTTACCGTTTTAACAATTGATGAGCATTAAAACAACATTATTATATCTATACTAATAAATAAAATTGAAGTGTCTGTCTGTAATATCGAAATAACTACCTCATATTAAGCTCATATGGTTATTTGAACGCTACCATAACCGAATCACACGTTTTTAAAATTTTTGTCTGTCTGTCTGTCTGTCTGTCTGTCTGTCTGTCTGTCTGTCTGTCTGTCTGTTTGAACGGGCTAATCTTCGGAACGGCTGAACCGATTTTGACGGGATCTTCACATACATGTAGTGAATTAACCAGGGAGTAACATAGGCTACTTTTTTAACCGACTTTCAAAAAAGGAGGAGTTGTGTTTTTCTACCTATGTACACCGATATCTCTGAGATTTCTGAACCGATTTGCGTATTTTTTTTTTTAATCGATAGAGAAACATTGCGACCCTGTTCTATAAAAAATTTGGATTCCAACTCCTCAATCCTGATGCTGCAGGGGACCTAATCCCCAAAACTAATGGGTTTTAGAAACTTTCGGTTATTTAAATTGATATTGGGGGTACCAATTAAAGACTTTATCGTTGAATGAACTCGAGTAGGTACATATCCAACTCCTCAACCCTGATGCTGTAAGGAATAATTGTATTCCGAAGTCGTGGGGATCCCACGGGATTTTTCCGTTTTGGGGACGGGTTTCTACAGATAAGCTACTTTTTGTTCTGGAAAATCAAAAGTTCCCACGGGATTTTTAAAAACCTAAATCCACACGGGCGAAGCCGTGGGCATCATCTAGTCAATAATAAATGTATAGTTATAATTTTGTGCCAAACTGAGTGTCAAATAACTTGGTAAACAATATTTTTTTTTATACTGCGCTATTACAAGGTTATGTCAGCGCTTTATATTTGTATAATTGTGTATAATAGTGCTGTGCTAAAAATAACAGGCAAGTATCGTAATCTGTTCTTATACAGTTATACTTATAATATAAAATAATACGCTTTGTTTTTCTTTTTAAGAATTTGAAAATAATGGACTATAAGATAACTTTTATGAAATTTTATTTCTGTACGCACATTCAATTCAATGTACTTACTTTATTGCATAGAAATACAGATTGTAACTTTGTAACAAAGAATAAATAAAACAATTTTATTATATGAATATAACCTTTTTTTGGTTTCTACTTAAATAACTAAAATATAAATTTTAAATGATTCCGCCAATTTAAAACGAAAATAATCTTAAAATAATGCGCCGGTTCATTTTGGAGGAACGGTAACGAACTCAGTGTTATGTTGTGCCCATCACTAGTCGTGACTAACTGATAGGTGTCAGGAACGCATTCTCTGAACGGCCGAACTATACTTGTATTGACCGCTAAACAAAAGCACAGCAGCGCCCTCCTTATTCCACGTCGGTTCTCTTTTTGAACAGACTCTAGCGAAAAGTGACGGTGCTTTTCACAGATAATTAGTATTTAAAAAAAAATTGGTTGTCTGTTACGTTTTACGGACGATAATTCTACGTGATAAGTTGATAAGGGGGGTAAGGGAGTGCACCTCCACCTCAGCACTCCAATTGTCAACCTCACCTGCACGTGGTGCCCCCTGCTAATCAACAGACGAGGCTCTGACGACCGACAAATGGCGGTATAACCATTCCATATCGGCTAGACTACAAAAATGACAAGGGCCGATGTCGGGCAGCAGCGACATCGGTACAATAGTCTAGCCCTGCGATCGCCAACCCGCCTGCCCAGCGTGGCGATTAGGGCATATCCTTGCACATGGATTTAAAAATGAAGCCACAGCCCCCAGTCCCCGGCAGCCCCGCTATTCCTAGCTCTGGCAGCGGTTACGGTAACGGCGGGGCAGGGGGTGTCAAGAATCTCCGGAAGAGATTCCGCTGCCAACCCCAACGACTGGGCCTGGCAACGTATAACGCACGCACTTTGAGGACCGACGAAAAGATCATCGAGCTGGAAGAAGCAGTGAGCAAGTTGAAATGGGGTGTCATAGGGTTATCTGAAGTCCGAAGAGAGGGGGAGGACTCGATAATCCTTAAATCCGGCAACTTGCTTTACTACCGGGAGGGAGATCAACAATCCCAGGGTGGTGTTGGGTTCATCGTCCACAGGTCCCTCGTTAACAACATTGTGCAAGTCGAAAGTGTGTCGAGCAGGGTAGCGTACCTTATACTCAGAATAACCAAACGGTATTCGCTGAAGGTCATACAGGTCTACGCACCGACATCGACACACCCCGACGAGGAGGTAGAGGTCATGTATGAGGATATATCAAAAGCCATGCATGCCTCTAATACCTACTACAATGTTGTGATGGGGGATTTCAATGCAAGGCTGGGTAAGCGAAGCGGTATAGAGTTGAAAGTGGGACAATTTGGCTATGGGCGACGGAACCAGAGGGGCCAAATGTTGGCCGACTTCATGGAGAAAGAGGGCCTCTATATGATGAACTCTTTCTTCGAGAAGCGGCCACACAGGAAGTGGACCTGGATGAGCCCCGACGGTTCTACGAGAAATGAGATCGACTTCATCATGTCTACCAAACGGCACGTATTCAATGATGTCTCTGTGATCAACAGGGTGAAAACCGGCAGCGATCACCGTATGGTAAGAGGCACATTGAATCTCAACATAAAGCTTGAAAGGGCCAGACTGATGAAGTCAACGCTCCGACCTTCTCGTGTCCATATCCTGAATCCCGAGAGCTTTCAACTCGAATTGCAAAACCGATTCGCTTGCCTGGCAGATTGCGATTCTGTGGACGAACTGAACAACAGGCTGGTGGAAACTGTCCATGCGGTCGGGTCTAAGTTCTTTAAGACCCACCGTAGAAATAGAACCAAAAAATTCTCAGCCCATACTCTCAATCTCATGGAACAGAGACATGAAATGAGACTGCAGTCTTCAGGAGACGCCCTTGCTTATCGGCAGATCAATAGACAGATCTCTAAATCACAGACACGCGATCTGCGATACTTTAACACCGAACGTATCAAAGAAACCATTGAGCGGAACAAAGGCTCAAAGGTGTTCGAGAGAGATCTGTCTATCGGTCAGAGCCAGTTGACGCGACTGAAGACCGACAGCGGTAGTCTCATTTCGTCTAAGCCTGAGATTTTGAGAGAGGTCGAGAAGTTCTACGGACAGCTGTACACGTCAACACAGAAGACTGTTGAAGATTTGGCTAAAGATCCCAGAGCCAAATTGACCCGACACTATACCGAAGATATCCCGGACGTCAGTCTATACGAGATTAGTATGGCTCTCAAACAACTTAAGGACAACAAGGCGCCAGGTGATGACGGAATCACAGCAGAACTCCTGAAAGCAGGTGGAAAACCGGTTCTTAAAGTCTTTCAGCGATTGTTCAATTCCGTCATCGACAAGGGCATAACGCCAGAGGCATGGCACAGAAGCGTGGTGGTTCTTTTCTTCAAAAAGGGCGATAATACCCTGCTGAAGAATTATAGACCCATCTCGCTGCTGAGCCATGTCTATAAGTTGTTCTCAAGAGTCATTACGAATCGTCTCGCTCGTAGGTTTGACGACTTCCAGCCTCCCGAACAGGCCGGGTTCCGAAAAGGCTTCAGTACCATAGACCACATTCATACGCTGCGGCAGGTTATACAGAAGACCGAAGAGTATAACCGGCCACTTTGCTTAGCGTTTGTGGACTATGAGAAAGCCTTTGATTCGGTGGAAACTTGGGCTGTATTGAGATCACTGCAGAGATGCCGGATCGACTATCGGTACATCCAAGCGCTGAAGTGCTTGTACGAAAACGCCACTATGTCAGTTCGTATACAGGACCAGACTACGAGGCCAATCCAATTGCAGCGAGGAGTGCGTCAGGGAGATGTTATCTCCCCGAAGCTATTTACCGCTGCGTTGGAAGACGTCTTTAAGCTTCTGGACTGGAGTGGACTTGGCATCAACATAAACGGCGAGTACATCACTCACCTACGGTTTGCCGATGATATAGTCGTGATGGCAGAGACTCTGGGAGACCTCAATACAATGCTCAATGATCTCAGCAGAGTTTCTCAACAGGTGGGCCTAAAAATGAACATGAGTAAGACGAAGATCATGTCTAATGCTCATGTTCCGCTCCACCCGGTAATTGTTGAGAACTCAGCACTCGAAATTGTAGACGAGTACATATACCTGGGACACACGGTCCAGCTAGGTAGGTCCAATTTTGAGAAAGAGATCAACCGCCGAATCCAACTCGGCTGGGCAGCGTTCGGGAAACTTCGAGATGTCTTTTCGTCCAATATCCCTCAGTGTCTGAAGACGAAAGTCTTCGAACAGTGCGTGTTGCCAGTGATGACTTACGGATCTGAGACATGGTCGCTAACAATGGGCCTCATAAGAAGGCTCAGGGTCACTCAGCGGGCGATGGAGAGAGCTATGCTCGGAGTATCCCTGCGGGATCAAATCAGAAATGAGGAGATCCGCAGGAGAACCAGAGTCACCGACATAGCTCATCGAGTCGCGAAGCTGAAGTGGCAATGGGCGGGGCACATTGCACGAAGAACCGATGGACGTTGGGGTCCCAAGGTGCTTGAATGGCGACCTCGCACCAGCAAACGAAGCGTAGGTAGACCCCCCACTCGATGGACAGACGATCTCAAGCGAGTCGCTGGTAGCCGCTGGAATCAGGCGGCACAAGATCGTGTGCTGTGGCGATCCTTGCAAGAGACCTATGTCCAGCAGTGGACGTCCATTGGTTGAAACGAACGAAGTTGATAACGTCATAAGACAAAGACAAAGATGCGTCACAAGTCGAAAATCTCACAACACAAATCTCGCTATGGTACATATTATATAGCCTATAGCACTCAAGGATCACTTACATATCCAACGGTGAAAGAATTTTTGAAATCGGTCCAGTAGTTCCTGAGATTAGCGCGTTCAAACAAACAAACTTCCGCTTTATTATATTAAAAGTATAGATAGACCGGTTATCATTAATGTGTTGCTTGTTTTAAGCCCATAATTAATTCTTCTATTTCATATCTCACGTTCGGAAAGGCATCATTGTTTATCTAAGTACCTATAGGTCGACCAGAATCTCATGAAAAATAGAAAAATTAAATTTTGTAGTAAGCAACACTAGGTTAACTCGGCTGCCCTAGTGATAAACAAAGTAAGTACATTCAGAACACCTTACCTGGGATTGTTTGGGCAATTCAAATTTCAGTAAACGGTTCAAGTTATTTGAAATATTAAACTGTGGTAAAAAACTACTCGACATAAAACTTTTGTTAATGCAAAAAAGTCAATTTCACAAAAAATGTCAGTTACTTTGTTTATCGCTAAGGCAGCCGCAGTATTGCTAGCATTGGAATTTCATTTCCGTATTTTTCATGAGATTCTGGTCGACCTTTAGCGGGTGCAAAACGATTCTTTCCCTAGGGCGGGAAACTAATTCAAAAAATAGAACACAATTTGGAACATAATCTCTACCCGACACATGGGCTGATTCTCACATACATTTTTTATATTAAAGCTCATTTTAATACTTAAATTTTTGTACATAAGTATATTATGATTAATAATTATTGTTTTCTTTTATTAAAATAATTAAAATAAAACATTAATTTTGGAAACTACAGGTAGGTAGTTATAATAATAATGTCTCTCGACCGAGTTTCGGCCACGGCAGTCAATCTCAACCGAGGCAGAGACTAGCCAACTTCGCAGGAGATATTATAGAGCACAAGTGTATACACTAACTATATATATTATAGGTAGTAGATACATTAAGACAGTAGGTACAATAAGACAAAACAGGTATACTTACAGCATAAAAAAGTACATTTACACCCTTAAACTATGCATGCCCTTGCTTCGCTCGTGCATAAAATGCATCAAATATCTCTGGTGTCAATAGAATCCTTCCCGTCTCATTATCATTCCCGTCTCATTTTGTCGATAACAATGTACAAAATTTTCGAATATTCGGTCTGTGGATTCGGTAACTTGCTAATAGTAGGCATTGTTTTCATTTCGCCAGAAACTGCCAACGCCCTGGAAGGCTATATTCACGTCTCTGCCATTCATCTCGCTGATCGTCACGCACTGCGGCCAGAACTGGGGCTTCTGGACCCTCATGACGGAGATGCCCTCCTACATGAAGCAAGTCCTGGGCGTTGACATAAAAGCGGTGAGCATGATTAGCTGGAGCACGTGGTTGAGGGAGGTAGTACCAATTTCGAGAAAGAGATTAACCGACAGATCTCGACTGGGCAGCGTTCGGGAAGCTTTCAAATATCTTCTCGATTTTTTTAAAATAATTTTTGATAAAAAAAAATAATAATAATAAAAAAATATAATGATAATAATAGTTATTAATAATAGTTTTATTGTATATTTAATAGTAAATTCAAATAGTTATAATTACCACTGCGTTAGTTATAAGGGAGTAATATGAGCAATAATAAAATAAATTATAAAAAACAAAAGTAAAAATTAAAAAAAGGCACGGACACTAGTCTGTGGAGCGTAGTTTAATTATAAAAAAAAAAAAATATCTTCTCGATAAAAGTCCCTAATGTCTGAAGACGAAAGTTTTCAAACAGGGCATGTCGTCAGTGATGTCTTGCGGATCCCAAACATGATCACACAACTACAGCTTTAACATCCCACTACTGGACACAGGCCTCCTCTCTCATAGGAGAGAGGGATTTAGAGCTTAGACCCGCCACGCTGCTCCAATGCGGGTCGGTGGGCTGACATGCTCACTAACCCCATAAGATGTCTCAGGGTCAGTCAGCGAGCGATAGAGAGAGCTATGCTTAGAGCTGTATAGAGTATAGGTCCTATACTCTACTCCTATACTATAGGAGGAGACTCGTATAAGAACCAGATTTATTAACATTGCTTATCGATTCGCGAAGCTAAAGTGGCTTTGGGAAACATTGCTCGAATAACCGATTTAGCGTTTCAAGTGCACATATAAGCGTAATAGCATAGTCAATTCAGTGTTTACGAAAACGTGAACATAATATATGGAAAACCTGCAGAGAATTGCGTGATTCTTTTTACCCGACTACGGCAAAGCCAAAAGGAAGAGTATTTTAGCAGTCTATGTATGTATGTAAGTATGTATTTAGGTATGTATGTGGCCGATTTTTGTATGAGATTCTGTGTGTACCACCGTAGCACCTAAACTACTGGACCGATTTTGATAAATGAGGTGTCTATTGATTCGTTGTAATGGTCCGGGTGACATAGGCTACATTTTATTTACGAAAAAAAATCGAAAAGTGACCTTCGCGCGGCTCTCTATATGAATAAATTAGTTTTGGTAATCACATAACAGATGGCGCCACTAGTTGCTTGCCTCGCGCTTTTGCACACTAAATTATTATTAAATTATTAAGCGTAGTCGGGTTTTAGTTTACGAACTTTATACTTGTTCACATTTGATATTAACGAAGCATTCTTTCCTAGATAAAATATTTACGATATTTTCTAGAACGGCGTAATGTCCGCACTGCCGTACTTGGCCATGTATGTACTGAGCTTCCCGATCGGTTTCGCGTCCGACTACATCCTGAAGAAGAAGTGGCTCAGCATCACGGCCTGCAGGAAACTGTCCAACTCTCTCGGTAAATACAAGTCACGGCAAATAAGTCTAGCGTTGACCTTCAATGCGCAGAAGTCGAAAATGAGGTATCTCGGGGTGTGAGGGGGTCGCAGGGAGGGCGTGGGGATCATTCGTAGGCACTGATTAGCTCTTGCGGATCCCTCGTAAGCACTGATTGGCTCTCCAATCCTATTGTGTCCCGCTCACTCGTACGACGCTGCGCGCACTTGAAGGTCACCGTTCGACTTACGTGTCGGGGGTTATAATAACCTTTAACTGTTTATCTTTATCGACTGCCTCGTTGGTCTAGTGGTTAACATATTCGACTGCAGATTACGAGCTCCCGGGTTCGATTCCCGGGTCGGGCAAAAATTGTTAGGTATTGGGTTTTTATGTCAAGAAATTCTCAGTACCAGCCGGAGTTGATAGTTGGCGGTGTTTCACCCCTGTGCCTCAGAGACCACGTTAAGCAGTCGGTCCCGGTTATTTATATCATGTGACAATAGTCTTTAAAGCCCGCTAACTCGCATTGGAGCAGCGTAGCGGGTCTAAGCTCTAAATCCTTCCCTCCTATGAGAGAGGAGGCCTGTGTTCAGTAGTGGGACGTTAAAAGGCTATATTAGTAGTAATAGTAGTTTATCTTTGACATGCTCCAAATCCATGATCTATGGACGTTCATTGTTGAACACGGGCCTTTCATAATGAATGCCAATACACCTGGTCCGATCCAGGTTTTTTACGGTTCAACTGATAAACCCATCTTGACATAGAGACGATAGCTTACATCATGAAGACATACACAGAATCTATTTTTTTGCCACGAATAGTAAAAGTTCCCACACTGTTTTAAAAACCCTTATTTCACGAAGTCGCATTTGTGAGCCAGTTTCTTTCATATTTGTCCAGGTCAATGGGGCCCTGCCCTGGCCCTCATTGGTCTGTCGTACGTGCCGGCGGGCAACGTGGCGCTCGCCGTGGGGCTGCTGACCGTCGTGGTTGGCCTCAACGCTGGACACTACACAGGATTCTTGGTAATATAATAATTCTTCTTCTTGGTAATTCTCTGAAAAGTCTACTGAAAGTCGTGTCTTTGGTTGGTTAAGTCTTTCTATCGGTGGTTACCTATGTCTTTCCATCTCGTTCGGTTTTTAACTTTTCCTAGCGCAGTTGTTATTACGAGACTAGTGAAAGGCGTTACCTGGTCCTGGTCTAGTGGTTACCAACGACTACCTAGAGGATCGGCCGCGGAGTCTTTTCCTTCGACCTTGCCAACCACAACCTACTTAATAGTTATTGTATTTTATTATATTATAATATTTTATCATCGGGAGCTCGTTTCTCGGGGGTATATTCTTTTCGCGATCAAATCGGAAATGAGAAGATGAGTTAAGAAACCAGAGCCATCGATATACTTCAACGGATTGCGTTCAAATAGCAATGGGTGGAGCATATAGCTCTAAGAACCGAAGAATAAATGTTAGGGACCCAAGGTCTTGGAGTGATGGCTTCGCACCGGAAAGCACAGTATTGGCAGACACACCGCTAGGTGGACCATGGACTAAGACCAAGACGACTATGGGCCTTATTCGTTCAGTGGCTAACATGTTCAACAGTAGATCATAAAATGACGGATTGAAGGCCGGGGTTGGGCCTGAAAAGTTATTCTGTCAACAGATAATAGCCCAAAGTTGCGAAGTTGCCGGTTTTACATCCCACGCTTCTCTGAGCATATGAAGTCGGTGTACTACGCTTGATCTGCTCACTTGAGTCGTATCGAAATTACTATGAGAGTGAGGGAATATAGAGTATACGTGACGAGTAACCTTGTACTGACTTCACAGATAGTGCACATCGACATGGCGCCCAACTTCGCGGGCACGCTCATGGGCATCACCAACTGCTTCGCCAACTGCATCTCGATCGTCGCGCCGCTGGCCGCCGGTGCCATGCTGCAAGATGAGGTAAAATGTATTCTCATGCCCGATCCAGACTCTCGACGAGGCTACACCACGCTACACGAGGCAACGCGAGTGTATGAGTGAGGACGCTGCGCTCGTGTCCCCTCGTCTTCCCTCGCCTCGCCTCGCCTCGCTGTCGCTCCACTTTGTATGGAGCGACAGCGAGGCGAGGCGATGTTTTTCAAGCGCGAGTCAAAGGATGCGAAGATCGAGAGTCTGGATAGTTAGCACTCCTGTAGCTTCCACTCGCCAAGTCTCGTGCCGAAAGCCTCTAGGAGGCGCCTCGCGACAGTCTGGATCAGATTCTACTGAGAAGAGCCGACATAAATTTCAACAGTTACTCTTTTCAAATCTTACAATTAATCACACTAATATTATAAAGGCTTCTGTGTTTGTATGTGTATATGTTTGTTGCACTTTAACACCACAACTACTGAACCGATTTGGCTGTTTAGAATGGAGATAGATTATGCCTCTATTATGCTGGAAAACCTCACAGTTTCCACGGGATTTGAAAAAACCGTAGATGGTAGATTACTATAGCAAACTTCCTTGAAAATAGGTATAAAAGTTGAAAAAGGGAGCGGGAACGGGAACCGGAAATCTAAGATTCCCTCGGGATTTGTGAAAAATCGAAATTCACGCGGGCGAAGCCGCGGGCAAAAGCTAGTAAGTTCATAATTTAGGTAACTGATTTGAAAGTCTTGCTGGCAGCTAAAGGCAAAGCTGATTGATTCGAATTCGTCATTATGAAATTCCATTATGCTTGTCTTTCCAGACTGACCCTCACCAATGGCGCACGGTGTTCTACGTATCATCGGCTATTTATTTCTCTTTCAACCTGTTTTTCGTCATTTTCGGTTCCTGTGAGAAGCAGAAGTGGAATGACGTGCCTGAAGCCAAAGACGAGGAAAAAAGTGCCAAGTAGCGAATTAAGGAAAATAAATGTACTTATTTAGTAACTCGAGATAAGGAAAATAGCTCTTATTATCTGTATAAGGCTCTATAATGTTAAGTTTGTTGTGTAAGGCTGTGAATTTCCTCCACTAAGTAGTTTTAAATATAAACAGACTAGGTAAGTATATACCTATACCTACAGAATACCTGGGTAAGATATTGTTTAATTATTGTATAAAATTGTTATAATACTTAGAACTTGATTAACTATGATAATCTTGAGCTTGAAACAGTACTAGTTGTATTTCCACGCTAAGCAGCCAGGCTGATTCTTTGCTCAAAAATGAGTCAGACCTTTCGTCACCAGAAGAGGAAATCAATCGCAAAAAATAGTATAAAATTAAACCTAATTTATAGTAAGTAGGTATATGAATTCAGGTACAAATAGTAATATAATTATTAACTTACTAGTTGATTTGGTTCCGCAACTTGAATGTAAATTCAGTTTTTTTTTAATCGTGTAATTTTCCAGGATAAAATTAGTCTAGTCCTTGCGTAATTCTCTACTTGCCTCTGTTTCTCTGAAATTGTCTGCTAGTTCGAGCTGATTACCAGCTCGAACAAGCAGACAAACATTTTAAACAATGTGTTAAAAATCGTGCTATCATTAAAAGACTGGTAGCTGTATTTCCGCGTGTTCAGAGGCAAGTCACTTTCATCTCATCACATCAATGCCTTGCAATTTCCTTGCTCCATGAATTTCTGCGAATATTTCCACAGCAGATGTGTCTTCCTGTAACATTTATTTCTAGTAGACACTTTATATATATTGTTCGAATATTTTGTATACATATATATGAGTTTGGTAATAATAAGAAACAAAAATTTCAAAATCATCAACAAACACTTTTTATTATTTTATTAAATTAAATTTATTTATATAGATGTTTGAAAATGAGCAGTGATAAAATTCAGTATTGTTAATGTGATGTAAATAGTTAAATTGTGAATAAAAATAATTAAAAATTGACTTCACATTTTATTTTTACCAAAAATACAGGCCAACCCCTGCATATGAATTATTTATTTATGCAAATATTTTTAGAATAACGTTAAAAATCGCCGGCCTATGCAGGCGGATAGAACGGCTCGTTTTAAAGAATTCAAAATTCCGGCATAGTGCATGCTGTTGCCGGTATTAATTTGAAAGTGTAGCGTACTAGAACAATACGACATTTTGCCATTTTTCTCACCAAAAAAAAAAGCAATGTTTATTTTTATTACAGCTTTGCGGTGGCTCCATTCGTTTGCGGAAACAAAAATGCAACGAAAAAACGAATTTTCAATTTTTAAAACTAGCTTTGCAGAGCTACAGTTGATTTTATGTCGAATCCGGCTTCCGTTTTTGCGACTAACTATAACTTCAACCTTACCTGGTACCATGTAAGGAAACCCCAGGAATCGGTGCTAGGCAAGCGCGCTCAACTTTAGTCTGCATCTTTACTTACTAACGTGTGTGATCGGAGTCAAGTTAAATATATTTATACTTTTGAATGTGCTTATATACCACTTGCGTATATTGCGGGGCCGCTGCATTGCTTCTGCGGCACCGCTGCGGTGTGCGACACAGAAAAATCCGTGGTTTGCCACACAGTGCGCTGCGGAACCGCAACGAGCTGCTACGTACTGCATAACAGAAAAATCTAACGACGCACCAGCAATTTAGCATACAAATTTTGGCACCGCAACGTAATGATTTTACTGCCGTAGCCCTGTGGCATGGCATCGCCCTTAGAAGTATTTTACTCGCTGACGTCAGCGTGACTGCCTCGCTGGTCTGGTCTGGTTAGCATATTCAACTGCAGACCACGAGGTCCCGGGTTCAATTCCCAGGTCGGACAAATTATTGTTAGGTATTATAATTATATATTCCACATCGTGCCTTGGAGAGCACGTTAATCATTTGGTCCCGGTTATTATCACTATCATGTGACAATAGCCGTTAAAGCCCGCCAACCCACATTGGAGCATTAGCTCTAAATCCCTCTCTCCTGTGCCCAGCAGTGGGACGTTAAAAAGGCTGTAGTGTTGATGTCAGCGTGAAATTCATCATCATGCTTGGTACAATTCCACTATTGAAAATGACATTCTTTAAAAAAAAATTAACTTTCCCTAATTCGGCCAGTCCTCAGTTTTCCTCATCGACATGCTGCATGCCACCCTTTTTAACCCCCGACGCAAAAACGACGGGGTGTTATAAGTTTGACGTGTCTGTGTGTGTGTGTGTGTGTGTGTGTGTGTGTGTGTCTGTCTGTTCCCCTGTGGCGCTCAAACGGGTGGACCGATTTGAATGCGGTTTTTTTTGTTTGAAAGGTGAATTAGTCGAGAGTGTTCTTAGCTATGTTTGATGAAAATCGGTCCAAGATGGCCGCCGCTACAAAATGGCGGATGATATATTTTTTCACAACTCCCTTGATATGGGTATCAAATGAAAGGGCTTGACTAGTAGAATAGCACTATTGCAAATTCAAGATGGCCGCCGCCACTAAATGGCGAATGTCGGGGTTTTTTTAAATTTTCAATTTACACTTGTTATATCTCCACAACCGACGTGACGGAGGGCGCCTCACAGTGCGTTGCGTCTTGTACGCGGTCTCCACGATACAACAACCATCGCTCCTGCCACTGGATATGGTTTGCTTGCTGTCACTTTGGTTTCCTACAAACTTCACTTCGGATCTTATCATTCAGAAAACTCCATTGCCCTGTCCATTGCTCGCAGAGCGACTTGGTGGATCAGAACAATTGTTTGCGCATTCTTTCTTGACTGTAAGGAGTGTCACCACATTCATTTGACACACTGACCTTGGTCGCTAACAATGGGCCTCATAAGAAGGCTCAGGGTCACTCAGCGGGCGATGGAGAGAGCTACGTTCGGAGTATCCCTGCGGGATCAAATCAGAAATGAGGAGATCCGCAGGAAAACCAGAGTTACCGACATAGCTCATCGAGCCGCGAAACTGAAGTGGCAATGGGCGGGGGCACATTGCTCGAAGAACCGATGGACGGCGACCTCGCACCAGTAAACGAAGCGTAGGTAGACCCCCCACTCGATGGACAGACGATCTGAAGCGAGTCGCTGGCAGCCGCTGGAATCAGGCGGCACGAGATCGTATTCTGTGGCGATCCTTGCAAGAGACCTATGTCCAGCAGTGGACGCCTATTGGTTGAGACGACTGACCTTGATTCGTACCTACTGTACGCTAGATAGGCTCACAAAAGATACTAAAGACATTTCCCGATACCATTTAACAAAAAAAAACATTATACATATTCAATATTTTTAATAAGACTCATGTATTTATGTTATAAGATTGTGTAATAATGATAATTAATAAATGTTAATAATTTAACAAAATTCACATTATAGTTTCGAGCACTTTAACTCTAATTTTTCTTAGCAATCAGCCAAAATAGTGATAGTAAAATTGCTCTATTTCCACATCTACTTACAGCGTATTTGATTTAACACAAGTCAGTGTATTAATAGGCTCACGCTCTACTTTTATATTATTTGCTGTAAGCATGCGAATTTCCATTAATTTTAATAAAACAGGTTGGCTTTGTAGGTACCTACAAAATGGATTTCAATAGGGTGGCCAATCAAATCTACACAAGCAAAAAAAGAGAACTATCTTCTGTATACCAATAAAAAAGTGCCATGATCGACCATCTTATCCTAATTCTACACATTAAAATTAAAAATCTAATTCAGATAGATATTTAGTAAAATGTAAAGTCTAAGTAATGGTATAGTAAATTACAATCTCTATACGTGGATTCATTATATGTATATTATTACATTGTTGTTGACATGCTCTTTTATCTGGATTAAAATTTCAACCTTCAATCTGTACATTTTGGATTGGATAAGAAAGTTCTTCTGCAAGAGATTTAGTAGAAAATATTCCTCGAGTACACTTGAGGTGCACGAAGAAGAGATTTTTAGAAATCCCATCTCATAATTGTAAAAAAGAGTGGTAAGTTTTGTACGAAAAAACAAATTTTTAATGAGGTATAGAGATTTTTGTTTTTTTTTTGCAAACTCACTTAAATAAGAGCTGGATCTCGCTGGAGAAATCTCTGAAGGTGGGTTCTCACGCCGATACAAGCTCGACGAACAAGCTACATAAACTAAAGTAATACTCGACATTCCGTTCACATGTTCAATTATTAGAATTTGATTACTGAAACGGACTCCCGAATATAGGCACACTTCCTAGAATGCATAAAACGCATGGCAACACCGGACGCGTCGCGCTGAGTGAAATATGTTGGAGCTGCGGTCAATATTTGATCAGGCCGCTGCAATATTGTTTATTGTGTCCAAATAATGAATGTATGGCACCACTGGATCATACATTTTCAATACATTTGGAAATGACGCGCCTGTCGTTCGTTGGCAAGCGGATCACAATCATAAGCGGATGTTTATAATACTTAGGCCGAATAAGGTTTTTTCAGGGAAAGAACGATTAGAAATGTTGCCCGGAAAATTGGGAAATTCGGGAAAATTTGAGTGTTCATTTTTATATGTGTAGGGCTGTGGGCTTTGAAATTAGAGTCCAGCGTTGAGTAAAGTTGTTTAATGGGTCACTTTGTCACAAAAATACGAGAGTGCGGGAACGCGGGGCGCTGCGTAAGCGACGTGTGTTCGCTAAGCAGACGAGAAATCGACTGACTCCCTCGCTGGCGCGGCGTTTATATTACGCCAGCGTATGAGTGAGAGGTCCGAAAACCGTTAAAACACCCATGCTCTCTCGCATGGGTGAGTGAAGAACAGTTGCAACTACGAATATACTTCTCGAGCCTGGACCTCAAGTATTGTAAGGCTTAGTACATGCATGCGGCTTAAAGGCAGTTACTCATCACGCTATACACTCCCCCTCGAGTTCGTGAGAACGCCCTCGTTCATGAACTCGCTTAAAACTAGTTAACAAACAGGACAAGCATGTTTCCGAGGACGTCCCCTTTTACGCTTAGGAACTACAGGACGAGGAGGCGAAGAATCCCGGCTAAAGAATCGTGTAAGCTCTGAAGAGTGAAATTTACCTAAAACCTCGGTAGGCGAATCCAAATTTGAAATAATATAAGCAGTAGGGCTGACTCGTTCTTTGACCACATAAGGGCCGTCCCTTTTTGGAATGAACTTAGATGTAACATTTTTCGCAGCGTTGCTAAGGACATGTGACTTTAAGAGCACCTTGTCACCAACTTCGAAAACATCGCCAGGCCTACGGGAACAATCTGCGAACTCCTTTCGCTGATCCTGTTGAGTAGAAACTCGTTCCCTAACTGCAAAAATTGAAGCAGACGAAAGACGTTGCTTTAGCTCGTCGAACGCACGAGCTTTGTCTGAGCTCCAACTCCAATGTTGATTTTTCTTCAACAAACGTGTTAAAGGTTTTGCGACAGCTGAAAAATTCGGAATAACTCTGCGGAACCAGGAACAACGCCGAATAAATTTGCGAAGCTGTGTCCGAGACGATGGTGTCTTCATCTCTAGGACTGCACGAACCTTGTCATTGTCAAACGACTTGGGAACCAATAAAGCCGGAGACATCCAAGCTGAGTCGCATTCTTCCATGCTGCCATCAGCTAACGTTTTGTCGAGCTCGATCCGCATTGCGTCCTTCTTGGCCGGAGTTACCCTGTAAGGCGGGACAGCAACAGGCGGATGATCGCCGGTATCAACAACGTGTTCGGCGAAAGGAGTCTGCACTCCCCCTAGCTCGAAGATGTCTCCTTTCTCCACGAGGAGACTGGCAAGAAACTCCCGCTGTTCATTGGTAAGCGAAGTCGCCTCATCGTCCCGCAGGACATTAACCGAAGAACACGGAGCGAGAGATGACACTTGTTCGAACGTCATGTCGAACTTTTGCGAACTATCCGCGAAGTGCCATTTACGGTTGCCAAAGTCAAAGACTAAATTAAATATAGACAAAAAGTTAATACCTAACAAACTTTCATTATTGTTAAAGTCAGGAAAAATTAAAAATGGAACAACCTTAGTTCTGTTATGCAGTGTCACCTCTAGTTCCGTTGTCAATACATTCATTTCCCTAGCAACACCATCCGCCAACTTAACAATCTGTGTTGACGGCACTAACGGGTGCTTCATGTTACGAAGGAGAGCGTACAGCGTGTGACCCGCGATGCAGTTTTTAGCTGCCGAATCTACGAGTGCAGTGCCCCGCTTTCCTAACAAGGAAATATTAAGTATAGGACGACGATTAAGTATATCACTAAAACTAGGATTAGGTAATACACAAGCATTAATATCCGAAACAGAACAAGTATCGTTAACATTAATATCCACAAAAGTGTTAGAAAAGTTATTACAAAAACCCCCTGTCGCAATCGCAGGGTTACCTTTTTCCGCTAGAGTCGTAGGTACATACGCAACGGACGTGAAATTTGCGCCGGACGGGTCTGGCGACGACGTCTTACGCGCGGCGGACGCTTTCGGCGTGCAGAACGGTTTGCGCGCGCTGTAGACGCAATTTTTCGTAGGTATTTGGTTTATGGAGTAAAATGTCTCTACGCTAGACACATTGCACTTTTTACACTGAGATTTAATTACCCCCGGTGATCCGCAAGTGTAACACTTCACTTCACTTTGTGGTTTGTTTTTATTAGCTAATTTATCGCAATTAATTTTAATGTGCGAACGCGATTTACAGTACGCACAGAACAGTCTATCCTGTTTATTAATTTCCTTGGGATGGATTTCGTTCCGGACGGGAACGGACGGCGTAGACGAACTCGAGGAGTTACTCTGCAGGGCTGTCGGAGGCTTCCTCTTTGGTGCCTCTTCAGCCACCTTCGAACCCGGGTTTTTGCCCTCGGTTAAAGAGTCCTCAATGGCCCTAGCTCTCCGGAGTAAATCGTCGAAGCTTTGAACACTTTCGCGATCCAAACGCTTTCTGATCCGTCGATCCAATAAGGCATAAGTGATATCCAACTCAACTTTCTCGTTGAGGTCGCCTTCCGGCAACTTAGCTAAGAGAGCACGCGCCTTGGAAATGAATATGTCCGTGTTTTCATCACCTTGGGACATTTGAAATAATTCTCTGTAGACAACGAAGGGGGGCCGCCTTGCACCAAACGCTGAACGTAGACGTAGCAACGCGTCTTCCCATTGCGTTGTGGATCTTCGTAATCCTTGCCACCAGCGAGCTGCATCATGAGTAAGTAGGAGCGAAAAACCTTTGAGAGCGTTGTCATCCGTGATCTGCAGGCAGTTCTTGTAGACCTGAACAGCGTCGATGAATGCCTCCACGTCATCACTGCTGGAACCACTGAAGCGAGCTGAACACTTGGAGAAGTTGGAGCTGGTCGAAGACAGGACCGGACGATCCGTTGAGAGAATAGGTGTAGAAGAACGAACTTCCCTCAGAAGCCTCTCGCACGTGTCCGCATTTGTTTGCTGGATTGTACTTAAAAGCGAGTGAAGTTGGGCTGACGTCATAGTTAAGTTTTCTGACGAGTCGAGCCTCTGTTCTTCTGAGCCAATGCTCCGCCTTGTTCTTGGCATCTTGTATAGACGAAGAAAAACCGTTAGGCAGTATATACCTATAAAACGATTTACGATTTACCCGAAACAACACATTTACCCGAAACGTATAGGAACACGTAAGTAGGTATGACTTTATAACTAACTCCGCCGCGATCGCGATGTTATTTACGCGCGCGAGAAACCGGTTTTCACTGGTAATGTTCTCTTCGCGAACGGCACAAATAGGTATAAAGTTTTACGTAAGTTATAAGTTCAGTTGGGCAGCCAGTGTAGGACTGGACTTGTTTTAGACCCAAAGAGACACGTTGGGCAGCCAGTGTAGGGCTGTGCCTCTTTTTAGATCCTAAAACACACGTTGGGCAGCCAGTGTAGGACTGTGCCTCTTTTAGATCCTAAAACACACGTTGGGCAGCCAGTGTAGGGCTGTGGGCTTTGAAATTAGAGTCCAGCGTTGAGTAAAGTTGTTTAATGGGTCACTTTGTCACAAAAATACGAGAGTGCGGGAACGCGGGGCGCTGCGTAAGCGACGTGTGTTCGCTAAGCAGACGAGAAATCGACTGACTCCCTCGCTGGCGCGGCGTTTATATTACGCCAGCGTATGAGTGAGAGGTCCGAAAACCGTTAAAACACCCATGCTCTCTCGCATGGGTGAGTGAAGAACAGTTGCAACTACGAATATACTTCTCGAGCCTGGACCTCAAGTATTGTAAGGCTTAGTACATGCATGCGGCTTAAAGGCAGTTACTCATCACGCTATATATGGGAATTTCGTATGAATTCAAGATCATGTTTGGACAGGAGATTTCAGGAGAACGTCTGACATATCAGTTTTTATCTACAAGTTAGCCCTTCACTTACGATCTTACCTGATGGTAAGTGACGATGCAGTCAGATGTTGGAATCGGGCTATCCTGGAAGGGCAACGGCAGTTTTTATTAATCCCCTATCGGTTTCTACGCAGCATCTTATCGGAACGCTAAATCGCTTGGCGGTGCGGCTTTGTAGCTAGTTATATTATACACGGAACATCGACCGATAGACTGATTTATACATAGCTCTAGGTTATATCGAATTATAATTATTATCACTGATAAGTATACTTAAAACGATAAACTTTATGATTGATAAACTTTAATATAATATGTAGATGAGATGTATTTAAAAATTCTTGTTATGTTTAGAATTTTATCTTTTGGCTGTCAAAACAACTCTAAAATACCATTAAATACTCAGTGCTAAGAATTCATGTGGCTTCATTGAAGCTATTGTTATCAGTGTATCTTTATACATGTTTATATTTAGTGATAAATTATATGATGATATGAATAATAATATATATTTTGACCTTTTTTAAAAATACACTGTAAGACAGAAATGAATGGTGGATAATTCAGAAAATAAAATTAGGGAGAAAATTACTTTTGATTATTTATTGAGATTTACTCTGTCATAGATCGCTTTTTACAGTTTTTACCCATGAATAAGAAATGTCTGTTAGTAAAGCATATTTTAAGGTCAACTTAAAACTATTAATTTATGCACATTGCGTTTTTAACCAATAGGTACTTATTACGGTATTTTTCACAGCCATACAGTTTTTCTATCTCTTTAATATTTATATTTTATAAAATTTTTGCTTTAAAATCTCCTAGTTAAAATGAAAGTTTTACATTGATGACTACTGTACTTAATAAAATAATCTATTAAATATTTAGAAACCAAGCTTAATAGTATTATTGTAAGCCTCCTTTAGCAACTTATAGGTTTTGTAATGGTTAAGTAGACTCAGTAAATACGATCCGAGTAACTTTTGCACGATGTTTAACTTTGTTCGACTAGTGTTAGTTCAACAAAGTTAAACACGCAAAAGCAAAGTTAATAGGTACTAATGTTTTTGCTACTGAATAAATTCAATGTTTTTACTACCAAATAAATTTAATGTTTTGACTACCTACTGAGCAGGTTTCTAAATCATATTCGATATGCTAAAACTGGCTAGAGTATCGACAAAACAAACCTAAATAGTAGGTCACAACGTAGGTAGCTTGTAAAAGTAACTTGTTTCGCTAAAGCTAACATTATGATAATATAAATTGATATTGCATATTGCATTATATGATTACATGCAAATATAAATTACATCCTAAATGCATACATCGTGCTAAAAAAGTCAATAAAAAGTGATTGCAAAAAACATTGAATTGAATGCTAAAGTTAAATGAACTTTATTTTTAAGATTATTAAATTTCTTATAACTCATTGCTATAAAATCTATACAGTATATAGCGTCTATGCTGCCAAATTCCACAAACGATTTTTTTGTCAGTATACCTATTACCTACCACTTACCTAATAGTTTGTACATAATATAATATACTTAATTAAAATAATATTGTTTTAATAATAAAACTGTATACATATATTATATTCAGTGTGACTCCATAGAAAATGACAAACTTATCTACACGACAACATAGGCTGTGAAGGCTCTGTATGCTTAGTCTTAGTTTAAACGCCTCCAAAACTTTACCAAATACTACGTATCGAAAAATTGTAATATATAATACAAAATGAACCCAAAGACTCTTATTTTAAAGTCGTAATTCCATACTCCGAATATTTATTTTATAACATTTTTGCTTGGGGCGCTGGCTGTATGCACAGGAAAACTCAAACCTTAAATAAACCTGTTTAGGTTTATTTTTAACCCCCGACGCAAAAACGACGGGGTGTTATAAGTTTGACGTGTCTCTGTGTGTGTGTGTGTGTGTGTGTGTGTGTGTGTGTGTCTGTCTGTTTCCCATGTGGCGCTCAAACGGGTGAACCGATTTGAATGCAGTTTTTTTTGTTTGAAAGGTGAATTATTGTCGATTGTATGAGTCGAAAGTATTGTTAGCTATGTTTGATGAAAATCGATCCAAGATGGCCGCCGCTAGAAAATGGCGGATTACATATTTTTTCACAACTCCTTTAATATGGGTATCAAATGAAAGGGCTGTACTAGTAATATAGCACTATGCAAATCCAAGATGGCTGTCGCCAAAAATGGCAAATGTCGGGGTTTTTTTAATTTTTAATTCATACTTGTACTCTGAAGTGTGTGTGTGTGTGTATGACTTGTACACTATGTTTCGATCAATTGTATTTAGTAAAGCTTTCGAGCTGCGCAAACTGAGACTAAGCATATAGTACTGTTTGATATTTTCGCGTCGCGTATATTTGTCGCGTTCTCGCGTTTGTTGTTCACCTAGGACTAGGTCCTAGGACAACGGGTTAATCTGACGGCAGTCAGTAGCATTCGTCTATAATAGTAAATAGTGCTCTTAAGTGTTAGTTCAAATATTACGGATACAAGTTCGTGTAGTGCAAGATAAAAAATAAATTCAAAAAGAGTGAGTCAAAGCAAAAAAAAAATATGGATACGGTGACGGCGAATATCACACTAATATTATAAAGGCGAAAGTTTGCGTGTACATGATATGTATTGTGTATGTTTGTTACTCTTTAACGCCGCAACTACTGAACCGATTTGGCTGAAATTTAGAATGGAGATAAATTATACCCTGATTTAACACAAAGGCTACTTTTATTATTTACTTTTTTAGCCTGAAAAAATTCACAGTTCACGGGGATTTTCAAAAAATTTAAATTTGCTATAGCAACTACAGCTGCAGCTATAGGTAGATTACTATAGCAAATTTCCATCAAAATAGGTATAAAGGTTGGAAAAGGGAGCGGGAACGGGAACCGGAAATCCACGTTTCCCTCGGGATTTGAGAAAAACCGAAATTCACGCGGGCGAAGCTGCGGGCAAATGCTAGTTTATAATACAAGCAAAAAAATATTTAATGAAAAAATTTGCACGCGTCCGCTCTGTAGTTGCGATGTAAATTATGTACAAGAAGTCTTAGCACTCTCAGTTGGCCGGCGCGCGAGCCCGCATCTCTGAACTGGCTGAGATGAGATAGCGTGGAGCAAAAACATTATTAATTTGGCTGTAACTCCCAAAGCACCATGGGAATTCCGGAGGAGATCCAAAATGTCAGTCCTAGTGAGTATTGTGAAACTTTTGTTGTTTTTACTTACTAAAGAAAAAACTTAACAATATTTACTAGATAACAACGAATAAACTAAAAAAATAATCCTACTACAAATATAATTTATTAAAACTATAAATCCTCCCGCAGCGTTTTAAAATTAAATCCGGATTTTTCGTGTGCGAAATTCATTTTTGCTCAATTTATTATTTAAAACAATATGAGATTTATTTATTCACTTCATTGAACTAATAGATTTAAATAGAATATCGTACTCAATTGATACTTTTATATGGCAAACCAGAAATATTATTTTCCATTCTGGTTCTCGGTAGAACGAGCATTCCGAACCAGTGGTAGACTCACTTAACTATTCACAAGCACTTATTTACGTACTTAGATAAACAACGTTTCTTTTTGTATTTCTATAAGTACACATTATACAGTATGTATCTTTTAAAAGTAATGTGCACATATTGTACAGTGATAAGAAAAAATGCTAATAATAATAATTAGTTTTTTACGTCTACACTAAACCACGACTCACGAGGTCGAAAACTATAATATTATACACACCTATGATATTACTTTATTCATAGTCAAAGGAAGCAACTATAATATGAAAAAAAACTATACAGACTTCAAAGACTTAATAATAATTATATATACTTAAATTTAAATAAATAAATAAATTATAATAAACTACTAATGGTTGAAATTGAGGAGTTATGTGCTCTATCTCCGAAGAATTTCATTAAATCTTCACATTTATATGAAAACACTCTGATGGCATGATAATCTGTTTAATAAAAAAAGATTTCTCCAAATTGGTTCACTCAACAAAAAGTTATAACCTCATAAATCACATATAACATATCGCACGCTTATTAATAAACCGAAATAAGTCAAAATTTGTTGATTTCTACTTTTACTAATAAAATGAACTAACTCAGCTCAAAGAATAGGTACACTCTGACAGCCATACGAAACAGAGCAAAATGGCCGATTTAATGGATCACCCTTCTCTTTATTATCAAAACGCGCGACAAAGCATTTTATGAAATAGGGAATCATTCAGTGATGCGTCAACCGCGATGTGAGGTGAACGTTACCTTTTTTTGACGACGACGAATTAAGGCGAAATAGTTCATTTTATTCGCAAGCGCACTTAAGTTTATTCCGTTTTTTTTTATTTCTAAACAAGAACGATTTTGATTTATTTCACGTTAGTTGAAAATTGTGTTTTATTTCAACATGCATGATTGAGACATATTTCAGTATTTTATTAACCTTTAAGTACCGACGTGTGGTCTGACAGACACCTCGAGGGGTCGAAAAGTCTGATTACCTATGTTAGCGAAAAAGTATCTTCCTGTGCTTCTTTCTACCCCTCGAGAAGTCGCCCAGCAGCGTTCCTGCAGAGTGGCAACGTCGGCGCGTACGATTTCGGTAAGTTTTGATTTTTATAAGATCGCGAGTGGTCTGTCAGACCACTCGTCGGTACTTATGTAACTTTTTTTGGATGCGACTTTTTTCAGATTATATTGTTTTCTCTTTTATTTTCAGTCAGTTATAACAATGGATAAGCCAGGTTCTTCAGACATGAAACGGGCAGCCATAAATAAAAATAAAAGTGTTCCTGTACGTAAGAAAAGATATCAAACACTGCTTCAATATTAAGCCCACCAAGAACTTTTAGTGAAATGGCTAAATGAGAGCTCAGAGTCCGAATCTGAGAATATCTATCCAAATTTTACTGCTGGAGAGTGACCATAATTCAGCACCTGAACAGACTGTGATACTTGTATAAAACACGTGTGCCTACAATGCAGTAAACCTATGCAAACACTGTTTGTAAACTTTGATATTTCCTGCAATTCGATACCTTGTAATTTTTGAGAAAACGGTTGATTATTAAGGTTTTTTATTTTTTATTATTTATCTAGCTATTAATCTTTAAGAAAAAATTGTTTTTAAGAAAAAATAATAGTATTACTGATAAATATGAATTATTAAGATAAAAGTTAATCTTTTCAAACGAAGAATTTATGATTGCTATATTAATGCTTATAATTAGTAATAAATATGAAAACTTCTACATTTTGTTTTACTTATACAATAAGTAGGTATATTACAATACATAGAAACATTTTTTTAGAAGAAGAATAAGAAACACAAAAGTTTTCGATTGGAAAACTATGGTGGTCTAGCAGACCTCACGTCGGTACTTATGTAACTAAAATAGGATGTCGGTACTTAAAGGTTAAATTTACTGTGAGTAATTATAAAAAAATATGTCTTAGTGCGTTTTAGTTTTAATTCTATCTTAATTTCAGGAAACAATTCCATTTTATTTCACTTTGTTACAAAAAGTATCAGCAAATTTAAAAACTATTCGTATTTGTTTCTGTCTATTTTTTAAATTATCCTAAATTCCAAAAGTACTCTAGCAATTATTGCAGTTCATTAATTTTTTGTAATAAAATTATTTAATTTTTCAATTCCATAGTTGTGATTAAATATGATGTGTGCCATAAGAAAACAACGATGCCAAAACAAGAACTGGTTTCGATAAGTAACAGGAGTCAGAAATGCTGGCCGACTTCATGGAGAAGGAGGATCTCTATAATATTATAACTCTTAACTCTTTCTTCAGGAAGCGGTCCTACAGGAAATGGACCTGGATGAGTCCCAACGGTTCTACGAGAAATGAAATTGACTTCATCATATTGTCTACCAAACGGCACATATTGATGTCAATGATGTCTCTGAGATCAACAGAGTAAAAACCTGGAGCAATCACCGTATGGTAACAGGCACATTGAATCTCAACATAAAGCTTGAAAGGGCCAGACTGATGAAGTCAACGCTCCAACCTTCTCGTACCCATATTTAGAACCCAGAGAGCTTTCAACTCAAATTGCAAAACCGATTTTCTTGACTGGCAGATTGCGATTCTGTGGACGAGCTGAACAACAGGCTGGTGGAAACTGTCCATGGTCAGGTCTAGGTTATTTAAGACCCACCGTAGAAATAGAACCAAAAAATTCTCAGACCATACTATCAATCTCATGGAACAGAGACATGAAATGAGACTCCAGTCTTCTGGAGACGCCTTTGCATATCGGCGGATTAGTAGACAGATCTCTAAATCACGCGTGATCAGACACGCGATCTGCAATAATTTAACACCGAGCGTATCAAAGAAACCATTGAGCGGAACAAAGGCTCAAAGGTGTTCGCGAGAGATCTGCCTATCGCATCGGTCAGAGTCAGCTGACGCGACTCAAGACCGACAGCGGTTTGAGGGAGGTTGAGAAGTTCTATGGACAGCTGTACACGTCAACACAGAATCCTGTTGAAGATTTGGCTAAAGATCCCAGAGCCAAATTGACCCGACACTATACCGAAGATATCCCGGACGCCTATACAAGACTAGTATGGCTCTCAAACAACTTAAGGAAACAAGGTGCCAAGTGATGACGAAATCACAACAGAACTCCTGAAAGCAGTTAGAAAACCAGTTCTTAAGGTCTTTCAGCGACTGTTTAATTCCGTTATCGACGAGGGTATAACGCCAGAGGCATGGCACAGAGGCGTGCTTGTTCTTTTCTTCAAAAAGAGCGATAATACCCTGCTCAAGAATTATAGACCCATCTCGCTGCTGAGTCATGTCTATAAGTTGTTCTCGACAGTCATTACGAACCATCTCCCTTAAGGTTCGACGACTTCCAGCCTCCCGAACAGGCTGGGTTCCGAAAAGGTTTCAGTACCATAGACTACATCCATACGCTGCGGCAGAATATACAGAAGACCAAAGAGTAAGTATAACCGACCACTTTGCTTGGTATTTATCGACTATGAGAAAGCCTTCGATTCGATAGAAACTTGGGTTGTATTGAGATAACTGCAGAAATGTCGACTATCGGTAGTCGGTACATCTAAGCGCTGATGTTTGTACAAAAACGCTACTATGTCAGTCCGTATACAGGACCAGACTACGAGGCCAATCTAATTTCAGCGTGGAGTACGTCTTTAAGCTTCTGGACTGGAACGGACTTGGCATCAACATGAATGGCGAGTAAATCACTCACCTACGGTTGCCGATGATATAGTCGTTATGGCAGAGATTCTGGGAGACCTCAATATAATGTTCAATGATCTCAGCAGAGTTTCTCAACAGGTGGGCCTAAAAATGAACATGAGTAACATGACGAAAACGAAGATCATGTCTAATGCTCATGTTCAGCTCCACCCGGTAATCGTTGAGAACTCGGTACTCGAAATTGTAGACGAGTATAATACCTGGGACACGGTCCAGCTAGGTAGGTACAATTTTGAGAAAGAGATCAACCGCCGAATCCAACTCGGCTGGGCAGCCTTCAGAAAACTTCGAGATTTATTTTCGTCAGTGTATACAGACGGCAGTCTTTGAACAGTGCGTGTTGCCTGGATCTGATCTGCGCTAACAATGGGCCTCATAAGAAGGTCCAGGGTTACTCAGCAAGCACTGGAGAGAGCTATGGTCGGAATATCTCTTTGGGATCAAATCATAAATGAGGAGATCCGCAGGAGAAGCAGCGTTACCGCCATAGCTCATCGAGATGAGCACATTGCTCGAAGAATCGATGGACGTTGGGATCCCAAGGTGATTGACTGTTGATTGACTGGCGACCTCGTACCAGCAAACGAAGCGTTAGAAGATCTCCCACTACATGGACGGACGATCTCAAGCGAGTCGCGGGCCGCAGCTGAAAACAGGCGGCCCAAGATTGTGTTCTGTGGCGATCCTTGCAATCACAAAAATAGGAACATGAATAAGTTTGTAAGTTAAGAACACGTCCGGCTGTACACTGAGGTACCATACTGCGATAGATGGAAGAGCTATTTCCTAGGTATTTTGTATACAATAATTGCTTGTGTTTAACTGAAACTGCTCTTGACTGCACTTACTAAGCATCAAAGTTAGCACCTAAATTTTTTCGTCGTCTCAACCAATAGACGTCCACTGCTGGACATAGATATCTTGCAAGGATCGCCACAGAACACAATCTTGGGCCGCCTGTTTCCAGCTGCGGCCCGCGACTCGCTTGAGATCGTCCGTCCATGTAGTGGGAGATCTTCCAACGCTTCGTTTGCTGGTGCGAGGTCGCCAGTCAATCACCAGTCGATCACCTTGGGATCCCAACGTCCAACGAATTTGGTATCCTTATGGATACGAAAGCAGTTTTGATAAAATTTTAATGCAAAATGTAAAATTTGATAATACTTAGTTATCAAATAAAAAGATTTTGCACGAAATATTTTTGCACTTTTATATTTATTTTATTTTTAAACTGTAGTAAGTATCAAATGTTCAAACAATCTTATAGAATATTTAATACTAAACTGAATTATTAAGTTTTATTTCAAAGAGATTCAAACAATTTGTCCCAATTTTTTATACTAAACTGGCAGAAGTCGGAACTTGAAAAAAAAAACTTATTTTATTCGTTAAATATAAACAATTTCATTATAATGTTTACTTATTTAAATCCGCTATACATCACCCTACAATTTAAGACCAAGTACCTAAAAATAGTATCGTAAACACGTGAAAGACGACAAAATGTTTCCAACAAGGTAGAGGCTCAAAACTTTGACAGCGATTTCCCACAAAAGTGGTTTTTTGACTTATTTCGGTTTATTAATAAGCGTGCGATATATAATACATCAACTATAATATTGATTAAGCAAGTACATGATTATTATCAAGAGGTCAGAAGTCTCTACCTACTTACTTACGTACTTAAACACGTACCTATTTCTAATGGGATAGGTATGTGGATGAGTACTATATATTATTTAAGATCTTAAATTAAGAACAAAAGAGAATATTTAATTTTTCTGTGACTTTAAAACAGTCAAAATAATATCAGATATTAAAACAGTAAAAATATTGTATGTAATATGTATGATAAAACGTAAATTGGGTAAGAATTTTATTTAAACAAAACCGGCTCGAGCAGTAAGTACATATTAGCAGCTTAGGTATATCCCATTTATCCCGAGAATTAATACGCAATGATTTTTTTCATTTTCGATGTGCGATGAAATGCAAGTATACCAGTACGTAGAACTTAGTAGTCCTGTCCAGGCATTCAAACCCGCACTCTATGTTAAGATTCATGCGCTTTAACAACTAAACACGGATAAAAAATATTTAATTTCCTCTAAATAATTTCATATTAATTGAAACCTCTATAGATTTTTTCTTTAAGATTTATTACCTTACAAATATTGATAGGTAATCATTATTCCAATTTCATATTTCAAGACCCCTGTTATAAATTATGATATTAGGCTCTTTCCAAACTAATGGCACAAGTTTATTCTTCTGCGGCTAAACTGCCTCCTGCCTGCCACTTTTCCTTGCATGCTAATTTTAATTATAATGAGTAAAAACACGTTCTTTTCTTTTACGTGATAACGTCTTATAATACGATGAATGCCGGTTACACACACGAAAAAGCATGTCTCATTGTCACGTACCGCGTCAAGCGAGAGCGCGGGACAAGCGGTAGAGAAGGCACGAGCGGCCTAAGCGTTCGGCTTGTGACGCATCTATCTCTCTTTGTTTTCTTATGACGTTATCACGTAATATTATCGTCCGTAAACCGACTTTATAGACAACCAATTTTTTATCAATAAAATAGATTTTTTGAACTTCACAGAAGGCTGGGGAGTTCGGCACACGCAAACCTTCCTCCTCTTCATGGCCATGCTACTGGCGTTCAGCATGCGGGTGAACATGAGCATGGCTATTGTGGACATGGTCAACGTCAACACCACCGCTACCAACACAACTAACGCCAATACGACCAATGCCAATATGACCAACGTGGACATGGCCAATGATAACATGACTGTAACTGGCATAGAAAACGTCAGCGTCACCAGTAACAAGATCAACAGTGGAGTAGTAAGAAATAGTTTTAGAATTTTGTAAGAATACAATACAAACTATTGTATTATAACTAACACAAGGGGGCCCTATGGATATTATACGCTGGAGTGTGCCCGATTAGATTTAACTTCGGGGTTCTTAATTACGAGTATGAGCGAAGGTCATACTACGAGCAGCTCGGGACTGTGCCCGCCGGGAGCTCTTGGAGTGGTTGGAATTGGAGGGAGGTGGATTTGCATTACCCTCCCTGATGGTTCCTGCTAGTCTTCTTGGCTGGTCCGTCAACGTAATAAAGATAATATTTTTTTATGTAAATTCTCTAAATAATTTGGAAATCAATCCAAAATACTCTCTAGTTGAAAGAAAAACCAAAAAAAAAAAAAATTTTTTCCTTCGTACAAAAGCGATTGTGTAACATGCGTATAAACTGATAAAGTGTCCTACACTACACTTAAAACATTAGATAAAAAGTCTGAAATAGACAGTGACGAGGTCAGGGATGTACTGTTCTATCCTACATCCTATAGAAAAATATATTTAGGATCCTTTTATCCCAGGAAATAAAGAGATTCTATGGGATTTATACAAATATAATTTAACGCGAACGTATATAATAAGCTAGGTAAGTACAAATTTAAATCATAAATCGGTTAGATACACATGGACTTGAACCAAAAATGTTCACGCCAAATAATCGCCAAGCGTAAAAAACTTTGCAAACAAGTCGTATTTCTCATTTTTTATTGATATTATATATATACTAGGTACAGATTATTCTAAGTTAGCAAAGGTTACATCAGAATTCAGATAGACGATCGGGGTCAATGGTTTTATAATAATAAATAATTCGCGATTGTGCTTTATTGGCATAATATTTCCATTCATGGCCCGATATTGCGCATTTAAATTTATTCTATGATCCCTTTTTCCAAGGCTCTATCACCAAGCAAAAGATATACCACAGGCTATTTATTATTTCAAGCAAAAAAAATTACACTTAATGGCAGCGGAGCGAAGTGGGAGTAGCACGACCATGACGTCATACTGCATTACAACACAGCAGCATGCTTTTAGCAAGGTTCCACAATTCAACTTTCTATCGTACTGCTGCCAGTTTGCATTATAAACCAAAACTTACAAGGAAAATATATCGGTTGGGCAGCGTTCGGGAAGCTTCAAAAAGCTTCTCGTCAAAACTCCAGTACCCGAAGATTAAAGTTTTCGGAGACACGGTCGCTAACTTTGGGCCTCATAAGGAAGCTCAAAGTCATTTAGCGGGTGATAGATAGTTATTCTCGGAGTTCCTCTACTTGATCAAATGAAGAGACCAGAATCACTAACATAGCTGTTAAACGGATTGAGAAACTTAATTGGCAATGAACAGGGCACGGAGTTCAAGGAACCGATAGACGTTGTTTTAATTCATGCGAAGAAGAAAAGTAAGAAATAAAATATAATTCAACCTATTGTCATCCTTTTGCAGCATTTCGATTGGAATCACCAGCAGCAGTCTATGATCCACTCCTCCTTTTTCTGGGGCTACGTGGTCCTGCAGATCCCGGGTGGCGAGCTGGCTAAGAGATTCGGCGGGAAGATCCTCATCACCATATCCATTGTGGTCAACTCTCTGATATCTCTCTTGCTACCGATTAGTGCTAAGATAGTAAGTATCTCTCTCTTTCTCTATGTCTCTCTCTCCGATCCAACTAAGAAATAGTTTTAAAGAGGAGTATACACGGATGTGCGAGGCACGTAATTCGAAGAATCGATTATTATTATAGACCCCGAAGAAGCTGTAATGGTAACAGGCATACTTCAGACACAAAAAGTCACAGGATGTTACTGGATACAAACGAAACAAGATCGCAACACCGATGTTATTGTGAACTTTTAAAATTCATATTTGTTCCGATAGCTTTCACTCTCATTTTTGTAAAAAATAAACGCTATAACGGTAGGTAGTCAGCGCTACGGCGACCTGAATTGCACTTTATTGTGTCGTAACAAGAGTCGCTATTTATTTAAATGATTTCACGGAGTAAATCTTCTGTACCTTGTATATAGGTTCTAATATGTATTCTGTGCTTTATGCTTATTCTCATGTGATTGTGATTCGCAGGGTGACTGGCAGTTCGTGATATTCTGGCGAGTGTTGCAAGGGCTGACGCAGGCGTTCGTGTACCCCTGCATGCACCACCTCGTCAGCCAGTGGATACCGCTGGAGGAGAAAGGACGGCTGAGCACCATCATTTATGCAGGTATTTTCAATAGATCACTGAAGGTGCTTTTTTACGTAATCGATTGGCTTCGATCGGCATATTCAATCGTTACTATAATATCTCGATCGACGAGGGCGATCGTTCGTCTTATGTTTTTAACCCCCGACGCAAAAAGACAGGGTGTTATAAGTTTGAAATGTCAGTGTGTGTGTATGTGTGTGTGTGTGTGTGCGTGTGTGTGTGTATGTGTGTGTGTGGTTGTCCGTCCACCGTAGCGCTCAAACGGGTGAACCGATTTGAATGTGTTTTTTTTTTGTTTGAAAGGTGAATTAGTCGGGAGTGTTCTTTGCTATGTTTGATGAAAATCAGTCCAAGGGTCGACGCCACAAAATGGCGGATTACAATTTTTTTTACAACTCCCTCAATATGGGTATCAAATGAAAGGGCTTGACTAGCAGAATAGCACTATGCAAATCCAAAATGGCAGCCACCACAAAATGGCAAATGTCGGGTTTTTTTTAAATTTTTAATTTATACTACAATTATAAAAAATAAAAATTAAAAATTACAAATAAAATAAAACATCCAAATCACTGTAACGAGGCAAGGTGCCCAGAACGCTGGCTGCGTTACCTCGTTGAATGGCCAGACTAATATGCTGACCGAGGAACTGCCAGCCCTCCGGTCACCCGTGGACTCCACGAGACGGGATGATAGGTCCTTAAAAAAGGACCTAGCATCCTCGCCCCACGAACCCATGGTCTCCACCCCAAAAGGCACAAATATGAAATTATTTTCTATATTTTCATATTTGCGCCTCTTGGCCCTTTCCGCCTTAGTGGCTGCCGCTCCGGCCGCCACGGAGGTCACTTGTATATGAGACAGCGCCAGTGTATCCACACACGTGGCATCCCATACAAGCGACATCCCTTGCTTCCATGGAACAAGAGTCATACCGTCTGGTCTCTTGCCATCGCTACGTGCCAAACCATTTGGTTCTAGTATTGCAGGCACTTTAGCCGTGACAAGAGACCTACGTAAGACTCCGATAATAAAATAAAATATTGTTATGATGAATTCTTACATACTTTTATTTTGGATGTCATGTTCTTCTTTTATTCGCTTACAATAACCCAATTATCTAAATGTGGAGAGTGAATCTCGAAATTCTCAGCTCTAGGTACCTGTGTGAACTCGTTATAACGACATTTAATCCCGACTAATTAGCAGGCTCTCGCATATTCCATTATAACAGGACAATGCTGACATTACTCTTAGCAAACAATCTCCTCAAGACATCCAATCTACTTGACGTTGACATATTATTAAAGTGTAGTGGGCGAACCTAATATTATAATTGAATTATTGGTTCATAAACTCATTAAGGAACTGCCTCTTAAGCCTATCGAAAAGCACTAAGTAAATAACCATTAGCCTGATTCGTTGAAGAACATTGCATAACCCATTAATTCAGAAAATTGAAATACTTAGGGCCTGTTTCGCCACATTCTGATAAGTGTTGGATAGCTTATTCACAACTTTTGTCTTTGTCATTTGGCATAAAGTAAGAAAGTGACAAAACTTACGTTTAGGCTATTCGACACTTATCAGAAGGTGGTGAATCAGGCCCTTACTTAATTATATGAAAGGTACTTTAATAAAATAAATGAAAGATATACCTTTAAGATGAAATTTTGTGTGTATATTTCAATGGGTACATGAATGGTTTAAATACACAATTACCTGGTAGGTACAGGTAACCTACCGGGTCTCGGTAAGTGGCGCTAGTAGATATGTCACCGGCAGAACGACATCTGCCAGGTCCACTAGTTATGTATAAATGTGAAAGTTTGTACATGCCACGTTGGCCTAGCATTTTTTATTTATTTGTGATCCCAATCCCGTCTCCTTGGTTTGATTCCCGGTCAGAAAATTTGAGTTTTTCTGTCAAGAAATTCTCAACGCCATGCCAGCCCGGAGATGGTTGTGTTTCACCCCCGTGCCTGCCAGTGTGATAATAGATGATTTTGTCCAGGTGGTCAGCTAGGCATAGCCCTGCAACACATCGCGTCAGGGTTCCTGGCGGCAGCGTGGGGCTGGCAGGCCATCTTCTACACCAACGGAGTGCTCGGCCTCCTCTGGACCCTCGCCTACTTCTTCCTGGGCTCACAGTCCCCTGAGACCTCCAAACTCATCTCTAAAGAGGAACTGTCTTATATCCAAACTTCGCTGGGAAGGGTTGGCAAGCAAAAGGTAAAGTGTCCAGTGTTTTTGAAATAAGTTTAAATATAATGCGATCAATGGAAAGGGAAGGTGATTTTTTCGGCATTTTTCATACTACGTCAAAAACTGTGCAAATTAAAAGATAAGATTAAAACCTAAAGTAAAATGTGCAAAATATGATTCCTGATTAGGTATCATATTTTGCACATTTTACTTTGAACTATAAATATTTTTTTTTATTTTATTTTATAATTTTTTTTATATAATAAATAATTTTTTTAATTTGAACTATAAATAACTCCACTTCGACCATTCTAGAACATTTTCTATTGTGCTAAAATTTGAATGTAATATATAATGTTACTGAAATAAAAATTCATAATTGACAGACAAAATCCCAATACAGCATTTCAACAACCTAAAAATAGATGGAATATTATAAACCCAATCAAAGCACCCACATTTTCTCAGAAAAGTATTTGCTATTTGAATTTGATAGGGCTCACGTAACAGAATTCTCGATACTTTATATTGTAATTTTCTTTTTTCCAGAAATATCCAACGCCCTTCAAGAAGATCGCGCTGTGCCTGCCTTTCTGGGCGGCGGTGATTGCGCACTGCGGACAGAACTGGGGCTTCTTCACACTCATGACCGAAATGCCGACCTACATGGCAGAAGTGCTTCATTTTAAGTTGGCTAACGTGAGCATTTTCTCTTAGATACAAGTATAAATTAAAAATTTAAAAAACCCCCGACATTCGCCATTTTGTGGCGGCAGCCATCTTGGATTTGCATAGTGCTATTCTACTAATCAAGCTCTTTCATTTGATACCCATATTAAGGGAGTTGTGAAAAAATATGTAATCCACCATTTTGTAGTGGCGGCCATCTTGGATAGATTTTCATCAAACATAGCTAACAACACGAGAGACTAATTAACCTTGCAAAAAAAAAACCGCATTCAAATCTGTTCACCCGTTTGAGTGCTACAGGGGAACAGACAGACAGACAGACACACACACAGACACGTCAAAGTAATATACCACCCGGCGTTTTTGCGTCGGGGGTTAATAAAATAATACAGGGTATAAAACCTTAGCTCGAAAACTTAGCGAATTCTAAAACTTATCACTCTAATATTATAAAGGCGAAAGTTTGTGTGCGTATGTGTGTTGTGTATGTGTGTATGTTTGTTACTCTATAATAATGCCTTATACTCTATAATATACGCCGCAATTACTGAACCGATTTGGCTGAAATTTCGAATGGAGATAGATTATGTCCTGACTTAACAAAAAGGTCACTTTTTATCCTGGAAAAATTCACAGTCCCGCGGAATTTGAAAAAACCGAAATCTATAGATATATTAGGTAGTAAACTTCCTTGAAAGTAGGAATAAAAGTTGTTAAAGGAGCGGGAACGGGAAACGGAACTCCAGGAACAAATCAGCCAAGCTGCTATAATGACGCTAGTAGCCAATGGACGTCCAGCCTAAGTTTTGTAATAGAGGGGTAGATCGACTAAACTGTAGTTAATCTATCTAGTTAACTAAGTAGTTTAAATGAATACAGAAAGATATCTATTATAACAACGTAAGGCGACGGCCGAACTCAAGTACTTAATGTATGTCTATCATCATCCAACCAATCCACGGCCCTTTATGATGAGCATGTTTTCGCGACTTGGCGTAGGTACTACGGGCCGCTCGGGCCTGTGCCCGCTGGACGCGCTGTGAGAGGCGCTGGTTTGAGTGGCTAGTATTTTTTTATTCAACTACAAGTTAGCCCTTGACTGCAATCTCACCTGATGGTAAGTGATAGCAGTCTAAGATGGAAGCGGGCTAACTTGGAAGAGGTATGCATACCCCTGATCGGTTTCTACACGGCATCGTACCGGAACGCTAAACGGCTTTGCCGGTAGGGTGGTAACCAGCCACGGCTTAAGCCTCCCACCAGACAAAAATACTTAGTCTAGTGTACTTAGTAGACAGGCTAGTATCGCAGTAGGTAGATCACGATAGCGTAAACGATAAAATATCAACCTAATCTATATTTTTCAGAACGGAATGCTCTCAGCACTGCCGTACTTGGCCATGTTCCTGCTCAGCTTCCCCATGGGCACCATGACGGACCTCATCATCAGACGGAACTGGCTCAGTGTCACCAACACCAGGAAACTCTTCAACTCCATCGGTGTGTTTTGTTAATAATGTCCACTTCTCTGTTTTAGCATCTACACGATGTTAACCCAGTGTCTGTATAATATAGATTAACATAGTTTGGTTACAAAAACCAGATTTAATTTTTGTACAATCCCGGTATAAAAAGTAGCCTGTGTCTGTCTCCATAACGAAAGCTATCCCTGTGATAAATTTTATCAAAGTGCGTTCAGCAATTAAGTCATGAAAAGGTAACAGACAGACATAATAATATATAGACAGCTGTTATTTTCGCATTTATAGTAGGTATAATAGAAGATCATAAAAATCCTCATAAAACGATTTTTTTGTGGTAAGGGCCTGTTTCATTACTTTCTGATGATATCCTAAACGTAACTTTTGTCACATTCGCACTTTATCTCAAGTTAGTAGATAGTGACAAAGACAAAAGTTGTGAATAAGCTATCCGACACTTATCAGAAGGTGGTAAAACAGGCCCTGTCTTCTAGCTAGTTCTTCTATAAATTGTTCTTTTTCTCCATTGCCACTAGGTCTCTGGGGCCCAGCGCTCGCGTTGGTCGGTTTGTCGTTGTCTCCAGCAAGAATCGTTTGGCTGTCGGTTGTGATGCTGGTTTTAAGCGTTGGCATCAACGCTGGACAATTTACTGGGTTCATGGTACGTACCTATTCACTTATTTACTACGACAATCAAACCCAACACTTCACACAAGCAAAATGATTTAATTACCAGCTACTACTGACAAGGACGATACGTAAATCGAGCGGAAAAAGACAACGCCATATTAAGTAACTAGCTTTTGCCCGCGACTTCGCCCGCGTGAATTTCGGTTTTTTACAAATCCTGAGGGAATCGTGGATTTCCGGTTCCCCTTCCTGCTCCCTTTTCCAACTTTTATACCTACTTTCAAGGAGGTTTCCTATAGTAATCTACCTACAGCTGTAGTTATAGATTTCGGTTTTTTCAGAATCCCGTGGGAACTGTGGATTTTTCCGGGATAAAATGTAGCCTATGTGCTAAGACAGGGCATAATCTACCTCCATTAAAAATTTTAGCCAAATCGGTTTAGCAGTTACGGCGTTATAGAGTAACAAACATCCAAACATCCAAACATCCACACTTTCACATTTATAATATTAGTAGGAATATTAATAGTAGGATACTGCTAGGCGTACTTCTACGTTTCGAGCAATTGCGAGCGCTGACAAAATTGGTGGGATAATGAGTGCCTACTTTACTTAGTTTACTTAATATTTAGTTAAAAAAGCATCAATTATGGCAAAATTATTTTCATAATATGGTAGGTTTAGTATCTTTCTCATTAACTCAAACTGCAAATAATAATTTAATTTTGGACTGTAAAAAAAAATTGAAACTTAGCAAGTTATTATCTAGAAACAAATAAATTTGAAAATTAATCCTATTTCAAGTAAAGAGCTCAAACGAGCCTTCCCTATTCCTACAATAAATCTTGGTAACAAACTGTTAAGACAGCCATTTTATGAAGTTACCAATAAATTATGCCAAACCGTTTTCACGATGATTAATCAAGTAATTAACTTCGTTACTCTGCGATCGTGTTTAATTAAGAGAAGAGTATTAAAAGTAGTCTATAGACCCACGCGTGATGGAAATTAGGTGAAACAATAAACAAGTATAAATTAAAAATTTTAAAAACCCCCGACATTCGCCATTTGGTGGTGGCGGCCATCTTGAATTTGCATAGTGCTATTCTACTAGTCAAGCCCTTTCATTTGATACCCATATTGCGGGCGTTGTGATAAAATATGTAATCCGCCATTTTGTAGCGGCGGCCATCTTAGATCGATTTTCATCAAACATAGCTAACAACACTCTCGACTAATTCACCTTTCAAACAAAAAAAACCGCATTCAAATCGGTCCCCGCGTTTGAGCGCTACAGGGGAACAGACAGACAGACACACACACACACATATACACACACAGATACGTTAAACTTATAACACCCCGTCGTTTTTGCGTCGGGGGTTAATAAAATCAAAATGCTTAAAAATGAAGATACCGGTGAAGAATACGGGTGGTGTAAGTCAGACGAAGTTACTGAAATATTTTGAAGGATATTTAATATCAGTACCAAGCTCAGTGAAAATCTGCACTAATATTATACCTATAAGAAGAAATATTTTGTAAGTAATTTATTTATTTGTTTGGAATACCCTCTTCATTTATTGAATCGATTTTAAAAATTCTTTCACTGATGGTTGGATGGTTGTAGGCTATATTGTATGTTTAATCAAGGCCATTGCGTAAAAAACAATAAAGCGAAAGCGGCTTTCAGAAAACACTGAATTAACCGTAACAGATACGTAAACATAATGTATATAAAAGTTTTAGCATATAAAAAGATCTACAAAAAAGTCCAGGATATCTTAATGTCTATATTAGTCCATTAGATACTAAGTATTTCATGAATCAAACAAAATAGAAAAAAAATGTAAAAAAAAAATTAATTGTTAATTGTGTCTAAATGTAGGAATAGAAGACGGGGTAGGTATATCGCAATTAGGTGGCGTTATTGAGTCTTGGCCAGACTCTAGCATCCAGTCAATTGGAAACATCGATTGGTTACCTATTTTTCATTCGTTTTGCTCTCCATTTAAGTCTACAGAGGTTAATTCTGATAGACTAGGAATTAAGGTTCAACTAAGTAATTTATATTTTTAATAAATAGTAAATCAACCTTTTAGGGGTATACCTACTCTATCGTTGAAACATAACCGAATCAGTCTTACCGCATCACTCACTTCTGCCGGGCCGATTGATCTAGTGATCAATGCGATTATGCGACAATATAATACGAATTAATGCGTAAATTGCTACTGTATTGTTAGGTATGGTATGGCGGTGTTTCAATCCCGTACCTACCTCGGAAAGCACGTTAAGCTGTTATTATCACTATCATGTGATAATAGTCGTTAAAGCCGGCCAATCCGTATTGGAGCAACGTGGCTGGTCTAAGCTCTAAATCCCTCTCTCATATGAGAGAGGAGGCCTGTGATCAGCAGTGGGACGTTAAAGGGCTGTTGTAATGGTGGTGGGTGGAGGTATACTTTTCTATGTATAGCGTCGTAGCGTCACTTTATTTCTCAATCAGTATGAATGTGAATCGGCAGGCCGGCCTGAAGCTGCTATATTTTGTTTGCTATGAGGGCGCGATAGTACTTCCAGAGGGTTGAGCCAACGTTTTGGTACTCAAAACTTCTAGGCAAAGCCTTTTCGATACTGGAATAATTTATTAGATAAGTAAGTAAGTTTACGATTCATGTGTGCTCCGTAGCTTCTCCTGATTGACCGATGTATGAATAATAGAGTTGTATAGAAGAACGTCGGATTAACATGGTTGGATATAGGATAGCTGGATTAATATAAAAGGGAAGTAGTCCAAAAAAACGCTGATATGAATAGATAAAAGTCGATTAATAAGTTACGAAACATATTCCTACCATAGCACTTTGTATGCAGTACTAAGTACTTCACTAATGTGAAATAACTTACCCAATCATATTATTTATTGAAACACAAAATTCGTATCAATTAAATGCGCCTTATTCGTCTATCGACAGAGTGAAAATCTTAATTGTGGGCTTGCCGGATTGAGGCTTATCAAGCTGGTGGATGCTATCCCTTTTTGTCGATATATACAACTGATGAAACATTACTTCTTTGACGACATCTCTGGAGGAGTAGTGCGCGCTGTGGTCTTCTTCTTCTTCTTCTTCTTCTTACTGGGCATATGTCCACACTTAAACCAGATTAGGCCTGTTGTGCGTAATATGCCTCTCTCGTTGATGTTGTTATTCCAGCCATCCAATGTCACTCCAGAAGCTTAGCAGGCCGCCCAGGTTGCCAAGAATTTCCTGGAGCGAGGCTGGTGATCCCAGGTGGGTCTTGCGTTGATCTGCTACGCCCGTGCACTCCAGAAGCACGTGCGCTGGTGTTTCATCCGTCTCCATGCAGGCCCTGCATAGAGGACTGTTTGTGATACCTATAATGAAAAGGTGTTTGTTTAATGGGCAGTGCCCTGTTATGAGTCCCACCACCTTCCTGAGTTTACCTCTGTCTAGGCGCAGTAGTTTGTTAGTTAACTGTTGGTTCAGAGTAGGAAAAGCTTCCTTAGTCTGACGGCAGTCGGTAGCATCCTTCCAAAGTGTAGAATGCTCCTTATTTGTTAGTTCATGCAACCAGGTCTTGTACTCACTAAAAGGGATGGGTACCATAGGTTCCGGTCCTGCCACCCTCAGTGTCGTAGCCCTGCGTGCTAGTTCATCCGCTGCCTCATTGCCCGGGTCTCCGTTATGTCCTTTGACCCACCGTAAGGTAATGTCATTGGAGATGGAGAGTTTTTCCAGGGCTTTGTGACAGTCTTGTATGAGTCGAGATGTTGATGTGGTACTGGCCAAGGCTTTTAGGACGGCTTGGCTGTCCGAGTTGATATTAATTTTGAAGTTCGTTACCTGTCTGTTGATAATGGCTAGAACTGCCGTTGTAATTCCAACACATTCTGCTTGGAATACAGAGTTGTCCTTACCGAGTGCATGGCTTATCTTTATGTTGAGTTCTTGGCAGTAGGCTCCAGCTCCTGTGCCAGTTTTGGTTTTGGATCCGTCTGTGTACACTTCAATCGTGTCCTGGGCTGGTTTCGGGTTGCTGTTGTTCTCTATGTTAATTTTATAGTTCCTTTCTAGCGTAAATTGTTTGTTGGTTCTGTCACACTTCCACTCTAAACGGGGCTCTTTATAGAATCCTTGAGTTAGAATTTTGGTGTGTGCTGTGTCATGACCTTTCCATAGACCTAAATTGTTGAGTCTAAGGGCTGCGAGTGTTGCTTCTTCCCTGATGTGTAGTTGTAGGGGCGTAATACCCAGTATTACTTCAAGTGCTGTTGTTGGCGTTGTATTCATGCAACCAGTAATGGCGAGACAAGCCTGCCGCTGAAATTTTTGTAGTTCTTGCTGGGTGGTTGTAAGAAGTGTTCTCGGCCACCACACTAGTGCGGCGTATGTTAGTGCATTTCTTACCACTGCTAGGTAAAGCCATTTCATTAATTTTGGCTTTAAGCCCCAGGTTTTCCCCAGCATGCGTTTGCATTGGTGTAGTGTTATAAGTGATTTTCTAATTTTGTCTTCTATGTGCCTTTTCCAATTGAGCTTGGAGTCAAAAATAACTCCAAGGTATTTTGCCTCAGTGGATAATGTAAGGCTTGTGTTAAACAAGGTTGGTGGTTTATTTAGTTCTACTTTCCTTTTGTTAGTGAATAGAACCATCTCTGTTTTCTTGGGATTAACCGTTAGTTCATTATCTCTGCACCATCTTTCGATTAGTCGCAGAGCTCTTTGCATAATTTCATAGAGTGTTTTTTCTAGTTTGCCGCTTATTAGAATAGTAACATCATCGGCGTAACCAATAGTGTAGAATCCACTTTTGTTCAGTTTCGTTATTAGGTCATCAACCACGAGGTTCCATAGGATTGGTGATAAGACACCACCTTGAGGGCAGCCCCTCGCTACTATACCTCTCGTGGTTCCATTGATGTCCAGATGTATAATTCTTTGTTCTAGTAGTGCTTTTATCCAACCGCGTAGGGTTCCTGGTACGTTGTACTTCCCTAGGGCTTTGTCAATGCTATCAAATGTTGTTTTGTCAAAGGCTCCTTCAATATCAATGAAGGTACCTAGAGTTGACAGTTTGTTCTCAAGTCCGTTTTCTATTTTGGATACAACGGAATGTAGTGCGGTTTCTGTTGATTTACCCGTACTGTATGCGTGTTGGTGTGGATGTAATGGTTTATATTTTAGGGCTCCGTCTCTGAGGAACCGGTCAGCCAGTCTTTCCAGCGTTTTCAGCAGAAAGGATGTAAGGCTTATTGGCCTGTAGGATTTTGGTGAGGTATAGTCACTCTTCCCTGGTTTGGGTAGGAAGACGACCTTTACTTCCCTCCAGGCTATTGGTATATGTTTGTAAGCTATGCAGGCCTTATATATTGGTTCTAGCCAGGGTATTATTTGGGTCACTCCCCATTGTAAAAGTGCTGGGAAGATACCATCGATCCCTCCTGATTTGAAGGGATGGAAGGTATCGATTGCCCATTTTATTTTGTTTGAAGTGACTATACTATTTGCAATTTCCCAGTCATCTTCTGTTGGGTGGTTGTTTGAGTTGTTTGCCCAGTCTGGCGAATCTATTATTCTGCATCCTGGGAAGTGTGTCTCAATCAGTGTTTCGCTTATCTCTTTATTGTCTTTGGTGTAGGTTCCATCGGCTTTCTTCAGTGAGCCAAGCGTACGTGTGTTTTCGTCCGCTAGGATCTTGCGGATGCGAGTGGCGGTGTCGTTCGATTCTATGTTTGTGCAAAACTTCTGCCAAGAGCTTTTACTTTTTTCTCTGACGCGTTTGTTATATTTGTATTGGGCTTCTTTAAATTTGTCCCAGTCATGGTTTTCTCTAGTGTTCTTGGCTCTGTTGAAAAGGTGTCTGAGGTTTTTCCTCATTCTTTCTAGATCAGGGCCCCACCAGCTGTTTTTCGGTGTTTGTTTGGAGTTGTTTTTTCTTAGTGGACAAGCTTGTTCATAGCTCGTTTTTATTATTTCTGTAAGCGTTGTTACGTTGTTTTCTATTTCACAGATGTGGTTAATAATCTGTGGTTTCATCGTGCCAAATTTGTCGCTGTGGTCTTATAAGGAGGTTCCGGGTTGGATTCCTGGCAGGGCCAGTTTGAGATTTTAATAATTTCTAAATTGTGTCTGGTCTGGTCTGGTGGGAGACTTCAGCCGTGGCTGGTTACCATCGGTACAAATCTGTGCCGCCAAGCGATTAACGTTTCGGTATGATGCCGTGGAAAAACCGATCATATGGCATACCTCTTCAAAGTTAGCCCGCTTCCATCTTAAACTGCATCGTCACTTACAATGAGGTGAGATTGCAGTCAGTCTAACTTGTAGTTTGAATTTTAAAAAAACTTGGTTTGTTATTGCAGCTGATATCCATCGACCTGGCGCCCAACTTCAGCTCGAGCCTGATGGGAATCTCCAACTTCTTCGCCAACATCATATCCATAATCGCGCCGATTGTGTGCGGACTCATTGTCAAAGATAACGTGAGTAATACCTCAGTAACCTTAACTCAAACGATAATATTATATCTATAGGTATTTTTATTATTTTAGCTGTACGAAAACTACCTATCTATAGTTGGGACATTACAAACGCGCCAACTGAGAGATAAAATATTACGATCATAGGGTTGTGAGGGCTCTCCCTCGCTCTTTATAACCTGTTATCGACTATCGACAAATAATTTTTTTACTGTTACACAACACCTGAGAAAAAGGTCAGTTCCTTATAGCCTGTAAGTGTGAGCGAGAAGTCCTATAAAAATGATTTATGACTCATTTCGCACGTTTGTAATGTCACAACTATAGTGGAGGTCTTCCAGTGCTGCGTTTGCCATTTGCACATCGTCATCTGTCGGTTTTTGAGCTTTGTCCTAGATTTTCTGAGTTTTGGCACAATACTGATCTCAAACGGTGTTCTCGCTTGCAGCAAGATGCGACGGAGTGGCACAAGGTGTTCTACCTGGCATCAGGGATCTACTTCTTCACGAATCTATTCTTCGTACTCTTCACGACATCCACCAAACAATCTTGGAACGAACCCGATGCTAATCCTGATATTGGTAAGAAATACGCATTATAAGCTAAAGAGGAACTATTAATGTGTTGCCGGCCTTTGAGGAATTTGTTGATCCGCCTCTTGAAAATAACATATCAAAAAGTTATGTGGAAACACTACCGAAGCGGGGAAATGAGCAAGCAGGTCACCTGGTGTTAAGTGATTACCGCCACCCATGAACATTAGCAGCACCAGAGGAACCACTAATGCGTTGCCGGACTTTGAGGAGGCAAGGAGACTGGCTAGCTGTTCAGCTCGCTGCTGGAACACATCGGATGCTTTGCTGCAGATTACGGCTGAATTGCATATGCCACTATCGCTGCAGTATTCTTCAAGATGCCTTTGTTAAAAACCCCCGTGCCTGGAGACCAGTCTTCGAACAGTGCGTGTTGTTTATGAATGTTGCTTTCCTTTGTCCGTTTCCAGGATGTTATCTATCACTGTCTCATTTCATTTAAATCAGTTCAGCGGTTTAACTATGAAAAATGCAACAGTCTGACACACCTTCGCATTTTCATGTAATACTAGCATGGATTAAATTGATGAATTCCTTTTTTAACCCCCGACGCAAAAACGACGGGGTGTTATAAGTTTGACGTGTCTGTGTGTGTGTGTGTGTGTGTGTGTGTGTGTGTGTGTGTGTGTGTGTGTGCGTGCGTGAGTGCGTGCGTGCGTGCGTGCGTGCGTGCGTGCGTGCGTGCGTGCGTGCGTGCGTGTGCGCGCGTGCGTGCGTGCGTGCGCGTGCGCGTGCGCGTGCGCGTGCGCGTGCGCGTGCGTGTGCGTGTGTGTGTGTGTGTGTCTGTCTGTTCCCCTGTGGCGCTCAAACGGCTGGACCGATTTGAATGCGGTTTTTTTTGTTTGAAAGGTGATTTAGTCGAGAGTATTGTTAGCTATGTTTGATGAAAATCGGTCCAAGATGGCCGCCGCTACAAAATGGCGGATTACATATTTTTTCACAAGTCCCTTAATATGGGTATCAAATGAAAGGGCTTGACTAGTAGAATAGCACTATTGCAAATCCAAGATGGCCGCCGCCAAAAAATGGCGAATGTCAGGGGTTTTTTAAATTTCCAATTTACACTTGTGGCTTTAGCGATAGTATTTACCTATTATAAGTAGTCTTTACTAAAAGAGAGGCCTTTATGTATACAGAACTTCTAAATGCTTACTTTACCAAAATACATTAATTTAATCCGTATTAATAGGTACATATTGATTGAATTTTTTTCTTTTCAGAAAACCGACCCCGAGAGAAGTCCAATAGCGTACACTAAGCGAAGTTGCCGGTAGTTCTTATTTATTTGTACCTGAGATTATTTGGATGGCTGTAAATACTTATATTATATATTATATACAAATTAAATTTGATAAAACTGCCAGTAGGTACTTTATTTTGTATGTTTAATTTGACTCCAAATGAAATATTTATTTCATAATTTTTTTTCCTAACGTAGAGAAAGGATTTTCAGGTGCAGGCCCGAAGGCTTTATGTGACACCGAGCCACAGGGGTGTGTCTTACATCGCCATTCTCAACTCCAGGTTGCTACTGAGATTTTTTTGATAGAAACCCCAATAACTTTTTATATGGGCCAACCTTTTTTTTTTTTTTTTTGACGTGGTGGAAAGCTTTATGGCTACCCCCGTTCTTTGGGCAGAACGGAGGTTATGTGGGACTCCCCCTATGGGTATACCCTAACTAAAACCACCACGGCTGTTCCCTCTCGCTGACTGTGCTGGACGCCTGGGGAACCCGTTGTATACGTCCCAGGCGTCTGTCAGCCGCCCCGGCCACCTGCCAGGGCTCCCGCGCTAGAGAGGAGGGGATCGGGACAGCGTGATCCCCCCCTCAGACAGTGAGGAGACTGTTAGTGGCGGATAGCTAGCCCAATAGCTACCCGCCGTCTCCCGAGGGAAGCTGGCGAGCGGCGAATAACCGCCGCCTTCTTCCCCCCCGTCTGCGCCGGAGCGGATGCGCGTCGAGAGCCTCTTCGCGCGCCCGCTCCGCGGCCTCCTTCTGCGAGATAACGTCCTCGCAGAAGTCGGCCACAGCATCCCAAGACCCCTCGCTGCTCAGCATGGCGCATACGACGCCGGGCAGCGAGAGGTCTCCGCCAATTGTCGCCACCAGAGTGCGGCGCTGGGGATCCCACCGGCTACACTCCTCCAGAGTGTGTTGAGCCGTGTCGTCCCCAGCGCCGCACTCATGGCACGACGGGGTCGGTTCCCTCCTCGCGACCTTGTGCAGGTAATGGCCGAAGCAACCGTGTCCGGTCATCACCTGCACCAGCCGGAAGGAGAGCGACCCGTGCCTTCGCTGGCACCATTGGTCCAGCACCGGGCGGATGGCGTCTATGGTGCGTTTGCCATAGACGGCCTCCGCCAGGCTGGCTTTCCACCTATCCCGCATCCTTCGGGCAGCCATGCGCTGCGCTCGGCCGACCACTTCGGGAGCCGGGCGTTCCCCCCTTGCCCGGCTCTCCGCTCTAACGCGGTGCACCTCGGCGAGCACCCCGGCCTCTAGCTCCCATGGGGGAGTGCCTGCCAAGGCGCAGGCGGCCGCAAAGGCTACGGTGGTGTAGGCCCGACAAATGCGGTTCGCCACCACCCTCTGCGGCCTCCGCAGAAGGGCCCTGGTAGATGGACGGAGTGCATCGTACCAAATGGGAGCCCCATACGTCGCCATGCTCCTCACGACCCCCGCGAATAGGCGACGGCATGAGGCTCCAGGGCCCCCCACGTTTGGGAGCAGTCGGCCGAGCGCAGCAGCCGCCCCCACCACCCGAGGAGCGAGCTGGCGAAAGTGCTCCTCAAAGTTCCACCTGCGGTCCAAAACAAGGCCCAGGTACCTCATGTGGGCCCTGATTTGGACCGCTTCCCCCGAAACCGAGATGTTGGCGCGTGCCGGGGGCCTCCATCCCGCTCCGCCGAAGAGGACGGCCTCAGTTTTTGGGAGGGCCACTTTCAATCCCAACATCTCGATTCTTGTGACCACCAATTCGGTGGCCACCGTGGCCCTCCTCGCCGTCTCCCCGTAGCTGCTTCCCCGGACGGCAACCAAGGTGTCGTCCGCGTAGCACACAATTGCCATCCGGGGAAGCAGAGCCAGACGGATGGCCCAGTCAAACCCCAGGTTCCACAGCAGGGGTCCGAGGACTGACCCCTGCGGAACCCCGCAGGCCATCCGTCTCTCCACCCTCCTCCTATCCCTCCCCTGATAGAGCACTACCCTCTCCTCCAGGTAGTGCCCTATCATTCGGCGCAGATAGAGGGGCACCCCGTGATACCGGAGCGCCTCCTCTATCACGCCAAAAGGAAGGGTGCCGAATGCATTGGCGATGTCTAATGACACCGCCAATACCCCTTCACCCCTCTTCTCGGCACCCTCTACGAAGCCCTTCAGAGCACCAATCGCGTCCAGGGTCGACTTGCCGACCCTAAACCCGTATTGGTGCTCCGACAGATTGGGGCCCCGCCAAGCAAGATGCTGGTTTATCCGAGAGGCCAGAACTCTCTCCAGCATCTTGCTTGTTTCATCGATCAGAACGACTGGTCTGTAAGCCGAAGGAGAGTCCGGGGATCTACCCTCCTTCCGCAGCAGCACCAGTCGTCCCTCCTTCCATACCCTTGGGAACCGTCCCGCCGCCAGGCAGTCATTAAACAACTGCCTGAGACGGCTCCCAAGGTGCCCTAAGGCCAGCGCCAGGACTTTTGCCGGGACTCCATCCGGTCCCGGCGCCTTCCTGCACTGCCGCAGACGATTCAGAGCCTCCCCCATCTCGTCATCCGTGACTGGGGGAGCCCCAACCGGCCCTTCGCGCTCCGCGGACAGGGACGCCATGACCGGGGGCGCAATTGCTGGCGGTCGGGGAAAGAGCCCCGACACCACCCGGTCGAGGAGCTCCGGCTCCATGGAATCCATGGGGGGGGCGCTCCGCATCTTGCCTCTTACGATGCGGTATGGCCGGCCCCACGGATCCCTGTCCAGGGTTGCCAAGAACTCCTTATGAGCGGAGTCCTTGGCATTGGCGATGGCCACCTGGAAGGCCGTTTTCGCCTCCCGGAGCTCCGTGTAGAGGCGAGCCTCTTCGACCGCGGATACGGGCCTTCTGCGGCGACATCGGGTGTAGGCCCGGCGCGCTCGGTTACTGGTGGCGCGGAGGGCTGCAATCTCCTGCGACCACCAGTAGACCGACCTTCGAGCGGGCAGCCGCCTCGTCCGGGGCATCGCCGCATCGCACACCCGCATCAGCGCGATGCGGAAACTTGTCGCTCTCTCCTCAACCCCCGACGAGGCCAGGGGAGCAGTGTTCCAGGCCTCGACGATGGCGCCCTCCTCCGCCATGTCTCGGTCTAGGCGGGTCAGTGCCCACCTCGGGAACACCCCTCCCCCTCTCCCGTTCCGGCCTTGGGGCGGCGGGAGCGACGCGGAAACCCTCCACCGAATATACCGGTGGTCTGACAGGGTCTCCGTGTCCTCGAGGACGCGCCAGTCCCACGTTCGTGCCGCGACGGCAGGGGTAGCGAATGTAACATCCACTATTGACCCCCCCTGCCGTCGGACGCAGGTCATGACGCGTCCCTGGTTGAGGAGCACCAGGCCGACCATAGCGGCCCAGTTCCCCAACTCAACCCCCCTCGGGTCCGTGATGGGGGACCCCCACGCGGCAGACTTCGCGTTCAGGTCCCCCATCAGGATCACCTGGGCTGGGGCCGCCCCTCGCACCACTGGCTCCAAGCTCCGCAAAAATGCCTCAAAGTCGGACAGGGGTCTGTTGGGGGAGAAGTACACACCAATGAGTACCACCTCCCCCCATCCGACCGCCACGAACCCCTGCCCGCTTCGCCTTGGGACCAGTGGTGGCCCGTGCGCTGGGACCGCGATGGCCACCAAGCCCCCCGCGTCCCCTGCCCAGTTTGGCTGAGGGGGCACGAAGTAGGGCTCTGCGGCTGCCACCACATCAATCTGCCACTCCGCCATGTGCTGCATCAGGAGATCCTGAGCACGGGCGGAGTGGTTCAGATTCGTCTGGAGGAACTCGCCATGGCGTATCGGCATTAAGTCTCCATGGCGACCTCCTCCAGAGCTGGCTCCTGGCCTGGAATTTCAGAGACCTGGGTCAAAGAGGCCTCCTTTCCTCTCTTCGGTGGCGGAGAGCACTTCAGCCCTCCCATGACGTGCCCGGCTTTGCAACCCATGTCCGTGCAGACTGCACATTTAGGGTTAGCCGAGCACGAAGCCGCCTTGTGCCCCTCTTTGCCGCACCTATGGCAGAGAGCGCTCCGGTCTTTCGGCGATGGGCAGAGCGCCCTCGTATGGCCGAGCCCCATGCACCTGTAGCAGCGCATCGGGCGGGGTTCCAGGAGTGCAACTCGGGCTGAGGACCACCCTACGAGTAGCCGCCCCTCCGCGATGAGCGCCTTCGCCGTGGTCACCGGGCAACGGACCAGTGTGGACCCAGTCCCGCTGGGTCCCATTCGAATCGCGCCAGCCCTCACCTGCTCAGGCGGGATGCTCCCCTTTTCGGCGACTACCCGCTGCACCTCCTCGGGGGTGACGGATTCGTCAAGGCCCACAAGCCGCAGTTCAGCGGTTTTCATGGGCCGGGAAACCGTCACCCATTCGCCAACCAGGCTCTGCAGCCTGCCCGCCAGCTCGTCCGCGGCCTTACCGCTATCAGCCCCTGGGACCTCGATTATTCGAGCCCCAGTGGCCGACTTGCGCACGCGGACATGATCCACGCCAACCTCCCTCAGGGCCAGGGCCGCGGTTGCCGTCTTCATTACCGTCGCGTAAGTCTGTGTCGCGACGGCTTCCGGCTTCAATGAGATGACGACAGCCGCGGACTTCGGGGAGGTCAGCTTCGTCTTCCCTTTTTGCGCGGACTTAGTTGTGCGGGCAGGGGCAGCGGGTTTGGGCGCGGCGCCTTTTGCGGCGTTGGCCTTGGCCTTAGCCTTGGCCTTGGCCTTGGCCTTGGCCTTCCTCCCGACCACATTCGACCAGGTCGGGGGGTTTGGGGCCGTGGCCTCAGCATCTACTTCCTGCGGCTCTGCACTGCGTGGTGGAACGCTGCGTTCCTGCGCCACAGGAGCGGGTGCGGGTTTCCTGGCCTTGCCCACTGCCGCCGAGCGCTTTGTCGCCGGGCGCGCCGGTGATGGGCCTGCAGACGGCTCGTCGAGAGGGTGGCGGGCCGCATTCTCCACCCTCCTTTTGTCGGCCGCAAGCGGTGGCCTCAGTACGGGTTCCCGAGGGAGCCGCTTTTCAAGCTCCGCGAGCCGGTCGTTCACCATCCCCCCAATGGAGACAAAGAGATCCCTCTTCAGGGTCTCTAGTACCTCATTGAGTGTTGGGGGGATCTGGGCGTCAACAGCTGTGACGGATTGAACCACCGGCGCGGCCGGCTTCTCCCTCATGGAGAAAGAGGATCGAAGGGCCTTCACCTCTGCCCTTAGGGTGGCCATCTCCTGCCTCATCCTCTTATTATCCGCCCTGAGCCTTCGGGTCTCCTCATCGAGTGACATCCTCTGGAGGGCCTCCATGGCCACCTGAATGTCCTTGGTGGCCCGGTTAATCGCCCCCCTGACGCCGCCCTTGAGGTTGGTGGACCTCTTAGTCTCCGCTTCTATGATAGAGACCGCATTATTTGCCCTGTCAATGAGGTCGTCCTTTGAGGGAACGCACTCATCGGTTGTTTCTGGGGCCGAGTCCGCCACGGTGCTGGTGCTCCGCGCCCGGGCTTCCTCGTTCGGCCTTTGGGACCTTGTCCGAGACCTTGTCATAGGAGGAACGGTACGATGCGCCTTGTCGGCATTAGCCTCATCCTCAAAGGAGCACAACTCCAGCTCCTTGAGGCGGGCTTTGGCACTCTTGTGCCCAAGGTACGCCCCCCTAGCTTTCGGCCTGGCCGGCTCTTCCGGCTCGACGGCGACGGCCTTCTCTGCCGGCTCATCACTCCCTTCCTCAACCGCATCACGGACCCGTTTTGCGGCTCCTTTCTTGGGCTTCCACGGCCCCACCAACGCCTCCAATTCCCGATTGATGTCGGAGTCGGAGTCCGACAGCAACTCGGCGTCCATCCTTTCATGTGCCGGCATAACCATTTTGAGCCGGACTTTCTCCAACGAGGCTGCGCTATCGCTCACCTCCTCTCCTTGCAGGCCTTTCAGCCCTCGTCCTTGGTTTGTTTTGTTTGAGTTTTGAGATTTTTCCATTGTTAGTCCCACGAGTATGGGGGAAATATACGGTCCACCCGGGCGGTGCCCCCTGCACCCGGGTAAGCCTAAGGATAACTCGCCAGGGGGTCGGCAGGTACCCTGACGAGGGACGCACTAGCGACTGAACAACCCATCAGCCATGCATCCCCTCGCGGTGCGTCAACGCTTGGGATTCGGGGTAATTTTTTATAGAGGTTTTCTTCCTCGCGGTCCGGCCGGTTAAGGCAAGACCCTCGGTCCCTCGTCAGGTGAGAGACATGACCGTCACCCGACACACCTACAGGGATTACGATAATACGACGAGGACTGCGCAGGACTAGTTCCCGCACAGCCCGCTCGGAGGCAGGGTAAGTGCACACCGAGCTCGCCTCACGAGTCCTCCCCTAAAAGGGGATTACTCCCTCCGGTGATTTTTTATAGAGGTTTTCTTCCTCGCAGCCCCTCGCTCAGTGCTTGGGGCCCCCGGTTCCGCTCAGTGCGGATTACGGGTTGCCCGACGGTGGCCGAAGCCAGCGCCCACCGGCCATAAGACCGGCGGACCCGCCGCGCTGCTGGTTTTGGTCCGCGCCGGGTTTCCCCGGTACCTCCCATATCTGGGAGGCGTTCCCCTATCCGCCACCTGGGGACGCGCCCGATGGGGGACCAGCAACCCCACACGGGTATATGGGCCAACCTGGAATTAAACCCAGGACCTCATGATCCGTAGCCAACCAAGCTAGCCACTAGGCCAATGAGGCAGCATTTTAGCAAGGCTAAGCTTTCAGTTAATTATACATATATTGTATGAGGGTCGTGCAAGCTAAAACTCTTCTCAACTTAATCAATTTATATTTGCGAAATTCAGTAACTTGAGGTTAGGGGACAAACAAAACCGTTTTCCCGCTGAAAGGGACCGAGGCTTTCCTTTCACATAATATTATCCTTTGCGAGCTCCTTTCAGAGACCCTATGGAACTAAAAGTATGTAAATTATGGGGCCCCATAGTTAACACTAATACTATTTGCGTTTCTCTTATAAAAACTTCTTATGGGACAATGTTTATGTATGGAAAATCCTTATCTACATCACACCCCCTGCACTTCATATATGCGAATCTACTACTTTTTTATGTAATCGAAGACTGAAGGACTACACTATACGATAAACTACTATTATTCTATATTGCGAGCAAAAACAATAATGAAACAAAAGGGTAACAAAATTACCATGCAAATATAAGCCTTAATATGCTGGATTTTTGCAAGATGTCGCCCGAATCACTCAATTTCTTGAGACGATTTATTATGAAAACGTTCCCATGAACCTATTTACGGCGATGAATGCTTCACACTATGAATATCAAGTAACTGCACATTACCCCGGTACATCATTAACATGCAAATCGGATGGAATTATAGAGATTTGCATAAAGGATAGAGGCGCCATTAATACCTTTTTTACACTGACATTGAGGGTGTAATAGACCGTACCGGCTTTAATAATAATATTGAATAAGTAAGTATTAAGGCTCTCGCTAATCTGTGCTGAATTTCATCAATATAGAAAAGATACCATATAACTGACGGGCAGAGATTTCGTATTATATTGTACTAACTGATTCCCGCAGCTTGTCCGAGTCCGCGTGGATTTAGGTTTTAAAAATTCCTTTGGGGACTCTATGATTATCCGGGTTAGAAAGTAGCGTATGTCCGTCTCTAAGGTCTAGTACATATCTCTGTACCAAATTTCGTCAAATACGGTTCAGCGGTTTAGGCGTGAAAACAAACAAACTCACTTTCAATCAATCCTAACACAAGTTAGGATTGATTCGTATTAACATTCAACAGGAGTGGGCCCCTTACAAGTAAGCTAAGAAGCTTTCTTGACCGGCCACTGTTATTTGTCTACAAAATATATTTTATCAATAGATTTTATCAAATGTTGCTAAATGGCCGTTTAACTCAGATGTTTTGTCACGATAGCATATCTGATACTAATAACATTTTAAATATCTAGATAAGCTATACATACACTATCGTGAATCAATCTAGGGAACCTAGACCATTGTTAGGAGGCTATTAGAGTAAAAGGTTAGGGCGTAAGGTTTACCTTTTACGAGAGCATTCCCGATGAATTTGCATAAGGCTTTCAGGGTCTATCCTCGACAAAGCCTGGATAATGCTACGCCTCAACAATAAAAAAGGATTTTTGTGCGAACAGCTCACAGAAATACGAGCACTAAAAATAAAGTTGTTTTTTATCGAGAATAGCGCTTCAATGCGATCTTATCCGATGATAAGTAATGACGCAGTTTGAGATTGAACCAGATTGAACAGTCTTGAAGATAAAATAATTACGACATAAAAATTTTGGTAAGGATCTCCGAAATGACTGATTCTGTGTTCACGGGATAACAAACTACTCTCTGATGCCAAATATCTGCCTGTCTAGTCTGCCTGCATTAAGTGGTTGCTCGTCGTGACGTCTAAATATTTCTCGTGACCAAAACGAACAATATACGAGAAATGCCAATGCTGACGAATTTGATGCTGGTATAGAAAGTAAGTACTAGCTGTCTTAATTATGAATATTAGCTATGTAAAAACTTACCAACTTAACTTAATATATAGCAGTGCTAAAAATTCGTTTGCTTTATGGAGTAATAGCCGTTCAAAGAATTTCAAGTTTTATACAGTAGAAGAAGATCTTGTCGAGAAATACTTGCCTATATAAATAGGCTAAACAGTAAGTACCTATTTAGATATTGTAATGCATATTCTGCCGCATGTCTGTTTAAATGTATGTTCAAAGACGTTTCATCAGGTACTTTAACATTTGGGTCACCGCGGATCATTTGGTTTATTGTGATTTGTGAAAGGTAGTTGTTTAAACTAGTCACGTTTAGGTGAAACCACCATTTGTATTACTTTAATTAATTATAATAATTATTGTCAGACATTAACTTTACACAAGGTAGGTATATTACTTACGTAGGTATACTAATTCGGACCTATCTTGCATCCATTTTTAGGTGGTATTCTGCATTATATTCATTTGTATACTAGACTTTTTTAAAAAGAAAATGGACATGTAATTTTCAACTCATGTCTTAAAATGAGTATTGGATTATTGGTGTTCAATTCGATGCTTTGATCATGGGTAGCCTAAGTATGTCACGCTCTCTTTAAACATTTATGTGGTGGTGTCGTGTGGTGCGGGTTGTTACGTTCCCTCGAATATGGTTGAGCGAAGCAATGGCTGGATCATGCGTCATGCTCGTGAACGGGTGCCACCGTCGAAAATGGGGCTACTTTTGTCTGCCCTTCTTCACGTGTGGAATTGTAAGCACCATTCCGAACCTGTGGTAGATTCATTTGTCGATTCGTAAGCACTTGTGAAAGCTTATCTGAATAAAATTGAAGATTACTTATATAAATGATAAAAAGGCGTGGATTTGACTCGTTCCAGCAATGCGCGAGACGGCAATTCAATCATTTACTTAACATAAAATTGTTATATTGATATTGTAAATTTGGAAAAGAGCAACCGCCGAGTTTCTTGCTGGTTCTTCTCGGTTGGAATGGCATTCCGAACCAGTGGTAGATTCGTTTGACTATTCAAAAGCACTTGTAAAAGTTTATTTGAATAAAAAACTATTCTATTCTATTCTATTCTATTCTATACAATGAATATAAAATTATTTTGCTATAATCCGCTAACAGTGACAAATTTGTAGGCACAACACCACACAATCTTGTAGGCACAACACCACACAATCTTGTAGGCACAACACCACACAAATTCACCACAAAACAAACTCGACGATCGTTTCGCTCCGACACCGGAGCATCTTCAGGAGATGTCGACTTCACAACGGACGATTGCAAAGTGAGTTCGTGTCGAATGAGCGGTCTTATATATACTATCCCCGCTTAGTCATCTACCCTCCTTTCTCTTTCTCTCTGGCCACGCCCCCTAAATATGTTGAGCAACGGTGAAGATGACACATTTATTTGCTCATTCAGCAATTCGACACTTCTACCGCTGTGCCCAACTATTTCCAATTGTTCCAACACGCACAGTCTTAAACTTTTACAGCATGTGTGTAAAATTTCAAATGTATGACCCTCGTCTATCCTATGTCCACTATCCAAAAGATGTTTTGCGAAATGAGATCTTTGAGGCTGGTTGTTTCTAAAGGCAGCCATATGTTCTTTATATCGAGTTACAAAATTGCGCCCAGTTTGACCAACATATATAGCACTACATTCGGGGCACTTGAGTTTGTACACACCTGACTTTTGTCCATTATTTAATTTATCTTACAAATTAAATAATGGACAAAAGTCAGGTGTGTACAAACTCAAGTGCCCCGAATGTAGTGCTATATATGTTGGTCAAACTGGGCGCAATTTTGTAACTCGATATAAAGAACATATGGCTGCCTTTAGAAACAACCAGCCTCAAAGATCTCATTTCGCAAAACATCTTTTGGATAGTGGACATAGGATAGACGAGGGTCATACATTTGAAATTTTACACACATGCTGTAAAAGTTTAAGACTGTGCGTGTTGGAACAATTGGAAATAGTTGGGCACAGCGGTAGAAGTGTCGAATTGCTGAATGAGCAAATAAATGTGTCATCTTCACCGTTGCTCAACATATTTAGGGGGCGTGGCCAGAGAGAAAGAGAAAGGAGGGTAGATGACTAAGCGGGGATAGTATATATAAGACCGCTCATTCGACACGAACTCACTTTGCAATCGTCCGTTGTGAAGTCGACATCTCCTGAAGATGCTCCGGTGTCGAAGCGAAACGATCGTCGAGTTTGTTTTGTGGTGAATTTGTGTGGTGTTGTGCGTACAAGATTGTGTGGTGTTGTGCCTACAAGATTGTGTGGTGTTGTGCCTACAAATTTGTCACTGTTAGCGGATTATAGCAAAATAATTTTATATTCATTGTATATCATGGAATTCCGCAAAGTAACGCCTGCTTCCATTCAACATCTATTCTATTCTATTCATACAATAACTTTCCCACATAATATGGGAATAGTCAAGTACATAACAATGTAAATAGATTGTTATTACGGAGGTATAACATCTAACATAAGTTATGTTAGCTGTACAATGTACATTGTTCTAACAGTTGCTTGTTGAGAAATAGCTTGGAAAATTCGACTTGTCATCGAAGATAAGATTAAGTAAATATTATTTTTATTCATGAGATTTCATCAATGCAACGTTACGAGTACACACTTAATAAATTACTCTATCTAGAGGTAATAAATCATTTATAATATTTATCCTTTAGTAATAAATCTGCGTATTATAAAGCACTTTTTCTACCGACAAGAATTTAAGGAAAAATTAGGGGTCACTCTTTTTGAAATATTTTAAAAATATCCTACCAATATTACAAAAGTGAAAGTGTGGATGTTTGGATATTTAGATGTTTGGATGTTTGGATGTTTGTTACTCAATCACGCCGCAACTACTGAACCGTTTTGGCTGAAATTTTGAACGGGGAAAGATTATGCCTTAACTTAAATCATAGGCTAGATTATATAGCTTAAATATAGGCTTTTTATCCTGAAAAAATGTACAGTTCCTATGGGATTTTAAAAATCCCAAAATCTATAGCTACAGCTGCTATAAGTAGATTACTATAGCGAACTTCCTTGATAGTAGTAAGTATAAAGGTTGGAAAAGGGAGCGGGAGCGGGAACCGGAAATTCCACAATTCATTCGGGATTTGTTTAAAACCGAAATTCACGCGGGCGAAGCCGCGGGCATCCCCTAGTATTAAATAAAGATGGAGCAATAAAGTGAGTTTTCTTTCTTTTCTTTATCTATATCTATACTAATAAATAAAATTGAAGTGTCTGTCTGTAATATCGAAATAACTACCTCATATTAAGCTCATATGGTTATTTGAACGCTACCATAACCGAATCACACGTTTTTAAAATTTTTGTCTGTCTGTCTGTCTGTCTGTCTGTCTGTCTGTCTGTTTGAACGGGCTAATCTTCGGAACGGCTGAACCGATTTTGACGGGACCTTCACATACAAGTAGAGAATTAACCAGGGAGTAACATAGGCTACTTTTTTAACCGACTTTAAAAAAGGAGGAGTTGTGTTTTTCTACCTATGTACACCGATATCTCCGAGATTTCTGTACCGATTTGCGTAATTTTTTTTTAATCGATAGAGAAACATTGCGACCCTGTTCTATAAAAAATTTGGATTCCAACTCCTCAATCCTGATGCTGTAGGGGACCTAATCCCCAAAACTAATGGGTTTTAGAAACTTTCGGTTATTTAAATTGATATTGGGGGTACCAATTAAAGACTTTATCGTTGAATGAACTCGAGTAGGTACATATCCAACTCCTCAATCCTGATGCTGTAAGGAATTGTATTCCGAAATCGTGGGGATCCCACGGGATTTTTCCGTTTTGGGGACGGGTTTCTACAGATAAGCTACTTTTTGTTCTGGAAAATCAAAAGTTCCCACGGGATTTTTAAAAACCTAAATCCACACGGGCGAAGCCGTGGGCATCATCTAGTAATGAATATAAAAAGCATCATTTGGTAAACAAGGTGGTTACTTATACTAGCTGATATTCGCGACTTTGCTTTCAGGTCTTCTTTTCCGAGATGAAAAGTATTTATTTATTATTATTTATTTAATACTTTATTGTACACCAAAAAACAAATTTGACAAGAAACATTTTAAAAGAAATAGGTACAATGGGCGGCCTTATCGCTTAGAAGCGATCTCTTCCAGGCAACCTCGTTGTGGAGAATATAAAAACTAGAGAAGTGTATAAGGGTGTACGCTAAAATTAGAGAAAATTAAAAGTATATATACGAATAATAGACATACAAATACTTACATACGAAATTACATAAAATATACATATTAGACATATATATATAAATACATATATATATATAGAGTAAACATTTGTAAAATAAAGCCCAAAACACGCCAGGAATGATGGTTAACTATTTGTAGTACCTACCTGGGTACTATCTGAGGTAAAAGGTTCAGGGAGGATAAAAATGCGTTTTGACAAGTCTTTTAAATATGGCAGGAGATTGCGCACGCTTGATATGAAACGGTAAGGAGTTCCAGAGCCGAGCGGCTACTATGGAGAAGGATTTAGAATAAAATGAAGTATTATGGGAAGAGATTTTTAACATAAGATTGTTATCAGAGCGAAGAGACAGACTGTGGGTGTTCCCTAGAAACTCAAACCGCTCTTTAAGGTAAAGAGGCGTGGTAGGATTGAATAGTACAGAGTATAAAAGAGAAAGAATGTGGGTGTTCCTGCGAAGGCGAATCGGAAGCCATTTGAGTTTTCTGCGAAATTCAGAAATATGGTCATATTTTCGGAGTCCAAATATGAACCGAATACAGAGATTCTGAATGCGCTCAAGTTTATTTAGCAACTCCTCATTTAAATTGAGATAGCAAGTGTCAGCATAATCGAGAATCGGTAGAAGGAGTGACTGTACAAGTGCAATTTTGGTTGGCATGGGTAGGAAATTGCTTAATCTGCGGAGAGATCCAATCGACGCAAATACCCTTCTACTCACCTCACTTATATGTGGGCCCCATGATAAGTATTTGTCAAAGGTAACGCCAAGATTTTTTACGGTGTCACTGTATGGCACGAGTGTCCCATCAAATATGATAGCGGGTAAAGTAGACAAATCAATACGCGTGACCAATTTTTGACTGCCTATTATTATTGCCTTGGTTTTAGATGGATTTACCTTAAGACCATACGACTTACTCCATTCCACTATTAAATCAAGATTTTCATTTAGCAAGTCTATAGTTTTAGGTAGATCCACCAGTTTAGCCTGAACATATATCTGGAGATCATCTGCGTACAGGTGGTAGCGAGAAGATAATCGGAGAGTAATAGAGCTTATGAAAATTGAAAAAAGAAGAGGAGACAACACGCCACCTTGAGGTACACCAGCATTGATCGTGCACCAGTTAGAGAACGAATCGTCAACACGTATCCGTTGCCGGCGACCATACAAGTAACAATAAAACCAGTCAATCACTTCAGAAGATATGTTAAGAGAAACTAGTATCGCTAATAAAAGATCAAAATCGACATTGTTGAATGCATTGCTAAAGTCGAGTAATGTCAACACCGTTACACACTGGTTATCCATACCAACGTGAATGTCCTCGGTAATCTTGACTAAGGCAGTAGTCGTACTATGACCAGTACGGAAACCGGATTGGAAAGGATTGTAGAGGCTCCATCTGGATAGAAAAAGACTCAATTGTCGATGAATAATTCTCTCAAAAACCTTCGAAAGGAATGGAAGTATGGAGATGGGGCGGTAGTCGGAAAAACTGGAGGGATTTGCTTTTTTGGGGATAGGAGTAATTTGTGCTTCTTTCCAGGAAGTGGGAAAATTTCCAGATAAAATGGAGTAATTAAAGATGGTTTTTATTAGAGGAGTCAAGATATCTATAATAGGAATGATCATTTTACGACTAATGCAGTCTGTACCTACGGCATCGGAGTTGACCTCAACTATGCTTTTCTTAACATCACTATCAGTGATTTGACTAAAGATAAAAGTGCGTAAAGTAAAGTATCCTATCATCAAGTATTCATCTTCAGGATGCAAGCCATCTTTGTACAAAAACACAGCTCATTCGGACGGACGATACGCGAACGTATAAACGACGCCTTTCCCGGGAAAATTCTTTTCCGCAGATGAAAATATTTTCTATTTTTTATGACAAAAGGTTTTATTTCTTTCTCAAGGATGGAATAATCGCCAATGTCGTGATTGTTTCACCAGTTTAGGCGTGAAAATGGTAACAGACTGGCTGACAGACAGAATTACTTTTGCATAAATAATTATAGCACGGATTGGAGTTACCCGGAGTTGATAGTTGGTGATGTGTCATTCCCGCCGTATGTCTTGATTAATATCACTATCGTCGATTAATATCACTATCATCGATTAATATCACTATCATCGATAAATATCACTATCATCGATTAATAGCACTATCAATTTTTTCACAACTCCCTTAATATGGGTATCAAATGAAAGGGCTTGACTAGTAGAATAGCACTATGCAAATCCAAGATGGCCGCCGCCACTAAATGGCGAATCTCGGGGGTTTTTAAATTTTAAATTTATACTTGTAGTAAAGAAATTATTCTTTTTCTAACTATTCAAATCCCTTTTTCTCCTATAAAGGAGAGAGAAGGTGTGAGCCCAACAGTGGGACTTTAAAGGGTTGTAAGGGATGGATTGCAGTTGCAGTCTCGTGCAAAGCTGGGTCGATAGAATCTACGTACTTTTATCCCTGGATCAGTACTAAGCACTAAGCACAAGCACAATGTCTACAGATGTGTCTAATCCATCCAACATCCAACAAAAAAAGTTTGTAAACTAAAACCCGACTACGCTTAATAATTTAATTTAATATAAAATAATAATTTAATGCGATAGCGCGGGGCAAGCAGCTAGTGGCGCCAACTGTTATGTCTATCCGAAACTAATTTAATAATCTAGAAAACCACGCGAGTGTCGATTCTCGATTTTTTTTCGTAAATAAAATGTAGCCTATATCACCCGGACCATAACCACGCATCATTTGACACCTCATTCATCAAAATCGGTGCAGTATTTTAGGCGCTACGGTGGTACACACAGAATCTCATACAAAAATCGGACACAAACATACATAGACTGCTAAAATCATAACCCTTTTGGCTTTGCCGTAGTTGGGTAAAAATATAGGAGTCACGAAGGCTTGTCACGCGTCTTATGCTGATAACGGCACCCTTTCGCCCCGAGGTGCTGAGCTCATAATTTGGCTAGATTGCGGCCGGGTAGCGGCGACCGGGTAATGACCCTCATTTTTTTGTCCCCTCACAGCGCGTTTATATTTCACCCGACACATTTCTTATGACGATAAGTTGATATTTATCGAGAAATATGGAAGATATTTGTAACATCCAAAAAAATAAGGCTATTTTTCACCTTTTATTGGTACTTACCTACGGACAATCTCAAGCGTATCTGCCAGCCGCTGGATACATGTGACACAAGATCGTATTGTGTGGCGATACTTGCAAGGGACCTTTGTCCAGTAGTGGACTTCTTTCGACTGATACGACGAAGATTGGTACAGTGTAAAGCCATGTTTTTTTATTATTATTTTAGATTTTTATTTAGAACTTTCCGTAAGTTGTGATCAACAACCTTCACCAATGAGGATAATGATGATTTATTTATTAAATTGTACCAACTGGGTATCGAACTCATAAACTTCCAGTTTGCATATTTTTTCATTTTTTCACCGCCGTGACAGAGATGTCATCAAAATTGCGTATCTTATTAATTTTATAAAAAGGAGCCTTTTACGAAAGGAACATAAAACCACAGAATTTTCACCACAGGGCCGACGTGGAAAATATTTAATAATATCATAACGCTAACAAATTTACGATAAGTAGACGGTGAATTTTCCAAAAATTTTCATTCTCTACTTGTGTGTTTCGGTATTCGGTAAGGTAGTGGTTAGAATATAAAGAAATCTCGTAACTTGCGCCTACTTAAGAAAATTTCACGTTTAATAAAAATTTAAGAAATTTTAAGACCTTCATTTCGACGCTATAACTTGCATTGTCAGGTTTATACCGTACGTACAAGCACGGTTTATACCGTATATATACAATTCTAAATATAAATCATTTAAAAAAATTATGGACGAGGCTTAAGCAAGGGAAACTGGCGCAAGCAAGTTCATGGTCAGTGATCAATCATGATTGAAAATATTTTTGACGTGAATGCGAAGGCGACTCCATTTTTACCCGACTACGGCAAAGCCAAAAGGAAGGGTTATGATTTTAGCAGTGTATGTATGTATGTATGTATGTATGTATGTATGTATGTATGTTTGTGGCCGATTTTTGTATGAGATTCTGTGTGTACCATAGTAACGCCTAAACTACTGGACGGATTTTGATGAATGAGGTGTCTATTGATTCGTTGTTATAGTCCGGGTGACATAGGCTACATTTTACTAACGAAAAACATCGAGAACTTACTTTCGCGCGGCTTTCTAAATTATAAAATTAGTTTCGGATAAGCTTATCAGATGGCGCGACTAACTGCTGACTAACTGCGCTTTTGCCCACTATATTATTATTAAACTAGATGATGCCCACGGCTTCGCCCGTGTGGTTTGTAAAAATCTCGTAGGAAACTTTGATTTTCCAGAACAAAAAGTAGCATATCTGTAGTAAGTAGTAACCCGTCCACAAAACGGAAAAATTCCGTGGGATCCTTTCGATTTCGGAATGCAATTCCTTACAGCATCAGGGTTGAGGAGTTGGACATGCACCTACTCGAGGTCATTCAACAATAAAGTCTTTAATTGGTATCCCCAATATCAATTTAAATAACCCACAGTGCCTAAATCCCATTAGTGTTGGGGATCAGATCCCCTACAACATCAGGGTTGAGGAGTTGGAATCCAAATTTTTTGTAGGACAGTATCGCAATGTTTCTCTATCGATTAAAAAAAAAATTACGCAAATCGGTTCAGAAATCTCGGAGATATCGGTGTACATAGGTAGAAAAACACAACTCCTCCTTTTTTGAAAGTCGGTTAAAAAAGTAGCCTATGTTACTCCCTGGTTAATTCTCTACTTGTATGTGAAAGTCCCGTCAAAATCAGTTCAGCCGTTCCAAAGATTAGGCCGTTCAAACAGACAGACAGACAGACAGACAGACAGACAGACAGACAAAAATTTTAAAAACGTGTGATTTGGTTATTACACACACACATTGAACGATACTATTATCGTTCAAATAACCATATGAGCTTAATATTAGGTAGTTATTTCGATATTACAGACAGACACTTCAATTTTATTTATTAGTATAGATTGTTAAGCATAGTCGGGTTTTAGTTTACGAACTTTACTTGTTACTCTAGGGTAGATTGATTATACTAATATTCTCCAGGCCCACCAAACTCAACGAAGATGCAGGAGATATTACTGTGCACAATGTGTACAGTAATGCTTATTCCCTTTATTAAAGTTCTACTCCCTCACTCTCATAGTCCAATGGGATGCGGCGGCTTAGTGTGACAGATGAGACAGATAGACAGACTTACTTACGCGTTTATAATATTAGTATGGATACAGGTATTCGTGAAGGCAATGAGCACGTACCAAAAGGGTAAATAATCGTGGCAAATAATCCAAACAATAAAGATGGAACGCCCCATTCCCCCAACTGGCGCTGTTGCGGCACGTACCACTATTTGTTGCGACTATCCGGATCTAAGGATCCGATATGAGAACATTGATATACGGTACAATGTAAGAAAGATATACCTACATAGAATATAAAAGTTTTTTATTCAAATAAAATACAAGTACTTTTGAATCGTGAATTAAATCTACCATTGTTTCGGAATGGCGTTGATGATGAAAAAAATGATGAAAACTTTTATTTGATTTCAAACCATCACACCCTTTCGGGGTGACCGCGTTTTATTCCCGGTACGCACCCTCTAACTTTTCGAAGTTTTAGCGTTTTAAGCAGTTAAATATCACTTGCTTTATCAGTGAAGAAAAACATCGTGAAGAAACCTACTCGCCTGAGAATTTTCCACATTGTTGTCACAGGCGTGTGAAGTCTACCAATTCACACTTGGCCAGTGTTGTGGACTACGCCCTAAAACCTACTCATTCTGAGAGGAGACTCGAGCCCTGTAGTTAGCCGATAATGGGTTGACCATGATGATAATAATTATGAATTTTGGTATGTTCCATAAATTGACAAAACAGAAAAATATAACTAACTAGCTTCTGCCCGCGGCTTCGCCCGCGTGAATTTCTGTTTGTCACAAACCCTGATGGAATCGTGGATTTCCAGTTCCGACTTTCCAACCTCTATACCTACTTTCAAGGAATTTTTGCTATAGTAATCTACCTATAGCTGCAGATATATAGATTTAGTTTTTTTCAAAATCCCGTGGGAACTGTTGTTTTTTCCAGGATAAAATATAGCCTATGTGTTAATTCAGGGCATAATCTATCTCGATTCAATATTTCAGCCAAATCGGTTCAGTAGTTGCGGCGTTAAAGAGTAACAAACACACACACACACACACAAGCATACACAAACATTCGCCTTTATAATATTAATGTGATAGTTTGATTGTATCGATTTTTAATGTGCAACAAAATTTGTTATTTAGTGAGGTTTTTGCGAAACTTAGTAAATCTTAATAATATTCTATCTTTGGTTTATTCATATCAGTGATCTGTCTCTGTTTATTTATTTGCCAGTCCATTTGGATGGAGCGCTTAGAGGGCGATAGCAAATATTTATGTCGTATAGGTTCTTAATTTAGACAGGGTTTTGGGTTTACTTTCAAGAAAAAATATACCAATAAAAATACACCATCGAAAGGCAAAAATTCATCAAAAACGTCATCTTCGCGTGGTCTGGCATTTTGTATACATTCTTTATTATTCCAAAACTTTTTTTTTAATTTACCATACAAGTAAGCCTTTGATTACTTGGTGGTACATGACGATATTATAGTATAAGACATAAGCGAGCTAACTTGGAATTGATATGAAAGTTTGTATTAAACCGACATCTCGGATCGGCAACTACGCGGCATCGTACCAAAACGCCGATTCGCTTGGCGGGCTGGTGGCACAACTTTACCGGTACGGTGGTAACTAGCCACGGCCGGAGCCTCCCACCAGACCTAGAACACGAGCTAGATTAAAATGGACAGCTTTTGATTAAGTCTATTGAATAGGTAAGATCACCCGTGCAAAACCGTGGCAAGTCATCTAGCTGGCTAGGTAGCAAGTTCATCGTACTCGTAACTGAAGCATCCATCAATACTACTTCCAATTTAATTCGATTCCCGAGGATCAAAATCATTTTTATTAGATTAAAAGTTATAAAGGTTAAGCTAAACAAGGTTTACCTTTCACGGTCGAGCGCGAGCTGGCGAGGGTCCCGAGTCTCGTCTAAATACATTTACATAAAACTTTTACGAGTGTTCCACCCCTCTGATGGGGACTTAGTGGAAAATTTATACTGGAAAAGTTGATTTTTCGGGCATAAAACGAAAATATGATAAAAATAGAAAAAATATTACGACACCTACTTTGGCTGGCCCGTTGGCGCGGTTGGCAGTGACCCTGCCTTCCGCTCCGGGGTCGCGGGTTCGATTCCCGCCCGAGTCTGGGTGTATTTATAATATGTATGTATGTATACCTTTATTGAAATATATATGTATTTATATGTAAATATGTCTATCAGTCGGCTGTTACCTATAACACAGGCATTAAGTTGCCTACTTTAGGAACAGACGACCGTGTGTGTATGTGTGAGTATTTATTTATTTATATTTATTTACCTACGCGTGAGTGTTTTGCCGTTAATGTTGTATATGAATATCATATTATATACTTACCTGACCCACGGTCCAGTTCGGTTAGAGAAGGTTCGAGATGTTTTTTCATCCAAAGTTTAGTGTTTCGTTTAGTTTAGTTAGTTTAGTTTCGTCGTTTAGTGTCCGAAAACTAAGTGCGTGATGCCAGTGATGACGTCTCTGAGATGTCTAACAATGAGCATCATACGATAAATCGGGGTCATTCACAGACACCTGCTCAGAGTAAGTATCCTTGCGAGATCAAATCTAAACTGAGGACACCCGTAGGAGAACCAGAGTTATTGTAGCTTTTCGACTAATGAAACTGAAGAGGCAATGGGCAAGACACATAGCTTAGAAGAAGCCTAAATGTGGGGATACCAATGTAATCAAATAGAGATCCCATACCGAAAGATACAGTGCTGGAAGGCCGCCGTTGACCGGCGATTTCCAGCGATGCCAACCGTTGGATATAAGTGACACAAGATCGTGTTCTGTAACTATCCTTACGAGAGACCTAGATATTTCAAGCATCCACTGCTTGAATCCTCTCGTAAGGATTCCTCTACCGGTTTAGACGACGATTCAGTCGTCAAGTCCAAATTAGATGGTATTAATTTTTCGGGATTTTTCCTTTCATTTTCGAGGCTTCTTGGATGAGTCATCGAAAATAAACCGTCACTGAGCGTTCATCGTTCACAGGCACTGTGCTATAGCCAATATCGTATCGTGCATCGATCATCGCAAAAATGAACGATGAACTGGGCACTGTCTTATTTGGGCTTTTCCCACATCGTTTTCCCCGAATGATCTCCGCTCGAAACGCATCATTAATAAATGATGACATGTCGCGCGCGCGTGTGTGCGTGTGTGCGTGTGAACTGCGTCCGGAAGTTCGGTTTTCCTCCGAAGACGATCACGTCCGCCATTATTGAACCTTAACAACCTAATTAAAACACGTGCGAAGGTTCCAGGTATTGTACACAGTTCTAAAACTACGTGATATTTGTAATGTTGGTGTTAGTTTTGTGAAATTATTATAAAAAGTAAAAAAAGGTTCTGGGAAATTTCCCAATCTTTGTTGTGGACATAATAGTTATTATTATTATTATAAGTACCCGATGTGCAACCAGAAACTGCTTATTATTCATGTTATATGTTATTATTATTAACTTACTAGCTGATGCCCGCGACTTCGTCCGCGTGAATTCAAAAATGTTCCGCTCAACTTTCTTAATTTTTTATTTCATATGAACCTTTTCCTGACAATAACACAACAAAAAAAGAATTAGTGAAATTGGTCCAGCCACTCACGCATGATGTCGTGACTAAAGAAAACAGGGATTCATTTTTATATACATAAATTATAGATTAAGACAATTTTACAACAAGTGCAAACTTTGTTGTCAGGCAGTAAAATATAAAGGTGGTAAATGTAAGTTAATGGCATTCAATTTTTTGGTGCCATCAACGTACATTTTGCATGTCACGCCACACTCGAATAGTTCGGACCAGTAAATGTGCGCTTGAGCAGCGCTCAGTCAATACTGATCCAGCATTTGGCTCATAAATCTGTCGTATAAGCTCTCACACATGATATGGACGCGGCCCTTGAAGGAGCTTAAACTGTCTAGTTTCAGAAGATCATATCAACACGGCCCTTGAAGCACACGAGTAGTAAATCTACAGAGGGGAAGCTTCCACAAGCGGCCCGCTGTAGGTATACTCACACAAACACACTCACCAACGGTTCACGGACGCGCGCTCGTTCAACTAACCGGTACAGTTGGTGACAAACATGCGCATATGTGTGAGTGTACCGACAGCGGGCTGCTTGTAGAAGCTTCCCCTCTGTAGGTACTCTGTGCTTGAAGGTTCTAGTTTCATAGGATGCGAGTTTACAGCCTGAACGGCCTAGACGCGATGACTCAGTATCATAGCGTGATGAACTCTATCAGGAATTTCCTGTTCACTTGCCATTTCATTATTTGTAACAACATCGTAAACATTGTTATTTAGAGAGTATACCTCTCTAAATAACAATGTTTACAATTTTGTCTCGCCACTGTCCACTACCTAACAGAATGATATTATCATTTTGAGAAACCATAAATTGAATAGGATAGAGGAATATAGAGCCTATACCCGCTACGCTGCTCCAATGCGGGTTGGCGGGCTTTAATGACTATTTTCACATGTTAAGGATAATAACTAAGAGCAACGGCTTAATATTCTATGAAACAAGGCTGGCAGTGATAAATTCTTAATTAGACCAAAAATACAAAAAATTAAAACACAAAATATTATCAAAAATATTGGTAAAAAACATAATCTTAAAATAGTATATAAATACATACAACACCACAAAATGGCGAATGTCGCAGGTTTTTTAAATTTTTAATTTATGCTTGTTACTTGATAAAACGGCTACGTATTTGAAAATTTTCTTATGCCGAAACTATATTGCTTAGATGCAACACTTTATTTTTGTAGGTCTACTTCTAGATGAGGTATCACTCTCTTCTAGATGTTCTAGGTATTCACTATCTTCTAGATGAGGTAACCACAGACTCCCCTTGTGTTCATTTCCTGTATACGTGTATAATAGCTCATTAAGATGCCGCTTCCATTATCCTATGTAACCTCGATAACGAGATGTCACTGTAATATTAATGAGAATATTGATTACTAAGTGCTTAAAATAGATTATTATGGAGTGAAAAAAAAAATAATTCGAAGGCTTGGGTTAAGGCTTTCAAATTGACGTCAGAAATTAAAGTTAGGTACGTGACGATGGTAGCTATGAATGAACTAATAAATATAATTTGGCTGTTATACAATGAACACAAAATTACTTTGCTATAATCCGCTAACAGTGACTTTGTAGGCACAACACCACCCAAATTCACCACAAATTTAACTCGAATATCGTTTCGCTCCGACACCGTCGAGTTAAATTTGTGGTGAATTTGTGTGGTGTTGTGCCTACAAATTTGTCACTGTTAGCGGATTATAGCAAAGTAATTTTGTGTTCATTGTATAATATCATGGAATTCCGCAAAGTAACGCCTGCTTCTATTCAACATAAGGCTGTACAACACCACCACAACCACTAAAGCCTTTTAACGTCCCACTGCTGGGCACAGGCTTCCTCTTTTATTGGAGAGAGGGATTTAGAGCTTAGAGCTGCCACGCTGCTCCAAAGCGGGTTGGCGGGCTGGCTGTACACCACAATACACAGAATTTACAGAAAACGCTTATTCATTACACAAGTCAGGTAGAAGATAGGTATGTATAGTGAGGGCTGAGATCTCAGGATCCGGACATTCAAATCCTACTCATAACTACAATAAACAGACATTAAAATGATCATAAAAGAATCGCCGAAATTAAAGGCATTAGTGAAGTTCAAAACACACCTGTGCGGCGGTGCGGAGTGAGCTATAGAGCATCTTTTTGGGATTCCTTAAAAAATATAAGTACCAAACGGGGCCCTAATACGAAGCATACAGTGTCTGTCTGTCCGTCTGTTTTCAACGCGTGTGCGTTGGGAATATTTCATTGAATATTGAGTTTCCTTAAAGATTCTACAATTTAAACAGTTGGTAAATGTAAAACATACTCATGCTTTCTAGGTTACAAGTTTTTCCCCTGCTCTTTAGTATTCTAGCAAAACCTAGTTAAACACTCAGTAATAATATAGACAAACTTTTTATATAGCTACTATCTTTTACCTATGTAAAAGATAGTAGCTATATAAAAATAATTTTCAAAGAAATAGGTGGTGATATCTTAGTACACACTACACACTGAAGATGACATCTTTTCTGATACCCTGCAGCGTCTAAAGATGAAAGTCTTCAAAAAGTGCGTATTGTGATGACTTATGGATTTGAAACATGGTCACTAACTAATGGGCCTCATAGGAAGACTCAGTGTCACTAAGCGAGTGATGGGGAGAGTTATGTTCAGAATATGCTTGCGGGATGAAATCAAAAATGTGGGGATGAGTAGGAGAACCAGAAATAGCGACATAGCTCATCGAGTTGTGAAACTGAAGTGACATAGATACATATTGGGGTGGAAAGATGCTCGAATGGCATACGCAGCGTTCGAAGACACCAAGTGAACCACTGGCAGCCGCTGGCGACAATCAGCACAAGATGTGGTGGTCTGTGGTGATCTGTGGTGATCTGTGGTGATCTGTGGTGTTCTGTGGTGATCTGTGGTGATCTTTGCAAAAGACAGCTGTGGACGTCTATCGGTAGATAGCTTGTAGTGTAAGTGCTGCCTAAAGAACGCATTAAAGAAGACTCCCTTACTATATAAAAATATACTAAGATATTTTCTATGTTATAAATACTTATTTTTCAAGATAGTACCTACAAATACAGATTTGCCTAGATAAGATGATACGGAAACAGCTTAAGCTGGCGAGGAAAATGACTGAGGAAAACCGACTGAGCACATTAAGGTGTTTATGTATTGAGGTAAATAGCTGTTATAAACTGTTTTCTAAATCAACGATTATATTCGGACAACGAGAGAGGGCATCGTGCTCATTTATTATCACGTCGAAACAGATCCTGGACATATTTACAGGGATTTTTTTTTTACTTTCTGTCCTATACCTACGCGTTAAGATAATCCTGGCGCTAAAATCGTTGTGACATCACAATACGGTTCTAGTACGGCTTGAATAAAAATATCTGTTCCGTTGTTAATTACCATTTTTCTCTCATTATAAACAGTTTTCTCCACTGGAATTTTAACAAACAGTATAGAAATCCAGGATGCCACTGTATTACTACGAGGAACATAATATTATATTTAATTAATTTGGATAGTGCTTTTCGGAAAAAAATTATAGATGCTCCAATATAAAAAGACGCCATGAACTCAATGATTAGGCGGTCGACTAACGTGCGGACGGTAGTAGGTTCAGACGCTGCCCATTGCACTTTTGTCGTACTTTCTATTTTTAAATAAGCCATATTATGTTGTTGGATCGTGACGACATTTTATCGGTTCACGGCAGTCAACTTGTCGTTTGCACATCAGTCGACGACGACGAGACGATATTTTTATCGTGGCTACGATAGATAGTCGCAACAACGGCACACGATTTGTCGTGCTAGCTGTTCCGATTGACAGTGTACAATCCCGACAATCTTTCGTCACAGCAAAAATAAGTCGTGGACGACAGTTAATCGTGCCGTCCTATAATATTATGTGAACACCTCCATTCTTATATACAACAACGCTTTAAACTGCACGATTGTCTGTCATCACGACAAAGTGGGAACGCGCCCTTATGTAGTAAGTTGTCAGTTTATACGTGATAGCAGTGATAGTTAAAAACACACATACATTCATATACCGCAAAACAAGCGCCAGCACTTTTAAAATTATAATAATTTATTCATTGAATATTATTATTTTAAAACTGTTTGCAAGGTTATGCGTGTAAGTAAGCACTAAGTCCGCATATTTTGAAACGATTTTTAGATGAACTTTCAGTGGAAAGAATGCAATTTTTTCGCTACAATAATGGGCATTTTGGACATGCAAAAAATTAAATTGATGCGTAGTTATTGAGTTCTCTAATATTTATGTGCTGTACTGCCATATAGGATGTGCTATCTGCGACTACTTCCGGGCTTTTCTTAATGATCTCCGCACATTATGCCTTTGTAATTGTCTATAAAACATTAATAGTACAATAAATAATTACTTTTACCTACTAGGGTAAAACTATGAGCCTTATAAGAAAGTCTTGAGTCATTCAGATGGCGATGGAAAGAGCAATGCCTGGAGGATCTCTATGTGATCAAATTAGTAATACGAAGATCCGTTATATAGAACTACAAGATTCACCAATATAGAGGCGAAGAGCTAAAATGGAAATGAGCACGGCACACATAATTCGAAGAACCGATAGGCATTTGGAGTCCCTAGGTGCTGGAAGGGCGACTTCGCACCGGAAAGCACAGTGTGGTAGTCCTTCCACTAGATGGACCGACGACATCAGATGAGTCTCAGGGCGCCACTGGATATAAGTAGCGCAAGACCACAGTGCGTGTTCCTACAAGAGACCAGCTGAGGACGTCTGTCAACGGTTGACGATGGGGCTAGAACTCATAGATTAGATTTTTTTTCTTTGACAACGTAAGTGTTGGGGTAATTCATCAATGATCATGAATTTATTGAAGTGTGCGTGAATAGATTTTCGTTGTTACACATAATCTTTCTGTCAGCGTACAAAATATTAATTGCGATTGTGGGCCGCGGCGGGACCTCAAAATTTGGCACAAAATATTATACCAAAAACGTCGAATGGCTACTCTATTTTACACGGAGGTAAAACGCAAACGCAAGTACTATAGCCATAAATGTTATCTAGAGAGAAGTTGCAGGAAAGAAGTAGTTAAGGCGCAATAATTGAAAGGTAAACGACCTCATAAAATTAATAAGCAAAAGGAGCATGGAGAATTATTTGTGTTGGCTTAGAAAAAACCTTTCGTATAATGAATTGAAGTAGTAGAGATATTATGATAACAGTTTTCTTGTGTGTTTGTATGTCACAATAATAAACTTATAAAATGTGATGTCGAAAAATGTATGATAAATAATGTGAAAAATTTATAACAATTTATTAACTGATTTTTAGACTGATAAACGAATGCATTTTTATTTTAAAAAATTTTCGTAGTAAGATTTGAGCGTGATTACATCATTTAAAACTTATAACGAACTTTTTTGTATTTTAAATAAAGTTTTCACTGAACTTTCGTACGCAGTGCAAAAGTAAATAGTTTTCCAATGTCACGTTTAATATTATCGAAAGCAACATTTATTTTTGCTGTAAACTGCAAAACTGTTTGTTGACAAGATGCTCTCATTTTTCGTTCGTTTCATAAAAACGTGTAAAATCTACAAGCATGAACTGTACCTACTACAGTAGGTAGGTAGTAGTAGTAGGTAGTAGTAGCCATTTATGATAATACAGCTCTTACAATTTATAGCTGTATTATCATAAATGGCTAATATATTATTATTGACATTTTTAAGGCTACTTAGATTTTAAAGTGAAAAAGTAAAAAAAATAATAGTTATGACTCTATTAATAAAAGTATCCTGCGCAAGTTATGCCATTCAAAATTATTGATTCCTCGATCACGTTAGTTCCAAGCGCCTTCACTCTCACTTTTGTTAGCGTGAAGCGTCAAAATGGTAGTTAACCAATATTTTAACTCTTCTTTCTTTCGCGTCGTGTATGCTCAATGCAGCGTACTTACCAGTTACCGACAGTGTACGAACGCAATAAGGGCCCACTTTTCCCATCAAAATAATGATCCAAAATCTATATTAGTAAATAATGCAGTATATAATAATAAAATAGGAAGGAAATCCGCGGTGCAGTCGGATGTTCAAAGGCAATATAATAATGCGGCGACCGGCGCGAACCCACTGTCACAGGCTTCCTGCACTCCAAGGCGCTGCCCTTGCGCGCACAGACACTCGACCGACCCGCGCGAGTGGACTGTCAATATTATAATAATACAACTATACAATAATTTAAAATAAACACAATTAAAAAAATTTAATAAGAAAATTTTAATAATAAAAAAATAATATACACGAAAAAATTTTTTTTGGACTTTTCGAGTTGTCACAGTTTCGAGATGAGTGCTAACGATGATATTGTGTCTGCGCCTAAACCTGGTAAGTTTAGATTTTAAGCCAATTTTTGGTAGTTAAGATTATTGGCAAAAACAGTGAAATTAATAATTTATATTGAATTAGTGCATATTATATTATTTTTATTTTTATTAATAACAATTATTTTAATCAGGGTTTAATTTAACTGAACACAGGTGAAAAATAATTTAACAAATAAACTCAAAATTTAAACAACTCTGTCAAATATTTATATGCTATTTTGTTCGAAATTCAAAGACACAATCAAATAGACATTTATTTATTTTTCAAATAGATAATAATCATCAAAACAATCCATCAAAATATATACATAAATTAATCTTATTTCAAATTATTAATGTACTGCATATAATTCAGTGCAGAAATTGTATAAATTGCGTTACAGTTAAACATCACATACTCCAGTTCAAGTGTTTAGGTACTATTGTATTACTTGTATGTGATATATAGTACTTATTGCGTTATTGATCGCACAGTAAAATAACAGTGATATCTCAAATACACCATACAGATCTCTGCTTTAGCACGGCTTTAGAATAGAATAGAATAGAAAAGTTTTTTATTCAAATAAACTTTTACAAGTGCTTTTGAATCGTCGATTGAGTCTACCACAGGTTCGGAATGCAGTTCCAGCCGAGAAGAACCTGTAAGAAACTCGGCGGTTGCTCTTTTTTAAAAAATAACATTATAACAATTATTATTATTAATGTACATGATTGAAATGCCGTCTCGCGCATTGCTGGAACGAGTTAAATCCAAGCTTTTTTATCGTTTATATAATCTTCAATTGTATAATAAGCTTTTTTTATGAGCATACTTTTAATAGAGTTCTTAAACTTGTGTAAAGGCAAGTCTAAGACATATTTTTTATTCAGATAAACTTTTACAATAGTGCTTTTGAATCGACAAATGAATCTACCACTGGTTCGGAATGGTGCTTACAATTCTACACGTTAAGAAGGGCAGACAAAAGTAGCCCCATTTCCGACGGCGGCACCCGTTCACGAGCATGACGCATGATCCAGCCATTGCTTCGCTCAACCATATTTGAGGGAACGTAACAACCCGCACCACACGACACCACCACAGAAATGTTTAAGGAGAGCGTGACATACTTAGGCTACCCATGATTAAAGCATCGAATTAAACACCAATAATCGAATACTCCTCAAGTTATAATAGCGTATAAAGCGAATAAATTAAATCCATGCTTTTTTATCATTTATATAATCTTCAATTGTATAATATGCTTTTTTCATGAGCACACTTTTAATAGAATTCTTAAACTTGTGTAAAGGCAAATCTAAGATTTGTTGTGGAATTTTATTATAGAACATTACGCCCATTCCCACAAACGACTTTTGGACCTTTTTGAGGCGTAATCGAGGAATCACGAGTCTATTTCTATTTCTTAATTGCCTATCGTGTAATTCACACTTTTTATTGTAACTGTGAATGTTTTGCTTAACAAAAATTATGTTGTTATAAATATATTGAGAAGCTACTGTAAGAATACCTATTTCTTTAAATTTCTCTCGAAGGGAATCCCGCGGTTTTAAATTATAAATTGCACGAATTGCCCTTTTTTGTAAAACGAAAATTTTTTCAATATCAGCTGCTTTACCCCATAGTAAGATTCCATACGACATAATACTATGGAAATATGCAAAGTAAACAATTTTTGCAGTTTCAACATCTGTTAACTGTCGAATCTTTCTAACAGCGTAAGCAGCAGAGCTAAGCTTGCCAGCAAGCGTTGCTATATGGGTGCCCCATTGAAGCTTTGCATCCAGGGTTATTCCCAAGAACACAGTTGTGTCCTCAGTTTTCAATGGCTCACCACTTATCTTTAAATTATTACAAGTAACCCTTGTATTGGGCAATAGAAACTCGACACACTTGGTTTTTTTTGCATTTAAAAGTAGATTGTTTATAGTAAACCAGTGTGAAACTTGAGATAAAGTATTATTTACATCGTCAAAATTGTCTTTGGTTCTATTGACTTTAAAAATCAAAGACGTATCATCAGCAAATAGTACAATATCGCAAGCATTTTCTACGAAATGTGGTAAGTCATTAATATAAACTAGAAACATGAATGGACCTAGAATAGAGCCTTGAGGAACACCCATTACTGAGGCTGATCCGGACGACTTAACATCATTGATACATACTCTTTGTATGCGATCACTTAGATAAGAGGCAATAAGACTGAGTGCAGTTTCTTTAATACCGTAGTGGCTTAATTTTCGTAAAAGAGTCTCGTGCTCAACGCAATCGAATGCTTTTGACAAATCACAGAAAATACCAATGGCATTCTGTGACTTCTCCCATGCATCGAAAATATGCCGTAACAGCCTTGCGGCTGCGTCGGTTGTTGAACGACCCTTAGTAAAACCATACTGCTCAGTGTGAAGTAATTTATTTAAATTAAAGTGTAGAAGCAGTTGGTTGAGCATTATCTTTTCAAATATCTTGCTGAGGGTTGGTAGAATCGAGATCGGTCTATAGTTATTTGGGTCACTTTTGCTTCCCGATTTAAAAAGAGGTATCAATTTACTACATTTCATTAGGTCTGGAAAAGATCCCGAATCTATGGACTTGTTAAAAATAAAAGCAAGATATGGTGCAATAACATCAATAACATTATGGATTATTTTTACTGATATTCCCCATAAGTCTCCTGTCTTTTTGTGTTGTAAGGACTTGAATGTTTTGATAATATCATATGGGGTTACATATTTAAATTGAAATAATACATTGCACTCAGAAACATTGCCCCTTAAAATATTATAGGCTTCTGTTGGCGAGGAATTTATGGAACTAGTCGTGGTAACTGGAATATTTTGGAAAAAGTTCTCAAAAGTATTAGCGATCTCTATATCAGAGTCAATAATATGATTATTAATTTTTAACTCCAGTTTATTATTATACACTTTATGTTTCCCCATTTCATCACTGATAATATCCCATGCTGCCTTTATTTTATTATCAGAATTAATGATTTTCTGTTTTATATAAAGAGATTTTGCCTGTATGCAAACATTTCGAAACTTTCCTGAGTATATTAATGCTGCGCAGACGAGGTACAGTCCTCCACGAAGTTTTGTTGTCTGTCTTAATAGATCATTTAAAACCTGAGCTTAAAACTGCATCGCATATACGATGGACTTAGAGTACGATGAGTATAAAGTAGTAATGGAACGACAGATTATTTATTGTCCTTCACGGACAACTTATATAGTCCCTCGTCTGCGCGGGCCCTAAATCTGCCTTACTTACTCCGGTAAACTATTTTTTGAGTAGAATAAATTAGTCAATGGAGTTTGGCTCACTGTCAATATTTTTTTAATTTAAGTATTTAATTGTCAGTAGAGATGTTGTGGTACATAGATCGTAAAAAGTTAGTATTTTATAATAGTATATAGGATCCCGCCATACAACGACCTTCACCGAGATGCTTATTTGATGAAACGTATTTTATATTTAATTTAATACGTCAATAAATATATTGCATATGGGTTGCCTAACAAATTCCAGTCTAGGATATGATTAATTAATAATTGAAAAAAAAAATGTTTTTTAAACATTTCACTAGTTTGATTATTAGACAAATTCATAATGAAATCATCTTTATTTTCATTTAATTTTAATTCAATAATCAGACCGGTGCAAAATGCTAGTATCGATTTACCTGTTTACACCTGGCTACCCGAGAGTTGTGACCGGAAAAGAATAAGCAACCTAACGTTTGCATATTCTATGGGCATCATACTTTCGATTGGTATAGAATTTGTCTAAATAATCAAACCGGTGAAATGTTTAAATTTTTTTTTTTAAATTATTAATTAATTATATCCTGGACTGAAATTTGTTAGGCAACCCATATGCAATATATTTAATATTTATTGACATGTTAAATTAAATATAAAATAGGTTTCATCAAATAAACATCTCGGTGAAGGTCGATGTATAGCGGGATCTTAGACCATAATATGTACGTGTAGTCAATAGACTCTCGTGTAGAATATTTCTGAAGCGTTCCTCCTGACTAGACTAGAAACAATTAAGAAATTCTCAATTCCCAAATTGTCTGGGACCTCTCGTTTATACAAGTATAAATTAAAAATTTAAAAATCCCCTACATGCACCATTTTGGGCCGGCGGCCATCTTGGATTTGCAATAATGCTATTCTACAAGTCAAGTCCTTTCATTTGATACCCATATTAAGGGAGTTGTGAAAATGTATGTAATCCGCCATTTTGTAGCGGCGGCCATCATGGACCGATTTTCAGCAAACATAGCTTAACAACACACTCGACTAATTCACCTTTCAAACAAAAAAAAACCGCATTCAAATCGATCGACCCGTTTGAGCGCCACAGGGGAACAGACAGACACACACACAGACACGTCAAACTTATAACACCCCGTCGTTTTTCGTCGGGGGTTAATTATACTGTGTGGCAACGCGTATTCACCTCCTGAATCATCTTGTGAAATAAGAGTTTATATGTCCTCTTTGAGAACTTTTACTTAATTCCAAATTGTAAGAACTCACCTAATTGTAAACTAATTGGTAGACAATTTCGGTTCAGTCTTAATTTTCAATTCTTTTATACGTATACCAATTTACAAATTGTACCCAGCTCAGAACAAAAATGTGATTAGTGAGAAACTTTAGGACAGTTTAATATGACCTTTACAAATTATATAATATCTAAAATTTTGATGAGACAAAAATGTTCTTTAATATTACATAGAAAGAAAAGCAATTCCATTTGAAGCAATTTCTTAATTTCTTCCAGTTCTCCCTTTATATCGCAATCCTCATTGTCGACTATTGGTAATGAAGAATGGTACTTCTATTAATGGTAGGGGGTTGGGATTGGGATTTATTATAGGAATATGTATATATTGCACTACCTCGTTATTTTAGTGATAAGCCTGCTCAGCCGTGGCTTATGAGGTTTCAGGTTCATCTCCGGGGTTAGGTAACAAAAAAATGAAATGAGTTTTTTTGCCAAGAAATTCTTGCAGTCCAGAGTCGTATCATCAGTCTATAACAGAAAGCGAATGCATCTGTATTATTTTGTGCTCGCACTTGTGCACTATAATACTTGCTGCCTGTTGGCTAGCCTCCATTGAGATGAGCCAACTTGGCCGAAATCCAGTCAGGAAGACATTATTATTACTGCTGGTCAAAAAAATGTATTGAAAACCATCTTAAATTCACTCCCAATCATTTTTTCACAGAAGAGCAAAAAGCTATTCCGAGGCATAAGATTGTAATACAACTATTGAGGCGATATTTTTTCGAGAATGATGACGTCATGTGTGTAGCAAGACGGACTGCAGATTGCAGTTCTATTGCAGTTGACATTAAAACTCAGCAACTGTCGAAAGACTGCGTAGTCCGCATTCCGCGTGCAGTAAGTTAGTTCTATTACAACAGACTACCTCAGGCCCGGTCTAAGTCTAACCCCCCCTCCCCCCGCACCTCACACGTCGCCCGCACTCCCGCCTCATCACGACTATACTCGTACCAACTAATAGTAACATATCAAAATTAAGACAAGATTCTAAAACGTTTCATATTTTATGTCGGGTATCATAAGTAAGGAAAGTTCAGGGGTAGATAAGTCGCACTTGCCCATGTTTTAAGTGCTTTCATTTGCAATAGACACAAGCCAAAGTGTAGTTGGTGGGAGGAATCTTGCCAAAATAACCACTAATTCTAGTCCATTAATCTATCTATCTTGTTCTATTCTATATCTTCTATTATCTATCTACGTATCTATCTATAATATAATAAAACTGTAACAGATCCAATTCTGTACATTGAAGATATTTTGAAAATTTTTATTGGAGGGCACTCTATAATCGATACTGAAGCCAAAACTGCAATTTGTTTCATTTTTGTCTGTCTGTCTGTCTGTCTGTCTGTCTGTCTGTCTGTCTGTCTGTCTGTCTGTCTGTCTGTCTGTCTGTATCTTGGCCGCGCATCACGCCGAAACTACTGAATGGATTCAAATGAAACTTGGTACGATTTGAGTTTATACTCCGAGGTAGGACATAGGATACTTTTTATCCCGAAATTCAGCACGGTTTCCTTGGGAGAGGGGATGAAAGTTAAAACGTGTATTTAGCTGTAATTCATTAACGCGTTGCTCGATTTCACTCATTCTTTTTCTGTTAGAAAGGTAGTACTTTATATATTGTCCCGTAAATATTTCAAGGTCATAGGTTTTTTAGTTCATAAATGACAGCCATTACAACCCTCAGTAGTGGGTTCAAATAACTTGGGACCCGGATCTTTGAACGTACGGCTTATTTTAAACTGGTGTGCGTTTAAATTTATGTTTGTCGGTTTGTCTATTTGTTCCAGCTAATCTCCGAAACGGCTGGATCGATTTTAATGGAACTTTCAATGTTATAAGGAGTAACAGGCTACATTTAGTTTAGGTACATAAAAGAATTATGGGATCCGATCCGATCCTATATAAAACCTATAAACACGCGAATGAAGTCGCGGGGGTCAGCTAGTAATATAATAAAACTGTAACAGATCCAATTCTGTACATTGAAGATATTTTGAAAATTTTTATTGGAGGGCACTCTATAATCGATACTGAAGCCAAAACTGCAATTTTTTTCATTTTTGTCTGTCTGTCTGTCTGTCTGTCTGTCTGTCTGTCTGTCTGTCTGTCTGTCTGTATCTTGGCCGCGCATCACGCCGGAACTACTGAACGGATTCAAATGAAACTTGATACGATTTGAGTTTATACTCCGAGGTAGGACATAGGATACTTTTTATCCCGAAATTCAGCACGGTTCCCTTGGGAGAGGGGATGAAAGTTAAAACGTGTATTTAGCTGTAATTCTTTAACGCGTTGTTCGATTTCACTCACTCTTTTTTTGTTAGAAAGGTAGTACTTTATATATTGTCCCGTAAATATTTCAAGGTCATAGGTTTTTTAGTTCAGAAATGACAGGCATTTAGTGGGTTCCAATAACTTGGGACGCGGATGTTTGTACGTACGGCTTATTTTAAACTGGCGTGCGTTTAAATTTATGTTTGTTGGCCTGTCTATTTGTTCCAGCTAATCTCCGAAACGGCTGGATCGATTTTGATGGAACTTTCAATGGCAGATAAGTGATGTTAAGGAGTAACTTAGGATACATTTAGTTTAGGTACAAAAAAGAATTATGGGGTCCGATCTGATTCTATATAAAAACCTATATCCAGGCGAACGAAGTCGCGGGGGTCGGCTAGTACATATAATAAAATCGTAGACTTGCCGTATCTGTACATTAAAGATTTTTGCAAAATAATAACTGGGGGATGTTAGGGATAAGTAATAGAACGTAAAAAAGCTATTTTTGTCTGTTTGTCTGTATGTTTGTGCACGCATTACGCAAAAACTACTGAATGGATTGAAACGAAACTTGGTACGATTTAAATTCATACTACGGAGTAACATATAGGATACTTTTATTCCGAAATTCAGCACGGTTCCCTAGGGAGAGGGGATGAAAGTCAAAACGTGTATTTAGCTGTAATTCAATAACGCGTGGTTCGATTTCATTCATTCTTTTTTTGTTAGAAAGTAGATACTTCAAAGATTACCGACTAATCTCTAAAAGGCTGGATTGATTTTGATGGGACTTTCACTGACGGATGTTTACATTTTGATCTACCTAAACAACCGCCAGTGAACTTTTAACAGTTTTTAGCATGATATGAGCTCAAAGGAGCTTAGGAAAAACAAAATGATTCCTACGGGATTTTTAAAAACCAATATATATCCACGCGAAGTCGCGGGTGTCCGCTTGTATATTACTAAGTACATGTTGTAATTGTACAGCGACATTGCCGGCTGTACTCACTACAACGGCGGTCAAGGTCGACTTTTATGTTACGATCGCGTCGTGTGTCTGCTACCGATACTTATTATAAAAAATCTCTTTGAATGCCTCACTGGTCTTGTGGCGAGCTTGTTTGACTGCGAATTATTACGTTCCCGGGTTCGAATCCCGGGTGAGGCCAAGAAAAGAGTAATCGGATATTTCTTGTTAAGATATTTTCGTGGTAATAAAGTTGGCAGTGTTACATCCCGGATCCCTGTCCGGTCGTGTCGAACTGCCGTTTCATAGGACTATGAGAGTGAGGGAATGCATTCACTGCACTCGTCTTTGCGCACTGATCTCTCTGCAGTCTTGTCGGATTGCCGTTTCAGACTATAAGAATGAGGGAATGCACTCTATGCTTTTGTGTTTGCGCACACACTTGCGCACCCTACGGAGCTGGCTAGTATCTGTTCATACTGGCTACCGTGGTCAAAATTCCGGTTCAGGAAACCTTATTATCATTTAGATATTAATATCTGTGTTTCCGAACTGTACGCTAGCTAATCTGCGTTGATCCTTTGCCCATTGTTGGGCGATGTGTTTCCGGTCAGCTGAGCACGTGAGCGATGTCCTCGGCAGCGTCGCGGACATTACAAGGGGGCTATTCTGTAACTTATAGTGATCATCACTGAATGATAGCCACCGAATAAGTTTGATATACATTGCTGCTTTACTGCGTGAAATATAAACAGTGATTTCATTTCAGTGACAATGATTTAAGTCCAATGGGACGGCAATCAAACACGATCTAGGTATAGGGCCGATGGCTGAACATGCTAAACAGGACCATGAAAATCTGAGTAATTTTAAATAAGATCTAGGAGCCGCGTTGGACACATTGCCATCGCACTTTCTATTCGTTTCTATTTGTTTCGAATGATAGAACAAGTATAAATTAAAAATTTACAAAAACCCCCGAAATTCGCCATTTTGTGGTGGCGGCCATCTTGGATTTAGGTACATAATGCTATTCTACTAGTCAAGCCCTTTCATTTGATACCCATATTGAGGGCGTTGTGATAAAATATGTAATCCGCCATTTTGTAGCGGCAGCCATCTTGGACCGATTTTCATCCAACATAGCTAACAACACTCTCGACTAATTCACCTTTCAAACAAAAAAAACCACATTCAAATCGGTTCACCCATTTGAGCGCTACAGGGGAACTGACACACACACACATACACAGACACGTCAAACTTATAACACCCCGTCGTTTTTGCGTCAGGGGTTAAAAAGGGCCCAGTGAAGATCGTGGTAAAGCGAAAGACATATCTCTAAAGTTGTCGTCAGTAATCCACACTAGAAACAGCTGATAAGATATGCACAGGAGCTATACTGCTATCTATGGAGTGTTTTTAGTTAGCGCTAAGTACACGTGTACTTATCCTAATAGGTAATATCTGGGCTAGGGCCAATTTTCGAGGTCTCAAGGTGAGCCCACTAAACTAAGAATAAGAACACTTAATTGAATAATATTGTCATTACTCGATCTAAGATTGACTTGAGAAGTAGAAAACTGTGCATCATAATCGAAATTTAAAAATCTATTTTAGAATATGCAAATGAATACCTTTCTTATTATGACACGGCCCATTTGACCTACTAACCCTAATCTATAAATTCGACTTCCATTTCGGGAATTTTTCAATGAGAATAAAAATATTTTTTCATATTCGGATTTTTTTTCCTCCTTGTCTAACAAGGTTTTAAGTTCACTAGGAAGTAGCTACTCTGTACCTTTTGACGATGGGACTTTTTGAATGAAAATAAGTACGCATTAAAAAGCTGTGAATAAATGAATATTTATTCAACTGAAACGTCATCTATCTTCTATCTATCTATCTATAATATAATAAAACTGTAACAGATCCAATTCTGTACATTGAAGATATTTTGAAATTTTTTATTGGAGGGCACTCTATAATCGATACTGAAACCAAAACTGTAATTTTTTTCATTTTTGTCTGTCTGTCTGTCTGTCTGTCTGTCTGTCTGTCTGTCTGTCTGTCTGTCTGTATCTTGGCCGCGCATCACGCCGAAACTACTGAATGGATTCGAATGAAACTTGGTACGATTTGAGTTTATACTCCGAGGTAGGTTATAGGATACTTTTTATCCCGAAATTCAGCAGGGTTCCCTAGGGAGAGGGGAAGAAAGTTAAAACGTGTATTTAGCTGTAATTCATTAACGCGTTGTTCGATTTCACTCATTCTTTTTTTGTTAGAAAGGTAGTACTTTATATATTATCCCGTAAATATTTCAAGGTCATAGGTTTGTTAGTTCAGAAATGACAGACATTTATTGGGTTCAAAGAACATGGGACCCGGATCTTTGTACGTACGGCTTATTTTAAACTGGCGTACGTTTAAATTTATGTTTGTCGGTCTGCCTATTTGTTTCAACTAATCTCAGAAACGGCTGGATCGATTTTAACGGAACTTTCAATGGCAGATAGGTGTTGTTATAAGGAGTAACTTAGGCTACATTTAGTTTAAGTACATAAAAGAATTATGGGATCCGTTCCGATCCTAGGTATATAAAACCTATAAACACGCGAACGAAGTCGCGGGGGTCAGCTAGTAATATAATAAAACTGTAACAGATCCAATTCTGTACATTGAAGATATTTTGAAAATTTTTATTGGAGGGCACTCTATAATCGATACTGAAGCCAAAACTGCAATTTGTTTCATTTTTGTCTGTCTGTCTGTCTGTCTGTCTGTCTGTCTGTCTGTCTGTCTGTATCTTGGCCGCGCATCACGCCGAAACTACTGAATGGATTCGAATGAAACTTGGTACGATTTGAGTTTATACTCCGAGGTAGGTTATAGGATACTTTTTATCCCGAAATTCAGCACGGTTCCCTTAAGAGAGGGGAAGAAAGTTAAAACGTGTATTTAGCTGTAACTCATTAACGTGTAGTTCGATTTAACTCAATCTTTTTTTGTTAGAAAGGTAGTACTTTAGGTATTGTCCCGTAAATATTTCAAGGTCATAGGTTTTTTAGTTCAGAAATGACAGACATTACAATCCTCAGTACTGGGTTCAAATAACTTGGGACCCGGATCTTTGAATGTACGGTTTATTTTAAACTGGTGTGCGTTTAAATTTATGTTTGTCGGTCTGTCTATTTATTCCAGCTAATCTCCGAAACGGCTGGATGGATTTTAATGGCATTTTCAATGTTATAAGGAGTAACTTAGGCTACATTATTTAGTTTAGGTACATAGAAGAATTATGGGATCCGATCCGATCCTATATAAAACCTATAAACACGCGAACGAAGTCGCGGGGGTCAGCTAGTGATAAAATAAACAAATTAACAGAAAAAATAATTAGTTATAATAAAACAAAGCTTTAAATGCCATACGAGCAAATCATATAAATAGGTGTACCTATTTACTATTTAAGGGTTTCCTTTTTCCATTTTGAGGTAAGGAACCCTCAAAATTTTTTAACATTCATTAAATAATAATGTATTCATTATAAATATAATATAACCTATCTAATCTATATGTTCTATACATATAATAAAATCGTAGAATTGCCGTATCTGTACATTGAAGAGTTTTGCAAAATAATAACTGGGGGATGTTAGGAATAAGTAATAGAACGTAAAAAAGCTATTTTTTAAATTTTTGCCTGTTTGTCTGTTTGTCTGTTTATCTGTTTGTCTGTTTGTCTGTATGTTTGTGCGCGCATCACGTAAAAACTACTGAATGGATTGAAGTGAAACTCGGCATGATTTAAGTTCATACTATGGAGTAACAAGGATACTTTTTATCCCGAAATTCAGCACGGTTCCCTTGGGAGAGGGGATGAAAATCAAAATGTGTATTTAGTTGTAATTCGTTAACGGGTGGTCCGATTTCATTCATTCTTTTTTTGTTAGAAAGGAAATACTTTAAAGATTACTGGCTTATCCCTGAAAGGCTGGACCGATTTTGATGGCACTTTTACTGGCGGATGTTTACATTTTGATCTACCTAAACATCTGCCAGTGAACTTTTAACAGTTTTTAGTAAGGTATGAGCTCAAAGGAGCTTAGGAAAAACAAAATGATTCTCACGGGATTTTTAAAAACCAATATCCACGCGAACGAAGTCGCGGGTGTCTGCTTGTATAACATAAAAATCCTGACCATTGTCATACACGGATTGAAAGTAAGTTTAACAGTAATTTATTACCTATTATCATTCTGTGGTTTAACAATGCAAAACACCGGCTGCCGAAACCTACTGGCCTTACAAACATAATTAAAATCTCGTAATTATTTGCTAGTTAATAAACGTATAGGTAAGTATATTTTATGGTCGATTAATTATTATTCAAAATAAGGAAGTTTTACAGAAAATAGGTACTCGTAGTAATTAATATTGTGAGATAGTATTTTATGGCTTTAGCAACTGTGATGCTACGGTGTGATCGTCTATGCTTGTGATTTATAACTAGCTATAATAAGAGAATCTTTAAAAAATGTTTGGCAGAATATAGAGACACTTTGATATCTGGGCTGGCATGTTATTACTGGTACATTCCGTTGGGTGAACGTGTGGACCTCTCAATCCATCTACCAGATTTCGCGGATTTAATTATAGAATTTATATGAAAGATTAACCAATTAATTTTATTCGATTACTCGTAGAGAAGAAACCTCTGAAGACAAAATGGCAAGATTATACGTTCTGGTTAGTGTGGAAGATCGGTTGACACACGCATTTGCCGGTTTTGGCCATCTTCTACCCGACCGTCGTCCCTACTAGCACGGGGACATCCCTACGCTGGTATCCAGCCTTTAAACATTGTTATTTGGGGCACAGATTGACCTTCCTTTTTGCGCTGCGAAGCGATCAATTGCCTGTTGCGGAAAACAGGTTCTTTTATTGAGCTCGTAGGCTCGCCCCTTACCATGGTATTTAATAATTTATATATGTATTTGTTCAGTTAGGGTCTGAATTGGCCAATTCAGTTTCGGAAGGTCAACTGTATAAGACATGGCGTGTTTAGTTGTGCCGGGACGGCGCTGCCGGGGCGTCACCTGATTTCAACCGTGTACCAATTTTCATTAAAACTTGACTTGATAAGTCAAAGGTATCAAACTTTATATTTCCCAATTAAAAATATCAGTGTCTCACAATTTTGCCGAAACAAATGCGCCGCTCTCTCCCGTCCCAAGGTCTGGCTATAAAGACACACAAAGGAGATATGTCCTACCTGATCCCTTTTGTTCGCCGGCTGTACCCGTTGCTCGGATGATGCTCGCCTCGTTCGTAATGTAATAATAGAAAGCCGTGGTGGTTCGTTTGTCAGAACGATTGTTTTCAACCCAGAGGCCGGGGTTCGAACCCGGACAAACACCTTTAGCCATTTGAAGTTGTATGTATCTCAATTAATTGAATATTACTTGTTTTGCCGATGAATGATAACACCACGATATTAATGACAGTACTGCGGTAGTTAATGATCTAATTTACACAGCTTTAGTCCTACTTTTATGATTTTGGCCTATCAAAACAGTATTAGCAAGAGTCAGGTTCCATTAGACTGCATTAGTTCGTTAACATCCTATTCGTTGATTTACTGAGGAAAGCTGTAGCTAACAATGTAGATTGGTGCCATACTGAATACTAGCCTAATTTTGACTTTAATGTAGAATTCGTGATTTAGGTTAGTTATATGAGAGAATTTTAATACTGGAGTATTTCAAGTTATTTCGACACACAGATGTGCTCAACCTTATGTTAAACTAAAATTATAGTATGACTGACTGACTCTTAACTTGATTGGGTCTCCGCTATTCAAGTTCTAGGAAAGGTATTCTAAATATAATAATGAAAGAAAGTAAAGTATACTCAAATGTCTTTTATTTCACGGTAAGTGTTATTTAATTACTCATACATTTGAGTATTTGAGAAAAAAAGAAACTGTTTGATTATTTAGACGGAATTTCGAATCTGGTCAGATATTTCGAAATTCTGTCGAGGCTCACTTCCTATGCCATGCTAAGTTCTCGAGAGGAAAAGGAGACCTCAGATGAAAAACCTCTCGCGGCAATGTATTTCTATATGTATAGCTTATGTCTAATACACACATGCTCACAGGAAAACAAGAAACATCATTATTTATAAGCCTACTTTTTACACGTGACTACATGAGGTTAAGGACACACATTAATGCATATTTTATATATAATTAAACTAAACCAATTATCGAAAATACATGAACCTAGCTTCACAACTTTTATTTTAATTTAGACCCCTTGATATATATCGTCTAACTGTATGTCTTGGGATCTGTTCATTTCGTAGCCTGTACAAGGTGATCCCCGTCCCTTACAGCACCGTATACAAAATACGATAATCAGATATAGAATTACAACTCCAACAACAGTTACCAAAACCCCATTCTATTATAATATTCTATAATAATCTAAATAATTAGAGTTGTGGAGCTATTTTCGAAGATATAAATAATAATAACAAAATTATAGTAGGTACGTCACCGTATAACTCCCGTCTGCTTACCACACACTTTAATTATATTTAGGTTTAGAATTTAATTACAATTCACAAATATTAAGTCTAAACTTCGTCACTGAAAGCTAGTGCTTGGACTTCGAACTCTGACGAACTGCCCCTTTCTCCACCGGGCATCAGTTTAAAAGCTCTCCTCCATTCCCTCTCATCTTCGTATCTGAAACATTTAAAAAAATCCCCCGGGAGAAACTCGTTTTCTGATTTGCTCGACTCTCGCGCAGCCCATTTCTCATTTGCGGATTCAGGTAGGGTGCTATAGGCCCCTCCCCGTGACGTCATCCTGGAAGTCCCGGTTGACTAATTTGTTTTAACGCCCCCGCCTTTCCCATCTCGTGACTTCGCTTTTGTATATTTTTTGTTTCACTTACGTAGAATTCCTATGGTCCCTCGCCTTGCTTGCAGTTAAAATTTCTCTTCCCACATGTGTTTGCAATTCTACACAGTCCCTTGCATTTGTGTAAAGGTTTTAAAATACACTTTACGGCCTTTAGCGAGATTTATGGTGGTTCCGAAAATGCACTCTGTATAAGTTATTGATTCCCTATTTTTAAAGATTTCTCTTATCTTTTGTTTTAGTTCTAAGTTCCTTTTAATTTTTTTTTTATTATTCCTGGCTTAAATTTCACACAACTTGTGTAACTTTATTTGAGATTTATGAGGCCCTTTCGTACCCGTTTCTGTTCTAAGAACGAAGTTTCTAATTTTTTATGGAACATAAAATCGTGGGTAAATGTGACCATCTCACACTCCCCCGAAAAAGATTTTTAATACACGTAGTATTTTCTATGTCTACGTCTCTATACTAGTCGTTTCAAAATCTATTTCCTTATTCAAATTCTGTATTCACACGCCACCCCTAAATTTCCCACGTCTAATCTTTTATGTTTCCAAGTATTTGAAATAATCCTACTCGACTCGGTTATCTCTTTGTTTGAATGGCTTAAGCTACCTGTTTTATGACCGTGGCGTCAACATTCCGCGTCTCCTTTAAATATCCTAATATTCCCTATTCTTCTAATTGTTTACATAATAACGAAACAGATGAATGGCATTGTAATTCCCTTTGACCTTATCAGTATGTACGTCAACTAATGTATATACATTGTTGTATGGGACTGCCCCTATTACGTACGGTCCTTCATATAAGCGCATGAATTTCTTCGTCAACTTTTTGTCCGCATCTGACTTCGCAAAAGTCTTAAGCTTCACCAAATCTCCTATTTCGAACTGTATTAATTTATGGTTTTTATTATAATGAATTTCCCTACTTTTAGCCGCCTTAGCTATGTTCTGTCGCGCCCGTTGTCGAATCTGTTCTAATGTCTCTCTTTGTGAATTTTGTCCTTCAGCTATTTCAACGTCGAAATCGGTTGATAACTGAGTCCGTTTTCCCCATACTATCTCGTTTGGTGAATACCCCGTCGTAGTATGTACTACCTGATTGTAACAATCCTCTATATCCGATAATAGATCTACCCATGAACGATGCGATTTGTCGCAATACGTCCTGAATAACCTTCCTAACTCTCTGTTAACTCTCTCTGTTGAATTTGGCCGCGGATTTCTAACGGAAGTATGCGTTATTTCGATACCTAGTTGACGGATACCTGTCTCGAAAACCCTTGAAGTAAAGTTCGCACCTCGGTCTGAGCATAATGTCTTAATCATGACCTGCCTATGGAACTTTTTTATACAAGTTAATGTAGCTTTCCCACTAGCCTGACGTAGCGGGTATAACCTGATCAATTTACTATAAGCGTCCTGTATCACGAATATGTATTTAAAACCAAACCGCCCCGCTGGTAACGGCCCAAAAATATCGCAAAAGACTCGTTCCCCTATTTCCTTCGCTATTACAGTTTTAATCGGTCCCGTGTGCGTCTCTAAAACATGTTTTGACTTTTGACATGTCTCGCAAGCTCTTACAACCTGACCTATTATACGTGACATGTTCGAAAAATAATACCGGCACTTCATCAGAGCATAGACCTTGTAACGTCCAAAATGACCTACTTCTTCATGTATGCTAACGATTAAGTCCTTCTGAAATTCCTCGGGGACATATAACTTTAACGTATCCCCTTTTTTGTCTGTTCTATAAAGAATCTCCCCTTTAAGTACATAGTACTTTGATTCTGGTGTACCTGTTGTTTGTATGCGTCTAATTATTTCGCTGGCGATCCGGTCGCGTTTTTGATAACTACCTATTTCTCCCCATCGCTCCCGTACTAATCGTCCTAATGATGTTTTGAATAGATTCATCTCAGGTCCCGTTGCCTTGTTAGTCAATACATCGGTGGTTCCCTTTATATGTCGGGACAACACGTCCGCTACAGTGTTTAGTTTACCTTTCACATGCTCAACTGTATAGTTAAACTGCCCTATATAGTGTACCCAACGTATCATTCTAGCGCTCAATAATTTACATGTCTGCAAGAATATCAGACTCTTATGATCAGTCCTTATAACTAAACGTGCTCCTCTCAAGTACGTTTCGAACTTTGATAAACTGAAGATGATTGCCCACAACTCTTGTTCAGTAACAGTCCACTTACGTTCCGTCTCTGTCAATGCTTTACTACAGAACCCTAGTATTTGTTCCTCACCTACATCATTCAGTTGGTAGACATACCCTGAAATTCCTAGATTACTACTATCCGTTTGTAAATAATAAGTTCCCTTCGGGTCTGGGTGTACGAGGAGTATTGTGTCTATAAATAATTTCTTGACTCTTTCGAAACAATCGTTAATTTCTTGTGTCCATGACCATTTTGTATTTTGTTTTAATAGGTCGCACAATGGCCTAACCTCCTCGCTATATTTCGAGATAAACTTTCTAAAATAATTTATTAACCCCAGAAACCCTCGTAATTGTTTTATAGTTCGAGGTATGGGGAAGTCTAAAATGGCCTCTACCCGTTCAGGATCCATACGCACCCCGTTTGTATTCACTATGTGCCCTAACAATTTTACTTCTACACATAAGAATCGGCACTTCTCCAATCTCCCGGTTAAACCTGCGGTTTCTAAGCTTTCTAATACCCGATCTAAATGTTCTAAATGTAGTCTCATGTCCCCTGTGGTGAATATGACAATGTCATCTAGATAGTTTACGCAGAATTCACGTACTTCTTTTAAAATATAATCCATGGCCCTTGAGAAACCTGCTACCGAAGTCTTTAATCCTTGAGGTAAAACACGGTAAGTATACGTTCTTCCCATGAACGAGAACCCCGTATATTTCCTAGAATCTTTATGCAAAGGTATTTGAAAATAGGCATTGTTCAAATCAATTAAACTGATATAATTTACTCCATGGAAGGATTGTAAAATCTCAGAGGTGAGTGGCGGTGACCCTGCGTCGCCTAACATCTTTTTATTTAGTTCGCGTGCGTCTAATAAGAGTCTTATTGACCCATCTCGTTTCTTAGTGAACGTGAGCGGGCTGCAGTATGGAGTAATCTCTTGTCTGATCACGCCTAATTTCTCTAACTCTCTTAATTCGTCCTTAACCTGTTCTCTATATGCTAAAGGTACCGGATAACTGTGTTTTACGAAAGGAGTTTCGTCTACTAGCTCAATAACGTGTTCGTACTTGTTAGTCAAGCCTAACCCTTCCGTAAATACCTTACAATGCTTGTTTAGCACAGGTAATAATAATTCCTTTTGTTTACTACTTAAGTTCGAATTGTCTAATTGGAATTCCTTAACTTTCTCACTATCTGATTCTTTACTTAATACACTCTGCCCTACTGTCCTAGAGTTTTGGTTTAATATCAAATTAATAGTGGCTGCATTCGTCTCTCCCCCTAACCTTTCGATTCTGCAATCTGAGTTCAGTCTAACACAAGCTCTAACTCCCATATGTTCGATAGTCAAAGTGTGTTCACCACTACAGTTTACTATCCCTTTCACTCGTTCTAGCCAATCGTATCCTAGTATCAATGACCTAGGTAAACGCCGCATAATTAGTACAGGTGCTTCAACTAAAGTACTACCTAATTGAAACTCTATTAATACCAATCTATTTGTGCTCTCACTCCGAGAACCGAATGCTCCTTGTATCTGAATTGCTGGAATAGCGATTTCTGGCAATGTTCTATTCTCCTTTAGGATAGAATCGTATAATTCCCTAGTTATCCCGCTAATTTGACTCCCTGTATCTATAAGAGCATTTATACTTCTTCCGTACAATCTCACACATACTTCAGGTAACCTAGGTAAGGAATAATCAATACCTACGTCAACTTGTTCATCTAATTCATGAAACATCGTATACACGTTCAAATCTCTCCTCGCACATGTTTCACACGAAATGCCTATCTCGTTGCATTCTGCTACATTATCGAACTGATTTTCCAATAAGATTCCTATACTCCTAATTTCCCATTGACAACTAGACTCGTCGCTATTTGTTTTGCCCCTTAATAACCTCTTGAGACCCCTCTCACCGATACCTAGACTCTGTCCCGGTTTCCATCCACTATTAGTTAAAATCCTATAGATAGTACCTGCCTTCCCGTATTCGGAGGTCTTTCTGTTCCCCGTACTACACAACATTGACTGATTTGACCTCGTTTGTGTGGGGAGACCTAGTTTTTTGAAGGTCCCTCCCCCACATGTTTAGACAAAGTAGGGCCTTCGCCCTCCTTCACAAATGTAATAGCTGGTCTGACCTGTTTAGTTTCGGGTACTGTAGGTCTGTTAAAGTTTGTCCTAGAACTCAACCGACGATAACCCCGACCTCTCGTCGAGTTCCCTCTAGCCCTCCAATTATTTGTTGACATTGTCGCAACAATAGTATGCCTCGACGGATATTCATTGTATCTCCTACCTCTGTAACTTCCGCTACCACTACCTCTCGCAACCGCCCTATGTTTCTCAACTATATTTTGCTCTATATTTCTAAGAAATTTTGCCCCGTTCATGATGTTAACTTCCTCTGTTCTAGTAAACCATAATCGCTGTATATCTATCGTATAATGTCGCATAATAGAATTCACTAAATCTCGCTCGCTAAATGCGATAGTTAGAGACTGCATTGATTCGGCCTGTTCGGCGAAATGCTCAGACATCGTCATTCCGGAATCGCTTGAATATACCGCATTAATCAATCTATATCTTACAGATTCCTGAATCTGCTCGGTCCAATAGTTTCGTCTAAAATCAGCCTCGAAGTCGGCGAACGTGACCCAACCCTTGGAATATAATTCCATGACCTTTCTGGCACTTCCAGAAATGCATCCCAACGATATGTCGATTTCGCGATCTGACCCATTGACTGCCTTTATATATTTCTTTAATCGTTTTAGGAAAGAGATAGGATTAGTGAGTGGTTTCCCGTCGAAATTTGGTTTAGTCACCGATGGTTGTATGACATATAAATTTCGAGTATCGGAAAGCGCTGTACTCGAACTCGCGGTTTCGAGATTAGATTCTTGCCTATCAACCCTCTCACTTTCGTTTATTACCGTCGTCTCGTGCGAAGAGACACTTGCATTTTCGTTCGAACTAGCGTTTGAATTTAGCTGTTGTAATTTTACTTCGAACTCATTAATCTTTTTCAAAATCAACTCTAAAGTCGCATTCCCTAAGGTTGCCGTTTGCTCACCCAATTCTATTGTATTAACGTCGCCCTGACTCGTACCTACTTGTTTCGTTTTACGTCCCTTCCTACCTGGAGCCATTTTTTTTTGTTTTGTTTTGTATTTGTGCAACTTTCGTAAGACGCCAAGCCGTATTTTAAATAATAGTGTTTTACTGATGCAAAACTGCTAACACATGTGGGTATATGAATTCTGTGAGTTAAAAATTATTAAGCTCAAGAAATAAGCAAGGAGTAATATCTCGTTATCTGCAATATCCTCTTTGAAAACCTGTAAATTGTACATTTATTAGACATACAGCTTATTTCTTCTCCCCCTATACATAAAGTAAATGTAAATGTACAACATATATATATATATATATTAACATGCACAATGTGTCCCTCAACCTCTTTTTATTTTATTTTTAAATTTTTCCTCTCATATAACTAATCACGGTTCCTACGTTGTGTTTATTTTTTTTTTTGTTAATATAAATCTAGTCATATCGTTATTTCGAATATGTACGTAGATTCTGGTCACTCGGCATCAAAATTCTGTGATGCTACGGTGTGATCGTCTATGCTTGTGATTTATAACTAGCTATAATAAGAGAATCTTTAAAAAATGTTTGGCAGAATATAGAGACACTTTGATATCTGGGCTGGCATGTTATTACTGGTACATTCCGTTGGGTGAACGTGTGGACCTCTCAATCCATCTACCAGATTTCGCGGATTTAATTATAGAATTTATATGAAAGATTAACCAATTAATTTTATTCGATTACTCGTAGAGAAGAAACCTCTGAAGACAAAATGGCAAGATTATACGTTCTGGTTAGTGTGGAAGATCGGTTGACACACGCATTTGCCGGTTTTGGCCATCTTCTACCCGACCGTCGTCCCTACTAGCACGGGGACATCCCTACGCTGGTATCCAGCCTTTAAACATTGTTATTTGGGGCACAGATTGACCTTCCTTTTTGCGCTGCGAAGCGATCAATTGCCTGTTGCGGAAAACAGGTTCTTTTATTGAGCTCGTAGGCTCGCCCCTTACCATGGTATTTAATAATTTATATATGTATTTGTTCAGTTAGGGTCTGAATTGGCCAATTCAGTTTCGGAAGGTCAACTGTATAAGACATGGCGTGTTTAGTTGTGCCGGGACGGCGCTGCCGGGGCGTCACCTGATTTCAACCGTGTACCAATTTTCATTAAAACTTGACTTGATAAGTCAAAGGTATCAAACTTTATATTTCCCAATTAAAAATATCAGTGTCTCACAATTTTGCCGAAACAAATGCGCCGCTCTCTCCCGTCCCAAGGTCTGGCTATAAAGACACACAAAGGAGATATGTCCTACCTGATCCCTTTTGTTCGCCGGCTGTACCCGTTGCTCGGATGATGCTCGCCTCGTTCGTAATGTAATAATAGAAAGCCGTGGTGGTTCGTTTGTCAGAACGATTGTTTTCAACCCAGAGGCCGGGGTTCGAACCCGGACAAACACCTTTAGCCATTTGAAGTTGTATGTATCTCAATTAATTGAATATTACTTATTTTGCCGATGAATGATAACACCACGATATTAATGACAGTACTGCGGTAGTTAATGATCTAATTTACACAGCTTTAGTCCTACTTTTATGATTTTGGCCTATCAAAACAGTATTAGCAAGAGTCAGGTTCCATTAGACTGCATTAGTTCGTTAACATCCTATTCGTTGATTTACTGAGGAAAGCTGTAGCTAACAATGTAGATTGGTGCCATACTGAATACTAGCCTAATTTTGACTTTAATGTAGAATTCGTGATTTAGGTTAGTTATATGAGAGAATTTTAATACTGGAGTATTTCAAGTTATTTCGACACACAGATGTGCTCAACCTTATGTTAAACTAAAATTATAGTATGACTGACTGACTCTTAACTTGATTGGGTCTCCGCTATTCAAGTTCTAGGAAAGGTATTCTAAATATAATAATGAAAGAAAGTAAAGTATACTCAAATGTCTTTTATTTCACGGTAAGTGTTATTTAATTACTCATAAATTTGAGTATTTGAGAAAAAAAGAAACTGTTTGATTATTTAGACGGAATTTCGAATCTGGTCAGATATTTCGAAATTCTGTCGAGGCTCACTTCCTATGCCATGCTAAGTTCTCGAGAGGAAAAGGAGACCTCAGATGAAAAACCTCTCGCGGCAATGTATTTCTATATGTATAGCTTATGTCTAATACACACATGCTCACAGGAAAACAAGAAACATCATTATTTATAAGCCTACTTTTTACACGTGACTACATGAGGTTAAGGACACACATTAATGCATATTTTATATATAATTAAACTAAACCAATTATCGAAAATACATGAACCTAGCTTCACAACTTTTATTTTAATTTAGACCCCTTGATATATATCGTCTAACTGTATGTCTTGGGATCTGTTCATTTCGTAGCCTGTACAAGGTGATCCCCGTCCCTTACAGCACCGTATACAAAATACGATAATCAGATATAGAATTACAACTCCAACAACAGTTACCAAAACCCCATTCTATTATAATATTCTATAATAATCTAAATAATTAGAGTTGTGGAGCTATTTTCGAAGATATAAATAATAATAACAAAATTATAGTAGGTACGTCACCGTATAACTCCCGTCTGCTTACCACACACTTTAATTATATTTAGGTTTAGAATTTAATTACAATTCACAAATATTAAGTCTAAACTTCGTCACTGAAAGCTAGTGCTTGGACTTCGAACTCTGACGAACTGCCCCTTTCTCCACCGGGCATCAGTTTAAAAGCTCTCCTCCATTCCCTCTCATCTTCGTATCTGAAACATTTAAAAAAATCCCCCGGGAGAAACTCGTTTTCTGATTTGCTCGACTCTCGCGCAGCCCATTTCTCATTTGCGGATTCAGGTAGGGTGCTATAGGCCCCTCCCCGTGACGTCATCCTGGAAGTCCCGGTTGGCTAATTTGTTTTAACGCCCCCGCCTTTCCCATCTCGTGACTTCGCTTTTGTATATTTTTTGTTTCACTTACGTAGAATTCCTATGGTCCCTCGCCTTGCTTGCAGTTAAAATTTCTCTTCCCACATGTGTTTGCAATTCTACACAGTCCCTTGCATTTGTGTAAAGGTTTTAAAATACACTTTACGGCCTTTAGCGAGATTTATGGTGGTTCCGAAAATGCACTCTGTATAAGTTATTGATTCCCTATTTTTAAAGATTTCTCTTATCTTTTGTTTTAGTTCTAAGTTCCTTTTAATTTTTTTTTTATTATTCCTGGCTTAAATTTCACACAACTTGTGTAACTTTATTTGAGATTTATGAGGCCCTTTCGTACCCGTTTCTGTTCTAAGAACGAAGTTTCTAATTTTTTATGGAACATAAAATCGTGGGTAAATGTGACCATCTCACAACTATGATAATAGAATTCATCTATCGTCATGGCTATTATGACTTCAGATTGTGCTCATTGCTACATAGACAATATATATGCCCGCCAACCTGCATTGGAGCAGCGTGGCAGGTCTAAGCTGTAAATCTCTCTCTCCTTTATGAGAGGAGGCCTGTTCCCAGCTGTGGGACGTTAGAGGACATGTGGTGGTGGCTACATAGAATCTGGGTAATACATATTCGTAATAGCAGTGGCAGCGCAGCGCGACGGCGATGTTGGCAAGAACTTCGTCCACGTAGATTTCTTTGATTTACCCGGATAAAAGTAGCTTATGATTGTCTCGGGGATTCATGCGGTTAGGTGTCTGTGAAAATCCTATTAAAATTAGTTAAGCCGTTCCGAAGATTTGCTCGTTCAAACAGCAGAGATAAAAATTAAATTATAATATCTATCTTTCTAATAATCATAATAATAAAGCTAAAACAGCTATTCCAATCTAATTATATTTGTATCTATAGCTTATCTAATACGACTATTTTTATAAGTTAGTTACATTGGCAATAATAGTTGACGCAGAAAGATTTAACGTAACGCTCACTTAAAAATGTTGTATCAGCATATTATATTTTACAGGCCAATATTATTGCTCATTGTAGTAATTCAGTAGTAATTAAAGTAAAATTACTCATTGTAGTTATTTTACAATCGGAGACGTATATATATTTTATTGTTACATTGATATAATAGGTAACTTATAAAAGTGATCGTATTTATGTATATGTATTTATGTATACCATTGATATAATTACCATAATATGAAGATGTGATTGCTTTTTTATTAAACTCTGCATCAAAGTTATTAGGTACATTGCTCTGGACAAAGCTGAAACTAGGTCGGCCTACTTCAGCAAGAAAATTTTCAACTTAGCAGTATTATATTCTAGCTCTCATGTACAATATGCACCATGACATAGATTGAACATGACATATCTAGCTGATGCCCGCGAATTTGTCCGCGTGTTTTAAGTTTTTTTGCAATACCCTCACTTTGTTGCGCTCTCCGTCATAAGTAAGTGTCTGTCAGCCGTTTGTTTACGCATCAGATCAAGACAACCTCCCTGGTGCAGTGGTAAGCGCTGTGGTCTTATAAATGGGAGGTCCCGAGTTTGATTCCCGGCAGGGGCAGTTTGGGATTTTGTAATTTCTAAATTTTCTCTGGTCTGGTTTGGAGGGTGGCTTCAGCCGTGGCTGGTTAACACTCTACCGGTAAAGCCGTGCCGCCAAGCGATTTAGCGTTCCACTACGATATTGCGTAGAAACCGATCAGGGGTATTTATTGGTTACATAAAGACTACCATACCCCTTCCAAGTTAGCTCGCTTCCACCTTAGATCATCATCTGCATCGTCACTTATCATGTGGATGAATAGTCAAAATAAGTGGTGAATACTAGTTTGCTGTATCCTCCGCGGTACATTATGGATACGCTAAGCGCTAGTGGGATAAATATAATATATATCCTATATATTTATCTATTATGAATGTATATATATGATATATATAATGAATGTATATTATGAATGTATATGAATATATTTTATCCTATATATATCCTATTATGAATGGAGCTTTAAACAACACAATAATATGTAGATCTATGTAAATAATTGTGTACATAATACTAATTAGAGAACGGTAGTATGTAGTGAAAATGGTAATATGTAGAGAAGCGGTTTGAGGAGACCGAGTTCAATTTCCGGCACGCAACTCAACTTTTCGAAGTTGTGTGTGAAGTTTAAGCAATTAAATATCACTGCTTTAACAGTGAAGGGAAACAGTACTTATAGAGTGTATGTATCTGTAGAGTTTCGTACCCAGAAGTCAAAACGGAAACCTTTTGATGTCAATCTACTGTCTGTCTGTCCATCCATTCATATGTCTCTCTAACTAACAGAATTAGTTACATACATACCTGTTTGGTTATTTCATAAAATAATAACAACATGTTTAGTCTATATTCAATAGCTCTTTATTATCTGGGCAAGTATTATCACGAGCAGCGAAAAAACAAACGAGATCCGACTCGCAATTGACCGATTTTTAATGATTTCTGATGATGATAAAGCGCCAGTATAATTGTCACAATAGATTTCTCAAGTGCTGTCGTTTGTTGTAACACTTCACCTAGTTTAGAAATACCTGTAACAGCACACTTAGTTTAATCTCTTGTTTTCGAGTGGCGTTTGTCAAAGATTTATTTGTTGATTTATCAATATCATCAGTGGACTTTTGCATCATTCAAATCACGTGGGGTTTTACGGGAGGCTTATGGAATTACTTAGTTGTCGATGTGTGTGTGTATTTGTATGTTGTTCATCTTTCTCGTTGTTGCCTCAACCGATATCTCGTGAAAGGACCCTCATACAATACGATCTTGTGCCTTCACATCGTCCTTCCACTTAGTGTGTGGTATCCCAGCGATTCCCGGTGCGAGGTCGCCGTTCTACCTTGGGACCCCAACATCTATTGGTGCTTCGAGCTATGTGCCACGCTCATTGCCACTTCTATCTCTTTTGTTACCTTTTCAGAGTTCTACCACTAAGGCGATTTTTACGAAAGATAGATAGTTTGTATCTTGGAGACAGATATAGGATACATTTATCCCAAAAAATCAAAAGAATTTCCACGGGATTTTAAAAACAAGATATACGCGGTCCATGTCGCGGGCATCGGCTAGCTAGTTGCTTATAAAACGGATCGTGCATCTTCTTACAGTGAGTATAATACCCACTTTTTTATATTGACGACAGAATGAGATGATAGAAATATAATAATAATCTACTTTATCGCATATAGGGTAAAACCCGGATAGATGCCGCAGTTGGATAGATGCCTCAGTGTCAAAAAACCTGACTTCCCAAACTCGCGACTAAAAATTGATAGTTTAAATAAGAAGCGCAGGCCCCCCAAACCTCAGGCCCCTACATACATTTGTATTAAAACAATTTGTTTCGCTTGTGCGTGTGATTATCTCCGCAGCGAACGCGGCAAATCCTTCAAAGTTTTAGAGGCGAGTATTTGCCGTTGTATAACTTTTGAAGTAGTAGTAGATTCTGTTATATTTTTTATTATGTCAATACACTGGTTCAATAAGTGTACACCTAAGTGTAAATAATCGCTCTTTAGTTTTTAGTTTATTTACTAAATAAAAGGGCATCTATCCATATCAAAAAGGATAGTTGCCTCGATTTTTCGAGGTATAGGTGCCCTTAGAGGCATCTATCCCCTAATATACCTATAGATATATCAAGTATTTTATTTTAATATTTTTAATGTTCTTTTATATTTTTATTTCTTTTTTCAATAAATTACTGATAGTTTTAATATACTTCGGGGCATCTATCTCTTTCAGCCCGATCTGTCCAGTGGTTTGAGCTGTGCGTTAATAGATCAGTCAGTCAGTCACCTTTTCCTTTTATATATTTAGATAATAAAACCTTATGAAACTATGTATTTTGCTTATTTTTTTCATAGGGCATCTATCCTTTTTAGTATTTTCATAGTGGGGCATCTATCCACACAGGTAGGCATCTGTCCCCAGAAAAAAGGGTCTGCAAAAAGTTAAATTCTGCAAAATCTGTAATCGTTAGAACAACAAAAACAAGTCATAATGGAACCCAAAAGATTAAACTAGCTATATTCATAAATATTATTTTTGATAAATTAATATTTTAAAAGTTAGGAGGCCATTTCAAAAAGTGGGGCGTCTATCCGGGTTTTACCCTAAACACTAATTGTAATTTGTATTGTATCGTGTAAAATATTACGAAAAGTATCAACTTTATCTTTACTTTATGTTTATTTATGACGGCTCAATATTGTACACGCCTTTCTTTATCTTTCGATTAACTTAAATTTTCGTGTGTGGTTGTCTGTCTGTTAGTGTTACATTCCCAAATTACGTCAAAACCTTGACGAAAAGCATAGAGATTACTTGTATCCTAGCGATGTGTATACAGGGTTTCTTTTTGGCCTTTAAAAACCTAAATCCTTACACAAGAAACCGTGGCATCAGCGATAGTTATTACGACGTTTTTATGTTTCAAAGCAATGTGTAGAAATTTTTGCATTTAAATTACGATATAATTATACTTAATCATAATTTGGGCTATATATATTACGATAAAGTCAAGGTGTTTCAATATGAAACACTGAGTGTGTGTTACTTACTATTTCACATATGTACATATACATTATATGTAGTTACAAACACACTTATATAAAGATACATATTAAAATATATGTTAGACACATAGATATATAAAAACAATAAATAGTAATTGGTAATATGTATCTAACTATCTATACAATGTATCTGTCAGATCGCATCACAAGACGCTTTTATAGAAACTAAAATAATGTATAGAGATACATTATTTTAGTTTCTATAAAAACGTCTTGTGGTGTGATCTGACAGTTTATAATACTGCTAAGACCATGAATAATTCATGTGATTTCTCTGTAATTTTGAAACTAAGTTGTGCGTATATACACGCTCTAACCATAAATTAATAATTCTCACATAATTATCTGTATACGTACGGTATACGTATAATAATGTAACGTTACTCATCTTTCCCGCTTATTTTCCTGGAAACATACCAATCTCAGGTTTCGTATATCAGTGGTATGTATAATAAGTAAATTATTATTATCAAAGTGCTATTAAGCCTTATCGTCCATTTGCTAATTCTTAGAACTCCAAAAATATTTTCAACAATTGCATTAGCAAGTATCCAGGTACCTACGTATAACTTTGTTTGTATTTTTATTTTAAAAAGTTATAGAGTCGAAAGCGTAGTTTTTTTCTGTTGGAAAATAATTATTAAAATGGCGTGTGTTACGAAACGAGTGAAAATGGTTATTTTAGAGAAGAACACACCTGTTACAACTTCAGTGAAGGATATCTGTTTTGACAGTAAGTTGGCAATAATTATGTTTTGTAGTACGAAATATATAACGGAAACGAGTGAAAGAGGTGAAATATAAATTATAGTGAAAAATTATTTTTTAATAGACACTAGTTTATACCAAATCAATACTCTCAAATAACCATTGTGCAAAAAAAAAATCCGCAGTTGTAACGTATGAAACTGATTCTACACTCTGCGAAAACCTGATCCAGCCAAGCTACTTGAGATGTTCATTTTTTGAAATTCTGTTGGTTAATATTTTCCCAGCTCCGTTCACTTTGACGTTCACTGGTGGACATAATAGGGACATGCGAGGTTCACCAGAGTGCACTTGTGCTGCTTGTATCCAGTGGTTACCAGCGCCGGAGACGATTTCAACCGGTTGAACTTGCTGGTTGTACTAATCACCATCCATCCACCCAGTGGAGGGTCTTCAAGCGTTACATTTCCCGGCAGCGACAAGCACCTAATTGCATCCTATTAATGGGCATCACATCCATCACTTGCTGTACTTACATCCTTGCATGCATACTCTTTTTTCACCCGACTACGGCAAAGCCAAAATGAAGATTATGTGTGTTACATCGCGATTTTGATGAATGAAGTGTCAATTAATTCTTTGTTATGGTCCGGATGACATAGGCTACATTTTATATACGAGAAAAATCGAGAACTGACCTTCGCGGCTTAAACTAGAAAATGAAATTAGTTTCGAATAGACATAACAGATGGCACCACTAGCTGCTTGCCCCGTGCTTCTTCCGTTCAAATTCTCATTAGTACGCAGTTAAATACACGTTTATCTACACACTAAATTAGTAGTCGGGTTTTAATTTAAGAACTTTATCTCTTGTTTATAAATCCACAAGTCATCTTCGAATCTATAAGTCGCATCTTGACTGCACTTTTACCTGATGGTAAGTGACGATGCAGTCTAAGATCCAAACAGGCTAAGCTAGAAGAGTTATAACAGTTTTTAGGGTTCCGTACCCGAAGGGTAAAAAACGGAGCCCTATTAATGTCACTCGGCTGTCTGTCTGTCTGTCTGTCTGTCTGTCTGTCCGTCTGTCCGCCGGTCACAGGTCTCTAGCTCGCAGACGAAATGAGTTACAAACCTGAAATTTTGGTATTTAGTGTAAAACGTTAACCCAAAATCAAATATTGAATTAGAAATTGAATTAAATTATTTTTCAGGGGGGCTCCCATACATGAAAAAGGAGCCGAAAAAAAAAATTTTTTCGTTACCCTAGCTTGTGGGGTATCATTGTTTAGAGCTCATTAAGTAGAGTACAAATATATATTTTTTTAATTTTTATCTCTAAAAATAAGGGAATGGGAGGCCATCAAAATTGTCAGTTTTAGACCATTTTTGTGACGGGGGCTATCTCAAAATCTAAACTAGTTGGGAATATGATATTTCAGTATATTATGTACTATATGCTCTATTTAAACAACAAATACTGAAAACAACGATTTATTAAATAGTTTATAAGCTGTGACCAAAATAAACGAACATTTTTTTGGGTTTTTCTTTCACGGTTTGTTGCGATGTCTAGCTCGAAAATTAAATATTTCTTAGACCCAAAATATTATATTGTTCATAATTATGTACGGAACCCTGAAAGAGCGAGGCCCGACTCGCACTTGGCTGATTTTTATTAAACTCATACCCCTATGATCGGTTTCTAAGCGGCATCGTACCGGAACGCTTAATCGCCTGGCGGCACGGCTTTGCCGGTAAGGTGGTACCTAGTGACATTTTCTCTCCAAATTGTCCCTGCCGGAAACCTAACCCGGGACCTTCCAGTTATAAGACCACAGCACTCACCACTGCCACACGAGTAGAAAAAGTGCCACTGCGCCAAACGATAATAAATGGAAATGCAGCCTTATCTATTCCGTTACGCTCGATGCTTAGAAATTGAATTTTGTTGCACTAAATGTGCAAAGTATGTCCAATTTTTCAATAATGTAGACCTTGGCAATATAATTGTGACAGTATTTTTTGTCTTGCAATATTATTTAAATTTAACTACGGCACAAAACTTGCGTAACAAAGTTAACTTCTATCATTGTATCGGGAAGAATCCGTGAGAAACACTGATGACACGAGAACTGTCATATTTTTTTCATTTCGTACATAATCATTTCTTTGTATTCAGCATGTTTAACAGAATTACGTTGAGATAGCAAATTACTATCATATAAGAGCAATTATTTTTGATTAGCGACAGGGTTTTTGTTACGATGATAATGATGTTACCTCACAGACGTACAAGACCATAGCTAGATATGATAATATATGTGTGTATTTAATTTTAATCATTATTTTATACTTAACAACTAATATAAACACTTAATTAAAAAAAACCTTTCTGCGAAAATAGAGTCAAAATTGGTTGTAAATTATTGAGGCAGTATTCACTAATTATTTAATTAATATTTTCAATGAAGATTGAAGGCATACGAAAGAGTGTGGGGGTGTTGTAGGAATATCTTACTATCTCGCTCGCACAACCGCTCATGAATGGTGATGACGTCACTGTTACGTTCGTGACTGCCTTTTTTACCCGACTACGGCAAAATCAAAAGGAAGGGTTATGATTTTAGCAGTCTATGTACTATGTATGTATGTATGTTTGTATCCAATTTTTGTATGAGATTCTGTGTGTACCACCGTAGCGCCTAAACAACTGGGCCGATTTTGATGAATGAGGTGTCAATTATCACTCATTCATTAAGTACCCCAACCACCAAATTAAATACTTCCAACTTGTTCATTTTAGCAACAAAGGGTCCTTTCTTTATATTTTTAAACGACAATAAAAAGGAAGACGTTTTCAAGGCGATGCGTTTATAATATACTATATATATTTTATTTTGTTTGATGTAAGACCTCGCATATATTTTTACAGAGTACCTAAGTAGTCCGATTTTGATATTTGAAAATATTTTAGTGATTTTGGGTAACAAGGTAACCGTTTCATTAAAAAAATCTCATAATCCCTATAAAGAAAATATTATAACCGTATTGGCCGTGTATTAAGTATTTTGTACTTTTCTGTTTGTGTGCACTTTGTTTTTTTAATTATCTCTTCTCGTCGACGAAGAGGACGTGCGAAGGACAAGAAACTAATAAAAAAAAACGCTAAAACTCACATTAATTTTTCGCGTCAAATATCGAAAAGTATGCCTCGCTACCTTGAGTTTTGACCTACAAAAATCAAATAAAACCGACCAAGTGCGTGTCAGACTCGTGCGCGAAGGGTTCCGCATGTTCGCTAAACGTAACAAATGGTACCCCACTACCTATTTATCTGTGTATATCGAACCGTGGAAAGTGCAACGATCCAGGATCGTGGGACCGAGTGTCGTGCAGTTTCATATACACATCGCCTTTCTCCCGTCCACCATCGATGGTAACGGACATTAGTTTAAGTTTAAAATGTAGATGTATGGTGAAATTATTCGACTACAACCATATACCTTCGTGTATCTACAGATGGACAAACCAACGAAGTCGCACCATAAGGGTTCCTTTTTACCCGACTGCGCACATACATACATACATACATAGATTGATAAACACATTACCACTCCCTTACGTCTAAGGGAGTGGTAATGTGTTTATCAATCTATGTATGTATGTATGTTTGTTCCTTTGTGGCACTCTGAGACCAAATGCGTGGGTCGATTTTGATAGATACTCGTAGCACGTCGTTAGATTTGCCATGCCAGTGTAAGTGTCAACAAGATTTTTTTTTGATAAATTCAAAATGACAATCTTATTGAGTGGGGGGTATCAAATTAAATGATTTGAAAAGGTGACTACGAAAATATAAATATATTTGGACTAAAAATCATTGTGATCATACGTGAAAGGAAAAAAAAATTATTACGCAGTCAGGTTTTTTATTTTCTAACCAATATTATACTTGTTACCAGTCTGATGCGGAACCCAAAAAAATAAAAACAAATATTTAATTATTCTAAACAATGTATATATTATGTGCTTGACATTGTGGGATATGCTCAAATAAATGATTGAATGATCACATAGACCCGCTTGTGGTCGAAACACAGCTAATGGGTCGGGGGCTACGTGAGCGGGGTGGTTACTGCCTGCTCGCGGTGTGAGTTTTGACGCACGAAGCGTTCAGCGGGAACAATGGTGGCTGTCCATTGAATTTATATAGATGTTTAGTTGAAACAAAATTTGGAAACGATGCAGTCGTATTAACAAGATTTACTATTGTTTTGCTATTTGGTAATTTGATCGCCATTTTGATAGCTTAATCGTCGAGGAAGACTTAATACCTATGCACGAGTCAGATATAACTTATTACTACATCGATCTTATAACTGAACTTATTGCTGTAAAATATAATGGAATTCTTTGATAAATATCTGATTTTTTACTGAACGGTTAGGTATTTGCTGTAAAATAGTCATGGTCCCAAAATTTCGCGTTGATAGTTTTTTATAAAGCAGTACAAACCGGTTTTAAACCGTGGCAATTTGTTACTCTGCATTATATTAATATATATATAGCTGTTCGTTCTGATTCACTGACTCATTCATCGCCTCTCCTGTAAAATTTTGTATGAAGTTTTTTTTTTTCAATAATGGTGTCGTATAGAGGATAAAAATTCAATATGGAGAGAGCTGATGATTGAGGATTTCAGAGACGAGCGAATGGCACGCTTAAGGTATTGAAGCTAGGTGGGGGGTGCTCGAACAAATGTCACTCGAAATGTTATCCAATTGGCAGTGAGCTGAAAAAAAATTCAAAATGGCGAAAAAAAGATGGCCGCCATACAAATTTCGTCGGTGTCCATCTCGGAGGGTATAAAAGATGGAAGAGTGGTTTCTTAGCAACAGATGATCTGGATCCGAAGGTCTACCCGATAAATAGAAAAAAACTTAAAAATGGCGGAATTTATTTTTCCATCATAAATGTATGGCGAATATTAAAGAGACTACAAGTTGTGAACTATGCATGACTTTGATGCGGTTCTTTGGAAAAGTCTCAAAGAAAAATATGGGAGGACATGATGATTGAGGGTTTAGAAGATGGTTGAAGAGCCCGGGCAGGGTATTGTAGATAGGCGAGAGGTGCTCAAATAAAAATTACTCGAAACCTCATTCAATGGGCACTGAGCTGAAAAAAAGTCCAAAATGGCGGATTTAAGATGGCGGCCATACAAACATCGGTGTCTATCTCACCAAGTATAAAAGATGGAACAGTGGTTTCTTGGAAAAAGATGATCAAGATCTAAAGATCTACTTGATGAACAGAAAAAAATCAAGATAACGGAATTTTTTTTTCACACAAAGTTTTTTTCACTGATGGTTTCCTATAGAAGACAAAAATTCATGCGGAGGGAAAATATGGAGAGAGCTGATGACTGAAGATTCTGGAGACGGATGAGGAGCACAGTAAGATTATTAAAGATAGGTGGGAGGTGCTCAAACAAAAATTACTCGAAACCTCATCCAATTGGCAGTGAGCAAAAAAAAAGTCCAAAATGGCGGATTTAAGATGACGGCCATACAAATTTCGTCGGTGTCTATCTCATTGAGCATAAAAGATGGAAGAGTGGTCATTTGGCAAAAGATGGTCAAGACGTGTTTACTCGATGAACAGAAGAAGCGAATATTGAAGAGAATACAAGGTGGGAACTATACAAGACTTTGATACAGTTCCTTTTCAGAATTTGTTTTTATGGAAGAACCCTCATTCAGACAAATGATTCGGAGAAAAAATATGGAGAGTGATAATGATCGAGGGTTAGGAATATTCGAGAGATAGGTGGAGGCTGCTCAAACCAAAATACCCGAAAATGAAACCTCGCGGTCCGCTTTAGCGGGCCGCGCACCCACGCGCCATACTAGTCCTATCTATACTAATAAATAAAATTGAAGTGTCTGTCTGTAATATCGAAATAACTACCTCATATTAAGCTCTTATGGCTATTTGAACGCTACCATAACCGAATCACACGTTTTTAAAATTTTTGTCTGTCTGTCTGTCTGTCTGTCTGTCTGTCTGTCTGTCTGTCTGTCTGTTTGAACGGGCTAATCTTCGGAACGGCTGAACCGATTTTGACGGGACCTTCACATACAAGTAGAGAATTAACCAGGGAGTAACATAGGCTACTTTTTTAACCGACTTTTAAAAAAGGAGGAGTTGTGTTTTTCTACCTATGTACACCGATATCTCCGAGATTTCTGAACCGATTTGCGTAATTTTTTTTTTAATCGATAGAGAGACATTGCGACCCTGTTCTATAAAAAATTTGGATTCCAACTCCTCAATCCTGATGCTGTAGGGGACCTAATCCCCAAAACTAATGGGTTTTAGAAACTTTCGGTTATTTAAATTGATATTGGGGGGGTACCAATTAAAGACTTTATCGTTGAATGAACTCGAGTAGGTACATATCCAACTCCTCAACCCTGATGCTGTAAGGAATTGTATTCCGAAATCGTGGGGATCCCACGGGATTTTTCCGTTTTGAGGACGGGTTTCTACAGATAAGCTACTTTTTGTTCTGGAAAATCAAAAGTTCCCACGGGATTTTTAAAAACCTAAATCCACACGGGCGAAGCCGTGGGCATCATCTAGTCTATACTAATAAATAAAATTGAAGTGTCTGTCTGTAATATCGAAATAACTACCTCATATTAAGCTCATATGGTTATTTGAACGCTACCATAACCTTATCACACGTTTTTAAAATTTTTGTCTGTCTGTCTGTCTGTCTGTCTGTCTGTCTGTCTGTCTGTCTGTCTGTCTGTCTGTCTGTCTGTCTGTTTGAACGGGCTAATCTTCGGAACGGCTGAACCGATTTTGACGGGACCTTCACATACAAGTAGAGAATTAACCAGGGAGTAACATAGGCTACTTTTTTAACCGACTTTCAAAAAAGGAGTAGTTGTGTTTTTCTACCTATGTACACCGATATCTCCGAGATTTCTGAACCGATTTGCGTAATTTTTTTTTAATCGATAGAGAAACATTGCGACCCTGTTCTATAAAAAATTTGGATTCCAACTCCTCAATCCTGATGCTGTAGGGGACCTAATCCCCAAAACTAATGGGTTTTAGAAACTTTCGGTTATTTAAATTGATATTGGGGGTACCAATTAAAGACTTTATCGTTGAATGAACTCGAGTAGGTACATATCCAACTCCTCAACCCTGATGCTGTAAGGAATTGTATTCTGAAATCGTGGGGATCCCACGGGATTTTTCCGTTTTGGGGACGGGTTTCTACAGATAAGCTACTTTTTGTTCTGGAAAATCAAAAGTTCCCACGGGATTTTTAAAAACCTAAATCCACACGGGCGAAGCCGTGGGCATCATCTAGTCGACAATAAATACTGACTGACTGATATTGCTCTTTTACAACTCCCGAACTGTAGGTACTTATGTACTTACATCCCTTATAAAGGTATACGGAGAGGGATTCGAAACTAAGAAATAACGTTTTTTTGTCTACCGTAGTGTTGTTGTCTCCCCCTCAGACATCTCCGTCTATTCTAAAACTTCCCACGTCCCAGAACAATATTCGGGCTATTTCTTTCTCCTAATCTCGTGAACAAAAACAAATCGTAAGCCCCAAAACAAAAGGTCTCTATGATGGAGTGTGCGCGATACATTATCACGCGTGACCTGACTTCGCTCGGATGAAATACACGATAAGAAGTGAATGTGATCATTAATACCCTCAGTAATTCTAGATCTAATACACTGTTTGCTTGTACTAGAGTCTAGAAGTACAGAAGTACCATTACGCGGCCTGCATGTGGACTCGATCGACAGTTGCGTTGCAGTTGTGTAAATTAACTGCCTCGTTAGTCTAGTGGTTAGCATATTCAACTGTAGATCACGAGGTCCCGGGTTAGATTCCCGGGTCGGGCAAATAATTGTTAGGTATTGGGAGTTGGTAGACGTGCCTCGGACAGACAGTCGGTCCTGGTTATTACCACTATCATGTGACAATAGTTATTAAAGCCCGCCAACCCGCATTGGAGTAGCGTGGTGGATCTAAGCTCTAATCCCTCTCTCCTATGAGAGAGGATACCTGTGGACAGCAGTGGCACGTTAAAAGGCTGTAGTGGAGATGGTATGTAAATTACACTAGAACTGCAAAGCAGGTCAAACGCAATCCGTATGTATACCTATACACCACTAGTGGTAGATTTATGTCTGAACACCTTGCTTTTGCGAGGACAGTGCATAGAATTTGGAATCTCAGGCGTTATTGAACGGATGTATACAGATATTGGTTTGGAGGCGTCAAAGACGCAATATTGAATACCCGCTGCGAGGAGCTACTGAGTAATTGGACATATTCTATCTACACGCAAATAGAACTGACCTCAAGCCTACCTTGTAGAGGGCGTGAATTAAATAGGTACCTTCCCACACAAGTAAAACTTGGTTGCAATCTGTCTACCTAAATATCGAGTAATTTTAGTGTAATTTTCAAGTCCATTGGAAAAGTAGAAGTAATATTATCATGACTTTATCATGACTGAGAACTCTATAGACCGGCTGAAAGAAGAGCTGATAATCCTTAAACGGCTTAACAGATTTTCATCAAAAATGAAGATAATCATAAATTAATTAATGTCAAATGATTGAGCTGGGTGATGGGTAACATTTCACATGTTGTTAAATTTATAATTCGCACATGTTCTTCAATAATAAGTTAGGTAGGCTGTAGGTTTACTTACTTATAGGTTAAATAAAAATCAGCCAAGTGCGAGTCGGGCCTCGCTCTTTCAGGGTTCCGTACATAATTATGAACAATATAATATTTTGGGTCTAAGAAATATTTATTTCCGAGCTAGACATCGCAACAAACCGTGAAAGAAAAACCCAAAAAAATGTTCGTTTATTTTGGTCACAGCTTATAAACTATTTAATAAATCGTTGTTTTCAGTATTTGTTGTTTAAATAGAGCATATAGTACATAATATACTGAAATATCATATTCCCAACTAGTTTAGTTTTTGAGATAGCCCCCGTCACAAAAATGGTCTAAAACTGACAACTTTGATGGCCTCCCATTCCCTTATTTTTTGAGATAAAAATTAAAAAAATATATATTTGTACTCTACTACAATCATACCCCACAAGCTAGGTTAAAAGAAAAATTTTTTTTTCCGGCTCGTTTTTCATGTATGGGAGCCCCCCTGAAAAATAATTTAATTCAATTTCTAATTCAATATTTGATTTTGGGTTAACGTTTTACACTAAATACCAAAATTTCAGGTTTGAAACTCATTTCGTCTGCGAGCTAGAGACCTGTGACCGGCGGACAGACGGACAGACAGACAGACAGACAGACAGACAGACAGACAGACAGACAGACAGACAGACAGCCGAGTGACATTAATAGGGCTCCGTTTTAACCATTCGGGTACGGAACCCTAAAAAACCGGCCAAGTGCGAGTCGGACTCGCGCACGAAGGGTTCCGTAACATTATCTATAACAATGGCAAAAAATCACGTTTGTTGTATGGGAGCCCCCTTAAATATTTATTTTACGGTAACAGAAATACATCATCTGTGAAAATTTCAACTGTCTAACTACTTATCACGGTTCACGAGATACAGCCTGGTGACAGATGGACGCACAGACAGACAGGGGGCAATTTCAACAAAGCCGTTTTTTCTTGAATTTCGGTGGACTTTTTTATTATTAAGTTTTTTCAACTTTGAACTATGGTTTATTGTTCTTCTTGTTATTGTTTATGCTCTTATTGAATGCCATCAAAATATGTCTTATAAACTCGTGAGAATACGTGTTTAAAATTTTAATGCCACCGAAATGATAAAACTAGCCACCGAAATGATATAAGTAGCCACCGAAATGATAGAAACTGTCCACCGAAATTAAAATTCACTGAAAATATATTGTCGAGGTATGCAACCTCTGTTAATTCGTGTGCGCTGGCCAATTACACCAGAAGAAAAGAGTTTGTCAATGAGAACATTTTAAGAATTCGAATTACGAAGCCGCAACCGAGAATTAGCTACGAGAGGACACTTCAATTCTGTTCCTTGTACTGTGCATATACCTGAGTAATCTCCTGTCCGGACCGGAGCCCTAAAATCCTTTTGGTCCATTTATTGTTGTATTGTTCATCACAAAATATACGGAGTTATTGTATTCAAGATGTAGCCACTTGTTTTATTTCCGCTACATATTGGTGACCCCGACGTGATCATGATACACGGCTACGAATCCGACGTGATACGATTGTTTGGACCCACGGGCGATTTAATCCATGGAGACATAAATATTTGGAGATGTAACTAATTGGAGGAATTTTATTGGAATTATTTGGAGAACTTCATTACCTACGTACTTTGGAAGACGTGACTGAGGTTTTTCTTTTCCTTAACCAAGTGCCTCCGGAACATAACCAGTGCTAAAAAACATAAAAATCAAGAATTACGATAATTATTGCATTGGAAAATAATTATTTTTCGTTCACTGAAAAGAACGTTGTGATTGACATCTGACACGGTCAAAAAAATTTATTTTTGAATTTTTGGAATTCGGGTGAAAAAAATAGAAGAACGTAAAGACATTAAGTGTCAAAGTGTAAACAAGAAATTTTTTATTATTTTGTAATTCTTATATTGTAAATATTTTTCCTTTTTTACCAGTTTATTTTCAGCATTTATTTTAAATTTTGCGGACACTCATTTTGACTATGGACATAAGGTTAAAGGAATTGGAGGATGAGAATGCAACTCTAAGTAAAAAGATTAAAGAGCTAGAGGAAATTATAAAGGAAAATGTAACCCTCCGTTCCATATTGGCCAAAGCTTCGGAAACCCCAACCTCAACCCCTACGGAGTATTGTAGTTTCGCAGTTTCGCAGGTTTCCCCAGGCAGCTTGGCACCTTCTGCCACTGATAGTTTGTTCGGTCTTTTAAATTCCCTTCTTGATGATTTATCAGAACAGGTTGCTGCACTAAGCAGAAATAATTATAAACGCAATAGGCGTAAAGGTCGAAATAATAATAATAAAACAAATTCTTCCAGATCACAGAGCAATCACCAGCGGCAATCAGTGGGGGCGATGCCTGATTGCCCAGCTGATAGTCGCCGTTTATTCATTACGGAAGCAAAATCTAAATTGCGTTTTTTAATAGATACTGGCTCTGATCTGTCTTGCTATCCGGTAACGTGGATTAATCGACCACCTAAGGTAACTGAGTTTACCATGCGCGCCGCAAACGGCAGCGACATCAAAACGTACGGTACGATTACCTTATTACTAGATTTAGGTCTTCGACGTGCCTTCAAATGGAACTTTATAATATGCGACGTTACTACCGCTATTATAGGGGCCGATTTCTTATCTTATTTTAATTTAATGCCAAATTGCAGGAGCGGCCGGTTGTTCGATAACACGACTGGTCTGTCCAACGTGGCGTCCGTGTCTTCAGAAGGACACGTTAGTGTAAAGTCTATTGACACTAAAAATGAAATACTATGTAAGTATCCTGCTATTTTAAGGCCACCAGGTCCTGTGCGCGAGATTAAACACAACACGGTGCACTACATCCGAACAACGGATGGTCCGCCGGTTGCTTGTCGCCCGCGCCGCCTGGGCCCACAGAAGTTAGCCATCGCAAAGAAGGAGTTCGCAAGTATGGTTGAATGCGGCTCCGCCAGACCTTCCGATAGTCCTTGGTCTTCAGCTTTGCATCTGGCTCCAAAAGGTGAATCTGATTGGCGACCGTGTGGTGATTATCGCGCTTTAAACGCGCGGACGATTCCCGATAGGTATCCCGTGCGCCACATAGGCGATTTTAATCAAAATCTAATTGGTTCAACAGTTTTCAGCACAATCGACCTTGTAAAAGCCTATCAGCAGATTCCCGTAGCAAAGGACGACATTTGTAAGACTGCAATTATTACACCTTTTGGTTTATTTGAATTTCCATACATGACTTTCGGACTCCGTAATGCTGGTCAAACATTCCAGCGCTTCATTGACGAAGTCGTTCGGGGTCTTAATTTCTGTTTTGCTTACGTTGATGATATTTTAGTTTTTTCTAAAGATCCGCAACAACATGCGGAGCACTTAAATATTTTATTTAAACGCTTAGAACAATACGGCGTTGTTATAAATGAAAATAAATGCAATTTTAATGTTTCAGAAGTTCGATTTCTGGGTTACAAAATCAACGCCGCCGGCATAAGTCCGCCGGTTGAACGCATTAAGGATCTTCAGGAGTTTCCCTTGCCGAAGACGGTATAAGGTGTTCGAAGATTCCTTGGTATGGTGAACTTTTATCGTAAGTTTTTACCTGGTATAGCCCGGTACCAGGCCCCACTCATAGATGCTCTGTCGGTCATTCAAGGTAAAGGCGCTAAGCCGTTTACTTGGACGCCTGACTTAGAGCGTTCTTTTAACTCGTGTAAAGAGAGTTTAGCTAATGCTACTTTATTAGCTCACCCAGTCACCGACGCTCGACTCGGGTTGTTTACCGACGCGTCTAATACGCATGTCGGCGCGTGTTTACAACAATTAGTTGATAAGGGGTGGCAACCAATCGCATTTTTTAGCAAAAAGCTAACTGCAAAGCAATCCGAATGGCCTGCTTATTACAGAGAGCTTCTGGCAGTCTATGAGAGCGTGCAACATTTCAAGCACATTCTGGAAGGTCAACATGCCACTATATTCAGTGATCATAGGCCACTCTTATTCGTTTTTACTCAACGGCGTGAAAAACTTCCGCCTGTACAGTTAAATCAAATAATATTTATTTCACAGTTCACTACGGACATTCAGCACGTCAAGGGTGCTGACAACCTGGTCGCTGATGCTTTCTCACGCGTAGAGAGCATCTCGCTAGAAGACCATCTCGCTGCACTGGCGCACTCACAAGCTTCAGATGAAGAGTTAAAGCGCCTGCGCAATGAAACATCCATGAAGTTGGACTTCATTACGGTACCTGGTACAACAATTAAGTTGGTATGTGATGTTTCTACGGGTAAACCCCGTCCGTACGTAACTCCACAGTTCAGGAGGAGCATTTTCGAAAAACTTCATAACCTCAGCCATCCAGGTATTCGTGCAACCGCTCGTTTAATTATGGATCGCTACGTATGGCCATCGATTCAACAAGATTGTCATATGTGGGCGCGAGCGTGTGAAGCGTGTCAACGTTCGAAAATTTCTCGTCATACAATTGCTCCGTTTACATCTTTCTCTTTGCCATCTGGGCGTTTTTCTGTAGTGCATGTAGACATTATAGGTCCTTTACCCTATTCCTCTGGCTCTAAATATTGCCTCACAGCCATTGATCGTTTTACACGTTGGCCTGAAGCATTTCCAATGCCAGATATAACTGCGGAAACGTGTGCCAGAGTCTTCTTAGATGGCTGGGTGGCGAGATTTGGGTGCCCTTCTTCTATCATTTCAGACCGAGGTTCCCAGTTCAGTTCGCATCTCTTCGCGAAAATCGTTGAGTTGACTGGTGCGCAGCATCGCATGACGACAGCTTATCACCCGCAATGCAACGGTATGGTGGAGCGTTTTCACCGACAGCTCAAGGCAGCCATTGCGTGCCACGCAAATCCGCAATGGACCGAGGTATTACCATTGGTACTCCTAGGTATCAGGAGCGCATGGAAAGAAGACCTCGGTGCGTCAAGTGCTGAACTTGTTTTCGGAGAACCTTTGCGTTTACCAGGTGCGTTTTTTAACCCGCCTGCTAACGATCGCGTTTCGGACCCGGCGTATTTTGCCGATAGACTTCGCGCGCATATGGCCGAGTTAGTTCCGACTCCTTCTTCGAAACATGGTAAAACAATTTTTTACATTCCGAAGGACTTAGCCTCTGCAGATCATGTTTTCTTGCGTCGAGGGGCAGCTAAAAAACCTTTTGAACAGCCATACACTGGCCCGTTCAAGGTATTAGAGCGTAATAAAAAATTTTTTAAACTTAGTATAAAAGGCAAACAAGTAAATGTAGCAATAGATCGCCTTAAGCCGGCTTATATTTTACAGCCTCATCAAGACGATTCGCCCTTGCAATCGTCCCGTCCTGCTGTCACTACTCGCTCCGGTCGTAGAGTTCGTTTTTGTATTCCCTATCAAGCAGCTTAATGATTAACAAATTATTAATTTTTCTTTTTTCTCTTTTTTACTCCGTAGGGGGGTGATGTCGAGGTATGCAACCTCTGTTAATTCGTGTGCGCTGGCCAATTACACCAGAAGAAAAGAGTTTGTCAATGAGAACATTTTAAGAATTCGAATTACGAAGCCGCAACCGAGAATTAGCTACGAGAGGACACTTCAATTCTGTTCCTTGTACTGTGCATATACCTGAGTAATCTCCTGTCCGGACCGGAGCCCTAAAATCCTTTTGGTCCATTTATTGTTGTATTGTTCATCACAAAATATACGGAGTTATTGTATTCAAGATGTAGCCACTTGTTTCATTTCCGCTACAATATTAAATATACTACTGAGCAGCCTCAACCATACACTTTAACTAAATAGATGCACTCTTAGCAATTCTGAAAGGTTGTATACTATCATGAGTGACAATTTGTTACGTATGTTCTACTTAATTTTAGATATTCCTCTGGATTTCACACAAAAAAATGCACCTACCTACAATAAAAGGAATAAAATAAAACTAAATGAAAAGACATATAATATTTTAATTAACATATATGTTAATTAAAATATATGTCTTTTCATTTAGTTTTATACTGATTATAATGAGTCATTATTAACTAAATTATTATCAAAATCGGTTCATTAGTCTTTGAGATAATTGCGGCCATACATACATACATACATACATACATACATACATACATACATACATACATACGTACGGGTCAAATACATAAACTCTTTTTTTGAAGTGGTTTAGTTAAAAAATTACCTGCTGGCCTAAATTTTCATCGAAACAAATAATAATCTACTAAAATAATAAAACAATCCACCGAAATGAGACAATTAAACACCGAAATGATAAAGCAATCCACCGAAATGAGATAATTAAGATTTAAAAAAACCGAAATGAGAATTTCTATCATTTCGGTGAGTTTTTTGTCATTTCGGTTGACAATTTAGCCCACCGAATCCACCGAAATGATAACACCGAAATTAGAAATACGGACAAAAATTAGCATTACATGAAAACTATTTATTACAAGATGATATGAATATTACACAAATAAACGTATTGCAATTACGCACTCTTGAATAGTATTTTATATGTATTAACTAATTGCAAGATAAGTTACACCTGTACACGGAAATGATAAGAAGTTTGTCACATGCCACCGAATTGAACTACTTACTTTTTTTGCGGTAACACGCAGGCAAGCGGTGCATTTCCTCCCACGATAAGCACATAGACCACACTGTTACGTACATTTTAAGCGCACGAGGGGGGAGCTAGAGTTGTCCTATGCAAAACTACAATCGATTAAAAAAAAAACACCGAGATGAGAGGACTTTCTGGGACACAAGCATTTTTACTTACCAGTTATTAAACTAAGTAGATATTATCATAAAATTATTTTATAACTATACTGTCACTATTCACAATTTAAATAAAAGTAGTCATATACCTAAATAAGCAATACTTTTTGATTTATGAGGGAAATTACATTAAAAAAGGTTGTGAGGACAGCTACCGAAATGATAAATTCGGGGCTTTAAAATTTTTTTATTTCCTAAACTGCAGTCCTAATCAATAAATATTTATTGTCTCGCATAGGTATCTACCTATTCTACCTAGAAAAAAATATTAGATCTTTATACTAACGTTGGACAGTACCGATTTCACCCATGCCGTGCGAATTTTGCTGTTGGGAAATCCACCCACAGACAGGGAAGTCTTAGTAATAAGGTCCCGGTTTACCCTTTGGGTACGGAACCCTAAAAATTACTATGAAAACATATATGTACTTCTAGACAAGCTGCTGGGCATGCGCCACCTGGTGGTGCTGCTGCTGTTCCTGGCCACGGTGGTGTCGTACGCGACGCGCGTCAGCATGAGCGTCACCATCCTCGCCATGACCAAGCCCAACGACTACGGCTATGAGGTGAGGACACTGTGTGTGTGTGCTGGTGGTGCTGCTGCTGTTCCTGGCCACGGTGGTGTCGTACGCGACGCGCGTCAGCATGAGCGTCACCATCCTCGCCATGACCAAGCCCAATGACTACGGCTATGAGGTGAGGACACTGTGTGTGTGTGCTGGTGGTGCTGCTGCTGTTCCTGGCCACGATGGTGTCGTACGCGACGCGCGTCAGCATGAGCGTCACCATCCTCGCCATGACCAAGCCCAACGACTACGGCTATGAGGTGAGGACACTGTGTGTGTGTGCTGGTGGTTCTGCTGCTGTTCCTGGCCACGATGGTGTCGTACGCGACGCGCGTCAGCATGAGCGTCACCATCCTCGCCATGACCAAGCCCAACGACTACGGCTATGAGGTGAGGACACTGTGTGTGTGTGCTGGTGGTGCTGCTGCTGTTCCTGGCCACGATGGTGTCGTACGCGACGCGCGTCAGCATGAGCGTCACCATCCTCGCCATGACCAAGCCCAACGACTACGGCTATGAGGTGAGGACACTGTGTGTGTGTGCTGGTGGTTCTGCTGCTGTTCCTGGCCACGATGGTGTCGTACGCGACGCGCGTCAGCATGAGCGTCACCATCCTCGCCATGACCAAGCCCAACGACTACGGCTATGAGGTGAGGACACTGTGTGTGTGTGCTGGTGGTGCTGCTGCTGTTCCTGGCCACGGTGGTGTCGTACGCGACGCGCGTCAGCATGAGCGTCACCATCCTCGCCATGACCAAGCCCAACGACTACGGCTATGAGGTGAGGACACTGTGTGTGTGTGCTGGTGGTGCTGCTGCTGTTCCTGGCCACGGTGGTGTCGTACGCGACGCGCGTCAGCATGAGCGTCACCATCCTCGCCATGACCAAGCCCAACGACTACGGCTATGAGGTGAGGACACTGTGTGTGTGTGCTGGTGGTGCTGCTGCTGTTCCTGGCCACGGTGGTGTCGTACGCGACGCGCGTCAGCATGAGCGTCACCATCCTCGCCATGACCAAGCCCAACGACTACGGCTATGAGGTGAGGACACTGTGTGTGTGTGCTGGTGGTGCTGCTGCTGTTCCTGGCCACGGTGGTGTCGTACGCGACGCGCGTCAGCATGAGCGTCACCATCCTCGCCATGACCAAGCCCAACGACTACGGCTATGAGGTGAGGACACTGTGTGTGTGTGCTGGTGGTGCTGCTGCTGTTCCTGGCCACGGTGGTGTCGTACGCGACGCGCGTCAGCATGAGCGTCACCATCCTCGCCATGACCAAGCCCAACGACTACGGCTATGAGGTGAGGACACTGTGTGTGTGTGCTGGTGGTGCTGCTGCTGTTCCTGGCCACGGTGGTGTCGTACGCGACGCGCGTCAGCATGAGCGTCACCATCCTCGCCATGACCAAGCCCAACGACTGCGGCTATGAGGTGAGGACACTGTGTGTGTGTGCTGGTGGTGCTGCTGCTGTTCCTGGCCACGGTGGTGTCGTACGCGACGCGCGTCAGCATGAGCGTCACCATCCTCGCCATGACCAAGCCCAACGACTACGGCTATGAGGTGAGGACACTGTGTGTGTGTGCTGGTGGTGCTGCTGCTGTTCCTGGCCACGGTGGTGTCGTACGCGACGCGCGTCAGCATGAGCGTCACCATCCTCGCCATGACCAAGCCCAACGACTACGGCTATGAGGTGAGGACACTGTGTGTGTGTGCTGGTGGTGCTGCTGCTGTTCCTGGCCACGGTGGTGTCGTACGCGACGCGCGTCAGCATGAGCGTCACCATCCTCGCCATGACCAAGCCCAACGACTACGGCTATGAGGTGAGGACACTGTGTGTGTGTGCTGGTGGTGCTGCTGCTGTTCCTGGCCACGGTGGTGTCGTACGCGACGCGCGTCAGCATGAGCGTCACCATCCTCGCCATGACCAAGCCCAACGACTACGGCTATGAGGTGAGGACACTGTGTGTGTGTGCTGGTGGTGCTGCTGCTGTTCCTGGCCACGGTGGTGTTGTACGCGACGCGCGTCAGCATGAGCGTCACCATCCTCGCCATGACCAAGCCCAACGACTACGGCTATGAGGTGAGAACACTGTGTGTGTGTGCTGGTGGTGCTGCTGCTGTTCCTGGCCACGGTGGTGTCGTACGCGACGCGCGTCAGCATGAGCGTCACCATCCTCGCCATGACCAAGCCCAACGACTGCGGCTATGAGGTGAGGACATCATGTTTTAAAACTTCTACTGCTGGAGTGGAAGTGGCCGAAATTCCACCTATGTGGCCAGAGTCAACCTCACCTGCGCGCGGTGCACCCTCCCTATATGCTAACGAGGCCTTGACACTCTCAGTCCCCTCTACGGGTCGTTGTGCCTGATACCACACAACTTAATCTGGATGGTATCACCGCTTTGTGGTAGGATTCTACCCCGAATCCGCTTGGCTAGCGACCACACTCCAGCCGTAATCTGCCGCAAAGCATCCGATGCGTTCCGGCAGCGAGCTGAATAGCCAGTCTCCTTCCTCAAAAGCCGGCAACGCATTAGTGGTTCCTCAGGTGCTGTTAATGTTTTTTGACAGAAAAAATAATTTAACTGTTGCCATTACATAAAAAAATATGTCTATTCTATTCGGCTTTGCTTCAGCTGTCCACAAGATAGTTAAACTACTTCTTGTAACATTTTGTTTTGAAAAGAGCAACTGCTGAGTTTCTTGCCGGCTCTTCTCAGCAGAACCAGCATTCTGAACCGATGGTAGATTCTTGACATGTCTTATGAGCCACACGTTGGCCTACGTGAAATAAACGATTTTGAATTTGAATTTGAATTCATTTTGGCGCTACCTTCTAAGACTAGTGAGAGTGAAGATATCTGGAATTAGTTCCGGATACCTACTTTCACTCTCACTTTAACTTGAATTGTATTGAATTGTAATAAATTGTATTGGAAAATGTCAAATTTAGTTCAAAAAACCTTTGGTGGAGCGCTCTGAATCGTCACAAGAATCATTTTGTAGAACTACAGCCTATCCAGCGACCTTATATTAAAGAGGTCAGTGGTCTGTGCGTGGTTGACATACCATGGACGCACACGGAGTATTTTGCTTCCTTGTTCCTAATACACACTACTAAAATTATGAATGCCCTTCCGGCTTCCGTACTATAACTTGGGTACCTTTAAATCTAAAGGGGCATCTTCTAGACAAGTGCACTCCACCTTGGTTATTTACCATGGATTATGATGACCGTCAAGAACTAGTCTATATATTAAAAAAACTTCCCGTTGGATTTCGAAATCTCTTCTGGGCTAATCTATCTATTCTATATACATATAATAAAATCGTAGACTTGCCGTACCTGTACATTAAAGATTTTTGCAAAATAATAACTGGCGGATGATAAGGATAAGTAATAGAACGTAAAAAAGTTAATTTTGAAATTTTTGTCTGTTTGTCTGTTTATCTGTTTATCTGTTTATCTGTCTGTCTGTTTGTCTGTATGTTTGTGCGCGTATCACGCAAAAACTGAATGGATTGAAATGAAACTTAGCATGATTTAAGTTCATACTAAGGAATAACATATAGAATACTTTTTATCCCGAAATTCAGCACGGTTCCCTTGGGAGAAGGGATGAAAGTCAAAATGTGTACTTAGCTGTAATTCATTAACGCGTGATCCGATTTCATTCATTTTTTTTTTTGTTAGAAAGGAGATACTTTAAAGATTATCCGGATGATCTCTGAAAGGCTGGATCAAATTTGATGGGACTTTCACTGGCGGATGTTTACATTTTGATCTATCTAAACATCCGCCAGTGAACTTTTAACAGTTTTAGCAAGGTATGAGCTCAAAGGAGTTTAGGAAAAACAAAATGATTCCCACGGGATTTTTAAAAAACAATACCCACGCGAACGAAATCGTGGGTGTCCGCTTGTTTCTGAATATATTTTGATATATTTTTAAGTGTTTTTTTCTCCCTGCGTCATATTGTTGATGGTCGTCAATCGTTTCCACGAATCACGTAATGCTAGGAGTTCTCTTGAGATGATAATACCCTCCAGGATCATTCTGTAGTACAGGTATGTAGATTTATAAGGATTAAATCCACGCATACCCAAAACTGATACAAATTCCACTTGAAAATTTTCGTGTACGAGTATAAAATGTTCGGTTTTAGGATTACTAAACTCCCAAAATCTCCCTATTCCGTGAAATGTGGTAGCTATACTGTGAATGTATCCGCTTTTATTTTCTCCGCTCCATGATTCTAGTTTTTTGTCCGTTCCAATTTTGCGATAGCAAAGAATTTACTCGATTTTGTTTTGTCTATCCGATTTGATCGCACGGCATAGGTTTCAATTCAAGATTTTATGAATAGGTTTTTTGCTTTCTTCCGTAAGACTCCGCAATATTTCGTCAAACATTTTCTTATACAATGTTTTGCCATATACAATATTTTATCTGGAGTTTTTCTAGTGAATACATGTACAGGTGGGTCATTTGATGTTACTATCGCCCATTTGTAGACTGCAAAATCAGAAAAATGCTTTGCTGATTTTAAGAGTTCCGTACCCAAAGGGGTTTTACATATTACTAAGTCTCCGCTTTCTGTCCGTTCATCTACAGTCCATCTACAGCTGCAGCCGATTTTGGCTGCAGCTGTAGATGGCTGAGGGAATTGCTGCAAGTCTTTATGTTATTGGATTTTTCTGTCAAGTAATTCTCATTCGTGCCCTGGTTAAGCCATCGGTCCTGCGTTTGATCACTCTCCAGTTGTGTCAGATTCTCCCTGTAACTCGTCTGATGTCGTCTTTCTACTTAGTTGTGGAGTCTGTCAACGAAAATCATTATTATTTTTAAATACTTAATCTATGCTATGTGTAATCATTGTGTTATCATTCCAGGTCTTCGACTGGGATCAATCCACTCGCGACATGATATTATCCTCCTTCTTCTGGGGCTACATCGTGCTGCAAATTCCAGCTGGAATGTTCGCCGGCCGCTTCGGTGGTCGCTACATCATCCTGGTGTCAATGGTCATGACCGGACTCGTCAACCTCCTGTTACCTTATGCTGCTATAAAGGTAATTTGTTTTCGGGTAATCCTTATTAATTTACCAGTGGAACTTGGAAGACATACTTTTCTTTTCTAGGTAATTATTCATCACCTAACCTTGAAGAGTATAGAGCTCTTGCCCACGACTTCACGGGGAGTTAGGTTTTTCAAAAATATCGCAGGATACCTTTATTTTACCGTGATAAAATTTATCCTAAGTACTTTCTTTAACTGCTGCAGATGTTCATTGTGAATAACTCAGATGTTTATTCTTTTCCAGGGAGGTTGGCAGGCAGTATGTGGATGCAGGATAGTCATGGGCCTCTTCCAGGGACTGTTGTACCCCAGCCTCCACGGCCTGCTGGGACAGTGGGCACCAGTGGAGGAGAGGAGTAGGATGGGAACTATTGTATATTCCGGTAAACTATTATTCTTTTTAGCACTATTCTGGCGTTTTAACAGTAATTTGGTACATTTGAAATTTGGTAAACTGAGTATATGTGATGAAATTGACATAATAATAATGACCTTGACCTGATGCTGCAATTAGGATAGTCTGGAGACTCCTCTTTAAATTACAGCAGATTTCTTGTATTTGGGCTGATTGGTTCCGATGAGTCTGTTTTTTCAGTTTCGTGCGATGAGTAGTATTAAATACACTGATCACTGTCTGATAATGGAGCGTGAAAGTGGTTACAGGAACTCAGTTTTATAAAATGTAGGCCCACCGATTTTGTACTCTTTGAGTTGATCTTGTATAGAGGTCAGTAGACAAATTAGTACAAGCCTCCTGTTGAAGCAGGAAGATGGTGGTTATATCATTCATAGATAGACTCATAAATTCCTCATTCCTCAAAATCACCAAGATTTTCATTTTTACACAAAAACTATTATGTTTTATTAGGTGCACAGTTGGGAACCATTATAGAAATGGTGGTAGCCGGTGTGCTCAGCGGCGGCAGCTGGGGCTGGCCCTCGGTGTACTACGTGGCGGCGATCACCTGCATCGTGTGGTCCGCGCTCTGGTTCGTGTGGGGCGCCTCCAACCCCAGCACGAGCCGGTGGATCTCCAAAGAGGAGGTGAAGTACATCGAGAGCAGCGCTGGCTCGCACGACATCAACGAACATAAGGTGAGAACGTGGCCGTGGAGCACCAATGTGAATATGCAAGAAACACATGATTAATTAGAAGATAATTGTAATGCACCTAATCGTCGTCGTCGTCATCTCAACCAATAGAATTCCACTGCTGGACATAGGTCTCTTGCAAGGATCGCCACAGAACACGATCTTGTGCCGCCTGTTTCCAGCGGCTGCCAGCGACTCGCTTGAGATCGTCTGTCCATCAAGTGGGGATCTTCCAACGATTCGTTTGCTTGTTCGAAGTTGCCAGTCAAGCACCTTGGGACCCCAACGTCCATCAGTTATTCGAACAATTTGCCCCGCCCATTGCCACTTCAGTTTCGCGACTCCTAATGCAATGTAAAATTCTAGCAAACCGATCAGTTCATATTGATTCGCTAATTTTATTATCAGCATAACGAAAAGGAAGTTTGTTTGATTTCAGTAGTCTACGTAATATGTCTAAATACGTAATATGTGAAATAGTAAAAAATACTGAGTTCATAAATATTAAGAGTACAATATTAAAGTACAAAAATTTTGCTTTTCTTTTACAGAGTAAGCCAGTACCGTGGAAGGCAATCTGGACCTCGCTACCCTTCTGGTCTATTCTCCTCGCGCACAGTGGCCAGAGTCTCGGGTTCTGGACGCTGTTGACCGAGATGCCTTCTTACATGGACAAAGTTCTTGGAGTTGATATAAAGAGCGTAAGTTACTTTTATTTATACATTTATCTGGTAAAAATAGTAGTTAAGACTTTGACCTCTCTTTCGGGGAGTTCGATCCCCGGTACGCACCTGTAACTTTTCGGAGTTATGTGCATTATATCTTAACTTACTATACTTGATTTATCGGTGAAGGAAAATATCGTAAGGAAACCTGCATGCCTGAGAGTTCTCCATATAAGGCGTGTGAAGTCTACCAACCTGCACTTGGCCGTGTGGTGGACTATGGCCTAAACCCTTCTCATTCTGAGAGGAGATCCGTGCTCTGTAGTGGGCCGGTAAATGGTTGATGATAATAATACTGATGATAATTATAAATTTGATTTCTCCTGTTACTAGTTTTTTGATAAACTCTGTAAACTTTTCCAGAACGGTCTTCTGTCAGCGTTGCCGTACGTAGCCATGTACATCCTCAGCTTCGTATTTAGTTGGTGCGCCGAGCTCATTGTCAACAGGAACATCTGCTCTCTTTCCACCACCAGGAAGATCTTCAATACTATTGGTAAGATGAGTTACCCTTTAATTCTTTATTTCTGCTCTCTAAGTAGTTTGGTCGAATTGTGTTTATATTGATGTGCTAAGGCTGTCTTCAAATTGGTTTATCTATATTGATTTCCACAGATGCTTGATGTAAGAGCGTTGTTTATTTGTACTGGTTGACACTAATTAATTTAAATGCGATAACTTCTGATTAATAAAACTTATTTCGCTTCAACAATTTGAGCCTTTACCGCCGTTTTAGCGCAACCGAAAAGAACCAAATTTTACAGGAGAAGGTTTTTTTAAACAGAAGTGTGCTAGTAAATAGAAAATTCACATACATTAGTGATTTTAGACATTTAAATATTATAATATGATTGAAAATAAAACAAAAATGATAAGACTGATCATCAAAACTTGTATTATTAGTGTCGATTAAAAACGAATTTTCGACAAAAGTGTCGCTTACGATAATTTGGCGGTAACGGCTCGAATTCATCACACACTTTTTGGTGAAGAGTTTTATTTATTTTGGAAGAAATTCTTAGATTTCTTACCAAATCACACTAAGTCGGACAGGTTCATTTCTATTGCCCGTCCTCATGATATGAAGACGGGCAACAGGAATGAAAATTGATGAATGATGATGGAACAGGATCAGGGAAACCATTTTAAAATATGGTTGTAATTGTTTTGTTATTTTCTAGCATTCTGGGGACCTGCAGCGTCACTGCTTGCACTGTCCTACATTCCCGCTGGTCACTTGACACTCGCAGTCATAATGCTTACCCTCACAGTGGGTCTCAACGGTGCCCATTATGTTGGCTTCTTAGTAAGTTTCACATTTTTAATACTCATTACACCAGCAATTTTATTTTTCTTGCATTTATTTACAATTAATGATCAATTTCTTCCAGATCTCTCACATTGACCTATCTCCGAACTTCGCCAGCACTCTGATGGGCATCACGAACGGCTGCGGAAACATCTTCTCCATACTGGCACCACTGAGTGTGTCCTTCGTTGTTACTGATGAGGTAACTCTCAGTTCTTCTTTTCTGTAATTTGGACTACCAGATAAAATATCGAGCAAAAGTTGCCTGTCAGTTTGTCTATTTACTAGTTCGATTTGTTATGGACAACTCCTCAAACCAAAATGCGTTCGGAATCCTCACAGATTTCGTTCATAAGTTGGAAAATAATAAAATTGTTACCATCGCTGCTCTACATTGAAAAAGAGCTGATAAAAGACCAGTGATTAATTTTTAACTTTTAGATTCCTAACCTTAAGAAGTTACACCAGACAATCTTTATATTATTTAAAGCTAGGTATAATTTTCAGACCAGCGCCGCAGACTGGCGGAAGGTGTTCTTCATCAGCATCGCGTTTTACTTCCTCTCCAACCTGTTCTTCATTCTGTTCATGTCGGACCGGGTGCAGCCGTGGAACGAGCCCCAACACAACGCTACTGTCGGTTAGTACATCGCATACCATCAGTATCAGACCAGTGTCGCAGATTGGCGGAGGGTGTTTTGACGTGATAACGTCTTATAAATCGATTAACGCCGGCTACATGCACGAAAAAGCATGACTCATTGTCACGTACTACGAAACGTACCGCGTAGCATGTAGCGCGTAGGACGTAGCACGTAGCGCGGAACTAAGTGTTCGGCTTGTGACGCATCTCTCTCGTTGTTTTCTTATGACGTTATCATGTAAAATTATCGTCCGTAAACCGATATTACAGGAAACTATTTTTTTTAATCAAAATCACCTTAAACTGTGTCCTTCGTCGGACAAATGCCGGTAAAAACAGCATTAACGAATATAGGCTTAAAGACCAAAAACCATATTTTTAAATATAACAATCATTCCTAGTCTTTATAGTTTTCAAGTTACCAAGGTGGTTTTACCTGAATTTTTAACTTTTATCGATTCACAAAACATTATATCTAATATTTTAACGCAGTTCGTCATTTTCCAGAGGATGGAGTAAAGAAGTCTGAGGGAACAAAGTCTACAAAGAAGGAGAAGACGGGAGAGCACAAGTTTTGATAACCAGTTATTTGATATTTGGTTGAAACACTAGTCATCATTTCGCAAGCGATTCGCTTGAAGTTTTGTGATACCTATCTACTACTTATCTCCATTGTCTAGACATAATGGGAAACTAGTTAAGGTGTACGCATATTTAATTTTGACACCACTTGTGGGCAGCGCTGCCCACGAAGGAAACCGCATACCTACCTTCTCGCACATACAATATACATACTCTCATTAAGTAACTACCCAGTTCATATATAATATACCTACTACGCTACGCTGTATTCCTATATAAAGCAGGAAAAAATAATTCGTCAAGTTGATGTTAAATTAATGGTATGTGAAATCAGCTTAATTAAGGTTCCTACGATCCTATCTAATAACTAATTAAGTAGTGAAAAAGCTTAAAGGTACCTGGTACAACATAAAATATATTTTAACCATGTAAAAAATATTAAATGATTTTACGCTAAGAATTCGAGCGCGACTTTTAATTAATATTTAAGTATAGCTACTTAAATATTAATTATGTATATATGTATTATATAGATCTATGTACTTACTTATTTTACTTTCCCAAGAATTCATGTGTAATAAATTATAGGTAATAAATACTTATACCTATTGTAAATGCGCTAACGATCGAGCGTGTCTTAAATAATATTAAATAGGAAATTAATATTTTTATTCACCTGCTCTAAATTAATATTGTGTTCCCAGTATCTAAGTATGTACTACCTAATAAATAATACCTAATTAAAACTAATACTTACTTAGATCTCTATTGAGTAATGCGAAATAATAATATAAATACCTAATTTTTCTTTCTTTAAATAAATTATTATTCTGATTGATTGACATAGGGATAGGTATTTATTTATTTATTTTTTTAAGTTATTCATTTAGGTTATAAGATACATACCTACCATTGTGGTAAATTATTGTGTTGTACACAAACTCTAAACAGCAACATTGACAGGTTCAAAAAATACTATCCTTTCCCGCAAGGAGAATATTCTAAAAGTTATTAGAATAGACCTGATATTTTAGTTTAGAGATTGTGTAAAACAGAATTAGACACCTATTTACTTTAACTATATTAATTTATTTTACGTCACCAAAGAACTTTATGTGATGTATTTTTGTAAATAAATAAATATTTATTTATATTTATTAATTCATTTATTTTATTTTTAATCGCCTTTTTTAATGTTTAATTAAGGGATAAGAGAAAGATTTAATGTGTTTGAGTTGTTTTATTTTTAAAAATATATTCCTATTATTTTCAGTAAGTACTTAGGTAGTAGGTAGGTAGTAGGTACCTACCTAGGTACATAATATCTACCGTATTTTGGGTGTACGCAAAATCTTCTGTTATAAGTAGGTATAATAAATATGTATACATAATATTACACAGAACGTATTACATACCTATTTTATTTTATTTGCCTTTGGATTACAACCTGTGATTGTCAAAGCGCCATCTATGCACTTATTACTGAACCAAACATCTAGCTGTTGAGGTACTCACACTAAAAATGCTTTGCAGTTTGTCTAGCATAAACTAGATGACACTTCAGATGGCACCAATCAGAGAAAAAGTTTGATTTTATTGTTCGTTTTTATTTTGAATATTATTAAAATAAAATAATATGTTTTGTTTTATAATAAACAGTAATTGTATCAGCTACCTATGTAAGTACCTATAATACCAACAACTCGTATGTAGGTGGAGCATCATAACGACTTAGCTCAAACTATAATAGAGGGCAGCACAGCAATTTCAACAAAAGCAGCGCTCTACAGTGGCATAAAAATTAGGTAGGGTGGATGCTCCTAAGTCCAGCCCCCGCTCGAAAAGTCGGCACTCCGTTTTATTTCTGTCAATTTTAGCGTTTTGGTGCCGCTTAGGAACAATGGTTATTTTTTAGCTCTCGTTTGCCCTAATGGGAAAATAATTTTAAAATAAGGCAGCAGTTTAGAGCCAAAACGCTAATATCGACAGAAATAGACGGAGTGCCGACTTTTGAGCTTAGGAGCATCCACATTCCACTCTACCTAACTATAAAGTAGGTAACCTACCTACTGTTTGCTGTGTGTGTATAGTGCGTGTTTTGCTTGATTCAGTCATCTGAATCCTTCACTAGGTAGGTAGGTGTAGGTATACCTACTTACTCAAAGAAAAAAATTCCTATCTACGGCTAAGCGTGTGGCTAAATACCGTGTTATTATTATACGGTATACCTAATAATAATAATAGTTTTGCCCATAAATTGTTTCCACTTTCCACGTATGACGGGTCTTGGAGCAAATAATATAGAAAGGGATACAAAACTTTGATTTATCTACAAACTTATTTATTACTGGATAACTACCTACCTACTAGTTTCCCTTGAGATAGTTTTTCGTCCAATACTTAACTAAGATTTTTTCTTGAGAATTGAATTTCACAAAATCCCTCTTTCAATGTTGCTAGAAAGATCAGAATTCCTCAGGTCAAGTGCGTGTCAGAACGCGCATGAGTGTTCCGTAGTCATCATGCAAGCAAGTAGGTACAAAAATGATAATCTTACCTTAAAAGCAAGAATTAAGTGTTATATGACTGAAAATCATAACAATAATAGTTTTCCCCTAACAGATAACAGATCAAAGCTGCTCCGAAAGTGGTGGAACTAGAAGATTAACGTTCATAATCGCATCCTCATCGCCTGTTCATGATCTTTTCAAAGACATTCGATCAGAACAAGAACAAAACGTCATGAACGAGCGGTAGGAAAGCGATTTTCGCTATAAGTATTCGCTTGTCATATTTTATTAAGGTTCTCCGTAAATATACAATAACTTTTTCATGCTGTATCTTTTAGCTACACCGCTGCGTCGACTTACGTTCATATTAATGACTAGCTGACCCCCGCGACTTCGTTCGCGTGTTTATAGGTTTTATATAGGATCGGATCGGATCCCATAATTCTTTTATGTACCTAAACTAAATGTAGCCTGTTACTCCTTATAACATTGAAAGTTCCATTAAAATCGATCCAGCTGTTTCGGAGATTAGCTGGAATAAATAGACAGACCGACAAACATAAATTTAAACGCACACCAGTTTAAAATAGGCCGTACGTTCAAAGATCCGGGTCCCAAGTTATTTGAACCCAATACTGAGGATTGTAATGTCTGTCATTTCTAAACTAAAAAAGCTATGACCTTGAAATATTTACGGGACAATACATAATTTCTAACAAAAAAAGAATGAGTGAAATCAAACAACGCGTTAATGAATTACAGGTAAATACACGTTTTAACTTTCATCCCCTCTCCCAAGGGAACCGTGCTGACTTTCGGGATAAAAAGTATCCTATGTCCTACCTCGTAGTATAAACTCAAATCGTACCAAGTTTCATTCGAATCCATTCAGTAGTTTCGGCGTGATGCGCGGCCAAGATACAGACAGACAGACAGACAGACAGACAGACAGACAGACAGACAGACAAAAATGAAAAAAATTGCCGTTTTGGCTTCAGTATCGATTATAGAGTGCCCTCCAATAAAAAAATTCAAAATATCTTCAATGTACAGAATTGGATCTGTTAGCCCTCATACGCATTAGCGGTTGCGGTAGCGGTGCGGTTATATTTTTATATGCAACCGCTACCGCAACCGCTAATGCGTACGAGCGCTTAGTGCGTACAAAATGAGCGGTTGCATATAAAAATATAAAAAGCGGCTAGCCGCACCGCTACCGCAACCGCTAATGCGTATGAGGGCTTAGCGCTCGTACGCATTAGCGGTTGCGGTTGCGGCGCGGCCAGCCGCTTTTGTATTTTTATATGCAACCGCTCATTTTGTACGCACTACACCGCGACGAAATTCCAACCGCGGCGGTTGACTGGGAGGCAGCGGCCCGCTTCGCGGCTGGCCGCCATGTTGCCTATACGCACTAGGCGGTTCAGTTCGCGGCGTGCCGCAGGTGTGTTGTCAACAAAGAAAAGAAGCAATATGGAATTGTGAAGCAGCAGTTTATAAAAACAGAGACCTAAAATGAAAACAATGGAAAGAATTAGTAGATATTTTTGAAAAATATCTACTAATTCTTCGTTTATGATAGACTAACGTAGTTGGCGGTTCAACCGCGTGACGCGGTTCAACAGCGGCTCGCCGCCGGTGGCGGTGAACCGCTGTTTCAACCGCGTCAGGCGGTTCGAACCGCCTGCTACCGCAACCGCTAATGCGTATGAGGGCTTACAGTTTTATTATATTAGGTATAGATTTCTGAACACTTAAATAACTGTTTGTAATAAAATTCATTCGATATAAAATCACTAAAAAAATTGTAGCGCTATCTTCTGGGCTATATAAGCCCTCATACGCATTAGCGGTTGCGGTAGCGGTGCGGCTAGCCGCTTTTTATATTTTTATATGCAACCGCTCATTTTGTACGCACTAAGCGCTCGTACGCATTAGCGGTTGCGGTAGCGGTTGCATATAAAAATATAACCGCACCGCTACCGCAACCGCTAATGCGTATGAGGGCTAAGGGTTTCTTGTTTTACTTTACGAAACCCTAACAATACCTACTGAAGGGGCTCGGTACCTGGCGTCACGAGCGATCACGACATGGGTTCAAAGTTCACGGTAATTCAATATCGCTCTCAAAGAACTTGCTGAAGAATTTGGAGATTGAGTTTTCCAAAATTTGCAAAGGGATTTTCAAGATTCAAACGAATTTGATCAAATTGTGTTATAAATACCGATATTTTAAGATCAAAAATCTAGCTCTGTTTTTGAGAACTAACCTTGATCTAAGATTATGTTACGGGTATCTAAGTATCTAGGTCATAGGCGGAATGAGTAGAGAAAATATTATAATATTATGTATATTATTATATTTTTTAATTGAACTAAGTACTAGTTAGCTCTTGACTGCAATCTCACCTGATGGTAAGTGACGATGCAGTCTAAGATGGAAGCGGGCTAACTTGGAAGAGGTATGCATACCTCTGATCGGTTTCGACACAACATCGTACCGGAACGCTAAATCGATTGGCGGCACGGCTTTGCCGGTAGGGTAATCACCAGCCACAGCTGACGCCTCCCCCCAGACCCGACCACAGGCAATTTAGAAATTATAAAATCTCAAATTGCCCCTGCCGGGAATCGAACTCGGGACATCCCACATACAAGACCACCAAAATTAGCGACAACGATAAAATAGTTCGATGACGATAAGTAATTTTCATACTAATTAGAAAATAGCCTACTACTGAAGATACGGGTACATATTCACAGGTGTCGCTCTCTTTATGTCATTAGCAAAGTTATTCTGTTTATTTATTTTACAAACAAACAAACTTTTAATTAGATTATAAGGTAAAGTCTCCTTATTCCGTGGTATTCTAAAATTGCCACCCAATTCCGAGGTATATAGAAAAACAACGTTTTCAACCGATCACCAAGCTATTTTTTACTGCAACATATCTTAATCAATTGATAGTTTATCATTCCATAGATAAATGACGAAATTGTTGGTTTTATATGTATATGTTTTAAAATAACCGGCAAGTTTTACACTAGCAGCCGGCCCGAACGCATGTTTCATACATTTTGGACCTCGTGCACGAAATACCTACATTTTTTTAAATAGTGTTTATCCGTTAATTTTGAGCTTTATTTGTTTTTATTTAGATTTGAATATTTGAAGGACTATATTTTCAATCGAAAACAATCAACTTTTGTGAATATTTGTAAAGAAATTAAGGTGAAAATAGGTTTTGAAAATACCTCGGCGTTAGGTGCCAAATATTTTAGCCGGTTCCTAACGCCGTGGTATACCGCGGAATTGCGATTTCATAGACTTCATAACTTTTTCAATTTTTAGAGTCGTTTTATGTTAAATACTTCATGTTTCGGTTTTGAATATTTAAATAGGTTATAAGGTTACAGAGTCCTAATTACGAGGTACACTTTGGCGTCTCAATTACTAACTATACCGTGTCAAAGTTTACCTATTTAGGTAATTTATTGATAGATTGTATGGGAAAGCTAAAGAAAATTAATTTAAAAGAAAATTAAATTTATACATATTTCGATGCAATTTTGAGAGAGTATTGTACATATTTACGAAGATAATCTAATTAAGCTTTAAATTATTTGTTTATTATGGAAAAATCTTTTCTTTTTTAACACTCGGAATTAGGAAACGTGTTTTTTGTTACAAAACTCAATTCCGTGGTATTACCTCGGAATTAGGTTCTATGAGCCCCTAATTATGTGGTATGGATAGAAATACTACCTCGGAATAAGGTTCTATGAGCCTCTAATTATGTGGTATGTATAGAAATAAAATACAGGATGCTCACAATATTTCAGTATGGTTTCAGTTACACCAAGTATCATTCGCGTTCAGTCACGCAAACATTCATATTCTAAAACGTTTATCTTATTATTGCTCGTGCTGATTCATTCACTGACTCACTCATTGATCACCCCTCCTGTAAAATTTTGTATAAAAATTTTTTTTTCACTAATGATCCCGTATAGAAGACAAAAATTCATTCGGAACAAAAATATGGAGAGAGCTGATGATTGAGGATTTCGGAGACGGGTGAATAGCACGCTTAAGGTATTGAAGATAGGAGGGGGGTGCTTGAGCAAATGTCATTCAAAACGTCATCCAATTGGCAGTGAGCTGAAAGAAATTCAAAATGGCGAAAAAAAGATGGCCGCCATACAAATTTCGTCGGTGTCCACCTCGGAGGGTAAAAAAATGGAAAAAGGAAGGATGAAAAGGGTAAAATTCAGTTCAGTGCCAACTGGATGAGGTTTCAAGTAATTTTTGTTTGAGCACCTCCCACCTATCTACAATACCCTGCCCGGGCTACTCAACCGTCTTCCAAACCCTCAATCATCATGTCTTCCCATATTTTTCTTTGAGAGTTCTCCAAAGAACCGCATCAAAGGCCTGCATTGTTCACAACTTCTCTCTCTCAATATTCGCCATACATTTTCTATGGAAAAATAAATTTCGCCATTTTGATTTTTTTTTCTATTTATCCAATAAACCATCGGATCTTGATCATCTTTTGCCAAAAAACCACTCTTCTATCTTTTATACCTTCCGAGATGGAGACCGACGAAATTTGTATGGCGGCCATCTTATTTTCACCATTTTGAATTTTTTTTCATCTCACTGCTAATTGGATGACGTTTCGAGTGACATTTGCTCGAGCACCCGCCACCTATCTTCAATACCTTAAGCGTGCCCATCGCTCGTCTCTGAAATCCTCAATCATCAGCTCTCTCCATATTTTTTTTCTGAATGAATTTTTATCCTCTATACGAAACCATTTGTGAAAAAAATAATTTTCATACAAAATTTTACAGGAGAGGTACTTTACTGACTGACTGACTGATTGATCATCAGTCAGTCAGTCAGTGAGTGAATGAATCAGCACGAGCAGCTATATATATATATATTAATAATATACATATATTAATATTTTACACACAAACATAATTAAACAATTACATACGTATCGAATTGATTTTGAAATCTATTAATAAATACAGTTCATTTTTGAACACCATGTAGAATTCATTCTACTCGTTTCCCTTTGTATTTTGTACCCTCGGAATTAGGAGCCATTTGCCTCGGAATTAGGATTTTTACCTCGGAATTGGAGCATTCGGAGTTTCTTCATATTTAATTTAATTTTACATTTAAATCAAGTTGTAATTGTTGTCCTTTTAGGATATTTCAAGAGTTAAATAAATAACGCTTCTGATAAAAATAGCCAGTTCTTCAGAAAGGTGTAGTAAATGCTTAATTTTTGACGTTCTTTCGAGTTTTTATGAAAATACCACGGAATAAGGAGACTTTACCTTAAACGTTGAAATTGCTCTGTGAAAACTTTGCAGCTTCAAATGTAGAAACATCAACGAAATAAAAAAATATTCCTCTCCCAATTTCTGCCATGGCCTTGACGAGTCAACTACGCAGGAGATTATAGTGCATAAGTGTGTGCGCAAACATAGGCTCTCTCTCTATTCCCTCACTCTCTCATAGTCCGATGGGATGGTCGTCGCCTGAAAGAGATCATTCGTAGGACACGGGAATGTAACACCACCAACTTCCCATCTCGGGACCTACTACTGACAGTAAAACCCTGTGTCCTTTTGCCCAATCCGAGACTCGAACGAACTCGAGTCTTTTGATTTGAGCCGAAGAAGCTAGCAACTAAACCAACAGTAGGTATCGTGACGGACTTGTTGACTGACTACGTTCAGTCTAAACCGGTAAACTTAGAGTATTAATATGGAAGATAATATTATTTTTTGAGTAACCTAGAGGAAGTAGGAGTTTTAAATTTAATGAATGAAATTCCATCGTGCTGAAAAGGGATCGTATTTTTTTTTTGTAAAAGTTTGGACAAAGTCATAGACATCAGCTAGTCTTCTATACATATAATAAAATTGTAGACTTGCCGTATCTGTACATTAAAGATTTTTGCAAAATAATAACTGGGGGATGTTAGGGATAAGTAATAGAACGTAAAAAGCTATTTTTGAAATTTTTGTCTGTTTGTCTGTATGTTTGTGCGCGCATCACGCAAAAACTACAGAATGGATTAAAATGAAACTTGGTACGATTTAAGTTCATACTACGGAGTAATATAGAGGATACTTTTTATCCCGAAATTCAGCACCGTTCCCTTGGGAGAAGGGATAAAAGTTAAAATGTGTACTTAGCTGTAATTCATTAACTCGTGGTCAGATTTAATTCATTCTTTTTTTGTTAGAAAGTAGATACTTTAAATATTAACGGCGAATCTCAGAAAGGCTGGATCGATATTGATGGGACTTTTACTAGCGGATTTTTACATTTTGATCTACCTAAACATCCGCCAGTGAACTTTTAACAGGTTTTAGCAAGGTATGAGCTCAACGGAGCTTAGGAAAAACAAAATTAGTCCCAATGGATTTTTAAAAACCAATGTCCACGCGAACGAAGTCGCGGGTGTCCGCTTGTATTTCATAAAATAAAATAATTTCTCACTAAAAGTTTGGATGCGAACAACATCGGGCAGGCAGCGCCGCATTGAGTACACAAAATAAAATAAAAGCAATCGACGAAAGTGAACCGGCTTTACGATTCATGGAGCGATCCAAATAGGTACTTTAGTACACAGTCTAGCAACGGTACAGTTGCACATTGCCCACAGCGCGGCGACGAGTTTGTTATTCGATTATGTTCTACATTATTATTATACCTATCTAATTTTCAAGTACATAGCTTATATGTATAGGTACGTACGTGTAGATGGTTTTCGTCGTTCCGTCATAATTGCTGATTTATTTTGAAAAACTTATTTATCGTCATTGGAAAAGTTTAAAGGTAGATTTTGAGTTAGGTAGGTGACTAATAGCATAAGCTTAGTCGCCTCAAATGCTGGATACATCTCTGTACAACGTAGTGTGTAAAATGAAGCTGAGAGTCGTCTGTCGTATGTCGTAGTCTTATAGGGTAGGAACACCGGTTTCCGGACACGCACCTGTTATCGTCCACCGAGCGGATCACTCTTAAGAAACGCTTAAAAATAGAAACATTATAAGACTTACATAAAAATAATGCATCTCTATGCCAACTTGAATGTCTTATCAAGACACAGAGAAAGAAAAAAGTCTATTTCATTTAAGTTTCTTCGAAAACAAAGCGATCGAATTTTGAGTATGCAATTAAGGAATGAAAATGAGCCGTGTGGAGCAAAAAAATTAGTGGCATGCTTCAACTATCACGGGAAGTTATTAATAATTTTACTATAAGAATTAGTTTGATTCTTCTTTGTAGCACTTACTTATGTTTCATAAAATACTGTGAACGTGTTTTTTTACTTTTGATTACATTAGAATACAAATAAAAGGGGTGGACGACAACTAGTTCACTATTTTCTTAAGAAAACCTGTTATCGTCCGGGCGGTCAACCACAGGTTTAGCGTCTTAATTTTAGGTGGTCTTGTTATCAATCGAGGTGTGCACAAAATTGGAATTAAGTTTATTAATTCGAATCCTATACACATTCACTAGTTAGTGACTAGTCTTCGTCCACTTTTTTCTCATTGTATATAAAACTATGGGTCTACAAAATCACGCGTGGACGATATCTAAATTTGCACTGAATAAATATTCTAAGTTTCGACCACCAAGCTATTATTTGAAAATAAATAGATTTAGTAAAAATATAAATATTTAAACTTGTTTGACAAAAGAATTACCTTATATTTTATGTGTTTCTCCTTGGAACTTTGATATATTTATAAGTTAAGATAGTATTGTCGACCATTATAATTTGTGGACGAAATTTAAAATAGAGAATCTGAAGTGCACCGGTTATCCGTCCACCTATATTTTAAACTGTATGAAAAACATATATTTTTTAATATTATGTTATTATTTAGTCGAATTTTGATTATTACTCATATCTATAATTTATTTTTTATTCATCTACAAGTTAGTCCTTGACTGCGATCTCATCTGATGTTAAGTGACGATGCAGTCTAAGATGGATGCGGGATAACCTGAAAGAGGTACGGCAGAATCCGTACCCTTAAACGCTAAATGACTTGGAAGTAAGGCATACTAGACTAGAGACAATTTTGAAATTATTAAATTGAATTTACCAAATTGGTCTGCCGAGAATCAAGTAGAGGACCTTCCACTAATAAGACTTACCCCTGCGCCATGCCAGGGAGGCTGCCAAATTATATATACCTACCTACCTACTTTTATATAATGTAAGTGCGATGTGGTAAAAGACGATGCAAGATAGATAGGCGCAAAGTTGGTAAAGATATTATGTCATATTGTAGACTCTATAAACCGCATTAACAAGGCAATAGTTTTTTTATCTGTTTTATTTTAAAACAAGCAGTTGACCGCTATTGCGTATGCGTAGAAAGACCACATCACTTTGTATAAAGTTCTTTATCACCCTGTGAAAGTTCTGTCAAAATAGGTTCAGCTGTTTTGAAAAGTAAGTACATATTACGAATAGACGAAAAACAGAAAACAATTTTTTTATAAACGGTTATGTGGCTTTTTAACAATGTATAAGTAAACAAAAGTTCACTAATAAAAACCCATATATTTCGTAAAGACGGACAGGAAGTTAATTTTAATTGGTATAGATATTAAATACATATTAAAGTGGTGTTAATATTACATATTCAATTACTTACTCATTACATGCATACTTTTTCATAGTAAATTTCTCATAGAAATCAGTGGACGGATAACAGGTACAAGGGTGGACGATAACTAGATTTAGTGGACGATAACCGGTGAAATCGGCATTTTGAGCTTTTTATTAGGATTTAAAAAAAACTAGTTATCTGACTAAAAAAATACTAACGTGCAATGAAAATAGACTATACTAGAAGTATATTTTAACAAGTTTTTGTTTAATTTTTTTTATAGAACATATATTTTCACCCTCTCAAACTCAGTAACTCCACTAAATGGACGATAACCGGTAAGAAAACCCTACCTTTGAAATCCAATAAAATCTGTACTTATCACAGTCATAAAAATGCGGCAAACACAAACAGATAAATGTGTCGAGTTTGATGTCGAATAAAAGGTGCCGTTTTGTTAGCCCCCTGTATGACTGCTACACTACGTCTCAGTGATTTATATAGGAACAATGCAGAATCCTTTGTAACGGAAAACAAATGAAGACGCCAGGCTTCGGTATGAAGATTACATAGTAGGCACCACTTTATTTTATTGTTCTCTGCCTCACTGCAGTGCACAGTAACACGTTCGAAGATCTCGAAGTCCTGGGTTTGATTCCCGGGTCAAGCCGAAAAAAATTTATTATATAGTAGAATAACAACTATGCAAATCCAAGATGGGGAAATGGAACCACAAAATGGCGAATGTCGGGGGTTTTTTAATTTTTAAATTAAGTATAAGTACTTGTTATTTTTATGAATGTATGAAATTTAAAGATACGAGTAGATGCCACGTATGAACTTTGTCACAGTACTGGAATGGAGTTGGCTAATTTGTCTAATTAGAGTATCCGAAAAAAAAAATCACATAAAGACGCTGACCCTAAATGCCCTAAAGTAATAATCACTTCCTTTATTGCGAGAGATTGTACAAGTTCATAGATCAAAGCCCGAGATTTGTAGCGTACATACTTACCTGCAAAGAGCTTACCTGGTTCAAGTGAACGCACCGACTGAAGGGTCGTTCAAAAGGTCAGCTGGGCTAGTGGGCTAGTCACAGCAAATATAATATACAGGCCTGTTAGGTAAACAGTATGTTTACTGAGTCCCGGGGTGGTCCAGGGGTGGTCCCGGCCGAGGGCACTCCGATACATTATTCACAAACATTTCAATAACATACACCCTCGTGTGTATTTCAATTTCAAAGCGCTGCGTTCAAGTGGCCAGCTCAAAACGTTGAATTTCAGGATTGCCATAAAATGAGTCCCGGATGCTTATTTTTACCCGACTACGGCAAATCCAAAAGGAAGAGTTATGATTTAAGCAGTCTATGTATGTATGTATTTGTGTCTGATTTTTGTATGAGTTTCTGTATGTAAGTACCACTGTAGCACCGAAACTACTGGACCAATTTTGATGAATCAATTACATTTTATATACGAAAAAATCGAGAAGTGACCTTCGCGCGGCTAAACTTAAATGATAAATAATTAGTTTCGGATAGATATAAGAGATGGCGCCTCTGCTTGCCCCACGCTTTCTGCACACTAAATTATTATTATTTTATATTAAATTAAATTATTAAGCGTAGTCGGGTTTTAGTTTACGAACTTTATCTCATGTTTTATTTTTAGGGTTCCGTACTCAACATCACTGTTCTATCCTATCCTATCAATGTCACTGTCTGTTTGTCTGTTTGTCCGTATATATCACAGATGTCTAGCTCTTAGACGGAATGGGCTACATATTTTACTGAAGTTTGGATATTAATTCATGACTCATGTACACTTAGAGCTCCTCTAATAAAGCGAGACTTCGGATTTTTATTGGTATTTACGAGGAACTTGATATTTACAAGTGTAGTAATGTCACTATACTGTCACTAACAGTTACTAAACACATTATATTATCTTCCTTTCTTGGAAACGGCGGCAAGGTAAGGTTAGAGCACCCCGCAAACCTTTGGTATGGACTTCCAGGAATGTTAACAACAAACAAACTGACTGGCTAAACTTTGGTAGCTTCTCTGATGCTACAGAATATTATTTTCAAGTAGTAAATCCACATTTTTAAACGTTTCAAAAATTCAAAGTTAGAATACCATAATAGTAGGTACCATAACTATAGTAATTTTTTTTTCTATTTTTTGTCATTTATATAAAGGCGAAGTTTTTGTGTGTGTGTGTATGTTTGTATATTTGTTACTCTTTAACGCCGCAACTATCGAAGTGATTTGTCAGAAATTTTGAATGGAGATAGATTATGCCCTGACTTAACACAGGCTACTTTTTATCCTGGAAAAATCCACAGTTCCCTCGCGATTTGTGAAAACCGAAATTCACGCGGGTAAAGCCGCGGGCAGAAGCTAGTAATCAATAAAAATTAATTGCTATCATTGAAAGTCATAATCCATGCCATTCTCCTGCTTTATGATTTATATCCTTTCATTTGCCCTCCTATTATTTCAATCTGTTAAAGCTCAGCGGAGGCTACCGTCTGCCGACAATCAAACAAGTTCTCTTTGACATTCCTATAATTGCTCTTACAAGTAATGATTAATGTCTGAACGTACACAAGCGTACATTAAACTACTGCAGATTTCTTTAATTATATTCTACTAGCTGCGCCTCGTGGTTTTACCCGCAATTAATAAGTTTGAACAGATAAAAATATTTGAACAAAATCTTCTAAGAGTAACATAGCGAAGAGAACGACAGCAAATTCATGCAATGACAGCAAACTTTTGCAATAATGTGCTATGTGAACGTGATGTACCTAAAAATAATCAGCGCCATCTAGCGCGTTTTTGGAAATCTATATCTATTTAAGTCCCACAGGACTTCCGGAATAGGTAATAAGTAGCATAATGTTATTCTAGGATATAATATATCTCCATTCCATAATTCAGCCAAATTGGTTCTGTAGTTGCGGCGTTAAAGAGTAACAAACATACACACATACACACACAAACTTTCACCTTCATAATATATTAGTGTGACGTGATGTGGGGACTTACTTACTTACTTATTTCTCGACCAAACACTTTCGTCGCTTACTTTCACAAGTGTCGGCACTCAGAGCTAAATGGGTCAAACGCTACCAAAAGACCACTTACGCTTTTTGCTATTTAACTCCAAGGTTACCAACATTCATCGTTTTAGTTAAAATGTTAATGTTTTCAATTTATGCAGCACCTACGCAAGGTAATGCAATTAACTGCAAGAGATAGACACCTTCACTTTTTTTCTTTGACTTGGCACGTTTTCAGTAACACAGTTAATAAACTCTGGCAAACGCAGGTTGCAGCAACTTTCAGAATGAGATTTTGGCAGTGGTCAGCTACAAAACTGATACTATTACAGATATATTATAAGACTTGGTAAAAAGAAATAAAAGGTTTTTAAGAAACTAAAGGATCTCTTCGGTATGAAAATCCCCTGTTTTTGTAATCAGTTAATGAATGAAAACACAAAGCACTTGAACCGAAAGCTGTACAAAGCTTCAAATTGTAAATCCGAAATCAAATTCAATCTCTCACAATCACGTCTTTGAAAACAGAAATGATGGAAAGTGAAAATCAAATATTCTTAATACAAAAGGATTTAATTTAGATTTAATTTAATTTAGAACGTTACGTTGGAATTTATGTAGTTCTCCAAAAAATTTAATCAAAACAAAATAAGTAGTACCTAAGTAAGTAGTAGTAAGTAAGATTTAAAATGTGTGAAATTGAATGTAGATTGTGGAATCACTAGTCCCTGAAAAGAGTGAACTGGCATGAAATTCTTTCAAAGATTAAATTCAAATTCAAGTTGAAAGATCAGGTAGGTATTTATTTGACTACATAAGGTGAGTTTCGTTAAAATCTTTATGAAAGTATTAATTGATTATTACATATTTTGTTCTATGATATTACTTGTTAATTTACTAATTTTAATATTATCTTCAGATCTCATCTGAATCTTATCACTTCTTCAATATCAAAATTTAAAAACAAAGTTACAGCCGACCAAAAATTATTTATTTTCCTGACGGTCTTTTTCCACGCGTAATTTTGAAGCGCTTACAAAAATTTTAGTATTTTACTGATTGTTAAAATGGTAGCTATTATTATTATTGTAAGGTAACAAGAAATTAGGTCTTCTGTACTTCCGGTGCGTAAGTCAAAATGATTACCAAATACGTCACAAGGCAGCCGTATATCTGTAATTACAAACAATATAAATTATGTCAAAAGGTAGAGTTCTTGTAGTCGTGCTATTATGAAAACATGAACATAATATCATGACCTAAAAGCAAGGCTTGTGGTAAACTTCAGACTACTTAGTTAACCTGTGATATAGGCTTGGAATAAGCAATGTAGGTTGTATAAATAAATACAAGTAGGTACGAATCAAATCTAGCACAATAGATCGGCGACGGTCAAAGTGCTATAGGGGCTCAAGAACCTGCATAGCCGCAACTAAAAGAACAAGAAGAAGAAGTATAAATTAAAAATTTAAAAAACCGCCGACATTCGCCATTTTGTGGTGGCGGCCATCTTGGATTTGCACTAGTGCTATTCTATTAGTCAAGCTCTTTCATTTGATACCCATACTGAGAGTGGTGAAAAAATATGTAATCCACCATTTTGTGACGGCGGCCATCTTAGACCGATTTTCATCAAACATAGCTAAGAACACTCCCGACTAATTCATTTTTCAAACAAAAAAAACGCATTCAAATCGGTTGACCCGTTTAAGTGCTAAGGGGGAACAGACAGACACAGACACACACACACACACACACACACACACACACACACACACACACACACACACACACGTCAAACGTATGACACCCCGTCGTTATTGCGTCAGGCGTTAAAAATAAGATGAAGAAGTCGTTTACTCTTACTTTAACCACAAGTGCTCTCTCAAGTGTGATCAAATTAAGCGGCGCATATATTGGTTTGTTAAGCATCAGCAGTTGCGTGAATGTATCCAGCTCGTTGTGGATACTCTCGTCATCCCACCTCCGGCACAAGAGGAAGTTGACCAGCATGTGCGTTTTCAACATCTGTAATGACAGTATTATTACTTTCAACAAGCGGATACCCGCGACGCATGGATATTGATTTTAAAAATCCCGTGGGAATCATTTTGTTTTTCCTGCGTTCCTTTGAGCTCATACCTTGTTAAAAAATTTAAAAATTCACTGGCGGATGTTTAGGTAGATCAAAATGAAAACGTCCGCCAGTGAAAGTCCCATTAAAAACCATCCAGCCTTTCAGAGATTAGCCAGTAATCTTTAAAGTATGTACTTCCTAACAAAAAAGAATGAATGAAATCGGACCACGCGTTAATGAATTACACTTTAATGAGTTAGACCTAATTTTGGCAAGCGAAGTGTAGGGTAATCCCGACCTAGCGATGACATTCGAACATGGGTAGCACTGAGTGGATGCGGAAGATTGAAGAAAGAAAGAGTTTGCATTGCCTTGAAAAAATTTATGTCGATGTGGTTTCATGGCTGATAACAAAGTAGAGAACAGTCTGGGTATACCTATTTTCTGACAATAAATTTTCTTCCGTTAACAGGTTCCTTAACTAAGTCCTATTGCATTAATTGGTTCTAAGAACAGTCATTGATGTTAAAATTAGTGAAGGTGATACGATTACCTGTTCATACGTGCGGTGAAACGGTTCTGTTACACATACCAGCATGATTGACAACATGATGCACCACGACGTTGACAGAATGAACATCAAATCATCTGTTGGCATTGAAAATAACAAAATTTAAAAATCTACGTGAATCAAGGATAAATGTTACTTTATTAAAGCATCTGTCAGCCTATTCAGGTATTTTTTATTAAAAATGGTAGTAGACCTGAGAATCGTGCAATAAGAAAATAGTCTATGACAGACATTTGGACTAGCATGAAAATTAAAAAATGTTGTTATTATAACATCGGACGATATTTTGGAGAAGAAGGAACTAACAAGTAATAAACAGACGTACATTGTTTGTCAGATGCTTGCCGCGACATAATTGTGTAAAGATGCTTTTCCATGTTTAGTATAATATACGCCAACATCAGAAAGATCAGGAATCCATCACTCGTGTTTGAACTCCTAATGACGTCGCATACGCTCTGGTAACTCCTTGCTAGCAACCGAATAGAGTGCTGAACTGTTTGCACCTTCCTTGTTGCTAAATTTTCTGTCAAAAAATTAAATAAAATCAATGTACCTAATCTTAGAATAACCTTGATTTTTTTAAAGCACTGCAAATAATTTATCATTATATTATCAACATAATGGTCGTCGTCGTTGAATCAAAATATTCTTTAGGTTAGTCTGTCGTGGTAGAAATCAATAAATAATCTATTCAGTTTCTATTCTTACCACAGTAAACCCTATTTGAGAAAGCATGATCAATACAATTTTTGTTAAAACTAACATTTGAGATATTATTCCGTTTCTGTATTTTATTATTTTTTTTGTCTTTCCATGCTATTTTTTGTGTTTGTCCCAAAATATTGCCACTTTCATGTGTTTCTAAAATAAAGGTTAAAGATAGTGTTTCACAAGGTACAATGTTGGATAAAAAACTTTTTTATTAAAATTGCGAAGAAAAATAAAATTATTTCCAGATATATGCTTACTAAAAACAAAATTCTCATTCAAAAAATTTTGATCAGATATCATCTGTTGTAAACTACCGTTAATACTTTCTAAAGTTGATAAAACTATCCTCGCAAATAAAGCCAGTTGCATTGTAAGCAACTGTGTAGCTTGATGTATAATCATATACATAGACTGAAATACCAGCCCAAACCCTGAAAATATCAGTCAAAGTATTATAAAAAATAATTAATACATGAATAATTCACAAATATTTGAGTAACAGCTACCTAACTATAATACTTACAATAACGGCACTCAGTTGAGAAGTAAATAAAATAAGTTCAGTTTTAAAGTAATTAATAAGCCGGCGCGCTTCTAAATAAACAAATTAAGTGTGTAATAAGTTAAAATCGTGTTAAATAATTGAAAGAGCTAAAGTCACGCAACAACAAATAAAGTAAATGACGAAAGAAACTTTCTAAAGCGGATTTACAGTATACCATTTCTACAAGGAAACTGACATTGATTTAAGTGGTTTAATGTAAGAGTTATAACAATCAATATTTTTGATCGTTTAAATGACTAAAAAGACAACCTAATATTGAAAAGTATTTCTTAGATAATATTATAATTTATTGATTTTTGCTCTATGGACAGATACGAAACTCTTAAAATAAAACGTAAATTATTAAGATTGAGTTGATGATATTGATGCTCAATAATTGATTGACGCTAGAGTGAATGTTGTTTACCATAGCTTAGAAGCAAAAATAATAAATTAAACTACATACATACATTTATCTCCAAAGTATCTTTTCCTGATAGAAGAAGATTCTATGAGACGTAAAACAAAGCATACGACAATATACATAAGCACAAGGGCAGTTAGTTTTACGTGCTTAGTAATCTTTTTCCTATTATTTTTTACATTTTCCTGTTGGTAATGAAATTTATTGGTTAGTTCCTTAATTATTATCATATTTCATCGTGATTACACCTTACAATTAGACTGCATCATCATTTACCACCGGTTCAAATCATAGTCAAGATTCAAGAGCTTACACTTGTCATCGAATAACCAAAGAAATATGTACTTTTATTAAACTATTCGAGCTAGTCTTCTTTGCCAGTTTAAATGCTCCTCCCCACAGTTAATAAAATTCCATTACCAGATCCAGTTGTTCCAGGTGTGCCGTCATTCGCATCATCCTCTCCGATGAAGTGGTGACTCCCATGATGAACATGATCACCACAATTATTAAGTAAGCCATGTGAATCATGTCTACAGTTAGCCAGCCCTCGTACGTCTTATTCTGCACGATCAATGTTATCATTGATATTGCGTATATGCCTAAAAATTTGTAAGTTAAATTTTCGCCGTCGTCATCGTCTCAATCAATACATATAAGTCCACTGGATATATGTAGGTAGATATTTTACAAAGATCGCCACAGACATGATCTTTTACCACTTGTATTGAGCAGCTGCCAGTGACTCACTTAATATCGCCCATACACCTAGTTAGGGTCTGTTTTTTACCCGACTATGGCAAAACCAAAAGGAAGGTTTATGATTTTATCCGTCTATGTACCTATGTAAGTATGTATGTATATTTGTATGCGATTTTTGTATGAGATTCTGTGTACCACCGTAGCGCCTAAACTAATGGACCGATTTTGATGAATGAGATGTCTATTGATTCATTGTTATAGTCCGGGTGAAATAGGCTACATTTTATTTACGAAAAATCTAGAAGTGAGCTTTGCGCGGCTTTCTATTTTATTAAATTCGTTTCGGATAGACATAACAGATGCCGCCACTAGCTGTTTGTCCCGCGCTTTCTGCATACTAAATTATTATTAAATTATTAAGCGTAGTCGGGTTTTAGTACGAACTTTATTACTTGTGCCAGTGTAAGGTCACCATTAAAGCACTCTGGGACTCCTAAGTCTATCGGGTCTTCAAACTACGTGCCCCACTCATTGTCACTTCTGCTCTGTGACTGGATGAGCTACGTCGGTAACTTTGGTTCTCGAATCGAATCTTCTCATCTCCCCGAGGGATACTCCAAATACAGCATTCATCTCTATCACTATTGTAATGAGGTACGTAGTTAGCAACTATGTCTCGGATCCGTAAGTCAATAAGTAAGTAATCGTCGCCAACACACACTGTTCAAACGCTTTCATCTTCAGACACTGATGGGATTTTGAGCGAGAAGACATCTCGAAGCTTTCCGAATACTGCCTAGCCAGGTTAACCTATTTCGAAATTAGACCGCGGAATTGAAATGGGAAATTTCTTTCAGTTAAACGGGTTGCAAGGAGTTCTCAGATTCAAGCGACGCAAGATTAATCATTTTCAAGAATGAACGTCTATTGGTTGAAGAAGAAAATAATATAGAAGAATAATAATATTTGATGCTGCGATAGCCTAGTGGTTAGGACGACCGACTTCTAATCGAAGGTCGTGGGTTCGATCCCGGGGCACGCACCTCTAACTTTTCGGTGTTATGTGCGTTTTAAGTATTTTTTTTTTTTTAAATATCACTTGCTTTAACGGTGAAGGAAAACATCGTGAAGAAACCTGCACGCCTGAGAGTTCTCCATAACGTTCTCAAAGGTGTGTGAAGTCTGCCAATCCGCTTGGCCAGCGTGGTAGACTATGGCCAAAACCCTTCTCACTCTGAGAGGAGACCCGTGCTCTGTAGTGAGCCGGTAATGGGTTGATTATGATGATGATGATGATGAATAATATTTACCAGCAAAGATCACGAGGATTGCTCCGTAAGCTTGCAATGGTCTGGACACACGATAACATCCTGCTTCACGTAACACCGGTGCGATACCAAGAACGCGAGATAGCCGCAGCACCGCGCCCAGTGTACCACGGTCCATCGTTCTTATTGGAGTGATCAATGGACGAATAGAGACCGCAAACTAAGGACTGGTTGCATCAACATAATTTACCGGAGATGTAAAATGAGATACGGTACTAACGAGCGTTTAGTGTCAATTCTTACAAGGTGGTTTAAGTTACCGTTAAGACTCAACTTTGCCCACCAAAACACATGCAAAGTGTACCAATAGAAAGCTTAACATGCTTTAGCTATATTTGGACTCATCATTTGGACTTTATCTGTAACCACGGTTTAATTTTTGGAGCTTAACAGATTTGTGAACATTCAGTTCAGTACGCAGTTGTGTTTATGTGAAAAGCACTCGATTGGTTGAACCAGAGAGCTGAAAGTAGAAGTGACCCCGGCGCCACACATAGACAAACATTTGAATAAAAACTTTGACTCATACATTTGAACACAGGTGGGTTATTCTGTAACTTAGTTACCAACTGAAAATAGTTGCCAATGAATTAGTTCGATATACATTGCTGTTTTAATGTGTGAAATGAAATCACTGTTTATATTTCACACAGTAAAGCAGCAATGTATATCGAACTTATTCCTTGGCAACTATTTTCAGTTGGTAACTAAGTTAGAGAATAGCCCCACAGGTTTGCTTACCGGCCAAACACACTTTGCAATTATGTTCGCTTCATTTGAATTTGAACTTTAAACGCTTTGATGTGCGGTCGAAATATCAATACTGAATGACAAAGTGAAAATGTGCGTTCAAACTTTGAACAAATACCTACCAAAGACCCCGGCCACACATGTGTTCAAACAAGTTCAAATAAGTGTTAAAATATTTGTGCCATGTGTGGCGCCGAGGTAACAGAAAGGCACTGGATAGAAGTAATGAGTATACAACTATACATACACTTACAGATGAGAGAGTATACACTGTGCTTCGATTAACTTGTATTGCATGGTGATACAATCTTAATGACGTTTTCTATACAAACATCGTTGTAAATCAATATTATTTCAATACGTAACGATTATTTGACGTCCTAATGTCGTTAAATTACTGTATTTTTTTTAACTCAAAAAATACATTTTATTTCAAATAATTAATTTGAGACATTATAATTTAACATTAAAAGTAAAATTAAATTAACTATCTAAATATACAATGAACCTATTAACTAAAAACCTTAAAAAATATAATATAATAACTAAAATAATATAATATTCCCCTCCCTCGGAAAGGAGTCCCTTTAGGCAAGGTTCCGAAGATACTGGCAGCGTTCCCCCTTTGGATAGCTAGACTAATGTCCGAGGTAGCTGCCAGCTGCGATAACTTTAATTTTACAAGAAGTTGGATATATGTACATATAAGTTTTCATGCCAATTTGCTAAATACAACGATCATATTGTGGTCGTTGGCTAAACATTTTTCTTATATTTCACAGCGAAACCTCAACAATTCACAAAAACTTTCTAAATAGTTATATTACCTACTTCGGTAGTTTTCAAAGAACTTGTTTCAAGAGGATTAATTGACTCACTCTTATGGTTTCACTTCTAGATTGTTTGGAAAGAAATAAAAAGCACCAAGCAATTTTTCATTAATATATTTTAATTTGAAAACAGCTAACAATAACTTAAAAATTAGTATCACATAGTCTTGTTCGTTAATACTCTCAAAAACATAATAATGTTCGTCTGCGATGTGTAGGCGATAGGAAATAGACTTATTTGTACACTTTACCAGCGCATTGACAACATAGTATAACCTATTAAATAATGTCTCTTTTTCGAATCTTCAAAGTTTGTGATTAAGACTTAGTAAGTCTGTAAAAAGGTGAATGATTACTCCGTATGAGGTGATTCCGTAAGAATAAAACCATAATTTTATGTGACAGAATATCTTTTTTACTCACTGATACCTACCGTCGACTTAGTCCGCGTTAATTTATATTTTTTTTTTAACAAATTAACAGATCTAAAAAACGATATCATGATTTGTGGAGAAGATACGTAGATAGATACTTCCATGAGTTTTGCGTTCAACCAAATCAGCATCATTTTTTTTATAAATCTAAGTTTAGAGTGTTCACACGAGCACAGGCAGCCGCGGCGCTCTCGCGACGCGCTATAACGCGGGTCGGGCGCCCACCACCGCGACCGCGACGCGCATGGCGGGCTCTGCGGCCGCCCGTCGCCTGCGAGCGGCACCACTCGGCTCCTCGAACGTTGGGATCCCTCCGAGTTCTGCTAACTTTCTGGGATCCAAGCAGAGACCGTTCCGTTCTATTGCGCCGTTATGTGGAGTCGCGTTCGGATCTTCGGTTTGGACTTGTCTGTCGGTTGATGTGGACCGTTCTGAAAGAGATTCATATTGTTGGTAGGTAATTGTTATTAATGATACGTTACCGCATGGCTTTTGCATGTGGAAAAATGTGTGGTTATTTTTAACTGTGCGGTAGTAGTATTCTGCACAGTTTTGACAGAGATAAAGTAAGAAAGTAAGATATTATATTTTATGAGCAAATGTATGAAAAAAGTCACCACGCTCGTTGCGCTCAGTACTTTATTGATGACTAGATGATGCCCACGGCTTCGCCCGTGTGGATTTAGGTTTTTAAAAATCCCGTGGGAACTTTTGATTTTCCAGAACAAAAAGTAGCTTATCTGTAGAAACCCGTCCCCAAAACGGAAAAATCCCGTGGGATCCCCACGATTTCGGAAAACAATTCCTTACAGCATCAGGGTTGAGGAGTTGGATATGTACCTACTCGAGTTCATTCAACGATAAATTCTTTAATTGGTACCCCCAATATCAATTTAAATAACCGAAAGTTTCTAAAACCCATTAGTTTTGGGAATCAGGTCCCCTACAGCATCAGGATTGAGGAGTTGGAATCCAAATTTTTTATAGAACAGGGTCGCAATGTTTTTCTATCGATTAAAAAAAAATTACGCAAATCGGTTCAGAAATCTCGGAGATATCGGTGTACATAGGTAGAAAAACACAACTCCTCCTTTTTTGAAAGTCGGTTAAAAAAGTAGCCTATGTTACTCCCTAGTTAATTCTCTACTTGTATGTGAAGGTCCCGTCAAAATCGGTTCAGCCGTTCCGAAGATTACCCCGTTCAAACAGACAGACAGACAGACAGACAGACAGACAGACAGACAGACAGACAAAATTTTTAAAAACGTGTGATTCGGTTATGGTAGCGTTCAAATAACCATATGAGCTTAATATGAGGTAGTTATTTTGATATTACAGACAGACACTTCAATTTTATTTATTAGTATAGATAGATGATGCCCACGGCTTCGCCCGTGTGGATTTAGGTTTTTAAAAATCCCGTGGGAACTTTTGATTTTCCAGAACAAAAAGTAGCTTATCTGTAGAAACCCGTCCCCAAAACGGAAAAATCCCGTGGGATCCCCACGATTTCGGAAAACAATTCCTTACAGCATCAGGGTTGAGGAGTTGGATATGTACCTACTCGAGTTCATTCAACGATAAATTCTTTAATTGGTACCCCCAATATCAATTTAAATAACCGAAAGTTTCTAAAACCCATTAGTTTTGGGAATCAGGTCCCCTACAGCATCAGGATTGAGGAGTTGGAATCCAAATTTTTTATAGAACAGGGTCGCAATGTTTCTCTATCGATTAAAAAAAAAATTACGCAAATCGGTTCAGAAATCTCGGAGATATCGGTGTACATAGGTAGAAAAACACAACTCCTCCTTTTTTGAAAGTCGGTTAAAAAAGTAGCCTATGTTACTCCCTAGTTAATTCTCTACTTGTATGTGAAGGTCCCGTCAAAATCGGTTCAGCCGTTCCGAAGATTACCCCGTTCAAACAGACAGACAGACAGACAGACAGACAGACAGACAGACAGACAGACAGACAGACAAAAATTTTAAAAACGTGTGATTCGGTTATGGTAGCGTGTTCAAATAACCATATGAGCTTAATATGAGGTAGTTATTTTGATATTACAGACAGACACTTCAATTTTATTTATTAGTATAGATTAGTATAGATGTTAATAACTGCATACCCGTCGTGTCGAGAGTGGACAGGTCTGTAGAGGGGGTGTTCCTGGGCAGCGGCGCGGCGCCCACCAGCGCGGCGCACACGGCGCCCGGCGCCGCGCCGCGCGCCCCGCGCCACTTTGACGCCATCAGGTTACCGCGCACGTTGCGCTCCGGTCGAATTAGAATTATGTACATCTATATAAAGAAAATCTGATTTAAAACGTAATAATAAAAATATAAAGAAAATCGAATTTAAAACATACCTAATAATTTAAAGGAACAATTAAGGGTGCTCAAGCCAGTCATATTTTCATACAAACGTAGACGGGTGATTATCTACTTACAACGTAACAGGTATATTTTAAAATACATCTTTAAAAAAATGGCGGCATAACAGTTGCCGTAGCTGTTGAGCTATGTGGCGATCAGCGCAGCTGCGCTCCTCTAGCTGAATTTACTCACAAGTGTGTTATGTAATGTGAAAAGAAATAGGTACTTTACCGCGCAGCTTTTGTATGTAGCTAACTGTGTGGTAATATTTTAAACGCATGTGTTCATAAAAGTTTACTTTGTAGCTTTGCAAGCGAAGTTATAAGATCCATTCTACGAGTACCTATATGAAATGAAACCGATTTTATATTATTGCTTACTGCAATATCAAATAATACACAACATATTTATACACGTTGAAGCACGGCTATTAAACTAACTCGAAGTCAGTTTTAATTTGAGAGTTCCCCTCAGCGCTCCAGATACTTAAATAAAATACACCGCATATTTGTATGAACAGTAATACAAAAATAACAATTTTAAAACATAAATTCTCAGCTGCAGGCTGCAGCAATTTGTAGATAATATGAGTAAAGATTGAAACAAACAGAACGCGAGACGGCGCGGCACTAATAGTTGGGTAGCGAAATAAAACAATTTTTATGTTACTAAGACATAAAATGGAAGACAATAATAGCACAACATTCACCATTCGGTCAAATTGATAAACTCATGCTTTTTCGGCAAAATTAAATTAAGACAGCGTTATCGTCTATACGTATTTAACTTTAATAAAATCGTAGACTTGCCGTATCTGTACATTAAATATTTTTGCAAAATAATAACTGGGGGAAGTTAAGGATAAGTAATAGAACGTAAAAAAGCTATTTTTGAAATTTTTGTCTGTTTGTCTGTATGTCTGTTTGTCTATTTATCTGTTTATCTGTTTGTCTGCATGTTTGTGCGCGCATCATGCAAAAACTACTGCATGGATTGAAATGAAACTTGGTATGATTTAAGTTCATACTACGGAGTAACATATAGGATACTTTTTATCCCGAAATTCATCACGGTTCTCTTGGGAGAGGGGATAAAAGTTAAAATGTGTACAGCTGTAATTCATTGACGCGTGGTCCGATTTCATTCATTCTTTTTTTGTTAGAAAGGAGATACTTTAAAGATTACCTGCTAATCTCTGAAAGGCTTGACCAATTTTGATGGGACTTTCACTGGCGGATGTTTACATTTTGATCTACCTAAACATCCGCCAGTGAACTTTTAACAGTTTTTAGCAAGGCATGAGCTCAAAGGAGCTTAGGAAAGACAAAATGATTCCCACGTGATTTTCAAAAACTAATATCCACGCGAACGAAGTCGCGGGTTTCCGCTTGAAAATGGGAAATTTTGTTGAAAATTATTTCAAAAATGAAATATGCAAAAGTAACGTTGAAATATTGTCATACACAAGAACTTCAATGAATTTAGCAATAAGTTTTACTTTTGTTTACCAAGAAATATTTCAATGTTATCATGACATAGACAAGATGATAAAAAGTGAACAATAATTAAAATGTTAATGATAATAATGTTCACGGAAGAAAATTATAATGGTAATGATAATGTTAAAGTTTGATTTGGTTGCGAATATACCTTAGGTGCAAATAAGCAAGCCAGCGTGACACTGGCACTCAGGGATATAGTGACGGCCATGCTGGTCACTCGCAGGGGCACGTGGCTCGCTGTGCCAAAGTACAGTGGCACAAATGCCAGCCAGATGACACACGTAGTGTACATAGTAAATCCTGCAAGAAATACACCTATGGGGCTATTCTCTTAGTTACCAACAGAAAATGTTTGCCAACGAATTAGTTCGATATACATTGCTGATTTAATGTGTGAAATTAAATCAATGTTTAAATTTCACACAGTAAAGCAGCAATGTATATCGAACTTATTCGGTGGCTATAATTTTCAGTTGGTAACTAAGTTAGCTGTGATAGCCTAGTGGTTACGACGACCGACTTCTAATCGGAGGTCGTGGGTTCGATCCCGGGCACGCACCTCTAACTTTTCGGAGTTATGTGCGTTTTAAGTATTTAAATATCACTTGCTTTAACGGTGAAGGAAAACATCGTGAGGAAACCTGCACGCCTGAGAGTTCTCCATAACGTTCTCAAAGGTGTGTGAAGTCTGCCAATCCGCTTGGCCAGCGTGGTAGACTATGGCCAAAACCTTTCTCACTCTGAGAGGAGACCCGTGCTCTGTAGTGAGCCGGTAATGGGTTGATCATGATGATGATGAACTAAGTTAGAGAATAGCCCACCTAGTCGTAAACAAAATAGAAATCACACTAATATTATAAAGGCGAAAGTTTGTGTGTGTGTGTGTGTGTGTGTGTGTGTGTGTGTGTTTGTGTGTGCGTGTATTTTTTACTCTTTAACGCCGCAACTACTAAACCGATATGGCTGAAATTTTGAATGAACATAGATTCTGCCCTGACTTAACACATAGGCTACTTTTTATCCTAGGAACATCTACAGTTTCCACGGGTAAGTAAGTAGTACGTAGCAAGTAGATTATAAGTAAGTAGATTACTGTAGCAAACTTCCTTAAAAGTAGGTATATAGGTTGGAAAAGGGAGCGGCAACGGGAACCGGAAATCCATGATTCTCTCGGGCTTTGTGAAAAACTGAAATTTACGCGGGCGAAGCCGCGGGTATAAGCTAGCATAAAATAAACTAATTTCAGTCCCTGAAATTAGTTGCAGTTAAAATAAATCTTGATATGCAGATTTAATGTTTTATGTAGCCGTATTATTAAAACCATCGATTAAATTATAGAATAAAGAAATTTCTATAAATTGAATACACTATTCCACCACATACCAATATGTTTACTTTCGTTGAAAGCTTCTGGAATTTTCCTCGTCAACACAGCGTACACGGTGCAGACGACGATCAGCACCACCGGGTAGAAGAAGGCGATGGTGTAGGACGCGTCCACGTACGAGTCGCACACCAGCATGTTGTCCTCCCTGGTGGGGAAGTGGTGGATCGCTCGCGCGGGAGACGCGAGTTGCCAGACCACTACTATTACTACCTGCAAACCACAACCATGAAACTTCACAGAACTACAAGATGCACCGCGACGGTATGAACTGCGGCCCACACGTAAGCATAATAATATGTGTCCTTAAACTTTAAAGGCAAATCAAAAGCCTATTAATTTAAGTTGCTAAATAGGGATGTATGAAAATTATTATTTTGTATAAATATTTGGTTAATAGACAATTATAATTGATCTTGCTAATTGAAGTACAAAGCTGCTATAGAGCAAATTCTAGCAGATAATTAATAATTTAATTAATAAGAAAAACTATTCAACTTTATTGAGGACTTAATTAAACTTTACAAATTCAAAGGCCCTTTAGGACTTACAAAATTTTGATTTTGATCTATGGAAATAATTGCCTAAGAATCTGTTTTCATAAACTAAGTATTATAATAATAATAATAATAAATTTCTTTATTCAGGTAAAAAACCCAAGTAGGTATAAAAATAGAGATACAATACTTATCAAAAATTAATTAAATAAATTAAAATTAAACCCAAATACAGAACAGGTGATATAAAATACTATAATATATATATAATTTTACATGTGTTAAATAATTTAACGCTGCACACTGAAGGTGTGCAGAGTTATTTTCTATTTGGATCTCGATGTGTCTTGATCCAATGAGCAATCATTGGACCGCGCAAGTCCTGGCCCACCACTTGGAGGATGCTGTTACCAGAGTTACGCAATCTTTCCCAGAAGGAAGCTATACGCGCTCTGATAACAGCAAAAAAATCGGGCACTCCCGACTCGGCAAACATACCCGACGCGCTGCAGAATCTGGGAAACTTCATAATGATCCTTCCATTCTTTTGAGTTTACTGCTGCCCTGTAAATAATGATGTCCCTAGTAAAGAATATAAGTGGAATGCAATATGAGTTTCATACCTGAATAGACACTAAAACGGTACAGATAAGTAGTTGTGATCTAGGAGAAATGAGTGACGGTCGCCGGGCGGAGTGTTTGCTCGCGTCGAATATCCGCGCGATCCTGTTGGTTTTGGTCAGAAGGGCTGCGTACACCACGGTGAAGCAAAACCCCGTGCCGAACCTAAAAATTAAGGTGTTCTTATACTTTTATCTTCAGCATCAGAGTATCTACTACAGGCTTAAGTGGGCTTTGTCTTAATCAAGTAAATTTATCCGACCGAGGCGGTCAGGATCAACTTCATTCCAGCTCCGAACTCCCAAAAACTCTTATATCCCTCTCTATATTCCATTATTCCACCGACCTAAATGTCATTTTCAATATTTACGATCCCGTTGTGTGACTTCACCTAACGCATTATTATGGCATTCGAGCCGCGGCTGGTAGTCGCACATATTTTTTCACTTTCAAAAAGAAAAAAAAACATTTCAATAGAAAAATACGCCTCTTGTAACTAACTCTACGATCTAAATAGGAATATTTACACAGAACCATGACAGGGACGTGACCGCGCCGTATCCGTACACCACTGTGTACTTAGAAATAGTTTACAATTACCAAGATATGTATGTTAATAATAACAACCTGGACCATATCTATACTAATAAATAAAATTGAAGTGTCTGTCTGTAATTTCGAAATAACTACCACATATTAAGCTCATATGGTTATTTGAACGATACCATAACCGAATCACACGTTTTTAAAATTTTTGTCTGTCTGTCTGTCTGTTTGAACGGGCTAATCTTCGGAACGGCTGAACCGATTTTGACGGGACTTTCACAGACAAGTAGAGGATTAACCAAGGAGTAACATAGGCTACTTTTTTAACCGACTTTCAAAAAAGGAGTTGTGTTGAAATCGGTAAATACAGATGTTAAAAACGCCCTGATAGGTATTTTCGCTGCGCGCGATCGCGACGGCCGACGCTCGCGCTCCCCGCGCCGCGCCACGCGCCCCTGCGCCCTGCGCCCGCCGTACGCGGTACCGCGGTACGCCGCCGCGCGGCGGGGGGCGGGTGGACCAGAAATCTACTTATCCCTCAGTGTGCTTAGTCTAAAGCGGAGCACTCGAAAACGAACTCGAAAACTATTGATCGATTTCAGAGTAAAATAGACCTAAAATGGCTTGTATTAAGGTTTGATGTCGCCAATACATTCAGCATTGTTCGAATGCTGAATGTATTGGCGAACTCAAACCTTAATACAAGCCATTTTAGGTCTATTTTACTCTGAAATCGATCAATAGTTTTCGAGTTCGTTTTCGAGTGCTCCGCTTTAGACTAAGCACACAGGATTTGTGAAAAATCGAAATTCACGCGGGCGAAGCCGCGGGCAAAAGCTAGTATTATAATAATTGTTCAATTAGTAATTTAACATCCAAATGCAAATGAGACCATTTCAATTGACGGTAGAATAATTATGCCCAATCTGCATAAAGTCTGTCCTTGACAGGCACTTTCAAATTTCTATTCTCAGAGGTTCGGCTTTAATATGAAATGTACGACATCCTAACTGATGCCCGCGACTTCATTACCGAGTAATTCTTTTCTGGGATAAATGTATCCTAAATCCGTCTCCAGGATGAAATTATATTTGTGTCAAGTTTCATCTCAATTGGATAGTCGATACGTAAACACATAGATGACGCCGTTCTCAAGGAAAACTCTTTTTTTGGACAAAAAGTGTATTATTATCCTATTTTATTTCTGCCAAGAACTACAGAAAACCACATGGTGGTGGTCTGGTGATGGTATGAGATAAGTGAAACCCACCTTTGCAGGGCGCAGAGGAAGTCAGTGGGGCGGAACACCAGCGCGAAAGTGACGAGGTAGCACATGAGGATGCCCGCCAACAGCACGCACGACAGCTCGCGCCCGCTCGCGCGCACCACGGGCGTGCCGCGCCGCGCCACCCACACGCCCGCCACCAGCCTGCCAACAACACTCTACGCTGTTCTCCAAGTACAGAAAACAGACGATTGGTACATTCACTGCCGTCATCAACAGATAGACGTCACTTGCTGGATGAATAGATCTCTTGTAGAGACTTTCAAACGCCGTGGTCCTGCTCCCAGCGGCTCAACTGTCATCTGTCATCATGGGAGTCTGCCAACACTGCGATTTCCGATGCCAAGTCGCCATTTCAGCTCAGTCACATCCATATGAGTCAAATCCACAATAACATTTATTTCTTGGGAAAGATATAACATGGTGCGAAAATGATCGCAAAAATACCGTTGCATATTTTAGCGCCACATGCTACAAAGAAACAAAGACACAATTAAAGAGAAAAAATCTCGCGTAATGGCTCGTTGATGCACGTGATTCTTTTTTAATCGCGTATGTTACGCTATCAGGATATTTTCTGCACCAACGGAAGCACACGTACAGAGTGAGCAGGATGCCCGCGGCGGAGAAGGTCATGGCGCCGATGGCGGCGGGCGAGGTGGGGCGCAGGTACAGCTCGGGCACGGGCGCGCAGCGCGTGCGGCGCGCGTCGGGCAGCGTGCCGCGCGCGCACTCCACGCACGCCGTCGCCGACACCGGCGACCGGATCTACATCACGTATAACTATTTAACGACAGTCTTATGGCCGCTATCCAGCTATCTACCACCGATCAGAAGATACCCTTCAACCATTTTTGATCTTTTAAGCTCGTTACTCCTTAGATCTCCTTTAATTGCTTCAAATATTTCTCTTTTGACTAGCTTCTATTCCTTAGCACTGGTGGGCGTTGTGGTTTTATAATTAGGAGGTCCAGGGCTCAATTCCCAAAAAACCCCCATTTCCCCTACCGCGTTTTGGTCGTTAACGTGGGGAATATCTCGCTTTTTGACCAACATTATGTTTCTCTGACAACTTACACACGAGAGTAATTTATCAAAGTTACACACTAAGCACATAATTTTTGCTCGTTTGCACCATTCCAATGTGACCAAAATATGACACAAAAATGATCGGCAATCAAAAACAATAGGCGAAAAAATCTTGAAGCTGAATAGAATTTAACAAAGCGCATACAGATTAAAAGTTTCATTTGTTTTCAAACTTGTAACATTCTTAATTCGAGGTGAACCACTAAGTTTAGCAGAGTATTTGTCCACCTCATACTGCGTGCAGTTGAAGCAGTGCCAGCAGCAGCTCTCTCCCTCCACGTACTGCTTGGCCTGGCCCAGCTCGCACTCCGCGCTGCAGACCGACTCCGGGTGATGAGGCTCGTCCCACTTGAACTGGATCTCTGGTAGACAAGTAAGTATGCATAATAAAACAAAAATAAATAAACCATTCTTAATCTGGCAGTTCGCGATGACGAAGTTTGATTTCGATATTAATTCACTTTTCGTATTGTGATTTTCAGATCCAACAAAATAATGGAACCGAGTAAAATGGAACGCCAAAACAATATTTACAATAATAATAATATCATTCATAACCGTTTGAATAAGTAGGTAATCGCCTTTTAAACATACTAATGAAGACATATTTCTTCGAAGGGCTACAATATTTAATTAGCAATTTCTCAATTAATTGTCTGTGTGTGCCTCTTCATTTACATTCCAAATGAAAATGTATGCCGTATCCCTGAGCCTGCCATATGCCTAAGCCTACCGTATGCTTCAGTTTGCCATATGCCTGTGCCTGCCATATGCCTGTGCCTGCCATATGCCTGTGCCTGCCATATGCCTGTGCCTACCGTATGCCTGAGCCTGCCGTATATCTGTATGTATGAGTGCCTGTTGCCATACCGTCCATATTAAGCTGCAGTTCTCCGTCCAAGTACTGCCCCACCTTCACCCAGCGGTACACCCCTCGCGACACTTGCTTGAAGTGCAGGATGTTGTACCGCGCCGGACCGTCGCCAAACGCATCAAAGTGGAACTCGTCACCGCTCAGGCCTGAGGGAATTTGATTATGTTAGTGTACGCCCTCTTTAAAATGTAACTAATTAACTGAAAAAGTGCAGTAGTATCACGCATAAGTTGGTGTTCCGTGATCATGCTACTAAAAACTTCTTATCGTGAATTTAAAGCAAGATTTATTAGAAACAAAATTATATAATACAGACTTACTATTGTACAATTTTACACTGGGCCACCTATACATTATCTTGGACTACTATAGCTTGCAAGTTGTTTATCTCACGATAGCGAAGGTATTTTTATTCGATTTTGTTAATAAGTATACCAGGTGGGAGGTCACCATTCCAGCTTATTGGAACCCTAAATCTATCATTTCTTCGAAGTATGTACCCCGCCACATATATTATATCTAACGGTGATTCTGGTTCTTCTACTGATCTCTTCGTTTCCGATTCGATCACGTAGGGAAACTTCAATCATGGTTCTTCCATCATCAATTGAGTGATGAACATAATTACTAACAGAGTAGTAGGTAGTATAGTAATGACCTGTGAACCGCACTTGTCGCAGATAGCGCAGCAGCATGGGGCCGCTCACCGGCCGCATCGCCTCGCACAGCCCCGCGCGGCCGCCGCACACGCCTTTGTGCATGTCCCTGGAACACCATCTTATATTAATACTAGAAGGTCCACCACCACACCACCACTACAGCCTTTTAACGTGTCACTGCTGAGTACAGGCCTCCTCTCTCATAGGGGACATTTAGAGCTTAGTCCCGCCACGCTGCTCCAATGCGGGTTGGCGAGCTTTAACGACTGTCACATGATGATAATAACCGGCACCGACTGCTTACCGTGCTCTCCGAGGCACGGGAGTGAAACACCGCCATCTACTAATTTTGGGCTGGCAGTGAGAATTTCTTGACAGAAAAAGTTCCTAACAATTATTTGCCCGATCCGGGAATCGAACCCGGGACCTCGTGATCTGCGTCGAATATAATATAATTGTGTTAACTACGAGACCAACGAGGCAGTTGGAACTAGAAAGTCGTGGAATCAAATCTCAGAGAGGAAACCAATTTACAAGAGTATTAAAGTCGAATGATCATAGAATAGAAAAACTGGACATGATAATTACTATTAACATTAACTTAAAACTAAATAAAATATTCCCAACATCTCCAAAAATCTCCTGGGAGTTTATAATAAAAACTTAAGCAATGACCAATAAATACATTGCTAATCTCACGTAGTCTTTGAAATACCTACTCGTAGTTTTATATATTTGCCTCCAAATAAATTCAAGAATATTATACTTATGTACATTATTTTCTTTGTGACAGTGATATACTTTAATAACAAAGTTGGGATCAATAACTGGGAATATAAAACCAAGGCCGAATCTGGATTATTCCAAGGACAAAGTAGTTGTAATGGCAGATAACTTCGTTGCCAGTGAACGCTCCGCTTACAATGTTACGCAACCATAAACTTGTTTGTGTAGCCATGTCTGATAATACCTATAGTTGCTGGACGTCTGCCAACGTCCTTTAGTGATTCACCGATGTCCTTTAGTGATTTAGCAGCCTCTAGGGAAGAAAGTCATATTTCTTCCCTACATTAATCTCTCGACGTAACCTCATCCTTGACTAACTTTTCTTACGATTTTGGATAATGAAGTTAAGTCTAATCCGATGTAACGTTGACCACTTTGAAACTAATATATATTTAACACTGTGATTTCACCACGTTAAAACTAATACATAACACTGTGATTTCAAACTTTTCGGCGGCAAATATCAACGGAGACTAGTGCACAATTCCCTCACTCTCAGAATCCGATGGGACACGATCGGAGAGAGATGAGGCCCAAAACCGGCGGCTTAAATTTTTTTTAAATTCAATAACAAGTTAGCCCTTGACTGCAATCTCAACTGATGGTAAGTGATGGTGCAGTCTAAGATGGAAGCGGGCTAACTTGGAAGAGGTATGCATACCCCTGATCGGTTTCTACACGGCATCGTAACAGAACGCTAAATAGCTTGGCGGCACGGCTTTGCCGGTAGGGTGGTAACCAGCCGCGGCTAAAGCCTCCCACTCAGACCAGATCAGAGACAATTTATAAATTATAAAATTCCAAATTGCCCCTACCAAGAATCGAACCCACTTATAAGGCCACAGCGCTCACTACTGCGCCAGGGAGGTCGTTAATATCCGTCATGATCCGCAGCCACTAGACCAACAAGGCAGTTGAGCTAAGGGCACTGCAAGGAGTCACTCACCGGATGGCGTACACAAACGCCCACACCGCGTCAGCCACGAACTGCAGCTGCGCCTCGAACTCCGTGTTCTCCGCGGAGAGCCGCTCCTCGCCGGAGCACGGCGGGAAGTGCGCGTTGTGCCGCGCGCGCGGACTGCCCGCGTACCGTCACTCACCGGATGGCGTACACCACAGACCAGTCAAATAAAGACTGGTAATAGCAGGGCACCCGCACTCACCACACATATGCGCTGGAATCACCTATTTAATGCGCCGCCCACATTCGGTACCTCATTCCGTGAGCGGACGTCATTGTGTAAAGAAGTCCCTAAACAGGTGTTTTTCTGTCAAAGATGCCCTGCTGTGTAGTCAAATGGTGCGGAAAATGTCCAGTCTTAATAAAGACGGTATTACATTTCACAGGTAAGCCCATATTCTTCAATTTAAGGATAATTATTATAATTTAAAATAGTACAGCAAAACACAAAATGCGAAAGCACTCCCGTTGAAGTCTTTTATAGCCATCTCTTTTTTCTCACGTTTATCTGCATAAGTCATTCTCGCTCCATGCTTATTAGAGATGGCGGTCTAATAAAAATATAATTTATCGATAAAATGCGAACATTGAAAGTGATCCCAATATTTTAATCGACTCGACTCGACTGAAATCGACTGAACTCGACTGAACTCGACTGAACTCGACTTAACTCAACTGAACTCGACTGAACTCGACTGAACTCGACTTAACTCGACTTAACTCGACTGAACTCGACTGAACTCGACTTAAGTCGACTGAATACGACTGAACTTGACTGAACTCGACTGAACTCGACCGAAATCGACTGAACTCGACTGAACTCGACAGAACTCAACTGAACTCGACTTAACTCGACTGAACTCGACTTAACTCGACTTAACTCGACTTAACTCGACTTAACTCGACTGAACTCGACTAAACTCGACTGAAATCGACTGAACTCGACTGAACTCGACTGAACTCGACTTAAATCGACTGAACTCGACTTAACTCGACTTAACTCGACTTAACTCGACTGAACTCGACTGAACTCGACTGAAATCGACTGAACTCGACTGAACTCGACTGAACTCGACTTAACTCGACTGAACTCGACTTAACTCGACTGAACTCGACTGAAATCGACTGAACTCGACTGAACTCGACTGAACTCAACTTAACTCGACTTAAATCGACTGAACTCGACTTAACTCGACTTAACTCGACTGAACTCGACTTAACTCGACTGAACTCGACTGAACTCGACTGAAATCGACTGAACTCGACTGAACTCGACTGAACTCGACTGAACTCGACTGAACTCGACTGAACTCGACTGAACTCGACTTAAGTCGACTGAACTCGACTTAAGTCGACTGAATACGACTGAACTTGACTGAACTTGACTGAACTCGACTGAACTCGACTGAACTCGACTGAACTCGACTGAACTCGACTGAACTCGACTGAACTCGACTTAACTCGACTGAACTCGACTGAACTCGACTTAAGTCGACTGAATACGACTGAACTTGACTGAACTCGACTGAACTCGACTGAAATCGACTGAACTTGACTGAACTCAACTTAACTCGACTTAACTCGACTGAACTCGACTTAACTCGACTTAACTCGACTTAACTCGACTGAACTCGACTGAACTCGACTGAAATCGACTTAACTCGACTGAACTCGACTAAACTCAACTTAACTCGACTTAAATCGACTGAACTCGACTTAACTCGACTTAACTCGACTTAACTCGACTGAACTCGACTGAACTCGACTTAACTCGACTGAACTCGACTGAACTCGACTTAACTCGACTTAACTCGACTGAACTCGTCTGAACTCGACTTAAGTCGACTGAATACGAGTGAACTTGACTGAACTCGACTGAACTCGACTTAAGTCGACTGAATACGACTGAACTTGACTGAACTCGACTGAACGAGTCGAGTTCAGTCGAATTCAGTCGAGTTCAGTCGAGTTAAGTCGAGTTCAGTCGAGTTCAGTCGTATTCAGTCGACTTAAGTCGAGTTCAGTCGAATTCAGTCGACTTAAGTAGAGTTCAGTCGAGTTCAGTCGAGTTAAGTCGAGTTAAGTCGAGTTCAGTCGAGTTCAGTCGAGTTCAGTCGAGTTCAGTCGAGTTCAGTCGAGTTCAGTCGAGTTCAGTCGAGTTCAGTCGAGTTCAGTCGAGTTCAGTCGAGTTCAGTCGAGTTCAGTCGAGTTCAGTCGAGTTCAGTCATATTCAGTCGAGTTCAGTCATATTCAGTCGACTTAAGTCGAGTTCAGTCGATTTCAGTCGACTTAAGTCGAGTTCAGTCGAGTTCAGTCGAGTTAAGTCGAGTTAAGTCGAGTTCAATCGAGTTCAGTCGAGTTCAGTCGATTTCAGTTGATTTCAGTCGAGTTCAGTCGAGTTAAGTCAAATTCAGTCGAGTTCAGTCATATTCAGTCGAGTTCAGTCGAGTTCAATCGAGTTAAGTCGTGTTCAGTTGAGTTCAGTCGAGTTCAGTCGTGTTCAGTCGAGTTGAGTCGTGTTCAGTCGAGTTCAGTCGAGTTCAGTCGATTTCAGTTGAGTTTAGTCGAGTTCAGTCGAGTTCAGTCGTGTTCAGTCGAGTTCAGTCGAGTTCAGTCGTGTTCAGTCGAGTTCAGTCGTGTTCAGTCGAGTTCAGTCGAGTTCAGTCGATTTCAGTTGAGTTCAGTCGAGTTCAGTCGAGTGCAGTCGAGTCCAGTCGAGTCGAGTCGAGTTGAGTTGTTGTAGAGAGTCGATAAATTATATTAGTATGCATTCGTTGCTCTGCATACTAATTGTAATTTGAACCATACCTACCTATTAAAATATCGATAAATATTTGATAAAATTCACAGACGAGAGCGCCTCATTATCCTAAAACGGGTTTCAAAAAATAGAGATAGAGATAATATTAAATATTTAAATTTTGAATTTTTGTTTTATTTTTATCATATTATCAACTGAAATGATGTCGATAATGATACGTCGATAAAAAACGGTCGACGTCCAATTCCCATCACTAGTTGATTTAACTTGATTTTATGACTTTCGAGTCAACCAATCACAACAACGCGTTCTCCCCTGTCCCCCGCCAACATTTTACGATTTCGTTTTAATACTATTTCGTGTTAATGCGGACTCTGGAGCTCCTTTCTCTGTGGCGTACACAAACGCCCACACCGCGTCAGCCACGAACTGCAGCTGCGCCTCGAACTCCGTGTTCTCCGCGGAGAGCCGCTCCTCGCCGGAGCACGGCGGGAAGTGCGCGTTGTGCCGCGCGCGCGGACTGCCCGCGTACCGTCACTCACCGGATGGCGTACACAAACGCCCACACCGCGTCAGCCACGAACTGCAGCTGCGCCTCGAACTCCGTGTTCTCCGCGGAGAGCCGCTCCTCGCCGGAGCACGGCGGGAAGTGCGCGTTGTGCCGCGCGCGCGGACTGCCCGCGTACCGTCACTCACCGGATGGCGTACACAAACGCCCACACCGCGTCAGCCACGAACTGCAGCTGCGCCTCGAACTCCGTGTTCTCCGCGGAGAGCCGCTCCTCGCCGGAGCACGGCGGGAAGTGCGCGTTGTGCCGCGCGCGCGGACTGCCCGCGTACCGTCACTCACCGGATGGCGTACACAAACGCCCACACCGCGTCAGCCACGAACTGCAGCTGCGCCTCGAACTCCGTGTTCTCCGCGGAGAGCCGCTCCTCGCCGGAGCACGGCGGGAAGTGCGCGTTGTGCCGCGCGCGCGGACTGCCCGCGTACCGTCACTCACCGGATGGCGTACACAAACGCCCACACCGCGTCAGCCACGAACTGCAGCTGCGTCTCGAACTCCGTGTTCTCCGCGGAGAGCCGCTCCTCGCCGGAGCACGGCGGGAAGTGCGCGTTGTGCCGCGCGCGCGGACTGCCCGCGTACCGTCACTCACCGGATGGCGTACACAAACGCCCACACCGCGTCAGCCACGAACTGCAGCTGCGCCTCGAACTCCGTGTTCTCCGCGGAGAGCCGCTCCTCGCCGGAGCACGGCGGGAAGTGCGCGTTGTGCCGCGCGCGCGGACTGCCCGCGTACCGTCACTCACCGGATGGCGTACACAAACGCCCACACCGCGTCAGCCACGAACTGCAGCTGCGCCTCGAACTCCGTGTTCTCCGCGGAGAGCCGCTCCTCGCCGGAGCACGGCGGGAAGTGCGCGTTGTGCCGCGCGCGCGGACTGCCCGCGTACCGTCACTCACCGGATGGCGTACACAAACGCCCACACCGCGTCAGCCACGAACTGCAGCTGCGCCTCGAACTCCGTGTTCTCCGCGGAGAGCCGCTCCTCGCCGGAGCACGGCGGGAAGTGCGCGTTGTGCCGCGCGCGCGGACTGCCCGCGTACCGTCACTCACCGGATGGCGTACACAAACGCCCACACCGCGTCAGCCACGAACTGCAGCTGCGCCTCGAACTCCGTGTTCTCCGCGGAGAGCCGCTCCTCGCCGGAGCACGGCGGGAAGTGCGCGTTGTGCCGCGCGCGCGGACTGCCCGCGTACCGGCAGCGGAACTGCTCCTCCCAAAACTCTGTACGCATTTATGATTAAAACTTAAATGTTGCGTAAATAAAATAATCCAAACAATAAAACTAAAGTTCCAACAAGAGATAAAGTTCGTAAACTAAACGCCCAACTACGCTTAATAATTTAATGTAACATAAAATAAAAATTTAGTGTGCAGAAAGCGCGGCGCAAGCAGCTAGTGGCGCCATCTGTAATGTCTATCCGAAACTAACTTATTATTTAAGTTTAGCCGCACTAAAGTTACTTCTCGATTGTTTTCATATATAAAATGTAGCCTATGTTACCCGGACCATAACAAAGCACCAATTGACACTTCATCAAAATCAAATCAGCCCAGTAGTTTAGACTCTACGGTGGAACACACAGAATCTGATACAAAACTCGGATACAAACATAGGGTATGTTTATGTATTACTGTGATACCTACATGCATACATAAACTGTTAAAATCATTACCCTTTCTTTTGACTTTGCCAAGTCGCGTAAAGAAATTACCTAAGTTTTAAACTCCATGTGCAACCAAATTTTAGATCAAGAAAGAATATGAAGTTACCTACTTAGTTATTCTTTAAAACGTAACGTTAATTAAATGTGATTCTATCAATTATTTATAGGTGCAGTGAAAGTAATAAAATAAAATCCAATAGAGCTTTCACGGACATATGTTGTATTCTCGCACTTTTAGAGTTATTATTTAGTACAGGTTTAATCTTCTGGAAAATGAAACTGTCTCAGGATATAGGACCATCACTGAGGTCTGATCTCACCGGGATAACAAAATAGAATGATATTAAAACAGAATCTGGAGCCGACCTTCCGGCCCTAAAAACGGAATAATAATCCTACACCGCGGACATCGAAGGCGCAGGCTGAGACAGCTTCTACATTTGAAAAATATAAACACTTATAATCTCTTGACACACAAAAACGGCCGGCGAGAAAAACCAGCCAGGAAAACTGTGGAGGTTGCAACGCTGCCATGAGGTTGCACACCGCCACAGATGCTCCCCCACGAAGTCATGAAAACAAAGAAAAAAAGAAATTGTTAAACAAGTTTTAAATGTAATTTACGCACGCTAGTGGCAACTTAAAATGAACCTTACGACCTGACCGGGTCCTAACAACTGGTTTACCCAAATCATCCAATTCCGTAGGATCCAACATATATGCCGGTTTCAACCTATCCACTGAAACTTTCTCAGGTCTACCTTTCAAATCTACTGTAAAATACTTGTCTCCACTCTTTAAAACTTTAAAAGGACCTACATAAGGTGGCTCTAACGCCTTGCTAAAAGGACCTCGACGAACAAAAACAAACTCCGAAGATAGTAAATCCTTTGGAATATGAAAGATCTTTTTGCTACTATGGTTAGATGCAGGTGTTGGAGATAGGGATTTCAAATTTGATCTAAGTCTATCCAAAAAGAAAGAAGGATCGTCAATATGATTCTTAGAAGGATTAAAAAATTCACCTGGTAGCCGAAGAGGCTCACCATACACGAGCTCCGCACACGACGCTCCTAGGTCCTCCTTCCAAGCGCTCCTGATCCCCAAGAGCACCAATGGAAGGACTTCTGTCCACCTTGGATTAGCGTGACACATAATAGCTGCCTTCAGCTGCCGGTGGAACCTTTCTATCATCCCGTTAGCTTGAGGATGATAAGCAGTGGTCGTGTGGTGCTCAGCACCTGTTAGTTCGATCACCTTCTGGAACATATGTGAGCAAAACTGTGAACCTCGATCTGTAGTGATGCTACGAGGCACACCAAACTTCGCCAGCCAACCAGAAATAAAAGTTGAAACGCAGGTTTCCGTTGTAATATCTGGCATGGGAAGGGCTTCAGGCCAGCGCGTAAACCTGTCAATGATAGTTAGGCAATATTTCATGCCAGCCGAAAATGGCCACGGACCTATGATATCCATGTGAATATCTGCAAATCTTTCAGAAGAAAGGGGAAATTTAGAAAACGGTGCGGTAGTGTGACGCACTACCTTCGATGATTGACATGCCTGACACGCTCTTGTCCATACGCGGCAGTCTTTTTTCATACTAGGCCATACGAAGCGATCTGAAATTAATTTATAAGTAGCGCGAATCCCAGGGTGACTGAGATTATGGAAACTTTCAAAAACATTCCTCCTAAGTTGCGGAGTTACATAAGGACGTGGTTTACCTGTTGAAACGTCACATGTAATTTTTACCCTGGTGCCTGGAATAGTAACCCGAGCCAACGTCAACGACGTTGTGTCATTCAGTGTTTTTAATTCCTCATCGGCTTCTTGAGATTTCGCTAGCGCTACAAGTATGTCTTGAGCTGTGACGCTCTCCACACGAGAGAAGGTATCAGCCACAATATTCTCAGCTCCTTTGACATGTTGAATGTCAGTAGTAAACTGCGAAATGAAAACAATTTGATTAAGCTGAATAGGTGGAAGCTTCTCTCGTTTTTGTGTAAACACATAAAGTAATGGCTTATGATCTGTATAAATCGTAGCCGGTTGAGCTTCTAGAATGTGTTTAAAATGTTGCACACTCTCGTATATGGCTAATAATTCGCGGTAATAAGCCGGCCAAGACGATTGCTTGGGAGTCAGCTTCTTACTGAAAAACGCTATAGGTTGCCAGCCCTGCTTCACTTCTTGTGGAAGACATGCACCGACATGAGAACTCGATGCATCTGTAAATAATCCAAGTCTAGCATCAGCGACTGGATGAGCTAAAAGTGTTGCGTTAGCTAAACTTTCTTTACACATATTAAAACTACGCTCTAAATCAGCAGTCCAAGTAAATGGTTTAGCACCTTTACCTTGAATTTCTGATAAGGCATCAATTAAAGGAGCTTGAAAACGCGCTATGCTAGGGAGAAATTTCCGATAAAAATTAATCATACCAAGAAATCTTCTTACTCCTTGTACAGTCTTAGGTAGAGGAAACTCTTGAAGACTTTTAATGCGATCGGCAGGAGGGCAAATCCCAGCCGCGCTAATTTTATATCCCAGAAAACGTACCTCCGGGACATTAAAATGACATTTCTTTTCATTAATAACTATACCGTATTCTTCCAAACGTTTGAAAAGAATACGCAAATGCTCAGTATGTTGTTGACTATCTTTTGAAAAAACGAGTATGTCATCAACATAGGCAAAACAAAAATCTAGACCACGAACAACTTCATCGATAAATCTTTGAAAAGTCTGGCCTGCATTTCTAAGACCAAAGGTCATGAAAGGAAATTCGAAAAGACCGAACGGGGTAATGATAGCTGTTTTACAAATATCCTCTTTCGCTACCGGTATCTGATGATACGCTTTAACTAAATCTATCGTGCTAAAAATCGTTGAGCCAACTAAATTTTGGTTAAAATCGCCGATATGACGCACAGGATATCTGTCTGGAATTGTGCGCGCATTTAAAGCGCGGTAATCGCCGCATGGACGCCAATCAGATTCACCTTTCGGCGCTAAATGAAGTGCCGAAGACCACGGACTATCCGAAGACCTTGCATAACCACAAGCTAACATGCTATCGAATTCTTTCTTAGCAATAGCTAACTTCTGTGGAGCAAGTCGACGTGGACGGCAGCAAACCGGAGGACCATCCGTTGTCCGGATGTAATGAACCGTATTATGTTTAATCTCCCGATCCGGACCAGGCGGGCGAGTAAGAGCGGGGAATTCAGCTAAAATATTATTACTCGAAACTAAAGTTTTCACACTCGCTTGTTCGTGAGAAATAATTGATGCAACGCACGATAGGCCAGTCGAACCATCTAGAATTCGACCTGACCTACAGTCTGGCAATAAATTAAAATACGCGAGAAAATCTGCACCTATAATCGCAGTTGTAACATCGCAAATGATAAAATGCCAATTAAAATTGCGCCTTAATCTAAAATCCAACGATAATAAAATTGTCCCAAAAGTCTTAATATCGCTGCCATTTGCCGCACGCATACAATAGTCGGCCATTTTGGGTCGACTATTCAACCATGAGACCGGATAACAAGAAACATCTGAACCAGTGTCGATTAAAAATCGTCTATTGGTTCGGATATCATTTACAAAAAGACGGCGACTACGAGACGACAAATCAGGTACCGTCGCTACTGATTGTCGCTCACGTTTTCCGATTCTTTAAAAGAACACGGTTTAATACATTTATGGGCACGCGCTGCGTATTTGCGATGATACCAGCATAAATCGCTGTTGCTATTATTTAAATTATTGCGAGAAGGGGACGGTGATAAAAACCGCCTATACCTAAACCTATTTCTCGATTTACTCCTATGTCGCGAAAATTTTGTATTATTTTCCTTAATTTCTGAAATTTCCCTCGATAAACTCTCTAAACGAGTGACTAGCGCATCTAAATTAGTATTTGAAGAGCATGCCGCGTTATTAATCGAAGAGGAAGAATTAAGAATATTCGGCGAAACTTCTAGAATTTTGTCCGCCAATTCCGCTATTTTGTCTTAACCCAATTCCGATTGAACTGCCAAAATTGCCTGTAAATGTTGCGGTAAACGACGCATCCATAATTGCCGTAAAATATTCTGATCCGTAAGTGCATGACCAGCTAAAGAGCGTAAGTGCCGCAAAAATTGAGATGGCTTCCGATCACCTAACACTTCGTCACTTACCAACTGCCTGACCCTTTGTTCTTCAGATGTGGATAATCTCCGAATTAATTCCTTCTTAAGAAAATCAAATTTCCCTGACGCCGGAGGTTGTGTAATAACATCCTCGACCTCGCCAATGATTCGCGAGTCCAATTGTGCCACAACATAATCAAATTTGGTTTGATCCACCGTGATACCTGAAATCGCGAACTGAGCCTCGACCTGGGCAAACCAAATGCTCGGCCGGTCAGACCAAAAGGGAGGAAGCTTAGCTGAAACTTTACAAATTTTTGATTCCTGACCCGTGGGGGGATCCGAAACACTCGCTAATTGCGAACGTAACACTTCATTTTCTTTAAAGATTGGGAAAGTTTTGTCGGCCAACTCTTTAAGTTTTAATTTGAGAGCATTATTTTCATCTTCCAATTGTTGGCATTTGCTTTCCATAATGTTAGTTCCTAGAAAATTTTAAAATATTCCTGAAAAATATTAATATATATGACACATGAACGTAAATTAATAAAATAATGTCTCTAATGTTCACTCCATAAAATGGCCGCTGAAAATTTTCATTGTATATTTATGATTTCATAATTCAGAATGACTTCCAGAAATTATTAAATTGAATTATTATTTTATTTGAAATGTTCGTTAAAATTTTCAATAATTCGCCAACATTTATTTCTTCCTTCATTTTCAACTCAATTTTTAAATTTCATGTTATTCAATGTGTACACTAAGCTTATACAACGTGTACACTATGTACTCCTTAAGTGACGTCATACGTAACACAATTATAGGACTTCTCTTCGTCGGTGTCACCAAATATAGGTGCAGTGAAAGTAATAAAATAAAATCCAATAGAGCTTTCACGGACATATGTTGTATTCTCGCACTTTTAGAGTTATTATTTAGTACAGGTTTAATCTTCTGGAAAATGAAACTGTCTCAGGATATAGGACCATCACTGAGGTCTGATCTCACCGGGATAACAAAATAGAATGATATTAAAACAGAATCTGGAGCCGACCTTCCGGCCCTAAAAACGGAATAATAATCCTACACCGCGGACATCGAAGGCGCAGGCTGAGACAGCTTCTACATTTGAAAAATAGAAACACTTATAATCTCTTGACACACAAAAACGGCCGGCGAGAAAAACCAGCCAGGAAAACTGTGGAGGTTGCAACGCTGCCATGAGGTTGCACACCGCCACATATTATTATCATTGTAATCTGGCTAATTTACGTAGTTACATATTTTCATTTGAGAAACAGAAAAATAAAGGAAAATAATAAATAAAGCATACTCAATAATAATAAATAGGACGAACCCAGCTGAATATGAGAAATGTCTTTAATAAGTGCTCAGAGATTAATTACAGCTTCGCAAGTTATGGCTAATACGTGAGTTGAAATGTAGCGTGGATAATTCGCAATAATATAGTTTATTTGCTACCCAGAAATTACATTTGTTCGTTAATTGATTCTTGTAAACAATCGAACTAACTAAACTTAACAAGTGTGCAAAGAGTGCAAAATCAGATGCAAGGACTTAAACAAGGCTTAACGTGCTTTTCGAGTCAGGGAGGTGTATCTAACACCGCCAACTTCCGAATTTCGGCTGCTTCTGAGAATTTCTGGGACTTCATAACCCAGAACTGAACAAGACCACTAATGAAGAGTTCATCGTTAACGAGGCAATTTACGAAGAACTCTTCATTGGTCTAATGGTAGGTAACTGCTTTATGTAAGATGTAGGGGCCTGGCAATTGTATCGTAAACACTGAGTTCGGTCAATTTTTCTGTGAACCGCTAGGGTATGGAACGCTCTTCGGACGTCCGTGTTTTCCATCTCGTTCGATTAAGTATCTTCAAGACAAGAGTGAATAAGCATTTTTTAGGCAAGCGCGTTCCAATTTAGACCTCATCATTACTTTCCATCAGGCATGATCGTCGTCAAGCATAAACCTACCTTACAATAATAAAGGGTACGTATACAAGAAAAAAAACGTTCGTTGTTGGAAGGCAGGAAGTTTACCGACAAACCAGGGGTTCCTCAAGTTGTTCTGCGGCGTCAGCGCCAGGAAGTAGTCCTTGAAGCCGTTGACCGGGTTGGCTTGCGGCTGCACGCTCACCGTGCCCTCCACCACGGGCTCGTTGCCGGCCGCCACCAGCGCGCGCGCGCTCCACCCGTCCGACCCCACCCAGCTGAACGTGTGCGCGGCGCCGCGCCGACCGGCCGCCGCCATCACGCCGGCCACCTCTTGGTCCGATCCGAATACGATCACACCTGCGAAAATTCGCTCACTAAAGGCTTGTTTCACCACCTTCTGATAAGTGTCGGATAGCTATCTACAACTTTGTCTTTATCACTTGACAGAGTAAGAAAGTGGCAAAACTTTAGGCTATACGACAATTATCAGAATGTGGCAAAACATGCCCTAAATATCGTACCCCCGAATACTCTGAAATAAAGAAAAGTCTCGAAAGAATCTTTAAAGGTAAACGGGCATTTTTGTATGAAAACCATACCCACGGCGGACACAGATGAAATTAACAGTAAGTATGTATTCAAGTACGACAATGATAGTAACTACAATGACAATATAATCCGGCAGCCAAGGAACAAATTTTTTAGTAATTGAGTGTGGCGACCAACTTTTTTATCTATGAAAATTGTTCCCGATGGAGGTAGCTACTCGAGTGCGCAGGTGTTAAACATTTCGATTCGCTCGGGTGAAGAATCATTCCACTAAATTTGTAAGACCACCTGATATATACAACCATAATTAATTACATAAATAATTACAACCATAGTATTATTTGTAATTACAATTAGGTATAGTAAATTTAAAACTGGCAACTTTGACGGACCCCCATTTTTTTTTGTTTTTGAATGAGTTTCAATATTTCTTTATTCAATATTCTACACTAAAATATTAGGATCTGCAACATATAAACACCAACCAGACAGCAGAATAACAGGGCTCTTGTATACCTTTTGGGTGCGGAACCCTAATAAAGAACAAACCATGTTTCGCTCAGATAATTTTTTTACTTTTGTTTTATGTTAATTCAAGTAAATACGAATAAGTAGCCTCAGTGCGTATTGTTCGTGGCCAAGATGAAGAGAAATTGTGGATTATCAACTTTCGAAATAAATTGTTAAAGTTTATTGGAAAAGAATGAAAATAGTAATTAAATTAAACCCATTGTTTACTCGTTGAAAGACTTTTGATGAATCGACAGAATATTCATACCTAATAAAAAGTTAAATTTTATTTTAATGAATCGTTGAAAACTTTCTTTTGTTTTAATAATTAATGACCACCGTTTAATAAAACGGTGTAAAAGCCTTTCACGTGAATGGTTTAGGTCCCGATTTGGGCTAAAAAAGAAAATTTATTTGGTTTTTATTTTTAAAGCCTGTAAACCCGTCGGTCGTGTCGCATCAGTATCGCACTATGAGAGTGAAGGAATAGAGAATTCGCCTGTATCTGCACCTGTGACTTATGCACTATAATATCACCTGCGGAGTCGGCTAGCTCCATCTCCGCTGAGTTTGGACGACATGACTTAAATTTGATCGGGAGGAAATTATAGGCCTTAATGTGGGGCGAGTTCAAGCAAGATGGATGACCGATACAAACAAGGTGGCTAAGTGAGGAAGTCTGAGGACAGAGTATCAGGACAGGAAACAGGCTGAAATAATGATGGATGTAAGTTCCTATACAATTGTCCGAGCGAAGCGAGCTCCCCGAGTTTACTCGGGTCAATTTGCACTTGTTTACCGTCCGTCTTCCTGACCGTCTGAAAGAGCCTTATAACTTCTGGATGGATGAACTTATGTACTTTAAATTCACAATTAATATGTAAATCCATAGCTCAAAGCTGAAGTTTTCCTAAAAGCTATAAAAACTGCCTTTAGGTTCGGGGCTCTTATGAAAATAAATGCTGAACAAGTTGGCAAGCGAAACGCCTCAAACTGCGAACATTATGCGCGGCTGTTTGGACATTCCATTTAAAGACTATAGGGAGGCTAACTGGAGGCCAACAGTTAGCCGCTCACTGTTCGCCAGTGGTTTTATTTACCCCCTATGCAAAAACGACGGGGTGTTTCTTGCTTCGGGGGTTTATAAGACCCCCCCGCGTATGTGTGTGTGTTTTTTGTTTGAAATGTGAATTAGTCGATAGTGTTCTCAGCTATCAGTTTGATGAATATCGGGTCCAAGATGGTCGCCGCCACAAAATGGCGGATTACATATTTTTTCACAACGCCCTCAATATGGGTATCAAATGAAACGGCTTGACTAGTAGAATAGCACTATGCAAATCCAAGATGGCTGTCACCACAAAATGGAGAATGTCGAGGGTTTCATAAATTTTTAATTTATACTTGTGTATACCTCTCACGTTGTAAGAGGTATCTCTCTCTCCTATGAGAGGGGAGGCCTGTGCCCAGTAGTGGCAGAGATGGTGGTGGTATACCTCTAGCGCGGGGCCGCGACAGCAGGCGCTCGACGATGGCGTCGTAGGCGCGTTCATCGGCTGCCCCGGAGTCCTTCACCAGGCGCTCCTTCACCGCGATGCAGATGTCGTCGCGCTGCAGAGATGGTGGTGGTATACCTCTAGCGCGGGGCCGCGACAGCAGGCGCTCGACGATGGCGTCGTAGGCGCGTTCATCGGCTGCCCCGGAGTCCTTCACCAGGCGCTCCTTCACCGCGATGCAGATGTCGTCGCGCTGCAGAGATGGTGGTGGTATACCTCTAGCGCGGGGCCGCGACAGCAGGCGCTCGACGATGGCGTCGTAGGCGCGTTCATCGGCTGCCCCGGAGTCCTTCACCAGGCGCTCCTTCACCGCGATGCAGATGTCGTCGCGCTGCAGAGATGGTGGTGGTATACCTCTAGCGCGGGGCCGCGACAGCAGGCGCTCGACGATGGCGTCGTAGGCGCGTTCATCGGCTGCCCCGGAGTCCTTCACCAGGCGCTCCTTCACCGCGATGCAGATGTCGTCGCGCTGCAGAGATGGTGGTGGTATACCTCTAGCGCGGGGCCGCGACAGCAGGCGCTCGACGATGGCGTCGTAGGCGCGTTCATCGGCTGCCCCGGAGTCCTTCACCAGGCGCTCCTTCACCGCGATGCAGATGTCGTCGCGCTGCAGAGATGGTGGTGGTATACCTCTAGCGCGGGGCCGCGACAGCAGGCGCTCGACGATGGCGTCGTAGGCGCGTTCATCGGCTGCCCCGGAGTCCTTCACCAGGCGCTCCTTCACCGCGATGCAGATGTCGTCGCGCTGCAGAGATGGTGGTGGTATACCTCTAGCGCGGGGCCGCGACAGCAGGCGCTCGACGATGGCGTCGTAGGCGCGTTCATCGGCTGCCCCGGAGTCCTTCACCAGGCGCTCCTTCACCGCGATGCAGATGTCGTCGCGCTGCAGAGATGGTGGTGGTATACCTCTAGCGCGGGGCCGCGACAGCAGGCGCTCGACGATGGCGTCGTAGGCGCGTTCATCGGCTGCCCCGGAGTCCTTCACCAGGCGCTCCTTCACCGCGATGCAGATGTCGTCGCGCTGCAGAGATGGTGGTGGTATACCTCTAGCGCGGGGCCGCGACAGCAGGCGCTCGACGATGGCGTCGTAGGCGCGTTCATCGGCTGCCCCGGAGTCCTTCACCAGGCGCTCCTTCACCGCGATGCAGATGTCGTCGCGCTGCAGAGATGGTGGTGGTATACCTCTAGCGCGGGGCCGCGACAGCAGGCGCTCGACGATGGCGTCGTAGGCGCGTTCATCGGCTGCCCCGGAGTCCTTCACCAGGCGCTCCTTCACCGCGATGCAGATGTCGTCGCGCTGCAGAGATGGTGGTGGTATACCTCTAGCGCGGGGCCGCGACAGCAGGCGCTCGACGATGGCGTCGTAGGCGCGTTCATCGGCTGCCCCGGAGTCCTTCACCAGGCGCTCCTTCACCGCGATGCAGATGTCGTCGCGCTGCAGAGATGGTGGTGGTATACCTCTAGCGCGGGGCCGCGACAGCAGGCGCTCGACGATGGCGTCGTAGGCGCGTTCATCGGCTGCCCCGGAGTCCTTCACCAGGCGCTCCTTCACCGCGATGCAGATGTCGTCGCGCTGCAGAGATGGTGGTGGTATACCTCTAGCGCGGGGCCGCGACAGCAGGCGCTCGACGATGGCGTCGTAGGCGCGTTCATCGGCTGCCCCGGAGTCCTTCACCAGGCGCTCCTTCACCGCGATGCAGATGTCGTCGCGCTGCAGAGATGGTGGTGGTATACCTCTAGCGCGGGGCCGCGACAGCAGGCGCTCGACGATGGCGTCGTAGGCGCGTTCATCGGCTGCCCCGGAGTCCTTCACCAGGCGCTCCTTCACCGCGATGCAGATGTCGTCGCGCTGCAGAGATGGTGGTGGTATACCTCTAGCGCGGGGCCGCGACAGCAGGCGCTCGACGATGGCGTCGTAGGCGCGTTCATCGGCTGCCCCGGAGTCCTTCACCAGGCGCTCCTTCACCGCGATGCAGATGTCGTCGCGCTGCAGAGATGGTGGTGGTATACCTCTAGCGCGGGGCCGCGACAGCAGGCGCTCGACGATGGCGTCGTAGGCGCGTTCATCGGCTGCCCCGGAGTCCTTCACCAGGCGCTCCTTCACCGCGATGCAGATGTCGTCGCGCTGCAGAGATGGTGGTGGTATACCTCTAGCGCGGGGCCGCGACAGCAGGCGCTCGACGATGGCGTCGTAGGCGCGTTCATCGGCTGCCCCGGAGTCCTTCACCAGGCGCTCCTTCACCGCGATGCAGATGTCGTCGCGCTGCAGAGATGGTGGTGGTATACCTCTAGCGCGGGGCCGCGACAGCAGGCGCTCGACGATGGCGTCGTAGGCGCGTTCATCGGCTGCCCCGGAGTCCTTCACCAGGCGCTCCTTCACCGCGATGCAGATGTCGTCGCGCTGCAGAGATGGTGGTGGTATACCTCTAGCGCGGGGCCGCGACAGCAGGCGCTCGACGATGGCGTCGTAGGCGCGTTCATCGGCTGCCCCGGAGTCCTTCACCAGGCGCTCCTTCACCGCGATGCAGATGTCGTCGCGCTGCAGAGATGGTGGTGGTATACCTCTAGCGCGGGGCCGCGACAGCAGGCGCTCGACGATGGCGTCGTAGGCGCGTTCATCGGCTGCCCCGGAGTCCTTCACCAGGCGCTCCTTCACCGCGATGCAGATGTCGTCGCGCTGCAGAGATGGTGGTGGTATACCTCTAGCGCGGGGCCGCGACAGCAGGCGCTCGACGATGGCGTCGTAGGCGCGTTCATCGGCTGCCCCGGAGTCCTTCACCAGGCGCTCCTTCACCGCGATGCAGATGTCGTCGCGCTGCAGAGATGGTGGTGGTATACCTCTAGCGCGGGGCCGCGACAGCAGGCGCTCGACGATGGCGTCGTAGGCGCGTTCATCGGCTGCCCCGGAGTCCTTCACCAGGCGCTCCTTCACCGCGATGCAGATGTCGTCGCGCTGCAGAGATGGTGGTGGTATACCTCTAGCGCGAGGCCGCGACAGCAGGCGCTCGACGATGGCGTCGTAGGCGCGTTCATCGGCTGCCCCGGAGTCCTTCACCAGGCGCTCCTTCACCGCGATGCAGATGTCGTCGCGCTGCAGAGATGGTGGTGGTATACCTCTAGCGCGGGGCCGCGACAGCAGGCGCTCGACGATGGCGTCGTAGGCGCGTTCATCGGCTGCCCCGGAGTCCTTCACCAGGCGCTCCTTCACCGCGATGCAGATGTCGTCGCGCTGCAGAGATGGTGGTGGTATACCTCTAGCGCGGGGCCGCGACAGCAGGCGCTCGACGATGGCGTCGTAGGCGCGTTCATCGGCTGCCCCGGAGTCCTTCACCAGGCGCTCCTTCACCGCGATGCAGATGTCGTCGCGCTGCAGAGATGGTGGTGGTATACCTCTAGCGCGGGGCCGCGACAGCAGGCGCTCGACGATGGCGTCGTAGGCGCGTTCATCGGCTGCCCCGGAGTCCTTCACCAGGCGCTCCTTCACCGCGATGCAGATGTCGTCGCGCTGCAGAGATGGTGGTGGTATACCTCTAGCGCGGGGCCGCGACAGCAGGCGCTCGACGATGGCGTCGTAGGCGCGTTCATCGGCTGCCCCGGAGTCCTTCACCAGGCGCTCCTTCACCGCGATGCAGATGTCGTCGCGCTGCAGAAGAGTCTCCAACTCCTCGAAAGCCTGACCAAAAAATAAAATCATGAGTAAGTTCACTAAAAATACCATGGATTACAGGATTTTGCCATTGCATTGTAATTTGTTGTGATGTACTCTCGTGTGTATCATTTCAGATGTTTCGTTTTCGTTCGTAGTGGTAGGCCATGTTCACGCCTCTTACCATTAGTAGCCTAATACTGAGAGACGTTAATATGGAACTGGACTTGGGTATCTTAAATTGTCAGTTATACCTATGTATGTCTCCGCCTCGGCTGAAATTTGCCGATATTGCTGAAATTCAGTCGGAAGCCTAACAGTAAATTTGCAAAATCGAAACAAGTTTACCGAGTGTTAGCACCTTTATACCATAGTTGGACTCCTCGTAGATGATGGAGACGTAGCGCCAGGCGAGCTGCTTGACGATCTCCACCAGGGCGCGCACCTGGTGCAGGTCGGAGGGGATGGTGCGCGTGAAGTACTCGAAGCGCGCCTTGTTGGACAGCTCCGGCGACGTCGAGAAGAACGACACCTGCCAAAGTAAGGCCTCTTGTTCACACACGTTTTGCTGCCGTGAAAAATTATGGTTTATTCGCCAGAAAGTAGACACGGTCGTCAGTGTTGGATAGAGCACAATGGAAGCTTGTTCACACGCACGGCGTGCGGCGGCACTACGGCGCAGCAAGCACGCCGTACGGTTAAGCCGGTTAAGCCAAATTAGACGCTTCCTTTTTTGGGAATTTGCTTTCTTTTTCGAGGCTTAATCGATGAGTCATCGAAAATGAACCGTCTAAACACCGACTGTTCATCGTTCACAGGCGCTGTGCCGTAGCAAATATCATATACCTAGTGCATCGTTCATCGCAAAAATGAACGATGAACGGAGCACCGTTTAATTTGGGCTTTAAGAAACTGTGCTGTGAACAAGAGGCCTTACTAATTAATTATCACTACATAGTATAGAACAAAGTCGCTTTCTCTGTCCCTATGTCCCTATGTCCCTTTGTATGTTTAAATCTTTAAAACTACGCAACGGATTTTGATGCGGTTTTTTTAATAGATAGAGTGATTCAAGAGGAAGGTTTATAAGTAGAAAAATTGGACCCGGTAGGTGGCGCTAATAGCGGGCAGGACGACGTCTGCCGGGTCCGCTAGTATAATATAATAGCTAGATCTAATTGTACGCTCACTGCTAATGAACCACTTAAGGGATACAACAGTTACGTGGCTAGCTTAGACGTATATTTCATGGAATTACCTGGTTCTTTATTAAGACCTATCTTGGCTCACGAGATGTGAGGGTAAGTGATTTGATGACACGTGATGACATGTGAAGACACATGACAATACGTGATGATACTTGATGAGACGTGATAAAACGTGATGACGTGTAATGACACGTGATGACACGTATTCACAATATCACAGCAGTAGGTGACGATAAGAATTATTTATTTTACAAACGTACATCATTAAATTGCAAAAATCATAATACTCTACTCTAGTACCAGACGACCGCATTTCAATTTCATCTCGTCTCCACCCCCAGAGAAAAATCAAAACCCGCGACGAAGGCTTTGTTAGAAGCAATACTTAAAAAAGGATTTCTATTTCAATTTGTATTCGTAAGCTTTTGATTGTATTCAGCACATGAAATGTATTGTGTGTTTTGTAAAAATAACAGATGGAAAACAAATATCATTTATATTCTGTACTTCCATGTTGATTCATTAGTATTCGATGCTGAATTGACGTGCACAAATTGAAAACTGTTTTGAGTTTTGGCTTTTAATTCGCACGTATATCTCAGTTTATTGGGTTAATTGCACGAAACTCAGGGTAGGTACAGACCAGCACGAATAGGTGTATGGCCAAAATTCTGATTTATGATTTTGTGAAAACGCATGTGGTATTTTAAGTAAATATACCAATGTAGGTGCACTCGAGTGCAAGGTTTTGCAATATAATCACATATGTAATTTGTCAATATGCAAAAATTCCTGAAGTAGAGCCCACTTAGAAGCAAGCGTAGTGTGGGGTGGACGATATAAAGAAGATGGTCTATCTCACATCCATATAATATGCTGGCGGATTTCTAGAATAAGATAGTTTCCTGCAAACCGAATAATAACTTGTAAATAAGTTAGGTAAATTGAGGCAATGTACTCCAACTTGATTTATGCACCATTTTAGGAGACCTTTAAAAAACAAATAGGTATATCCTTATATTTTCCGCTACCTGAGGAATCTTAAACAGCCGCAAGAGATTGGCGACCTGCACCGAGGTGACAGAGGACGCTGCGCCGACCACCCCCGAGATGACCTTCCGCACGGCCGTCGCGTTGCAGCCGTACTCCTCGTCGTCTATGTTGCTGATGGAACCTGCACGAAAATTGTAATTATAGCCCATCTAGAAGAATAGAAAACCTCACTAAATTGCAGAAAAACTAAGAACCAATTTCATCTACTAGTTACGTTAGTTTTGAAATGTCGTTTGTGACCATATTGAAATGTCACACTATTGAACCGCAACTACTGAACCGATTTGGCTGAAATTTAGAATGGAGACCGATTATGCCCTAACTTAACAATCCTATAGCAATCTACAGCCGCAGCTGAAAAATCTCTTTCGCGACTTGTGGCCGGCCAGGCGGCCACTACTCATCACCACTAGTGGCCCAGTTTGCGGGGGCTGTTTATCATAAACATATGAACGCATCACGACGCATGTCATACATGTAGTATGACATGAAACGTGAAAATGCTTATGACTAAAGAGTCCCGGATGCATTTAAAACTAAGTCGGGAATACTTCGGCATGAAATCACGAGAGTTCCGACGATGTCTTATATTATACTAATTAAACACTCACGATAGTTTCAAATCATAGACACAGTTACCTTTAATAAAATCGAGTGCCATCTCGAGCCCCCTCGTGTCGCTGTCGCAGTCGTCGAGCACCAGCGCGCCTAGCTTGACGCCCGGAGGCAGCAGCTGGGCACGTTCGGCCTCGTCCAGCGCGAACAGCATCGCCTCCAGGGCCTGCACGCCGCCCTGCGCCATGAGCGGCCCGCAGCGCGCCGAGCCGCCCGCGCTCCCGCCCGCGGCTCGCCCGTGCACCTACAATGTGACATGTTTTTATAGATAATGGTACGGAACACTTCGTGCGCGAGTCCAACTCGCACTTGGCCGGTTTTTATTTAGATAATTATAGACCAAGATCCCAATGCGATCTGACAAAACTTATTTTCGGAAAGATGAAACCTTAGGCTCTCAGTAGTGTCTCATTTGCTTTGAATAACTGTATAATTGTGGAGCTCGTAACTGGGGTACTTATGGAGATATCAAGTGTGAAAAGTAACTTGAACTCTCTCGCGCTCATACTCACGGTTGAATAATTTTTGTGATTAGTGGATGTTTGGTCATTACAATTTGTCTGACTGATGAAATATAACTTTATGATAGTTGTCTTAGTTACATATTTAACAAGCAAAAATTAAAAATAAACCCCCGACATTCGCCATTTTGTGGCGGCAGCCATCTTGGATTTTCATAGTGCTATTTTACTAGTCAAGCCCTTTCATTTGATACCCATATTGAGGGATTTGTGAAAAAATATGTAATCCGCCATATTGCAGCGGCGACCATCATGGATCGATTTTCGTCAAACATAGCTAAGACTCTCGACTAATTTACCTTTCAAACAAAAAAACCGCATGTCAAATCGGTTCACCCGTTTGAGCGCTACAGGGTAACAGACACACACACACTTTAAAGTGTCCGATAAAAGTTCTGGCCCATGGAAAGTGTCTGATACTGTTCAGCAGCAGCAGTGTGGTGGGTCTATGCTCTAAATCCCTCTCTCCTATGAGAGAGGAGGCCTGTGCCCAGCAGTGGGACGTTAAAAGGCTGTAGTAGTGGTGGATAGTGTCAAGTGATAGTAAGGGTAAAATAAAACAAAATTGTTAATTTACTTAAGCTTCAGCCTAGAACAGCTGCGAGCGGCATCACCCAAACGTATTAAACTATTAAACGCGCTAATCTCTTTGGCTCTACCGCGATCCGCGATCAATATTATACAGCTGTTGCAGTAAACCTTCGAGACACTTTCGAGAGACGAATAATGAGAAGATAAATTTTATATTCGTCACAAACTGAGATTTACGACCGAATTTAATAGGTACTATTAATTAACGAATGTAATTGTACCTACTAAACGTCCAAAAAAATCTTAATCAATAACTTTTTCTTGCTCTAACGACCGAAGTTCAAATCCAAATTTTATGGGTGTGTTTTATAAAGAAGTTTGAAAGTTTAATCCAGATTATATTATGTAGTAAAGGATGTCATCAATAAATTCACGTACTTATTAAGATTGCGATATTGTACCAAAATCTACAGAGATAGGTGAACACGCTTTACCATGCCTCTGGATTTTTGCCCTTCAATCTACAGATTTTGGATGAGATAGATTATCAGTTTCAGTTGTTAGAGAACGTTTGTAAGAGTTTTTATGGAAAATAGTCTAAAAATTTGCCTCACTACTAATAAATAATGGGGCAATTGCCAGAAAGTCATCTGTTAAATGAGAGATTTCCAATTAACTAGGTCAGCTCAAAAGATTTTCTCAGTTGGACTATGTCCAGTTTGATACCGGCGGTTAGTTTGCACTAAGCCAGCGAGTCTACGTCTGAACTAACTAAGTCTGTATACGTCTGTGTCGAGCGTTCTGGTGCGACGCCGCGTGCGATCAGCAATATGGTCCACAATATTGCCAGTCCCTCCAGGTCAGTGCTTTTCCGTCTAGACTGCATCACTTTATTTACTATCCGTTATAGTCAAATGCAAAACCTTTCTGATGAAAAAGTTCTTTATCTTCACCATTTTTAGAATTCCGTAGTAAAACAAGGTTCCTCTGTTCGTTTATGTGTCACAACTATTTTGTTCAGAAACTATTAAAGCTAAGAAGTTGGCCACATTTATAGTAGAAACATTGTTATCGTTGAAAACTTTATGAAATGTTCTTATTAGCAAAGTCATGAAACCATCGTAACTTCAGCTTAAAAATAACTTTTTAATTTAAGTAAAACTCGACTACATAACGATGCAAGACCCAGCTTAAAAACTTAAAAAATATAAGACGTTTTTCGCATGAAGAATTTTGATAAGGGATCTCTTTAATGGTTGAGAAAAATAACGACTTGTGAGTTCCCTTTGAACCTCGTAATAGGATACAAGGATGGAATTTCAAAGTTATGCATGATATTTCACTAAAATTACTATAACGTGTTGTTGTCAGATATAAGCAGGCGTTACTTACCGGAAGTCCGTGGGACAACAAGCTTTCTATGCTATAATATTATGCTATGTCCACAGAAATCTAATAATAAGGCATTATTATTACTAACTAGTAGATCCGGCAGACGTCATCCTGCCCGGTAACATACCGACATCGGCGCCAGACCCAGTAGGTTACCTGAGTGCTTAGTCTAAGATCGGAGCACTCGAAAACGAACTCGAAAACTATTGATCCATTTCAGAGTAAAATAGACCTAAAATGGCTTGTATTAAGGTTTGAGTTAGCCAATACATTCAACATTCGAACACAACGAGCGCCCCAAGCAGAAATGTTGTAAAATACATATTCGAACTATGGAATTACGACTTTAAAATACGAGTATTTGAGTTCATTTTGCTCTGAATTCACTTGTGATTCGATCAATAGTTTTCGAGTTCGTTTTCGAGTGCTCCGATCTTAGACTAAGCACACTGTTATACCTACCAGGTATTGTGTTTGCAAACCATCCAGGATATACACACAAAATTTCATCCAAATCGGTGCAGCCGTTTAGGAGGAGTTAGGTGACAAACTCACGTACGGAAGAATTATTCATATAGGTACGGGTGAGAGAGTTTACCGCATCGACGGGATGTTTGACAGCTATACGAAATCCGTTATGAACATTTTGTATGGGAAAATGTTTTTTCTTTTATTTTCTTTTTTCGTTAATTTTACAATGTTTTTAATAGTTATTCTGCTATTCGGGACGGAGACAAATACAACAAATCAATAACCATGGAAATCGCTCCAGCCATTCTCGAGTTATAAGTGTTCGAACTAACACGACTTTGTTTTATATAGGGCTCTTAAAGAGATACCGTCTACTACTAGAAACTTCCGCTCTAAATCAAACCATTTTCCAATTAAATTAAGAAGCATAAGTAATTTATTTACCTATAAATCCCATTTTATCAATGACTAGCGGTCCGCCCAGGCTTCACCCGTGGTACATGATAATATAATAGCCTATAGCACTCAGGGATCACGTACATGTATCCAATGGTGATATAATTTTTGACATCGGTCCAGTAGTTCCTGAGATTAGCGCATTCAGACAAACAAACTCTTCAGCTTAGTATAGATAATAATTATTATAACTACAATATTAATATAGATAACTAGCTGACCCCCGCGACTTCGCGTGTTTTTCTTTGCTATAAACCTCACGGAGCCCGAGACCTTTCCAACGAATGCAAAACCGTGGAAATCGGTTCGTGCGTTCTGGAGTTATAGCGTCAGGAAGGAAAACCCGACTTATTTTTATATAGTAGATAATAATTTATAAGTAATATTTATTTAAATATAATGTGAAGGACTATTAAAACCGACATCATTTTTAAGGGTTCCGTAGTAAACAAGGAAAGCCAATAGTTTCATTCAATCCATATATCAATCCACCTTAGTATCACAGCCATTATTATTCAGAAACTATTAAACCTACAAAGTTAAAATTTGGCACGGGTAAAGCAACTTGTTTGCCATCTCGCAAACTGCCTGAGTCTTTCTTATCTAATACACGTACATGTAATACATAATATAGTTAAACTCGCCACGATCTTCATCATATTCTTTATTTTATATTAAAAAAAACAACCCTTTAATCCTCATTCTGCATGAAATATATTATAATACCTAGATCGTTTGATGAATCATATTTTCGTACGTAGACCATACATAATACACACAAACACAGATTCAATTATTACCTGGATCAATAGTACATTGTTCCACGACGGGAGAAAGTGACCGATTACTACGAGGGTGTAGTTTGAGGCCCGAGGCCGTAGGCCGTAGGGCCGCAATACACCCGAGAGGAATCGCACTTTCTCCCGAAGGGATACATAGTGCTTTATACTACACCTGCGAGGAAAATAATAAAATAATCAAAAATATTAAAATTATTACCGTAAATCAATCAGAACAAGACGTTGCAGGGTTTCCATTGTAAAAAATCTTCATATGCTTTGTTGTATCTATTTTTATCTATTTCTAGATATCTTGGTTAAGAGATTTTCAATATAACAATAACTGCTTGGCCACATATTTTTAATTCCGGCGGCGCGGCGTTGGGCAGCTCACTACTTAGACACTTCGAGTTCCCTAAAGTTATTTGTAATTTTATAAATTGAAAATTTGGATAGGTAAAACAAAAGAAAGCGACTCACAAAATACAAAGAAAATAGCGCGAAAAATTTATATTTTCTATTTTTTACTTTTACTTTATATTTAATTGTATTAATTAAAATTGAATTTATTTAAAATAGCGGACCCCGGTCGTGCTCGGTGACATACCGACATCAGCGCCATCTACCGTGGCGGTTACTTATTTATTTTATTATAGGTGCTTTTTATGTCGTCTTTTGTCGAAATGGGTTTTTTTTCATGTTCTGATCGGATTTTATCAAAAATTAAAAAGAAAAAAGCACGTTAGTAATGGAATTTCATAAATGGAATTTCCGCTCTAGCGCGTTAACAATGAAATCTCATAGTTCTTTTCGCCCCGCATATTTGTTTGACAGTAATGACGTACTTTTGACCGTCGATAGGAGAAAAACCAGAAGGTACTTTCCAAGCAGGTGTAGTATAAAGTAAATTTCTCAAAGCTCTACTACCTAATTAATTTGTACTGCAAATAGGTACTACTAATCACTACATAGTATAAAACAAAGTCGCTTTCTCCGTCCCTATATCCCTATGTCCCTATGTCCCTATGTCCCTTTGTATGCTTAAATCTTTAAAACTACGCAACGGATTTTGATGCGGTTTTTTTAAATAAATAGAGTGGTTCAAGAGGAAGGTTTATATGTATAATAACATCCATTAAATAGTGGAGAAATACTGTTATTTTTGAGGTTTCTAATGTGATGTCGTAAATAATTACATTTTTTCCGCTTACATTGCAAACGCAGGCTGAACCCTACGAGATTTATCAAAATAATGTACTAAGTATTGTACACATTGAAAAGGTCTACAGAAAAGTCCGCGATGGTATATGTCTATCTCTTATGGATATCCCACAATAATATTTTTTTGTCATTTACTTTTTACGACAAATAATGGCTAATTTTCGAAGCGATTTCAACCAATACAGCATTAATCCTTATCTAATTAAATACCTTAAATACATTGTTGCTTTAATATAAATCCAAATGGCCCTTTACAGCATATGATTTAAATGAATACTTTCGAAGATATTACAGATTTAAAAATTGCGGCGGCGCGGCGGGAGCGTGCCTATAAGCGCGTCGGTGGCCGCGGTTCTCCCTATAAGCCCAGTGTCGATAATTTTTGAAACCAAAAAAAAAACACAGTACGTAGGATGAAACCCATTGGAAAAGGAGGAAAATATTATAAAAATACAAGGAAAAATAATTTACGGGCGATCTGAGCTCGGGAAAAAAGGGGGGGAGTTTTAAGGGTAAAAAACGGTTTATCTCGATTTCCGGCAAAACGGTAGATGTCTTATGGAAAAAAATTAAAGGCAAAGTTGTAGGTAATAAAAAGATCTACAACTTTTGTATTTACACTTTTTTCACATAACCTCAAAATTTATGTGAAAAGTTCAAAAAACCAAGTTTTTGGTTTTTTATTTTTATCTTTTAAAATAATCTTTTTTTCACGGAATCTGGTGAAAACTTATCTTTTTATGTCCCAAATACACTGTAATTTATTTGATTTGAAATATTTAGTTTTTCTCCTTATTTTTGACTTAATATCGACTTAATTCTGACAGCTGTCATTGTCATTTACAGATGAGTTATTTATATGGAGAATAGGGTTGACATCTACGAAGTACGATTTTACCCCAAACTACTTTAATTCCCTGTCAACATATAAAGCTCTAAGCCGCTTAATAATATTAATTGTTTCGCCCTAAAATAGAAATTGCTAAGAATGGAAACTAGAAAGTGCACACTAACAGCAATAGAAAACAAAAGAAGCACATTGAAAAAATGTATTCAAAAATGGAAGTCGAATGACATTATCACCATGAAGTGTCTGTCAGGCATTTGTCATATCTACATGCAGCAGTTGATTTGTATTTGCATAAGTTTTGAATTTTTTATCTTTTTTGTGGGAATTGTTTTATCTCTGGTAACATTATGAAACGTCAGAATTCCACGGAATTAGTAATTCGGGTATAAGGTGAGATATAGTAAGTTCATTGTGGAAAATATCGTAAAAAGTCAGGCCGCCTGGGAGCTTTCATCGAAAAGGCTGCCTAATCCCTGAGCGGGTAGTACCTACGCATAATATGCTCTACTACCCGTGCGAAGCCGGGGCGGGTCGCTAGTTTCATTATAAAATGAACATGAAAGAGAACTTTTATGAAAGACTTTGCGCTTGTCTGCGACCTGATGGTAATTAATTGATGTAATCTTAGGGTGGAGTCACACAAGCTAATCTCTCCACCGGTCACAATCACAATAAAATGGTCACGAAATATGCCTTTGCACAATATGTTTGAGAAATCTATTAAAAGTAATGTTCATAAAAAATATAATATTATTTAAATTATATAAATGATAAAAAAGCGTGGATTTTACTCACTCTAGCAATGTGCGAGACGGCAATTACGTATTCGAACTTATTTATTTTATATGTCCGTAGCTAGACACTAGTGTTAGAAATTAGGTAAATAATGATGAATAATGTAAATGAATTGTACACTAATATAGATAATTAACAGAGTTAATGATATATTATATTAAGGAAACATATTGATTGAATTTATAACATTGTATTAATGCTTAAGTGAACCATTCAATCAAATGCATAACCGTAAAATGTATAATTATATAAGTTGATATAATTATTAAGATCGATAATAGTTCAAATTCCGTAAAATGTTTATCAAAGAAGTATTTTTGTTTGCATAATTATATTTTAAATAATTAAGATATTCCAATGATGAATTTTAATGAATGAACTAAAATCATGACATTGTTATGAAATAGCTTAGTTCGTCCATGACGAGATTATAAAAATCAGCCAAGTGCGAGTCGGGCCTTGCTCTTTCAGGGTTCCGTACATAATTATGAACAATATAATATTTTGGGTCTAAGAAATATTTAATTTCCGAGCTAGACATCGCAACAAACCGTGAAAGAAAACCCCAAAAAAATGTTCGTTTATTTTGGTCACAGCTTATAAACTATTTAATAAATCGTTGTTTTCAGTATTTGATGTTTAAATAGAGCATATAGTACATAATATACTGAAATATCATATTCCCAACTAGTTTAGTTTTTGAGATAGCCCCCGTCACAAAAATGGTCTAAAACTGACAACTTTGATGGCCTCCCATTCCCTTATTTTTTGAGATAAAAATTAAAAAAATATATATTTGTACTCTACTTAATGAGCTTTAAACAATGATACCCCACAAGCTAGGGTAAAGAAAAAAATTTTTTTTCCGGCTCCTTTTTCATGTATGGGAGCCCCCCTGAAAAATAATTTAATTCAATTTCTAATTCAATATTTGATTTTGGGTTAACGTTTTACACTAAATACCAAAATTTCAGGTTTGTAACTCATTTCGTCTGCGAGCTAGAGACCTGTGACCGGCGGACAGACGGACAGACAGACAGACAGACAGCCGAGTGACATTAATAGGGCTCCGTTTTTTACCCTTCGGGTACGGAACCCTAAAAAGCACGGTAGTTGAAATGAGGGAATCAATCGTCCCACAAAATTGGTGAAAAAACTTGTGAAATCAGTCCACGTGTTGTTATTCTACGTGGTCTTCCAACACTAGTATAACTTTTTAAATTAGCGTTCTTCTTCTCCAAGTAAGTATCAGATCGGCAATCACATCAGCATGTCACAAGTCTTGCCCTCAAAACTATCGACAGTGATCGTGATCGGCAAAAAATCAGATGTGAATCTACTCTTAGAGAGAAATGCATTGACCTGGAAGGGTTAACAACATTTCTAACGATGCTAGCTGACTATGGATTTTCCTTTTCAAGGGTTGCCATGTCATGGTCACTAACAATGGGCCACATAAGAAAGCTCAGTCACTCAGTGGGCGATGGAGAGAGCTACGCTCGTATTTTCTCTACCAGCGGGCGAGGGAGAGAGCAACTCTCTCCATCGCTACGAGCGTAGCTGCTACGCTCGTAGTTTCTCTACGTGACCCTGACCATATTAGAAATGTGGAGATGGGGCATCTGTCGTACGAAGAACCGATGGACGCATTGGGATCCCAAATTGCCCAAATGGTGATCCTCCACCCCTCATTTGGATAACGATCTTAATGAGTCGATGCCAATCACTGGGTACATGTGGCACAAGATCACGTTCTGTGGCGATTATTGGAAGTGCGTACGTCTATCGGTTGAGATGACGAAGTTTATTACAAAAACTAATTACATAGTTGTGGGACATTTTTTTTGACTTCGAGATCCACAAACATGCTAATCACTAGGCCTGCAAGACAAACCAATCGCATAACACTAAATACTAAATACTTACTAATAAATTTATTATGCAAATGATATTCAGCATTTTAACAATATATTTCATATCAACCTTTTTACCGCTCTCGTAAAACGCTCCATCAAGAGTTATGTAGGTAACATAACTCTTCATTTACCGTTTTATAAAATCGTGAGATCGTGAAAATGTTTTGATATAACGCTTTCACTGATTGATGCGTAAATAAAATGGAATATTTTATGTGACAAAAAAGTCTTGTATGTTTTACGTCATTGCTATCACGTATATGCCAATGAGCTAACAAAACTCTAGACTGAGAGTGATAACGATACTGTCGAGTAGATGATATCAGTTGAGCTGGATTCAATACTGTTCACAGCGTTCCAGCTCTGTGTAAACTTGCTGGACGAGAATGCTATTTCAAGCCTGAAAACTGAGTTTATCACTTAAGACTAGAACACATCATGTCAATCACGAGTTCATAAAAAGCTAAACACCAGAAAGATAATTATCTTCTCTGTGATATTATACAGGGTAACCAAACAATCCAAGTACGAGATTGAATCAACAACCAGTCGGTTTACCGTTGAGGAACTTCTATCACAAGTCCCAGAATTGGCTCGTAATGCCACGACATTATTTTCTTAGAAAAAACAGTACCCGCTCTCCTTTGTTATAATATTATATACTCCAACTTCCAACTTGAATTTTGGTATAAATCGGTAATTTTTAAGTTTTTATCAAATCTTGCAGCAACTTTTAACAGTTCGTTACGCTATACATTTTTCTAGGAATACTTTGGTAGAAATATAACACTAATTTGTAAAAAGAAATATGTGCGTGGTTTGCCATAATAGAGCTTACAAGGTCAGCATTTTACTTAACATATAAGCTTATTATGATTATTTATCTAACAAAAACGCTTACCATCATAAGTCCACCGAGTATAATATCTCCTTCTAACACCGCGGCATGCTTGACAGGCCACACACTCTCATTTTCAGCTTTCTTCTTATTTATCACCCTTGTTTCACTACTTTTTCTCTTCTCACTATCACTAGACATAACGTTTTTCGTCTGTGGTTTACTGGTAACAACACTTTTAGACTTACGTGACACTTTCGTTTTAGTTTTTGTATTTTTGGCACTTTTGACTTTTGGTAATTTATTATTATCAACTGTTTTATCAGGTAACATTATAGAACTCACTGTACTTTTAACTTTTCGCTGATTAATATCAGTTACTGTCTTGTTATATATTAGTGAAGGATTTACTGTTTGTAATTCATCTGTTTTATTTACACGGTCAAATTCAGCTTCAATTGCTTTACTATTATTTGTTGCTTCATTTGGTTTTTTATTATTTGATTTATACTGTCGCTGATTAGTAGTACTTGTCAATGCAGTTTCAGTCGCGTAAATTCCATTCTTGATTATTTTTTCTGAGTCTGTATCAGTAAGTACAGCTTGTGAAATAGCTAACTGTCTCTCTCTAGGTACATCATATGAGTGAAGTGGTGATGCACTTGGTTGAGGAGTACCTTCCTTTTTGGCACGATTTCTTTTCTTAAACATTTTTGATATATCGAATGGACCAATCAGAGAATGGGATTCGCGTTTATAGCGAAAGTCATCTGCTCTCGCATAATATTCTTCTGCTTCAAGGTATCCAATATTTGATAAAACAACGGTCATATTTGCTGAGTTCTGGTCTAGGTTAGTAAGTATGAGATTTTGTGCTCTATGGCGCGACGTCGCAGTGGCCAGCAGGAGTAAGGTCAATGCGATGCTTTGAACCATGTTCACCTTCGCATCGCTAACCCTTCACTTAAGTATAACTTGTTTATAATTGGACTCACTAATTCGTAGTTTAGTTAAAATATGATTAATTAATGTATACTTTTGTTAATAAATAATTTATGTTTTTACTGAAACTCTATGTAAACTAATTTTTTATATACAAATGATGTAAATATATTAAATTCATTATAGTTGCAGGTACATCGAATTTTTTTAACCGTTAATGCTAATTTTGATAAATACTGAACAATTTTAATATAATTCATAATCATTTCCATATCTTCCACTTGCACTTCACACACACAAACATCGTTACACTTATTTTCACATATATTTATAGTTCAAACACATCAGCTCAGTTTATGAACACTCAAATATATTATTTTTATGTAATTATATTTTAAGATTTTTCGTAACGATATTAACGAACCACAAAAGAAGAATTAAAACATCTGCAACACGATGTAAACTTTAAGTTATTAATCATTAAATAACATAAATTATTTTATAATTATCTAAACTTTATCGAGGCGATGTCGGAGGGCGGCGCGTGTGGGGCGCGCGGCTCGCGCGGGCGGGAGATGTGGACTGCCGGAGACCAGCGGAGGCGGCCTGATGCTGTTTGTTGGGCAATTTGAGATTTTTAATCCCAACTGCAGTGGATTGAAATAAATACCTGTATCTACGATGGTTCTAGTTTTACGAATACGAAATGCGTATATAAACGTACACATAGAAGCGCTCTAGGTTTTTTAAAGTTTTCTGTTGTAATATGTAATGAGATTGTTTTTGTAACTGAAAACTAAGGGTTGTTAATAATTAGCAAATGCGATGAGTTTGTGTTCAATCGTTCATTGTTGATTTTTTTCGGACAGACGTAAGTAGTTCAAATTCATTGAACATTATATCTAGCAATGAGTTAAACGATAGAGCTTTTATTTTTTTTTATTACTAGCTGTTGCTCGCGACATCATCCGCGTGAATTATATGTATTTTTAAAATCTCTTGAGAACTCTATGATTTTCCGGTAAATTTCCTAGCTTATGTCCTTTTTCAAGGTCTAGTTTACCTCTGAAACAGATATCGCCTAAATCGGTTCAGCAGTTTAGGCGTAATAGCATTACAAACCAACTCACTTTCGCATTAAATTAGGATAAAGGACTTAATAATATATTAAGTTAGGATATTGGTTACATGTTGTTTCTCGTGTATATTGTGACATGATCCCCGTAACACTGAGAGCCCACGTAGCGTGAGCTCTTGTGCGCATCGCTCACGTGTTCACACTCCATTAGGCGCGGATGACACAACAAATAGAGTTTTAGGCTCCATACACACTATCTAATCAATATTCTTCACAAAACGATTTAGCGCATTAGTGTTTACTGCGGGAGTATGGTACTAAATGAATGAGTGGAATATCTCGAGTTCGATTCCCGAATTTTTCATTTTGGGATTCATAATTTCCTACCTTATTATACTTACCATAATTAAAGTCAATGTAAAGGGGTAACAAAGAGAGATGGTACAATATTTACAAAAAGCTAATGGAAGAGATTCTAGAATAAAATTTTTCATTTTAAATCTTACTTTTTAATAAGATGTAAAAGATCGCAGAGTCATCTCGTTAAATTAAAAAACTACTTTTCAGATTAGAAATGTTTTAACCCCCGACGCAAACAGAGGGTTGTTAAAAGTTTAACGCGTGTATTTGTCCATCTGTGGTTTTGTGTATCTGTGTGTCTGTCAGTGACATCGTGGCTCCCTAACGAATGAACGTATTTCGATTGAATTTTTTTTGTTTGAAAGGTCACTTGATATCCTTTCTGATGTCACCTAGAAACATTTCGCTCTTTGTAGCTCTCGCTCTCACCCGCTGAGTGACTCTGAGTTTTATTATGAGGCCTATTAAGTATTATAGTTACTGACCACTTGGCGGCACGGCTTTGCCAGTAGGGTGATTTGAGGATGACTTGCCGACCAGACCAAAGACAATTTAGAAATAATAAAATCAAATCCCAAATTGCCCCTGCCGGGAATCGAATACAGGGCATTTCACTTATAAGACCATAGCGCTCGCCACTGCGCCAGGACGTTTGTCACGTTTCCTACACATAATATTATGCTAAATAGTATACATAAAATTAGCCCAAAAAACCGCGCTGCCAAGTGCCATTATCTCTCATTATGGAAATATTGAACAGTGGAGCTATTGATTTACAGCAGCTACGAATCGAGCTTAAATAGGTCGCGTGATAGACCTTTTGTTCCTTTTGTTTTGTTCCTTGGGCTGGCGGCCAAGTGCCAGCTCGACGAACGGATGAGATTCACGGCTAAAATCATATTGACACTTTATTTAATACTAGCAATATAAGAAAACTAGTATGGCGCGTGGGTGCGCGGCCCGCAAGCGGACCGCGAGGATTCGAGTAGTTTTTGTTTGAGCACGTCCCACCTATCTTCAATACCCTCGCCGTGTTCTTCATCCGTCTCCGAAATCTTCGATCATCAGCTCTTTCCGTATTTTTCCTCCGCATGAATTTTTGTTTTCTACACGAAACCATCAATAAAAAATTTTTTTGTGTAGAAAAATAATTTCCGCCATCTTGATTTTTTTCTGTTCATCAAATTGTAGATCTTCAGTTCTTGATCATCTTTTGCCAAGAAACCACTCTTCCATCTTTTATACTTGGTGAGATAGACACCGACGAAATTTGTATAGCCGCCATCTTGAATCCGCCATTTTGTTTTTTTTTCAGCTCAGTGCCAATTGGATGAGGTTCTGAGTATTTTTTGTTTGAGCAGCCCCCATCTATCTACAAAACTCTGCCCGGGCTCATCAATCATCTTCCAAACCCTCAATCATCATGTCTTCCCATATTTTTCTTTGAGATTTCTCCAAAGAACCGCATCAACCGCCTTGCATACCTAGTTCACAACTTTATACTCTCTCTCAATATTCGCCATACATTTTCTATGGAAAAATAAAGTCCGCCATTTTGAATTTTTTTTGTATTCATCTAGTAGACCTTTGGATCTTGATCATGTTTTGCTAAGAAACAACTCTTCCATCTTTTATACCCTTCGAGATGGACACCGACAAAATTTGTATGGCGGCCATCTTTTTTTCGCCATTTTGAATTTTTTTTCGGCTCACTGCCAATTGGATGACGTTTCGAGTGACATTTGTTCGAGCATCCCCCACGTATCTTCAATACCTTAAGCGTGCTCTTCAACCGTCTCCGAAATCCTCAATCATCAGCTCTCTCCATATTTTTCCTCTTAATGAATTTTTGTCCTCTATACGAAACCATTTGTGAAAAAAAAATTTTTCATACAAAATTTTACAGGAGAGGCGATGAATGAGTCAGTGAATCAGAACGAACAGCTATATATATATTAACTAGTATGGCGCGTGGGTGCGCGGCCCGCAAGCGGACCGCGAGGATTCGAGTAGTTTTTGTTTGAGCACGTCCCACCTATCTTCAATACCCTCGCCGTGCTCTTCATCCGTCTCCAAAATCTTCGATCATCAGCTCTTTCCGTATTTTTCCATCAATAATTTTTTTTTTGTGTAGAAAAATAAATTCCGCCATCTTGTTTTTTTCTGTTCATCAAGTAGACTTTTAGGTCTTGATCATCTTTTTCCCAGAAACCACTCTTCCATCTTTTATGCTTGGTGAGATAGACTCTGACGAAATTTGTATAGCCGCCATCTTGAATCCGCCATTTTGTTTTTTTTTCAGCTCAGTGCCAATTGGATGAGGTTTTGAGTAATTTTTGTTTGAGCACCTCCCATCTATCTAACATACCCTGCCCGGGCTCCTCATCCATCTTCCAAACCCTCAATCATCATGTCTTTCCATATTTTTCTTTGAGAGTTCTCCAAAGAATCGCATCAAAGCCTTGCATAGTTTACAACTTGTAGTCTCTTCAATATTCGCCATACATTTTCTATGGAAAAATAAATTCCGCCATTTTGATTTTTTTTTCAATTCATCAAGTAGACCTTTGGATCCTCATCATCTTTTGCGAAGAAACCACTCTTCCATCTTTTATACCCTCCGAGATGGAGACCGATGAAATTTGTATGGCGGCCATCTTTTTTTCGCCATTTTGAATTTTTTTTCAGCTAACTGCCAATTGGATGACGTTTCGAGTGACATTTGTTCGAGCACCCCCCACCTATCTTCAATACCTTAAGCGTGCTGCTCACCTGTCTCCGAAATCCTCAATCATCAGCTCTCTCCGTATTTTTCCTCCGAATGAATTTTTGTTTTCTATACGAAACCATTAGTGAAAAAAAAAATTTTCATACAAAATTTTACAGGAGAGGTGATCAATGAGTCAGTCAGTGAATCAGTCCCAGCAGCTATATATATATTAATGAAGACCTGACTGGGTTAGTGCTGTTGCAATATTAAAATGCGTTGTACGGGTTCCATACTAGGTAAAACTAACTGTTCCAGTTTTGTCCAGTCTGTCTGTCAGTCCATATTATGTCTTGTATGTCATAGGTTGGTTTTCGTTTTACTCGGGAATCATTGAAGCTTCTAAGTTGTTTTAGACAGGTTGTTATATTTTATTACCATTGGGATCAGAGGCGTGTACTAAAATTGTAATTTTTCATATCTACCACGCATGAAAAGTTAAAATAAAATGTTGACCGTGGAATCTTGATGGCGAGTAAATGAGCGGGGAGTAGGATGTCAAAAGCCCATCTGATGCTCGTGCAAAGCTACGTATAAGTGCTACTTATAGCTTAATTATGTCATATAGGCCAACTTATGGCTCTCATGACACAGGTAACAACTACGTCACGAAAATAAGTTTTATGCCTCTTCTGACACGCACTTGACCAGATTTTTTTATTGAAGTGCTTCTAAAAAACTGGTGTTAGAAATATATTACATTTTATAATACAGTTTTATGTATTAAAAAATCGCCATGTAATGACACTACGGCAAAAACCTTGAAAGTATACTCTTTCATCGAAGATTTCAGCATATGCATAAAATAAATAATAATATCTCTGAAGACGTACCTAATTTTGCACCAAAAAAGCTTTTAGCATTTTTCTTTCAACCATCTCATCAACTCTCTAATTTTTTTCGTGACATTCAAAAGATTGTCGCGCCTTGAGCGATGCTCTACCACATGGGCAGGAATTTTAAAATATACTTTCAAAACGCTACATTAAAAAAAATGTTTTTTCTAACTGACCTACCTAATTTAGCACCAAAAAAGCCTTCAGCGTTTTTCTTTCAACCGTCTCTCTCTCTAATTTTTTTCGTGACATTCAAAAGATTGTCGCGCCTCGAGTGATGCTCCACCGTGCGGGTAGGAATTTTAAATTATTCTTTCAAAACGCTACGTTTTAAGAAAAAAATAAAAGGTTTTTCTAGCTGACCTCAGTTTGCGATTCACACGGCACATTGTATCGCCCCAGGCCAAGCTTTCGTTTGCGCTGATGATTCATTAAAATGCCTGGCCTTCGCGATAAGTGCGGGGCAAGCAGCTAGTGCCGCCATCTGTTATGTCTATCCGAAACTAATTTAATAATCTAGAAAACCACGCGAAGGTCACTTCTCGATTTTTTTTCGTAAATAAAATGTAGCCTATGTCACCCGGACCATAACAACGAATCAATAGACACCTCATTCATCAAAATTGGTCAAGTAGTTTAGGCGCTACGGTAGTACACACGGAATCTCAAACAAAAATCGGATACATACATATACATTACAAATTAGAGGCCTAATATTATTACATAGTTATTTGCTAAATGGAGGTAGAGAATACTTTACGATTCAAAAAAGTTTAAAAAGGTTGTCAATAATATTTGAAGTGTCAAACTGGCAACACATTTATTGCTACGCAGGAGATATTATAGTGTACAAGTGTATGCAGAAACATAGGTGCACTCTCTATTTTTCCACTCTCGTAGGCCAATGTGACGCCAATGTGACATGACCGGAGAGAGAACAGGCGCAGGACCGACGGCTTTAGGTGCTCTCCGAGGCACGGGAGTGTGTCTAAAACACTACTGAGAATTTTTTAACAGAAAAACCCAATACTTAACCTTTTTTGGTCCAACCCGGGTCTCGAAACCTAAACTTCCGCAGTCGAACATGCTAACTACTAGACCATTGAGGTAATTACCGTTGAATAAGATCGGTGATAGGTATTTGAGAATTTATTGCTAAAATTAAGCCGCCTTAGAAAAGGAACAACGTAAATATAATTTATCACTTCTACCTGTTATTCTCTTAATTTTAATTGATAATTTAGGGCTTAAGCCTAAAAGGCTTGAGACCCTTGTTTGAAACGGGCGAAATGGTAAACTTTATGTAACACTATATAGTGTGACTAGTAGGTACACACGGCTAGGGGCTTGATAAAGATATTTCATAATTCAATATAGGTACGTGGTTATCACGAAAAGTCTGACTCGTTGGTTTCGTGGCTAGCTTATTTAGGTATAGTAGTTCACGAAATCCCTGGTCAGGTAAAAAAAGTTCTATGTCCAGCTTTGGACAAAGAAGAAAGTTAGCCTAACGCTGCGCCTAACTTTATTTCAATTTGAAGTCTCACAAAAAGCTGAACATTTTTTATTTCTTGGAAAAGAATGCCGTGAAATTCCGGAGCAAACGAGTAAGTAGGTATTTTAATAAATTATTAGTCTACGATATTTGTCGTGACGTAGACAGAAAAATTGATTTTATTAGCTCCCAACGTAATAAAAATTGCCTTTCGTCTAGGGCGTACTAATATAGGTCTAATAATATAGACGTTTTCTATAAGCACAAGGACACTTTTATATTTTTCAACCTAAGACCAACGTGGGATCTCACCAGAAAAAATATTTTTTAAGTAGGTAAGTATGTCTTCTATACTAATAAATAAAATTGAAGTGTCTGTCTGTAATATCGAAATAACTACCTCATATTAAGCTCATATGGTTATTTGAACGCTACCATAACCGAATCACACGTTTTTTAAATTTTTGTCTGTCTGTCTGTCTGTCTGTCTGTCTGTTTGAAGGGGCTAATCTTCGGAACGGCTGAACCGATTTTGACGGGACCTTCACATACAAGTAGAGAATTAACCAGGGAGTAACATAGGCTACTTTTTTAACCGACTTTCAAAAAAGGAGAAGTTGTGTTTTTCTACCTATGTACACCGATATCTCCGAGATTTCTGAACCGATTTGCGTGATTTTTTTTTCAATCGATAGAGAAACATTGCGACCCTGTTCTATAAAAAATTTGGATTCCAACTCCTCAATCCTGATGCTGTAGGGGACCTAATCCCCAAAACTAATGGGTTTTAAAAACTTTCGGTTATTTAAATTGATATTGGGGGTACCAACTATTGATATTGGGACTTTATCGTTGAATGAACTCGAGTAGGTACATATCCAACTCCTCAACCCTGATGCTGTAAGGAATTGTATTCCGAAATCGTGGGGATCCCACGGGATTTTTCCTTAAGTAGCTTAAGGAAGCTTTAAGCTGCTTTTTGTTCTGGAAAATCAAAAGTTCCCACGGGATTTTTAAAAACCTAAATCCACACGGGCGAAGCCGTGGGCATCATCACTACATAGTATAAAACAAAGTCGCTTTCTCCGTCCCTATATCCCTATGTCCCTATGTCCCTATGTCCCTTTGTATGCTTAAATCTTTAAAACTACGCAACGGATTTTGATGCGGTTTTTTTTAATAGATAGAGTGGTTCAAGAGGAAGGTTTATATGTATAAAAGCATCCATTAAATAGTGGAGAAATACTGTTATTTTTGAGGTTTCTAATGTGATGTCGTAAATAATTACATTTTTTCCGCTTACATTGCAAACGCAGGCTGAACCCTACGAGATTTATCAAAATAATGTACTAAGTATTGTACACATTAAAAAGGTCTACAGAAAAGTCCGCGATGGTATATGTCTATCTCTTATGGATATCCCACAATATCATTTTTTTGTCATTTACTTTTTACGACAAATAATGGCTAATTTTCGAAGCGATTTCAACCAATACAGCATTAATCCTTATCTAATTAAATACCTTAAATATATTGTTGATTTAATATAAATCCATATGGTCCTTTACAGCATATGATTTAAATGAATACTTTCGAAGATATTACAGACTAGCCGACCCCCGCGACTTCGTCCGCTTGGATATAGGTTTTATATAGGATCGGATTGGATCCCATAATCCTTTTTTGTACCTAAACTAAATGTAGCCTAAGTTACTCCTTATAACATCACCTATCTGCCATTGAAAGTTCCATTAAAATCGATCCAGCCGTTTCAGAGATTAGTTGGAACAAATAGACAGAACGACAAACATAAATTTAAACGCACGCCAGTTTAAAATAGGCCGTACGTACAAAGATCCGGGTCCCAAGTTATTGGAACCCACTAAATGCCTGTCATTTCTGAACTAAAAAACCTATGACCTTGAAATATTTACGGGACAATATATAAAGTACTACCTTTCTAACAAAAAAAGAATGAGTGAAATCGAACAACGCGTTAATGAATTACAGCTAAATACACGTTTTAACTTTCATCCCCTCTCCCAAGGGAACCATGCTGAATTTCGGGATAAAAAGTATCCTATAACCTACCTCGGAGTATAAACTCAAATCGTACCAAGTTTCATTCGAATCCATTTAGTAGTTTCGGCGTGATGCGCGGCCAAGATACAGACAGACAGACAGACAGACAGACAGACAGACAGACAGACAGACAGACAGACAAAAATGAAAAAAATTGCAGTTTTGGTTTCAGTATCGATTCTAGAGTGCCCTCCATTAAAAATTTTCAAAATATCTTCAATGTACAGAATTGGATCTGTTACAGTTTTATTATATTATAGATTTAAAAATTGCGGCGGCGGGAGCGTGCCTATAAGCGCGTCGGTGGCCGCGGTTTTCCCTATAGCCCTGTGTCGATAATTTTTGAAACCAAAAAAAAATCACAGTACGTAGGATGAAACCCATTGGAAAAGGAGGAGAATATTATAAAAATACAAGGAAAAATAATTTTCATCCCATCTACCTATTCGAAAAGGACGACTCGGTTCGCCTTTAAGTGCACCCAAAGGTGGTGTTTGCGGCGTACTTATTTATAAGTGCGCGTAAAAGATACTTTTTGAAGATGAAGGGCCCGTGGTCCCACCGGGCTAGGCGCGAATGATATCGATTGTTGTTATTGTTGTTACAAGTTTGACGTCTGTGTATGTATGTGTGTCTGTATCTGTCTGTTCCCCCGTAGCGCTCAAATGGTTGAACCGATTTGAATGCGGTTTTTTTGCCGCCTGGGAGGTTTCATCGAAAACGCTGCCTAATCCCAGAGCGGGTAGTACCTACGCATAATATGCTCTACTACCCGTGCGAAGCCGGGGCGGGTCGCTAGTCTAGTTATATAATAAGTTGGCTTCATAGAGATAAAAAAATATTGAACTAGAGAAAACATGTCACACCAAATTATTTAATTCACGTGATATAGACATTAATGAAAGAAAACATGTAGCACACCACGGACATCCTTTTAAAGGATTGGAACGATGCTCTATTTAACAAATTGAAGCAGTGACGAGGGGTTCCTATAAAACGCGCGTGACGTCACACGTCGTAAGTTTCCGTCGACGGACGTACGAGAGTGTAATATATCCCTTTTCTTATTCACATCTTCCAGAAATAAACAAATACATATATAAATATTTTTACGGGATGTGATTTTTGGGAACGACGAAAGTGAATTATTCAATTATTTAATTCATACGATTTATTATTATTTGATAATTACATTTATTTTTATTATTGGGATTAATTTTTTTCCTTCGTCTAAATGGATCATCGTCGGATTGATCTATACTGCGAGATTGCAAATTGCAGCAGGAGAATCTTCTTAACGGACTACGAATTAATTCAACATTGAAATGGTTTTTATTAACCGAACTAGATGATGCCCACGGCTTCGCCCGTGTGGATTTAGGTTTTTAAAAATCCCATGGGAACTTTTGATTTTTCCCAGATGGACAGACGATCTCAAGCGAGTCGGCGAGTCGGCGGTATCGTTCAAATAACCATATGAGCTTAATATGAGGTAGTTATTTCGATATTACAGACAGACACTTCAATTTTATTTATTAGTATAGATTAGGCTTGCACTTGATGCTTGATGAAAAATACATTTTTATTAAAATGATGAAAACCTTTGATATTACTATGAAATCTCCCAATAAATTATAATAAAAATGTTTAACTACTTTTGCTTACTTTTACTTACTTAAATATGACACGTAAGCGAAAGTAAAGTGCGTATTGTATTATAGCGGCCTGACTTGACACTCAAGAGGCACGTGCTGAGTTGATAGCTGAGTTTATGGCTAATGTACTGGAAACAAGGCTGACTCAGCCTAATGGTGGTTTTCGATATATTCACCCCTGCAGGGTGATAACGGAAACATTATACTTATATTGTATGTGTGTGTGTGTGTATGTTTGTTACTCTTTAACGCCGCAACTACTGAACGGATTTGGCTGAAATTTTGAATGGAAATAGATTATACCCTGACTTAAACATAGGCTACTTTTTAACCTGAAAAAATTCAGAGCTTCCACGGGATTTTGAATAAGTGTGAAAAACTGTGAAATTTTTGGTTATCCCCGATTGCGAGACTGCAAAGACAGGCTATGTTTATCAGTCGTATATGTGGTATACTTTATGCACTCGAAGCATACTCGTAAGTCGTACCAGCGACTGGATGAATTTTAATCAATCACGTGTTCGTCGATTCGTGCGACGGCTAGGTTTTATTTTTCATTTAATACTTACGCTTTTTACGCTGTCGGGTATTTTGTTTTCCTTTTTCTCAGTGATATGCTCCTTCGTGCAAACGTTAACCGGAAGCGACTGTAGCTTCCGGAGAAAAATAATAAAACTGAGTAATATGTTTGTTTGTTGCCAGCGCCGGGTGGCGTCTCGATGCAAAATAAACGATAAGCGGAATAGTTTGTGAATGCAGGGAAATGAAACTATCCAGAACATTTTGGTTGTACACAAAAGGTACTTACGGACGATAATTTTACGTGATAACGTCGAAAACATTATAGATCATATATGTAGGCCGATCGTGCGTCTTTATTGCTTGTTCCGCGCTCTCGCTTACACGTTCGGCTCAGGCGGAACGTGACAAAGAGTCATACTTTTCCGTGCTTGCAGTCGGCGTTCATCGATTTATAAGACGTTATCACGTCAAAATCTTAGGCACAATCGATTGCACTGCATGTGTGTCTGTGTCTCAGGTATAATATATTATGTAGATACACTAGTGGACCTGGCAGACGTCGTCATGCCCGGTGACATACCAACATCAGCGCCACCTACCGGGTCCAATTGTGTTTTATACCATCCAGGCACTCATTGAAGTATACACACAAAATTTCATCCAAATCAGTCCAGCCGTTAAGGAGAAATTTAACGGTGAAGGGTAACACCGTGAGGAAACCTGCATGCCCGAAGAGTTCTCAATAATATTCTTTACTAACTATATTGTTTAAAACAGCTTGGTACTCGTAAATAACCCATGAATTTTTTCTAATATGTAATAGGTAACAATGGTTACTGTGGGTTATCCTTAGGAGATACCATACCATCGCGGAGATAATATACCATCGCGGAGTTTTTTATCGATATTTTGAATATATGTATACAATTCAACATTTACATTCATACAATTCCGTAGTTCATTAATTTGATCTATCACACCGGATGCGACTTTGTTTTATACTGTGTATAGATTCTTTTAAAATTTTGACTACAGAATTCTCAACAATGAGAGTCGAGAGCCGAGGCACCTCACAGCACACTAATATAATTATACGCACACTTATGCATGGTACAGCTTGACCTAAATTACAATTAATGAGCAAAGTCAATGGTTTCCCACTTCGCTCATTAATTTCACTACGAAGCTATTAATTCAGTATCTATACCAAACTATTTCAGTACGATGTCTTATATCAAACTCTTGTACAACGGAATGTTTAAATGAACTCGTCGCTGTGAAAGTCCACAAGAATCTCGTTTACATCTAAACTAATCACAAGTCAGTCACGGCAAGGAAAACTTCGTTAAGTATTCTGTTCCTTTATGCACTAGTGCTGTAAAACTCATTTCATTTGCACTCTCTTCATTAGTGAAGTCGTGTCCGTTCCTTCTCAGGATCTCTCTTTGTTTTAATCGTAAAATTTTGCATAGGTACCTATCCTTTGTTTTAAATATTATTAAAATTAGTTCATACGGCTACGCAGAGATGTCTGCCAATATTTGTGTGTAGGTAGTTTTTACTACATCGTAGCTACTATAGACGAACTGAAAGCCTTCACTAAAACACCTTTTATACTACACCTGCTCAGAAAGTACCTTCTGGTTTTTCTCATATCGAAAGTCAAAGTACGTCATTACTGTCAAACAAATATGCGAGCTGAAAAGATGTATGGATTTTCATTGTTAACGCGCTAGAGCGTGTTGAAAAGTTGTATGAAAATCCATTACTAACGTGTTTTTTTCTTTTTAATTTTTGATAAAATCCGATCAGTACATGAAAAAAAACCTATTTCGACAGAGACGACATCTAATAAATAAGTAACCGCCATGGTTACCACCAGTGTTACCATGGTTACTGTCAACCAGTGGCACTGATGTCGGTATGTCACCGGGCACGTACCGAGGTCTGCTACAAAATATACCTATTCAATTTTAATTAATACAATTAAATATAGACCAGAGTAATTCCCTTCAAAAATAATAAAAAGTAAAGAAAAATCACAGTAGGATGAAACCCATTGGAAAGGGAGGAGAATATAATAAGAATTAAAGGAAAAATAATTTACGGGCGATCTGAGCTAGGGAAAAAAAATTGGGGGAGTTTTAAGGGTAAAAAACGGTTTATCTTGATTTCCAATAAAACTACAAGTCCTATGGAAAGAAGTCCAATGGCAAAGTTGTAGATAATAAAAAGATCAACAACTTTTGTATATTCACTTTTTTCATTTAACCTCAAAATGTATGTGAAAAACTCAAAAAACCATGTTTTTGGTTTTTTATTATTATCTTTTACAAAAACATTTTTTTTTTCACGAAATTTGGTGAAAACTTACCTTTTTATATCCCAAATACGCTGTAATTTATTTGATTTGAAATGTTTATTATTTCTCCTTATTTTGACTTAATATCGAAAAAGCACTCTAATTTTCAATCGAAAAATCATCCGTCAAAATGTCAGCTTTTTTCAAAAAGTAGGTGTGCTTTCTGTTCGCTGAAATCTCTACTTTCCGATGGTGTTAAAAAAAATATATATTACTATAGTAAATGTTTTCAGAAAATGCAAAAAATCGAAAAACCAGAATTCGAAATTTATTTTAATCATTATATTATATACAATTTCATCAAAAATGTGACTGCTGCAATTTTTTTCAATTAAAAATTTGATTTATTAAATGCTAATTACATTTGTGTCATAGAAAACTCATAATATATAAAAATAAATGTAAATCGTACTATATTGAATTTAGATACTTTAATTTGATTACGCTATATAGTCATTACAATGTTTTAAAATGCATTAATCTTGTTACTCATAAATACTTTATCTTTAATAGAATAGAAATGTTTTTTATTCAAATAAACTTTTACAAGTTTTACAAGTTTACTTTCGAATAGTCAATTGAATCTACCATTGGTTCGGAATGCCTTTCCAACCGAGAAGAACCAGTAAGAAACTCGGCGATTGCTCTTTTTTAAATTAATAATATCAATATAACAATTTTATGTTGAGTACATGATTGAATTGCCGTCTCGCGCATTGATGGAACGAGTCAAAACCACACTTTTTATCATTTATATAATCTTCAATTGAGAAAATACTTTTAATAGAGTTCTTAAACTTGTGTAAAGGCAAGTCTAAGATTGCTTGTGGAATTTTTTTATAGAACATTACGCCCATTCCCACAAACGACTTTCGGACCTTTTTGAGGCGTAACTGAGGAATCACGAGCCTATTTCTATTTCTTAATTGCCTGTCGTGTAATTCGCACTTTTTATTGTAACTGTGAATGTTATTGTTATATTAATATTGTTAATTTAAAAAAGAGCAATCGCCGAGTTTCTTACTGGTTATTCTCGGTTGGAATGGCATTTCGAACCAGTGGTAGATCAAATCAAAATCAAATCAAATCATTTATTAAATCGTTTGATTGTTACATAATAAGATCTTAAAATAATTACATATAGTTGGAACAATCCGCCTCTAACAGGCATACGATATTTAAGATATTTTTACAGATACAATTATTTTACAAATCTAATTTCATAAAGTTTTAAAAATACATAATTACGAAGTTATTTACAGGCATATATTTAACAGGCATCATATTATCAAGCATTCGAATGACGACTATACTTAAAACAATATTAGGTATATAAATTATTGTTATATGTATAAATTATCAAAAATATGTCAAACAATCAAAAGTAATACAAACAAAAACAACAAAATAAAATAAATATAGGGTATTAATGTCATAATAATATGTGAATGTGTAAAAATGTCATAGTTGCCTTTTATCATGTCTGAAAAATTCATCTAAGGAGTAAAAATTTTTTATCTGTAACCATTTTTTTAACTTTTGTGTAAAATATTTCATTGATAGGGATTTTATATCCCCTGGTAATTTATTATAAATTTTTATTGCCATAGCATAGCAGCTTTTGTTATATAGTGCTGTTTTTGGAAATCTTGTAAGAATGAGTTTGTCTGGGTACCTTAAAGATCGTGTAGGATATATTTCGTGCATTGTTTTGAAAATATATTTGTTGGACTTAACAAACTTTGAAATTTCTAATATATATAAACATGGAAGCGGCAACACTTTAAGTTTTATAAATGCTGGCTTGCATGATTCATAGGGCGCCATGCTTAAAATAGCCCTAAGGCATTTTTTTTGAGTGATGAATACCTTATTTGCATTTGTTGAATTTCCCCAGATAAGAAGACCATAGCGGAGCACTGAAGAGACATATCCGTGATATGCTGTAAGAGCGGTCTGAGTACTAGCCGTCTTACTAAGTCTGCGCAGCACATAGACGAATCTATTTAGACTATTACATACTTTACTAACATGACTTTTCCAAGAGCAATGTTCGTCTATCTGTATGCCTAAAAATCTACATTCTTTTACTTCATGTATTCTGTCTCCTTTATAATTGATATTAAGATTAGCACGCTGTTTATTGTAATTTCTAAATTGAATAAAATTTGTTTTATTTATGTTTATGTGTAAATTATTGCTTTCTAACCATTCTATTATGAGTTTTAATGTATTATTAATGTCAGATTCAAATTGATTAATGTTGTTATTAGTGCATGTCATAATAATTGAAATGTCATCTGCGAAAAGTGTCATTTTATGATTAGTAATGTCAGGTAGATCGTTAATATAAAAAAGGAAAAGTAAAGGCCCTAATACAGTGCCTTGTGGTACTCCATATCTGTTAATTTCGTACGATGATTTGACATTGACTAAATCATTATTTTCGTTAATACTTTCTATCTCAACACATTGTTTCCTGTCTGTTAAGAATGATTCGATCCATTCTAAAGCTGGACCTCTAATTCCAAAATTGTTAAGTTTTTTAAGTAGGGCTTTGTGTGATACAAAATCAAAAGCCTTAGTCATATCAATAAAAATTGCTATAGTAAGCTTCTTTGCGTCCATATTTTTTATTATTTGATCCACTAGATTGAAGCAAGCTTGGGTTGTGGACTTTTTGCATTGAAAACCATATTGTTCTGTTTTGAAGATTTCTAATTTATTTGTGAAGTCTATTATGCGTTTGTAAATGGCTTTTTCAAATATTTTTGACATGACTGGTACCAGTGAAATGGGACGATAATTGCTTATTTGGTTTTTATCTCCCTTTTTATGCAATGGTTTCACAATAGATTGTTTCAATAAATCTGGAAACTTACCTTGTTCAAAAGATTGATTTATGAGGTGTGTCATAATTGGCGCTAGTTCCTTTTTGCAATATTTCAATATTTTTGTTGTTATTTCATCTGATCCTACGGCATTAGTGTTATTTAGTGACATAATGATTTGTTCTACTTCTTTAACCGTATAAGGCTTTAAGAATATGCTACAGAGTATACTTTTTTTGTTAGTATTAATACATTTTAAGTTATCCTTATTCGTGAGACTTATATAATATTCATTGAAGTGTTTGGCAATGTCGTGTGGATTAATTATATTCTGCTCATTGATTTTTATCTCTTTAATATGTTTTTTTATTTTATTTTTATTGGCACACTCTGCAATGATGTCCCATGATGCTTTGCATTTGTTTTTAGCATTCATAATATGTTTATTGTTACAGTTTTTCTCAGCCAGTCTAAAACATCGTCTTAATAGTTGTGAATAGCATAAATAATTATCCTTAGAAATTTTGGTTTTCTTTTTGTAATATATAGTCTGCAAAATTCTTTTTTTCTTGCAACTAATCTTCAATCCTTTGGTTATCCATTTTGGTCTGGGCACATCATTTGATATTTTTATACGTAGAATTGGGAAACATAAATAATACAATAATGAGAACATACTATAGAAGTTATCGAAACCTGTATTAAAATCATCATTATTGTATACATCTGAGAATGATAAACATTGCAAATGTTTACGAAACTTATCTATATTGTCTTTATTGTAGTCTCTTTTATATATAAAGTAATGTTTTATTGGGCTGTCTATATTAGTAACTGGTATTGTAAGCATTTGTGATGTGTCATGATCAGATAGGCCTAATGGTAACAGTTCACCGAATGCATTGGATATGTTGCTTATTATGTTATCAATACATGTATATTTCCTCGTTGGTTTTTTAATGTGGAGAGTAAGATTATAATTTTGCGCAATGTCAAGTAAACGGTTGGTGTTCGTGTTATTTATTAAGATATTTATATTTAAGTCACCTGCAATAATAATCTTCCTATTCTTAAGTTTTGTTATTAGTGTGTACAGGGTATTATCAAGAATGTCTAAGAATGACGAGACATTCGAGTTAGGTGTTCTATACAGGCAAAAAATAGTTAGATTATAGCCTGATATGTCAATACCGCAACATTCAAAAATCTCATCCGAAACATAATCTTTTAAAATATTTGTAGGGTTGAAATTTATACCTTTTTTTGCCAAAATGCAGACACCACCACGTTTTTGTTTTTTGTTCTGCAATATATGGACGCTAGGTTGTAGCCATTTATATTTATATTTAATTCGTTTCCTATTTCAACAAAAGTTTCACTCAAGCAGATTATATCTGGTTGTTTACCCGCTTCGTGCAGTTCAGTAAGCGCAACTTCCAGAGCATTTTTTTTGCTACAAATACTTGCAATATTTTGATGCAAAATTCTAAGTCTCGAAAAAATTCTTTACTTATAATTGGAGTGACTTTTGAAATTAAAGGAAAGTAAGAAGTAATTTTTTTTTGAAATTTAGTTTTATGTTTGTTAGAATTAATGTCTAAATTATGTTTTTTAATTGTATGAAAGTAATATGGTATAGTGCCCCTTTTAGGATTTATTTCGCGTTTTGAGTGAATCGAATCGAATGAATAATTGCCGCTAATATTTTTTTTAGTTGTGTGTGCACGCTGTTTCATGAAACCCAAATATTTTGAGTCATAGTAAATTTGGTCAAGAACAGAACTAACTTTTTTACACAATTCGAATGGATTATTTCGGAAAAGTTCGGTATAATCCACAAAATAACAATTTTCCTCAAAATTCTTACATACTATTTTTAACATATTATTCAATTTCCATTCATTCAGATAAATATTATTAAGTACACTTAGAACTATAATGGGACATTTTAATTGGTTATTTTTGAGAAAGATAGATAACTCTGTCATTATTTTCATAGGATTAGAGTCATGTTCACCAACACATAAAATTATTTTGTCTCCTTTTTTGAGTTGAAATAAATTCACTGTTTTTAAAATTTCTTCAGTATTTGCACCTGGCTTGATAAATGACTGTATTTGGATTTGCTCATATGTGTTATTGATTCTTATTTTTCTAAGAGTCTCTGATAAACCAATACATTGACTTCCACCCACTATGTATGCCGTTTTCTTGTGCTTTTTAGGGTTTTCCTGTTCAGATTTTCCATTATTGGACACTGGGCTTGCTGTGAGGTTGTTGTTCAGTGTATTTTCACCTACTGTTTGTGTAATGGATTCCGTTTGTGTCTCTTTCTCTGTGGAGCTTATTTTTTTCTGAGGTGCTTGTTTTGTGCATGACTTATTTTTATTAGTCTTCAAACTAGGAGGTGTTTTGAATTGCTTAGAAATCGGACTTTTGCATAATGATTTTAGAGAGTTGACTTGTTGATTTAACTGTGAAATTTGTTTTTTTAAACCCCCATTTTCTAAAATAATGTTTTCTAATTCTGTCTGTGTGCTTTCTAACAAAGATGATAGATGGTTGATTTTCTCCTTCATATCCTGTAGTTTGTCTGATTCCATAGTCGATAGGTCTAAACTTTTATGAGCAACATCAGAGATCATAGAACAGTAGGATGTGCTGCTACTTTCATTATCTAATGAATCCAATGACCGTGACTTAAAAAGCTTTTTTGGTCTCATAGATATATTGCTAGTTTCATCCATAATTTTGAGTAAGTATAATATGAAATTTCATTCATCAAAAAACTAGTGATGCCCTCTATTTGTAAACGACGTAATACACAACACTTAGTTCGACAATCTGTATTGTAGGTAGAAAGCGATTATATTCGCGCTAAGAATAGAATAGAATAGAATAGAATAGAATAGAATAGAATAGAATAGAAAAGTTTTTTATTCAAATAAACTTTTACAAGTGCTTTTGAATAGTCAGATGAATCTACCACTGGTTCGGAATGCCGTTCCAACCGAGAAGAACCAGCAAGAAACTCGGCGGTTGCTCTTTTCCAAATTTACAATATCAATATAACAATTTTATGGTAAGTACATGATTGAATTGCCGTCTCGCGCATTGCTGGAACGAGTCAAATCCACGCCTTATTATCATTTATATAAGTAATCATAATTTTATTCAGATAAACTTTCGGAAGCGTTTACGAATCGACAAATGAATCTACCACAGGTTCGGAATGGTGCTTACAATTCTACACATGTGAAGAAGGGCAGACAAAAGTAGCCCCATTTCCGACGGTGGCACCCGTTCACGAGCATGACGCATGATCCAGCCATTGCTTCGCTCAACCATATTCGAGGGAACGTAACAACCCGCACCACACGACACCACCACAGAAATGTTTAAAGAGAGCGTGACATACTTAGGCTACCCATGATCAAAGCATCGAATTGAACACCAATAATCAAATACTCGGTTTAAGACATTGAGAAATTGCTCCATGCTTTTTTATCATTTATATAATCTTCAATTGTATAATATGCTTTTTTTATGAGCATATTTTTAATAGAGTTCTTAAACTTGTGTAAAGGCAAGTCTAAGATTGCTTGTGGAATTTTATTATAGAACATTACGCCCATTCCCACAAATGACCTTTGGACCCTTTTGAGGCGTAACTGAGGAATCACGAGCCTATTTCTATTTCTTAATTGCCTGTCGTGTAATTCGCACTTTTTAATGTAACTGTGAATGTTTTGCCTAACAAAAATTATATTGTTATAGATATATTGAGAAGCTACCGTAAGAATACCTATTTCTTTAAATTTCTCTCGAAGGGAATCCCGCGGTTTTAAATTATAAATTGCGCGAATTGCCCTTTTTTGTAAAACGAAAATTTTTTCAATATCAGCCGCTTTACCCCATAGTATGAGTCCATACGACATAATACTATGGAAATATGCAAAATAAACAATTTTTGCAGTTTCTATATCTGTTATCTGTCGAATCTTCCTAACAGCGTAAGCAGCAGAGCTGAGCTTGCCAGCAAGTGTTGCTATATGGGTGCCCCATTGAAGCTTTGCATCTAGGGTTATTCCCAAGAACACAGTTGTGTCCTCAGTTTTCAATGGCTCACCACTTATCTTTAAATTTTTGCTAGTAACCCTTGTATTGGGCAATAGAAACTCGACACACTTGGTTTTTTTTGCATTCAAAAGTAGATTGTTTGTAGTAAACCAGTGTGAAACTTGAGATAATGTATTATTTACATCGTCAAAATTGTCCTTAGTCCTATCGACTTTAAAAATCAAAGACGTGTCGTCAGCAAATAGTACAATATCGCAAGCATTTTTGACAAAATGTGGTAAATCATTAATATAAACCAGAAACATGAATGGACCCAGAATAGAGCCTTGGGGAACACCCATTACTGAGGCTGATCCGGACGACTTAACATCATTGATACATACTCTCTGTATGCGATCACTGAGATAAGAGGTAATAAGACTGAGTGCAGTTTCTTTAATACCATAGTGGCTTAATTTTCGTAAGAGAGTCTCATGATCAACGCAATCGAATGCTTTTGACAAATCACAGAAAATACCAATGGCATTCTGTGATTTCTCCCATGCATCGAAAATATGCCGTAACAGCCTTGCGGCCGCATCGGTTGTAGAACGACCCTTAGTGAAACCATACTGCTCAGAGTGAAGTAATTTATTTAAATTAAAGTGCAAAAGCAGTTGGTTGAGCATCATTTTCTCAAATATCTTGCTGAGAGTTGGTAGAATCGAGATCGGCCTGTAGTTATTTGGGTCACTTTTGCTTCCCGATTTAAATAGAGGTATTAATTTACTACATTTCATTAGGTCAGGAAATGATCCCGAGTCTATGGATTTGTTAAAAATAACAGCAAGATATGGTGCAATAACGTCAATAATATTATGGATTATTTTTACTGATATTCCCCATAAGTCTCCTGTTTTTTTGTGTTGTAAAGACTTAAATGTTTTAATAACATCATATGGGGTTACGTATTTAAATCGAAATAATACATTGCACTCAGAAACATTGCCCTTTAAAATACTATAGGCTTCTGTTGGCGAGGAATTTAGGGAACTAGTCGTAGTAACTGAAACATTTTGGAAAAACTTCTCAAAAGTATTTGCAATATCTGTATCAGAATCAATAATATGATTATTAATTTTTAATTCCAGTTTATTATTATGCACTTTATGTTTCCCCATTTCATTACTGATGATATCCCACGTTGCTTTTATTTTATTATCAGAGTGAATGATTTTCTGTTTTATGTAAAGAGATTTTGCTTGTATGCAAACATTTCGAAATAATTTGGAATAATTTCTAACATATTCAATAAACGCAGGGGTATAGTTATATTGTTTTTCTGCATACAAGTCAAATAACTTGTTTCTACTTTTATAAATGCCAACAGTTGCCCAGTCACTAAATTTGAGATTTTTAAACAATCTTTTTTCTATAATTTTAAGCATTGAAATAATTCCTCAAAGGCGCTAAGTAAGTATAAATATTTGCACGTATTGTATAGAGAGTATTCTATGTCAATAGTAGCGATATCAATGATTCTCAGTCACTTCTTTATGCATTTAATTTTATTTACTTGATATCATATGAAGTTGTGATAGATTCAATTGACTATTCGAAATTAAACTTGTAAAACTTGTAAAAGTTTATTTGAATAAAAAACATTTCTATTCTATTCTATTAAAGATAAAGTATTTATGAATAACAAGATTAATGCATTTAAAAACATTGTAATGACTATATAGCGTAATCAAAATAAAGTATCTAAATTCAATATAGTACGATTTACATTTATTTTTATATATTATGAGTTTTCTATGACACAAATGTAATAAGCATTTAATAAATCAAATTTTTAATTGAAAAAATTTGCAGCAGTCACATTTTTGGTGAAATTGTATAATATAATGATTAAAATAAATTTCGAATTCTGGTTTTTCGATTTTTTGCATTTTCTGAAAACATTTACTATAGTAATATATATTTTTTTTAACACCATCGGAAAGTAGAGATTTCAACGAACAGAAAGCACACCTACTTTTTGAAAAAAGCTGACATTTTGACGGATGATTTTTCGATTGAAAATTAGGGTGCTTTTTCGATATTAAGTCAAAATAAGGAGAAATAATAAACATTTCAAATCAAATAAATTACAGTGTATTTGGGATATGAAAAGGTAAGTTTTCACCAAATTTCGTGAAAAATAAAAATGTTTTTATAAAAGATAATAATAAAAAACCAAAAACATGGTTTTTTGAGTTTTTCACATACATTTTGAGGTTAAGTGAAAAAAGTGTATACACAAAAGGTGTTGAACTTTTTATTACCTACAACTTTGCCATTAGACTTTTTTCCATAGGACTTGTAGTTTTGTCGGAAATCGAGATAAACCGTTTTTTACCCTTAAAACTCCCCCCATTTTTTTCCCTAGCTCAGATCGCCCGTAAATTATTTTTCCTTTAATTCTTATTATATTCTCCTCCATTTCCAATGGGTTTCATCCTACTGTGATTTTTCTTTGTTTCAAAAATTATCGACACTGGGCTAATATGAATATCTTAGATATAAAATAAAAGAAAAAAAAAATAGAAAATAGAAATATTTTCGCGCTATTTTATTTGTATTTTGCGAGTCGCTTTCTTTTGTTTTACCTATCCAAATTTTCAATTTATAAAATCAAAAGTAGCTTTAGAGAACTCAAAATGTAGAAGTGAGCCGCCCAACGCCGCCGGAATTAAAAATATGTGGCCAAGCAGTTATTGTTGTATTGAAAATCTCTTATCCAAGATATCTAGAAATAGATACAACAAAGCATATGAAGATTTTTTTACAATGGAAACCCAACGTCCATATCTGATTGATTTCCGGTAATAATTTTAATATTTTTGATTATTTTATTATTTTCCTCGTAGGTGTAGTATAAAGCACTATGTATCCCTTCGGAAGAAAGTGCGATTCCTCTCGGGCGTATTGCGGCCCTACGGCCTACGGCCTCGGGCCTCAAACTACACCCTCGTAGTAATCGGTCACTTTCTCCCGTCGAGGAACAATGTACTATTGCTTTTTAAAGAATGTAGCGCCTAAACTACTGGGCCAATTTTGATGAATGAGGTGTCAATTGATTTGTTGTTATAGTTCTGGTGATATAAGCTACATTGTATATACGAAAAAAATCGAGAAGCGACGTCAGAGCGGCCAAAGTAAAATAATATTTAGTTTTGGATGGACATAATTGATGACGCAACTAGCTGTTTGCCCCGCGTTTTCTGTACACTTAATTATTATTTTATATTATAAAAATTACTAAGCGTAGTCGGGTTTTAGAATAGAATAGAATAGAAAAGTTTTTTATTCAAATAAACTTTTACAAGTACTAGTTTAGTTTAGTTTAGTTTAGTTTAGTTTACGAACCTTATCTCTTGTCTATATATAATATAATAACTGTAACAGATCCTATTCTGTACATTGAAGATATTTTGAAAATTTTTATTGGAGGGCACTCTATAATCGATACTGAAGCCAAAACTGAATTTTTTTTTATTTTTGTCTGTCTGTCTGTCTGTCTGTCTGTCTTTCTGTCTGTCTGTCTGTCTGTCTGTCTGTATCTTGGCCGCGCATCACGTCGAAACTACTGAACGGATTCGAATGAAACTTGGTACGATTTGAGTTTATACTCCGAGGTAGGACATAGGATACTTTTTATCCCGAAATTCAGCACGGTTCCCTTGGGAGAGGGGAAGAAAGTTAAAACGTGTATTTAGCTCTAATTCAATAACGGGTACTTCGATTTAACTCATTCTTTTTTTGTTAGAAAGGTAGTACTTTAAGTATTGTCCCGTAAATATTTCAAGGTCATAGATTTTTTAGTTCAGAAATGACAGACATTACAACCCTGAGTATTGGGTTTAAATAACTTGGGACCCGGATCTTTGAACGTACGGCTTATTTTAAACTGGTGTGCGTTTAAATTTATGTTTGTTGGTCTGTCTATTTGTTCCAGCTAATCTCCGAAACGGCTGGATCGATTTTAATGGAACTTTTAATGTTATAAGGAGTAACTTAGGCTACATTTAGTTTAGGTACATAAAAGAATTATGGGATCCCATCCGATCCTATTATATAAAACCTATAAACACGTGAACGAAGTCGCGGGGGTCAGCTAGTTTATAAATAAACTCCTACACCACTATGTTATTTTTTATTTAGTTGAAAAAACTCCTAGGATCATCATCACCATCATCATCTCGACCGATAGACATATTACGTTTCTCGCAGGGACAGCCACAGAACAGGCGCTTGTATGCAGCGGCTGGCAGCACTGTCTTCCAACGCCGCGTTTGTCTTTGGATTCCAACTATCGGTTCCCCGAGCTATATGCTTGTGTCATTATGATAGCGAGAATTCCATTAACTCAGGCAGTCAAGTGTATCACCACTACAGCCTTTCAACGTCCCACAGCTGGGCACAGACCTCCTCTCTCATAGGAGTGAGGGATTTAGAGCTTAGACCCGCCACGCTGCATCAATGCGGGTTGGCGGGCTTTAACGACTATTGTCACATGATAGTGATAATAACCGGGACCGACTGCTTAACCCGGCACCTCATGATCTGCAGTCGAATATGCTAACCACTAGACCAACGAGGCAGTTGGTCTAGTAATTAGTTAGCATACAATATATACAGTCAAGTGTATAACTAGCTGTAATTTCGGTAAAATTTTAATTGTATACCAACGTGCCGCTGTGCGCCTCGTGTCCGTCCGCGACGTCACATGAGCAACAGTAACATACAGTAACCCGTCTCATATTTGACATTTCATTACGGAATTACTCGCCGGCGACCATGCGGCGACAACAAAGTGAGGCGGAGACACCGGAGAGATTTGCTGGAGAGTAGAACAGCTATTGCGATCTTCCCAATTATAGCTTCATTACTAAAACTATGATTTACCGTTTTTTTTTTCATGTAATATTATTTTGACGTGATAACGTCTTATAAATCGATGAACGCCGGCTGCACGCACTAAAAAGCATGACTCATTGTCACGTTCCCGAGCGTTGAAGCGAGAGCGCGGAACGAGTGATAGAGAGGTACGATCTGCGTATACTTATATTTTGTGTTCTATAATGTTTTCTTATGACGTTTTCACGTAAAATTATCGTTCGTAAACCGACTTTACAGACAACTATTTTTTTTTAGAATCTTAGCCATGATGAACATGACTAATTTTCTCCGTTCCCCTCCAATTAAGTGGAAACTTGTGCTAGGAGTGGGTACAACAATAGTGTAAAGAGTGGGATTCTTACTCTTACTCACTCTTTAATCTTTTACCGACGCGTCGGTCCTACTGTCCCCGATCCGCACCCAACGACCGTTGTGCTATACGCAAGAGGTTGTTTATTCGGGAAATACAGCTGGATCGATTTTAATGCAGTTTTTAGAGTTCCGTAATCAACAAAAAACCTTGACAGTTTCGCTATGTCTGTCTGTTCGAAACAAGACGCGTGGTCTTGTTTCGCTTTCGTTTATTATTTGATCCTATCTATCACCAATATAAATTCTAAATATCTTGGAGGAACCCTCTAACCCCTTCCCTTCCCCGGGCGACGGAGCGGCGAGTCGCCGGGTTTATCACATGTTCCACGCGGCTCGCATGTTCCACATGTCGGTGCCATGTTGCCAACTGACAGCGGTGTTTACACTCACCTTTGTTGAACAGAAATGGCTTTGGCAGACTCAGGTAACTGCTGAAGTTCGGAATTACATGTCGTCCAACGTGAGCGGACTCAACGCGAGGGCGATGCTGCGCGGGGGTCGCGCGAACATGTCCACGTGAGCGAATGCACGCAAATTGTGGTTAATCCCCAGCAAGAACAAAGCTAGACAAAGCGAACTCGATCGACTGATTTAATATTTTAACTCAGTTTAGATGCCGTTTTTATTTTGCTTACGGTTATATATAATATCCAAAATATTATGTACTTAATATCCAAAATTTTGATAACTAAATTCAAAAACCTCAACCAAAAAAAAGATTCTGTAAAAATAAATGAAAGAAGTTGCCAAAATAATTGGTAGTACTACAAGAAATTCTTCGTCTGTAAATAGTAAAATTCTTCATGAATATGCCTTATAAAATATACACAATATTCTTTTTTGTGGATATTAGTGTATTCGGTCGGCAGTTTGGATGCAGTTACGTTAACTGCATCCAAACTGTAATGTTGCAGTGAGCTTTTAATCAAAATACAGTTCACCTGTCTCGACTCTCGACCCAAATATTCAAGCGAGCGCCGCGCCGCACCGCATGGCATTCGCGTTAGATTCGTAGCAAGATGCCGTAGGACTTATTTGTATTTATTATTTTCCCGATATCATTATTTAAAAAAATTAATAAACTTCTTGAAAGTTGCAAGTGAGTAACGTCTGATTTCAGTTAAGCCTCTACGAATACATAATTCTTTTTGTGTTACTTGTACTTACGATTTTACCCTAAATCTTGTTCTTTGTACAGAGCTATTTATTTCATGTTCTTACATCTTTATTCCGTGGTAAAACATTGTAAGCCGTTTATGTATATTTGAAGGAAACTCTGTAAGGAAGAGATTAAGCGATTAGGCCCTGTTGCGGAGCGGGATTAGCTTTAATTGGATCGTCGCTGAATATGCATGGAACGATGGAGCGATGGAGCGATAATGAGATGGGAAACCGACTGCTGTCAGTGCAACTTGTTACTTGTGTCAACTGCAGAGATAGGTCACAAGTCAGCTGCAACTTTTCCATTCCCGTTATTTACACCTTATACTACCTACTACATAACATACTAGTTTCAAATAGCGTTACTACATGTCATGTACTACACTACTACATAGGTACACGGCTTTTGATTTTATCAAAGTTACCTATCGCAAAAGACTGTGACATTCTAGCTGAAATATTTTCCTAATGACACCGACAAAGTATCATTTCAGACCAAAAGTGTTTGATAACGAATTGTTGAAAACCGGCCGTGACGTATTCAATGTCTGCGTGACAAAGCCTAAATAATATAAACAATTAATTACGTAAGAAATTGGACTTTCAATTAGAAAATTTACTTGAGCATTTACGCAATAATGTTTATTATGAGAGACGTAGGACTGAATTAAGAAATAACTCTGAGTAATTAAGAATCATCCGAGTAAATAATTATATAAGAAAGTGAATAATAAAAATAACATTATGATGATGATGATGATGATGATGAAATTAACAACGCAACCACTTAGCGCCTAAGACAAAGTATCTCTCTTCTTCTTCTTCACTTAGCGGATTGACATATTTGACATCTTGAGCGAGTGGCTTGGTTGCTATTTAACCTGTGAATCTAGAATTGCCGTGATCCAAATTTTGACCTAGATCATATTTTAATATTTAAGAATAGCAATATCGTATTTTAATAACAATAATTAGTGTGTCAGAATTTGTGAGAAGTATGATAAGACAAGTGAAGGCATCTCTTGGTGTATGTGCATTGTGTAACTTGGTAGAAGCTCTCCCGCAGTGATTGTCAGAGATCATTGATGCGAACGACCTTCTGTCCCCGTCTCCGGGGGACTCTATATAATGTATTCGGTCCGATTGACGCTTGTTGCGATATGCCAGCCGCAGACCTGATGCTATTTCCTTAGTGCAATTTATATTCAACTCACTTTACACAGACAACGGGTTTACTTCTTTATGATCCGCAAGTAACTGAACTTTCTTTAATCTTTATGGTGTTAGTACGCCTCGTCGATTGCTAATGTGGATGGAACCGCATGTAGAACGTAGGCTATGCGTGGTTTTAAATGATAACCATACTGCCTACGATACGTTAAAACCTAACTACGTACTCATTTCCGTAGTACGACAGAATTGAGCATGGTTTGATGGTACGATAGTTAACCAATTAGGTCGAAATCATTAGGGATTCATAATGTTTGGTTCGATCTGTAACGACCCAATATTCCATACTAAATAAATATTATTAAAAGTATATGGTTCGATAGTACAATTTTTTTTTTTGTTTGAATCTCATCAAAATGGGTTCATTAATTAAGTATAAGGATGTACTCTCACATGGGATCATAAAAATAACAATTTTTATAAACTTTGATTTTCGTGTCGTTAGCGCTGTTTTGTAGCCGTCCGCTATGTGAGAGGGACCACAGCGGCCGCGGCTGCGAGCGTCAATAGTGACGAGTAGTCGAGCTCGCGTATAAACAAAGCTCTGCGGACCGCATTTGAGACTAACGAATTGTAATAGTGGAAACGAGCACATGCTCAGTGAATAATATAATTTACATTGGTGTGGAATAAGTATTGAAATGCTTATAGGGGCGATATACAAAATCTGTTAAAAGTGCTATACAAATCTTACGCTTTGGCGCTATTCAATGAAGGGAGCCCTAACACATTGAAGTGTTTTGTGAACCTTTTTTGATATGGCGACTTGCGTTCATATATCAATGCTGGGGCGATACACTACCATTTTGTTGCTGATTAGAGAAGGGGAGCCTTGGTGTCTAAGATGCTTTGTGTACTCTTTTTCTTGAAATAGCGACAGACGATCAGATATTTTAATCATATTAAATGTGTTAAACTAATTATACGCTTTGGCGCTATTCATGAGAGGAAGACTGGCATAAGTGCTTGTGCACCTCTCTGAACATGGCGACTTGCGTTCATATATCAATACTAGGGGCGATACACTATCGTTTGTTGCTGTACAGAGGAATGGAGCCCGGCGTCTGGAATGCCTTGTGAACCCTCTCTTTGAGATAGCGACAGACGATCACATATACTAATTCGAACTTGCTCCGATACATTTATTGGAGATCGTCACCACTCCGTGGTGACAGCACTTCGTATTATTATTAACATATTTCGAACTATTTATTATAAGGTTGAGTTAGACCTGTGGACCATTTGTCGCTGAGAAGCCTCGCTTGGCCTTGACGTCTGACATTCAGTTAGATGTTAGGTTGGGTTTCAGGCCGGTGACAAACGCTGCGTAGCCTCGCTCAGTCATAACTTCTGGCATTCTGTTGGAAGTTGGGTTGGGTTCCAGGCCGGCGAACACAGCGAGCCTTACTCTTTCATGACAAATGATAACTACATTTGCGAGTGGTCTGGTCGATGCACGTTCAAGGCGTTATATGCTTGGGGCGTGAGTTGATAGGACTGCTTGAGGAAGTGGTTGGATGTTGTGTTGAGTTCTAAGGCCTGTGTAAATAGTTCTACTATTTTACCGCAGTGAGTCTTGCACTTCCTTGACTGACAAATACCTATATATAAAGGATTTCCTCCTTTACTATGGACATATAACTGATATACCTCAGTAAGCTTTGCGTCGAGCTTGCTTCCATGATAATAACAAACTTACATCATACGTACCGCAGCGAATCTCGCTCTTCACTAATGACTTAACAAACATAGTGGAACTTAAACACTCTAAACAAAGGTCTTAAGTGGTGCACACCACTATAAAAAAGTCTTGTGGAGACAACCACGGTTAAAAAACAAACTCTTGGGATGATGCCTGGGTGTGAGGGGGGGGGGGGCCCAATGTTTGCTGGTATGTCTAGTACTTCATGCAACCACACTATAAAATATATAATGAACGAAATAATGATAATAAATTAATACTATAACTAACTCTGTATGCGATACTAGAGTACCACAAAAGGTAGGGGCTCATCGTTGTTGGCGTGACGGGAGCTAACAACCTTCATTCATATTTTTTATTGCTAAAAGTATGAATGATGCCTTGATGCACTTCTTTCCTTTTAAGGAGAGAAGTTAATCTTCATTCGAACTAAAAGTGTGTCATCCCACTATTGATTGTATGGTCTCGAAATAACAAACCAAGTCACTATTAACCATAGCTTGAACGCTAACATATTTTATAATAAAACTAAGCAGGAACCGACACTTCAATACACGAACTAGATTAAATCGTCTAAGTCAATTGAACTCATTACTTCTGACGCTCTAAAAGTTCTTGGGTTGATACGGACACAACATTATAAAGGGTTCTACCACTATCGTTCACGTGCCACTTTAAAGAAATTATTTAAAAACATAATCTTTAGAAAGATCTATAGGAATTTAAAGGGTATAGATTTTCATAAGGTCGTTAGTTCAGTTACAATATGGTGCCGTGACCAGGATGGTAAAAACGGCTTAATTAAGATAGTATGAAGTAGGCGAAAGCCTACAATATGTTGTCCGTGAAATGGAAAGAGTCTGAAGAAGTTTTGAGTTCACTTTGACTTGGACGTTTGTTGCAGAGGAGAGTGGTGCAAATGTTTTAGAGTGATTAAAATTGCCTAGCTGTCATATTGACGGGGGGTTGGGAATGAGTGATGCAAAACAAAATATATGTTAAAATGCGTGAAATTGACGTAATTTTCATAAAATTGACAAGAAGTTGTGGAAGGGTAATGCAGAGGAAAGTTATGTGTTAAAATGTGATAAATTAACTTAATTGCCACAATATTGCCAGAATTAGCGGAAAATTGATGCTGAACAAAGGATGAATGAATAAAATGTGTAGTTGAGAGTGCTTTCAGGTCTGGGGGTTGTTAAATTTGAAATGAAATAGATGTAATGGAGCGAAGGATTGCAGAGTTGTTTTAACATATTGCAATGAGTGTTGGGAGAGATATGAGATAAAGATGATAGTATAAGGCATGATATGAGAATGAGTTATTCTGTGATGTGTTTTGGTCGATTATTTGCGTGTATAGCTAAATCTTATTAACATTAGCCAGAGGTTGAGGGGTTGCGATATTATTATGTACAATAAATAAAATTCAAATACTTTCCCTAGCGTAAATTCTCTTCAGCATACTGAATAGAATACATTCTATTTTGCATGCTTCATAGAATTTAGGGGGTTGAATGTAACGACCCAATATTCCATACTAAATAAATATTATTAAAAGTATATGGTTCGATAGTACAATTTTTTTTTTTGTTTGAATCTCATCAAAATGGGTTCATTAATTAAGTATAAGGATGTACTCTCACATGGGATCATAAAAATAACAATTTTTATAAACTTTGATTTTCGTGTCGTTAGCGCTGTTTTGTAGCCGTCCGCTATGTGAGAGGGACCACAGCGGCCGCGGCTGCGAGCGTCAATAGTGACGAGTAGTCGAGCTCGCGTATAAACAAAGCTCTGCGGACCGCATTTGAGACTAACGAATTGTAATAGTGGAAACGAGCACATGCTCAGTGAATAATATAATTTACATTGGTGTGGAATAAGTATTGAAATGCTTATAGGGGCGATATACAAAATCTGTTAAAAGTGCTATACAAATCTTACGCTTTGGCGCTATTCAATGAAGGGAGCCCTAACACATTGAAGTGTTTTGTGAACCTTTTTTGATATGGCGACTTGCGTTCATATATCAATGCTGGGGCGATACACTACCATTTTGTTGCTGATTAGAGAAGGGGAGCCTTGGTGTCTAAGATGCTTTGTGTACTCTTTTTCTTGAAATAGCGACAGACGATCAGATATTTTAATCATATTAAATGTGTTAAACTAATTATACGCTTTGGCGCTATTCATGAGAGGAAGACTGGCATAAGTGCTTGTGCACCTCTCTGAACATGGCGACTTGCGTTCATATATCAATACTAGGGGCGATACACTATCGTTTGTTGCTGTACAGAGGAATGGAGCCCGGCGTCTGGAATGCCTTGTGAACCCTCTCTTTGAGATAGCGACAGACGATCACATATACTAATTCGAACTTGCTCCGATACATTTATTGGAGATCGTCACCACTCCGTGGTGACAGCACTTCGTATTATTATTAACATATTTCGAACTATTTATTATAAGGTTGAGTTAGACCTGTGGACCATTTGTCGCTGAGAAGCCTCGCTTGGCCTTGACGTCTGACATTCAGTTAGATGTTAGGTTGGGTTTCAGGCCGGTGACAAACGCTGCGTAGCCTCGCTCAGTCATAACTTCTGGCATTCTGTTGGAAGTTGGGTTGGGTTCCAGGCCGGCGAACACAGCGAGCCTTACTCTTTCATGACAAATGATAACTACATTTGCGAGTGGTCTGGTCGATGCACGTTCAAGGCGTTATATGCTTGGGGCGTGAGTTGATAGGACTGCTTGAGGAAGTGGTTGGATGTTGTGTTGAGTTCTAAGGCCTGTGTAAATAGTTCTACTATTTTACCGCAGTGAGTCTTGCACTTCCTTGACTGACAAATACCTATATATAAAGGATTTCCTCCTTTACTATGGACATATAACTGATATACCTCAGTAAGCTTTGCGTCGAGCTTGCTTCCATGATAATAACAAACTTACATCATACGTACCGCAGCGAATCTCGCTCTTCACTAATGACTTAACAAACATAGTGGAACTTAAACACTCTAAACAAAGGTCTTAAGTGGTGCACACCACTATAAAAAAGTCTTGTGGAGACAACCACGGTTAAAAAACAAACTCTTGGGATGATGCCTGGGTGTGAGGGGGGGGGGGCCCAATGTTTGCTGGTATGTCTAGTACTTCATGCAACCACACTATAAAATATATAATGAACGAAATAATGATAATAAATTAATACTATAACTAACTCTGTATGCGATACTAGAGTACCACAAAAGGTAGGGGCTCATCGTTGTTGGCGTGACGGGAGCTAACAACCTTCATTCATATTTTTTATTGCTAAAAGTATGAATGATGCCTTGATGCACTTCTTTCCTTTTAAGGAGAGAAGTTAATCTTCATTCGAACTAAAAGTGTGTCATCCCACTATTGATTGTATGGTCTCGAAATAACAAACCAAGTCACTATTAACCATAGCTTGAACGCTAACATATTTTATAATAAAACTAAGCAGGAACCGACACTTCAATACACGAACTAGATTAAATCGTCTAAGTCAATTGAACTCATTACTTCTGACGCTCTAAAAGTTCTTGGGTTGATACGGACACAACATTATAAAGGGTTCTACCACTATCGTTCACGTGCCACTTTAAAGAAATTATTTAAAAACATAATCTTTAGAAAGATCTATAGGAATTTAAAGGGTATAGATTTTCATAAGGTCGTTAGTTCAGTTACAGATCGTACGACCATATTGCATCGTTTGATTGTACGATCTTTAGAAACCGCGACAAGCCGAATCTTCTTAAAATTTTTGTCTGTACTTTTTTAACCCCCGACGAAAACCGACGGGGTGTTATAAGTTTGACGTGTCTGTGTGTGTGTGTGTCTGTGTCTGTCTGTTCCCCTGTGGCGCTCAAACGGGTGGACCGATTTGAATGCAGTTTTTTTGTTTGAAAGGTGAATTAGTCGAGAGTGTTGTTAGCTATGTTTGATGAAAATCGGTCCGAGATGGCCGCCGCTACAAAATGTCGGATTACTATATTTTAATATTACATATTTTTTCACAACTCCCTTAATATGGGTATCAAATGTAAGGGCTTGACTAGTAGAATAGAATTATGCAAATCCAAGATGGCTTCCACCACAAAATGGCGGATGTCGGGGGTTTTTTAAATTTTTAATTTATACTTGTTATCTTGCGGATTGCAGTGTTATGATTATATTCAGGGCTTCTCATATTAAAACTGATCATACGAGGAGTATTCAGACTACAGAGACGGGCTGTGTTGTATTGATCGGATTAATTTGCCGATCAGCGTACAGTAATGCGATTAGCTCGGCCGGCTCTACATAATTCACACTTATGCAGATCACCGCTGGATTGCGCATACTTGCTGAATAGATATTCCTACTTAATGGGAGACATTAATATAAATAGGTATAGATCGACCAGAATCTCATGAAAAATAGGGAAATTAAATTCCAAGGTTAGCAACACTACGGCTGCCCTAGCGATTAACAAAGTAACTCACATTTTTTGTGAAATTGACTTTTTGCATTAACAAAAGCTGTGATAGCCTAGTGGTTAGGACGACCGACTTCTAATCGGAGGTCGTGGGTTCGATCCCGGGGCACGCACCTCTAACTTTTCGGAGTTATGTGCGTTTTAAGTATTTAAATATCACTTGCTTTAACGGTGAAGGAAAACATCGTGAGGAAACCTGCATGCCTGAGAGTTCTCCGTAACGTTCTCACGTTCTCAAAGGTGTGTGAAGTCTGCCAATCCGCTTGGCCAGCGTGGTAGACTATGGCCAAAACCCTTCTCACTCTGAGAGGAGACCCGTGCTCTGTAGTGAGCCGGTAATGGGTTGATCATGATGATGATGATGATTAACAAAAGTTTTATGTCGAGTAGTTTTTTACCACAGTTTAATATTTCAAATAACTTGAACCATTTACTGAAATTTAAATTGCCCAAACAAAGTAACTGCACTCACTAACCCGGAATATAAATGCAAAAACTAAGTAAACAACAAGCACAACACAAAAACAAAGTAATTGGATGTTGATTACTTTGTTTTTGTTTTTAAAATGCAGTTGCTTGATTTTTCGTTTCGTGAAACGATCCCAGGTAAGGTGTTCTGAATGTAATTACTTTGTTTATCACTAGGGCAGCCGAGTTAACCTAGTGTTGCTTACTACAAAATTTAATTTCCCTATTTTTCATGAGATTCTGGTCGATCTATATTAGCGTAAATAAGTGCAAATTCGAAAGATTTTAACTGGTTGTTTGATACATAATAATACCACAGAATACTAACTATACTCCGACTTTTAATTCGATGCAGTAAACTGACGTTTTATTATGTCATTCCGTATATTAATGTAGTCGACCTAATTTCAATAGTGATGTGATTGGTCATTTCATTTAATTTAATTTCTAAATATAATCATAAAATCGCTTAAATGTTTCATAATAAGATCTTTAAATAATTGTACATAATAAGAACAACCTACCTCTTAAAGGCATACTTTTATTTATTTAACGTTTTACAGACTACAATTTCATAAAGTTTTTATGGCTACATAATTAGGAAGTTATTACAGGTATCTATAAGATTATCTACTATATCCTCATAACAATAAATTTTGTACTGTAGTAAATAAAGATAAAATGAAATAATTAATGTTGTGATGATGTGAATTATTCACATCATTGACTTTTACCCCATCCCATTTTTTTTAGTCAAAAAGTAGCAACACATGAAACGTCAGTTTACTGAATTGAATTAAAAGTCCGACTATAGATACGTAATCATACAATAGTTATTGTACTATTCAGTGGTTTGTTTGTTGTTCGTTCCTGTAGTTCGTGAATGTATGTCCATGTGTGTGTGTGAAGTGTGTGTGTGTGTGTACCTACTGTGTGTGTGTTTTCAATTCGCCCACCTGTTAATAGATATATCGCTTTGGCAGCTATGTAAATTGTGTTAGCAGGTTAACTAGTTCAAGTTGAGGGCTAACTGCCTAAGTAAACCTCTCGAGCGAAATTACATTCCGTACAAAGCCTGTGTTTGAAGCGTTGAGATGGTATCGGAGGCTGTAATTAAAACTTGGAGTACAATCAATCAAGGCGTGCGACTTCCAAAATAAAGTAGACCAACTTGTGGTTCTTACGATAAGTAAAGACTCTACCACCGGTTGGTAAGCGAATTTCGCTGAGGAGAACTGGCAAGAAACTTGGCAGTTGCTCTTCTCAAAATCAAGTTACAGTAATGTGCACAGCAATTATCTACTATAATAATATTTATTTATTTATTTATTTGACACACAAAACAGCTAGCAACCAAACAAAAATAGCAAATAACAGAACAGAGACCTCAAAACCGGCTGCTCGCCAAAATATGTGTGTACAACTACTTAAAATAAAGAAACAATAAAAATATTCAAGTTAGCTAAATAAAAATAATTGAAATACTTAAGTTTAAAACATATTGCAACAATAATATTGTCAATATTGTCATCACAAATCAAATCAAACACTACGCAAAAAAAATTCTAACTACTTTTATTTTTATACGTAGGTATTTATGTCACCTTTAAGATATTTTATATTATAATAATATGGTGACTTTGTCTGACATTCTACGCACCGTCACCAAAACATCAATCTAATTTTACCTTATTTTTATTCCCGTCTAGACTGCTGCGGAACGACGTTACATACAAAGTGGGGATTTACATACACATTCATACACGTTGGTACATACAAGTACAATTTATATGAGTTCACATCACGCAGCGAGGCGCGCGCTCGCGGCTCGTACCAGATTTAATAATACTCTTACCTTTAAGCCCCAACAAAATAATTTTCTACGCCGCAAAGGAAAATTTTGCAAATAAAAAGCACACACTAGCTACTTTTTGTGGTATATTCGCTAAGACATTTAAATTGTAACAATGCAGCACCGATGCTGTAGTAAATAAGTCCAGTAGGTACTTCAAGTTTTAAATTTCGAAGTTCAGGGCCACAAGGCACATAAGACAATATAGCAAGATATATAATTATTATCTATATTTAAAATCCCACAACGATCTGCATTACCCCCTGGTGCTCTCACAACATATTACCTAAGATAACTAACTATAAATCATATCCTTGTATGCTGTCCTCACGGTTTAATAAGCAGACAGTACCTACCTACCCTTGCAGCATAAGGTTGATAAGTTGGAACTGATTATAGTGAATTTATACTTGGTATCTACAATATATTGATCCCTACTCTACATGGTTTAGGTGGACAGTACCACTGCAGAAAACGTAGTGATTTACTCTTTGGCAGCATCATGTTGAGGAGTTGGAAGGCGGAGTTTGAATTTTATCGTATCCCCATGGTAACGAAATGCATTATATTATGCAAAGTTATATGAGAGTCAGTTCCGTAGGAGTAAAATCAAGGCTAAAGAAAAACTACTACTGCACTCTGTTGGTTTAAACAAAGCAACTATTTCTGTGGTGACTTATCGCTAGTGTGTGTGACACTGTGACAATAAATTCTTGGGTAGCTTCAGAATCTCCCGGCACAGGGAGTATTAAATGATTTAAGTATACTATTATATTTTACACAAGGTAATACTGCGTCAATCGTGGTTTTATTTATTACATAAATCTTGGTATAATATAAATTTAAATATTTTAACATTACTAACATTACTAACTAACAGTTATCCCAGCCCGACTTCACAAAGGGTGGGCTTTTCGCAAGGCGTGACTACATTCCCATACCTAAACTCTCTATGTAGGTACGTATATTCTTAATGGTATTTAAACCTGCATTAAAGTATGTATTTAAAAAGCTGAAGAATTTCTTAACTGTACCCGCATGTATTAAGTATCGTTACGTCTTACGTGATTTGCTGTTATAATATTATTATTTTTAGGAGTCCTCTATCTCCGATAAATAATATTCGTCAAGTCTTCACCAAATGTGAATAAAACTAACCTGGTAGTGTAATCTTCGTAATGAAAAAAGAATTACTTATCAAAATCGGTCCAGATTTGACGGAGCTTTGGAGTACCTAATATTGACAAATATTGTTATCCTGAAAAGTAATAGGGTTATATTGCTTTTTGGAATAAAGAATATCCTGAATGCAGTTGTATACCAAATGTAATTCAAATCCATTCAATAGATTCAGTGTGATATGCGTACAAACAAACAAACAGACAGATATAGAGACATACATCGCCATCAGCGACGCCTAAATAAAAGCTAGTACAAAAAATATGTATGTATACTAAATATTTCATTATAGGTGTAATTAATAGACGAGAAGTGAGAACAGATCTCATAATGAATGCTTAGGAACCTCATCTATACTAATAAATAAAATTGAAGTGTCTGTCTGTAATATCGAAATAACTACCTCATATTAAGCTCATATGGTTATTTGAACGATACTATAACCGAATCACACGTTTTTAAAAATTTTGTCTGTCTGTCTGTCTGTCTGTCTGTCTGTCTGTCTGTCTGTCTGTCTGTTTGAACGGGCTAATCTTTGGAACGGCTGAACCGATTTTGACGGGACTTTCACATACAAGTAGAAAATTAACCAGGGAGTAACATAGGCTACTTTTTTAACTGACATTCAAAAAAGGAGGAGTTGTGTTTTTCTACCTATGTACACCGATATCTCCGAGATTTCTGAACCGATTTGCGTAATTTTTTTTTAATCGATAGAGAAACATTGCGACACTGTCCTACAAAAAATTTGGATTCCAACTCCTCAATCCTGATGCTGTAGGGGATCTGATCCCCAACACTAATGGTATTTAGGCACTGTCGGTTATTTAAATTGATATTGGGGATACCAATTAAAGACTATAATGTTGAATGACCTCGAGTAGGTACATGTCCAACTCCTCAACCCTGATGCTGTAAGGAATTGCATTCCGAAATCGTAAGGATCCCACGGAATTTTTCCGTTTTGTGAACGGGTTACTACTTACTACAGCTAGGCTACTTTTTGTTCTGGAAAATCAAAGTTCCCACGAGATTTTTACAAACCACACGGGCGAAGCCGTGGGCATCATCTAGTTAATAATAAGTGTTTGACATGTTATTCTGGACCACGTAGGTATTATTACCACAAATTACAGGGTAAATAATTATTGGCTCTGTTTGCTCAATACAGTAAAGATGATGTCTCATACATAATAATATGACCTACTTATATCACATAATATGTTCTTTATGATTAACTGTCTAAAAACAAAGATGTTTTTAAATTCATTTTCCTCCAAATAAGTACCCATTTACGTGGTAAGTTTACTGATCATGGCATGCTGCCTTTTGGCATTTGGCGCTTTTTTCCTGGCGCTTTTTTTCCGATAATTGTAGCGTGGGCATTTAACAAACACGTGTTATATAGCTCGCTAGTTATATTCAGTGGCGCAGCGTGGGAGGAGGAACCGGGGAGGCATGATCCCGGCCGGCAAACAGGGAGCGACATTTGGAAAAACAAAAATCAGCTGGCCGGAAGCCCGGTCAGCCCCGGGCGTGGAAATTTTATGAGTACTTACGTATGGACTGTGTCTGTAAAAAAGAAAACTTTTGGCGCTCGCGCTTATATTCGGTGATGAAATAATTTAATTTCTGTTTGTTTTGGAATCTAATAAAAAGTCAATTAAGTATTTATCAGGCAATTAGTATGGACGGGACCCTTTCCCGTCCCTTACAAAATGATAGATTTATGCTTAGTACATAGTCTTAGGATTTATGCACAGTTAAACGTTAACAATATAATAAGTATAAATTAAAAATTAAAAAACCCCGACATCCTTCCATCGATCTTAGATTTGAAATTCATCATAGTGACGTATATTCTACTAGTCAAGTTTCATTTGATACCCATACTGAGGGAGTTGTGAAGAAATGAATCAAAAACGAACCAGTAGTAGATTCAATTTGACGATTCAAAAGTACTTGTAAAAGTTTATTTGAATAAAAAACTTTTCTATTCTATTCTATAATATTCTATTCTATTCTAACAGTCATAAAAGTAGGTATTTAAATACATCTCAGGGTCCGCCATTAGCTATAATATAAACACCGCCACAAATCCTATTTGATACAAATTAAACATTTTGTAATTGGTTAAGTTGGGCAAAATATTGACTCGGATTAAATTACAATAATCCCGGTATTAGATCCAAATTTATATGAATATTAAATTGTTATTTGTGTAATTATCATAAAACATTAATTGAAACTGTAGTATTTTACTCGTTGTACTTAGGAACGTAGTTGTGATGTGATGCGTTTTGTTTTACTGTAGGTACTTAATATAATTTCAAACTATATTTACCACGTGGTAATTTCGCCTCCTCTCGCCACTAGTGCGAATACAAAATATGACATTAATAAATTAAAAAAAACAACCGAAATTCTCCATTTTGTGGTGGCGGCCATCTTGGATTTGCATAGTACTATTCTACTAGTTAAGTCCTTTCATTTGATTACCCATATTGAGGGAGTTGTGAAAACTATGTGATCCGCCATTTTGTGGCGGCGGCCATCTTGGACCGATTTTCATTAAACATAGCTAAGAACACTCCCGACTAATTCACCTTTCAAACTGAAAAAGCCGCATTTAAATTGGTTCACCCGTTTAAGCGCTACGGTGGAACAGACAGACACACACACACAAACACAGAGACACGTCAAACTTATAACGCCCGTATACCTAACGCCATTTTGTAGCGACGGCCGTCTTGGATCGATTCTCTACAAACATAGCTAACAACACTCTCGACTAATTCTCCTTTTAAACAAAAAAAAACCGGATGAAAATCGGTCCACCCGTTTGAGCGCCACAGGGGAACAGACAGACAGACAGACAGACACACACACACATACACACACACACACACACACACACACACACACACTTTAAAACACACACACACGTCAAACTTATAACACCCCGTCGTTTTTTCGTCGGGGGTTAAAAATGAATATTTCAACCAGCGTACCTACTAAAAACCAGCCAACTTAAACTAAGCTTCGACGATGGTTGCAGAAACATATAAATAATTCAATTCAATCCTATAAGTAAGGCGTCACGGCGAGTTGTCTGTTCTGTCTGTTCCGGTATAGCTCCGGAACTGCGGCACAGCCTCAGAGCTTAGCCGAGACTCAGATGCAGCATACCTAATACATACAATCGTAGATTTATAACCATCTCGTACTGATTTTTATCATAAATACTGCTCCTGTAGCTGTAAACTTTAAGTTTCATATTAGTCATTTTTTGCTTGCTTGATACCGATGCAGTATTTCAGCATTGCACATTGTATACATCGGCCATATGCAGTTTCCAAATAGTTCGGCGAACATGTACGACAAAGGATCTTACTGCAATTCGGAAACAACGCGCGCACTAGCCAAAGGTTTGTGCTTGGTGACTTTAAATACAACTGTATACATTTTCTTTAATCTATGGTATAACAGACGAGCATTATTTACTTGTTTATACCCTTAATTAATATTCGTAGCACTCACTACGCTTCGTTAAAAATGCGTAGCACTCTGAATATACCTAGTCAGAAATCAAAGTAAGAAGACAAAGAGACATAAATTGGTCAGGCGTATACCAACTAAACCGAATAGGCATGAGTCCGTACAGCTGATTCCTTATTACATAAGTAATTAATAGAAGCCGTTTTCAGATTTCATAACGATTTTTTAATTAATGTTTCAATCAGAGTCAATGGGTTCGAATGAATAGGTACAACGATAATTGCTAACTGGCGCAGAGTTAACAAGCTCCAAAAACTCCCTGATTGCTGATTCTTTTCAACATCCCTCTGTAATTCACGAAGCAATCTTTATTTGTCTCGGTTCTGAAAATTATTATAAAATCACATTTCAACAAAAATCGGAATAACGTACATGAATTGTGATTTTATAATTGGTTATTCATTCAAAGCCATGGCAAGCAAACACCAAATATACATTGCTGGTAGAGTAAATCTATTTAGGTAGGTGGTACACTTTTACCTACTTTACATAAAAGACATCGCTGATTTACTAGAACTTGAAATTCAGCTTGACAAGAATTCCACGCTAGCATAAATGTTGATCCTAGATATGGGGCTCTCTAAGGCCTAGGCCCCAGGGAAAACGACTTTGCTCTTAACGCCGTCTCGCCAGTCGCCGCCTTTGCCGACAGGGCCCTGAACCCGCGCTGAAGGTCCACTGGGCTTTGTCCACATGTCAGTGACATATCCAAGATAAATCCTCCGGGAGTCGCGCCACCGAACTTGTGAATAATGTACTGTTATCGCGGCGATTGCGTTCCACTAGTAATAATTTATTGCTTCGGTCACTAGTAGCTCCTTGGTTGATCCAGTAATAAAACTTGGTTTTATCTCAATTTGTTGACATCTGAATTGTTACAAGAAAAACAAAGACAAACAAAACGGCATTGAAATGTAATGAATACAGATTGAAGGGCTACGTGAGCGAACTCAACGCGTATGCGATGCGGCGCGCGTCGAGCGAATATTGACAGACTGCATTTATTACAGCCACCACACACTGGGCCACTAGTGGCGACGACTAGTGGCCGACCACAAGTCGCGGAAGAGATTTTTCATATATTTTACATGGTACCACCGCACACTGAGCGCCGACTCCAAAATTGCAGTTTTGAAGAAGTTCTATTGAAGTTGACATACATAACTACACATACGTCCACGACAAAGAACCGAAACTAATACTGCTCATTTAATAAATCATATTCACCATTTATACGAAGAGTTTAAAAATGTGTTCTTACAATATGGACTTACTCGTAGTATCAATAAAATTATTTATTTTGGCAACTTTTTCCATTTCTTTTCTCTAACAAAATTGGAGGTTCTTAGATAGCAGTTATCTTTTCGGATATCTTAATAAAACCTCGAACGATACGAAACCACATGTTAATCGTGCTAAAATATTAAACCATCTGATAACGTTCGATTCGTTCGATTCCGCGGCTTACCGCAAGCCGCGCATTCGCTTCACGCTCCTCTACGAATTTAAATTCACTCTAAATACATATATATCTGCACTCGTATTTCTGTTTGATACGAAAAAATGAATGAATAATTCATACGCTTTTATTGTTCACCAGAGACATGAGAAAGTTAGATAGAAATACTTGATAATATTATTTACATAATTTCCCTTTGCCTCGGAGACCAAGCAAAGTCAGCCTTGTGCCTGATCTACCTCCGATCGTGTCGAATCGCTGCCTCATTGGACTATGTGAGTGACGGAATAAAGTACCCTGAATGCGCACATACACTTGTGTACTTTAATATCTCCTGTGCAGTCAGCTAGTCTCCGGAGACCATAGATAAAACCACATATATTATCCGGAGACCGAAAGTCGGTCACTAGAACATTATATTTACATAATGACGTAACATTTGCAACATTGAAATGTACACAATTTCGCAGAAATGCACATTGTTTCTGTATGAATGCAGGATAAGTCCCAGTCCCAGAGCATTCTGTAGGAAATATGCGTATTGAATTGTGCTCGACAAAATGCGGCACCTGGGACGTGAAACTTTGAACATAACCCGTGCCACCCGACACACGCCGACCTATAGGTAATCACTACATAGTATAAAACAAAGTCGCTTTCTCTGTCCCTATATCCCTATGTCCCTATGTATGCTTAAATCTTTAAAACTACGCAACGGATTTTGATGCGGTTTTTTTTTGTAGATAGAGTGATTCAAGAGGAAGGTTTATAAGTAGAAAAATTGGACCCAGTAGGTGGCGCTAATAGCGGGCAGGACGACGTCTGCCGGGTCCGCTAGTATAATATATTCTGTATTTTATTTTCTTTGATGATTGCTCGTAAAACAGGTCTCTACATCGCTTTCAAAACTGTTATCGTACCCGTGCAATTAAAATATTATCACACAGTTTAGTTAACCACATACAACAACCGGGCGGTCAAATCAGAAATAGCACTAGTGCGGTAAGGCAGCTCTTTTCACATGCGCTAGGAAGCGCAGCCAGGCGTCTCCCGCTCACTAAAGCGTCGTCACACTGGTTGTGCTCAAGCTGAACAGACCTATAATGTTTTGTGTTCAAGTAAAGAGACTTTCAATAGTATAATCAAGCCCTTTCATTTGATACCCATAATTATTATTATGGGAGTTATGAAAAAATATGTAATCCGCCATTTTGTAGCGGCGGCCATCTTAGACCGATTTTCATCAAACATAGCTAACAACACTCTCGACTAAATCACCCTTCAAACAAAAAAACCCGCATTCAAATTGGTCCACCCGTTTGAGCGCCACAGGGGAACAGACAGACACACACACACACACACACACACACACACACACACACACATACACGTCAAACTTATAACACCCCGTCGTTTTTGCGTCGGGGGTTAAAAATAATACATATTATGTATCGGGCTCGCTCTCCAAACACTGCTCTCAGCGCCGCTCACTGCAGCGTGCGCGCACATGGTCATAGGGATTACGACTACTACTAGCTATTTGGGTAATATCTTAGTATTATTTATTAAGGAACACATAGTAGCGGGACCACGTTCTGGTCCAGCGCCGGATAACGGGAATTATACACCCATAACTAATCGGTATTTTCTCGAGCAATTTCATTTTTTTGTTTGCTTTATGGCGTGTCTACTAGTTGCTAGGCTATTAAGACTACCAGCGGTTCTAATTCTATTCAGATGAGCCGGCACCAAACCCAGAAGTAGCTCTTTTACAATTAGAAAAGTTACAAAAATGTAAAAAATCAGCCAAGTGCGAGTCGGGCCTCGCTCTTTCAGGGTTCCGTACATAATTATGAACAATATAATATTTTGGCTCTAAGAAATATTTAATTTCCGAGCTAGACATCGCAACAAACCGTGAAAGAAAAACCCAAAAAAATGTTCGTTTATTTTGGTCACAGCTTATAAACTATTTAATAAATCGTTGTTTTCAGTATTTGTTGTTTAAATAGAGCATATAGTACATAATATACTGAAATATCATATTCCCAACTAGTTTAGTTTTTGAGATAGCCCCCGTCACAAAAATGGTCTAAAACTGACAACTTTGATGGCCTCCCACTCCCTTATTTTTTGAGATAAAAATTAAAAAAATATATATTTGTACTTTACTTAATGAGCTCTAAACAATGATACCCCACAAGCTAGGGTAAAGAAAAAATTTTTTTTTCCGGCTCCTTTTTCATGTATGGGAGCCCCCCTGAAAAATAATTTAATTCAATTTCTAATTCAATATTTGATTTTGGGTTAACGTTTTACACTAAATACCAAAATTTCAGGTGTGTAACTCATTTCGTCTGCGAGCTAGAGACCTGTGACCGGCGGACAGACGGACAGACAGACAGACAGACAGACAGACAGCCGAGTGACATTAATAGGGCTCCGTTTTTTACCCTTCGGGTACGGAACCCTAAAAATTATGACTACCCAAGATTTAATCAATAATAACGATTGGGGCGGTCACAAACTCCCAGGCAGACTCATTCGCGATTAATAACGCAAATCCGATAAAATAATAAATTATTTATAGAGACGGCAAGTTTCCGACTAAATTGACTACGCTCAGTGACTTCGGAACTTGAAAGTCATAAAATAAATATTGCTGCTTAATCTATGTTCAAAGGGGCTACTGAATTATTTATAGGTAACTTATAATTTTATTTATTAAGCCTACTACCACACCCCCGACACTTCACACAAGCGAACAAGGACAACGCTTTACGTAAAACGAACGGGACAAAATCACGCAAATACTGCTACGCGTACTTGTACGTAATGGGCACCGGCTGGCGAGTGGCGACGACTGACGCGTGATGGGGGAGTGCCGTTTCTTTACGCAGAATTCTTCTAGATTTCAAAATTAACTGGTATTTACTGGTTTTCGGACGATAATTTTACGTGACAAAGTCATAAGAAAGCAAAGAGAGATTGATGCGTCACAAACCGAACGCTTAGGCCGATCGTGCCTTTAATATCGCTTTTTCCGCGCTCTCGCTTGCACGCGGTACGTGACAATGAGTCATGATTTTTCGTGCGTATAGTCGGCGTTCATCGATTTATAAAACGTTATCACGTCAAAAAAATTGAAAATATCATTTCTTTATAAACGTATTTTTAGGATTCCGTAGCAAACAAGGAACTCTTATAGTTTCGCCATGTCCGTCCGTCTGTCCGTCCGTCCGTCCTGGGTTAATCTCAGAGACTATTAGTGCTAGAAATCTGTAATTTGGCATGGGTATAATTAATATTAATCACGCCGACAAAGTGGTGAAATAAAATTTTGATAAATAGTTATTTTTTTTCTCGTCTACCCCATAGTGTGGGGTATCGTTGAATAGGTCTTTTATAATATACTGTGGGCGTGGGAACATCATTTTTAAATTTTTATTAGAGTCAAGTGTCCCCCCCCCCCCCCCCCCTCTATAAGCCAAATGGCAGTATATAGGAACTTGAATAAATTCACAGCAGTATATATAGTATATAATCAAGTTTAAAGGAAAACTATCACGGCTAAGTAGGATTCACAGGTTAGGGAGTTATATCTGTTTTTCGAGGATTGTGACTACGGAACCCTACACTGCGCGTGGCCCGCCACGCACTTGGCCGGTTTTTTAGTTTTAATTCTGAGCATTTATTCCGTATTTTGTCAAATCTGGACCGATTTTAGATATATTTTAATTTAAGAGAATGGTTTTAAGCCTTCAATTGAAACCATTTAACATAGTTGAAGATCTAAATGAGGATCTGCGGAGATTCATGCCCCAGGACGGAACTCATCAACGGACAACAGTGAACCATTCGCAATCTACTAATAATTAATTAATAATAAACAATAGCGATAAAAGTAATCCAGAACTTTTTAAAACTACTATATCATTTTATTGTGTAATATTATGTGTATAAATTATAATAGCCTAATAAAGAAAAACACCGGCCAGGAGCTCGTTAATATCTTTCAAGCTTGTATAGCCCTCGTACAATCAACCTTTTTGAATTATCCGAACCACGCGCTTCAGGTACCTAATTCAAAAGATGTACGGATCAAAAAGTTCTTATTATTTTGGTATGACGTATGTTTGAAATATTCTGAACATTGATATTGAGTTGAGTGACTGAATTGTACTGAAATGGTACAAGATTTGCACTTTAATTTGAATTTTATCTACACTCGCAACAGAATGAAATTCCTTAGTAATCCCTTAGAGAAAGTAATCCTTTCCGAAACAAGTGTTCTAAATAGGGAAGCAACATTAGATCAAAGCCTTTTTCTAATCTGCAATTCAGGATTTCAATTTAAATTCCTGAAATAGCTCCACCTCAAAGAGAATAAATTCGAAAGGGTGAACTCTAACTATGTATAATTATTATAATTTGGCTCGTCGTCGTAAACTGAGACATCGGTGTGCGGTAAGAATTGCCACACGCCACGGTCTTGCACCGCTTGTATCCAGCGGCTCCCTGCGACTCGTCTGATGTCGTCGCTCCACTAAGTGAGGAGTCTGTTAAAACTGCGCTTTTCGGTGTGAGGTCTCCATTCCAGTAATCTGGTACCCCACGTCTATATATACCTACATACGTCGTCCATGTACATAATATGTCTCCATGGCACATCGGGTTCTTTATACTAGGTATGTCTCCATCCATTGCAAATTGCAACCCGTTGAGCTATGTCGGTGATTTTGGCTCAAGATAACTAATAACTCTGGTTTGGGAAACAGAATTACGGTTAATTTAAATAAACTTTTGCAACTTTAATATTTTATAAAAATAAATAGGTATTTTTGTTTTATGTGTAGTTCTCCTTTACTGGCGCCAAGATTCATTCATGTTACGACTATCACTGCGCCGCCGCGCCACGTCGGTAGAAAAGCAAATTCTACTGAGAAAAAGCAACGTCGATGTTTTCAAATATTTTCTTTCAATTTGAAGTTCTGAGGTTCTAAGGTTCTAAATTCTCCGAAATTAAGAAAATCATTAGAAAATGAAATAAGTGCAACTCTCGTAATGACGCTGAGTTAGTCTTTCATGTCTCATCACTCGTCAACACAAAATATACTTTATATTAAGAATCATAATATGCCCACCTTAGTTAATTATTGCTTTTCTCTCGTCATATTTCAGTAGGTATTTAATGTGTCAAGTGCTACCGTTGGGTCTGTATTAAGCTAGTATTAAGGCTGTCTGTCCAAGTACAAAAGTTTGAGTAGCGAGAAAAATATTGTGTGAAACCTATCAAACCTCATAACAAACGCAGCGTTGGGAAGATCCCCTCACTAGGTGGACACTAGGTGGGTGATCTCATGAAAGTCGCTCGCAACTGCTGGATACAAACGGCACAAGATCGTGTTTTGTGGTGATCCTAACAGGAGATACTGTCAGCAGTGGACGTTTATCGATTGAGGTGATTATGTGACACTTTTGGTGTTTTTCAACCGGAAGTGCAATCAATTAACTTAAATAATTGACGAAGCGTTCCCTTTAATTAAATAATTACCGTAATTAATATTAATGAGCCGGCATGTTGAGCTCTGGGATAAATTACTGTATAATTTATGCTGAGCCTCGAGTAGCCCTCAAACGCTGCACGCATTTAGTATTTCACTTTTTAAATACAACGACAAACATTGATTATTTATTAACTGTTTACTTATAAAAATATCATTTATGTCACGTACTCAGTGCAACTTTTACTAAACTGCTAAAAACTAGTTGTGGCTAAAACTAGTCGTGACCGCACTTCGGCCTTTCGCCAACATAATACCTATATAAAATTTTCTATTGAACCTTTTCTAATATGATTTTATTAATTTTTCAGTTTTTATCTGTAAGTTTTTATGTATTGTTCCCTTAGGTGGTCCTACGTCTATGGAAAATTGTTTTTGTCAGTTAGTTGTCAGTATACTTTAAAAATAAACATATTGGAATTATTCGTTGATTTTATGTGCTATTTTATAGAATTTTATAATGTTTGTGTAAATAGTATATAAAATATTTTCGATGGCTGACAATTTACCCCTTTTGCCAAACAAGGAGTAAGTATAATTATTATGTACATTATACGTAAATATACAAATAAACAAAATTAAAGTATCTTTCTGCGATTTCTTAATATTTGCCTCTGTAAAGTACCATACCTAACATTATATATACCTAACATATCATATAATACCTGCACCTTTACGTGTGTAAAGGTGCAGGTATTATATTTCTACGGGCTGATCATTAAACCGGTCTTGGTGAAAAGCACAGACATATTAATATCTTGCTCTGAAGAGAGAAACATAGGTTACTTTCTATCCCGGAAAAGCAAAGGGTTTTCATGGGATTTTTAAATAACCTTAATCCACGCGGTCATCAGCTACTTAATACATGAAACTATTAAGATTACAAAAATAAGAAAGTCCTAATGAACAAATTCATTTCTGTACGAACTGAGGTGCTAAATAAAACAACATCTCGTACGTGAAGCCTGAAGCAACACAAAGCAAGCCTTAACACAGTAAAGGAAATTAAATAAGGCACAACAAATACCTGAACAGAATAATAGATCTTACACTTATTTTGTTTAGGCAGACTAACTACCTCACTGATCTAATGACTATCTTGTTCGGGTCACGAGGCTTTGGGTTCACATCCCGGGTTGAGCCAAAAAAAATAAAATTTATTGAATTTATGGCATGAGCCAGAAAACAAAGATATTGCACCTTCATGCCTCGAAGAGCACGTAAAGCCATCGGATTATGACAGCGAGGGAATAAAGTGTAAACCTGTGTTTGCGATCACACTTGTGCACTATAATAGCTCATGCGTAGTAGACTAATCTTGTTTGAGATTGTTCGCCATGGCCGATGTTGTCTCTAGAGAATATTATTATGACGCTGCCTACTTGCGATAGATTGATCTAATCTAGCTACGTGGGAACACTTCAGTAGATGAAATAGGTAGTGATACAATATTCAAATGTGGGTGATGTTGGCACACACAGACAGATGCTCTCGACTGCTGTGATAGAGTAGTAAACATAAACGTACTACATAAAGTCAAATTTCTTTATACAAAGCTTGTACGTACAGTGTTCTCTTTTTACCCAACTACGGCAAAGTCAAAAGGAAGGGTTATGATTTTAACAGTCTATGTATGTATGTATGTATGTTCGTGGCCGATTTTTGTATGAGATTCTGTGTGTACCACCGTAGCGCCTAAACTACTGGACCGATTTTGATGAATGAGGTGTCTATTGATTCGTTGTAATAGTCCGGGTGACGTAGGCTACATTTTACTTATGAAATAAGTCGAGAAGTGACCTTCGCGCGGCTTTCTAGATTATTTAATTAGTTTCGGTAAACACATAACAGATGGCGCCACTAGCTGCTTGCCCCGCGTTTTTGCACACTAAATTATTATCAAATTATGCGTAATGCGTAGTCGGGTTTTAGTTTACGAACTTACTTGTTGAATGTCAATAATTTCACAAGTATAATGTACCTGCTAACAATAATACTACAAGTAGGTATGCTAAGTTTCAAAATTCAAAAGACGTTTTTGTCGAATGCCGGATCGAGTATCTTTTAAAAGCTTCATAGAAGTTAAAAGCTATCGGTTCTCAGAGTAACTGATCGACTGCCATTTTGATCGTCTCTGCACTTAAGGCTACGCTCGAACACATTAAATGAATCTCTTTTGGCTTAGCTTCGAGTAAATATTACCTATACATAGTTACTTCACTCGCTTCTGTACTTCGGTTTCTACGCGGCTTTTGATTTAATTTTCGGCTGTTATGGTTTTGACTTTCGTCAACCTGTTGCAGCCAAATTTTTCTACCTAAACATCATAGCCAGTTTAAATACTACCTCAATTATTCCAGCTTTTCCAATTTTCCCATCGCCTACAGCCCTTTAACATCTCACTTGCAGGGCTTAGACCTGCTTACTTACCTCTCACGACCCGTCACACGACCCGCCTCGCCCGGTTATTGTCACAATATATTGACAATAACCGGGACGGACGGGTTGACGTCCTATCCGAGGCACGTAGATGAAACACTGCCAACTACCTAATCTGGGTTTGGGCTCTGAGAATTTCATTATAGAAAAGCCCAATACATAACAATTTTAACCTCTGGCTTTTGATTCTCGTTAACCGCATGCATAGTGAAATTTTGAAATAAATAATTTCTGAATATATGAATATATGAAATGTATGAAAATAAAAATGAATCTAATGCAGGCATTGACACTTGACAGCCAATATTAAAATGTATGGTGGTCTGTGGTTCCGCCCTACATAGTGTTATCGGGGCAGAACGCGTGAGTGCGCGGCCTGGGTACTTGTAGAGATGTCGGCTTTGTCAGCCCGCGAGTGTCGCGCGGCCTGGGTACTTGTAGAGATGTCGGCTTTGTCAGGCCGCGAGTGTCGCGAGTGTCGCGCAGCCCGACCCACACGTAAGTGGTTTATCTGTACGCTACGGACGGAGAACAAAGGCAAATGTTACTATAGGGAATTATTTGAGGGGGACATGTAGGGATATTCAATTACATCTTTCAAACCGAATTGTAAAAATATGAACTGAAATTCGCAATGTAGAAATACGAGTAGCGATATCAACTTAAAACTTACCTTAATTCATAGACGTATCTAAGGAAAAATTTGGTCTGTGATTTTGTTCTCCTAAGTGCTAAAACCCACTTGCGCGGCTAGTAGCGTGCGATTTTATTTTCTAAGTAGGTAAACACTATGTAAAACTGACGTGCTATGTACCCACAAGCATGGCGCAATTTCATGCATATTAAAATATTAAACTTAAATATGACCAAAATTATTTCGCTGCGGACTCACGGACCGCGCGCGACCATTGCAGGGTTAATTGACCTGAGACTCCAACTCAGACTTCATGTTACGCATCTGAATAAGCAACTACATTAACGATGCAGTTAGTCTACAATGATTGAAAAGAAAATCAAAATTTAAAAATAATTTATTTCCTTAGGTCAATTTGTGACTCTTACAATAAGTTTAGAGAGGCCACCGGTCGAAAAGCGAATTCTGCTGACATTGTAATGTTTCAGCGGCGTGGAGTGCACGGACGTGCGTAAAGTGCTTCGGGAAGTGTTCCGAGAGTTGGACTACTTCGCGCCCCCATGCCGCAATGAGCGGAGCGGAGAGCGGAGCGGAGAGCGGAGTTTAGTGGGAGACAGGGCTGTAGTACCACTCGGGGAGGAGTACTCGGTATGACATTAAACGGCGTTATATCTTAGTACCGACCACTATCTTTATTGATAGACAGAGTAACAATTAGTAAAGTAATTAAAACAATCAATAACCCGACTACATAATAAAGACTTAAAAATATTCATCAATAAATCTTCTTTGTGGTTCGTCATTCCTGATAATAACCGGGGGGTAGAACGCCCTTCCGATGCTTCAATGTTTGCTGCCACCTTTAAGCACCTTCAAGTCAAGATTAAATAGACATTCTACGCAAGCGCGCCCCAACTTAAACCTCATCAGTCATGAGATCGTCAACTACAAGCCTATCGTGCAATAAAAATAATAACTAGTTCCCTTTATCTGTAGATCAATGATTCTTCTGCCGACCACACCAAGCTGTACCAGCAGGAGCTTGAGCTGCAGAAACAGTACGCGAAACGGCTCTCTAGAGAACCACTTCCGAACATATACCAGTTGCAGTCCCCCGCTGCCTCTCCGGAAGTTGATACAAAGAAGAGTGATCCGTTGATATTGAAGAGGAAAGATTTGAAACCCTCTGTGGACCAAGATGCTGGTGGTAAGAGGTTACTTCCATAATTTTTTTTTCGCTGTCTTTTTTTCCTTGTTGTTTACTGAGTAAGGCGAACTTGAACATTGCTACACAGTAGGGCAAAAAGTTGCATTTTACCATAAATTATATTACCTATTTTTTATTCAAGGATATAAATATAATGCTTGGCCGCGATTTTACCTGACTCTAAATAACGTTGAAGTTCTAGAAAGAACAGCGTTAATATGAAAGAATTATGGTAGCTACAATAGCTGACATCATCGATTTCATCAGATTTCTATCATCAAATCTTTATCATCTAACAACCTATCACATTCACGTTAAAGGATGATTCACGGTACAACGTGGCGCGACCGGGCCGTGCCCCGGCCGGGGCACGGTCAAACATTATAGTGTACTTTTTGTATGAAGCGATTCATGCCTGACCGTGGCCCGGCCGTGCCCCGGCCGTACGCCGCCGGGACTCGGCCGGGGCACGGCGTTGAAATGTCGGTGGGTATTGTTTCCCGGCTCCGGCACGGTCCGGCCCCGTCACGTTGTAACATGGACATATGCACCCGGGCGCCCGCAGAGCAGTCAACGTCAAACTTAGTGAAGTGAGCAGCTCAACAGCAAAATGGACGATGAAAAATTATTAGAATGTGTGCGCAAGTACCCTGTTATTTACGATATGAGCCATCCTAGGTATTTAGATAACAAATACAAAAATATTATTTGGAAAACAATTTCGGACGAAATAAAACAATCTGGTAAGTTGTAACTTTTATTTCAATTTACATTTATAATAGTTATTATTTAGAGATTATTATTATAGTAGATTATTTAAATATTACAGTAGATTATTTAGATACTAATTATGTACAGTTTCATACACTACTATATCTAAACTCATATCTTAAAATCCAAACCATAAAATCTTGGTAATATTTGTCGTGAGTTTTCCTTGATTTTGCTGGCAAAAGATTGTTGGTTGGTGGTCAGGTGGAGTTAAATTCTCTTCAGTATCACTACTAGACATTTTGCCGCACAATAAAAACCACTTATAAAATTTTGAGTAACAAAAACAATAAATTAAAAAGTTAAATAATACAGCGTATGGCGCCAAAATTCAATTCTTAACTACGCATATGTGCGTGCCATTGAGAAATTAATAGTAGTAGAGGCGCCCTAATGTCCTATAGAAAATAGTGGATCGGAAAATAGCTCAAGCTTATCAAAATATTCATAAGTGTGTAAGAGACAACATTACATTTTTGACATAATAATAAAACAGTTTGCGGCAGACTCAAGGCCTCCTTAAAATGTATACATACATGAACACTCACATACGCACAACTTGAGACATCACAATGAACACGCGCCATTTTATGTCTTCGGATTGTGCGTGTATGATACCTAATCTAAGCGTGTGTGAGTGTATTTTTGACACGTTTTAAAAGTAGGTATGGCGCCTCCACTACTATTAATTTCTCAATGGTGCGTGCAGACTGCAGCGTCAGGTGATGTCTATTGTCTGTGGTCAATTATGGTAGCGCCACACTCGCGCTGCGTCGTCGCGTTGGCCCAAATAAAAATCCAGGAAGAAATATCCTACTAATATTATAAATGTGAAAGTGTGGATGTTTGGATGTTTAGATGTTTGTATGTTTGGATGTTTGTTACTCAATCACGCCGCAACTACTGAACCGATTTGGCTGAAATTTTGAATGGAGATAGCTTATGCCCTGACTTAAAACATAGGCTACTTTTTATCCCGGAAAAGTATTCCTGTGGGACTAAAATAGATATAATCTTCCAAAAACGCCATAGAGGGCGCTGACTGTTCTTAGGTAAATCACGTTCACATAACACATTATTGCAATAGTTTGCTGTGTTGCATGCATTGGCAACACATAGGCTACTTTTTATCCTGGAAAAAATGCACAGTTCCCATGGGATTTTGAAAAACCCGAAGTCTATATCTACAACTATAGGTAGATTATTATAGCGAACTTCCTTGATAGAAAGTATAAAGGTTGGAAAAGGGATCGGGAACGGGAACCGGGAATCAACGATTCCCTCGGGATTTGTTCAAAACCGAAATTTACGCGAGCGAAGCTGCGGGCAGAAGCTATCACACATAATCACAATACCAATCCTACTAATCCTACTATCCTACTAATCCTACTAATCCTCCTACTATCCTACTAATCCTACTAATATTATAAATGTGAAAGTGTGGATGTTTGGATGTTTAGATGTTTGTATGTTTGTATGTTTGTATGTTTGGATGTTTGTTACTCAATCACGCCGCAACTACTGAACCGATTTGGCTGAAATTTTGAATGGAGATAGCTTATGCCCTGACTTAAAACATAGGCTACTTTTTATCCCGGAAAAGTATTCCTGTGGGACTAAAATAGATATAATCTTCCAAAAACGCCATAGAGGGCGCTGACTGTTCTTAGGTAAATCACGTTCACATAACACATTATTGCAATAGTTTGCTGTGTTGCATGCATTGGCAACACATAGGCTACTTTTTATCCTGGAAAAAATGCACAGTTCCCATGGGATTTTGAAAAACCCGAAGTCTATATCTACAACTATAGGTAGATTATTATAGCGAACTTCCTTGATAGAAAGTATAAAGGTTGGAAAAGGGATCGGGAACGGGAACCGGGAATCAACGATTCCCTCGGGATTTGTTCAAAACCGAAATTTACGCGAGCGAAGCTGCGGGCAGAAGCTATCACACATAATCACAATACCAATCCTACTAATCCTACTATCCTACTAATCCTCCTACTATCCTACTAATCCTACTAATATTATAAATGTGAAAGTGTGGATGTTTGGATGTTTAGATGTTTGTATGTTTGTATGTTTGGATGTTTGTTACTCAATCACGCCGCAACTACTGAACCGATTTGGCTGAAATTTTGAATGGAGATAGCTTATGCCCTGACTTAAAACATAGGCTACTTTTTATCCCGGAAAAGTATTCCTGTGGGACTAAAATAGATATAATCTTCCAAAAACGCCATAGAGGGCGCTGACTGTTCTTAGGTAAATCACGTTCACATAACACATTATTGCAATAGTTTGCTGTGTTGCATGCATTGGCAACACATAGGCTACTTTTTATCCTGGAAAAAATGCACAGTTCCCATGGGATTTTGAAAAACCCGAAGTCTATATCTACAACTATAGGTAGATTATTATAGCGAACTTCCTTGATAGAAAGTATAAAGGTTGGAAAAGGGATCGGGAACGGGAACCGGGAATCAACGATTCCCTCGGGATTTGTTCAAAACCGAAATTTACGCGAGCGAAGCTGCGGGCAGAATCTATCACACATAATCACAATACCAATCCTACTAATCCTACTATCCTACTAATCCTACTAATCCTCCTACTATCCTACTAATCCTACTAATATTATAAATGTGAAAGTGTGGATGTTTGGATGTTTAGATGTTTGGATGTTTGGATGTTTGGATGTTTGTTACTCAATCACGCCGCAATTACTAAACCGATTTGGCTGAAATTTTGAAAGGAGATAGATTATACCCTGACTTAAAACATAGGCTACTTTTTATCCCGGAAAAATCCACAGTTCCCACGGGATTTTGAAAAAAACCGAAATCTCTAGCTACAACTATAGGTAGATTACTATAGCAAACTTCCTTGAAAGTAGGTGTAAAGGTTAGAAAAGGGAGCGGGAATGGGAACCGGAAATCCACGACTCCCTCGGGATTTGTGAAAAACCAAAATTCACGCGGGCGAAGCCGCGGGCATTCTCTAGTTATTATATTAATTTGAACAATATCTAAAATTACAGTAGGTATAATACTGATATATCATAGACAATATAGCCATAGACAATACAATACGTCTCACGTAAACGGCTAAAGACAACGCGCGAATTTCCCGCCATGGCTCAAAAACCCAGAACCCAGAGTCGTGACCCGGAGTGACCTGTACTTTAATGTAGAAAAAATTATTTTATAACATTATTTTGCCATATTTTCCTAACAAAATAGTGTTATAATGAATTTTTTTTAAATATTATAGAAGTATGTGAATAAAGTAGGCCAAATATGACACATATTGAGTTTTTTATCTGGATTTTAAGATAATATGAGAGTAGATAAAGTACATATATTAAAGTGTAAGTATGTATTTATGCTTGATACTGTTGTCCAATAAAATTACGTCCCGCTGTTGACGCTAAATATTCTTTAAACGTTTCTCTTACCGCAAATGCATCATTAGCCGGTCTTCCTGGTTGAACGCTCAATGGATTTAATAAATGAGGTTGCGCATTTTGTGCACTATGATTGATAAGCCCTGTATAATCTTTTTGTTCGCATAAAAAGTTATGCAGTACGCATGTAGATAGAATAATGTAATCAACATTTTCTGGAGCAAGTTTCATTCTTCTTTGAAATATTCTAAATCTTTGTGTCAAAATACCAAAGGCATTTTCGACTAGTCGCCGGGCCAAAGACAGTCTATGATTGAAATTCGTTTTATCAGCATCACCTGTTGCTTGGTGTCCTGGATACGGTCGCATTAGGTATGTTTTCAAAGGAAACGCTTCATCACCAACTATTACATATGGTGCAAACGTAGAGGAACCGGGTAAATTTTTACCAATAGGTACATGAAGCGTCCCATTTTCTAAACGTTTTCCAAGATTACATTGTGCAAAAATGCCACCATCACTGTTTCGTCCGTAAGCGCCAACATCAACTGCAATAAATTTGTAGGATGCGTCCACTAACGCCAATAAAACAATTGAGAATGTGTGTTTATAATTAAAATATATAGAACCACTATTGGCTGGGGCTTCAATAACAAAATGTTTTCCATCCAATGCGCCTATAAAATTTGGAAAACCTCTAAGGTTTTCAAAATTTTCGGCAATTTTACGCCACATTTCTTCTGTTGGTTCTGGTATAACGTCTTTCTTAAATCTTTTAACGATAGATCGACACGTGCTGTGTACAATTTCGATCACAGTTGAATGCCCCAATCGAAAGCTGTACGAAATAGTTTTAAACGAATCCCCAGTAGCCAGGAACCTGAAAAAATAATAATGGTATAATTTCGCGGTATCTATGTACTACAGTGAGCTATTACGTATTAACAGTACCATTTATACAGGTTGTAAAGAAAATTACTTAACTTGTTCATTCTATGCTATCTTTTTGCAGATGATGTATGTAAAAAAAGGTGGGCAAACATACGGGACCAGTTCAAAAAACATAGAAACAAACGTAAAACCAAGAGTGGACAGGGTGCTGTGGCTATAAAAAAATATAAATATAAAGAGAGCTTAAATTTTTTACTGCCTCATATACAGGATCGAAATACAATAACAAGTATCGAGTCTGAGAACGAAGAGACGCAAAATGAAACGGTTACTTCGCCAGTCACTACGCCCAATGAAACAATTAACACTGATGAACAGCAGCAGCAGGAAGACCGCTCACCAGCTATTAGTGAACCAAATTTTACGCCACCTGCTGATACGAATCCATATCCCCCGTCAACTGCACAATTCACTCGTTCTGGCAACCGCAATCGTAATGCAACCGTTGCAACTGCACACAATCGCCGTCGTATAGTGCCACAATCCCAGTCCTCTGCGTCAAGCGCATTAATGGAATACATTCTAAAAAATAAAGAAAAGTCCAACACACAAGACATTCATCCTATTGATGCTTTCTTCAACGGTTTGGCAGCCACCACAAAATCTTTTTCCCCTTACTATCAGCATCTTGCAAAAGGAAGAATATTTGCAGTAGTACAAGATTTGGAGTGGGAGCAATTGTCAGCAGAGCCTTCTTCTTACACATCTCCAATGAGTGGAACAACGTCGGCGTCGTCTACTAATTCAAGGCCGGTGTATGCACCGGTTCCGATGATTACACCAACGCCAACACCGGAATCAACGCCTACGGAACCTATGCCTTCGGAACTTACGCCTTTGGAACCTAATAATAATTTGTCCACTTTATTTTCAGAGTTCACGGCAGACTAATAAAATGAATAAATACTACGCGAATTATTTTTATTTACTTTTATTCATTCACAATGCAATTTTGATTATTGAAAAATTGAAAATGAGGTATTTAGACAAAATCGACCCGTCTTACAACCAGCTCTGATAGATGGTTGTGAGAGGGGTCAATTTTAAATACTACATTTTTAAATACTACATGATTTTGTGCATATCAATTTATTATTTACCTGATGCAGACTGCTAATCGTTCGATGGGAGATATAGGCTTTTGAAATCTTGTAATTTTTTTGGTTAGGTCTGGTTTTACTTTTTCAAGTAAAAAAGTAAAGCATTCTTTAGATATTCTAAAATAACCATAAAACTTGCTCTCATCATCTATTAATTCTTTGTAAAGTAAAGCAAATTCTCCTTCTGCTTCTCGCTTTCTCCAAGTTGGATGTACACCCCATCTTCTTTTAGTAGTTTCGCTTCGTTTTTCCAATACTTCATCATCGATGGCAATTGCAATAGCTGCCAATTCAAATTGTGAAAATTGCATATTTACTTAAGCGTGAAGTCTATCGACAGATGAAATCACTACCTGACAAAAACCACATAACACAGATATAGTCGTGCATATAATACAGCCACGGTCGTGCAAACAGCCCGGTGTAACATGAATGACTGGCCCGGCCAGCGCACGGTGGACGTGTCCCGGCCGGGGTACGGCCCGGTGGCGACACGGTGTATCCTTAAAAGTAAGATGTCAAAGTCGGAAATTACGCCAACTGAGGGTTTACAGCCGCAATAAATTAGACCGGACGATAACCGCGAAGCTTAAATTCTAAATAATTGGGATTAGATCTGTACGAATCAAACATCGTTCAATTTACCTGGATTCCGAAGTCTTGATGGTAATTTTTCGAATATATAAGTAAGAGTGGTGGATTAAAATGCTTAATGATAAAAAAATAAAGTAAGATTAAAATGCTCGTCTTATTTACCCAGGCGACCAGAGTCTCTGGGTGCGGAACATTCTCAACAGGAGCTCGGGGGAACTTGGACCCTTGGGGGTGGTGGAGTCGCGGCTCAACCTGCCGGTGACGCTGGAGGCGGCAGACGAGGACTCTGTGCAGTCCGTCAGGTGGGCTGAATGTTACGTAAAAAGAAATAAAAAGAAAAGAGGAAAAATCATTGATTCCTTAAAGATATCCAAAGTCTCTCACCAGATCTATTCTGAGCTCTACATATTGCCCCTAAATAGTGCCAATATCTATAACAAGATAAGGTAGCAGCGCGTCTTCCGTACCTTCGCACAGTATAGAGTACAGAGTGCGACTACTAGAAGCCGCATAGGAAACGTTACCATCGCGCGTCCCAGCCGTATTGCTGGCAAGCTCTTGAAAAGTATCCTCAGGAAGAGCTCTGCACGAAGAGTATACGTAAAAAGCCCTAAATGAATATACCATAAATATGACTCACTAGTTTTACTATATTTATGAATCTCACTTTACAATAAAACGGCTTTAAAATATAATATATTGGAATAAATACTGTAGTTTAGGAGAGTTCCTGCCGAGGCCGATTCCGCCGCCGACCGCGCCGGCGCCGCGCGCTCCCGACCCGACCTGCGTCGTGTGCGTTCCGCCGAGACTGGACTTTGTCAACTTCACCGTTGGACAACTACATACGGTTATTATAATGTTTGATAGATAGATAGTATAATAGCTGTGATAGCCTATTGGTTAGGACAACCGACTTCTAATCGGAGGTCGTGGGTTCGATCCCGGGCACGCACCTCTAACTTTTCGGAGTTATGTGCGTTTTAAGTATTTAAATATCACTTGCTTTATTGGTGAAGGAAAACATCGTGAGGAAACCTGCACGCCTGAGAGTTCTCCGTGACGTTCTCAAAGGTGTGTGAAGTCTGCCAATCCGCTTGGCCAGCGTGGTAGACTATGGCCAAAACCCTTCTCACTCTGAGAGGAGACCCGTGCTCTGTAGTGAGCCGGTAATGGGTTGATCATGATGAGTATAATAGCAGATACTTGGGCGCTAAACTAAGCTAATAGGGTCAGTTTTTAGAGGTGTTACAGTCCCCGCACACTGGCGGCGACTAGTAGCCGCCACAAGTCGCGGAAGAGATTTTTCATATTTTCTTGTGGCTCGAACGCTCGAGCGCTCAGTATGCGGAGGCTATTGGAGGGCTATGGAACGTAGCATGGTGGGAGTAAAGAGATGGAACAAAATCGGTAGCTTGGCCTTCAGAGAAAAAATCGATGTTATAGGTACCTAATATGTCAACCACAATGGATCGGCTGAACGGTCACATACTCGATGCACTCAAGAGAAGTGGAGTACCTTAGTGACACAGTGGTACATATTTTCAGCAATCCATAAGATTGGTGAACGTTTCCAAGTTCGAGCAGCGGCTGTCCGTGCGTCCGCCCGCGCGGCGCGAGCTCGACGTGCTGCTGTGTTCGCGGCTCGTGCTGTCGGCGGGCGCGGCGGCCGAGCTGCGCGTGCGCCTGCGAGCACGCGACGTGCGCGCGCTCTCCGACGAGCTGGTGGTGCGCGTGTCCGGCGGGGGCGCGCTGCGGATACCCATCGCCTGTTACATGGAACCGCCTGAACTTCACAGTACGCTTCGTCTTAATTTTTGACGCGATAACGTCTTATAAATCGATAAGCGCCTTATATGCACGAAAAAGGATGGCTCGTAGCGCGTAGCACGTAGCACGTACGAATTTTAGACGGTAGCGATTACAAGTGTGTTAATTAACACAATAATTGATATACTAATATTTTATCGGTTTGTCCTTCAATCAATCCAAAATATTTTGCATGAGTTAAAGATGTAGAAAACGATATAATATAATTTTATACGGCTTTCCAAAAATAGCATAAATAATAAATAAATAAATAATTTCGCAGTATCAATTATTCCGCTCGTGACTTTTCCGTGCTCGTCCGCGGCGGAAAGCGCCCCAGCACGGTGCGGCGAGCTGGATCTCGGCACGAGGCTGGTGGGCGACGTGCACCGCGCGCCGTACGCGCTGCGCTGCGCCGCCGCACACGCCGCCTTCTTCCTGATGAGCGAGGAATCGTGGGATAACTTGAACCTTCAGGTAATACGACGACCTCCCTGGCGCACTGGTGAGCAAAATCTATTTCCACATAGGCTACTTTTTATCCTAGAAAAATCCACAGTTCCCACAGGATTTGTGAAAAACTGAAATTCAAGCGGACGAAGCCGCAGGCAGAAGCTAGTACTTCATAATTTATTTGGCTCGACCCGGGACTCAATCTAGGGACCTGGTGATCCACAGTACAAAAATAAAATTATTTCCTTTTATAGGTAACAGCCAGCACCGCATCAAGTGGCAGAAGAACCGGCATATCCACCGACTGCTTCTACTTGACACCAGCGCGCTGGCGCGGCGGCGGCACGCGCGGGCTGGCCGTGTGCCGCGCCGCCGCGCCCGGCCTGCACGCCGCCGCTCTGAGGGTCGTGTCCTCTACTGCCACTGTGCGCTCGCTGAGCCTGCTCGCTGACGCAGTGCTGTTCAGCCCTCAGCACGTCACCTTACAGGTAAATCAAGAGCCAAGAAAAATTAATACTTATGTACGTATAGTGCAACAAGGATCTTTTGGCACGTGGCCAAAATCGGAACCTCCATCTTGCAGGCAAGGGCTACCATACCTAAGAATCCTACTAAGTTGTGCTACAACCACGCACACTGGCCAATGTCATTCGTGTGCCAAAAGATCCTTGTCGCACTGTAAATCTAATTTTTTCGGTGGAATTCTGGCAGGTGTCATTTCAAAATAGAATGAGTTATTTGTATGAAAAACAGGGTTACTACCTGAAGTTCGATTTTACCCCAAACTAAAGTACCTGAGGTATCTGTCAGGCATTCGTCATAATTATCTACATGAGGCAATTGATTTTTATGTATAACTAGCTGATCCCCGCAACTTCTTTCGCGTAGATATAGGTTTTTATATAGGATAGGATCGGATCCCATAATTCTTTTATGTACCTAAACTAAATGTAGCCTAAGTTACTCCTTATAACATTGAAAGTTCCATTAAAATCGATCCAGCCGTTTCGGAGATTAGCTGGAACAAAGAGACAGACCGACAAACATAAATTTAAACGCACACCAGTTTAAAATAAGCCGTACGTACAAAGATCCAGGTCCCAAGTTATTTGAACCCAATAAATGTCTGTCATTTCTGAACTAAAAAACCTATGACCTTGAAATATTTACGGGACAATACATAAAGTACTACTTTTCTAACAAAAAAAGAATGAGTTAAATCGAACTACGCGTTAATGAATTACAGTTAAATACACGTTTTAACTTTCTTCCCCTCTCCCAAGGGAACCGTGCTGAATTTCGAGATAAAAAGTATCCTATGTCCTGCCTCGGAGTATAAACTCAAATCGTACCAAGTTTCATTCGAATCCATTCAGTAGTTTCGGCGTGATGCGCGGCCAAGATACAGACAGACAGACAGACAAAAATGAAAAAAAAATGTAGTTTTGGCTTCAGTATCGATTATAGAGTGCCCTCCAATAAAAAATTTCAAAATATCTTCAATGTTCTGTACATTGGATCTGTTACAGTTTTATTATATTATTATAGATATAGATTTATAGATTATAGATATAGATTATAGATAGATAGAAGATATGTTTTGAATTTATTATATTTTTTATGATAACTGTTTTATTTTTGGTAACGTTATGAAACATCAAAATTCCACGGAATTAAAAATTAGAGTATACCTGAGTTTTCCTTTTTACTAACGACCGAAATAAATCCTGAAACAACTTTCATTTGTTACATAAGTACACCTCAGCTATGTGAAGAATAGAAGACTGCCATTCTTTTCATATTATTCCTTACGGAAACGGATAACTTTGCCTATATCAAGGGCCTGTTTCACCACCTTCTAATAATTAGTGTCAGATAACCAAAACGTAAGTTTGTCACTTTCTTACTTTATGTCAAGTGACAAAAGTTGTGAATAGGCTATCCAACTCTTATCAGAAGGTGGTGAAACAGGCTTAGCTAGAGTTGTTATTTTAGAAATTGCAGTGCAAAGCAGAATTAGCACCATTGTGTCTATTCAGTTTATGTTTTTGACTTATCTCATCTTAGCGCCGATCTTATTCCCTGTTATTGTTTGTTGTACATCAGGCTCATGAAAAAGACTATGACATCAGGTGTGAAGGAGACCCGGCGTGCGAGTACTACGTCGATTTGGGCGTGGCCTTCCCGCGCCGCTCGCTTTCCGCCAATATTAAAATTATTAACAACAGGTAATTTACGTTCCCGCTTGTTCAACTCTTTGACTATTTACTAATTTATTTTTAAGTGTCGCTAGTACAATAAAAATACATTCATTTGAGAGTTTCCCAACAGTTTAGATGGGTAGTACCCCTGCAGCATCAAGACTGAGGAGTTGGAATTGGAAATTTTTGTGGGACCATCCAACCGATTGGTTGGATTGGGGCTATTGTACAGATTCGCAGCAGATAAATTATTGATTAGCTGATTAATTTCGTCCTAGTCCCTTGATATACGAGTATCGCTGGAGCGCGCGGGCGTGGGGTGAGGGCTCGGGCTGGCAGAGCCGTCCGCTGCCCGCAGGGGAGGGCGAGCCCCGCGCACCGGACCCGCAGGAGATCACAAAACAGGTTACATTTTGTACTTTTTACGTGGCTTCATCCCATATGAAGGCATAGAGTCTGATATTTGTTTTATAGGAATCTAAGGGTCTGTTTCACCACCTTTTGATAAGTATCGGATAGCTATCTACAACTTTTGTCTTTGTCACTTGACATAAAGTAAGAAAGGGACAAAACTTACGTTTAGAAAAGGAGGTACTTATACTTTATCTTAGCGTTTAGACTATCCGACACTTATCAGAAGGTGGTGAAACAGGCCGTAAGAGTGAAGGCACATACTCGTTGCGTATTCGACAAATCCGTGGTGCAGCCGCATATGATGAGCTTCCGAGGCCCCAGATGCGATAACTAGAGGCTCCGGGCTGACCTTGTAAAATCCCAGTGCTGTTCAATAGAGGCCTTAGATGCAACGTTATCTAGAGGCTCCGGGCTGACCCTGCTAACATTATTGTGTTGCTCAATAAAATAAAAAATGCTGAAACATCGTAACGTTTCATAGATTCAGGCAAGCGCGAAAATGCATTTTTCTATTCTGTATTACAAAAACAAAGTTTGATACTCGTTGCGAAAGCGAACAGAAAACCGATATTCAGAATATTATACTAAATAATGTCACGAAATATAAGAAAGAACGAAAAGAAAATTAACAATACAGTCATTGTGGCTAATTCTGTTGTACACAATTCTCTAAACTAAACTAAAATGACAGGTCTAAATCTATTGCTATCCTTTTCCGCAGTGAAAGAGATAGCAATAGATTTAGACCTGCCATTTTAGTTTAGGTTTAGAGATTGTGTACAACAGAATTGGCCACAATGCTTAACTATTTTTAGCCAAAAATATCCCCCGAGCAATTATTATTTAAAATTTGCTTCCATCAATCTCTCTCAAAATTTCTTGCTCGTTATAAAGTTTTTTATTAATTGATGTAATCAGCAATTCTTTTTTAAGAAACACTTTTAATTTTTTCACCATTATCATCATTCCGAGGGATGCGTAACCTAGTTTCGACAGTGCAAATCAGACTGGTACTAAATGATTGACCGACATTGTAGGTCCAAAGTTGACCTTCGTGTTTCCTCGGAGCCTGTACCTTGAAGAGTCCGTCGAGTCATAGTCCCCAGTTATTAACGCTAACATAATATTATTATGATAAAAAAAACCTAAAAATTCTTAACTTTTTAGTCGAGTCGAATAGGGAAACAAATAGGTGCCCCCTACCATTGTGTGATTAACGGAGATGACACACAACTATCAGAAATGAGAAAAACGGCGCAAAGAGAGATGTTCATTCGAACTTTACTATCCGAATGATGCGGTTGTGATGATCATCCTTGCCCTTATTGCCCTATTGTCCGTCAGCAGGGCGGGCGACCCCTGAGCGATGAAGAAGAAGCTCGTCGTGCGGTGTGCGTGTCGGCTGCGAGTGGGCGTCTCTCGCCGCGCTCGGAGACGACGGCGCGCGTACACGTGCCCGACGTGGGGTCCTTACTGCGAGTACGGCGCGCTGTACTCATGTGAGGACGATAACTACATAAAACAACGGCTGAATTCACGTGGATGCTCAAATCTATCGGAGAGTCTTAATCATACGAGACGCGAGGCGGGCCTGGTCAACCGAGCGCTCTGTGAAAGGTTTCCTCCCACGGTTTCTGCTGGTACTATTGATGCACAAGCATTATAATATTATAATGGACAACACTCGCAACAGTACGTGAAAAATCAAATTGCATAAAATTTTTCTGAATTCTGTTTTGTTTTGCTCTTGAAAATTATCAATAAACTATCAAGCGCAAATAAATAAATTATCAGACAATGGATTTTTTTTAGCTGTTTTGAGTTTTGTTTTATATTAGGTATTAAAGCAATAAACTAAGAAAGAAACTTTGAAATTCTAAGGGTTAACGAGGTAAGTAATAGAAAAACTAAACACTGACTGTGGAAGGATATAATATGTGAAAGGCAACAAAATGTTCATATATTCGGGCCATTTAATAGGCGATACCAAGTAATCCACATCTTAATCCAATTTATTATACGACGACAAAGTTCCGGGAAATTTAATGGATCAAAGTCGAAGGCCGCGGTTTCAAGTCCAATCAGTCCTAATCCCCTTATCTTTCTGGTCCCTTCTGCTAGTTTATCTTGTTTTTGACAGGCTGATTCTAAAAAACGTGCCAGAAGATAGTTTTCCATCAGACTACCACCCCGTGGTTGTGAACAACAATGAAATAGAAGAACAATGTATTCCAGGAGTATGTGCGGTAAAAAATCTGTCAATAATCAGCTTAACCTTGTAGATATTTTAGTTTCTACTTTAAAAACGTACATTGCCATAAACGTCTACCTACTTATTATTCTTAAAATCTTATCTACTTCCGCTTTTTCTATTACTCTAATATATTCTAGTATAATCACGTCCATGTGATATCTAATGATGTTTTAAAGTTATTTTTCAAGTTAGTTAATTAGAAGAAATTACTTTAATTGCAATATTTTGCAACAGAAATGGTCGCGCAAGGTGTGCGATGTGGCGTGCGCACAGCTGGAGGTCTGGTGGAGAGTGGCTCCCGTGAGGCTCGCGCTCGACCCTCCCCTGCTAGTGCTGCCTTATTCACGGAGGTAAATCACCATCAGGCTGTTCTCACCATCTCAAACAATATCTTTAGATTCCACATGTCTAGGGTGATTTTATAATTGTTTATTGAGGGCATGTTTCGCCACCTTCTGATAAGTGTCGGATAGCCTAAACGTAAGTTTTGTCACTTTATGTCAATTGACAAAGATAAAAGTTCTAGATAGCTATCCGATACTTATCAGAAGGTGGTGAAATAACCGTTAATGTTATGACTTGTAACCCATAAAATGTTTTCATGCTCTTTCCAAATCACCTTCTCTACAAGAATGAAGTCAGCCAAGGTTTCGCTCCGTGCGACGCAACTGTACGGCGTGTCGAAGGTGCGAGCGAGCTGGTCGCAGCTCTCCCCCGCCCCGCCGCCCCTCACGCTGGCGCCCGGGCAGCCCGCGCTGACCACCGTGCTGCTGCCGCTCGAGGATCTGCCCGATCAGTTCCCGCACTCACAGCTTATACAGTGAGCACCAATTGAATGTTCGATATTTAAATTCAAGTTGCAGCTATAAAGATATTTTTTTAGCTTCTAGTGTATTATTCTAAAACGAAGCAGTAACATTAATAGAATCACATAATTTATACTTTCAAGCCTTTTCAAATTTGCATAAGAACCCTCTCAGCCTCTAGAGCTTAAAAATTTGCCAGATCGTAATATTTTTCCAAAAGAATGGTAAATTGGTGTATCCCAAGGTAAGTTGCATGGACCGGAAGTATAGATGATTTACATTAATGACTTAGGTTTTCAATTTGGGTTTTGACGCAGATGCAAGCTAGCGTATCTTTAGAAAATATTTTGTGTAGGTTAGTGGCGGAATCAGACGAATGGAAGTCGACGTGTCGCGTGGAGCGCTGGTGCAGCACCCGCCACCCAGCACTGCACCCTGTCTCACTCTGGCTCGGCGTGCGGCCGCCAGGCGCGCCCGTAGCCGCCGAGCTCACTGTTCTAAACGACACGCATCAACGTGTGAGTGCTATCTGCAGCATAAAACAGTAAAGGCCTGTTTCACCTTCTGATAAATATCGGATAGCCACAACGTAAGTTTTGACACTTTTCTACTTTATGTCAAGTGACAAAAACAAAAGTTACGAATAAACTATCCGACACTTATCAGAAGGTGGTGAAATAGGCCCTAAGTTAGTTTCATAGAATGTTAGTTTGAATGCCTCAATGTTTGAATGGCTAGCTTTTGGGCTGTGGATAGTAGATAGTCGGGTCGGGCCAAAGAAAAAAAATATAGGATTTTCTGTCAGTGTTTCTATCAGGGTTCTATAATACTTTTTGCGAACCCAGGCCACCAGGCCGCAACGTAGGAATACGTAGCACGTAAAAGTTGAAGTGCTTACGTCATCCTTCTCGACTTGTGTTACTCGATTTATCTTAACTTCTATCATCAAACCTTTTACACCTCACGACTTTAAAACGTACAAGAACGTGTTTCGTACCGAAACGTTTCTTGTACGTTTCCGTGATGTACTGAATAACGTCAGCGTATCTGCCTTAGGCGCCGTACCACACCTATGAGCGCTTATGACAATATATCACAAGCCAATTAACTTTCACAATCTTCGTCTAGCGTTGAGAGGCTTAGTACCACTCGCTCGAGATGAAAATTAAGTGATGTGCAGGGAAATTCAGCGTCACAGACCAGTCAAATAAAGACTGGTAATAGCAGGGCACCCGCACTCACCACACATATGCGCTGGAATCACCTATTTAATGCGCCGCCCACATTCGGTACCTCATTCCGTGAGCGGACGTCATTGTGTAAAGAAGTCCCTAAACAGGTGTTTTTCTGTCAAAGATGCCCTGCTGTGTAGTCAAATGGTGCGGAAAATGTCCAGTCTTAATAAAGACGGTATTACATTTCACAGGTAAGCCCATATTCTTCAATTTAAGGATAATTATTATAATTTAAAATAGTACAGCAAAACACAAAATGCGAAAGCACTCCCGTTGAAGTCTTTTATAGCCATCTCTTTTTTCTCACGTTTATCTGCATAAGTCATTCTCGCTCCATGCTTATTAGAGATGGCGGTCTAATAAAAATATAATTTATCGATAAAATGCGAACATTGAAAGTGATCCCAATATTTTAATCGACTCGACTCGACTGAAATCGACTGAACTCGACTGAACTCGACTGAACTCGACTTAACTCAACTGAACTCGACTGAACTCGACTGAACTCGACTTAACTCGACTTAACTCGACTGAACTCGACTGAACTCGACTTAAGTCGACTGAATACGACTGAACTTGACTGAACTCGACTGAACTCGACCGAAATCGACTGAACTCGACTGAACTCGACAGAACTCAACTGAACTCGACTTAACTCGACTGAACTCGACTTAACTCGACTTAACTCGACTTAACTCGACTTAACTCGACTGAACTCGACTAAACTCGACTGAAATCGACTGAACTCGACTGAACTCGACTGAACTCGACTTAAATCGACTGAACTCGACTTAACTCGACTTAACTCGACTTAACTCGACTGAACTCGACTGAACTCGACTTAAATCGACTGAACTCGACTGAACTCGACTGAACTCGACTTAACTCGACTGAACTCGACTTAACTCGACTGAACTCGACTGAAATCGACTGAACTCGACTGAACTCGACTGAACTCAACTTAACTCGACTTAAATCGACTGAACTCGACTTAACTCGACTTAACTCGACTGAACTCGACTTAACTCGACTGAACTCGACTGAACTCGACTGAAATCGACTGAACTCGACTGAACTCAACTGAACTCGACTGAACTCGACTGAACTCGACTGAACTCGACTGAACTCGACTTAAGTCGACTGAACTCGACTTAAGTCGACTGAATACGACTGAACTTGACTGAACTTGACTGAACTCGACTGAACTCGACTGAACTCGACTGAACTCGACTGAACTCGACTGAACTCGACTGAACTCGACTTAACTCGACTGAACTCGACTGAACTCGACTTAAGTCGACTGAATACGACTGAACTTGACTGAACTCGACTGAACTCGACTGAAATCGACTGAACTTGACTGAACTCAACTTAACTCGACTTAACTCGACTGAACTCGACTTAACTCGACTTAACTCGACTTAACTCGACTGAACTCGACTGAACTCGACTGAAATCGACTTAACTCGACTGAACTCGACTAAACTCAACTTAACTCGACTTAAATCGACTGAACTCGACTTAACTCGACTTAACTCGACTTAACTCGACTGAACTCGACTGAACTCGACTTAACTCGACTGAACTCGACTGAACTCGACTTAACTCGACTTAACTCGACTGAACTCGTCTGAACTCGACTTAAGTCGACTGAATACGAGTGAACTTGACTGAACTCGACTGAACTCGACTTAAGTCGACTGAATACGACTGAACTTGACTGAACTCGACTGAACGAGTCGAGTTCAGTCGAATTCAGTCGAGTTCAGTCGAGTTAAGTCGAGTTCAGTCGAGTTCAGTCGTATTCAGTCGACTTAAGTCGAGTTCAGTCGAATTCAGTCGACTTAAGTAGAGTTCAGTCGAGTTCAGTCGAGTTAAGTCGAGTTAAGTCGAGTTCAGTCGAGTTCAGTCGAGTTCAGTCGAGTTCAGTCGAGTTCAGTCGAGTTCAGTCGAGTTCAGTCGAGTTCAGTCGAGTTCAGTCGAGTTCAGTCGAGTTCAGTCGAGTTCAGTCGAGTTCAGTCGAGTTCAGTCATATTCAGTCGAGTTCAGTCATATTCAGTCGACTTAAGTCGAGTTCAGTCGATTTCAGTCGACTTAAGTCGAGTTCAGTCGAGTTCAGTCGAGTTAAGTCGAGTTAAGTCGAGTTCAATCGAGTTCAGTCGAGTTCAGTCGATTTCAGTTGATTTCAGTCGAGTTCAGTCGAGTTAAGTCAAATTCAGTCGAGTTCAGTCATATTCAGTCGAGTTCAGTCGAGTTCAATCGAGTTAAGTCGTGTTCAGTTGAGTTCAGTCGAGTTCAGTCGTGTTCAGTCGAGTTGAGTCGTGTTCAGTCGAGTTCAGTCGAGTTCAGTCGATTTCAGTTGAGTTTAGTCGAGTTCAGTCGAGTTCAGTCGTGTTCAGTCGAGTTCAGTCGAGTTCAGTCGTGTTCAGTCGAGTTCAGTCGTGTTCAGTCGAGTTCAGTCGAGTTCAGTCGATTTCAGTTGAGTTCAGTCGAGTTCAGTCGAGTGCAGTCGAGTCCAGTCGAGTCGAGTCGAGTTGAGTTGTTGTAGAGAGTCGATAAATTATATTAGTATGCATTCGTTGCTCTGCATACTAATTGTAATTTGAACCATACCTACCTATTAAAATATCGATAAATATTTGATAAAATTCACAGACGAGAGCGCCTCATTATCCTAAAACGGGTTTCAAAAAATAGAGATAGAGATAATATTAAATATTTAAATTTTGAATTTTTGTTTTATTTTTATCATATTATCAACTGAAATGATGTCGATAATGATACGTCGATAAAAAACGGTCGACGTCCAATTCCCATCACTAGTTGATTTAACTTGATTTTATGACTTTCGAGTCAACCAATCACAACAACGCGTTCTCCCCTGTCCCCCGCCAACATTTTACGATTTCGTTTTAATACTATTTCGTGTTAATGCGGACTCTGGAGCTCCTTTCTCTGTGTTCAGCGTAATGTGTTTGTGGGCGTATGTTCAGATCTGCTGGTGGGCGAGCGTCCACCGCTGGTGTCGCGAGCGCGGCCCCGCGGGCCCGTGCGCGACGCGCGCACCGTGCGCGGCGTGCCACAGCCGCACGTGCGCGTGCGACGCGCTGGCGCCCGCGCGTGGCGTGCTCGACCACGACCAGAGTACCACACTGCGGTACTGCGTTAACGCTCCTGACGTAAGTGCTCCACTCTCCTGTACACTGTTATATTTACCATAACGTGCCTCTTTAGTCTACTGGTTAGCATATTCGACTGCAAATCACGAGGTTCCGTGTTCAATTCTCGGGTCGGACAAAATAATGAAGTATTAGGTGTTGGGTTATTCCGTCAAGAAATTCTCAGTGCCAACCCGGACTTGGTAGTTGGCGGTGTCTCAGCCCCGTGCCCCGTGCCCGCTAAGCAATCGGTCCCGATTATTATAAATAGTTGTTACCTATAGCTTGCCAACCCGCATCGGAGTAGCGAGGCAGATCAGCTCTAAATCCCTCTTTCCTATGGGAGGGGAGGCCTGTGCCCGGTAGGAGGACCTTAAAAGACTGTAGTGGCGGCATATTTGTGTGCAAAATAATAAAATAAGTTTAGTTTTAAATAATAATTAGATTGTTCTTTTACCTCGGCTAGTAAATATAGTTGGTGTTCCCCAGACGGACGGCTGCGTGGCGACCCTGGTGCGAGTGCAGCGCACGGCGGGTGACGCGGCGCGCGCGCCGGGCGGCCGCGGGACGGAGGCGCGCGCCGCGCTGCTCGCGTACCGCGTGCTCGCGCCGCGGCTCGTGCTGCGCGTGAAGCCGTGCCGCGGGGACAAGACGCGAGGGTGTAAGGGGGCCTTAACCGCTATTATCAATTTCGGCACCGGTTATCAATAACGGAGTTAATTACTTTGGAAATTTATGAAAATTCAAACCGCCTATTTTATTAATTCATCGGAGGCGATGTTCATTAATTTAAAACCAGCGATGCAAGGTTTCCAATCACGCTCTATGAAGCCTACAAAAAACTTAGGATATTACTTTACGTGACTCTCTGTGAGATAAAATTTTGGAGGACCAAAATAACTATCATTGACTTAAAGAATAACTATTCTATTAGTGTTTAAATAAACGACACCCATTTTCCCCCGCCAATCGTCTCCCACCGACCGCGTTGCCCGCAACGTAGAAGTATGTAACGCCTCGTGGTGTCGTCGTCGTATTGTCATTGTCCCATTCGATTTACGTATACCGTTATTGCGTAGCTGTAATTATGTGTGTAATATGATATGTAACTGTAAGCTGTTGGTTACTAAGGCAAGTATGTAAGTTTTAAATTAAATGCTATAAATCTGTCAACAGTACATAAACGACATTATGTTCATTACATACATAGTATAATATTATGATGAAAAGTCAAGTTTGTTTGACTTAACAATTTTGCATTGTAGAGTCTACATCTCCTGAGGGTGCTCCGGTGTCGGAGCGAAACGATCGTCGAGTTTATTTCGGTGTTGGATTTGTGTGGTGTTACATGGTGGTGGTGCTTGGGGTTCGCTTGGTTGCTGTTTTTCCTGCATATTTAACAGCAGAAGAGCTGACAGGGCATAGCACATGCTGCTTGTTGTACCATACAAAGACTGTTTTGCAGATTATAGCAAAATAATTTTGACTTTTCATCATATATCATGGATTTCCGCAAAGTAACGCCTGATTCTATTCAATACATAGTATATTTATATTTGTTTGTGTAGGCGAAGGTTGTGCTCTGGACCCGGGGGTCAGCACGGCGGGCGGCTCGCCCGTGTTACGGCCGAGCGCCGCGCTGTCGCTCGCCGACCGCTCGTGCTGTCTCGTGCAGATCACCAACATCACCCCGCTGTCGACTACCGTCCAGTGGATGCCTGCTATTGGTACAGCTTACAAACATAGCTCAAGTCTTGTGGCCAACTTCATTACGCAGACCCCGGGGCTCGTCCGTGCTACGCCCTTTTTCCGATTTCTTACCAACGTTTATATCAGTTACCAGGTTAAGATAATGCGTTACCAGGGTTACTACTCGTTTTCATAAGTCACACGTGATCATTTTTCTACAGAGTAAAAAGAGTTCAAAAACAGGACATCTCAACGAGACAAGCATTTTTTTTTCTATACGGGCAATCGATATTGTCTAAAGTTATTTTAAAATGTACATATAGGGCAATCCACCTGTTGTTCACGTGGAAAACATAATAACATTATTGAAAGATGCTGGGGTTTGCTTTTCATTTTGTTTTGACTTCGTTTGTTAATTAGAATGTTTTTCTTACTTAGAATTCTGTTAAAATGTTTTTGTACAAACAAAGTCAACAAATGTAATCAAACTTAAGTTTATTTTATTTTTCAGAAGAAGACCTTCTCGCTGTTACATTCATACCGAACGAATTCGAGATCGGCGGTCACACTTCTGTCGAAATACTGGTACCTACATCATCCCCCACTGTAACATAATTATTATATTGTAGTGAACAAATGCGTATTTATATAATTATTAAAAGATAGCAGAAACATGCTACAGCATAGCACCACTCAAGCAAATACAGAATAACCATCTCGTATGTATGATATTTTATTTCTAAGAAAAAATCCTCTATGTATATTGTATACATTTCTAATACAGTTTTTATTTTTCCTAAAGTCTTCCTCGAAATTGAATCCTCTAGATATTATCCCTTAATATAACAGTCCTATACTAAAGAATAAAACCCAAAAAAATTGTTTGTCTGTAACGGAAGATAAATTTACGTGATAACGTCGAAAACATTGCCTCTCTATCGCTTGTTCCGCGCTCTCGCTTGCACGCTCAGCTAGGCGGTACGTGACAATGAGTCATGCTTTTTCGTGCGTGCGGCCGGCGTTCATCAATGAGTTAAATTATAGCTTGTCAACAGTAGGGCTAGTGTATCGAGAGATCCCCTAACGGTAAATGACCTATCTCCGTTGACCTACATGCTCGTACAAACATAAAATGTTACTCGATCAGATCTTACGATTCAAGTTTTTCAATTTTCCACCATCATACACAGAAAGGTTGTCCATTTTACGTAGCGTTATATTTAACTTTCTCAATATCAATATTGTACCATCTTATAATACACAGGCACATAATATTACTAAGTACCTATACCTATACTGCTTAACGAAGTAAAATTGATCAAAGTATTTATGTTTCACAAGATATTAATTATACTAGCTGTTTTCAGGATTCGTTGCAACGCCATGAAAAGTATGGTTAAAGAAAACACAGAAGACAAAAATACGAACATTATTTATACATACATATGTACATTTGTTGAGCCACAAACCTTCAAGGGCAAGAATAAGTTAGCAAAGTTTCATCACAATCGGATGAATAATTTCAGGAGTGCATAGAGGACAATTAATATTAATTTTTATTCATATAGATTTTGAGAAATCGAAGTTTAAAATTGGCCATTTTCGTTCATAACCGCCATGAATGTAAACTTTGTTTCAGCAGGTTGATTTCCTGTATAATAATATAACGTATTTAGTATGGGCAGGTGGTGTTGGAAGCACGGCGGCGGTGCGCGCGGCGCCTGTTCGTGCGCGCGGCGCGCGTCGCGCACGCGCTCGCGCCGCTCTACCTGCTCATCGACGCCGCTATCTCGGTTAGTTTAGCGACCGAGAACCTAACTCAACGAGCTGTCTTCATTATTTTTGCCGTCTGTTCATCCGTCTTTCTAAGCATTAAAATTCAAAAGACACCAGTTCGCAATCGACTCCACCCACCACCATCACCACCACCACTACAGCCTTTTAACATCCCACTGCTGGGCACAGGCCTCCTCTCTCATAGGAGAGAGGGATTTAGAGCTTAAACCCGCCACGCTGCTCCAATGCGGGTTGGCGGGCTATAACAACAATTGTCACATGACAGTGATCATAACTAAGACCGACTGCTTAACTAAGACAAGAGAAGCTCGAGCGAACATCGTGTGATGTTCGAGCGAACATGGTTACAAATTGGTGATTATTCGATATTCTGTCGAAGCATGCCGCAATTCAGGCTGGTGCTCGACAGAAACACGTAATGAAAAGAAAACGTGATGAAGTGTCGGTGGCGCGACGCTCCACCACACTCCACCACACTCCACCACACTCCACCACACTCCACCACACTCCGCGCTGCTCGCATCGCTCCGTGCGCTGCATCACAATGTCTCCCCCCTCGTTGTGATAATTAATTTATGTAATCGTACATTCCACGGATTTTCGTTTTATTAAAAATATCTTTCGGGACGAGCACTATAGTAAAATGCTCCGAGCCAAAAGCATTATGTCACCGAGAATGATTCACTACGATGTATAATTCCCTCGGGGTAGGGAAAGATGAGGCTGGCAAATTTACGATGTTATCATAAATTTATTTATTGAAATTATTCCTTGGTGCTTATATGAAACAACAAAATACTCGTAGATACTGCTCGTCTACAACAACGCTACCTTTGATGTGAAGATATCAAAAATTCTTCTACAAAGCGCAAATTAAGTACTTATGACGCTGAAAGCTGGGTCTTAAGAAAAAGGTATTCAGTAAAAATGAAATGTTTTCTCAGGGCGTAGAGGTAGTGGTAGAGTTTCCGACAGGCGGAGCAGAGCACACTGATTCCTGCGCCAGAATACCCATGATGCAGGTAAAGCCACTAATAATAATATTATATGACTAGATGATGCCCAAAAAGCTGTGATAGCCTAGTGGTTAGGACGACCGACTTCTAATCGGGGGTCGTGGGTTCGATCCCGGGGCACGCACCTCTAACTTTTCGGAGTTAAGTGCGTTTTAAGTATTTAAATATCACTTGCTTTAACGGTGAAGGAAAACATCGTGAGGAAACCTGCACGCCTGAGAGTTTCTCCATAACGTTCTCAAAGGTGTGAAGTCTGCCAATCCGCTTGGCCAGCGTGGTAGACTATGGCCAAAACCCTTCTCACTCTGAGAGGAGACCCGTGCTCTGTAGTGAGCCGGTAATGGGTTGATCATGATGATGATGATGAGATGATGCCCACGGCTTCGCCCGTGTGGATTTAGGTTTTTAAAAATCCCGTGGGAACTTTTGATTTTCCAGAACAAAAAGTAGCTTATCTGTAGAAACCCGTCCCCAAAACGGAAAAATCCCGTGGGATCCCCACGATTTCGGAATACAATTCCTTACAGCATCAGGGTTGAGGAGTTGGATATGTACCTACTCGAGTTCATTCAACGATAGTCTTTAATTGGTACCCCCAATATCAATTTAAATAACCGAAAGTTTCTAAAACCCATTAGTTTTGTGGATTAGGTCCCCTACAGCATCAGGATTGAGGAGTTGGAATCCAATTTTTTATAAAACAGGGTCGCAATGTTTCTCTATCGATTAAAAAAAAATTACGCAAATCGGTTCAGAAATCTCGGAGATATCGGTGTACATAGGTAGAAAAACACAACTCCTCCTTTTTTGAAAGTCGGTTAAAAAAGTAGCCTATGTTACTCCCTGGTTAATTCTCTACTTGTATGTGAAGGTCCCGTCAAAATCGGTTCAGCCGTTCCGAAGATTAGCCCGTTCAAACAGACAGACAGACAGACAGACAGACAGACAGACAAAAATTTTAAAAACGTGTGATTCGGTTATGGTAGCGTTCAAATAACCATATGAGCTTAATATGAGGTAGTTATTTCGATATTACAGACAGACACTTCAATTTTATTTATTAGTATAGAAGTATAGATACTGGGCCTCAAAAATATCGGTAATAATACAAAATAAGGTTGCCTCACTGTCAGTATCATAAAACTGTGACCAAATAATTGCTAACTTGGACGCATCTATTTCACGCCTGTCTGCTCGGATCACATAACTAACACAACTTTTAATAAACAGAAAATAACTTTGAAATTGGAAGTTGGTAGAAAGATATTTCGCAGAATTTCATATTCTCCGTCTGTCGAAAAGCCATGTCGCCTCACAATTTAGCGCTCGATCAATAGGAACTCTTATGAATGTGGGGATCTAACAATGGCTCACTCCATGTAATATGTTAGCGCGCTTCCATCTTTGGTTTATTTATTAGCTACGTTATACATGAGTAGATATCCGTACAAAGAGGAAGCTTCATACAAGCGGCCCGTTGTAGGAGCACTCACACATAGCGCAGCTCACGCACACATGAGCTCTCACCAACGGTTCACGGATGCTCCGCTGGGGCTCAGTTGGGGGGCAAACGATATGTTCGTGTTCGTGCGCATTAAATTAATACAGAGAATAAAATGTTTGGCGAGAGTTTAGAGATTATGTAAAAAGTGTAAATTATATTTAAAAAAATTAGACTTAAGTGTTGTTTAGAAAAATGTCTAACCATTGTACAGTTAACAGCATGTTTAAGTTCACATGCAACAGGCGACAACCCTATGAGAATAGGTATAAATTTTAGACGTCGTTAAGGAGCTTCCACTCTGTAGGGATATCTACTCATGTGACATAACTAATGTTCCACTTTCCCCTCTAGCTAGCCGTAAAGCTTCATCTAGAAGTAAGTAATAATAACAATATCTCAACGTATGGATTTTAACCATCGACCTTACAGATTTATATCGCTGTTCGTTGAATTATTGAAGCTTCATTTGCGTATTTTGCATAATATGAAGGGTAGGTACAAAGGAAAAACAAGCTATGTCACACAGGAATTAATTAAATCCGAGAAATTGCAAATTATACCTACTCGTAGATTGTAATGTTTTTGAAAGCTAAGTTAATTAGCATGTATTATTAAAATTCGATAATTCACTGACTATGCATTGCAGTGATATTTTTTAAACAATCTTTCGACGTTACATTTTAACACCATTGTCACCTTTTTATATTTTTTAAACTGGCAAGCCATTCTGTACAGCAATCTTTACAAAAATATAATAATGCCAGTTCAGAAAATATAAAAATATGACAAGGGTGGTTTTTCCCCTGTGTATTACATTTTGAAGTAAAGATTTATGTATTTAATTGAATTTGAACAAACTTCAGTTAAGTTTGTTCATCAAAGCGCAAAGTTAGTCTATTTAGTAATTCTGTTTACAATCAAGTAGTTGACAACATAATCCTGCCCCACACAGTCCCAGTCTCGCAACAAATCACACGAACTGCTAACTCCGGAGCAGATTTTCGCTCGGGACGATCGCAAGAGAGCGCTGCAAAAAGGTAACGACAATCTAATTTTAACTTGTTGTAACTTACCGGCATGTTAATATTCTCTTCATGAATGTTTTTAGTTGTTTTCTCGTAGTTGTTTGTCATGCAAGATTTTCCAAAATCAACGTTTTAATTTAGTGAGCGACTGTTTTGTGATCTATGCTATTACAGTAAAGTCCGTTCAGTAACTTAGTGTCGGTACAGGCGCAGGTTCTTTTAGTATTCTGCTTTTATTTTTATTATTTTTTTTCTGTTTGTAATTTTTTTTTTAATTCTAACAGAATCTCCGAATAGTCTGCCAATCCATGGCCAGCGTGGTAGATTATGGTTAAAATCCTTCTCATTTTGAGAGAAGACCCGTGTTTATGATAATATTATATTTTATGTTTATGGTTATAGAATAGAATAGATTTTATTGCATGACGAGTGGATACCCGCGACTTCGTTCGCGTGGATATTGATTTTAATAATCCCGTGGGAATCATTTTGTTTTTCCTATGCTACTTTGAGCTTAAACCTTGCTAAAAACTGTTAAAAGTTCACTGGCGGATGTTTAGGTACATCAAAATGTAAACATCCGCCAGTGAAAGTCCCATCAAAATCGGTCCAGCCTTTGGGAGATTAGCCAGTAGTCTTTAAAGTATCTACTTTCTAACAAAAAAAGAATGAATGAAATCGGACCACCCGTTAACGAATTACAGCTAAGTACACATTTTGCCTTTCATCCCCTCTCCCAAGGGAACCGTGCTGAATTTCGGGATAAAAAGTATCCTATATGTTACTCCATAGTATTAACTCAAATCATGCCGAGTTTCATTTCAATTCATTCAGTAGTTTTTACGTGATGCGCGCACAAACATACAGACAAACAGACAAACAGACAAAAATTTCAAAAATAGCTTTTTTACGTTCTATTACTTATCCCTAACATCCCCCAGTTATTATTTTGCAAAAATCTTCAATGTACAGATACGGCAATTCTACGATTTTATTATATGTATAGTTGCATGATTGTAAGTATGTACATGGTAGGTGTTACAAAGTTTTGTGTTGGCATGTTACAATCAGCCATAATTATAGAGGGTAGCTTATTATAAATATTAAATTTTAATTATCATATAAAAACAACTTTTTGAGCTCAGAGCAGTTATACATTGTGGATAGTTTTGTTCGAATATCTATGATACAACATTTTGACGTGTTTGAAAATATTTATTTTTGAATTTCTTTACGAAACACGCCACTTCGTAGATATATATATATACATGGTAATGTTAATAATTTCAGCGTTTTAAAAAGTGGCTTACATGATTGCATTGGATCTTTGTTACAAATTGCCCGGATACACTTTTTCTGAATTAAAAAAACTATTCATTTCGGAAGCATTACCCCAAATTAAAACTCCGTACCGAATATTGGAAACAACATAGCCATGATATGCCGAAAGAGCCGTGCTTCGGTCAGCAATTTTAGATATTCTACGTAAAGCAAAGACAAATTTATTGATTTTGTTGCACAAGTTGTCAATATAGTATATTGTAGTAATAAGTATATTGTAATAAAATACGAATATAAAAAATATAAAAAGGAAAGAGAATTTTAATAAAAAAATATGAGTAGGTATAAAACGCATAACCCCTTGTGCCTGTACACCGCGCGCGGCATGCTTTGAAGTCACGGCGGCGTCTTTGGCAAAACACCGCGCGACGGAGGCGGCTAGACACAAAGAGCGACACTAAGAAAATGAACAGACTTATACATTGACGTATGCTAGGTAAAACTTGCAAAAACTGACTTACTGCGCTGAGTAAAACTTGCAAAACTTACTTACCTACACCGTGGAAATGAATTCCCAGAGCTGACTTCTATAAGTTTTATTGCTAGTGGACACTTGTCATAAAATTTATCTTCGTGTCATATCTTTGTAAGTATAAAGTTTTTTGACGTATGCCTTTATTTTCTAACTAGGTCAAATAAAAGATACGCAAAAGCTATGAGTGTGCGAGGTGTTGTTTTGAAGTGAAATGGAATATTGTAGCAGGTGCTTGTTTCAGAGAATATCTGTCACTGCCCCTACGAGATGATCTACGTGCCGCCGCCCGCGCCGCCGCCGCTGGATGGCGTCGCGGAAGAATGCGGGGAGCAATCGCTTGTCACCATTTGTAAGTGGTTGGTGGTTTAATATGGTTACACTTAAATTTCAATTCAAAAACTATTATTTATTTCATGTGGGCCAACATTGTGACTCTTTAAACGGTAAGTCAAGACTCTACCACCGGTTGGGAAAACAAATTCTGCTTGAAACTCAGCTGATGCTCCTATCAAAATTGTTACAGTATTTTATTTACATCAATGTAACAAATATTTACCAACTGAAAGCAACAGACTGCTTTCATGGAACTTTGCCATTAAAAAAATCATTATCAAAACTGTGTAACAATCTCGACATGGTAAATTGAACTTGAAACATTATTCGGTGTAATAGCTAGTCTCAAAATTAGCCATCCAATATTCTTGGAGTAAGATTTTTTTAAAGTGATAAGTACGTCGAATAATTTCTATTTATACGTTTACTTCTTGGTGACAGAAACCTCGTGCAAGAGTCTGATTTACACTTGGTTTTTTGTTTTTTCAAAATATAAAACGGAGAGTTGTTACTTTATTGTGTGTTGTAGTGGAGGAGCCACCGCCGCTCGCTCGCAGGTGCCGTTGCTCCGGGGCCGCGAGGCCAGTGCTGCCGGAACACAGCGAGCCGTACTGCCTGCAGTTCCAGAACTTGCCGATCAGAACCGGTCGGTTGGCTCCAAGAGTGAAAACCTTATTATTAACTTTTATGTTGTATAGATGCTGCGTCCCTTAACACAAATATTCGCAATTCAAAATTATTTATGTCACGTAAGCCACTTGTGGCTCTTATGACAAGTCAAGATTCTCTATGACAAGTCAAGTTCAGAAAGCCTGAGCTGAGAAGAACCAGCAGAAAACTTTTCAAAGGACAACTAACAATATGTAGCTACATCAATGTAACAAATTATGACACTTCACACTATCTTGCAGGCAATCGGCTAGCAATCTGCTTTGCATGCAGGAGAATGAAATGCCGATTGTTTTCACGCAACTTTGTCATTCAGAAATGTATGTGTAATGTAATTTTACACATTTGTTTAAATTTGTGTAATTTCAAATCTAAAAAATATTTTTTGGAATCTATCTTATGCCGCGTGAACGGCTGGACCGATTTCGACGAAATTTAGTATAAAGGTAGAGTAGGCCTTGGAAAGGGACATAGAACATTTTATGCCGGAAAATTATAGAGTTCTCGAGCGATTCTTAAAAACGCGGATGAAGTCGCTAGTAAGTTTATAAAGGCGAATACTCAACCACACAGAGGATTTTTTGTAATTTGTATAGACGACATGACGGTGTTCTTCCTAGTAGGTTAACTGTGAATTATCAAAATCTTCCTATGAAAATCTCTTCATAATATCATTATCATGAACATAAACAATGAGATAGACGTAACAATTTTAGAGACAGTCTTGAAATTGAAATTATATTAATATTTGAATCGCAGTGAGATCCCGCACGCTGGTGCTACGGAATGTGTCGCGGCTGGACGCACACTGGCGCGCCTGCGTCCGACGCTGGCCTCGAACACACACCAGGACTGCTGATAAAGGTAGATACACTAATTTAATTTCTGAAAAGGTATACTGCACTGTAAGAGATAAGAATACGGTTTAAATATTATTCTTAAATCTTGTATCATAGCTGTGCAGAGTGTCAGGCGCTTCTGAAACTTACCGCACCGCGCTCAGCGTTTGAAGTGTGCCAATATATTGTAAGTCTAAAGTGCGGCATTTAGTCGGTTGCAAGTTGCGAACTGTAGCAAGTTGTGCGGAAACTATTTATAGTAATTCAAGCTCGGAGCTCCGGAGCTCCGGTTGCAAGCCCACTACAGTAACAACTCACAACACTTATATTTCACTGCCGCAAACTTTTGTCAATATTACTCGTGTTTGTCTGCATAACAAATAGAGCTTTAATTTAACTTCCTGTATATTTTCGTCGCTAACAATAGTTTAACCGCTTTGTCTGTCTGTCTGTGTGTGTGCGTGAGCAATATGATTGCGGTTCTAGCTTCTGCCCGTGGCTTCGTCCGCGTGAATTTCGGTTTTTCACAAATCCCGAGGGAATCGTGGATTTCCGGTTGCCGTTCCCGTTCCCTTTTCCAATCTTTATACCTACTTTCAAGGAAGTTTGCTATAGTAATCTACCTATAACTGTAGCTATACCTAGATTTTGGTTTTTTCAAAATCCCGTGAGAACTATAGATTTTTCCAGGACAAAAGTAAATAAAAGGTAGCCTATGTGTTAAGTCAGGGCATAATCTATCTCCATTCAAAATTTCAGAGAAACAAACACACACACACACACACCCAAACTTTCGCCTTTATAATATTAGTATGATACGCATGTCCACCGAGTTCATACCTACTCGTTGAGTTTGTCTCGACGAGTAGTAATTTACCTACTATATAGTGGCCTGATTTTCTACATGTTGGGAGTGATTTTAAATTACCTACATTAGTTTCTTATGGGGAAATTCCTAGGATAAATTAATTTTAGCAACTTTATTTTGCGATGAAGCCACAATATTCCCCGGCCGCGGTGACCCGTAAGCACCGTAAGCCTCACAAATGACTCAATCACGCCTCAATTCCTCATCGCCTTATTATTTTCCCTTATTAGGTCTTTATTCATTTCCTTCTCTTTTATTTACTAAGGAGATAATATTTCAGTAAGTAAATGTTCTTGTCGCCAACTTCGGTATTGTGTTGACTCTGTCCGGTTAATAAAAGACGTCGATAGGGCCGGATATTAGTTTGAGGAAATCCATCATTAATTGAGATTTTAGTATTGCGATCATAGGCATTTGTTATTATTATTATTATTATATCAATGTAGCCAGTACTGGGAGAGATTTAGTTTTATGAAATTATTGCAGTAATATATGTATATTTATGTAAAAATCATACTTAAAGCTCTTGCTCTCAAACACTAAATTGTAGCACAAGAGTAGAGATGTACAGAGGGGAAGCTTCTACAAACGGCCCGCTGTAGGTACACTCACAAAAACACACTCACCAACGGTTCACGGACGCTCGCTCGGTCCCCCAACCGGTTCAGTCGGGTGACAAACGTACGCATATGTGTGAGTGTACCTACAACGCGCAGCGGGGCGCTTGTAGAAGCTTCCCCTCTGTACTTATCTACTCATGTGATTGTAGACCAATAAACTGTTATAACTGGGAGATACGGTTCAGCTAGGTACAATTTTGAAAGCCGTATCCTACTCGGCTGGGAAGCGTTCGGGAAGGTTCAAGATGTTTTTCTGGTCCAGTGCCTGAAGGCGACAGTCTTATTGGATCCGAAACATCTATTATTATAATTTTAAGGACGCTCGAGGAGCGAGCTACACTCGTAGTACCACTGCGGGATCAAATAAAAAGAAGAAATCCTTTGGAGAACCTGAATACAGACAGAGCTCATCGAGTCGCGAATGGGCGGCACACATAGCGCGAAAAACCGATAGACGTAGGGTTCCAAAGTGCTTGAGTGGCGACCTCGCAGCGCGAATCGTAGCATTGGAAGACCTCTCAGTAGGTGGAAATGATCTCAAACGAGTCACTGGTCGCTGGATAAAGGCGGCACAAGATAGTGTTCTGTGGGAGGTATGAGACGATGACAATAAAAAATTAGGAACCTACAACAATTTGGTATCGTCGGTACGAGGCACGTAAACAACTCCCTACATTTAATTACAAGAGAGCAGAAGGCTATTATAGGTTCGCGATGACGCTTTAGGGACCTTTCAGATAGACCGGCGCGGAGAGCTGAGCGCATTTAAAATAGAATCTTAAAACATTGAAATAAGCTTTATTTTTATATTTTATCTCTTTTATGATACGAAGATGCTCGAGGATGCTCCCAATACGCTTTGTGTGAAATATTAAGAGCAGCCGCTCGGCTGCTCTATGCTCGTGTTCTTTCGCGCTCGAGCATCCGACCGGCTCCGTTCGCGTGCTGTTTCATGCTCGCACAGCCGACCGTAGGCCGAATTGCTCTGCCGTCCGGCCCGAGAGCGTACGCTCGACTCCGAACGCATCCGCGTGTCCGTTCACACAGACCGGCGCGGAGAGCAGAGCAAACTTAAACGGCCGGTCTGTGTGAAAAAAGAAATGCTCTCCGATGCTCTCCGTGCCGGTCTATCTGAACGGTCCCTAACACTGTGTTGAATGATGCCGTCAGAGCAATGGGCGGGCGACGCGCACGCGCCGGGCGTCGTGCTGCAGTGCGCGCCCGGGCGCGGCTCGCTGCCGGCGCGCCGGGCCGCAGAGCTCGTCGTGTCGGTGTACGCCGACTGCTGGGGGCTGTACCGAGACCAGATACTGATACAGGTGTGCCTACTCACTACTCACTACCTACCCGACTATTCTAACATGAGGTTTTTAATTATGAAATGAAAGCAATTCTAACACCAGCGCCATAGCACGAAAGTTGCGATCTGGATTGTCAAGGAGGGACGAAGCCGTGTCGCCAAGCGATTTAGCGTTCCGGTACGATGCCGTGTAGAAACCGATCAGGGGTATGCATACCTCTTCCGAATTAGCCCGCTTCCATCTTAGACTGTATCATCACTTACCATCAGGTGCGATTGCAGTCAAGGGCTAACTTGTAGTTGAATAAAAAAACGGCCAGCCTCAATTAATTTTACGGTACAAAAAGCTCCAAGCTCCGTTGCTTACTGCTATTTTTATTGCAAATATAATAAAAATTGCGTTTAAGTGTATTTATTACTTTTTTATTGGTTACAGTAGCATCAGCAATAAAATGTTTCAAATCAGTCCGCAAATGGCCCTCCATTTTATGCCACTTTTATGGATTACTGGCTGACACACTTCTTCTTCGCCTGTGTGGGCTATTTATATAGACTTACTTAATCCAAATGTTTCATTCTTTATATAAGCAGCATGTGGCAGTAAAGCTCTCGGATAGCTAAAGTAAATATTTGTGCGCTCTGATCTCAAAAACTACGATGTTCTCAAATAGATAGCCTGATTCTGTGCGAGGTTTAGGAGTATATAACTTATAAAGATTTAGTGTAAATTGAATGCAGTAGGTATATGCCGCGAATGCTCTCAAGGAGCCGTATTTTCTCCGATTTATTCTACGATTGCAACATACTGCAGCCAATTTATAAATTAACCATTGTAAATTATACACCAAAATCATTGGTAAAATCGGATGAAAATTTCTAAAGTATTTTTAAGTAAGCTGAGAATAACACGCACATACCTTCTTGGAGGAGGGGTTGTGTTTTAAAATATAAGTAAAAATCTCATTTAATTTATTAATGAAGCAAGCATTCAAATTCTCTCTGTACGCCGTTCCAACAGAGATATAAGCGAACGAGGAATGTAAGTGGAACCCAGCAGGGCTATTCTGTAAAGGTATTTTCGAATTATCGAGAGTGAATTCGAGATGAGTTTGCTAATTTGTACTCTGTAAAACTCGATAGTACAGGTCTTCTCACTCAAACTCACTTCACTTCGCAAGTGCGTAGCAGATGTTTACAGAATATCAAACCAAGGTGAAGTGAGTTTGCTTTCGAAGCGAGTTATCTCACTTGAGTGAGCTTCGATTTCGAGATGGTATTTTAGAGAATAGCCCTACAGCAATGGCGTCACTTCATTTACATTTACAGACATAGCTCTTATGAAACGTGCAGTGAACGACTAACTAATAGCCCAAAACTGAAGTCTCTTAGTAACATGAAATTCCTTAACGGTACTTCTCCATCTAAACGATCAGACTCAATTAGCATCTTCAATAGATACTCAGTCAATGCGACACGAGCGGTGTTTTATGATACCATTCCTTCGATGTCGATCCACTGGCGTGCTTAGTATCAACAATGGAGGAGGAGAAACACTCTCGAGAGTCTAGACCAATCCGTATCCGCAGACAGGCTATAAAAATCAAGCGACCCTTTTGAAGTTGGTTTCATGGTGCAAAGTGAACTTTATACTGCAACTTAATGTACAGTAAATGCTAGAGATGGAAGGAAAGCACGTTTTGATCGTAATGTCCATCTTTACGGCATCGTGAGGGGTGACAGGGCGAGGGGGGAGAGGGGTGCGGAAATTAGGGAACCCTGTAAGGCTCTATACACAGAACTAGGGAGGCCAAGCGCAGAGTGAGTGCATACGTAGCTGAACAATTATTTTTACGCTTCCGTAGAAAAAAGGTAACCCTTATTAGTTTCGTCCAGTCCGTATATGTCACAATCATTTTATTCAGAATCTACTAAAGCTACAAATATGAAAGGCACAGAAACATACAAACATACCTACAACTAATCGAAGCGAGTGGTAAAATAAACTTGGCATTTGAATAAGAGGTCACAAAGTCACCGGTAAGAAAGACTTAAAAAACAGAAACATAACGTGACACATTTGAACCCTAATTTGAACCTCACTCATTATTTTCCTCGCGCTTTGTGTCTATCACAGCCTGTTGTATGTTGACGCACTGTTTATATAAAAGTGGCAATGGAGGAGACGTGGCGCGGTCGTGATACGAATATCTCGGTGGTACGGGCACGCGGTGATACATACTAACACTAAACTTCCTCTTAGTACATATTATGGCAACACTACGTCTCTGTCGCCGCCTCTTTTATATAAACCGAGCCTGAAATCTTCAGTCGAAGGAGAATTTCTAGTCACGTTTAAAAAGTTACGTTGAATATTTGCAGAAAAGGTAAACCTACTTGGACATGTCTTTAGGCAGTTCGCGTATTCTCATAAATTTTCCTCGAAGCTAAAAAGCTTAGCAACTTTCACAATGTTGTGAAATAAGTTAAGGTAGTAACACAGATCTGTGACGATGCGAGCCGAGAGTATTTGAAACAGAAAGGAATTTCTAACGATATCACACTGACATAAATCCCCGTTTTTTATATTTTTATTAAACTAGGTACAAGTTAGCCCTTGACTGCAATCTCACCTGATCGTAGGTGATGTTGCAGTCTAAGATGGAAGTGGGCTAACTTGGAAGAGGTATGCACACCCTTGATCGGTTTCTACACGGCATCGTACCGGAACGCTAAATCGCTTGGAAGCACGGCTTTGCCGGTAGGTTGGTAACCAGCCACAGCTAAAGCCACCCACCAGACCAAACCAGAGACAATTTAGAAATAATATATCCCAAATTGCCCCAAATCGAACCCGGGACCTCCCACTTATAAGACCACGGCGCTCACCACTGCGCCAGGGAGGTTGTCAAGCGTCGTACAATAACAACATGATGTTTGGCTGTGATCCAGGACATCGAATCGATCCTTGGCGAAGAATCTAGCTTGCGGTTAATGTATTCGTATACCTACCTACTCATTTAATAAATACATACTCACATATACACACACGGTCGTCTGTTCCTAAAGTAGGCAACTTAATGCCTGTGTTATAGGTAACAGCCGACTGATAGACATATTTACATATAAATACATATATATTTTAATAAAGGTATACATACATACATAATATTATAAATACACCCAGACTCGAGGCGGGAATCGAACCCGCGACCCCGGAGCGGAAGGCAGGGTCACTGCCAACCGCGCCAACGGGCCAGTCGAATGATGCTTTACAGAAATAAGGAACATTTAACTTGGATCGTTACAGCAACACAAAGCACTTTGTATTTACGATTATTCTCCCGAGTCCCGCGTTTTTCAATAGAGCCTTTGTTCTCGATAAAACGTTCAAAATCAATTTAGTTCTGTCCTACTTAATGCTCATGTACTGACTGAATAACTCACCGGTTTGTTTTTATTTAATTTGCTAAATTCAACAAATATTCGTACAACAGATACAAGACCAGCAGGATTATTCTGTAACTTAGTGGCTTTGCTCATGTTCAGTTCTATTTTACCCACTTAGGGGTTGAATTTTCAAAAAAAAAACTTTCTTAGCGGATGCCTACTTCGTAAAAGCTATCAAGTGTCTTTCAGTCCGATCCATCCAGTGGTGCAGAGCTGTGCGTTGATAGGTTAGTCAGTCAGTCACCTTTTCCTTTTATATATTTAGATATTATGGTCTCTTAAAAGGAAAAATCTATAAAGATTAAAAAAAATTGAAATCTCTTGGATTTAATTTTTTTTTAATTTTTATAGAATGTCTCTTTTATCTCTCTCTTAGAATTTATAGAGTCTCTCAATTTTCTTATCGACTTGAAATTTGATACATTAAGTTTACCCAATGACAATAATATTATGATAAACTGTATGTTGTAACTGGGACAGTCTGCGAACTATCCAATTTGAAAACTTAAAGCAGTATAGTTATTCTGAGTTTGCGCACCTCAGAATTTTGTTTGTTAGAATGCTGAATGTATTGGCGAACTTAAACCTTAAAATAAGCCAGTCCATTTTACTCTGAAGTCATTGTGTTTCGATCAGTAATATTTAGTAAAGTTTTCGAGCTGTGCAAAGTGAGACTAATCATACAGATGTATCGTGTTTGGATGGCTTATTGACAGAGATCATGATCTTGTGATGAGCAGGTGTCACAGAAACTCAACTCTATTAAACACAGGGCCATCGACTTTGCACCTATTCTTTTTTTTTTTTTCGCTTCGGCCGTGGCTGGTTACCACCCTACCGGCAAAGCGATTTAGCGTTCCGGTACGATGCCGTGTAGAAACCGATCAGGGGTATGCGTACCTACCTCTTCCAATTTAACCCGCTTTCATCTTAGACTGCATCGCCACTGACCATTAGGTGAGATTGCAGTCAAAGGCTAAATTGTAGTTCAATATTAAATAGTTATTTATGCAACTGTTGTGTAATAAGGGGTATTTAAAACACGAATGTGGGTTTATCACACGAAGCGCAGCTGAGTGTGATAATAGTATCACATGAGTGTTTTAATACCTAATTATCAACAGTTGCATACAAGACTTTATCTACACCCATAATATGAATCCTCTATAAGATTCTGAAACAGTTAGTTTACTGCTAACATTAAAACAGCCAGTCCTAGTAGTAACCTAATATCATCCATTACTAATATACAAATAAACTAAGAATTAATGAAAGAATTATTTATTTTAGTAGTAATTTACATTTTGTATAGTGCAATTATTAAAATTCACTTGAATATTATGTTCTTTAATGTTGGAAGGTCCCGATCCCGATGTACTCGGCGGAATATTTATATTTACCACTTCACTATTTTTATTTTCTATGGAATGCGGTTTGTTTTGGTTTTTGTATTATTGACATTGACCACAATTACAGTTTCATTTATCTGTAAGTCGGTATATAACAAAGCGTATAATTCTTGACGACGGCATGCGCCCGTGGTTCCGAATATTAGCGCAGTCTGAAAGAATAATATTGTAATTTATTCATCATATCACAAGAAAAATAACATTATAATGAAGTAAGTAACTAACGTACCTTTATCGCTAGATATAGTTGATCAGGCGCTTGGCTTAAAAACCTATTTATTTCATCAGGTGAAAACGTTTTCGATTTCTTCCCTGTATAGCCTTCTCCTTTACGTTTCAACAAGGTAATTAATTTTGAATATTTTGAGATATCCACGTTGTGATTAATACTCAGTGTACTTTTGAGCATTGAGTAGAAAGTCCATAGGGATGAAGATTTAAATTTCTCTGATAAAGCTTGAAAATAAACTAAAAGTACTTCTTCAGAAAATGATGACGAACCCTTTGATAGTTTCCAATTCATAAAATCTTGATACGTTTTTTCATAACGCGTTCTTGATTTTTCCGGTAGTAATTTATTGTAAATGTCTTTTGCAGCGTTTAAAATATCTGGCGGTGTGCTATTAAAACTTGAATCGCTCATTTTTTGTAACAATAAAAATATCGAAGAAAAATGGCGGGGATTCGAATAACTTAATTTTTTTTACGGCGCGCGACGTAGTCAGAACGCGTGTAAACGAAAATGTTCTTTTTTTGAAATTCATACAGATACCGCGCATCAAGCAATGAATGTGGCTGTATATTGAAACTCTTTGCGCATGAAGGGATTGAAAAAAAAAAACAAAGGAGTGTTGTTATGAAATTCAGTACAAAATAACATCATCCGTTTGGATATTAGGACATTGGGTGTTTTAATGTTGGCAATAAGCTAACTGTTTCGAGGATTTAAAGCATGGGTGTAGATAATAGTTATTTATGCAACTGTTGTGTAATAAGGGGTATTAAAACACGAATGTGGGTTTATCACATGAGGCGAAGCCGAATGTGATAATAGTATCACATGAGTGTTTTAATACCTAATTATCAACAGTTGCATACAAGACTTTATCTACACCCATAATATGAATCCTCTATAAGATTCTGAAACAGTTAGCTTACTGCTAAACCCCCGAAATTCGCCATTTTGTGTTGAAGCCATCTTGAATTTGCATTGTGCTATTCTACTAGTCAAGCCCTTTCATTTGATACCCATATTGAGGGAGTTGTGAAAAAATATGTAATCCGCCATTTTGTGGCGGTCCAATTTTCATGAAACATAGCTAAGAACACTCCCGACTAATTCACCTTTCAAACAAAAAAATGCGTTCAAATCGGTTCACCCGTTTAAGCACTACGGTGGAACAGACAGACAGACACACACACACATACTCATACACTCACACCCCCATCCCCACCCCTGCATTCAAACGTGTTCACCCACACACACACATACACACGCGCACACACACACACACCCACAACCACATCCACACCCAAATCACGCCCAACCCACGCCCACGTCCACACCCCCATTCCCACCTCCGCATTCAAACCGGTTCACCTGTTTGAGCGCTACGGGGGAACAGACACATACACAGACACACACACACACAGACGCGTCAAACTTAACACCCCGTCGTATTTGCGTCGGGGGTTAAAAACGGATGATGTAATGTTGTACTGGATTTCATTACAACACTCGTTTGGATGATGTAATGGTTATTACAACATTGGGTGTTCTAATGTTGGCAATAAGCTAACTGTTTCAGAATCTTTAATAGAGGATTTAAAGCATGGGTGTAGATAAAATAAAATACAGAGCCATAGGTCCCACACTGCAGGGGTTACGTCGTCTGTGGCAGGTGGCGGGGCTGGAGCCGCTGGTGCTGGCCGTGTGGGCGCAGGCGGTCGGCGCGCCGCTGCACTCCCCGCTGCACTCCCCGCTGCACTCCCCGCTGCACTCCCCGCTGGGCGCCGCGCACCCGCCCACGCTCTGGTAACACTTGGCTTCATATTAGACTACAAGCCTGCCAGAAAAACAACTGTTTGACTTACGTTTGCGACTCTTGGAATCCGACGCAAAAAGAAGTGTTTACGTTTAGTTTCATCAGTTTGCAGATATAGAATTATGATCTCCTAAAATAAGTTAGAATTGAAATTATGATGTTTGAGTTATTCTTGTATTATTCTTTGACGGAACATAATCTGAATGAAGACCACTGATATTCGTAAATATTGTAAACAATATCCTGTACACAGGATGTCGCACTCCGACCCGCAGCACGCGGTGCACCTCACGAACTCGTCCCGCGCCGACCTCTCCACTCACGTCTATCTCGTGAAAGAAAACGGTGAGCTTGATACACTTTCACAGCAGCAGGCGAATTCATGATAAGGGGGAAGACCAGGAAATTTCATGATTTATCATTGTTTATTGTTTATCCGAATGACGTATGTTTTTAAAAATTGTGAATCCCCTGTTCAATCTCCTCTTTTCCTAAGCATAAGGTTGCCTGACAGCGATCGCTATTTAGCGATAAAGCCGCTTTTTCTCTCCTACTTCTTGCTCCTTGTTTCTTTTATCTATTCCGGTACTCTTTCCTTTGTGTACAAATAAAGATTTCAATAAATAATTAATTATTTTAGACTACACTGAAGAAAAATGTGCCCTTATATTTTGCCAGTAGTGTATTAGTAAGTTTCAACCCGAAATAGAAGCTCCCACTAGTTCTTAAGACCGGATATGTTTTTATTACTCGTAAGAAAAAAAAATTCGAGTCAGGATAATAGGATGTACAGTTTGCCATTCATAATATTACATGAGTTTACAAAATGGAAATACCTGGACTACACGGAAAACAGACAATTCATCTTCATCATTTAAAATGAAGGTACAGTTTCAGCCTTGAGCGTGAATTTGCTGTGAATTTAGATTGTAAATTCTCCGCGCTCGCCGGAAAACGATGAAAAAAACATTCATGAAACAAATTCAAATTGAAAAAAAGAGCTGTTAGACTTACACGTTTTAATTAAACATACGTTTTCGCTCTCCTGCGTACGTCTGTTTTAACCTTTAAGTACCGACATACTGTTTTAGTTACATAAGTACCGACGTGTGGTCTGCTAGACCACCATAGTTACCCAGTCAAAAACTTTTGTGTTTCTTAATATTTTTCTAAAAAAAATGTTTCTATGTATTGTTAAATATCTAGTTATTGTATAAGTAAAACAAAATATAGAAGTATTCACATTTATTACTAATTATAAACATTAATATAGCAATCACAGATTCTTCGTTAGAAAAAATTAACTTTTATCTTAATAATTCATATGTATCAGCAATACTATTATTTTTTCTTAAAAACGATTTTTTATTAAAGATTAATAGCCTAGATAAATAATAAAAATAAAAAAACCTTAACAATCAACCGTTTTCTAAAAAATCACAAGGTATCAAATTGCAGGAACTGTCAAAGCTTACAAACAGTCTTTGCATAGGCTTGCTGCATTGTAGGCACACGTGTTTCATACATGTATCACAACCTGTTCAGATGCTGAACTATGGTCACTCTTCAGCAGTAAAATTTAGGTAGATATCCTCAGATTCGGACTCTGAGCTCTCATTTAGCCATCCAACTAAACGTTCTTGGTGGTCTTTATATTGAAGCAGTGTATGATAAATTTTTTTTACGTACAGGAACACTTTTATTTTTGTTTTTGGCTGCCCGTTTCATGCCCAAAGAACCTGGCTGATCCATTGTTATAACTGACTGAAAATAAAAGAGAAAACAATATAATCTGAAAAAGGTCGCATCTAAAAAAAGTTACATAAGTACCGACGAGTGGTCTGACAGACCACTCGTGATCTTATAAAAATCAAAACTTACCGAAATCGTACGCGCCAACACTGCTACTCTGCAGGAACGCTGCTGGGCGACTTCCCGAGGGGTAGAGAGAAGCACAGGAGGATACTATTTCACTAACATAGGTAATCAGACTTTTCGACCTCTCGAGGTGTCTGTCAGACCACACGTCGGTACTTAAAGGTTAACAAGGTAACGCTTAATTCAAAACGAGAACGATAAAATACAATTTAAGCATAATAAAATTATGACATAAAAATCGCTATAGGTATTTGTTGATTAAACTTTTAAAACAAACGGTGATTGGGCTGAAAATTTGGCCTGATTAACTGTTATTTAAAGTTTTGGTAGAAAACTAAAAAAAAATCTCAGTCACGAAATATATTTGTATTCAAGCCATTATCGTCTTCTTTAGAGTTTCCACAAGACGAGCTGCCATTTCGTCTATATCTGCGGTTTTTCGATGTTCCTCCTCGAATCTGCCCTTGCGTCACTGCTTTTGAGTGTAAGTCTTTTCACCTTACGTTTATTACTAGTTTAATAAAAAGATCATCGGAGTCGCATGGAGCGTGTGCCACAAGTCAGCAGCGTTGTTGACTGCAATCTCACTTGATGGTAAGTGATGATGCAATCTAAGGTGGAAGCGGGCTAACTTGCAGGAAGTATGCATACCCTGATCGGTTTCTAGACGGCATCGTACCGGAACGCTAAATCGCTTGACGGCACGGCTTTGCCGGTCGGGTGGTAACCAGCCATCGGCTAAAGCCTCCAGACCAGACCAGAGACAATTTAGAAATTATAAAATCCCAAATTGACCCTGCCTGGTATCGAACCCGGGACCTCCCACTTGTAAGACCACAGCGCTCACCACTGCGCCAGGGAGGTCGTCAAATTGTACAAATTGAAAATGTATTGTACGAATGATGTGAACAGCGAACGACGTCGGGTCGGAAGCTATGTGCACCGGCAGCGACCGCTCGGCGCTCGAGACGGACACCGGCGTGGAGCTCTTCCTCGCGCCGGACCACGGGGTGCAGAGCGGCGACGACTGTTACCAAGTTAGAAATACAATTATCTCACCTTTTACCTTTCGCTGGTAACCTAATTAACGTAACTATTCTGCCTTAATCTCTAGGTTCTTGAACTTTATCTATGCAATAATCAAGTCAATCTGTACCTAACTCTGCAATCGGGACGTGAATGAAGGATAAATGCGTCAAAAATAGCATGGCATTTTACGGAAACTGCTTGTTTTTCCAGGATACAAGTATAAATTAACAACTTATAAAACCCCCGACATTCGGCCATTTTGAGGCGGCGGCCATCTTGGATTTGCAATAGTGCTATTCTACTAGTCAAGCCCTTTCATTTGATACCCATATTAAGGGAGTTATGAAAAAATATGTAATCCACCATTTTGTAGCGGCGGCTATCTTGGATTGATTTTGATCAAATATAGCTAACAACACTCTCGACTAATTCACCTTTCAAACAAATAACACCGCATTCAAATCGGTCCTCCTGTTTGAACGCTACACATACACACACACAGACACGTGAAACTTATAACACCCTGTCGGTTTTGCGTCTAAAAGCTGTGATAGCCTATAGTGATTAGGACGACCGACTTCTAATCGGAGGTCGTGGGTTCGATCCCGGGGCACGCACCTCTAACTTTTCGGAGTTATGTGCGTTTTAAGTATTTAAATAACACTTGCTTTAACGGTGAAGGAAACATCGTAAGGAAACCTGCACGCCTGAGAGTTCTCCATAACGTTCTCAAAGGTGTGTGAAGTCTGCCAGTCCGCTTGGCCAGCGTGGTAGACTATGGCCAAAACCCTTCTCTCCCGTGTTCTGTAGTGAGCCGGTAATGGGTTGATCATGATGATGATGATGATGTTTTTGCGTCGGGGGTTAAAAAATAGTTTATGTTACTCTCCAAGTTCTCAACTATCACGCAAAAATCAATTCGATCCGTAGATCTGTTGCGGTACGATTAAAAGACACCAATAAACAAACACAAACACACTAATAATAAGAAGGCGAAAGTTTGTGTGCATATATTATGTAGTATGTGTGTATGTTTGTTATTCTTTAACGCCGCAACTACTGAACCGATTTGACTGAAATTTGGAATAGAGGCAGATTATACCCTGAAATGGAGGTAAAATAACATAGCATAGACATAGCCATAACATAGCCTACTTTTTATCCTGCAAAATTCCACAGTTCCCGCGATATTTTGAAAAAACCCAAATGTGTTACAGCAATCTACAGTCACAGCTATAGGTAGCTACTATAACAAACTTCCTTGAAAGTAGGTTTAAAAGTTGGAAAAGGGAATGGGAACGGGAATCGGAAACCCACGATTTCTTCGGGATTTTTGAAAAACCGAAATTCACGCGGACAAAAGCTAGTTTGTCATATTAGTAGCGATGTGGTAGCAATGATGACGATGACCATGACGTGGTGATGAGCAATCAGCGTGTCAACATGTGACTTGTGTGTATAGGTGGAGCCCCAGCAGCTGAGCGTGCGTGCGGGCGCGCGCGCCGCGCTCGCGGTGCGTCTGCGGCGCCAGCACGAGCCCGCGCCGCCGCACGCGCTGCTGCTGCGATCCACGCCGCACCCCCGCGCTGGGTAATGCTCACTTGACGTGATCAATCTTCACGGGATTAACCCCTCGTTATAATGTCCTCCCTATTGACTCTGAGATAAATTCAAATTTGAATTCAAAATTCTTTATTTGTGAACACAGTGTTAAATCTGATGATATTACAATATAGGTATCCTATTTTCTACCACAGCGAATGTGTTTAAATAATAATTAAAACCAGAATGAGTCGTAAAATTTGTTACTTACATATAAATTAGCATTTAAGTTACTAATACATACGTTTAGAGCGAATTAAAAGTACTATCCTACTACGCAGGATAACCTGATTACAGTGTCCTCCCAACTGAAACTAGCCAACTACGCAGGAGGTATCATAGTGCACAAGCGTGCACTAGCACAGGTACGCTCATAGCACACAAGCGCGCGCTATCAACAGCAGCACAGTACAGTCATAGCACACAATCACGCGCTAGTACATGTACGCTCATAACGCACAATCGCGCGCTAGCATAGGTACGATCATAGCGCACAAGCGCGCGCTAGCAACAGCAGCACAGTACAGTCATAGCGCACAAGCGCGCGCTATCAACAGCAGCACAGTACAGTCATAGCGCACAAGCGCGCGCTATCAACAGCAGCACAGTACAGTCATAACGCACAAGCGCGCGCTATCAACAGCAGCACAGTACAGTCATAGCACACAATCACGCGCTAGTACATGTACGCTCATAACGCACAATCGCGCGCTAGCATAGGTACGATCATAGCGCACAAGCGCGCGCTAGCAGCAGCAGCACAGTACAGTCATAGCGCACAAGCGCGCGCTAGCAACAGCAGCACAGTACAGTCATAGCACACAATCACGCGCTAGTACATGTACGCTCATAACGCACAATCGCGCGCTAGCATAGGTACGATCATAGCGCACAAGCGCGCGCTAGCAACAGCAGCACAGTACAGTCATAGCGCACAAGCGCGCGCTATCAACAGCAGCACAGTACAGTCATAGCGCACAAGCGCGCGCTATCAACAGCAGCACAGTACAGTCATAACGCACAAGCGCGCGCTATCAACAGCAGCACAGTACAGTCATAGCACACAATCACGCGCTAGTACATGTACGCTCATAACGCACAATCGCGCGCTAGCATAGGTACGATCATAGCGCACAAGCGCGCGCTAGCAGCAGCAGCACAGTACAGTCATAGCGCACAAGCGCGCGCTAGCAACAGCAGCACAGTACAGTCATAGCACACAATCACGCGCTAGTACATGTACGCTCATAACGCACAATCGCGCGCTAGCACAGGTACGATCATAGCGCACAAGCGCGCGCTAGCAGCAGCAGCACAGTACAGTCATAGCAAACAATCATGCGCTAGTACAGGTACGCTCATAACGCACAATCGTGCGCTAGCACAGGACGTACGCTCATAACGCACAAGCGCGCGCTAGCAGCAGCAGCACAGTACAGTCATAGCGCACAAACGTACGCTAGCACAGATACACTCTCTATTTCCTCTCTCTCATAGTGTAAATAAAATAAAACCTAAAACTTTTTAAATATTTAATGTAAAGTAATGCTTATGGCCAAAATCGATAACCACTAACGTCAACGCCTACGAAAAATGGATTTCGTCTAGGCCCCCAGGTTACTGCCTGCGTGTATTATATTAAGCGTAATTTGATGGGACGCTAACTCGAGAACTAAATTGAGAAGTTGTTATCGTAGCGTTATGAACTGCGGCGTGTTAATTGATAACGTTTCATGAAAGCATTTTATGGTCCTCAAAATTGGCGAAAGAAAAAGAAAGAGAAAAAAATAACACTCAAAAAGGGGTTGCGATGCGTGTTCTAAATGCGAAATTTTACTTAGAAATCGTCGACCATAAAAAGACTTTTATCAGAAATTATTAAGCTCACATTTAATACCTTAAAATTGCTCCTAACAAGTTATGTCAGTGTGTTAATTAAAAGTTTTCTGACTACTTTGCAATTCCACTCAAAAATATTATTATTTTTATTTGCTTTGTACAGTAAATACTAGACTTTGAAAATATGTAGATCGTTTTAAATTGCACTTAGATACTCATTGTAATAATTAATATAACGATTAAATTATTGTTGAATAAATAATTAATTATGGAGTGTCGTGTGTAGTTATTTTGTAGTGAGTAGAGTAGTGGCCGCTACTTACAACCAACCAATCTCAAGTCGTGTTGCAGTGGCGTCCCGTCCTCTTTTAAAAACGTCTATTTGGTGTCTATGATAGATTGCACGCGTGTCTGCGCACACACCTGTGCACTATAATATCTCCTGCACATTTAGCTAGTCTTCGCGTCCGTTGTGATTGATCGTCGCGAGTTATTATTGTGGTGGCAGGCCTGGCTGGTGGCGTCCGGTGCCGCCCCTGCAGCTGGTGCGGCTGCGGTGCGCTCAGCGCGTCGCGCGGCTGCACGCGTCGCGCACGCACCTGCGCGTCGCGCTGTGCGCGCTCGACCTGCCCGCAGACGACGTCCTGAGGTATCTTACCACACTGCGCGTCGCGCGGCTGCACGCGTCGCGCACGCACCTGCGCGTCGCGCTGTGCGCGCTCGACCTGCCCGCAGACGACGTCCTGAGGTATCTTACCACACTGCGCGTCGCGCGGCTGCACGCGTCGCGCACGCACCTGCGCGTCGCGCTGTGCGCGCTCGACCTGCCCGCAGACGACGTCCTGAGGTATCTTACCACACTGCGCGTCGCGCGGCTGCACGCGTCGCGCACGCACCTGCGCGTCGCGCTGTGCGCGCTCGACCTGCCCGCAGACGACGTCCTGAGGTATCTTACCACACTGCGCGTCGCGCGGCTGCACGCGTCGCGCACGCACCTGCGCGTCGCGCTGTGCGCGCTCGACCTGCCCGCAGACGACGTCCTGAGGTATCTTACCACACTGCGCGTCGCGCGGCTGCACGCGTCGCGCACGCACCTGCGCGTCGCGCTGTGCGCGCTCGACCTGCCCGCAGACGACGTCCTGAGGTATCTTACCACACTGCGCGTCGCGCGGCTGCACGCGTCGCGCACGCACCTGCGCGTCGCGCTGTGCGCGCTCGACCTGCCCGCAGACGACGTCCTGAGGTATCTTACCACACTGCGCGTCGCGCGGCTGCACGCGTCGCGCACGCACCTGCGCGTCGCGCTGTGCGCGCTCGACCTGCCCGCAGACGACGTCCTGAGGTATCTTACCACACTGCGCGTCGCGCGGCTGCACGCGTCGCGCACGCACCTGCGCGTCGCGCTGTGCGCGCTCGACCTGCCCGCAGACGACGTCCTGAGGTATCTTACCACACTGCGCGTCGCGCGGCTGCACGCGTCGCGCACGCACCTGCGCGTCGCGCTGTGCGCGCTCGACCTGCCCGCAGACGACGTCCTGATGTATCTTACCACACTGCGCGTCGCGCGGCTGCACGCGTCGCGCTCGCACCTGCGCGTCGCGCTGTGCGCGCTCGACCTGCCCGCAGACGACGTCCTGAGGTATCTTACCACACTGCGCGTCGCGCGGCTGCACGCGTCGCGCTCGCACCTGCGCGTCGCGCTGTGCGCGCTCGACCTGCCCGCAGACGACGTCCTGAGGTATCTTACCACACTGCGCGTCGCGCGGCTGCACGCGTCGCGCTCGCACCTGCGCGTCGCGCTGTGCGCGCTCGACCTGCCCGCAGACGACGTCCTGAGGTATCTTACCACACTGCGCGTCGCGCGGCTGCACGCGTCGCGCTCGCACCTGCGCGTCGCGCTGTGCGCGCTCGACCTGCCCGCAGACGACGTCCTGAGGTATCTCACCACACTGCGCGTCGCGCGGCTGCACGCGTCGCGCTCGCACCTGCGCGTCGCGCTGTGCGCGCTCGACCTGCCCGCAGACGACGTCCTGAGGTATCTCACCACACTGCGCGTCGCGCGGCTGCACGCGTCGCGCTCGCACCTGCGCGTCGCGCTGTGCGCGCTCGACCTGCCCGCAGACGACGTCCTGAGGTATCTCACCACACTGCGCGTCGCGCGGCTGCACGCGTCGCGCTCGCACCTGCGCGTCGCGCTGTGCGCGCTCGACCTGCCCGCAGACGACGTCCTGAGGTATCTTACCACACTGCGCGTCGCGCGGCTGCACGCGTCGCGCTCGCACCTGCGCGTCGCGCTGTGCGCGCTCGACCTGCCCGCAGACGACGTCCTGAGGTATCTTACCACACTGCGCGTCGCGCGGCTGCACGCGTCGCGCTCGCACCTGCGCGTCGCGCTGTGCGCGCTCGACCTGCCCGCAGACGACGTCCTGAGGTATCTTACCACACTGCGCGTCGCGCGGCTGCACGCGTCGCGCTCGCACCTGCGCGTCGCGCTGTGCGCGCTCGACCTGCCCGCAGACGACGTCCTGAGGTATCTTACCACACTGCGCGTCGCGCGGCTGCACGCGTCGCGCTCGCACCTGCGCGTCGCGCTGTGCGCGCTCGACCTGCCCGCAGACGACGTCCTGAGGTATCTTACCACACTGCGCGTCGCGCGGCTGCACGCGTCGCGCTCGCACCTGCGCGTCGCGCTGTGCGCGCTCGACCTGCCCGCAGACGACGTCCTGAGGTATCTTACCACACTGCGCGTCCGCATCATCTCGCCGTTCTCGAGGAGGGAAAACCGTTCATAGTGATGAGAGAGACGTGTTATAAGTTTGACGTGTCTGTGTGCGTATGTATGTGTGTGTGTGTGTCTGTCTGTTCCACCGTAGCGCTCAAACGGGTGAACCGATTTGAATGAGGTTTTTTCGTTTGAAAGGTGAATTTGTTGGAAGTGTTCTTAACTATGTTGCTAAACTAGTAAACTAATGCTTGTAAACAATATATCGGCGCCGCAGACCAAATAATCTGCTCCTTATGTCCCAACAAATACCATTATTCTTGTATCGGTCTGTCGAAGGAGAATTTCTCGAAGTTATCTTCTAAGGCCAAGTCAGTTTGGAAGTGTCCGGATTGTAAGACACCCCGAAGGAAGGGTGACAACACTGACACCCCAGTCAAGATGTCAGAGCTAGCCGTATCGAGCGATATTAAGGATCGAGCCGACCTATCGTCTTTAGATGAGCGTCTAAATCGATTTGAGGAGTCGTTGTCATCAAAAATGGATAAGCTGGGGTCGTCTTTGACTCACAGCATTAATAAAGAGCTGTCGTGTCTTCAGAGTCTTATAAATCAAGTACCAGAGCTTATCAAAACCGTCGAGTTTATGTCTAGCAAATTTGACGAGATGCAAGGCGAAATACAAAGCTTGAAATCGGAGGTTTCGACACTTCGCGCGGCCAACACTAAACTGCAGGATAACGTGCAGGAACTTAATTATAAAATAGGCGACATCGAACAGAGAGCACGGGAAACTAACCTTGAACTTCAATGCATCCCTGAATTCCCCAGGGAAAACCTCACAAACATAGTCGTACAACTTGGCAAAATTATTTCTTACCCAATCAGCAAAGAGGATGTTATATCGTGCACTAGAATAGCCAAGGTTAATTCCAGTGGTAGCAGGCCGCGATCTGTTGTCCTGAAACTATCATCGCCACGCAAACGAGACGAGGTATTGGGTGCATGTTTAAAATTCAACAAATCAAACCCTTCGGATAAACTCAATAGTTCACATCTCGGCATAGCTACAGCCGACAAATCACCTATCTATGTGTCCGAGCATCTATCTCCAGCCAATCGTGCCTTGCATGCCTTGTCTCGCAGTTTCAAGAAGGAGCACGGATACAAATACCTTTGGGTGCGTCACGGTCGTGTTATGATGAGAAAAGATGACTCCTCGCCTGCTATTTGGATTAAAAACAATGATATTCTTAAGAAAATTGTTAATTAGTTAGTTATTTTCTACTAATTATCTATGTTTATTGATTTAGCTCCAATGCATTACAGGCTCAGTTAGCGGATTAAGTATTTATTACCAAAACGCAAGAAGCATACGTGGAAAACTAGAAAATTTTTATTTAGCTAGCATCGATTGCGAATACGACATTATAGTCATTACAGAGACTTGGCTAAACAATAGCATTTTAGATGCGGAAATATTGAACGATAACTACAATATTTTTCGCAGAGATAGGTGTAGTACTAATAGTTTAAAAGTAGAGGGTGGTGGGATCCTAGTAGCTGTATCGAATAAGTTTAGTGCAACTCGCAATAAGTGTTGGGAAAGTGATAACGAGGATCTCTGGATCACGGTCTCAGGGTCACCGGGTAGCGGCCTTCACAATCTTCACATTTGTGCAATTTACCTGCCTCCACCCTTATCCATATGCAAACTAGATAGACAACTCTCTTCAATAAGTGATGCATTGCTTAACACTAATAGCGAAGGCAATGTTCTTCTTCTAGGCGACTTTAATTTAGGTTTCATGAACTGGGTTGTAGACCAGTCAAACTATAATGCGACCCTTACTCGACCAACAGAAGTTAACAACAATCTAGGTTCTCTTCTCACAGATTTTATGGCGCTACATGGTCTCGAACAGTATAATTGCATTCGGAACATAGACGATAAAATTTTAGACCTAGTATTATGTAGTGGAGTATTACAAACTAAAGTACATTCTGCTGATTTCTCGTTGAGTAAAATTGATTCATACCACCCACCGTTATTAATCGAAATTAATTTTAATAAAGTGTGTTTTCTTAATCCTAACAAAACCGTAAGATATAATTTTTATCGCGCTGACTATCAAACTATTAACGAAGAATTAAAGCTAATTAGCTGGGACAGTATACTTTACAAGGATGATTCCGCTGACCAGATGATCGAGAAATTTTATAGAATTATTAAAGAACTAATAGATAAACATGCCCCCAAAATTTTGGTAAAACGAGGTTCATATCCTAATTGGTTCACTAATAGTCTTATAAGATTACTTAAGGAGAAGGAATCTTACCGACGTAAATATAAAAAAACTAAGTGTCCCCTCGCGGAATATGATTTTGTAGAAGCTAGGAGAAGGTGTCACGTTTTAATAGATATTTGCTATGCCAACTACAAAAAAAGTATTGAAGAATCGATCTGCAAGAATAACATGAAACTACTGTGGTCTTTCTTAAAATCTAAACGAAAAAATCAAGGATCTATCCCTAATGTAATGATATTAAATAATGTAAAAATTTCGACTCCTTCGTCTATTTGTGGTGCCTTCGCTGAGCACTTCTCCTCTGTGTATGTGAATCCAGTCCATAATAATACTAACATTGAGTCAAATTCTGCTCCTACCACGTATTTTGATTCACACACGCAATCTAATACTTTATTTAAAGTTTTTATAGATCATAAATCAATAGAAAAAGCCTTAAAGAATCTAGATAAAAATAAAGGAGCTGGTCCTGATCAAATACCGGCAGTTTTTATAAAAAACTGCGCGGAAACTCTTACTTATCCGTTGTTTCTCATCTTCAACCGCTCATTGGCTACTGGAATATTTCCAGAGAAATGGAAAACTGCCAATGTCGTACCAATTCCAAAAAGCGGACAAGCGGATGACATACTTAATTATAGACCAATTTCCCTACTGTCCATTTTTGGCAAAGTTTTCGAATCCCTGATCTATCCGTTTCTTTCTTTCCACTTGAAATCAGTCCTAATTCCGCAACAGCATGGTTTTCGTAATAAAATGTCTACAATATCTAATTTGACGGAATATACGTATAACATTACTGGCGAAGTGGATAAGAGTAATCAAGTAGACGCTATTTATATGGATGTAAGCAAAGCATTTGATAAGGTAGATCATTCCATTCTTATAACTAAATTACATCGTGCTGGAATTCAAGGAAACTTACTCTCCTGGTTCAGATCTTACTTATTCAATAGATGGCAAAAAGTTGTGGTTTGTGGTTATGAATCAACTCCATTTAAAGTACCTTCGGGTGTTCCTCAAGGTTCTCACTTAGGCCCTGTTTTATTTTTATTATTTGTGAATGACTTGTGTGATCATATAAAGTCGTCTGATTTTGCATTATTTGCAGATGACTTAAAAGTTTATAAAGCCATAAATTCTCCATTTGACTCTATAGCCCTTCAAAATGATCTGGACACAGTAAGTGAATGGTCTTCTAAAAATAGGCTACCGCTCAATGTTCAAAAATGTCAGCATATAAAATTTACTAAGAAACGTATGCCTCTTCAGACCTCCTATAACCTTGGTGGTCTTTTGCTGGACGAGGTTAGTGTGATAAGAGACCTAGGCGTTATTATAGATAAAAAACTATCTTACAATGCACACATAGATGGATTAATTACTAAATGCTACAAACTATTGGGTTTTATTTGGCGTAATTGCAAATCTTTCAAATCTTGTTCAGCTCTCAAAATAGTGTATTTTGCCTTAATTCGCAGCTTATTAGAATACGGCTCCAGCGTTTGGAATCCGTTTTACAAAGACCCTATACAAAGAATCGAAAGAATCCAAAAACGTTTTCTTTTCTTGTTGACTGTTCATCAAAACAAAAAGAGAGAATTAACCTCTTATAGCCAAAGATTAAGTTATTTCAAATTTACCTCACTCGAACACCGACGTTGGGTGTCTGACCAGGTGCTTCTCTTCAAAATTATAAATAATGATATTGATTGTCCAAGTCTCTTGTCAAAAATTAACTTTTCTGTGCCTCGAATCAACATACGGATCTCTAGGTACAAACCATTTGTCATAAAAGGTTGCAGAACAAACATGGGAGCGAACAATGTGTTATTAAGAATATGTCGCGAGCACAACAAACTTTTTAAAAACTCAAATAGTATTATCGATTTGCATTCACTCTCTTTGCAACAGTATAAAAGATTATTACATAAATATATTGAATCTGTATAATAGCCTCTTATGCTTCTTTCAAGCTTATCAAAATTTTGTACTAAATCGAACCATAAACTGTAGATATTATTCTATTGTAGTTATTTTTATAATTTTTTAGTGTAAATATCTTTAATTGACCTTTTGTAAGTAGCTGATTAACTAGCAAACCCGCATTTGCACGTTTGTTTATATGCATGTCGGTTTGCCTGTAATTGGGTGCACACCCGAAATGTTTCATTAGAATTAGTTTGATCTTTTGTAATTTATGTGTGAACGCCTGTTGGCAAACCAATAAAATAAAATAAAAAAATAAAAAAAATAAAATATGTTTGATGAAAATTGGTCCAAGATGGCCGCGATCACAAAATGGCACTCACAATTACATACTATTTTAGCACAACTCCCGCAGTATGATATCATATTATGAAAGGGCTTGACTAGCAAAATAGCACTATGTAAATCCAAGATGGCTGCCACCACAAAATGGCGAATGTCAGTGGTTTTTTAAATTTTTAATTTATATTTTGCGATGTTACGACGAAGGTCGAGCGCCGAGTTAATGTGAACTGACGTATTTAATGAACACTTAGCTTTTGCTCGCGATCTGGCAATAAGCCGAGCCTTCGAACGGAACAACTTCGCAGGGAATCAAACCTCGAACCTCACGAGGCCTCCGCGCACACCACTGCGCTAGAGGTCTTTGAAAGTTTGAATTGGTAGCAATTCTGTGAATGGTGAAGGAGAAACGAGATACTATCGGTTATTCGAAATTGATACTATACTTCGAAAACTAATGAATCATAAACGTCAAAGCGTCCACAAAGAGTCCTTTGGCGGGCGGTTTATCTTGTAGTTTCCACGAATATCAATATAGTTTTAAATGAGCGTTTGAGCGCAGCTTTCAACGAATCCAACCGTTCAAACGTTCATATTGCAATTATTGCTTGACTCAACATAACGAGTTCTTGCTAATTGTCACTCACAACAAATGAAAATCCTGGATAAGAGGAATATTTTGAAATATTTTATAATAGTTCATTGATGCCTGCGCTTTCATCCCCATAGATCCCATATCTTCGATTTTCCGGGATAAAGAGCTCAAATGTTCTGTTGTTCCTATTGTCAACAGCTTTAACTTTTTTTACGCACTGACCCTTAATATTTTAGAGATAAAAGTTATACAAAGTCAGATTCCTCGTACAATTCTCTACCTACCAGTGAAAATTTCATCAAAATCGGTTCAGCCGTTCCGAAGATTAGGCCGTTCAAATCGATAGACAGAGAGACAAAAATTACAAAAATTTATGTTTGGAATACGCTATTGTTTAAAACTTAATAAACTATTTCGAAATTACACTTCAATTTTATTAATTTGCCTGTGTGCTGATATTATGCCACGAGTGTGAGCTAAAAGTTTTAATTAACACGTTGTTTCACGAGGGTGCGCAAGAAGTTCCTCGTACGAAACACAGGGGAAGGGCCGCTGGATGTGATGGCCGCGACCGAAGCCCCCTGGCGCGTAGGCGTCTCGCGCGACGCGTGCGACGCGCACTGCGCGCCGCGAGACGCGCGCAACCAGCTCGAACACCTCAACCTGCAGCTCGCTGCACGCAGTTGTATTGAGGTAAAGGCTTAGATTTGGTAGGTAGCCCCCACCGTTTCATCATTTTTAGGGTTCCGTACTCAGAGGGGGTTACTGGACAACTCGACCGCAATAAAATCGACCGAATGGTCGAGTTGTCCACATTCAATTTTATTAATATTTTTTGATGGTCAACTCGACCGCACGTACAAAGTACAGTCATTTACAGTAGCAGATAGGTTGGGTTGAGGTATAAAAGTACAGTACAGGTATAAAAAGAAAGAGATAGCAAATCTCATTTTCGTTTAGAGACATACCTATCAAATATTTTTCATTTTTTCATTTTCATTCAGGAGAAAGAGACGGCTATTGGTGACATTTAAAAAAATTAGTAGGTGTAATTTATTTGTTATGAAAATCGTTCATAACAAAAAAATCCTGATCTGTGATTTTCTTATAAGATGACATGTTTGATATTATAGACAATAAGAGGCCAAATGCTATTTATGATTTGTTTTTATTAATTGATATATGTGATATTTTTTTAGACTGACTAACTGACTGACTGACATAAATCCATGGAAATAGAAATTAAGGTTTTTAATATTGATAGAAATTATACAAATCTGTGATTTTATAAAAAGACTTACTTTTTTATAGAGTAAAATATTTAGTTACGTTATATTATGATGTTTTAGATGACTAATTACATACAGTATTGTGAAATTTTATGCATATACATATATAAATACTTTTTATTTAAAATTATAAGTTTTTTAATTTTTGTGATATTGATTTTTACTGACGCTACTTATAATTTGTTTTTTCTTTTTGTTTTATTTGTTATGAAAATCATTCATAACAAAAAAAATCCTGATGTGTGATTTTCTCCTAAGGTGACCTGTTTGATATTATAGATAATAAGAGGTCAAAAGCTACTAATAATTTGTTTTTGTTTGTTGATATAAGTGGTAATTATAAGTAATTTCATATAAGAGTTAATCAAAATATTTGATACGTGAAACACTTTTTGTATTCGACTGTACATAAACAACTCAGTATTCTGCTATTGGCCGAGTTGACCATCAAAAAATTTGATGTGGACAACTCGACCATTCGGTCGATTTTATTGCGGTCGAGTTGTCCAGTAACCCCTCAGAGGGTGCCGAATCGTCGGATAAGATAAGTCCATTTAAGCGCCTTTTTTCTTGTTGCCTTGATGTTGTAACGGCATCTACTCTTATCTTGGTATTTACCAAAAGAATTTATAAGTTTATGGTGGCACAAAAGTTTATTTTAGTGCGCGAGTCCGCGTCACACTTGTTTATCTATAAGTCAGCGAATGTTCTCGTATAATAGTTGTTCGCGGAGGTGTGTGTGAGCGCGCGGTGCACGCGGGGCACGCGGGGCACGCGGGGCACGCGGGGCACGCGGGGCACGCGGGGCACGTGGCCGACGCCCGGCGCCGCCCACCCGCCGCAACGCCGCACCACCACCGCTCTGAACTTCTACGACCCCGAGGGCATCTTGTTGTTGGTATTACACTGTTCCGATACTAGTAACATGGTACAAGACACAAGTATACATTAAAAATTAAAAAACCCCCGGCATTCGCCATTTTGTAATGGCTTCCATCTTGGATTTGCATAGTGCTATTCTATACTCGGACCGTGATAAAGATAGCCCTCCTGCATTGAAACGGAGCCCTCCCTGCGCCCCGCGCAGCGATTTGTTCATTCATAAGTTCATTGATAAATTCATTGATAAATCGGCTGCCCTAGTGATAAACAAAGTAACTACATTTAGAACAATTTTACAGGACAAGCATAAACATTGAAACTCTTATTTGAAGGCAACCTTTCTACAAAATACCTACTTATTTATCTCTGTAATAAATTGCAAAATAATATATTTTAACTTATAAGTAAATAACAGTATTTATTTCTAACTCCTTCGCTTTTAATTTTGTTTAAAATTAAAAATATGGTTTTTCTAATTGCAAATAAAATACAAAAAAATTAATGTTTCAACTTTAAAAAGATGTTAAGTCATTTACTTCGTTTGTATATTGCTTGATAATTTCTTCCAAAAATAATTTTTCAATTTATTACAAAGAGTTTACTATGTTATTCAGATACAAATAGTTACCCCAAAAATTAATGTTCAAATGTGCGTGTGCGTGTGCGTTTGTGTGTGTGTGATATTGTGATTGTGATATTGCGACTAATACAATTGTCCCCCCCCCCCCATTTGCTTTAATGGGCACCCGGGCCCTCCCCAAATAACTCAAATAACTATTTTTATTATTTTTTATGTAATCACCGGCTTTAGGTCGTAATTCTGAATGTTATTCTACATATTATTATCGGTGAATTTGAAGTAATTCTGTTCATTAAATCAGAAGTTATAAGGCTGTGACAGTCAGACGGACAAAGCATATCCAACCTAGTTCACTCAGAGACTTAAGTTAGAGCTTATTACAACTCAAGAATCTATACCATATCTATACTTACCTACTAATATTATAAATGCGAAAGTATGTCTGTCTACTAAGTCTTCACGCACCAACTGTTCAACCGATCTTAACGAGGTATAAAGATAAGTTTCATTTTTGGAAAGGACATAAGCTACTTTTTTATCCTGGTAAATTAAGAGCTTAGACTAGAATTTCAAAAACCTAAATACACGCGGACGGAATCGTGGGCATCATAATCAATTATGTTTATCTTGTAAAGTTATAATTTACAGTATTGTGTCTATTTTTAGTTATATTCCTGTAAAGTAATGTCCCTATTAGTTAATTATGTACGTAGGTATCTAAAATTCTGCACCTACCTTCAGTAGAAACATTTTAAAATAGTAAGTAACCGATAACAATTAAAACGATTATTTATAAGTACATAAAGTAATACCCTAAATTCCAGTCTCAGTGTGCAGTTATTTGTTTGGGAAATTCAAATTTCAGTAAACTGTTCAAGTTATTTGAAATATTATACTGTGGACACTGTGTTAAAAAACTACTCGACATTAAACTTTTGTTAATGCAAAAAAGTCAATTTCACAAAAAATGTCAGTTACTTTGTTTATATCACTAGGGCAGTCGAAATCTGTCATATTGAAAAGTCACTTTGAAACTTCAAAGTTCATTGTTTACATCGTTACGAAAATTTTGTGAAATACATAGCAATAACCAGTTCTTATATGATAAAAAGTTGTGCTAGAAAAATTGTTATGGTAGTGCGTTCGTTTTGTGCTCAAGAATGTGAGAGAAAAGAACAAATATCTCTAAATTATATATCATAATAATAAATATGAGGCTGACGGGCAATGTCAAGTCAGTGTTGTCAGCTTCATGTGAAAAATTTCCATACCCATTGAAGCCATCACGCAAACGGCCTCTCAATTATTATAAAAATACTATAATGTGGACCAATAATTTCAACACAACATTTTTAGTTATTTCGCTGGCGTTTCGAAACAAAAATATTAAATCTGGTGCAAGATGGTTTCAAGCTGTAACGGAGGCTACGTGAAGTCACATTGTACTTAAGTTCACGTTGAGAGATTGCAGAATGACGACGATGAATTAGTGAATTATAATATAGTTATTGATAGCGACAGTGACACATCATCTGACAGCAATGCATTGAAATTTTAAGATATAGAAGAACACGTCTCGACGAATCCTAATAGTTTTTTTATCTTTGTTTTATTCCATCTCCTAACATCTCCATGCCGTACTAATCTAAACGTCTGGTTTTTTTTTACCCGACTACGGCAAAGCCAAAAGGAAGGGTTTTGCCGTAGTCGGCAAACAACAATTTTAGCAGTCTATGTATTTACGTGTTGTAAATAATTAAGTTGCGATTTGTTTTTATAAAGAATTGTCAACACTGATTTATTATCTGTGACTATTGATGCTACAGATCTGTTGCATAAGTTTTATCTGTGGTGTCAAAACTCGAATTGTACTTTATCTTCTCTGGCTCTCTGCTTGCTCTCTGCCTCGGCGTCCCGTCGGCCATTGGTGTAACAGTGCTAATTAAAATTAAATATATTGATCCACGGAGAATCCTCTTTTATTTCCAAGATTACGTATGTATATATTTATGTATGGATGTTTGTAACCGATTTTTGTATTAGATTCTGTGTGTACTAATGTAGCGCCTAAACTGCTGGACCGATTTTGATGAATGAGGTGTCTATTGATTCGTTGTAATTATCAGGGTGACATAGGCTACATTTTATCTACGAAAAAAATCGTCAGCTTTGCGCGGCTTTCTAGATTTTTAACCCCGACGCAAAAACGACGGGGTGTTATAAGTTTGACGTGTCTCTGTGTGTGTGTGTGTGTGTGTGTGTGTGTGTGTGTGTGTGTGTGTGTGTGTGTGTGTGTGTGTGTGTGTGTGTGTGTGTGTGTGTGTGTGTGTGTGTGTGTGTGTGTGTGTGTGTGTGTGTGTGTGTGTGTGTGTGTGTGTGTGTGTGTGTGTGTGTGTGTGTGTGTGTGTGTGTGTGTGTGTGTGTGTGTGTGTGTGTGTGTGTGTGTGTGTGTGTGTGTGTGTGTGTGTGTGTGTGTGTGTGTGTGTGTGTGTGTGTGTGTGTGTGTGTGTGTGTGTGTGTGTGTGTGTGTGTGTGTGTGTGTGTGTGTGTGTGTGTGTGTGTGTGTGTGTGTGTGTGTGTGTGTGTGTGTGTGTGTGTGTGTGTGTGTGTGTGTGTGTGTGTGTGTGTGTGTGTGTGTGTGTGTGTGTGTGTGTGTGTGTGTGTGTGTGTGTGTGTGTGTGTGTGTGTGTGTGTGTGTGTGTGTGTGTGTGTGTGTGTGTGTGTGTGTGTGTGTGTGTGTGTGTGTGTGTGTGTGTGTGTGTGTGTGTGTGTGTGTGTGTGTGTGTGTGTGTGTGTGTGTGTGTGTGTGTGTGTGTGTGTGTGTGTGTGTGTGTGTGTGTGTGTGTGTGTGTGTGTGTGTGTGTGTGTGTGTGTGTGTGTGTGTGTGTGTGTGTGTGTGTGTGTGTGTGTGTGTGTGTGTGTGTGTGTGTGTGTGTGTGTGTGTGTGTGTGTGTGTGTGTGTGTGTGTGTGTGTGTGTGTGTGTGTGTGTGTGTGTGTGTGTGTGTGTGTGTGTGTGTGTGTGTGTGTGTGTGTGTGTGTGTGTGTGTGTGTGTGTGTGTGTGTGTGTGTGTGTGTGTGTGTGTGTGTGTGTGTGTGTGTGTGTGTGTGTGTGTGTGTGTGTGTGTGTGTGTGTGTGTGTGTGTGTGTGTGTGTGTGTGTGTGTGTGTGTGTGTGTGTGTGTGTGTGTGTGTGTGTGTGTGTGTGTGTGTGTGTGTGTGTGTGTGTGTGTGTGTGTGTGTGTGTGTGTGTGTGTGTGTGTGTGTGTGTGTGTGTGTGTGTGTGTGTGTGTGTGTGTGTGTGTGTGTGTGTGTGTGTGTGTGTGTGTGTGTGTGTGTGTGTGTGTGTGTGTGTGTCCGTGTGTCCGTGTGTCCGTGTGTCCGTGTGTCCGTGTGTCCGTGTGTCCGTGTGTCCGTGTGTCCGTGTGTCCGTGTGTCCGTGTGTCCGTCTGTCCGTCTGTCCGTCTGTCTGTCTGTCTGTCTGTCTGTCTGTCTGTCTGTCTGTCTGTCTGTCCGTTCCCCTGTAGCGCTCAGCTCAAATGCGATTTTTTTTGTTTGAAAGGTGAATTAATCGAGAGTGTTGTAAGCTATGTTTGATGAAAATCGATCCAAGATGGCCGCCGCTACAAAATGGTGGATTACATATTTTTTCACAACTCCCTTAATATGGGTATCAAATGAAAGGGCTTGACTAGTAGAATAGCATTATACAAATCCAAGATGGCTGCCGCCACAAAATGGCGAATGTCGGGGGTTTTTAAATTTTTAATTTATACTTGTAAAATTAGTTTCGGATAAGAATAACAGATGGCACCACTAGCTCCTTGCCTCGCGCATTTGCCCACTAAATTATTATTAAATTATTAAGCGTAGTCGGGTTTTAGTTCACGAACTTTACTTGTATTTAGTAGATGTATTAAATAAATTATTTTATTATGAGTATAATATGTATAAAATTTAAAAAATGGGGTATAAATTATATTTAATAACGTATCTTCTTCTTTCTTGGTTATGGAAAATCTTTTTTCTATATCCTGAAACGTACCTACTTAACTTTAAATGTATAGTACTAACTACTACTACTATAGAAAAGTATTGAGCAAACTTAAAGAGACACAGATGAAAGACTAAATTGCGATTACGCAAATAATAGAATAACTATGATAATTAAAATTATTATAATTATTATAAAATTTCTTTTTCCCTAATTTAGTGTCATGTCCTTACAGTAGCAATACACACACACACACTCACAGGGGCGTCAAAAATGCTTGTCATACATTATAGTACGAGCACATCCATTGATTATTAATTTATCAATGAGAATTTCCCCCCGTCCCCTCGTCCCGCAGATCATGGGAGAGCCAAGTTAATCGTGGTCTTACTATACTTTTAGTCAAGCCCTTTCATTTGTTTGATACCCATATTGAGGGAGTTGTGAAAAATATGTAATCCTCCATTCGTGACGGCGGCCATCTTGGACCGATTTTCATAATAGTATGGCAGCCCTGGAACAATTTTTTTAGTGATTAATAACAAGCTGAATTTTCGTGAGTAGGTTCGTATCGACGAGACGAACAAGTTTTTATTTATGAAAATTCTCGATGGAGGTAGCTACTCGAGTGGGGAGGTGTTAAATATTTCGATTCGCTCGGGTGGGAAATCGTTCCACTAAATTTGTAGGACTATGTCACAGAATAATAACTAGACTATTTAGCCATTTCATTTTACAAATATTTACTAAGCTGCATACAAAAAATCAGCTGGTTATTAATAATTCATTTTTGTAACCTCATATTTGTAACCTCATAATTTAGAAATATTCGGAGTGGAGGACACTGTAGAATATTATTAATAACCAGCTGATTTTTTGTATGCAGCCTAGTAAATACTTGTATAAATAACACTACCGCCTAATTTACCTTTCAAAAAAAAAACCGCATTCAAATCGGATCTCCTGTTTGAGCGCTACGGTGGATCAGACAGACACGTCAAACTTATAACACCCCGTTGTTTTTGCGTCGGGGGTTAAAAATAGAAAAAATACTATTACTAGATACATAACACTACGGCTAAACCATAGGCACGGATCTAAAGACATGTGAAATAAATATAAGTACTAATTGTTGAATGGAAGCAGGCGTTACTTTGCGGAATTCCATGATATACAATGAATATAAAATTATTTTGCTATAATCCGCTAACAGTGACAAATTTGTAGGCACAACACCACACAATCTTGTAGGCACAACACCACACAATCTTGTAGGCACAACACCAAACAAATTCACCACAAAACAAACTCGACGATCGTTTCGCTCCGACACCGGAGCATCTTCAGGAGATGTCGACTTCACAACGGACGATTCACTTTGCACGGACTCACTTTGCAATCGTCCGTTGTGATGTCGACATCTCCTGAAGATGCTCCGGTGTCGGAGCGAAACGATCGTCGAGTTTGTTTTGTGGTGAATTTGTTTGGTGTTGTGCCTACAAGATTGTGTGGTGTTGTGCCTACAAGATTGTGTGGTGTTGTGCCTACAAATTTGTCACTGTTAGCGGATTATAGCAAAATAATTTTATATTCATTGTATAAGTACTAATTTTAAAATGTCCTTTCTATCGAGGAGAATAAGCAAGAAACTTGGATCTATAGAAACTTTTCACGCCCTTCCGACGTCTGTTTCCAGCAAAGTTTAAACTAAGCGCTTTCAAAGACTCTAAAAGCGAACAGGCTTCTTAAGCAAGCTCGCTTTAATCTAGAACTCATTAAGTGCGTTCCACTAGGCGAAAGAAATACTGGCGCAAAGTCAGGGGTTCTTTAAGATCATTATAGCTTTATCTTATCTTAAGCTTATCTTGCAGTCGATGCCACTTGTGCTGGATGTGGAGCTGCCGGTGCTCAGGACGCAGCCTCAAGTTGTAGACTTCGGGCTCGTCAGCGACGGGAGTACGAACAAATCTTACTTCACCGTCTCGCATACCAGTCGTGAGTCGATTCCCTTCTCCAATATTACAAAATTTTGGATTAGATCTCTTGTAGAGACTTTCACACGCCTCGGTCTAGCGTCGCCTGTATACAACGCCTCGCTGCGACTCGTTTGTCGTCTCTTTCTTCGCAACTTCATCTTTGCTCTTGCCGGTGCGAGACCATTGCGAGAGGTGCGAGAAAATTCCTGTAGCAACTTGGAGCCCGCACGTCTATCGGTTCTTCGAGCTATGTTCTTCGTCCAATGCCACTTCAATCTGCGGCTAATCGAATTGTTTGCAGTTTGAAAGCATAATAGTCTGATTGAAATACCTCATTAATTAAAATTGGTTCTAGAACCCGAGGTATTGTATCTACTCGCCTCGTAGATTCAGCTCACTGAATCACGGTCTTGATGTTAGCTTCTTCACAATGCCATATCATATTTTATTGCTTAGAATTTTATAAATTTGAAGTTTTTGTAAAGATTTATACCGTACCATTTCTTGGGCAATATAAACAGAAACGTGAGCGGAGTTACAACCACCACTACAGCCTCTTAACATCCCACTGCTGGGCACAGGCCTCCTCTCTCATAGGAGAGAGGGATTTAGGGATTAGACCCGCCACGCTGCTTCAATGCGGATCGGGGCTCTTTCACGACTATTGTCACATGATAGTGATAATAACCGGGACCGACTGCTTAACGTGCTCTCCGAGGCACGGGGGTGAAACACCACCAGCTTCTAACTCCGGGCTGGCATTGAGAAAAACCCAATACCTTACAATTATTTACATCATCATCATCATCATGATCAACCCATTACCGGCTCACTACAGAGCACGGGTCTCCTCTCAGAGTGAGAAGGGTTTTGGCCATAGTCTACCACGCTGGCCAAGCGGATTGGCAGACTTCACACACCTTTGAGAACGTTATGGAGAACTCTCAGGCATGCAGGTTTCCTCACGATGTTTTCCTTCATCGTTAATTATTTACCCGACCTAGGAATCCAATCCGGGACCTCTTGATCTGCGTTCGAATGTGCTAACCACTAGACCAACGAGGCAGATTACGAGGAGTTACAACACAAAACTCTTATTCGTTCTGTTGCACTGAATGTCGCTGCCAGGCTCGACTCTGGAGCTGGAAGTGCAGTGGAGCGGCGCGGGGCAGGTCCGCCTGAGCCCGGCGCGGCTCACGCTGCGGCCCGGCGACCGCGGCACCGTGCACGTGCACTACACCGCCAGGTTCGACTCCATTACTCCGCTTCATCTAAGCATGTTACTACGAGGATGTTAGTGGCTGAAGGCCTCATTTTTTTTATAATAATAGTGGGCAAACGAGCAAGCGGAGCACCTGATGTTAAGTGATTACCGCCGCCCATTAACATTAGCAGCACCTGAGGACCCACTAATGCATTGCCCATGCATTGCCGGCTTTTGAGGAAGGGGACTGGCTATTCAGCTCGCTGCCGGAACACATCGGATGTTTTGCGGCAGAATACGGCTGAAGTGTGGTCGCTAGCCACACTGTGGCGGATTCGATGTAAAGGCGGTGATGACATCTAAATTACGCTGTGTGGTATCGGGCACAACGACCCGTAGAGGGGACTGAGAGCGTCAGGGCTTCGTTAGCATACTGGCAGGGTGCACCGCGTGCAGGTGATGTTGACTTTGGCTACATACGTGAAATTTGACGTGAATTGAGGCATGTCACACCTCGCCTGAATTCCTACCTATTCGCAAATTATAGTGTAGCACATAATCAGCGTGGTGTGTAGGTGGACGTCGGACGGCCGCGGCGTGTCGGAGGGCGAGGCGAGTGTGCGCGCGTGCGGCGCGGCGCGCGCCTGGTGCCGCGCGGCGCTGCGCGTGCTCGGGCGCGCCACGCGCGCGCGCGCACTGCACGCCGCGCCGCACGAGGACCACACCGACGACGCGCAGCTGCTGCCCCCCGCACCCCGCACCTGCTGAATCTGACGATCGACAGCTTTAAACATGTTCTCCCATGAAGTAACATAAGGGAAGCGTTTTAGCGTCTAATCCATATAAACATATCAAGGATATAAAGGCAAAGTGGGAGAAAAACGCGTGTCAAATTGATGCACAGTTATGCATTTTCCAAAACTACATTCGTACTGAGAGTTTGACGTAATTTGTTTGTTTTAGTGCATAAAAATAACCGTGAAATTGCCATCTTAGAAATATTGTTATCTTTGGTACCTATACTTAGTTGCACTTTTATTTTCTCTTTGGTTTAGCGCAACAACTATTAATTTATTAACAAATTGTCCCAATGCTATAAATTAAAATAATTGTTATATATTTTATTAATTTTATTTACACAAATCATATCCAACTACAGCACATTGTACATAATGAGACAAGAACTTATTCTGTTGAATATTATTTTCAACTAATGTGCTGTTTTCAAATTACAACGAAAACTTTGTTTCAGATATCTCTTGTACTTATCTACTTTTGTAATTGTACGTACCTATAGCAAAATATAATTAGTTATTTGTTTGTATAAAAACAAACAATTATTGCCAGTCTCTGGTTCCCTGGCAGTCGGCAGAGCCGCCTTCAATTAGAGCGCGATTGGTACACAATCACGATTTCCACGTAAAGGAGCGCCTGTGACGGCTCACTGGACGCCGCTAATTCGCTCACCGGAACACGTTCACAAAACGTATGACACGATTCACATTCATTCAGTCGCTGGACCCGCTCACTTTATTCTAGCACTGGACTAGAAGAGACATCTACACTATCCGGCTAGTCGTTTACGAACCTTACCACTGTCAGGTGCAAACGCGATTTTAGTGGAGCTAGCTATAGCTAGCTGTGATAGCCTAGTGGTTAGGACGACCGACTTCTAATCGGAGGTCGTGGGTTCGATCCCGGGGCACGCACCTCTATCTTTTCGGAGTTATGTGCGTTTTAAGTATTTAAATATCACTTGCTTTTAACGGTGAAGGAAAACATCGTGAGGAAACCTGCATGCCTGAGAGTTCTCCATAATGTTCTCAAAGGTGTGTGAAGTCTGCCAATCCGCTTGGCCAGCGTGGTAGACTATGGCCAAAACCATTCTCACTCTGAGAAGGAGACCCATGCTCTGTAGTGAGCCGGTAATGGGTTGATCATGATGAGTGGAGCTAGATTAGTCCACGTTGACTCGAATCTTTAACTAGATTAATATGTATTTACATCGGATAATAATCGTTAAACTGAAAAGTCCAAGTCATATATCATCATAGTGAATAGGCATTTTCTAGGCAAGCGCGTTCCAACTTAGACCTCATCATTGCTGTTCAGGCATGATTGTCGTCAAGCGTAGGCCTATTTCGCAATAAAAAAAAAAATATATTTTCTTAGTCGTGTCATACGCGGAATCATCTGGGAACCCATCGCGTTTTTATCCCATGGAAACCTCAGCCATTATGTGAGTAATAGGAAAGGGTCACGATTATCAACCCTCAACAATGAGGAATATGATGTGAATAGAAAGAACGAGTATGTAGTGGCACGTAGTGGTAGTAGTGTAGTATGAGTAAAATATAAGAATAACTATCAATCAGCTGGTTTACTGCATTCGGTACAATTTACTGGATGCTACAGTAGTACAACAGTATAGTAGATACTATATCGAACTGCTATTCTGGAATACTGTTCTGCAATACTGTTCTGGAATACTGCTACTTAAATAATGTGAACTGGCCAGCGTAAATAAACACCGCAAATTCGCTAATAATAAATACGTTTACAAAGAGGAAAGCTTTAAAGAGGCTTTTATGTAAGCTTTGGTTTTGTTTTCCGGCAAATACTCGGTGTTTCGCCGCACGAATGAAATAAACCAAGTATTACATAAAAATATTATATCGACCCCCCAACCGTCGCCCTCCTTCCTGCCTCAGCGTCACAGCACCCACCATGCCCACCACCCGTGCCAATTCATCGACGCTGATTCAATGAGCACAAAAATGGATTTTCTGATATAAGATGCGTAGTCATCATGTTGTCTGCAGAGTGCATTGTTTGCAGCACCAGGTCAAGATTATCTTAGACAACGTGTTTCTAGAACTTGTATAATAATATACGCGCGTTCATTGTCATTCTACTTTTTTTCGCCTGATGTTGTGAACATTTGCAGCACCAGAGGAACCACTAATGCGTTGCCGGCTTTTAAGGAGTTTGTTGATCTGCCCCTTGAATAACCCTATATCAAAGGGAGTTAGTTCCACAGTTTTTGAGTGCGCGGAAGAAATGACCTCGCGCAACGTCTGCTGTGCAAAGTATCCTAACACTAAGTATAGTATACGTGAAAAGCTCGCGCAAATTAGCACAGGCTGCACCACAGCACAAAAATTCTCCTGCATTATTTTCACATAGTATGATAGTTATATTTATAAGTCATACACGTGGGACAGATGTGGTGCAATTTGCCGGAATATTTCGACAACAAAGAAAATCTGCAAACAAAAAGAAATAGCTATTTTCGCAAACTGAAATTGTCAACGTGCTCCGTAGTTAAGGAAAAATAAACACAGCGGGTAATGTGATGTAATTTCGCGTAAAAGTTCCACTCTTGTGGGTCGAGTTGACGCGAACCAATTATAGATTACATCAAACGCCTTCTTTATTGGCGGTCGTAAACTGTTGTTCCATTAAAAGTGTGAATAGGACAGATACGACACACGCTCATGTTACTAAGATAGGAAAAAAGCTCTACAAACTTTATCGGTATAAGAAATTGAGGAATGAACTGTTGAGTTTAATACCATGTTTGTGGCAGAATTGACGTTTCAAAAGAAACTGTAGTCGTCGTCTTCTCAACTGATAGACATCCACTGCTGGACATGGGTCTCTGGTCGGGATCGCTATAAAATGCTAACATCTTATTAAAACTGTGTTCACAAATAAATGAATATGAATGTGAAAATGAAAAGGAATATGAATACGAATACGAATACCAATAGTCGTATTCGTATTCGTATTCGTATTCGTATACGAATACGACTATGAATATGAATATGAAAATACGATCTTTGTTCGCTTGCACCCAGCGACTACCAGCAACTCGCTTGAGGTCGTCCGTCCACCCATTAGGGGTCTTCCAACGCTGTATTTACCGGTGTGGATTGTAGGGTCACCAGTCGATGACCGTCTTTCGATTCTTGGAGCTATGTGCCCCGTCCATCGCCACTTCATTTTCGCGCCTCAATGAACTGTGTCGATAACTTTGGTTCTCCTTTTTGATTTAATCTGATCCGTCGCCCGCTGAGTGACCCTGAGCCGCCTTGTGAGGCCCACGGTTAAAAAGACCCTATAAATTAGTTTACCGGATAAATATTAAGTACGTACATATATATTTTTATTCACAAAAATACTGATTTTCAAAAACAGATTAGATATAATAGTGAAGTTCATCACATTATAAGCGAACAAAACTTATTTCATAATGTCTTTGTAACGAGTGAAATCTTACAAAGTTTAGGGTCTTAACTAATGAAAATATATTGCCTCTTATAAGGGCTAGGCGTCATCATGATGTGGGTCTTGATGTGTTGATAGTGTAGAATGAATCTTGATACCATCTAAATAGATGTCCCTATAACAATGTCGTTGTAACGTGACCCGAGGAGCGCAGTAGAAGCATTGGACGCTCGTTACATGACTGATATTAGTATACACTATACATAGTATAGCTACATACGAATATAATGAGGATTACCTAAGGTTATCATGATTTTAGAAAAGGCCAATATTTTATCTGGTCACAGGAAATATTATGAGAATAATTTATTGTCCTTAAAATTACCACTCTTATAAAAAACGGCCAACTGCGAATCGGACTCGCGTACAAAGAATTACGTACCACCCCACACGTCATACAAATTCTTATAGTAAAGTATAAGAATACTTGGGCCTGTTTTACCACCTTCTGATAAGTGTCTGATAGCCTAAACGTAATTATTGCCACTTTCTTACTTTATGTCAAGTGACAAAGACTAAAGTTATAGATACATTACATCCAATACTTATCAGAAGGTGTTGAAACAGGCCCTTATACTCCTAGGAATTAACAAAATAGATGCCTTAGCAACATCAAGGCAAAAAAAACAAGGCGCTAAAATGGTAGCGCCTAGCCTACGATTCGACACCCACTCAGTATGGAACTTTTATTTTTTTACTATAGATAGTATAGAAGTAGTCACAGTATAGACTACTGTACTTTACGGCTGAAGCTAGTCGTCTCGTCGGATTTGCACTGATCTCTCTCCGGTCGTGTTGGATGCCGTGCCATAGAACTACGAGAGTTGCGAATAGTGCACCTGTGTTTGTGCACATACCTACTTGTACTCTATAATAATACCTCTTGTGTAACTAACCATTCTCTACTGAGAATGGCTACCGTGTCCGACATTATAACATTGCCTTTAATATAAAACTAGCTGAAATGACAACCACGACGTCTAGGCGCCACCGCTGTTAGCAATAAGATGTTTTTCATGTGTTTTCACGTCGAGCAGACAGCTCGTAAAGCCAACAGATTACCACAAATGTGACCACGGGGTGGCGCGTTCAACGTTCAAACGTAAGTGTGTTTTGTGGTTTTACCAGTGCGCGTGTTGGGGCCGCTGTCCACACGGACACAAGGCAACTTCGCTGCGATGTCCTACTAGCACCAAAGATATTATAGTAATTGAGTAGCGCGGCTCCTGAATGCGCGACCGCATCGCTGCATGCTGTCGCTAGTCGCATATTTGAAACACGCAAGACGATATTAATTTCTAACGAGAATGAAATAATAAATTAATTAAGTCGAGGTTATTATAGAATTAATAAATTTCTTATTGACGAAGTGGCATGGAAGCAATCAACTTTGCATTCAGCATCCCGCAAGATAGCTAGGTACCTATTATTGTTAAGTTTCAATAAAACCATCTGTTGAGTTTCTTGACGGATATTTCTCAGCAGAATCTGCTTTCCGAACTTCTGATGGTATCGAATGGTTGATCTACATAAAATAAATGAATTTGGATTTTGTTGACAAAAAAATTACTCCTATAAACAACACGAAATTGTTTTTGCTCATGGTACAACATTGAGAGAACATGTCGGGTATCTACAGATACGGAGTGATATGGCTGATGATCTTTTCAGTTGAGAAGTTAGTCGATGTGTTTCAATGACTTCAGCGTTGCAAAGTAACTGTGTCGACGTAAAAACGGGAAATTATTTTTGGGTGCATATATAGCAGTCCAGTTAAACATTGAATCACTATAGTTAAAAATTACGATACATAATCATGGCACATGAAAGAGGATAAGTACATGGCCAGAGACCACATCGCTAGGTATCGCGTCCGCTTCGCGACTGCAGCCGCTGGGCTATGGCCCTTATTCTCACAAAAAATGTCGCTTTATACGAAATGTAATAAACCTGGAATCAAATACTTACTATGTAGTTTTATTTACTGCTTGAATTTAGTTTGCGAAATAAGCTTTGGAGAATTTCCATCTTTGATGTTGAATAAATAAGTCGTTTGTGAATAAATAAAACGCAGGGGACATACGAATGTTTGGTACTTGCGTAGATTGAATTTTTTTTTATTTAATAAACTGAAAAGCCTTACTTACATAGTAAATGATCATGAATTTATGAAAGTGTATCAGAATTCAGAATTGCGTATATTATATTTTACCCAGAATAAACCAGATTGCTTAATACATTTAAAAGCAGTTACGAATCTATACATATAATAAAATCGTAGAATTGCCGTATCTGTACATTAAAGATTTTTGCAAAATAATAACTGGGGGGTGTTAGGGATAAGTAATGGAACATAAAAAAGCTATTTTTGAAATTTTTGTCTGTTTGTCTGTTTATCTGTTTGTCTGTTTGTCTGTTTGTCTGTATGTTTGTGCGCGCATCACGCAAAAACTACTGAATGGATTGTAGTGAAACTTGGCACGATTTAAGTTCATACAATGGAGTAACATATAGGATACTTTTTATCCCGAAATTCAGCACGGTTCCTTTGGGAGAGGGGACGAAATTTAAAATGAGTACTTAGCTGTAATTCATTAACGCGTGGTCCGATTTATTTCATTCTTTTTTTGTTAGAAAGGAGATACTTTATAGATTATCCGGGTTATCTCTGAAAGGCTGAATCGAATTTGATGGGACTTTCACAGGCGGATGTTTACATTTTGATCTACCTAAACATCCGCCAGTGAACTTTTAACAGTTTTTAGCAAGGTATGAGCTCAAAGGAGCATAGGAAAAACAAAATAGTTTCCACGGGATTTTTAAAAACCAATACCCACGCGAACGAAGTCGCGGGTATCCGCTCGTACAAAATAATAGACAAAGTTTCTCGCTTACACATACGATTTTCTAATGTATCGCAGCAAGTTTATCCTCGTTGCAGTTATCATTTCCGCTAGTTTATTGCAGTGAATAAATGTTCAAATGCATCACGGTGCTTTATTGCTACAACTTTTTGGTGTTTGACCTTTACAATATATTGTAGACTTAGAACGAGTTCTACGTTCTAAGTTCAGACTTTCTATTGGTACGAGATCAACGCAGAAAGAATGTTCTCCTTTTTAGGGTTCCGTAGTAAACAAGAAACCCTTATAGTTTCGCCATGTCCGTTCGTCTGTCTGTCTGTCCGTCCGTCCGTCCTCGGTTAATCTCAGAGACTATTAGTGCTACAAATCTGTAATTTGGCATGGGTATAAATATTAATCACACCGACAAAGTGGTGAAATAAAATTTTGATAAATATTTTTTTAGGGTAGCTCCCCTACATGTAAAGTGGGGATGAATATTTTTTTTCTCGTCTATCCCATAGTATCGTTCAATAGGTCTTTTAAAAAAACTGTGGGTGTGGGAACATCATTTTTCGATTTCTAGATCCGTTTGTAAAATATGATGTTTTAAAGTGCTAATTTTCATTAGAGTCAAGTGTCCCCCCCTCTATCAGCCAAATGGCAGTATATAGGAACTTGAAAAAATTCACAGCAGTAGTATATATAATCAATTTTAAAGAAAAACTATCATGGCTAAGTAGGGTTCACAGGTTAAGGAGTTATATCTGTTTTTCGAGGATTGTGACTATGGAACCCTACACTGCGCGTGGCCCGCCACGCACTTGGCCGGTTTTTTGTTAATTCTGTAGCAAACAGCTTCACCCCGGGTTGTTCTAAAAATAACAACATAAAGGTTTTTTACGAAATGTTCTCCAACAGTTATAATGATAATTCTCCCGACCGAATTTCACCCACGGCGACCAATCTCGACGTCACGCGTCATATAGGAAGAGAGTAGGTAGCCAATACACGGGAGATATTATAGTGGAGGAGCGTGAGTGAGTAAAGGCAGGCAACAGGTAGATGTTTGAAATATTCACAGAATATTTCATTATATTATATTCACTTTAAAAATAAATAATTAACTAAATTAAAATAAAACAAATATATAAGGGGGGGGGGGGGCTTCCATACAACAGACATGATTTTTTATGGTTAATGGTAACCTTTGTGCGCGAGTCCGACTCACACTTGGCCGGTTTTTTAGATATATTGAACAGAAATAACTCTACAAGATATTAATATAGTATCATCATATTATTATCATAGATAGGTACATCCTTAACCTTTTACCATTATCAAAATATCCATTGGTGAAAAAGTTTCTGAGATAAGCTTACGGAGTAGGTAGATACCGACGACGGCCAGACAAAGGCGGTGGAGCATCTCTGTTTAATTATTTATTGTTTTAATGCGTAGGAATATTTTCTTTAATGAGTCTAGGTTATTTTGGGTCTTTATCTACAAAATTATTTTGTTAATTAATTAAGAACGTCTTTAATATTAATATTATGGAAAACACAATATGAAGGAATGATTTTTAGGTAGTTAGGTACCTACTGGAGATTTTCGTCATTACCATTCATAATAATTATGAAATATAAGTACTAGATTTTGCCCGCGACTTGTTCCGCTTTTTTTCTGTTTTTATTTAACATGGTAAAACTATAGTCGATATTTACAGTGCTTACCTAAATATTATGTCTCTTGTTCAAATGTTGAACAAAGCATACATTACGTACCTACAGCCATTATATCTTGGGACGGATGCCCATTGCCCATCCTGCATGTAGAGCAGCCGTGTTCAGTTTGTGTCGGTGGTCGGTTACCGGGGACTGAGGAGCCACTCCGCGAGCCGCTGAGCCGAAGGTCGCGCCACAGACGCGCGTCGGGATACTCATTGACCGGCGCACAGCTTATACACAGCGGTACCCAGCGGATACACACAGATACACCGAATGGTAGGAAACTATGAGCACACTACGACACAGAGCACAGTATGTTGGTCGATGTAATAAAAATGATAAGTAAGTTTTATCATTCTTCTTTTCTTCATCTATTGCACAGTGTTGCTATATTTACGAAAATTCGCAAGTTTATTAAGCCATGATACCTACTTAAATATAGGCTATAGGGTCCATAAAATGTGGGTGCAAAATTCACAATAATTGTTACAAAAATGTAATTATTATTTTATTATTTTTAGAAAGCAAAATACTATTACCGACTTGCTCATTGCCGAATGTTGCCAAAGAACAGAGTAGCGGTATACACTATACATGATATCCACGAGTACGGGTGATAAAGGATGACAAACGACTTTGTTTTTGTTTCCGCCTACAGCTACCCATTTGGACTATATTAAGTACTTACATGATACCCATTCATCAGCGGTGGATCATGATCTTCCGAGAGCCGACGCGCAATCCCACCTGGAGAACCTCTGTTGACCCTGCGTGGACCGTGGGATGGTACACTGAGCGCGAGCGAAGGAAGTACCTACGAACCTTTTCTATACTAATAAATAAAATTGAAGTGTCTGTCTGTAATATCGAAATAACTACCTCATATTAAGCTCATATGGTTATTTGAACGGTACCATAACCGAATCACACGTTTTTAAAATTTTTGTCTGTCTGTCTGTCTGTCTGTCTGTTTGAACGGGCTAATCTTCGGAACGGCTGAACCGATTTTGACGGGACTTTCACATACAAGTAGAGAATTAACCAGGGAGTAACATAGGCTATTTTATTTTTTAACCGACTTTCAAAAAAGGAGGAGTTGTGTTTTTCTACCTATGTACACCGATATCTCCGAGATTTGTGAACCGATTTGCGTAAATTTTTTTTTTAATCGATAGAGAAACACTGCGACACTGTCCTACAAAAAACTTGGATTCCAACTCCTTAATCCTGATGCTGTAGGGGAACTGATCCCCAAAACTAATGGGATTTAGGAACTGTCGGTTATTTTAATTGATATTGGGGGTACCAATTAAAGATTTTATCGTTGAATGAACTCGAGTAGGTACATAATCAACTCCTCAACCCTGATGCTGTAAGGAATTGCATTCCGAAATCGTGGGGATCCCACGGAATTTTTCCGTTTTGGTGACGGGTTACTACAGATAGGCTACTTTTTGTTCTGGAAAATCAAAAGTTCCCACGGGATTTTTAAAAACCTAAATCCACACGGGCGAAGCCGTGGGCATCATCTAGTCTATAATATAATAAAACTGTAACAGATCCAATTCTGTACATTGAAGATATTTTGAAAATTTTTATTGGAGGGCACTCTATAATCGATACCGAAGCCAAAACTGCAATTTTTTTCATTTTTGTCTGTCTGTCTGTCTGTCTGTCTGTCTGTCTGTCTGTCTGTCTGTCTGTCTGTATCTTGGCCGCGCATCACGCCGAAACTACTGAATGGATTCAAATGAAACTTGGTACGATTTGAGTTTATACTCCGAGGTAGGTTATAGGATACTTTTTATCCCGAAATTCAGCACGGTTCCCTTGGGAGAGGGGATGAAAGTTGAAACGTGTATTTAGCTGTAATTCATTAACGCGTTGTTCGATTTTACTCATTCTTTTTTTGTTAGAAAGATAGTACTTTATATATTGTTCCATAAATATTTCAAGGTCATAGGTTTTTTAGTTCAGAATTGACAGGCATTTATTGGGTTCAAATAACTTGGGACCCGGATCTTTGAACGTACGGCTTATTTTAAACTGGTGTGCGTTTAAATTTATGTTTGTCGATCTGTCTATTTGTTCCAGCTAATTTCCGAAATGGCTGGATCGATTTTGATGGAACTTTCTGGTGATGTTATAAGGAATAACTTAGGCTACATTTAGTTTAGGTACAAAAAAGGATTATGGGATCCAATCCGATCCTATATAAAACCTATATCCAGGCGGACGAAGTCGCGGGGGTCGGCTAGTCTTTAATAAAATTCAAAACTAAGTTTCAAATGCCTATGGAAAGCATTATACCTAAGTATTTTTACTTATTTGTCCACAGCAAAGCCTCGGTGGTCTAGTGGTTAGCGTATTTGAACACAGAATCACGAGGTCCCGATTTCGATTCCCCGGTCGTGCAAATAATTGTTAAGTATTGGGTTTTTCTGTCAAGAAATTCTCAGTTCCAGCCCGGAGTTGGAAGCTGGCGGTGTTTCACCCCCGTGCCTCGGAGAGCACGTTAAGCAGTCGGTCCCGGTTATTATCACTATCATGTGACAATTATACTCGTTAAAACCCGCCAACTCGCATTGGAGCGGCGTGGTGGGTCGAAGCTCTAAATCCCTCTTTCCTATGAGAGAGGAGGCCTGTGCCCAGCAGTGGATAGGAGGAGGAGGAGGAGGAGTGGTCAAAAGGCTGTAGTAGTAGTAGTAGTAGTAGTAGTAGTAGTAGCAAAATTCAGTCAGTATCTATTCTGTACCTGCTACCTGCCTGCAACACGAACGCGGCGAGACGTACGGAGACTTCCTCCCGCTCACATTTACATACCTAATTCACTTCTATCGAGCGACTTTATTCATTGTCATGTTCTCTACAACAAGGAAATAACAACCTTAATGCCGCGTGCTAAGATTCGTTATCTTTTGCGTAATGTTTATAAAATTAGCTGTCGAGATGTATTTCATGAACATACCTAGTGCTTAATAGAGGATCGTTCGGGCGAGTCTAAAGTGATTCCCGATTTACATACTGATGCTCTGGCTCATATGTTTTAAATAGGTATAGAGTGTCTTTCAAGATCCACTTAAAAATTAACTTTATAATTATGACCTATTTCAAAGAACTCACTTTTACTGCAAAACACCTTTTATTTTAGAGGAAAATTTTAGCTATTGTTCGTTTATTGACGTGATAACGTCTTATAAATCGATGGACGCCTGCTACACGCACGAAAAAGCATGACTCATTGTCACGTACCGCGTGCAAGCAAGAGCGATATAGAACAAGCGATATAGAAGGCAAGATTGGCCTAAGCGTTCGGCTTGTTACGCATTTATCTCTTTATTTTCTTATGACGTTATCACGTAAACTTGTCGTTCGTAAATCAACTTTGCAGACAAGCAATTTTTTTTTAATTTCGAAAATGACTCAGTTTATTACAACTACAGAGTGCTTAGTCTCAGTTTGGAGCGCTCCAAAACTTTATAGTACTCTATAAGTATACTATTGATCGAATCACAATGACTTCAGAGTAAAATGGACCTAAAATAAGAGTCTTTGGGTTCATTTTGCTCTGAAGCCATTTGTGATTCGATCAATAGTAGACTTATAGTATACTTTTAGATTTGGAGCGCTTCAGACTGACACCCATATTCTAAGTCGTAACTCGAAAAGCCCCTCGACTCCAACTCACTCGAGGAGGCCTCAAGGAATGACTTGAAAGAACCTCAAGATCGGTATTCATAGTTGTCAGGTTGAGGAATTCTCGAGGTTCCTCGAATGAGTGGAGTCAAGGTAAAACTCAAGGATTACGTCATCGTTTGGAGGAATGTTTCGTTTGTTATGACGTTAGCTAACCTTAATAATGGACGATTTTTTTTATGTGCGAGTGCGAGTGCGAGTGCGAGTGCTAGTGCGAGTTCGAGTGCGAGTTCGAGTCCGAGTTCGAGTGCGAGTGTAGTGCGAGTGCGAGTTCGAGTCCGAGTGCTAGTGCGAGTGCGAGTTCGAGTGCGAGTTCGAGTGCGAGTGCGAGTGCGAGTTCGAGTGCGAGTGCGAGAGTGACTTCGAGTGCGAGTGCGAGTTCGAGTCCGAGTTCGAGTGCGAGTGTAGTGCGAGTGCGAGTGCGAGTTCGAGTGCGAGTGCGAGTGCGAGTTCGAGTGCGAGTGCGAGAGTGACTTCGAGTGCGAGTTCGAGTGCGAGTGTTAGTGCGAGTGCGAGTTCGAGTTCGAGTGCTAGTGCGAGTGCGAGTGCGAGTGCGAGATTGAGAGCGAGTGCGAGTTCGAGTGCGAGTGTGAGTGCGAGTGCGAGTTCGAGTGCGAGTGCGAGAGCGACTTCGAGTGCAAGTTCGAGTGCGAGTGTTAGTGCGAGTGCGAGTTCCAGTTCGAGTGCTAGTGCGAGTGCGAGTGCGAGTTCGAGTGCGAGTTCGAGTCCGAGTTCGAGTGCGAGTGCGAGTTCGAGTTCGAGTGCAAGTGCGAGTTCGAGTGCGAGTGCGAGTCCGAGTGCGAGTGCGAGTGCGAGTGCGACTTCGAGTGCGAGTGCGAGTTCGAGTCCGTGTGCGAGTGCGAGTTCGAGTCCGTGTGCGAGTGCGAGTTCGAGTGCGAGTGCGTGCGCTGCGTGTGGTGCATGTCTGCGTGCGCTGCGTCCGGTACGTGCGCTGCGTGTCTGCGTGCGGTGCGCGCGCTGCGTCCGGTGCGTGCGCGCTGCGTCCGGTGCGTGCGCTGCGTGCGGTGCGTGCGTTCCGTGCGCTGCGTGCGTTGCGTGCGTTGCGTGCGGTGCGTGCGCTGCGTGCGGTGCGTGCGCTGCGTGCGTTCCGTGCGCTGCGTGCGTTGCGTGCGGTGCGTGCGCTGCGTCCGGTGCGTGCGCTGCGTCCGGTGCGTGAGCTGCGTCCGGTGCGTGCGGTGCGTCCGGTGCGTGCGCTGCGTGTCTGCGTGCGGTGCGTGTCTGCGTGCGGTGCGTGCGCTGCGTGCGGTGCGTGCGGTCCGTGCGTTGCGTGCGGTGCATGCGCTGCGTGCGGTGCGTGCGCTGCGTGCGCTGCGTGCGGTCCGTGCGCTGCGTGCGCTGCGTGCGGTCCGTGCTTTGCGTGCGGTGCATGCGCTGCGTGTGGTCCGTGCGCTGCGTGCGCTGCGTGCGGTGCGTGCGCTGCGTCCGGTGCGTGCGCTGCGTGTCTGCGTGCGGTGCGTGTCTGCGTGCGGTGCGTGCGCTGCGTGCGGTCCGTGCGTTGCGTGCGGTGCATGCGCTGCGTGCGGTCCGTGCGCTGCGTGCAGTGCGTGCGCTGCGTCCGGTGCGTACGCTGCGTGCGGTGCGTGCTCTGCGTGCGGTGCGTGCGCTGCGTGGGGTGCGTGCGCTGCGTGCGGTCCGTGCGCTGCGTGCGCTGCGTGCGGTCCGTGCTTTGCGTGCGGTGCATGCGCTGCGTGTGGTCCGTGCGCTGCGTGCGCTGCGTACGGTGCGTGCGCTGCGTCCGGTGCGTGCGCTGCGTGTCTGCGTGCGGTGCGTGTCTGCGTGCGGTGCGTGCGCTGCGTGCGGTGTGTGCGGTCCGTGCGTTGCGTGCGGTGCATGCGCTGCGTGCGGTCCGTGCGCTGCGTGCAGTGCGTGCGCTGCGTGCGGTGCGTGCTCTGCGTGCGGTGCGTGCGCTGCGTGGGGTGCGTGCGCTGCGTGCGGTCCGTGCGCTGCGTGCGGTCCGTGCTTTGCGTGCGGTGCATGCGCTGCGTGTGGTCCGTGCGCTGCGTGCGCTGCGTCCGGTGCGTGCGCTATGTGCGGTGCGTGCGCTGCGTGCGGTGCGTGCGCAAACGATAGTCCTTACGACTAATTATCGCGACTATCGTACATATATTCAATAAAACTATCAAAAGACATTATAAAAAATTAATAAAATACTTCTTTTGTAGCTAACAATCACATAAAAACATCCTCAAGGTAGATGCCGATCAACCTTACATTTGACTCGACTCAACTCACCTCGAGTGAGGAAACTGTTTGAGGTAAGGACAAAAATTACAACTATGAATATCAAAACACCTCTGTGAGGTTGAGTCGAGTCGAGTAAATCATGAGTTTAGAACTAAGAATACGGGTGTGAGACTAAGCACTCAGCTCTATAAACTATAGCAGGTTACGTAACGCGAACCACTGTGCACCAGACGCCCTTGGAAACCACGAACGCTGAAAACATTAAGTATATCTCCATATCTCCCCAATCAAAGTGCAAAATGTAGTTAAAAGAAAGTTTAGTGCAAGCGGCGGCCGGCGTCCTCTAATGAGGCAGAGCACTCAGCGCAGTTTCCGGAGCGCGGGGTCAAAGCGTAGACTCGTTAGAGGCACGGAATGCGCTCGCGGCCCGAAGGAAAACTACTACAACCGAGCACAGTAGAGAGAGCAGAACTTTTCCGATTGTTACTTGAAAAAGTACTTCCGAATAGAACTGCGATGATATTATGCCTCGTTGATACCACAAGTTGCCTGCGGAGAGCAGCCGCTGCAAAATACAGATCCCTTTTGCGAGTTGGTTACTTTAAACTACGCGATTCTGTGATTTTTACTTTGAATTCAATAACTGCAGTAGAATATGAAAGTTCTTTATTTACCACAAAGAAAAGTAAAATGTTAATTTTATAGCGTTTGTATACAGAGAGTTTGTCGACAATCGAGACAAAGAGACAAATGTACTCACAATCCGCATGATGCTTCGCAGCTTCGTTCGCATGGATTTAGATTTTTTTTAATTCCGCAGGAACTCTTTAATTTCTTGGAATTAGAGTGGTTATCTCCGTTTCTGGGATACGAGCTACCTGTCTCTGCACCAAATTTTATCAGAATCGGTTCAGTGATTAGGCCATGTTATCCTTAATATCAGCTATAACGTATCACCTTTTAATTCACCTTGTTTAATCCTCTACCTGCCTTTTGTGAAAATCGTGTCAAGAATCAAGATCGTATCGTACGTACGGTAACTTAAAAAATTTAAATGTTTAGATTATTGTATGGTTCAAATAAATGTAAAACGAGCTTATTATAATAATATTATGAGCTTCACGAGAGATAGTTACTCTTACTACAGACGAATACACCGACCGTCGGCGTCATATGCTACGCCGACGACACGCTGGTTTTGGCGCGTGGAGAGACGCACCGTCAGGCGACGTTGTTGGCAACAGCTGGGGTGTCACAGGTCGTAGGGAGGATCCGGCGTCTGGGGCTCGAGGTGGCGCTCAACAAGTCGGAGGCGATATTTCTCCATGGCCCCCGACGTGCGCCACCGTCGGGATCTCACATTGTCGTGGGAGGCGTCCGAATCGGCATCGAGTCGACGATGAAATATCTGGGACTCGTCCTCGATAGCCGATGGGACTTTGGGCCGCATTTCGAGCGCCTACTTCCCAAGTTAATGGGAGCGGCAGGAGCGCTTTCTCGTTTGCTGCCCAATCTTGGCGGTCCAGAAGCCTCCTGTCGGAGGCTCTACACAGGGATCGTGCGGTCCATGGCCCTCTATGGGGCACCGGTGTGGGCGGATACCCTGACGGCCCGTAACATCGCAATACTGCGGAGACCGCAGAGAGCGATGGCCGTCAGGGTAATAAGGGGATACCGCACGATCTCCTTCGAGGCGGCGAGCCTTCTTGCAGGATCTCCGCCTTGGGATCTCGAGGCGAAGACTCTTGCCTCCCTGTACCAGTGGACAGTGGAGGCGAGAGGACGGGGCGGGCGACCGTTGCCGCGGGTGTATGCGCGGCGTCGGTCTCAGCTCCGTCAGATTCTCTTGGCGGAGTGGAAAGAGCGCCTGGAACACCCCAGCGCAGGGCACGCCATTATAGAGGCGGTGAGGCCTGTAGTAGAGGATTGGTTGGGGCGGAAGCATGGTGCCCTAACCTTCCGGCTGACGCAGATACTTACCGGACACGGTTGTTTCGGTAGGTATCTGCATCGGATAGGTCGGGAGCAAACGCCCGGTTGCCGCCATTGCGAGGACTGCCTCGAGGACACGGCGCAGCATACACTGGAGGAGTGCCCAGCCTGGGCGGAGCAGCGCCGTGCACTCGATGCAGAAGTCGGTGACCTCTCGCTCCGAAATATCATGCGAATGATGGTTCGGAGCGAGACAGCGTGGAATGCCACCGTCTCCTTTTGTGAGGCAGTGATGTCTGAAAAGGAGACAGCGGAGCGTGAACGAGAGGTAGCGGTGGATGTTCACCCGAGTCGCCGTAGAAGAACTGGGCGCAGGCAAGCGCACGACCGCCGCCTGCCTCCTTAATGAGGACCTCCGGGCGATAGACGCGGGGAAGTCTGTCGTCCGTAGGAGAAAAGGTCCTCGAGTTGGAAGGCGCGCCACGTGTTCCTGGCGCGCCTTCAAGTGTGTGAAGGACTCCTAATAGTCCGGTAGTTGGGCCTGCTTTGGAGCGGGTGCTTTTGCTGGGTGCAGTAGTGTACGAAAGTGTTCCTGCACCCAGCAAACCAAAAGAGAGAAGGAACACCGTGGGGTTTTAGTTGGTGCAGTCCAACATAACCACCGTGCTTCCCCGAGCGCGGTGGTATCCATGACGGATTTCCCCACGTAAAAAAAAAAAAAAAAAAGACGAATACACCGACAGGCAGTTCAATTTTATTCATTGTACAGATTTCAATCAGATTCATATTAAAATCTCGTTCAATATAATTTACGTTGTTTGGTGATTACAAATAAACTTTCTTCATCTCATATTGAACGTGATGTTGTACCGGACTATCGAGAGCTTTTGTATTGTCCCTCGCACATCCTACACACGGGTAACGTGATATTTTCCATCGAAGGAATATATCGGATAGCAATTCATAGTAGGTATTCCGTCCCTAGTTTAAGTATTATTATGTAAATTGGTTCGGTTGGTTGCGAGTTGCGACATTCACTGAGCTGACAAGGAGCTATACGAGTAAACGCCCGACGACGGCGGCTGCTTAGCATCACAAAGAGGTCTCATCTACAGGATCATGTACCTACTGTACAGGGTTCCGTTATCTCTGTGCGTTATCTATAACACCTATCATCTCATAAACAGTAGGCATATTGTGATAGGTAGGTACAGCGTATTTACAAAATATACATAGCCAGAATGCACCCATAGGATTCTGGCTATGTATATATTGTAATGCAATTTTTCAATTTGTGATTACAAAGTATACACGAATTTTGCATACTACTAGTGTATATTTTGCAACGTCGATGCGCGCGTGCATCGTTCCAATATATACAAGGCCAAAACACCACCATAGGAATTTTTTTAAACCCCGATGCAAAAACGAAGGGGTGTTAAAGTTTGACCTGTGTGTGTGTGTGCGTGTGTGTGTGTGTGTGTGTGTGTGTGTGTGTGTGTGTGTGTGTGTGTGTTCCCCTGTAGCGCTCAAACGGGTGAACCGATTTGAATGTGGTTTTTTTTGTTTGAAAGATGAATTAGTCGTAAAGTTTGACCTGTGTGTGTGTATGTGTGTGTGTGTTCCCCTGTAGCGCTCAAACGGGTGAACTGATTTGAATGTGGTTTTTTTTGTTTGAAAGATGAATTAGTCGTAAAGTTTGACCTGTGTGTGTGTGTGTGTGTGTGTGTGTGTGTTCCCCTGTAGCGCTCAAACGGGTGAACCGATTTGAATGTGGTTTGTTTTGTTTGAATGATGAATTAGTCGAGTGTTGTTTGATGAAAATCGATCCAAGATGGCCGCCGCTACAAAATAGCGGATTACATATTATTTTATCACAACTCCCTCAATATGGGTATCAAATGAAAGGGATTGACTAGTAGAATAGCACTATGTAAATCCAAGATGGCCGCCACCACAAAATGGCGAAGATCGGGGGTTTTTTAAATTTTTAATTTATACTTGTTTCAAAATTACTTGGGTAACTGTTAGAACTTAACCGACTTATTGCTTGGGGTTGGGGTGCTCAGATTTGGTTTTGGACCACATTCTACCTAGGACCTGATAGAACCTAAGTGCCCGGCCTGCGGCCGGGCACATGAATGTTTATGTTCTAACCTAACCTAACCTAGCTACTGAAAACAAGAAATAATTTAAAAAAATATATATGATTTCCGCGGTCTGAAATTTTAACTGGAGTTTCAGGACGGTGACACATTTATTTTAAGTTTTTAATTATGCAGAGACAACAAAAAACGGGCAATCAAATAAAATGACGCGTGCCGATAAATAATTAAATGTTTAGAATAGATACGCAGATATGATTACCATAGGCTAGAAAGAGAGGTCCACAAATCAAAATGGCGACCATGCAACTACTTACGCATAATTTGGAATCGCATGTTTGGCGCGCTTATTCCGATCCACCCAATAGGCGGCTAGCTTTGGGAGTTATGTTTAACTTTGTTAGTTTATGTTTTACATAGGGGCGCTTATTTCGATCTATACAAGTGTTTAATATTTAAAATATAAAACCACAAAACCAAAGTTGCACCCAATAGGCGGCCAACTTTGGGAGTTATGTTTAACAAAGTTTTACAAAATTTAATTTAACATAATCGCCATTTTGGTCACCGTCCTGAAACTCTAGTTAAAATTTCAGAGCGCGGAAATCATGTTTTTTTCAAAAGCTAGGTTAGGTTAGGTTAGAACATAAATATCAATGTGCCCGGCCGCAAGCCGGGCACTTAGGTTCTATTGGCTTTTCTTCTTTCTCTTTCTCTTTTTTGAATTGCACACGCAACAGCCACCTATATTGTAAAATTGTAATAATTAATAAAAAGCATCTATTAGAGTTGTAAAGAGTTTTAATTCAACACAAGTATAAATTGAAAATTTAAAAAACCCCCGACATTCTGTGACATTTTGTGGTGGCGGCCATCTTGGATTTGCAATAGTGATATTCTACTAGTCAAGCCCTTTCATTTGATACCCATATTAAGGGAGTTGTGAAAAAATATGTAATCCGCCATTTTGTAGCGGCGGCCATCTTGGATCGATTTTCATCAAATATAGCTAACAACACGCTCGACTAATTCACCTTTCAAACAAAAAAAACCGCATTCAAATCGGTCCACCCGTTTGAGCTCCACAGGGGAACAGACAGACACACACACACACACACAGACACGTCAAACTTATAACACCCCGTCGTTTTTGCGTCGGGGGTTAAAAATACAAATATCATACAACAAGATTAGTTTGTATGCATACTAGCAATGTATATTATGGAACAAAGTAGGCTATTACAAAGTATACACAAGTATTTGCATACTACTATTGTATACTTTGTAATCACAAATTGGAATATTGCACTACGATATATACATAGCCAGAATCCTATGGGTGCATTCTGGCTATGTATATTGTAAACATCATCATTACAGAAGCAGGATAAGGTTTAATATTAAAACTACTTTAATCAAACTATTATTAAAATGTCTTTATTTATCACCCGCACAAACTTAATTAATATCGAATCACAGATTAGTTTAACTGACATCTCTTTTCAAAATCTATTTTATACTAATTAATTTAATTACACTCAGCCAAGTCCAAAATGGCAGCACTTTATTCGATTAGGGTGTGATTGCTATCGCAACCCTCAATCAAATATCACGACCTAGATGCTGAAGCATCTAATAGTCGGTTGAGTCTCTGGAGGAGACTGAATTCATAGCTTCGATGTGCCCGTATTTATACCAATAATTCAAGATGGCGGTTCGGCGCCATTGAATGAATCAAATGTCAGTTCATTCTAACCTGAAATTCATAATCTGTAAAACATTTCTAAAAATTTACATCAATTTTCAGCAATAATCTGACAGTTCGGCCGTCCTATATTTAACACGTCCCCGTGTTTCTCATCAATCACAGTAAAAGTTACTTTATTCATGTCGCGGGCGGTCTTGCCCATTGTCAATGTCACAGGCGTTTTGCCGTCGTTTCTAAGATCACGGGTGATTTTACCCTCACTTAGGTCATGGGCTGTCTGCCCTCAGTAAATTGCGCGGGCGGTCATGCCCTCAGTCAAGTCCGTCAGTGTCGCTTTTAAACTGATAACTCAAAATAATTCATAACCGAACTCTCAGATTAAAAATTTAACTCGTGACTTCATAAATCAAAACTTAAAATCTGATTCGATTTTCACTTTAAAATCTTATTCATTAACTATCAGTTAGGTACTCTCATTAACACAAACACATTGTTGTGAAAATATTTACTGTTTAAATTACTTTTACTTTCATTTACAAAATAAAGCAAATCTACCACTGGTTCGGAATGCCGCAATCTAGCGAGAAGAACCAGTAAGAAACTCGGCGGCGTCTAACCTTTCAAAATAACTAATCAAAAATTATTTCTAATTTCAATCGATTCATTCATCTCAAGTGCGGGTATTTCATTATTCTGCGGGTATTTCTACAACTTTACTTCAAATTAATCACTTTCTTAAACTAAACACAACTGTGTAGATGGCAAAGCAAAATCAAGGCAACGTGGTTCGAATCCCGCTTCTGAATTTGTAAACATCATCATTACAGAAGCAGGATAAGGTTTAATATTAAAACTACTTTAATCAAACTATTATTAAAATGTCTTTATTTATCACCCGCACAAACTTAATTAATATCGAATCACAGATTAGTTTAACTGACATCTCTTTTCAAAATCTATTTTATACTAATTAATTTAATTACACTCAGCCAAGTCCAAAATGGCAGCACTTTATTCGATTAGGGTGTGATTGCTATCGCAACCCTCAATCAAATATCACGACCTAGATGCTGAAGCATCTAATAGTCGGTTGAGTCTCTGGAGGAGACTGAATTCATAGCTCTCTTGTTTCGGATTGAGTATGCTGCATGGCCCTATTGGCCGCTACAGCGTCACCGGGGTTGTCGGAGAGCGCGAAGCTCTGCCAGGGGGGAGTAGTGAGCCCTAGGGCTCGATGAATATCGGAGGGCGGCAACGTCTTCCTAAGGGCGCCTCCTGTGAGGCTCGGACCACGGCTTAGGTTGACGTTGGGGCGAGTGGGTTCGTTGGACTAGATTAGTCCGAGCGCCCCCGAGACCGTGGTAAGGGCCCACGTCCGGGTGACGTCAGAAATCGGGGACCTCGTCTTCGCCGGCGAAGACGCTGTGCATCGGTTGTGTGATTGTGTGGCCCTATCATATAGGGTGCATTGTCGGTAGTTATTTGATCGTCGGGGTCGTAAAGGATGTGCTTAGGGCGTCTTTTATCGGGAGGGTCGTTACGATCTGGAGTGTAAGTTGATGCCCCTACCACCAGAGGGTTGGGGTGCTTAGCTGCTTTCTCAAAATAGTTTTTGGAAAGTTGTTTAAAATGTTGTGCAATAGTGGGGAGTTGGAGATCTCTATGGAGATCCACATTGCGCATGAACCACGGAGCGCCCGTGGCCATACGCATAAATCGGTTCTGTATTACTTGAAGTTTATGATACGAGGAGGGAGGGAGGTGCGCAAACACAACGCTCGCATATGTCATGATGGGTCTAATACATGTTTTGTACAAGGTAATTTTATGTCTGAGGGACATTTTGCTTTTTGCGCAAAGCATAGGATAGAGACGACCTAGCACATACGCCGCCTTGTTCCGAACTCGGCGTATGTGTGCTGTGAATTTCATCTTTTCATCGAATGTTACACCCAAGTACTTGGCTTTCTTTTGCCAGGGGATGGGACGCCCGTGAAGGGTGATTTTGAGCTGATCGAGTTTGAATTTAGATTTCGTCTTTTTGGAGAAAAGCACTGCTGCGCTTTTTTCCGGGTTAACCTCGATCCTCCAAAGGCGGAACCAGCGGCCCAGGCTGTCTACCGCTTTTTGGAGTCGAGATATAACATGACGATAATTTTTATCGGAGCTATAGAATGCGGTATCATCCGCGAACTGTGCAATGCTAACGTGCGGGGATCTAGGTATGTCACTTGTAAATAGCGCATACAGAAGTGGGGAGAGCACGGAGCCCTGAGGGACTCCTGCTCGGATCGGTCTAGGGGACGACAAGGTACCGTCTAGTCGGTATCGGAAGGTCCTATTGGTGAGATAGTCTCGTAGCAGACGTACGAGACTCTCTGGCACGCCTAGGTGGAATAGCTTGTAGATCAAGCCGGCGTGCCAAACCTTGTCAAAAGCTTTCGCTACATCAAAGAATAGGGCTCCTGTTGGGATGCCTATCGTCTAAAAACGATGAAAACCTAGATAGATGTGCTCCGTGAGGCGGTGCGCTTGGTGAATACATGAGTGTTTGGCTCTAAAGCCAAACTGCTCGTCGTTGAGGAGTTTTTTGTCCTCAACTACTTTCTTTAATCGGTTCAGTATAATTTTCTCGTACACCTTGGCAAGGGTGTTGAGTAAGCTGATGGGACGGTAGCTAGTGGGGAGGTTGGCAGGTTTCCCTGGTTTTGGGATGCCTATGACTGTTGCTTCCTTCCACCTGTCGGGGAAGGAGCAACCTGCCATGAGTGTGTTGAAAATAATAACCAGGAGGTTGATTATTTGCTCGGGGAGTAGTTTGAGAGTTTTGTTAGAGATTGAGTCTGGGCCAGGGGCTTTTTTGGCGTGTAAGTCCTTGATGATCTGATGAACTTCACCGCTGGTCGTGGGAGTGAGTGGTTCGCCCCCGGGGGCGGACGCGAATAGAGCGGCTAGTTCATTATCGACTGATTCTACGTGGGACCTATCAATGGAAATTGTACTTGGAGTGCATTGTGACTCTAGGCTGTCGGCTAAGCACTCGGCCTTATCGATGTCTTCAAAGGCGGGCGGTTGGTTGGGACGTAGAAGCGGAGGGGTGGCCGAGACAGGGTCGGCTTTGAGAGCTCTAGCCAGCTTGTAGTACGCTACATGCGATGGCGAAAGTTCGCTCAGCTTCCTGTCCCATTGTTCGTCACGGAGTTCGGCAAGGCGAGCCTTTACCTTCCTCTGGGCTCTCCAGAGTTCCCTCCGGTTGTCAGCGGTCGGACATGCGTCATGGGCTCTACGTTTGGCGTTTTTAATTGTGATAAGCTCTCTCGCGTCGTCCGGGAGCTGCCTACGGAGGAATCCGTTTGGCATTTCCCGGGAGCATTCGCTTAGAGCATCGCGAATATGGTTAGTAAGGTGCAGTGAGGCTGCCTGCGCTTCATCTAAGATTTCTATTCTGTCAGGTATCTGAGAGAGGTGCACTGAATCTAGTGACTTAAGATGCTCTGATAGCTTCTTAAAGTCGATGATCGTTTTGGTCGGGGGGTCCGTGGAGGGCGGAGGTCCTAGCTGGAGTAGGACGGGACGGTGGTCTGAACATAGTTCGGATAGCACTCTCAGAGGGCTCACCTCTAGGGCGATGTTCTTTAAGAGTGCTATGTCGAGTATGCCCGGTCTGTCTGTAGTCCTGTCTGTCGTAGGGTATCGTGTCGGTGTGTCAGGGGCCATAACTATGAAGTTACAGTCTGAGCGTTCGGTCAGTCTTAGTAGTTGTAGTCCTCGTGCGTTTTGGTATCGACTATTCCAGCAAGGGTGTTTGGCGTTGAAATCTCCGGCCAAGATGACGGAGTCTCCTAGGGAGAGTAGGGCTTTCAGATCACTTTCTAAGAGATCTTTAGTCGGGGAAAGATACACTGATGCTAGTATGACCGTCGGATGGCCGGACATACTCATCTGACAGACAGAAGCTTCTATATTGGTGAGTTGTGGAGGATCGAGAGGGGTGCAGTGAAGAGCCCTTCTATAGTAAATAGCTGTGCCACCTAGCCGGTTGGTGGTTCTATCGTTACGTATTAAGTTAAAGTTCGCAATCTTCGGATCACGTCTACAAGGTTTCAAGAAGGTCTCTTGCACTAGTAAGATATCGATTTGGTGTGCACACACGAATTCGCGGATTTCATCTATTTGATCGATGAGGCCGTTTGCATTGAAAAACGCGACAGTCAGAGAGTGTGGTTTTAATCTACTTTTTGTTGTATTAGCCATTTAGAGCTTTTTGACATTTATGAATCGATAATAAGAATTGTGCGTGCTCTTGCATCGCACCTAAAAGGTTGGTTTTGGACATTTTGATGAATGAGTCTAATTGTTCGATGTCTATGCATTCGAAAATATAGCTCGTGAGGCGCCAGTTATTTGCGAAGCGTTCTGCTGCGCCGGATTCTGGGGTGGAGGGTGCGGGGGGAGGTGGGGTAGGCCTAGTCGGAGACGGACGGGGGCTAGGGGCCTGCGGGGCGGGAGGCGCCGCCGCTTCGGAGGTTGCCTTGGGGGCTTGAGGTCCCTTTGTAAGGGGTTTTTCCCAAGCATTAACGGCGGGAGCCGGCGCTGGGATGAAGGTTTGGGCGGGTTTGTCTGTTTTGGAGGCTTTGGAGGCTGCCTCAGATTGGCCTTCGATCGGTTTGACCCTTCGCTTGGGTTCCTTTGGGGCTTTGGGGCACTTGCGATAGTTCGCTGGGTGCCCTTGTTCCCCGCAGAGAACACAGCTCGGGGGCTCCTCGGTCGGCTGCCTCCTGAGGCAGTCTGCCGTGCCGTGATCCCCCAGACACTTTACGCATCTAGGGCGGGCGAAACAATTCCTTGCGGAATGCCCGTATAGTTGGCAGCGATGACACTGCCCTATCCTACCTCTGCTTTTTGGATTCTGGATTTTAATACCAGACAGTCGGCAAACTGTCTTAATATTATGAATATTCTTTCCCTCTGGAGTGAGGTCAAGGACGACAAGGACCATTTCGTATGGACTCTTGGTTTTAGGATGGTACATCCTATGAACCTGTTGGACGGGGAGACCCTGGGAAATAAGGTCGGACTTAACGAGCTCTGTGTCGAGCTCCCTAGGGATGCCGCGTATTACTTTACGTAATACGCGCTCATCGGGAAGGGCGAAGGTGTGGAATCCTACGTTTTCCTGGCGGAGGATAGATGTTAGCCTGCGATGGTCGTCGGACGTGGGGCATTGAACCCTTATCCCGATGACCGTCGAACGGGCGTAATCGAACGAGATGTGTTTCTCGTCGAGTAGTGGCAGAATGCGCTGCCAGCTGAGTTTCTCTCTGATGTACAGAGGTGGTACTTTTTCTTTATTGATGTCCTCCATCGGGGAGTCGTCCGACTCCTCGATTTGGGACGCTTGGGAGGTGGAATTGTTTTTCGACCTTGAGGAGGTCTCGGGGACCGCGATACCAGCCTTTTTAGGCGGGTTTGAGTGGGAGTTAGAGGCCTTCAGCTTGCGCTTCTGGCTTTTGCTCTGCACAACGGTAAAAGTGTCGTCTGTCTCCGACGAGGCCGGGGATGTTTCGGAGTGGACCTCCGTGACATAGACCGGCTTTTCGGTGCGGGCAGAAGGCCCGGGAGTGATCGCAGAGCGGGGCTCCTTGACCAAGGGAAGGGGTTGGGGGGTGTTTGGTTCCGCGGCAGGGGCCACGGAGGCGGGCGCTGAGGGCGCGGGGAGGTCCTTACAATAAAAATGTTGTAAGTATGTCGGGTTTGACTTGCTCAGATCGGCGATCAGAGCCTCTATGTTTATTTTTGGCTTCCGTGGGTCCAGAGCGGACCACGGAGCCGGTAGTGCGAGGATTGAGGGGTCCATAGTGGACCCGGGAAACGTCTGAGTCCTCCCTGCCGGAGCAGGGAGGTGTGTGCCTAAGGTGAGGCCCTAATGGGACCCCGTCCTTGGGAGACGGGGTTGAGTACCTACACTGCACTTAGAATAGTGTACTTACAGAACCTAGACCCTGGAACTACACTACACTACACACAACGCAGGACAATGACCAAAGCACGACACAGCAATCCGGGTGGCACTGGGGCACTGGCACTTAATCGGGGTGAGCAACGAGCTCGGGCGCGAAACGAACACGGTAGGCGCTTTGTAGAGCGCATTCGAAGACGTCCACGCGGTGCGAACGCCAAGAATGGAATGAATTCATAGCTTCGATGTGCCCGTATTTATACCAATAATTCAAGATGGCGGTTCGGCGCCATTGAATGAATCAAATGTCAGTTCATTCTAACCTGAAATTCATAATCTGTAAAACATTTCTAAAAATTTACATCAATTTTCAGCAATAATCTGACAATATTTTGTAAATACGCGTAGGTACATCAGATTATCTATTCAAAATTGGTACACTCTACACTTTTTGAATGTCAATCAATTTTATTCTTCCTTAAAATAGAATAGTTTTTTTATAAACAGACTAGCAGACCTGGCAGACGTCATCCTGCCCGGTGACATGACGACATCAACGCCACCTACCGTGTACCCAGTGGGTCACCTGTACCTACCCGGTAATTGTGTTTTCGAACCATCCAGGAACCTATTGATCAAAATGAAAAATGTGATAAATAAAGAACCGCTCGACCGATTTTGTGCAAACTTCACATAAACCATTTACTAAATAGTCCAAATAAAGCCTAAACATTTGGTTTGGATAGATGAGCCCGTTCTCGAGTTATAAAATTACAACGAAAAGTGACATTGATTTTTTTTATATATATAGATATAAACAGGATATTGTGTGAACCGTGGACCTTTTCGACTTCAAGTGAAGATTCCAACAACTCTACTCTATATTTATCCTTTTTCTATTCTAGTAAAAATTTCACGATAGATAAAAATTTTTAAAATATTAGGATTACACTCTCTCAATACACAATTTACAATTATCTCTAAATTATCCGATATTTCGCTTCCAAATATAAATTTTTTAGTATAGTCAGCTCTTATAGCAAGAGCTCGTTACGAAATTTCGAGTAAATTAAATAGAACGTCCATTTCCGACATTTAATAAGGAAAATCTGGGTGGATTTCCCAACAGCAAAATTCGCACGGCATGGGTGAAATCGGTACTGTCCAACGTTAGTATAAAGATCTAATATTTTTTTCTAGGTAGAATAGGTAGATACCTATGCGAGACAATAAATATTTATTGATTAGGACTGCAGTTTAGGAAATAAAAAATTTTTAAAGCCCCGAATTTATCATTTCGGTAGCTGTCCTCACAACCTTTTTCAATGTAATTTCCCTCATAAATCAAAAAGTATTGCTTATTTAGGTATATGGCTACTTTTATTTAAATTGTGAATAGTGACAGTATAGTTATAAAATAATTTTATGATAATATCTACTTAGTTTAATAACTGGTAAGTAAAAATGCTTGTGTCCCAGAAAATCCTCTCATCTCGGTGTTTTTTTTTTAATCGATTGTAGTTTTGCATAGGACAACTCTAGCTCCCCCCTCGTGCGCTTAAAATGTACGTAACAGTGTGGTCTATGTGCTTATCGTGGGAGGAAATGCGCCACTTGCCTGCATGTTCCCGCAAAAAAAGTAAGTAGTTCAATTCGGTGGCATGTGACAAACTTCTTATCATTTCCGTGTACAGGTATAACTTGTCTTGCAATTAGTTAATACATATAAAATACTATTCAAGAGTGCGTAATGGCAATACGTTTATTTGTGTAATATTCATATCATCTTGTAATAAATAGTCTTCTTGTAATGCTAATTTTTGTCCGTATTTCTAATTTCGGTGTTATCATTTCGGTGGATTCGGTGGGCTAAATTGTCAACCGAAATGACAAAAAACTCACCGAAATGATAGAAATTCTCATTTCGGTTTTTTTAAATCTTAATTATCTCATTTCGGTGGATTGCTTTATCATTTCGGTGTTTAATTGTCTCATTTCGGTGGATTGTTTTATTATTTTGGTAGATTATTATTTGTTTCGATGAAAATTCAGGCCAGCAGGTAATTTTTTAACTAAACCATTTCAAAAAAAGAGTTTATGTATTTGACCCGTACGTACGTATGTATGTATGTATGTATGTATGTATGTATGTATGTGTGTATGTATGTATGTATGTATGTATGTATGTATGTATGTATGTATGTATGGCCGCAATTATCTCAAAGACTAATGAACCGATTTTGATAATTTTTTTCGCTATCGTAATTAACATACTTTCAGGCAGTTTTTAGTAACTATATTATACCTACGTTCATATAATTCATATGTACAAATTAACATAAGTGTACACTTACTTATGTCATCAAAATATTGAACCTGTACACCGATTTTCCCCATATTTGGTTCTACACTATTTTTTTTTTTTACTCAATAGAGAAAGTTTATGCAATGGTCGCAAAAAGAATACATGAACTGTTGATAAGTAGAAGGTAGGTGGTCAAAAACACTGAAAAATAAACGAAAACCAAACCAAAAAGGAAAAATTCTAGTAGATAACGAGCTTAGCACCTATGTATATTAAAATATAAGTTTTGATTTTTTGTTCATCAGTTTTTTGTAAAATCATCATGATCAACCCATTACCGACTCACTGCAGAGCACGGGTCTCCTCTCAGAGTGAGAAGGGTTTTGGCCATAGTCTACCACGCTGGCCAAGCGGATTGGCAGACTTCATACACCTTTGAGAACGTTATGGAGAACTCTCAGGCATGCAGGTTTCCTTACGATTTTTTAAGCAAGTGATATTTAAATACTTACGCACATAACTCCGAAAAGTTAGAGGTGCGTGCCCGGAATCGAACCCACGACCTCCGATTAGAAGTCGGTCGTCCTAACCACTAGGCTATCACAGCTTATCTTATAAAATGGTTACACAGAATTTACTCCATTTCAATGTTTTGACTACGGTTAACTTTTTTAAAGTTTCATGCAAATCTTTGCATGCATTATGTTGTAAATTGAAACAAACATTAACGAGATATGATTAAATATAATCTAATTTATTTATTTTAAAGTGTCAAGTGAATTCAAAGTTGAAATGTAATCTACTAATCTACTAACTATCATTGACGTATTTTTTTTAGAATGCCGAGATGAACATTGACCAAAGATGAGAGAAAGGAAAAAAGAAGATTATACGAACAGAAAAAAAACAACGAATTAAAAGCGATTGAGAAGAGTTTCTTAGAAAAGATAGAGAGAGAAGAAAAGCTACAGGATTAATTTTTTCGAGGAGTGCATTAAATTCTCACAAGCTCCGAAATCTACGCAAAAAAAATGCAGCCAGTTTGAAAGCATATTATTATAAGAAAAAAAAAATACAAAATTCAGACAACTCGACAAACCTTAGTGGCACACTCAATTATCAATGATGATTTAGAATCTAATGGAACTTCAAATACACAGTCAATTGCATCTGCATTATCTATACGTTATCATATCGTTAATTAAATAATTTTTTTCAAAGAAAAATGAACCGACTTCAAACGATTCGAACTAAAAAGTTTAAAATAATTTTTTATTCATTTAGATTGACGATTAAACTACCTAACTCAAATAATATATAATTTTTGGAGTCGGCGCCAAACCACATTCATTTCGTGTTAGTAAAATCAGAGTAACTATCCACTTTTGAATGCGAGTCGCGGAGCGTGAGGCTGTCCGGGACGCGGGGAGCATATTTTCGACTTGAAAAGTATGAGTTGTTTTAGCTTAAAAAGTTTGGCGCCGACTTCAAAAAATTATATATTATTTGAGTTAGGTAGTTTAATCGTCAATCTAAATGAATAAAAAATTATTTTAAACTTTTTAGTTCGAATCGTTTGAAGTCGGTTCATTTTTCTTTGAAAAAATTATTTTATGCTTTTTAGTGATTTGTTTTCGTTATATTCATAATAATATAAATGAGATTATGATATATTATTAATTATTATTAAATATCCTGTGACATATATGCATTTTATGTGTCATACTAAGTAAGTATAGGTGAATGGTTTTATAATGTTCTAACCCAACCTAACCTACCTTTCGATCTACACAAAATTAGTTTATATGCGTACTACTCTTGTATAATTTGGAAGACCTAGACTAAAAAGTAATTTACAATATATACGCGACCAGTTTCACACCCGTGCGGTTTGGCTTTGCATAGCATGGAAATACACGTAACCGTGCACAAACTCCAAGGAATCACTCTATAGTACAGCTGTACTGACTTCACCCCAAAAGTTTAAAGTTTAATGTTACGTAGGCGTAGCAGAGTGAAGTCTTTGGACAGAATAGCTATATTAGACTTCAGCAATAGGTCTGGCAATATCAGAACACATATTAGTGACATATGTATACATTTATGCTTATAACTTCGTAGGTAAGAATGATAACTCGATGTGTTATATACTAAAACCTTCCTGAAAGTATGTAGATTACGATAGTGAAACAATCATCAAAATCGGTTCATTAGTTGCGGAGATAATCGTGAACATACTTACATACATACATACATACATACATACGGGTCGAATACAGAACCTCCTTTTTTGAAGTCGGTTAAATATATGTCTTTTCATTTAGTTTTATTCTATTCCTTTTATTGTAGGTAGGTGCATTTTTTGTGTGAAATCCAGAGAAATATCTAAAATTAAGTAGAACATACGTAACTAGGTTAACAAATTGTCACTCATGATAGTATACAACCTTTCACACTTGCTAAGAGTACATCTATTTAGTTAAAGTGTATGGTTGAGGCTGCTCAGTAGTATATTTAATATATTTTCAGTGAATTTTAATTTCGGTGGACAGTTTCTATCATTTCGGTGGCTACTTATATCATTTCGGTGGCTAGTTTTATCATTTCGGTGGCATCAAAATTTTAAACACGTATTCTCACGAGTTTATAAGACATATTTTGATGGCATTCAATAAGAGCATAAACAATAACAAGAAGAACAATAAACCATAGTTCAAAATTGAAAAAACTTAATAATAAAAAAGTCCACCGAAATTCAAGAAAAAACGGCTTTGTTGAAATTGCCCCATCTGTAACAAGCGGCTCAGCTTCTTATATTGTAAGAAGTTTCTTGCTGTTCGTAATCCGGCAATACGTACCTACAACATAATACAATTTAAATTCTCCTCAAAACTCGGTTTCTGCAGAACTTCAATTCTACATTCGTACCGATCAAAGGTCATAGTTTGATGCATATTATACTCGCAGTCAGGATTATCCCATAATTAATGATTATCATGATTACTGTGTACTTTATTCCATCAATGCAGGTATTTATAAGACATAACAAATCATCGTTTTATAAATCCGAGGATATAAATAAAAATAAAATAAAAATAAAAAAGCCTTTAATTCCCATATCTCTTAAACTAGGTACATTTTGCTTATTGTTAGTTGAGTAAGTAACAGTAATATCTAAAATCTAGGTTAGTTTGTTAGTATAAGTATTTACATAATTAATTTTTGACTATTTAAAATGGTTTCTGTTTAGGTTTTCATTTGCTATGAGATAAGGGTCCCGGGTAAAGGCCACCCCCATCCTCTTCCATTGTTCTCTGTCTTTCCCTTTTTCCATCCAGTCTCTCCCTGCGCTTTTAACTATTTCATCAGCCCACCGTTTAATTGGCCTACCAACACTCCTCTTTCCACCGACAGGTCCTTTCCACCATGTAGTTTCTAGGGTCCATCGATTGTCTGTAAAGCGTGAGATGTGACCAGCCCATTGCCACTTTAATGTCAGTGCCTGTTTTAGTGCATCGGTTACTTTTGTTTTTTGCCTGATTTGGGAGCTTTTTACTTTATGAATTTTCCTAATCCTTAATATACTGCGGTCCATTGCTCTTTGGGTTGTTCTTATTTTTAGTTTTATTTTTTTCGTGAAAGTCCACGTCTGGCATCCATATAATAAGCTTGGTAATAGGCATGTGTCGAGTACTATTTTCTTCAGGTTTAAAGAATTCTTTAAACCTGAAGAGGATATAAATACGAGGATAAATAATGACGGTGATCACTGGGAATATGAAAATTTTAGGAGCAGGCAATACATTCACGTTTTTAGGGTTCCATAGTAAACAAGAAACCCTTATAGTTTCGCCATGTCCGTCCGTCTGTCTGTCTGTCTGTCCGTCCGTCCTTCCGTCCTCGGTTAATTTCAGAGACTAGTGCTAGAAATCTGTAATTTGGCATGGGTATATATAAATATATAATATACATATATATTATCTATACTAATATAATAAAGCGGAAGAGTTTGTTTGTTTGTTTGTTTGTTTGTTTGTTTGTTTGTTTGTTTGTTTGTTTGTTTGTTTGAACGCGCTAATCTCTGGAAGTACCGATCGGATTTGAAAAATTCTTTTTGCATTTGGTTGTCCAACTTTTGGGGCAGGTTATAGGCTATTCAATATCCCTAAAATCCTCCCCTAAGGGGTTAAAATGGGGGTAGAAAGTTTTTATGAAAGTCCTATGTTTTTAAAGTTACAGGCCTGAAAATCGGCATTTAGATTATTAGTTTTAAATAATAAAACTCTGTATATTTTATTTTGAAAAATCTTCCCTTAAGGGTGGTAAAATAGGGGATGAAAGTTTTAATGGGAAGTTTTAATTATAATTTTGCTATTATCGACTTGAAATTTGGAAGGTAGGTTAATTCTAGGGCTTAGATATCAGCCTGGAAAATATTTCACGAAAATCCTCCCCTAAAAGGATAAAATGGGGGTTGGAAGGTTATGTTTTTGAAGTTACAGATATGAAAATAGGATATGAAATTATAATTTTTAAATGATAAAAACCTGTATAAGTAATTCTGGAAAATCTCCTCTTAAGGGTGGTAAAATAGGGGATGAAAATTTTTATGAAAGTCCTATGTTTATAAAGTTACAAACCTGAAAATCGACATTTAGATTATGAGTTTTAAATAATAATTTTATTTTGAAAAATCTGCTTTTAAGGGTGGTAAAATAGGGGATGAAAGTTTTAATGGGAACTAAAAACGATTGCAGCGCCCTCTGGCGGTCTAACTTGAAGCGATCATAGCGCCCTTTGGCGGCCAAAACTGGAAACTAAAAAACGATCACAGCGCCCTCTGGTGGCCTAAGCCGGAAACTTGAAGCAATAGCAGCACCCCCTAGCAGCCAAAACTGGAAACTAAAAAAACGATTGCAGCGCCCTCTAGCGGCGGCCAAAACTGGAAGCTAAAAACGATCGCAGCGCCCTCTGGCGGCCAAAACTGTAAACTAAAAAACGATCACAGCGCCCTCTGGCGGCCTAAGCCGGAAACTTGAAGCAATAGCAGCGCCCTCTAGCAGCCAAAACTGGAAACTAAAAACGATCGCAGCGCCCTCTGGCGGCCAAAACTGGAAACTAAAAACGATCTCAGCGCCCTCTAGCGGCCTAAGCCGGAAACTCGAAGCGATTGCAGTGCCCTCTTATAGTCAAAACTCTTGCGGTCGGAGCTGGAAACTCGAAACAATTGCAATGACCTCTGACGGCCGCAGGCGGAATCTCGATACGACAGCTGCGCCCTCTGGTGGCCGAAGACAATTAAATAAATACTAAATTAATAACTAAATCAATAAATAAATATCTCAATAAATAAATAAATAATGTTTATGTCTATGTCTATTTAGTTATTAAATAATTATCTAAATGTGAAAGTGCGGATATTTGGATGTTTAGATGTTTGGATGTTTGTTACTCTATAACGTCGCAACTACTGAACAGATTTGGCTGAAATTTTGAATGGAGATAATGCCCTGTCTTAAAACATAGGCAACTTTTTATCCTGAAAAAATCCACAGTTCCCACGGGATTTTGAAAAAACCCAAATCTACAGCTATAGGTAGATCAATATAGCAAACTACCTTGAAAGTAAGTATAAAGATTGGAAAAGGGAGCGGGAACAGGAACCAGAAATCCACGATTCTCTCAGGATTTGTAAAAAATCAGCCAAGTGCGAGTCGGGCCTCGCTCTTTCAGGGTTCCGTACATAATTATTAACAATATAATATTTTGGGTCTAAGAAATATTTAATTTCCGAGCTAGACATCGCAACAAACCGTGAAAGAAAAACCCAAAAAAATGTTCGTTTATTTTGGTCACAGCTTATAAACTATTTAATAAATCGTTGTTTTCAGTATTTGTTGTTTAAATAGAGCATATAGTACATAATATACTGAAATATCATATTCCCAACTAGTTTAGTTTTTGAGATAGCCCCCGTCACAAAAATGGTCTAAAACTGACAACTTTGATGGCCTCCCATTCCCTTATTTTTTGAGATAAAAATTAAAAAAATATATATTTGTACTCTACTTAATGAGCTCTAAACAATGATACCCCACAAGCTAGGGTAAAGAAAAAATTTTTTTTTCCGGCTCCTTTTTCATGTATGGGAGCCCCCCTGAAAAATAATTTAATTCAATTTCTAATTCAATATTTGATTTTGGATTAACGTTTTACACTAAATACCAAAATTTCAGGTTTGTAACTCATTTAGTCTGCGAGCTAGAGACCTGTGACCGGCGGACAGACGGACAGACAGCCGAGTGACATTAATAGGGCTCCGTTTTTTACCCTTCGGGTACGGAACCCTAAAAACCGAAATTCACGCGGGCGAAGCCGCGGGCAACAGCTATAATATAATAAAATACCCCGTCGTTTTTGCGTCGGGGGTTAAAAAGAGCAATCGCCGAGTTTCTTACAGGTTCTTTTCGGCTGGAACAGCATTCCGAACCTGTGGTAGATTCAATTGACGATTCAAAAGTACTTGTAAAAGTTTATTTGAATAAAAAACTTTTCTATTCTATTCTATTCTAATCCCAGGGCATTGGCGTTTTTTTTTTGGCGTGGCAATCGTTTAAAGTTGGACGCTCATTTTCTAAAGTCTAACCTGCATCTAGCTTCTACAAAAAGCTCTTTCTGGACACGGACCTGAACTTTATCCCGGTAAGTCAAAGAGTTCCCATAGGATTTGAATAAACCTTAATTCGCGCTAAAAATTCGCGGCCTATTTTATATACTGAGTTTAGTTAGGCAGTATTCTTGCAGAATTAGGGTTGAGGAGTTGGAGCCAGAATTTTTTATGGAAACGTCTTGCACACTTTCTCTATATTTACCTATTTAAAACGTATATCTTTGGTGAAATGAATGTAGACAAGGGACACCCATAAAACGAAGAAGAACAAATTTCAAAGAAATCACACCAATAAATCTAGAATATAAGGTGATCGCTTACTGAGCTTTTCATTCGACTCGAAGATGAAACTCAGTTATGTATCGAAGTGTACTACTATACTAATTAACAAGCTAAATTTTATATTGGATTACTATTAGTTGGATTGACTTCGCAGCAAATTTGGAAGCCAATGGACCTTGTCCATATGTTTCATAGTACACTTTGAACTTCCTTCTTTCTTCTTGAATTTGAACGTTCATTGATACAAATGTTCGATAAACACACGGCCGGCCTTATTGAATTTTGTCTGTTCATTCATCACTTGTTCATCACTTTGTAGGGTCAGTTTCATCGACAAAGCTTGCCTTGTATTTTGTATTCTGTAAGTAAATACAATGAAAAGATGACAGAACGCGTACATTTTGTCGGTTAGGAATCACAAGGAGCTTTTGGTGTTCAATATTCAGCCAACGACAGTCTGCGAGGCGCAGGGAGGTACACAGGCACACAGGTACTCGGCGTGAGGCACCCGGCAGTCGACACGAGCTCGCAATACGAGATGTGGGATGAAGGGAAACAGGACACTCGTCGCGTCAATTGTCACGCCGCCCTTCATTCATGTGTGTAGGTGTTTGGCGTACGTGTTTTATGAGAAATGTACAAGCGAAAATAGTCAAAAAGTTTCAAATGTTGGAAACATGAGCTTTTATCTACCCACCTATTATTCTACTTTTTAGAGAGAAAAGAAACAAAAATCGGCAAAGTGCGAGTCGGGCCTCGCTCTTTTAGGGTTCCGTACATACTGGTAATTATGAACAATATAAGTAAGTAAGTACCTATACACATAGAGTTATATAGGTATATTAATTAATTAATAATAAATTATAAATTCCTACCTAATTTCATTTTCGATGTAACAAAAATGGTCTAAAACAACAACTTTGACAGCCTTAGCCCTAATTCTTTGTCTTTGAGGATAAAACAGAATAAAAAATGTACATATTATTATGTATTGTGTAAGAAAGTGTAAGAAAACTGCTAGGGTTTTCACCTCTTCTTTCATGGAGATCCTCGCTGAAAAATAATTTAATTGAAATTTTAAACGTCTTAGAACAGTCGATACGACATCTCTGTAGAACTAGTGGTTCACCCTGCGACGTAAGACCTATAAGTCTAGTGGAATATAAATTAATATTTGTATGTAGATATAGATAACTATATCTACATAGTTATTTTCATAGTACCCAAAACCCATATTGCAATTGCAATACTTTCGGACAGCACAATAATTCAACTGTCTTTGTTAATAAGTTTGTAAACTATGAGAGCAAACATAAATCTGATTTCAGTCCGCCTCGCGACACGAGACACGCGACACGCGACACGAGGCCGGCGGGAAACATCGGCTTGCTCAGTTCTTCCTATTGTCACAATCCTATTGCTCACCTCGCACGCTATTGCTCCTTTCACCTCTATTTGATTGGTTATCCCGTCGTTTATATTCTCTAAATTGTTGTTCCTTACATAAACGTTTTGGAGAAAAATTTAACCAATAAAAAAATAAACTGAATAGCGAAAAAGTTGTCGTTTTATAAAAAAAATTAGGACCTGGTTGAGATCTCCACTGCCGAGTTGCGAAACCCGGCCTAGACCTTGACATTCCAATAGTAATAACATTGTATTACGCAGAGGGTGATAAAAGAGATCACAAAATGCATTTTGCGCTACATTTTGACATACTGACATAAATAATTTTTGTCAACTGAATTAAAAATTTGACGATGTAAATAATACATTATCTCAAGTTTCACACTGGTTTACTACAAACAATCTACTTTTGAATGCAAAAAAAACCAAGTGTGTCGAGTTTCTATTGCCCAATACAAGGGTTACTAGCAATTTAAAGATAAGTGGTGAGCCATTGAAAACTGAGGACACAACTGTGTTCTTGGGAATAACCCTAGATGCAAAGCTTCAATGGGGCACCCATATAGCAACACTTGCTGGCAAGCTCAGCTCTGCTGCTTACGCTGTTAGGAAGATTCGACAGATAACAGATATAGAAACTGCAAAAATTGTTTATTTTGCATATTTCCATAGTATTATGTCGTATGGACTCATACTATGGGGTAAAGCGGCTGATATTGAAAAAATTTTCGTTTTACAAAAAAGGGCAATTCGCGCAATTTATAATTTAAAACCGCGGGATTCCCTTCGAGAGAAATTTAAAGAAATAGGTATTCTTACGGTAGCTTCTCAATATATCTATAACAATATAATTTTTGTTAGGCAAAACATTCACAGTTACATTAAAAAGTGCGAATTACACGACAGGCAATTAAGAAATAGAAATAGGCTCGTGATTCCTCAGTTACGCCTCAAAAGGGTCCAAAGGTCATTTGTGGGAATGGGCGTAATGTTCTATAATAAAATTCCACAAGCAATCTTAGACTTGCCTTTACACAAGTTTAAGAACTCTATTAAAAATATGCTCATAAAAAAAGCATATTATACAATTGAAGATTATATAAATGATAAAAAAGCATGGAGCAATTTCTCAATGACAGGTTGCTTGGAAACAATCTAAGAAAATTTAACTCATGTCTTAAAACGAGTATTTGATTATTGGTGTTCAATTCGATGCTTTGATCATGGGTAGCCTAAGTATGTCACGCTCTCTTTAAACATTTCTGTGGTGGTGTCGTGTGGTGCGGGTTGTTACGTTCCCTCGAATATGGTTGAGCGAAGCAATGGCTGGATCATGCGTCATGCTCGTGAACGGGTGCCACCGCCGGAAATGGGGCTGCTTTTGTCTGCCCTTCTTCACATGTGTAGAATTGTAAGCACCATTCCGAACCTGTGGTAGATTCATTTGTCGATTCGTAAACGCTTCCGAAAGTTTATCTGAATAAAATTATGATTACTTATATAAATGATAAAAAGGCGTGGATTTGACTCGTTCCAGCAATGCGCGAGACGGCAATTCAATCATGTACTTAACATAAAATTGTTATATTGATATTGTAAATTTGGAAAAGAGCAACCGCCGAGTTTCTTGCTGGTTCTTCTCGGTTGGAACGGCATTCCGAACCAGTGGTAGATTCATCTGACTATTCAAAAGCACTTGTAAAAGTTTATTTGAATAAAAAACTTTTCTATTCTATTCTATTCTATAAGTCCTGCTATCGTAGACACTGAGTATGGAAAATTGGTAGAAAAGGATCTTGTGAAAATCACAAGATGACAAGCGACTTTCTCTCTCAAAACTCCTCTGTGACACAACAGCTCTGACTCTCGCCATATCGCGGCTGACATTCTCTTTGTAGGCGCGAGAGCTTAGTTTAATTTCGTTCAAAGTGGAGCGAATTTATTTGTTTAGTTGTTAGCAAAGTGTCATTTATAGTTGCCAGGGAAGTTGGCGGGCGGGGCGGCGGCGCGGCGCGGCGCGGCGGGTGCAGTTTGTAAAGCGTTTAGGAATTTATACGAGTTATAGCGATGCGACGGTGCCGTCATTTTGCAGGCACTTAGCTATTTGCTTAATATATTATTGATCATAATACTGCAGGCTTCACCGCCTTTGGTTAGATTTCTTCTAAAATTTTCTAAAAAATCTCTCATATTATAAACTCAAAAGCCAAACTCGTTTCAGGGCCCCCCTACCCGCGGCGCCCGCGATATACTTTTACCAGATGTCTAGTAATAATTAGTTGGTGGAACTAAAAAAAATAATAAAATGTATTATTTTTCATAGTCAAGTTATTTCGTAGCCGTGCTTGGTGCGGTAATTATCTACTAGCTATAATTTATTCAGTTTGCTTGTAATCTCCGCTTTAAGTACATGTGTCGTAACTCGTAATAGGTAAAGGCAACAAACTGCGTTGGCAATAATAATAAATAGATCTAGATAGAAATACTTTATTACACATAAGAAAAATTATATAACACGTATTTTTATAGAGAGTGTTTAAAACTTATATGTAACTTATAATAAAGTATAAAAAGTCTTAAATATCTTTTTAAGTGTCTTTCTAGTGTTTAATATAGGTACCTACCTACTCGTAAATTGGATATTGTACTGAATACTTACGATCCAGTGTTGGCGCGGCGCGTGCTCAACGTGTGAGTTTAATGTAGGTATTTAATATTTATTAATGTAGATATAATTTAGGTTATTTATTTTCTAACAATATTTAGCAATTCACGTGAAATCTGTAAAATATGCAACATAAAAATATAGAGTCTCAATCCGCGTCAATGACGTGTTCGCTTTAAATACAACACGTTTACCACACGAGTAGATAAGTACAGAGGGGAAGCTTCTACAAGCGGCCCACTGTAGGTACACTCACACATATGCGCACGTTTGTCACCCAACTGTACCGGTTGGGGGACCGAGCGGGCGTCCGTGAACCGTTGGTGAGTGTGTTTGTGTGATTGTACCTACAGCGGGCCGTTTGTATGAAGCTTCCTCTCTGTACTTATCTACTCGTGTGCCTTTACCCAGAGTATATAATATATATAGTAGGTATGCCATGTCCAGATATTGTATACTACACCCAGATATTATATTTCAATGCGGTTTTCACTATCATATTTTTAAAAATTTAGGATGAGCTCCCCTCCGTAGTGTAAGTAGTTTATAACGTCAAAACATATAAGTAGGTATCGGAGATAACTTTAAATGATACTAACTTTGCACACGATGAATTACATTAACATGAAAATACAATAAAATGTAAACTCGGGGCCGTCGAGGAGTTCTGCAGCTCGTTGTGAGTTTGCCAAAACTTTTAATTTCATGTTGTTCTTTTTTATTATTTATTATATTTTTCGCGGCTGACGGTGAGCTGGTCCCTGTTCCCACAGCTGCCGTTGCGACGCGACGGCCGCGATATCCGCGACGTCCGCGATGTCCGCGACGGCCGCGATGTCCGCGACGGCCGCGATGTCCGCGACGGCCGCGACCGCCGTGACGCGCGCCCTCGCCGCCGCGGCCGCGCTGCTGCTCACGGCCTGCCTGTTCCCGCACCAAGCTGTTGTCGAAGGTACGAAACTACACTGAAAACAAAGTACGTTAAGCTCAATGTTCTTCTCCGGTACGTATCGTGTCTTCTCTATAAAAAACCGGCCAAGTGTGAGTCGGGCCTCGCTCTTTTAGGGTTCCGTACATAATTATGAACAATAATAGTATTTTGGGTGTAAGAAATATTTAATTTCCCGTGATAAAAAACCGTGAAAGAAAAACTCAAAAAATGTACCTACGTTTCTTTTGATCACAGCATACAAATTAGGTACTTTATAAATTGTTGTTCAAAATTCAAAAAAATTCAAAATTCAAAATCATTTATTTTACGTAGGCCAACGTGTGGCTCTTATGACATGTTAACAATCTACCACCGGTTCTAGGAATGCTGATTCTGCTGAGAAGAGCCGGCAAGAAACTGTATTTGTTGTTTAAATACAATATAAATGGTACATAATGTAACGACATTTCATATTCCTAACTGGTTTAGTTTTTAAGATAGCCCCCGTCACAAAATGGTCTAAAACTGACAACTTTGATGGCCCCCCATTTCCTTATTTTTTTTAACCAAAAAATTAAAAAATATATAAGGTTATTCGTACAGCTCTACTCAATGAGTTCTAAACAATGATACCCCACAAGCTAGGGTAAGAATTTTTTTTTTCCGGCTCCTTTTTCATGTATCCTCCCTGAAAAATTCAATTTGTAATTTAATATTTGATTTTTAGGTTGTTGTATATCAAATATCAAAATTTCAGGTTTGTAACTCATTTCGTCTACGAACTAGAGATCGTGAACTGTGACCGGCAGACGGACAGACAGACAAACAGAGAATAGAGTGACATTAATAGGGCTCCGTTTTACCCTTCGGCCCGGCGTAAACCGAGCTCAGAGCATTTTCTGAGATTACTGAATAATTTACTGCTATTCATACGGTCAATATTGCACGCCAAGAATAAATGCTCGCGCCTACCGTAGGTACTGTGGTACCGCGCGACCGTATGTCAATAGTCATAAAGTTAATTATTCAGTGTTTTCAGAAAATGCTCTGCGCTGCGCTGCGCTCGGTGTGCGCCGGGCCTTTGGGTACGGAACCCTAAAAATAGTATCTACCTACGTAATACTAAATAGGTACATCATAATTATATGCATTTTTATGCGGAACTCTACCTCACTCGTTCTCTGATACTCACTCGACTGGTTTATTATATAAATTTGGCATTAGGAAAGGTCTATTTTTTTAAAACTAAGATATCAAGACATTTTGATGTAACCTTGCGCTATCGTTTGTGTTTCGTTAATTACTCAATTAAATACTCGCGTAATTTATGTAATTTAAAATCAAGGTTGAAAATAAACCAGAGCTGTTGAAAAGGTTATTCGCAGTTTTAAAACACGCAGCAAAGTTAATCACAGTTAGCGCAAGTAGTATCATCTTAATGAGTTCAGTCACGCGACCTCTTAATCTCACCACGTGGATAGTATAATGGCGGGTGTTTTTGTGGGATGATAATGCGATCGGCTCCTAGTTTATTCCACATATTATGGCTATAGTTACCTAACAATACCACCTGCAGCTCTTTTAACGTCCCATCGTTTGACACAGGCTAACAAGAGAGTTAGCCTAGGAGAGAGAAATTCAGATCTAAGACCCGCCACGCTGCTCCGATGCAGGTTAAATAATGTGTTAGTCATAATGACAGGCACCGCGGAAAGGTGAAGGCCAAATTGTGAGTTCCAAAGTCGGTCACCTCCAGTCGAGGTCGACGTCGTTGCAGCTACATTGCCATCCTCACTAAAGGATCAAGTAATAAGAACTTAGGTAATACAATATGATATAATATCTGTCAACAGATTTGGAAGAGTTCGACTTCATAGTGGTGGGCGCGGGGTCGGCCGGCAGCGTGGTGGCGGCCCGGCTGTCCGAGCAGCCGCGCCACCGCGTGCTGGTCGTGGACGCCGGCGGCGACCCGCCCCTGGAGTCGATAGTGAGTTCCACAGATCGATCCGTTTCCATACCATTTTGTTAAAATTTTGAGTCGATCGAAACGTATTTTCAGATGCCAGCTCTATTTTCCTCCTTGCCGCACACGCAATACGATTGGAATTTCACCTCCGTGAACGATAACTACACGGCGCGATCTCACGCGACTGAGGCGTTGGAGCTGACGTGCGGCCGCGTGCTGGGCGGCGGCAGCAGCGTCAACTACATGATGTACGTGCGCGGCTGCGCCGGCGACTACGACGCGTGGGCGCGCGCCCTGCGCGACGACGCGTGGGGCTTCCGGAACGTCCTCCCCTACTTCCTCAAGAGCGAAAGACTCGAAGACGCTGCCGTGCTGAACTCCCCCGACGCCGCTTTTCACGGCACTAGCGGATTCCTTGGAGTCACCAGAGCGAACGCGCGGGGGACCCGCGAATATCTCGAGGCCTTCAGGGAAGCGGGTCACGACGTCGTCTTCGACGTGAACGGGAGGAACAGCGTAGGTTTCACTCTGCCCCTGTTTACGATCGCGGACGGAATGAGGCAGACGACTGCGCACACGAATCTAGGAGCGAACAGAGGCAGACCGAATCTGCACGTTTTAAAAAATACCCTCGTCACTGAAATCCTCTTCGGCCGGAACAACGATGCGATCGGAGTGAGGGCGACGACCGCCGATAACAGAGTGCTGACTCTTTTGGCCAGAAAGGAAGTAATCGTGTCCGCCGGCGCCCTCAACACTCCTAAGCTTCTGATGCTCTCCGGGATCGGCCCCGCACCACATCTGCGCTCCCTGGACATAAACGTGAGGAGCGACCTGCCGGTCGGCGCGAACTTGCAGGATCACGCGGCGGTGCTCGTGTCCTTCAAAATGGACAGATCGAACGCCCCGCCGGAACCGCTGGACCTTCACCAGTTTCCCATTCCTCTCATAGTGGGCTATGCGACAGTTAATAAATCTCGTTCTTGCGCAGAGTACCAAGTTTTCAACTTTATAGTTCCCAACGATTCGGAAGCGATCTACCGGCTGTGCTCGTCTAACGTCGGATACGAGGAGTCCCTCTGTCGTCGAGTGCTCGAAGCCGGGAAGGGTAGAAATACGATGGCCGGATTTATAAACATCCTCCATCCCAAATCTAGAGGGCGGGTGACATTGCGGAGCAGAAATCCGGCCGACCCTCCTGTAGTGAGTCTAGGAACGTTCTCTGACGAGAGAGATCTGGAAGATTTCGTGAGCTACTTGCAAGATTACGTGCGAGTCGTCAATACGACGTACTTCAAGAGCGTCGGAGCGGAGATAGTGGATTTGAAGATTAGCGGATGCGAGGGCTTGCAGTTCGCCAGCCGGGAGTACTGGCGCTGCTACGCGCTGCACATGACGTCCAGCATGTACCACTACGCCGGCAGCGCCGCCGCGGGCTCGGTGCTGGACGCGCGCCTGCGCGTGCGCGGCACGCGACGCCTGCGCGTGGTCGACACCAGCGTCATGCCCACACTCATCAGCGGGAACACCAACGCGCCTGCTATCATGATCGCCGAAAAAGCATCCGACATGATAAAGGAAGACCACCCGGTGATGTCCGACGATACATTTTTCAGTCAACTTTATGGATGGAATCAATTTTTTAAATAGACAAAATAATTGTTTTTTTAAAGCCCGCTTCCAGCAAGAAAAAAAAGTACGTGACCATACTTATTATTAAACAAGCGGAAACCCGCGACTTCGTTTGCGTGGATATTGGTTTTTAAACATCCCGTGGGAATCATTTTGTCTTTCCTAAGCTTCTTTGAGCTCATACCTTGCTAAAAACTGTTAAAAATTCACTGGCGGATGTTTAGGTAGATCAAAATGTAAACATCCGCCATTGAAAGTCCCATCAAAATCGATCCAGCCTTTCAGGGATTACCCGGGTAATCTTTAAAGTATCTCCTTTCTAACAACAAGTATAAATTAAAAATTTAAAAAACCCCCGACATTCGCCATTTTGTGGCAGCGGCCATCTTGGATTTGCAATAGTGCTATTCTACTAGTCAAGACCTTTCATTTGGTACCCATATTAAGAGAGTTGTGAAAAAATATGTAATCCGCCATTTTGTAGCGGCGGCCATCTTGGACCGATTTTCTTCACACATAGGTAGCTAACAACACTCTCGACTAATTATTTCTTTCAAACAAAAAAAACCGCATTCAAATCGGTCCACCCGTTTGAGCGCCACAGGGGAACAGACAGACACACACACACACACACACACACACACACACACACAGACACGTCAAACTTATAACACCCCGTCGTTTTTTCGTCGGGGGTTAAAAATAGTAGTTTATGAAACGGTTGCATAATAGAGGTTATTAAAACACGAGTGTTAGTTTAAAAAACGAGCCGCAGGCGAGTTTTTTAATAGTATTACACGAGTGTTTTAATAACTAATTATGTAGAGTTTCATACACTACTTTATCTAAACTCATATCTTAAAATCCAAACCATAAAATCTTGGTAATATTTGTCGTGAGTTTTCTTTGATTTTGCTGGCAAAAGATTGTTGGTCGGTGGTCAGGTGGAGTTAAATTCTCTTCAGTATCACTGCTAGACATTTTTCCGCACAATAAAAACCATGTCTTGTAAAGTTTTGAGTAACAAATAAAAAATTTAAATATTATACCTAACTAGCGTATGGCGCCAAAATTCAGTTGTTACCATAGAGATTCTTCTTCTTTTTCGGTTTGTCCCTTTCGGGACAGGCCAAGATCGTTGACCATACAGCCTGGGTTACCATAGAGAAATTAATAGTAGTAGAGGAGTCCTAATGTCCTATAGAAATTAGTGGATCGGAAAATAGCTCAAGCTTATCAAAAATTTAATTTTTAATAGTTATTAATTTTTAGTAGTTATTTTTAGTAGTTACTTAATTTTAAGTAAACTTAATTTTTAGTAGTTACTCTTCTGCAATTTAACACAATTCACAATGTTTAACGCGTTTGTACAGTTACACACATCTACTGTAAGGAGGTCGCACGAATTTCCCGCCATGGCTCAAAAATACCAGAACCCAGTTCGCCTGTACTATAATGTAGAAAAAATTATTTTATAACATTACTTTGCAATAATTTCCTAACAAAGTAGTGTTATAATGAATTTTTTTAATTTTTTTTTTAAATATTATAGATGTATGTGAATAAAGTAGTCCAATATATGACACATTTTGATTTCATATTCGGGATTTTAAGATATGAGAGTAGATAAAAGAATGAATGAAATCGGACCACGCGTTATTGAATTACAGCTAAATACACGTTTTGACTTTCATTCCCTCTCCCTAGGGAACTGTGCTGAATTTCGGGATAAAAAGTATCCTATAAGTTACTCCGTAGTATGAACTTAAATCGTACCAAGTTTCGTTTCAATTCATTTAGTAGTTTTTACGTGATGCGCGCAAAAACATACAGACAAACAGATAAACAGACAAACAGACAAAAATTTCGAAAATAGCTTTTTTACGTTCTATTACTTATCCCTAACATCCCCCAGTTATTATGTTGCAAAAATCTTCAATGTACAGATACGGCAACTCTACGATTTTATTATATGTATAGAATATTATAGAATAGTTATGTCGATTAATAAAGTAACAATAGTAAGTTTTTGTTACTTTATTAATATCTAACGTGTTGATGGAAAATTATCTTGGTTTCACCATTTTCTGTTTGTCTAGGCATCGTAGCGATTAAACGGATAGATCTATCGGATAGATATACAGTGTGTCCGGGATCGAATTAGCGATATTTTAGGGACATATTCTACAACTCATTACCTCTCTGAAAATACCACTTATTAGGGCCTGCCCCCCTCCCCCTCCCAGGGACAGCCATTTCAATTTGGTGTGCGTTTTTGTGGGTATGTGCGCACAAAAAATGTAATAACTCGAAAGTCTGCTGATGCACAGGTCTTCAAATGACCTTATTCGATTGGATACAATATTTTCCATCATTAAATACCAAACAATAGAATAAAATGTTAAAATAACTCGATCAAAAATGCTTCGGAAAAAAAATATTTTTTCAAAAATATTGAAAACTACAAGTTTTTGCTGCATTTTGCGAAAACGAGGTCATTAAGACCACATTATTAAGTATTAAATCGACAGCTTTTGAGATAAGCAACAAAACGACATAAAAAATTTGACTGTAAGTTACTTAGTTCTGGAGATATTGGTAATTGTAAGTACTTCGTCCCCAAGCATGAATTACGAGTATTGAACCCAAATTTAAGATTCATAATTTTTTTACTGCAAATAAGGTAAAAAAATCTTAACTTTATAATTTAATTTTTGTTAGTAATAAACTCAATAACTCAATAACTCTAAAGATATCCTAAAAACTAGGTTATTTCCGCCACAAACCGAAATTACCATCTCTGTTCTGTTAGCTAGTTGCTTCATGTTGGGAGGATCGTTGGATCATGTCCAAATACAACTTATTTTATCTGCAACGGACAAGATCGTCTCCAATAATTCTTTTCTGGTATTTGGTACCATATAAAAGACCTTCTGCTTCATAGGTCCTCATAAAAAGAAGTCCAAAGGTGTAAGGTCTGGAGAATGAGGTCGCCATTCCATTGAATTGCTGCCACGTCCGATCCAAGGCAAATAGTTGACATCTAAATGCTCTCTTATGGCTATAATAATACCGAGTAGGCATGTCTTTAAACTTAGCAAACATCACAAACCTGAATCACAAACAAAAATGAGTAATAACTTAAGTAGCGATCATAACGCCTCCTCGCCAGGAACAACAAAATAAAATTTCAGATATTTCAATTTTTTATACGAATTTTTAATCAGTTAAAGTAGGGGTCCGATCCTTAGTTTTAACCTCATTCGCTGACTAATCAAAAACAATATTATTATTACCTGATCGCCCGAGGTATGCGATGGAAACCCACATTCGAATAACATAAGAACTTACGCGCTCGCGGTTAAGTTATGTTTAAACAATAATATCTCCAAAAGTAAATAACTTACAGTAAAAATTTTTATGTTGTTTTGTTGCTTATCTCAAAAACTGTCGATTTAATACTTAACAATGTAATCTTAACGACCTCGTTTTTGCAAAATGCAGCAAAAACTTGTAGTTTTCAATATTTTTGAAAAAATAATTTTTTTCCGAAGCGTTTTTGGTTGAGTTATTTTAACATTTTATTCTATTGTTTGGTATTTAGTGATGGAGAATATTGTATCCAATCGAATAAGGTCATTTGAAGACCTGTGCATCAGCAGACTTTCGAGTTATTACATTTTTTGTGCGCACATACCCACAAAAACGCACACCAAATTGAAATGGCTGTCCCTGGGAGGGGGAGGGGGGCAGGCCCTAATAAGTGGTATTTTCAGAGAGGTAATGAGTTGTAGAATATGTCCCTAAAATATCGCTAATTCGATCCCGGACACACTGTAGAGCTACGTACTACTGCAATCTTGAACGGTACAAGGCGTTCTTTTTAACCCCCGACGAAAAAACGACGGGGTGTTATAAGTTTGACGTGTCTGTGTGTGTGTGTGTGTGTGTCTGTCTGTTCCCCTGTGGCGCTCAAACGGGTGGACCGATTTGAATGCGGTTTTTTTTTGTTTGAAAGGTGAATTAGTCGAGAGTGTTGTTAGCTATGTTTGATGAAAATCGGCCCAAGATGGCCGCCGCTACAAAATGGCGGATTACATACTTTTTCACAACTCACTTAATATGGGTATCAAATGAAAGGGCTTGACTAGTAGAATAGCACTATTGGAAATCCAAGATAGCCAACCCACAAAATGGCGAATGATGGGGGTTTTTTAAATTTTTAATTTATACTTGTTAATTAGGCGGGTTTCATCGAGGTGATTGTTTGGTCTGGGATCCCGTCTTAGAAATTTATACCCTCATCTGTTATTTAAACGAATTATATGTCAAATGAAAGGTTATTTTATTCCCAATCGAACCGTATTTGGTTGCCTGGTCAAAAGTGGTGCTAAATCATGGTTGTCTGGATTTTAAGATATAAAATTTTCTGTGCGAGTGTTGAAAGTGACAGAAAAGTGTTGCGCACGCAATTTCATTTGACAGACAAAGATGCAGTGAGGCAGGCGTGCACTCGGCAGGTGCTTAGTCTATACGTAGATTAAAACCATAGACTTTCTGTGCCTGTCCATTAAAGATATTTACAAAAAAATAAGTGAGAGACGTAAGGGATAAGTAATAAAACGTAAAAAAGCTGTTTTTGAAAATTTTGTCTGTTTGTCTGTATGTTTGTGCATGTATTACGCAAAAACTACTGAATGGATTGAAATAAAACTTGGCATGATTTAAGTTCATACTACATTATAGCATATAGGATAGCTTTTATCCCGAAATTCACCTCCTCATCATCGGGTGACAGCAGTGGCCACGAAACCTTAACTTTAGCATTTACCGCAAATCACAAAAAGTTTATCTTATCGTTTACATCTTAATTAATTATTTATATTCCGTGATCCGTACCATATATAGAGGAAAAGGTATAAATTAAGTTTCCTATAAATGCGAAAAAGTGTATCTGTTTGTTATTTTCGCGGCTCTACTGCTAAACTGATCTTGATGAAATTACGCACTGAGATGAATCCAAATATTGGAAATTTGTTTCTCACAAAATGAATTTTAAATGTTTTGTGCCGTTTTTAGGGTTTCGTAGTAAACAAGGAACCCTTATAGTTTCGCCATGTCCGTCCGCCTGTCTGTCCGTCCGTCCGTCCATCCTCGGTTAATCTCAGAGACTATTAGTGCTAGAAATCTGTAATTTGGCATGAGTATAAATATTAATCACGCCGACAAAGTGGTGAAATAAAATTTTGATAAATATTTTTTTTATAAAATAACTTACAGCCCGCTAATCCGCATCGGAGCGGCGTGGCGGAGATATACCTATACGAGAGGAGACCTGTGAGTGCCCAGCGTTGGGAAATCGGAGGGCTGTAGTGGTTGTGGAGGGTTCTCCTTACAAAGAGACAATATTACTTGAAATATAAAATTTTATTTATTAATTTTAATTCACAACTTTAACCTATTGCAACGATTTACAGAGATATTTTCCTCAGTGCGGCAAATGGAACCCCAGTCCCGTCGTGGTGGTCGGAGGGTTCAAAGGCTAATAAATAATCCTAATAGACCAATATCGGCTTCAGTCCGACGGACAACAGGCGCCGGGCGAGGCGCCGCGCCGCACCATAATGTTTAAAGACGGCATTTAATTCACCTTTCGAGTTTGTTTAGTACACGAAAAAGCCATTTAGACTGTTAATATACTTTCTCTGGCCTTTCTACAGGGTGAAGTTAGAGCTGAGGTTAAAAAGGCTTTATACTTTAATGAATATGCTTAAACTCGATATTACTTAATGTTTAATAGAATAGAATAGAATAGAATAGAAAAGTTTTTTATTCAAATAAACTTTTACAAGTGCTTTTGAATCGTCGATTGAGTCTACCACAGGTTCGGAATGCAGTTCCAGCCGAGAAGAACCTGTAAGAAACTCGGCGGTTACTCTTTTTTAAAAAATAACATTATAACAATTATTATTATTAATGTACATGATTGAAATGCCGTCTCGCGCATTGCTGGAACGAGTTAAATCCAAGCTTTTTTATCGTTTATATAATCTTCAATTGTATAATAAGCTTTTTTTATGAGCATACTTTTAATAGAGTTCTTAAACTTGTGTAAAGGCAAGTCTAAGACATATTTTTTATTCAGATAAACTTTTACAATAGTGCTTTTGAATCGACAAATGAATCTACCACTGGTTCGGAATGGTGCTTACAATTCTACACGTTAAGAAGGGCAGACAAAAGTAGCCCCATTTCCGACGGCGGCACCCGTTCACGAGCATGACGCATGATCCAGCCATTGCTTCGCTCAACCATATTTGAGGGAACGTAACAACCCGCACCACACGACACCACCACAGAAATGTTTAAGGAGAGCGTGACATACTTAGGCTACCCATGATTAAAGCATCGAATTAAACACCAATAATCGAATACTCCTCAAGTTATAATAGCGTATAAAGCGAATAAATTAAATCCATGCTTTTTTATCATTTATATAATCTTCAATTGTATAATATGCTTTTTTCATGAGCACACTTTTAATAGAATTCTTAAACTTGTGTAAAGGCAAATCTAAGATTTGTTGTGGAATTTTATTATAGAACGTTACGCCCATTCCCACAAACGACTTTTGGACCTTTTTGAGGCGTAATCGAGGAATCACGAGTCTATTTCTATTTCTTAATTGCCTATCGTGTAATTCACACTTTTTATTGTAACTGTGAATGTTTTGCTTAACAAAAATTATGTTGTTATAAATATATTGAGAAGCTACTGTAAGAATACCTATTTCTTTAAATTTCTCTCGAAGGGAATCCCGCGGTTTTAAATTATAAATTGCACGAATTGCCCTTTTTTGTAAAACGAAAATTTTTTCAATATCAGCTGCTTTACCCCATAGTAAGATTCCATACGACATGATACTATGGAAATATGCAAAGTAAACAATTTTTGCAGTTTCAACATCTGTTAACTGTCGAATCTTTCTAACAGCGTAAGCAGCAGAGCTAAGCTTGCCAGCAAGCGTTGCTATATGGGTGCCCCATTGAAGCTTTGCATCCAGGGTTATTCCCAAGAACACAGTTGTGTCCTCAGTTTTCAATGGCTCACCACTTATCTTTAAATTATTACAAGTAACCCTTGTATTGGGCAATAGAAACTCGACACACTTGGTTTTTTTTGCATTTAAAAGTAGATTGTTTATAGTAAACCAGTGTGAAACTTGAGATAAAGTATTATTTACATCGTCAAAATTGTCTTTGGTTCTATTGACTTTAAAAATCAAAGACGTATCATCAGCAAATAGTACAATATCGCAAGCATTTTCTACGAAATGTGGTAAGTCATTAATATAAACTAGAAACATGAATGGACCTAGAATAGAGCCTTGAGGAACACCCATTACTGAGGCTGATCCGGACGACTTAACATCATTGATACATACTCTTTGTATGCGATCACTTAGATAAGAGGCAATAAGACTGAGTGCAGTTTCTTTAATACCGTAGTGGCTTAATTTTCGTAAAAGAGTCTCGTGCTCAACGCAATCGAATGCTTTTGACAAATCACAGAAAATACCAATGGCATTCTGTGACTTCTCCCATGCATCGAAAATATGCCGTAACAGCCTTGCGGCTGCGTCGGTTGTTGAACGACCCTTAGTAAAACCATACTGCTCAGTGTGAAGTAATTTATTTAAATTAAAGTGTAGAAGCAGTTGGTTGAGCATTATCTTTTCAAATATCTTGCTGAGGGTTGGTAGAATCGAGATCGGTCTATAGTTATTTGGGTCACTTTTGCTTCCCGATTTAAAAAGAGGTATCAATTTACTACATTTCATTAGGTCTGGAAAAGATCCCGAATCTATGGACTTGTTAAAAATAAAAGCAAGATATGGTGCAATAACATCAATAACATTATGGATTATTTTTACTGATATTCCCCATAAGTCCCCTGTCTTTTTGTGTTGTAAGGACTTGAATGTTTTGATAATATCATATGGGGTTACGTATTTAAATTGAAATAATACATTGCACTCAGAAACATTGCCCCTTAAAATATTATAGGCTTCTGTTGGCGAGGAATTTATGGAACTAGTCGTGGTAACTGGAATATTTTAGAAAAAGTTCTCAAAAGTATTAGCGATCTCTATATCAGAGTCAATAATATGATTATTAATTTTTAACTCCAGTTTATTATTATACACTTTATGTTTCCCCATTTCATCACTGATAATATCCCATGCTGCCTTTATTTTATTATCAGAATTAATGATTTTCTGTTTTATATAAAGAGATTTTGCCTGTATGCAAACATTTCGAAACAATTTGGAATAATTTCTTACGTATTCAATAAACGCGGGGGTATAATTATATTGCTTTTCTGCATACAGGTCAAACAACTTGTTTCGACTTTTATAAATGCCAGCAGTTGCCCAGTCACTAAATTTAAGATTTTTAAATAATCGTTTTTCTATAATTTTAAAGATGATGAAGATTTAAAGGTATTATTTATTCAGTAAAATGGTTTTAATGGTTGGTAAAATAATTCGTGTAGTTTTGTGAATTGGTACAGTTATTGAGGTGTGGTCCATTATTTGGTTTACAATGAGCTTTGTTTATTTAAAGAGAATGACCAAGCTCAGTCATCTGCCGTCTGCCGACCCCACATACCCGACCGGCCACATCTCGATATAGAATAGAATAGAATAGAAAAGTTTTTTATTCAAATAAACTTTTACAAGTGCTTTTGAATAGTCAGATGAATCTACCACTGGTTCGGAATGCCATTCCAACCGAGAAGAACCAGCAAGAAACTCGGCGGTTGCTCTTGATATGACGCCAGACGTTGTGCTCCGTAGTTATATTATTGGACAAAATTGTCCAGGAATCAACAAGTTGCATTACCTACTTTTCTCTCTTCTGAAATTTAATTACAAAGAAAACCGTATTCAATATTCACAATAAACTTCAGTCGTCCTGACTGGTTAACGATCGAACGATCAAACGATGCGATTTTGTCGTACGATGAAAATGAGTAGGTACCTACTGAGATCGTTCGATGACTTACGAGCTTCAAATAGGACACTCTTAGGGGATTCATAAATTATTATGTTTGTCTCGATCGAGCGACGCGCACAATCGATATTCGTTAGCCATTAGACGGATTATAGGTTAGGTTATGTATTTGTCGTGGTCCGCGGACTGCAGCGCGGACTGGTTTGGTTCACTGGTTTGGCGCGGATTGGTTGACTGCACTCTACTCACTCACTCTTGACATTCGACTTGTTCCGGAGCTCATTTCCACGCCAAAAATAAATGCTTACAGTTACCAAGATTTTAAGAAAATTCTAAATGTTGTTCAATCTTGTTAAAAATTTATTTAAATTTTTAGAAATTAAATAGTATTTCTAAATTACTAAATATTATTTAAAAAATATATTATAAAAAAGATTTTTAAATCAACGTGGACGATGTCGCTAGCGTGCGCTAGTAATTTTAATAAACTCTCCCATTTGTAGGGTTCTCTCGCCGGCCGCCGCTGCCCGCTTCTCACTAATTTATTATTATCACCGACTACCGTTAGAAACTGATAAAGTAGTTAATGACAACCCGAGCGGCCATAAATATTAAATAAATGACGAAATGAAAATTCAGCAGCAGCTCTTTACGAAAGCTTTTTAGGGTTCCGTACCCAAAGGGTTCTGCCCTTCTTGTCTGCCCTTCTTCACATGTGTAGAATTGTAAGCACCATTCCGAACCTGTGGTAGATTCATTTGTCGATTCGTAAACGCTTCCGAAAGTTTATCTGAATAAAATTATGATTACTTATATAAATGATAAAAAGGCGTGGATTTGACTCGTTCCAGCAATGCGCGAGACGGCAATTCAATCATGTACTTACCATAAAATTGTTATATTGATATTGTAAATTTGGAAAAGAGCAACCGCCGAGTTTCTTGCTGGTTCTTCTCGGTTGGAACGGCATTCCGAACCAGTGGTAGATTCATCTGACTATTCAAAAGCACTTGTAAAAGTTTATTTGAATAAAAAACTTTTCTATTCTATTCTATTCTATTCTATTCAAAGGGTAAAAACGGAGCCCTATTAATGTCACTCGGCGAACATACGGACAGACAGACAGACAGACGTCTGTCTGTCTGTCCGTATGTTCGCCGGTCACAGGTCTCTAGCTCGTAGACGAAATGAGTTACAAACCTGAAATTTCGGTAGTTGGTGAAAAACATTGACCCAAAATCAAATATTGAATTAGAAATTGAATTAAATTAATTTTCAGGGGGGCTCCCATACATGAAAAAGGAGCCGGAAAAAATTTTTTTTTACCCTAACTTATGGGGTATCGTTGTTTAGAGCTCATTGAGTAGAGTACCTACGAATATATATTTTTTTTTTCTCAAAAAATAAGGAAATGGGGGGCCATCAAAGTTGTCAGTTTAAGACCATTTTTGTGACGGGGGCTAGCTCAAAAACTAAACTAGTTAGGAATATAATATTTCGGCATATTATGTCTCATATGCTCTATTTAAACAACATATACTGAAAACAACGATTTAAAGAATAGTTTATAAGCTGTGACCAAAACAAACGAACATTTTTTGGGTTTTTGTTTTACGGTTTGTTGCGATGTCTAGTTCGGAAATTAAATATTTTTTAGACCAAAAATTAATTGAAATATTGTTCATAATTATGTAAGGAACCCTAAAAGAGCGAGGCCCGACTCGCACTTGGCTGATTTTTTAAAGGTTCCCCTGACCTTTGATGCGGCGCCGCGCGGCGCGGTCGGTCCGAAGTCCGAACTGTATAGTAACGGACATAATTAATTATCTAAAGGTGCGTCCAGACTTGAACATTTCACCAAACCGAACAGCGAACATTTCGGCGAACTTGTTACGCTCAATGTGGACGGCGCGCTTGGAGCGCTTGAGATGGGTTACTGCGTAACAGTTCGGCGAAACTTTCGCGAACTTTCCTGAATACAACATCTTATCCGAATTCCTGTAAAACTATTTAATAGGTAGGTACAAGCAATAGACCAGAAAAAGAGTTCTTCATGTTACTGTCACGTTTCGAGACAGCCGCCCTGTGTAACTACCTATAAAGTATAAGTCAAGGAATAATTTAATAAGTTAAAAAAAAAAAGTACTCACTTACGTAAAATTGTAGGCACAAGTAATCATAATAATGATAAGATTACTCACAGAACAATTACTTATTATTACTGGATGCTCCGCTCCGACGCGGACGGCGCGCGAGGCTGCGAGGAATCGAGGATGAACATAAATAAGCGTTTTGTGTGTAGGCTCATCGTGACGTCACCGATCCTTTACAACCAGAATTTCCGCCAACACAAAGAAGTCTGACGTGAAATATGACCAAGATATTACATCGCTCCGGACACAATACACCACAGCGACTACAATTATTAATACTCGCTCAGTGCTCTACAAACAACTCTATTTTGTTAACGATGAAAAAGACCATCAAAATACATTAAAAGGCAAGATGATCTAACTATCCGATTGTTCCTAACTATGACTTGTGCGTTCGTATATTTGTGTATATGTTGTAACGGAATACACTGCAATATTATGATGTTTGCCTCCTCAAAAACTGTTCAACAAAAATACCAGGCAGCAGGTCGTTTCATTCCTACCCTATATTATGTTAGTTGGCAGAATGTTGGAACAACAGATTTCCGCACCGCACTGTTTCTTTGGGAATTAACCTCAATCGGAATCCAACAAATAAATGAAAGAATAATCAAAAATATCGCCGGCTCATCGCACGCGCTAGAAACTACACCTTTGGGGATACAATATGTAATCACGTTCTCAATTACGGCAGCCGATGTTAGCATCGCTTCGGAGATCCGGAGCCGCGGTGGGTCGGTGGTAGCGCGAGGTCCCGGGAGAAGCTCCGGCAGTCGATACCGCTCCATTATTTCTACTCGACTCAGCTATTCGCGCATAGATAAATCTGGACAGAGCCTCGATCTTAGTCTTTTGTCGATCTGCCTTGCCTAAAATTATGTACCTACAGTAATTACATTTAGGTTAAGCCGACTTTAATAAACTTAGTGTAGTATGGTCACATACGAGTTCGATGCTCCCAAAGAGTAAATTCCGCTCTTAATTGGTTCAATTCAGTATGCGTGAAGCATGCACAGAAATAAACAAACAGTTATACAGGTTCATAGTGGGTTCTCGGTTACTCGAACCCCGAGCTAGGCAACGTAATCACGTCTAAAGTGAACCTGTGTGATCATTAATAACAATAATTACCTATGTCATCATCATCATCATGATCAACCCATTACCGGCTCACTACAGAGCACGGGTCTCCTCTCAGAGTGAGAAGGGTTTTGGCCATAGTCTACCACGCTGGCCAAGCGGATTGGCAGACTTCACACACCTTTGAGAACGTTATGGAGAACTCTCAGGCATGCAGGTTTCCTCACGATGTTTTCTTTCACCGTTAAAGCAAGTGATTGACTGACTCCGAAAAGTTAGAGGTGCGTGCCCGGGATCGAACCCACGACCTCCGATTAGAAGTCGGTCGTTCTAACCAGTAGGCTATCACAGCTTGTACCTACTTGTACTACTTGTACTATTACCTATGTGCGACATCTTTAATACTGAATAATATAATTATTAGCCTAATTTTATCGGATTAGACGTTCATGATCAAATGTCAGCGAGCGTGGGCTGTGTCCTGAGGGCCAGTCGCCGTCGACAGCTGCAGCTGTTATGCTAATCCAATGTTATTGTTGGAAACTCCGCTCCCGGCCGGGGCTAATCTCTTCGTCACTGCGCACTTGGCGATGAGCATTCGAACGTAAACAAAGTTATGATTAATAGCACAACTTACAGAAATGTAGACAAAAATGTAAAACAAGAAAGTAAAATTATAAGATTTTCAACATCGATGACGTTTCAAGACGTGCCACTAATTAGCGTTCGATTTGGTAGGTTTGGAAAGTATTGATTAGGATAATAAAATACTCTTGGTCTATATACGGGTGACGGATCAACAATGGATTGTAACAAGGATGAAGGAGCATCACCGGTCCGGCAGTCGGCTCACGGCTGTCACGAGAGAGTGCCGTAGTCAGTTCCACTGCTGCGGGGGTGATTGCGAGGAATTTATACTTTATACGCTTGTTAATAGTATAACGAAGATAATATACAAGTAATAAATAGAAAATAACAGTTAGCTTTACTCAAAGTACTAAAGCAAAATACTCGAATATAAGATGTCACCTTCGATGATAAGATATAAAATGCAAAACATAATATTTTTGTCGCCTCGTCGTTGTGAGAAATGTGGCGAAATATTCACGAACGATAAAATAATACAGCGAGTTCTTTATTTGGATTTTTAGTGTAACCGTTTGTTTGGTTTACTGCTGCCCCAGTCATAAATACAATCTTACAATCTCACATTACATAAATTATACGCGACACATTTTTCTTGTTTATTTGGTGTTTTACTGCTCAGTATTACAAGCAATAATAGCTGCTCAATTCAGAAAATAACCGTTTTGCTGTAGCGCAGTGCACTAGAAATAGTCTGCATACTAATTGTTACTAGGTTCCTTCACACTTATTGCTGAAGTTTAAGTTAAACTAATAACAAAACTAAGGCAAAATAATTTTTTCTTTACTTATTTTTTTTAACCTTCGTGAATCTAGGATCGTATTAAAAAAGGTCTGTACCTAACAAAAAAAGAATTTTTCTACGTTCATGTAAAATTAAGCCCGGTCGGTACGCGGCTGACGTGACGCTACGTCACGGTAATCGTTCGGGGAATCCCCTTTTAATTAAACCTGTGTCGCCTGGGATTAGTCGACATTCTTTATTTCGGGCTAATTTCTGTCGGTGTTTTTCTGGCTTCTGCGTATCTCGAAACCCGCAAGAGATTTTGACCGATTTTTTTATATAAGTATTGGCTTATATGGCTACATAGTCTTACAAATTTAGTGGAAAGATTTCCCAACCGAGTGAATCGAAATGTTTATCACGGACGCACTCGAGTAGCTACCTCCATCGAGAATTTTCATAATTAAAAAACTTTGTCACCTCATCGAAACGAACCTACTCACGTTGCTAGCTTGTTATTAATCACTTAAAAATTTAAAATTTGTTCCAGGGCTGCCGTACTATAATGTACTTTCCATGAAGGCATGAATTAAACTGAAATATGAAAACAAACAAGCGGCGACTCCCCCCCCCCCCCTCCCCACATCGTTCTGTTGGTTTATTAATAAAGTTTCTCAATATACAAGTTGTTGATAACTAATCGTAGTTGGATTAGTTTCTTATGGTGAACGATTTTCCCCCGTTCTACATGTTTACAGGAGCGCTCAGCGCGCGTAGGTACGTACCTACTACGCGTATGTTTCAGATACTTACGGCATTCGCACTTCTCCATAGGACATGGACCAAAGCCGCCTGTCCAAACATACGAGCGTATTAAATAATTTATTAAAATAAACAATGTATTCTAAACACATAAATACTACAATATCATAGCAGTCGCTGAAAAAATAATGAAAAAAAAAGACTTTCAATAGATAATATTTTGAGGAATTATTATATAGAGTCGACGCCGAGACTTGGTTTTTTGTAACAAGAGTTATGGTAAACGTACCTTAGCTCACTTAGTCTGCGCGAAGCGTCTGTCGGAGCGTGACGTGTTTGAGATCTATTTAAAATCAATTAAATATGCCTGGGTGTGTACTGCAATACTGTGCCAACCACTCAAGAAATACAAGTAAAGGCCAAGGAGTTACTTTTCACTCGTAAGTTCACTGAATTATTGGTAAAACATGTAATTTAATTATGTGAAGCTGGAATTTGTCCCTATTCACCCCGTTTTACGGTACGTCACCGCACTTGCTGCCATGTTTCGCTGAAATTCATAGACTAAGAAACTACGCAGATGAGACACTTTATTTTTAACCTCCGATACAAAAACGATGGGGTGTTATAAGTATGACGTGTTTGTGTGTGTGTGTGTGTGTGTGTGTCTGTCTGTTCCACCTTAGCGCTCAAATGGGTGAACCGATTTGAATGCGGGTTTTTTTGTTTGAAAGGTGAATTAGTTGGGAATGAATTAGCTATGTTTTTAACAACTATTATCACAAATTAGTGATAAGTACAGGGACCGACAGCTTTAAACGTGCTCTCCGAGGTACGGGGGTAAAGCACCGCTAACTTCCAATGCCAGGCTTGACCTGACTTTGGTATTAAACCCATGACCTAAAAATTCGCAGTCAAGCATATCAATGGTAGACCAACGAGGCAGTTTTATTATTTTTTCGAGGTTTAATAGGTAATAGAATACCCAAGTCCCGAATAAACGTTGCTTAAGTGCGAGTTTGGGGCACATAGTGCTATAAAATAAACATTGTAAATCAAACTCTCAGATGCGATTTCTCAATAGGTAGAATATACTCAATGTGTCGCCTCTGTATTGTAGTAGTCCCATCTATGTCTCAAGGAGCGGGGCGCGCGGGAGGAGGGCTGCTGCTCGCGGTACACAGATTTTGTTAGCGTTGTCTGTTCTAGTACCTACATAATAATTCAGTGAGATAATATTAATAATTATTAACGCATTAAACAAATAATATTGTAAGAATTCTTTATCTGGTATTCAACCCTTACTTAGTTTAAAGCTTTTATTGTACCTAATTCTGCTTTTAACGACAGCCAACTACATTATAATTAGGTGTAGCGAAAATCAAACAAGCGGCTACATCTATACTAATAAATAAAATTGAAGTGTCTGTCTGTAATTTCGAAATAACTACCACATATTAAGCTCATATGGTTATTTGAACGATACCATAACCGAATCACACGTTTTTCAAATTTTTGTCTGTCTGTCTGTTTGAACGGGCTAATCTTCGGAACGGCTGAACCGATTTTAACGGGACTTTCACAGACAAGTAGAGGATTAACCAAGGAGTAACATAGGCTACTTTTTTAACCGACTTTCAAAAAAGGAGTTGTGTTGAAATCGGTAAGTACCTATGTTAAAAAACGCCCTGATAGGTATTTTCGCTGCGCGCGACGGCCGAGCGACGCTCGCGCTGCACGGAACTCCCCGCGCGCCCCTGCGCCCTGCGCCCGCCGCGGCCGTACGCGGTACCGCGGTACGCCGCCGCGCGGCGGGGGGCGGGTGGACCAGAAATCTACTTATCCCTCAGGATTTGTGAAAAACCAAAATTCACGCTGGCGAAGCCGCGGGCAAAGGCTAGTCTTGAATATAATAACGCCGTATATTTCGTGGTAAATCTATACTCTATACTAATAAATAAAATTGAAGTGTCTGTCTGTAATTTCGAAATAACTACCTGATATTAAGCTCATATTATGGTTATTTGAACGGTACCATAACCAAATCACACGTTTTTAAAATTTTTGTCTGTCTGTCTGTCTGTCTGTCTGTCTGTTTGAACGGGCTAATCTTCGGAACGGCTGAACCGATTTTGACCAGGGAAGAGAATTAACCAGGGAGTAACATAGGCTACTTTTTTAACTGACTTTCAAAAAAGGAGGAGTTGTGTTTTTCTACCTATGTACACCGATATCTCCGAGATTTCTGAACCGATTTGCGTATTTTTTTTTTTTTAATCGATAGAGAAACATTGCGACACTGTCCTACAAAAAATTTGGATTCCAATTCTTCAATTCTGATGCTGTAGGGGACCCGGATCCCCAAAACAAATGGGATTTAGGAACTGTCGGTTATTTAAATTGATATTGGGGGTACCAATTAAAGACTATCGTTGAATGAACTCGAGTAGGTACATATCAAACTCCTCAACCCTGATGCTGCAAGGAATTGCATTCCAAAATTGTAGGGATCCCACGGAATTTTTCCGTTTTGGGGACGGGTTACTACAGATAGGCTACTTTTTGTTCTGGAAAATCAAAAGTTCCTACGGGATTTTTATAAACCTAAATCCACACGGGCAAAGCCGTGGGCATCATCTAGTAATCTATACTAATAAATAAAATTGAAGTGTCTGTCTGTAATTTCGAAATAACTACCGCATATTAAGCTCATATGGTTATTTGAACGGTACCATAACCGAATCACACGTTTTTAAAATTTTTGTTTGTCTGTCTGTCTGTCTGTTTGGACGGCCTAATCTTCGGAACGGCTGAACCGATTTTGACGGGACTTTCACATACAAGTAGAGAATTAACCAGGGAGTAACATAGGCTACTTTTTTAACCGACTTTCAAAAAAGGAGAAGTTGTGTTTTTCTACCTATGTACACCGATATCTCCGAGATTTCTGAACCGATTTGCGTAATTTTTTCTTTAATCGATAGAGAAACATTGCGACACTGTCCTACAACAAATTTGGATTCCAACTCCTCAATCCTGATGCTGTAGGGGACCTGATCCCTAAAACTAATGGGATTTAGAAGCTTTCGGTTATTTAAATTGATATTGAGGGTACTTAAGACTTTACCGTTGAATGAACTCGAGTAGATACATATCAAACTCCTCAACCCTGATGCTGTCAGAGCCGCATTCAACCATACTTGCGAACTCCTTCTTTGCGATGGCTAATTTTTGTGGGCCCAAGCGGCGCGGGCGACAAGCAACCGGCGGACCATCCGTTATTCGGATGTAATGCACCGTGTTGTGTTTGATCTCGCGCACAGGGCCAGGAGGCCTTAAAATAGCAGGATACTTAAATGATAGTATTTCATTTTTAGTGTCAATAGACTTTACACTAACGTGTTAATCCGTAGATACTGACGCCACGTTGGAAAGACCAGTTGCGTTATCGATCAACCGGCCGCTCCTGCAATTTGGTATTAAATTAAAATACGATAAAAAATCGGCCCCTATAATGGCGACGCTAACGTCGCATATTATAAAGTTCCATTTGAAAGGTCGGCGAAGACCTAAATCTAATAATAAGGTAATTGTACCGTACGTTTTGTCGCTGCCGTTTGCGGCGCGCATTAGGTTACTCGGTTACCTTAGGTGGTCGGTCGGTAGGTAGGTAGGTAGGTAGGTAGGTAGGTAGGTAGGTAGGTAGGTAGGTAGGTAGGTAGGTAGGTAGGTAGGTAGGTAGGTAGGTAGGTAGGTAGGTAGGTAGGTAGGTAGGTAGGTAGGTAGGTAGGTAGGTAGGTAGGTAGGTAGGTAGGTAGGTAGGTAGGTAGGTAGGTAGGTAGGTAGGTAGGTAGGTAGGTAGGTAGGTAGGTAGGTAGGTAGGTAGGTAGGTAGGTAGGTTAGGTTAGGTTAGGTTAGGTTAGGTTTTTTTTTTTTTTTTTTTTTTTTAAATATCTTTCATGTCGAAAGATGACCGGTACCTCCGACACGGTGGTCGGAGACCTTGTACATCGTATTTTATTTAACTTCATTATTTTATTTGTTAATTAATATCTATTAATAATTGTGTCTACCAAGCGATTGTAAGTATGCTTTTTTTATTTATGTTAGTTCTTATATTCTTATAATATAAAGTAAACATAAATATTTTATTACATGCATTACAATTGCTGTGGATTTGTTTCAGATTTATTGTGTATCTGTTTGTTAATCTTATACCAATGAAAACTACTAATATATCATTATTAGGGTGTTTCATTTTATTTATTATTTGGTTTGCTATTGAAGTCATTTGAAAGAACGAATACGAATGTGATAAGAGAGATCGGGAAATAGAGTTCCAAAGTATATAGTATTTTGGTTGACCAGGGTTGCCTACGGACGACGCCACTTTTGTGGACCAGTTTGCTGCACTACTTCGTTCGTTACGGAATTTTTTGAAATAAAACTCGAACCAAAATTTTTTGCACTGCATTTGGATTCTGTTTTTAAAATTCGCCGAGATTGCACCTAGTCCTTTCTTAGTTTTGCCGTTGTCCGTAGTCATCTTCAGTTCAACTATCTCGTAAGCTCCATATTTCCCGAATCCGTATGAGTTGGTCATCTTCCCTTCTATTTCCTCCAATAAACAGCCGTGAAGGTTTCCAGAAACGGTTACGGTAAGGTTCCCGTCCTCGATCCGGTTAAATCCCCGGGCGCCCTCAGCAATATGCCACCTTTGCCCTTGCCAGAGTATCCCATTTCACCCTTACTGAACAACATTCATCGAACGTGTTATGGTTCACCTGGTCTATTTTGCTACTCTGACAATTTCGGCATGTTGGTGGATCTCCTGCGGCGTACGCTGGGCAGTCGCTGCGCAGATGGTGGCCGGGGCAATGGCTGCAGGCGTCTGTGGTTTCCCTGCAGACTTTCCGGCCGTGGCCGTACCCCAGACACCTGGAGCACATTACTAGAGGCGACTGGTCCTTCACCACCACTCGCTGCAGGTCTACGTGTGCCCTTCCAGCAGTTGTGAGATTTTGCCATATTGGAGGCGACACCTGTAGGACTACATGGCTCTCTAATGGATTTCTAGCGTTTTTCCGATATCTTACGCTGGCCCTGTAGTCTCTATCAGGTATCGCCCCCAATAGGTTTGAGTTCTGATTCCTGAGGGCGTCCAGAATATCCTCATCGCTGTTTATTTTGAGGACATTGTATAAAATGATAAGCGGGTCCCTATTCTCCTTCTCCTCTAAAACTAGCGTTGGGTTGCCAGACTTGAGTCTGTCTGTCACTTTAGCTAATTCCTCTCGTGTCTGGCAACCCAAGACCACTTTACCCTCCCTGGCTTTTCGAAGTCTCTCCACTCTTATTCCAGACGTTTTTGCGTCTACAGCTGTGCGTATTTTTCCTATAACGTCCTCGCTTGTGTCGAGAACGTTTGCGGATGACACAAGTAAAGAGTGGACAGGTTTTCGAGCAGTTGGCTGTGCTGCTGATCCGGGGGTTGCAGCCATGGCCGCATACGAGATACCGTCGAGCACTTTGCTTTCTATGTTCTCATTCAGCTTAGTTACTTGCTCTTTGACGGCACTCATATCCTGCCTGGCCGCAACCACAAGTTCTTTTTGTTTTTTCAGCTCATCCAACACCTCCTCCACAAACTCAGCAGAAGCAGTCTGGTCACCACTGTTTGACTGTACCACATCGCTTAGCCTTATGGCCAGTGTAAACAGTCCGTTGAGGCAGTCCAGCACAGTATCTTTTATCGTGGTCTTTATGTTTCCTGACTGCTCTAATTGAATTTTAGCGACCTGAAATAGTTGGTTCGCTACTGCTGGGAGATCCTCGAGCGGGGCTTCAGTTGCCGAGGTCGCGAAGGAGGGAGCCTCCTTGCTAGGTTTCGCAGCAGGACGCCTACGAACATCTGAGTCACCTAGCTTTGGGCCTGCGCTGCCAACGTTCGCAGTCTTTGGAGCTTCAGGTTTCGTCTTTGAGGACATTGTCGGTATACTAGTAGGGACCTAATCTAACCTGAATAATTTTATAATCAACTTTATTAATTGGGAGGTGTAAAAAGCCTCCCAAACATCAATAATTGAATTCAAAATCTGTATTGAGAGGTGTATATTGCCTCTCAATGTCAATAATAAATTAAAATAATTACCCTAACCTAGTTTAAAATTGATTGGGAGTGTAAAATGCTCCCAATCGTCAAATTAAGTACTTATTAATTAATGCAGTCAACAGTAATTGATTCAAACTAATAATTTTGGTAAACTAGTTGGGCAGTGTAAAGGCTGCCCAATGTCAAAATACTTAACTAATGAGATAAAATTGCACCTAAGTTAGGCAGTATATAATCTGCCTAATGTCAGCACCAATTTGGGGGTGTAAAAGCCCCCAAAGTCAAATGTACTGTAGTGTAATGTGGAGGGTGTATAGAGCCCTCCAAGACAAGAATGAGCCTAACTAATGTTAACCTAATATTTGGGAGGTGTATAGCCTCCCAAGTCTATAATATTTATATTCTGGGGGTGTAAAAGCCCCCAAGTCTAATGAATAAGTTGCCCAAAGTCGATTTTAATTGGCTTTTTGTGCAGATTTGGAGCACCCCACCAGGGGTTCCAAATGTAGATTTCGGGCCCTCTCACAAGCGCAAATCAAATAGAAAAATAAAATTTTTTTACTAAAAATCGTGCCCGTTTACTTATATATCTATTAAAGGGCGGGCTTGGGAGGGCACGAATTTTCGTTTTTCTCGATTTTCTCGAGAACCGCTCGGCCGATCCGGGCGCGCCGCAGCGCGTTCGACGCGTCTCGGGGGACGCTACAGGACCGCAATGCTGGGGGGAAAATCAGGTTTAACCTGGAAAAATTTTCGGCGAAAAACACTGATTTTCGCCCTATGCAGGTCCGTAGACGTTTTATAAAACGCTCCAAGAACGCGTCGGGAAGCGGGCGGCTTTCGGGATAGCACCCGGACGGTGTATCCCGGTTAGTGGAACTCGGGAAAATCGGGAAAAGATGCAAAAGTTGCGAAAACTCGCGAAAATTCGCGGAAATTCGGGCAAAAACAAGTCAGCGAAAAGAATTTGTATGAGAATATCGATATTTCTCTTATGTATTTGCAGGGCTTAAGTAAACTTTTGGTCGTGCACAATTTTCGTTTTTCTCGATTTTCTCGAGAACCGCTCGGCCGATCCGGGCGCGCCGCAGCGCGTTCGACGCGTCTCGGGGGACGCTACAGGACCGCAATGCTGGGGGGAAAATCAGGTTTAACCTGGAAAAATTTTCGGCGAAAAACACTGATTTTCGCCCTATGCAGGTCCGTAGACGTTTTATAAAACGCTCCAAGAACGCGTCGGGAAGCGGGCGGCTTTCGGGATAGCACCCGGACGGTGTATCCCGGTTAGTGGAACTCGGGAAAATCGGGAAAAGATGCAAAAGTTGCGAAAACTCGCGAAAATTCGCGGAAATTCGGGCAAAAACAAGTCAGCGAAAAGAATTTGTATGAGAATATCGATATTTCTCTTATGTATTTGCAGGGCTTAAGTAAACTTTTGGTCGTGCACAATTTTCGTTTTTCTCGATTTTCTCGAGAACCGCTCGGCCGATCCGGGCGCGCCGCAGCGCGTTCGACGCGTCTCGGGGGACGCTACAGGACCGCAATGCTGGGGGGAAAATCAGGTTTAACCTGGAAAAATTTTCGGCGAAAAACACTGATTTTCGCCCTATGCAGGTCCGTAGACGTTTTATAAAACGCTCCAAGAACGCGTCGGGAAGCGGGCGGCTTTCGGGATAGCACCCGGACGGTGTATCCCGGTTAGTGGAACTCGGGAAAATCGGGAAAAGATGCAAAAGTTGCGAAAACTCGCGAAAATTCGCGGAAATTCGGGCAAAAACAAGTCAGCGAAAAGAATTTGTATGAGAATATCGATATTTCTCTTATGTATTTGCAGGGCTTAAGTAAACTTTTGGTCGTGCACAATTTTCGTTTTTCTCGATTTTCTCGAGAACCGCTCGGCCGATCCGGGCGCGCCGCAGCGCGTTCGACGCGTCTCGGGGGACGCTACAGGACCGCAATGCTGGGGGGAAAATCAGGTTTAACCTGGAAAAATTTTCGGCGAAAAACACTGATTTTCGCCCTATGCAGGTCCGTAGACGTTTTATAAAACGCTCCAAGAACGCGTCGGGAAGCGGGCGGCTTTCGGGATAGCACCCGGACGGTGTATCCCGGTTAGTGGAACTCGGGAAAATCGGGAAAAGATGCAAAAGTTGCGAAAACTCGCGAAAATTTGCGGAAATTCGGGCAAAAACAAGTCAGCGAAAAGAATTTGTATGAGAATATCGATATTTCTCTTATGTATTTGCAGGGCTTAAGTAAACTTTTGGTCGTGCACAATTTTCGTTTTTCTCGATTTTCTCGAGAACCGCTCGGCCGATCCGGGCGCGCCGCAGCGCGTTCGACGCGTCTCGGGGGACGCTACAGGACCGCAATGCTGGGGGGAAAATCAGGTTTAACCTGGAAAAATTTTCGGCGAAAAACACTGATTTTCGCCCTATGCAGGTCCGTAGACGTTTTATAAAACGCTCCAAGAACGCGTCGGGAAGCGGGCGGCTTTCGGGATAGCACCCGGACGGTGTATCCCGGTTAGTGGAACTCGGGAAAATCGGGAAAAGATGCAAAAGTTGCGAAAACTCGCGAAAATTCGCGGAAATTCGGGCAAAAACAAGTCAGCGAAAAGAATTTGTATGAGAATATCGATATTTCTCTTATGTATTTGCAGGGCTTAAGTAAACTTTTGGTCGTGCACAATTTTCGTTTTTCTCGATTTTCTCGAGAACCGCTCGGCCGATCCGGGCGCGCCGCAGCGCGTTCGACGCGTCTCGGGGGACGCTACAGGACCGCAATGCTGGGGGGAAAATCAGGTTTAACCTGGAAAAATTTTCGGCGAAAAACACTGATTTTCGCCCTATGCAGGTCCGTAGACGTTTTATAAAACGCTCCAAGAACGCGTCGGGAAGCGGGCGGCTTTCGGGATAGCACCCGGACGGTGTATCCCGGTTAGTGGAACTCGGGAAAATCGGGAAAAGATGCAAAAGTTGCGAAAACTCGCGAAAATTCGCGGAAATTCGGGCAAAAACAAGTCAGCGAAAAGAATTTGTATGAGAATATCGATATTTCTCTTATGTATTTGCAGGGCTTAAGTAAACTTTTGGTCGTGCACAATTTTCGTTTTTCTCGATTTTCTCGAGAACCGCTCGGCCGATCCGGGCGCGCCGCAGCGCGTTCGACGCGTCTCGGGGGACGCTACAGGACCGCAATGCTGGGGGGAAAATCAGGTTTAACCTGGAAAAATTTTCGGCGAAAAACACTGATTTTCGCCCTATGCAGGTCCGTAGACGTTTTATAAAACGCTCCAAGAACGCGTCGGGAAGCGGGCGGCTTTCGGGATAGCACCCGGACGGTGTATCCCGGTTAGTGGAACTCGGGAAAATCGGGAAAAGATGCAAAAGTTGCGAAAACTCGCGAAAATTCGCGGAAATTCGGGCAAAAACAAGTCAGCGAAAAGAATTTGTATGAGAATATCGATATTTCTCTTATGTATTTGCAGGGCTTAAGTAAACTTTTGGTCGTGCACAATTTTCGTTTTTCTCGATTTTCTCGAGAACCGCTCGGCCGATCCGGGCGCGCCGCAGCGCGTTCGACGCGTCTCGGGGGACGCTACAGGACCGCAATGCTGGGGGGAAAATCAGGTTTAACCTGGAAAAATTTTCGGCGAAAAACACTGATTTTCGCCCTATGCAGGTCCGTAGACGTTTTATAAAACGCTCCAAGAACGCGTCGGGAAGCGGGCGGCTTTCGGGATAGCACCCGGACGGTGTATCCCGGTTAGTGGAACTCGGGAAAATCGGGAAAAGATGCAAAAGTTGCGAAAACTCGCGAAAATTCGCGGAAATTCGGGCAAAAACAAGTCAGCGAAAAGAATTTGTATGAGAATATCGATATTTCTCTTATGTATTTGCAGGGCTTAAGTAAACTTTTGGTCGTGCACAATTTTCGTTTTTCTCGATTTTCTCGAGAACCGCTCGGCCGATCCGGGCGCGCCGCAGCGCGTTCGACGCGTCTCGGGGGACGCTACAGGACCGCAATGCTGGGGGGAAAATCAGGTTTAACCTGGAAAAATTTTCGGCGAAAAACACTGATTTTCGCCCTATGCAGGTCCGTAGACGTTTTATAAAACGCTCCAAGAACGCGTCGGGAAGCGGGCGGCTTTCGGGATAGCACCCGGACGGTGTATCCCGGTTAGTGGAACTCGGGAAAATCGGGAAAAGATGCAAAAGTTGCGAAAACTCGCGAAAATTCGCGGAAATTCGGGCAAAAACAAGTCAGCGAAAAGAATTTGTATGAGAATATCGATATTTCTCTTATGTATTTGCAGGGCTTAAGTAAACTTTTGGTCGTGCACAATTTTCGTTTTTCTCGATTTTCTCGAGAACCGCTCGGCCGATCCGGGCGCGCCGCAGCGCGTTCGACGCGTCTCGGGGGACGCTACAGGACCGCAATGCTGGGGGGAAAATCAGGTTTAACCTGGAAAAATTTTCGGCGAAAAACACTGATTTTCGCCCTATGCAGGTCCGTAGACGTTTTATAAAACGCTCCAAGAACGCGTCGGGAAGCGGGCGGCTTTCGGGATAGCACCCGGACGGTGTATCCCGGTTAGTGGAACTCGGGAAAATCGGGAAAAGATGCAAAAGTTGCGAAAACTCGCGAAAATTCGCGGAAATTCGGGCAAAAACAAGTCAGCGAAAAGAATTTGTATGAGAATATCGATATTTCTCTTATGTATTTGCAGGGCTTAAGTAAACTTTTGGTCGTGCACAATTTTCGTTTTTCTCGATTTTCTCGAGAACCGCTCGGCCGATCCGGGCGCGCCGCAGCGCGTTCGACGCGTCTCGGGGGACGCTACAGGACCGCAATGCTGGGGGGAAAATCAGGTTTAACCTGGAAAAATTTTCGGCGAAAAACACTGATTTTCGCCCTATGCAGGTCCGTAGACGTTTTATAAAACGCTCCAAGAACGCGTCGGGAAGCGGGCGGCTTTCGGGATAGCACCCGGACGGTGTATCCCGGTTAGTGGAACTCGGGAAAATCGGGAAAAGATGCAAAAGTTGCGAAAACTCGCGAAAATTCGCGGAAATTCGGGCAAAAACAAGTCAGCGAAAAGAATTTGTATGAGAATATCGATATTTCTCTTATGTATTTGCAGGGCTTAAGTAAACTTTTGGTCGTGCACAATTTTCGTTTTTCTCGATTTTCTCGAGAACCGCTCGGCCGATCCGGGCGCGCCGCAGCGCGTTCGACGCGTCTCGGGGGACGCTACAGGACCGCAATGCTGGGGGGAAAATCAGGTTTAACCTGGAAAAATTTTCGGCGAAAAACACTGATTTTCGCCCTATGCAGGTCCGTAGACGTTTTATAAAACGCTCCAAGAACGCGTCGGGAAGCGGGCGGCTTTCGGGATAGCACCCGGACGGTGTATCCCGGTTAGTGGAACTCGGGAAAATCGGGAAAAGATGCAAAAGTTGCGAAAACTCGCGAAAATTCGCGGAAATTCGGGCAAAAACAAGTCAGCGAAAAGAATTTGTATGAGAATATCGATATTTCTCTTATGTATTTGCAGGGCTTAAGTAAACTTTTGGTCGTGCACAATTTTCGTTTTTCTCGATTTTCTCGAGAACCGCTCGGCCGATCCGGGCGCGCCGCAGCGCGTTCGACGCGTCTCGGGGGACGCTACAGGACCGCAATGCTGGGGGGAAAATCAGGTTTAACCTGGAAAAATTTTCGGCGAAAAACACTGATTTTCGCCCTATGCAGGTCCGTAGACGTTTTATAAAACGCTCCAAGAACGCGTCGGGAAGCGGGCGGCTTTCGGGATAGCACCCGGACGGTGTATCCCGGTTAGTGGAACTCGGGAAAATCGGGAAAAGATGCAAAAGTTGCGAAAACTCGCGAAAATTCGCGGAAATTCGGGCAAAAACAAGTCAGCGAAAAGAATTTGTATGAGAATATCGATATTTCTCTTATGTATTTGCAGGGCTTAAGTAAACTTTTGGTCGTGCACAATTTTCGTTTTTCTCGATTTTCTCGAGAACCGCTCGGCCGATCCGGGCGCGCCGCAGCGCGTTCGACGCGTCTCGGGGGACGCTACAGGACCGCAATGCTGGGGGGAAAATCAGGTTTAACCTGGAAAAATTTTCGGCGAAAAACACTGATTTTCGCCCTATGCAGGTCCGTAGACGTTTTATAAAACGCTCCAAGAACGCGTCGGGAAGCGGGCGGCTTTCGGGATAGCACCCGGACGGTGTATCCCGGTTAGTGGAACTCGGGAAAATCGGGAAAAGATGCAAAAGTTGCGAAAACTCGCGAAAATTCGCGGAAATTCGGGCAAAAACAAGTCAGCGAAAAGAATTTGTATGAGAATATCGATATTTCTCTTATGTATTTGCAGGGCTTAAGTAAACTTTTGGTCGTGCACAATTTTCGTTTTTCTCGATTTTCTCGAGAACCGCTCGGCCGATCCGGGCGCGCCGCAGCGCGTTCGACGCGTCTCGGGGGACGCTACAGGACCGCAATGCTGGGGGGAAAATCAGGTTTAACCTGGAAAAATTTTCGGCGAAAAACACTGATTTTCGCCCTATGCAGGTCCGTAGACGTTTTATAAAACGCTCCAAGAACGCGTCGGGAAGCGGGCGGCTTTCGGGATAGCACCCGGACGGTGTATCCCGGTTAGTGGAACTCGGGAAAATCGGGAAAAGATGCAAAAGTTGCGAAAACTCGCGAAAATTCGCGGAAATTCGGGCAAAAACAAGTCAGCGAAAAGAATTTGTATGAGAATATCGATATTTCTCTTATGTATTTGCAGGGCTTAAGTAAACTTTTGGTCGTGCACAATTTTCGTTTTTCTCGATTTTCTCGAGAACCGCTCGGCCGATCCGGGCGCGCCGCAGCGCGTTCGACGCGTCTCGGGGGACGCTACAGGACCGCAATGCTGGGGGGAAAATCAGGTTTAACCTGGAAAAATTTTCGGCGAAAAACACTGATTTTCGCCCTATGCAGGTCCGTAGACGTTTTATAAAACGCTCCAAGAACGCGTCGGGAAGCGGGCGGCTTTCGGGATAGCACCCGGACGGTGTATCCCGGTTAGTGGAACTCGGGAAAATCGGGAAAAGATGCAAAAGTTGCGAAAACTCGCGAAAATTCGCGGAAATTCGGGCAAAAACAAGTCAGCGAAAAGAATTTGTATGAGAATATCGATATTTCTCTTATGTATTTGCAGGGCTTAAGTAAACTTTTGGTCGTGCACAATTTTCGTTTTTCTCGATTTTCTCGAGAACCGCTCGGCCGATCCGGGCGCGCCGCAGCGCGTTCGACGCGTCTCGGGGGACGCTACAGGACCGCAATGCTGGGGGGAAAATCAGGTTTAACCTGGAAAAATTTTCGGCGAAAAACACTGATTTTCGCCCTATGCAGGTCCGTAGACGTTTTATAAAACGCTCCAAGAACGCGTCGGGAAGCGGGCGGCTTTCGGGATAGCACCCGGACGGTGTATCCCGGTTAGTGGAACTCGGGAAAATCGGGAAAAGATGCAAAAGTTGCGAAAACTCGCGAAAATTCGCGGAAATTCGGGCAAAAACAAGTCAGCGAAAAGAATTTGTATGAGAATATCGATATTTCTCTTATGTATTTGCAGGGCTTAAGTAAACTTTTGGTCGTGCACAATTTTCGTTTTTCTCGATTTTCTCGAGAACCGCTCGGCCGATCCGGGCGCGCCGCAGCGCGTTCGACGCGTCTCGGGGGACGCTACAGGACCGCAATGCTGGGGGGAAAATCAGGTTTAACCTGGAAAAATTTTCGGCGAAAAACACTGATTTTCGCCCTATGCAGGTCCGTAGACGTTTTATAAAACGCTCCAAGAACGCGTCGGGAAGCGGGCGGCTTTCGGGATAGCACCCGGACGGTGTATCCCGGTTAGTGGAACTCGGGAAAATCGGGAAAAGATGCAAAAGTTGCGAAAACTCGCGAAAATTTGCGGAAATTCGGGCAAAAACAAGTCAGCGAAAAGAATTTGTATGAGAATATCGATATTTCTCTTATGTATTTGCAGGGCTTAAGTAAACTTTTGGTCGTGCACAATTTTCGTTTTTCTCGATTTTCTCGAGAACCGCTCGGCCGATCCGGGCGCGCCGCAGCGCGTTCGACGCGTCTCGGGGGACGCTACAGGACCGCAATGCTGGGGGGAAAATCAGGTTTAACCTGGAAAAATTTTCGGCGAAAAACACTGATTTTCGCCCTATGCAGGTCCGTAGACGTTTTATAAAACGCTCCAAGAACGCGTCGGGAAGCGGGCGGCTTTCGGGATAGCACCCGGACGGTGTATCCCGGTTAGTGGAACTCGGGAAAATCGGGAAAAGATGCAAAAGTTGCGAAAACTCGCGAAAATTCGCGGAAATTCGGGCAAAAACAAGTCAGCGAAAAGAATTTGTATGAGAATATCGATATTTCTCTTATGTATTTGCAGGGCTTAAGTAAACTTTTGGTCGTGCACAATTTTCGTTTTTCTCGATTTTCTCGAGAACCGCTCGGCCGATCCGGGCGCGCCGCAGCGCGTTCGACGCGTCTCGGGGGACGCTACAGGACCGCAATGCTGGGGGGAAAATCAGGTTTAACCTGGAAAAATTTTCGGCGAAAAACACTGATTTTCGCCCTATGCAGGTCCGTAGACGTTTTATAAAACGCTCCAAGAACGCGTCGGGAAGCGGGCGGCTTTCGGGATAGCACCCGGACGGTGTATCCCGGTTAGTGGAACTCGGGAAAATCGGGAAAAGATGCAAAAGTTGCGAAAACTCGCGAAAATTCGCGGAAATTCGGGCAAAAACAAGTCAGCGAAAAGAATTTGTATGAGAATATCGATATTTCTCTTATGTATTTGCAGGGCTTAAGTAAACTTTTGGTCGTGCACAATTTTCGTTTTTCTCGATTTTCTCGAGAACCGCTCGGCCGATCCGGGCGCGCCGCAGCGCGTTCGACGCGTCTCGGGGGACGCTACAGGACCGCAATGCTGGGGGGAAAATCAGGTTTAACCTGGAAAAATTTTCGGCGAAAAACACTGATTTTCGCCCTATGCAGGTCCGTAGACGTTTTATAAAACGCTCCAAGAACGCGTCGGGAAGCGGGCGGCTTTCGGGATAGCACCCGGACGGTGTATCCCGGTTAGTGGAACTCGGGAAAATCGGGAAAAGATGCAAAAGTTGCGAAAACTCGCGAAAATTCGCGGAAATTCGGGCAAAAACAAGTCAGCGAAAAGAATTTGTATGAGAATATCGATATTTCTCTTATGTATTTGCAGGGCTTAAGTAAACTTTTGGTCGTGCACAATTTTCGTTTTTCTCGATTTTCTCGAGAACCGCTCGGCCGATCCGGGCGCGCCGCAGCGCGTTCGACGCGTCTCGGGGGACGCTACAGGACCGCAATGCTGGGGGGAAAATCAGGTTTAACCTGGAAAAATTTTCGGCGAAAAACACTGATTTTCGCCCTATGCAGGTCCGTAGACGTTTTATAAAACGCTCCAAGAACGCGTCGGGAAGCGGGCGGCTTTCGGGATAGCACCCGGACGGTGTATCCCGGTTAGTGGAACTCGGGAAAATCGGGAAAAGATGCAAAAGTTGCGAAAACTCGCGAAAATTCGCGGAAATTCGGGCAAAAACAAGTCAGCGAAAAGAATTTGTATGAGAATATCGATATTTCTCTTATGTATTTGCAGGGCTTAAGTAAACTTTTGGTCGTGCACAATTTTCGTTTTTCTCGATTTTCTCGAGAACCGCTCGGCCGATCCGGGCGCGCCGCAGCGCGTTCGACGCGTCTCGGGGGACGCTACAGGACCGCAATGCTGGGGGGAAAATCAGGTTTAACCTGGAAAAATTTTCGGCGAAAAACACTGATTTTCGCCCTATGCAGGTCCGTAGACGTTTTATAAAACGCTCCAAGAACGCGTCGGGAAGCGGGCGGCTTTCGGGATAGCACCCGGACGGTGTATCCCGGTTAGTGGAACTCGGGAAAATCGGGAAAAGATGCAAAAGTTGCGAAAACTCGCGAAAATTCGCGGAAATTCGGGCAAAAACAAGTCAGCGAAAAGAATTTGTATGAGAATATCGATATTTCTCTTATGTATTTGCAGGGCTTAAGTAAACTTTTGGTCGTGCACAATTTTCGTTTTTCTCGATTTTCTCGAGAACCGCTCGGCCGATCCGGGCGCGCCGCAGCGCGTTCGACGCGTCTCGGGGGACGCTACAGGACCGCAATGCTGGGGGGAAAATCAGGTTTAACCTGGAAAAATTTTCGGCGAAAAACACTGATTTTCGCCCTATGCAGGTCCGTAGACGTTTTATAAAACGCTCCAAGAACGCGTCGGGAAGCGGGCGGCTTTCGGGATAGCACCCGGACGGTGTATCCCGGTTAGTGGAACTCGGGAAAATCGGGAAAAGATGCAAAAGTTGCGAAAACTCGCGAAAATTCGCGGAAATTCGGGCAAAAACAAGTCAGCGAAAAGAATTTGTATGAGAATATCGATATTTCTCTTATGTATTTGCAGGGCTTAAGTAAACTTTTGGTCGTGCACAATTTTCGTTTTTCTCGATTTTCTCGAGAACCGCTCGGCCGATCCGGGCGCGCCGCAGCGCGTTCGACGCGTCTCGGGGGACGCTACAGGACCGCAATGCTGGGGGGAAAATCAGGTTTAACCTGGAAAAATTTTCGGCGAAAAACACTGATTTTCGCCCTATGCAGGTCCGTAGACGTTTTATAAAACGCTCCAAGAACGCGTCGGGAAGCGGGCGGCTTTCGGGATAGCACCCGGACGGTGTATCCCGGTTAGTGGAACTCGGGAAAATCGGGAAAAGATGCAAAAGTTGCGAAAACTCGCGAAAATTCGCGGAAATTCGGGCAAAAACAAGTCAGCGAAAAGAATTTGTATGAGAATATCGATATTTCTCTTATGTATTTGCAGGGCTTAAGTAAACTTTTGGTCGTGCACAATTTTCGTTTTTCTCGATTTTCTCGAGAACCGCTCGGCCGATCCGGGCGCGCCGCAGCGCGTTCGACGCGTCTCGGGGGACGCTACAGGACCGCAATGCTGGGGGGAAAATCAGGTTTAACCTGGAAAAATTTTCGGCGAAAAACACTGATTTTCGCCCTATGCAGGTCCGTAGACGTTTTATAAAACGCTCCAAGAACGCGTCGGGAAGCGGGCGGCTTTCGGGATAGCACCCGGACGGTGTATCCCGGTTAGTGGAACTCGGGAAAATCGGGAAAAGATGCAAAAGTTGCGAAAACTCGCGAAAATTCGCGGAAATTCGGGCAAAAACAAGTCAGCGAAAAGAATTTGTATGAGAATATCGATATTTCTCTTATGTATTTGCAGGGCTTAAGTAAACTTTTGGTCGTGCACAATTTTCGTTTTTCTCGATTTTCTCGAGAACCGCTCGGCCGATCCGGGCGCGCCGCAGCGCGTTCGACGCGTCTCGGGGGACGCTACAGGACCGCAATGCTGGGGGGAAAATCAGGTTTAACCTGGAAAAATTTTCGGCGAAAAACACTGATTTTCGCCCTATGCAGGTCCGTAGACGTTTTATAAAACGCTCCAAGAACGCGTCGGGAAGCGGGCGGCTTTCGGGATAGCACCCGGACGGTGTATCCCGGTTAGTGGAACTCGGGAAAATCGGGAAAAGATGCAAAAGTTGCGAAAACTCGCGAAAATTCGCGGAAATTCGGGCAAAAACAAGTCAGCGAAAAGAATTTGTATGAGAATATCGATATTTCTCTTATGTATTTGCAGGGCTTAAGTAAACTTTTGGTCGTGCACAATTTTCGTTTTTCTCGATTTTCTCGAGAACCGCTCGGCCGATCCGGGCGCGCCGCAGCGCGTTCGACGCGTCTCGGGGGACGCTACAGGACCGCAATGCTGGGGGGAAAATCAGGTTTAACCTGGAAAAATTTTCGGCGAAAAACACTGATTTTCGCCCTATGCAGGTCCGTAGACGTTTTATAAAACGCTCCAAGAACGCGTCGGGAAGCGGGCGGCTTTCGGGATAGCACCCGGACGGTGTATCCCGGTTAGTGGAACTCGGGAAAATCGGGAAAAGATGCAAAAGTTGCGAAAACTCGCGAAAATTCGCGGAAATTCGGGCAAAAACAAGTCAGCGAAAAGAATTTGTATGAGAATATCGATATTTCTCTTATGTATTTGCAGGGCTTAAGTAAACTTTTGGTCGTGCACAATTTTCGTTTTTCTCGATTTTCTCGAGAACCGCTCGGCCGATCCGGGCGCGCCGCAGCGCGTTCGACGCGTCTCGGGGGACGCTACAGGACCGCAATGCTGGGGGGAAAATCAGGTTTAACCTGGAAAAATTTTCGGCGAAAAACACTGATTTTCGCCCTATGCAGGTCCGTAGACGTTTTATAAAACGCTCCAAGAACGCGTCGGGAAGCGGGCGGCTTTCGGGATAGCACCCGGACGGTGTATCCCGGTTAGTGGAACTCGGGAAAATCGGGAAAAGATGCAAAAGTTGCGAAAACTCGCGAAAATTCGCGGAAATTCGGGCAAAAACAAGTCAGCGAAAAGAATTTGTATGAGAATATCGATATTTCTCTTATGTATTTGCAGGGCTTAAGTAAACTTTTGGTCGTGCACAATTTTCGTTTTTCTCGATTTTCTCGAGAACCGCTCGGCCGATCCGGGCGCGCCGCAGCGCGTTCGACGCGTCTCGGGGGACGCTACAGGACCGCAATGCTGGGGGGAAAATCAGGTTTAACCTGGAAAAATTTTCGGCGAAAAACACTGATTTTCGCCCTATGCAGGTCCGTAGACGTTTTATAAAACGCTCCAAGAACGCGTCGGGAAGCGGGCGGCTTTCGGGATAGCACCCGGACGGTGTATCCCGGTTAGTGGAACTCGGGAAAATCGGGAAAAGATGCAAAAGTTGCGAAAACTCGCGAAAATTCGCGGAAATTCGGGCAAAAACAAGTCAGCGAAAAGAATTTGTATGAGAATATCGATATTTCTCTTATGTATTTGCAGGGCTTAAGTAAACTTTTGGTCGTGCACAATTTTCGTTTTTCTCGATTTTCTCGAGAACCGCTCGGCCGATCCGGGCGCGCCGCAGCGCGTTCGACGCGTCTCGGGGGACGCTACAGGACCGCAATGCTGGGGGGAAAATCAGGTTTAACCTGGAAAAATTTTCGGCGAAAAACACTGATTTTCGCCCTATGCAGGTCCGTAGACGTTTTATAAAACGCTCCAAGAACGCGTCGGGAAGCGGGCGGCTTTCGGGATAGCACCCGGACGGTGTATCCCGGTTAGTGGAACTCGGGAAAATCGGGAAAAGATGCAAAAGTTGCGAAAACTCGCGAAAATTCGCGGAAATTCGGGCAAAAACAAGTCAGCGAAAAGAATTTGTATGAGAATATCGATATTTCTCTTATGTATTTGCAGGGCTTAAGTAAACTTTTGGTCGTGCACAATTTTCGTTTTTCTCGATTTTCTCGAGAACCGCTCGGCCGATCCGGGCGCGCCGCAGCGCGTTCGACGCGTCTCGGGGGACGCTACAGGACCGCAATGCTGGGGGGAAAATCAGGTTTAACCTGGAAAAATTTTCGGCGAAAAACACTGATTTTCGCCCTATGCAGGTCCGTAGACGTTTTATAAAACGCTCCAAGAACGCGTCGGGAAGCGGGCGGCTTTCGGGATAGCACCCGGACGGTGTATCCCGGTTAGTGGAACTCGGGAAAATCGGGAAAAGATGCAAAAGTTGCGAAAACTCGCGAAAATTCGCGGAAATTCGGGCAAAAACAAGTCAGCGAAAAGAATTTGTATGAGAATATCGATATTTCTCTTATGTATTTGCAGGGCTTAAGTAAACTTTTGGTCGTGCACAATTTTCGTTTTTCTCGATTTTCTCGAGAACCGCTCGGCCGATCCGGGCGCGCCGCAGCGCGTTCGACGCGTCTCGGGGGACGCTACAGGACCGCAATGCTGGGGGGAAAATCAGGTTTAACCTGGAAAAATTTTCGGCGAAAAACACTGATTTTCGCCCTATGCAGGTCCGTAGACGTTTTATAAAACGCTCCAAGAACGCGTCGGGAAGCGGGCGGCTTTCGGGATAGCACCCGGACGGTGTATCCCGGTTAGTGGAACTCGGGAAAATCGGGAAAAGATGCAAAAGTTGCGAAAACTCGCGAAAATTCGCGGAAATTCGGGCAAAAACAAGTCAGCGAAAAGAATTTGTATGAGAATATCGATATTTCTCTTATGTATTTGCAGGGCTTAAGTAAACTTTTGGTCGTGCACAATTTTCGTTTTTCTCGATTTTCTCGAGAACCGCTCGGCCGATCCGGGCGCGCCGCAGCGCGTTCGACGCGTCTCGGGGGACGCTACAGGACCGCAATGCTGGGGGGAAAATCAGGTTTAACCTGGAAAAATTTTCGGCGAAAAACACTGATTTTCGCCCTATGCAGGTCCGTAGACGTTTTATAAAACGCTCCAAGAACGCGTCGGGAAGCGGGCGGCTTTCGGGATAGCACCCGGACGGTGTATCCCGGTTAGTGGAACTCGGGAAAATCGGGAAAAGATGCAAAAGTTGCGAAAACTCGCGAAAATTCGCGGAAATTCGGGCAAAAACAAGTCAGCGAAAAGAATTTGTATGAGAATATCGATATTTCTCTTATGTATTTGCAGGGCTTAAGTAAACTTTTGGTCGTGCACAATTTTCGTTTTTCTCGATTTTCTCGAGAACCGCTCGGCCGATCCGGGCGCGCCGCAGCGCGTTCGACGCGTCTCGGGGGACGCTACAGGACCGCAATGCTGGGGGGAAAATCAGGTTTAACCTGGAAAAATTTTCGGCGAAAAACACTGATTTTCGCCCTATGCAGGTCCGTAGACGTTTTATAAAACGCTCCAAGAACGCGTCGGGAAGCGGGCGGCTTTCGGGATAGCACCCGGACGGTGTATCCCGGTTAGTGGAACTCGGGAAAATCGGGAAAAGATGCAAAAGTTGCGAAAACTCGCGAAAATTTGCGGAAATTCGGGCAAAAACAAGTCAGCGAAAAGAATTTGTATGAGAATATCGATATTTCTCTTATGTATTTGCAGGGCTTAAGTAAACTTTTGGTCGTGCACAATTTTCGTTTTTCTCGATTTTCTCGAGAACCGCTCGGCCGATCCGGGCGCGCCGCAGCGCGTTCGACGCGTCTCGGGGGACGCTACAGGACCGCAATGCTGGGGGGAAAATCAGGTTTAACCTGGAAAAATTTTCGGCGAAAAACACTGATTTTCGCCCTATGCAGGTCCGTAGACGTTTTATAAAACGCTCCAAGAACGCGTCGGGAAGCGGGCGGCTTTCGGGATAGCACCCGGACGGTGTATCCCGGTTAGTGGAACTCGGGAAAATCGGGAAAAGATGCAAAAGTTGCGAAAACTCGCGAAAATTCGCGGAAATTCGGGCAAAAACAAGTCAGCGAAAAGAATTTGTATGAGAATATCGATATTTCTCTTATGTATTTGCAGGGCTTAAGTAAACTTTTGGTCGTGCACAATTTTCGTTTTTCTCGATTTTCTCGAGAACCGCTCGGCCGATCCGGGCGCGCCGCAGCGCGTTCGACGCGTCTCGGGGGACGCTACAGGACCGCAATGCTGGGGGGAAAATCAGGTTTAACCTGGAAAAATTTTCGGCGAAAAACACTGATTTTCGCCCTATGCAGGTCCGTAGACGTTTTATAAAACGCTCCAAGAACGCGTCGGGAAGCGGGCGGCTTTCGGGATAGCACCCGGACGGTGTATCCCGGTTAGTGGAACTCGGGAAAATCGGGAAAAGATGCAAAAGTTGCGAAAACTCGCGAAAATTCGCGGAAATTCGGGCAAAAACAAGTCAGCGAAAAGAATTTGTATGAGAATATCGATATTTCTCTTATGTATTTGCAGGGCTTAAGTAAACTTTTGGTCGTGCACAATTTTCGTTTTTCTCGATTTTCTCGAGAACCGCTCGGCCGATCCGGGCGCGCCGCAGCGCGTTCGACGCGTCTCGGGGGACGCTACAGGACCGCAATGCTGGGGGGAAAATCAGGTTTAACCTGGAAAAATTTTCGGCGAAAAACACTGATTTTCGCCCTATGCAGGTCCGTAGACGTTTTATAAAACGCTCCAAGAACGCGTCGGGAAGCGGGCGGCTTTCGGGATAGCACCCGGACGGTGTATCCCGGTTAGTGGAACTCGGGAAAATCGGGAAAAGATGCAAAAGTTGCGAAAACTCGCGAAAATTCGCGGAAATTCGGGCAAAAACAAGTCAGCGAAAAGAATTTGTATGAGAATATCGATATTTCTCTTATGTATTTGCAGGGCTTAAGTAAACTTTTGGTCGTGCACAATTTTCGTTTTTCTCGATTTTCTCGAGAACCGCTCGGCCGATCCGGGCGCGCCGCAGCGCGTTCGACGCGTCTCGGGGGACGCTACAGGACCGCAATGCTGGGGGGAAAATCAGGTTTAACCTGGAAAAATTTTCGGCGAAAAACACTGATTTTCGCCCTATGCAGGTCCGTAGACGTTTTATAAAACGCTCCAAGAACGCGTCGGGAAGCGGGCGGCTTTCGGGATAGCACCCGGACGGTGTATCCCGGTTAGTGGAACTCGGGAAAATCGGGAAAAGATGCAAAAGTTGCGAAAACTCGCGAAAATTCGCGGAAATTCGGGCAAAAACAAGTCAGCGAAAAGAATTTGTATGAGAATATCGATATTTCTCTTATGTATTTGCAGGGCTTAAGTAAACTTTTGGTCGTGCACAATTTTCGTTTTTCTCGATTTTCTCGAGAACCGCTCGGCCGATCCGGGCGCGCCGCAGCGCGTTCGACGCGTCTCGGGGGACGCTACAGGACCGCAATGCTGGGGGGAAAATCAGGTTTAACCTGGAAAAATTTTCGGCGAAAAACACTGATTTTCGCCCTATGCAGGTCCGTAGACGTTTTATAAAACGCTCCAAGAACGCGTCGGGAAGCGGGCGGCTTTCGGGATAGCACCCGGACGGTGTATCCCGGTTAGTGGAACTCGGGAAAATCGGGAAAAGATGCAAAAGTTGCGAAAACTCGCGAAAATTCGCGGAAATTCGGGCAAAAACAAGTCAGCGAAAAGAATTTGTATGAGAATATCGATATTTCTCTTATGTATTTGCAGGGCTTAAGTAAACTTTTGGTCGTGCACAATTTTCGTTTTTCTCGATTTTCTCGAGAACCGCTCGGCCGATCCGGGCGCGCCGCAGCGCGTTCGACGCGTCTCGGGGGACGCTACAGGACCGCAATGCTGGGGGGAAAATCAGGTTTAACCTGGAAAAATTTTCGGCGAAAAACACTGATTTTCGCCCTATGCAGGTCCGTAGACGTTTTATAAAACGCTCCAAGAACGCGTCGGGAAGCGGGCGGCTTTCGGGATAGCACCCGGACGGTGTATCCCGGTTAGTGGAACTCGGGAAAATCGGGAAAAGATGCAAAAGTTGCGAAAACTCGCGAAAATTTGCGGAAATTCGGGCAAAAACAAGTCAGCGAAAAGAATTTGTATGAGAATATCGATATTTCTCTTATGTATTTGCAGGGCTTAAGTAAACTTTTGGTCGTGCACAATTTTCGTTTTTCTCGATTTTCTCGAGAACCGCTCGGCCGATCCGGGCGCGCCGCAGCGCGTTCGACGCGTCTCGGGGGACGCTACAGGACCGCAATGCTGGGGGGAAAATCAGGTTTAACCTGGAAAAATTTTCGGCGAAAAACACTGATTTTCGCCCTATGCAGGTCCGTAGACGTTTTATAAAACGCTCCAAGAACGCGTCGGGAAGCGGGCGGCTTTCGGGATAGCACCCGGACGGTGTATCCCGGTTAGTGGAACTCGGGAAAATCGGGAAAAGATGCAAAAGTTGCGAAAACTCGCGAAAATTCGCGGAAATTCGGGCAAAAACAAGTCAGCGAAAAGAATTTGTATGAGAATATCGATATTTCTCTTATGTATTTGCAGGGCTTAAGTAAACTTTTGGTCGTGCACAATTTTCGTTTTTCTCGATTTTCTCGAGAACCGCTCGGCCGATCCGGGCGCGCCGCAGCGCGTTCGACGCGTCTCGGGGGACGCTACAGGACCGCAATGCTGGGGGGAAAATCAGGTTTAACCTGGAAAAATTTTCGGCGAAAAACACTGATTTTCGCCCTATGCAGGTCCGTAGACGTTTTATAAAACGCTCCAAGAACGCGTCGGGAAGCGGGCGGCTTTCGGGATAGCACCCGGACGGTGTATCCCGGTTAGTGGAACTCGGGAAAATCGGGAAAAGATGCAAAAGTTGCGAAAACTCGCGAAAATTCGCGGAAATTCGGGCAAAAACAAGTCAGCGAAAAGAATTTGTATGAGAATATCGATATTTCTCTTATGTATTTGCAGGGCTTAAGTAAACTTTTGGTCGTGCACAATTTTCGTTTTTCTCGATTTTCTCGAGAACCGCTCGGCCGATCCGGGCGCGCCGCAGCGCGTTCGACGCGTCTCGGGGGACGCTACAGGACCGCAATGCTGGGGGGAAAATCAGGTTTAACCTGGAAAAATTTTCGGCGAAAAACACTGATTTTCGCCCTATGCAGGTCCGTAGACGTTTTATAAAACGCTCCAAGAACGCGTCGGGAAGCGGGCGGCTTTCGGGATAGCACCCGGACGGTGTATCCCGGTTAGTGGAACTCGGGAAAATCGGGAAAAGATGCAAAAGTTGCGAAAACTCGCGAAAATTCGCGGAAATTCGGGCAAAAACAAGTCAGCGAAAAGAATTTGTATGAGAATATCGATATTTCTCTTATGTATTTGCAGGGCTTAAGTAAACTTTTGGTCGTGCACAATTTTCGTTTTTCTCGATTTTCTCGAGAACCGCTCGGCCGATCCGGGCGCGCCGCAGCGCGTTCGACGCGTCTCGGGGGACGCTACAGGACCGCAATGCTGGGGGGAAAATCAGGTTTAACCTGGAAAAATTTTCGGCGAAAAACACTGATTTTCGCCCTATGCAGGTCCGTAGACGTTTTATAAAACGCTCCAAGAACGCGTCGGGAAGCGGGCGGCTTTCGGGATAGCACCCGGACGGTGTATCCCGGTTAGTGGAACTCGGGAAAATCGGGAAAAGATGCAAAAGTTGCGAAAACTCGCGAAAATTCGCGGAAATTCGGGCAAAAACAAGTCAGCGAAAAGAATTTGTATGAGAATATCGATATTTCTCTTATGTATTTGCAGGGCTTAAGTAAACTTTTGGTCGTGCACAATTTTCGTTTTTCTCGATTTTCTCGAGAACCGCTCGGCCGATCCGGGCGCGCCGCAGCGCGTTCGACGCGTCTCGGGGGACGCTACAGGACCGCAATGCTGGGGGGAAAATCAGGTTTAACCTGGAAAAATTTTCGGCGAAAAACACTGATTTTCGCCCTATGCAGGTCCGTAGACGTTTTATAAAACGCTCCAAGAACGCGTCGGGAAGCGGGCGGCTTTCGGGATAGCACCCGGACGGTGTATCCCGGTTAGTGGAACTCGGGAAAATCGGGAAAAGATGCAAAAGTTGCGAAAACTCGCGAAAATTCGCGGAAATTCGGGCAAAAACAAGTCAGCGAAAAGAATTTGTATGAGAATATCGATATTTCTCTTATGTATTTGCAGGGCTTAAGTAAACTTTTGGTCGTGCACAATTTTCGTTTTTCTCGATTTTCTCGAGAACCGCTCGGCCGATCCGGGCGCGCCGCAGCGCGTTCGACGCGTCTCGGGGGACGCTACAGGACCGCAATGCTGGGGGGAAAATCAGGTTTAACCTGGAAAAATTTTCGGCGAAAAACACTGATTTTCGCCCTATGCAGGTCCGTAGACGTTTTATAAAACGCTCCAAGAACGCGTCGGGAAGCGGGCGGCTTTCGGGATAGCACCCGGACGGTGTATCCCGGTTAGTGGAACTCGGGAAAATCGGGAAAAGATGCAAAAGTTGCGAAAACTCGCGAAAATTCGCGGAAATTCGGGCAAAAACAAGTCAGCGAAAAGAATTTGTATGAGAATATCGATATTTCTCTTATGTATTTGCAGGGCTTAAGTAAACTTTTGGTCGTGCACAATTTTCGTTTTTCTCGATTTTCTCGAGAACCGCTCGGCCGATCCGGGCGCGCCGCAGCGCGTTCGACGCGTCTCGGGGGACGCTACAGGACCGCAATGCTGGGGGGAAAATCAGGTTTAACCTGGAAAAATTTTCGGCGAAAAACACTGATTTTCGCCCTATGCAGGTCCGTAGACGTTTTATAAAACGCTCCAAGAACGCGTCGGGAAGCGGGCGGCTTTCGGGATAGCACCCGGACGGTGTATCCCGGTTAGTGGAACTCGGGAAAATCGGGAAAAGATGCAAAAGTTGCGAAAACTCGCGAAAATTCGCGGAAATTCGGGCAAAAACAAGTCAGCGAAAAGAATTTGTATGAGAATATCGATATTTCTCTTATGTATTTGCAGGGCTTAAGTAAACTTTTGGTCGTGCACAATTTTCGTTTTTCTCGATTTTCTCGAGAACCGCTCGGCCGATCCGGGCGCGCCGCAGCGCGTTCGACGCGTCTCGGGGGACGCTACAGGACCGCAATGCTGGGGGGAAAATCAGGTTTAACCTGGAAAAATTTTCGGCGAAAAACACTGATTTTCGCCCTATGCAGGTCCGTAGACGTTTTATAAAACGCTCCAAGAACGCGTCGGGAAGCGGGCGGCTTTCGGGATAGCACCCGGACGGTGTATCCCGGTTAGTGGAACTCGGGAAAATCGGGAAAAGATGCAAAAGTTGCGAAAACTCGCGAAAATTCGCGGAAATTCGGGCAAAAACAAGTCAGCGAAAAGAATTTGTATGAGAATATCGATATTTCTCTTATGTATTTGCAGGGCTTAAGTAAACTTTTGGTCGTGCACAATTTTCGTTTTTCTCGATTTTCTCGAGAACCGCTCGGCCGATCCGGGCGCGCCGCAGCGCGTTCGACGCGTCTCGGGGGACGCTACAGGACCGCAATGCTGGGGGGAAAATCAGGTTTAACCTGGAAAAATTTTCGGCGAAAAACACTGATTTTCGCCCTATGCAGGTCCGTAGACGTTTTATAAAACGCTCCAAGAACGCGTCGGGAAGCGGGCGGCTTTCGGGATAGCACCCGGACGGTGTATCCCGGTTAGTGGAACTCGGGAAAATCGGGAAAAGATGCAAAAGTTGCGAAAACTCGCGAAAATTCGCGGAAATTCGGGCAAAAACAAGTCAGCGAAAAGAATTTGTATGAGAATATCGATATTTCTCTTATGTATTTGCAGGGCTTAAGTAAACTTTTGGTCGTGCACAATTTTCGTTTTTCTCGATTTTCTCGAGAACCGCTCGGCCGATCCGGGCGCGCCGCAGCGCGTTCGACGCGTCTCGGGGGACGCTACAGGACCGCAATGCTGGGGGGAAAATCAGGTTTAACCTGGAAAAATTTTCGGCGAAAAACACTGATTTTCGCCCTATGCAGGTCCGTAGACGTTTTATAAAACGCTCCAAGAACGCGTCGGGAAGCGGGCGGCTTTCGGGATAGCACCCGGACGGTGTATCCCGGTTAGTGGAACTCGGGAAAATCGGGAAAAGATGCAAAAGTTGCGAAAACTCGCGAAAATTCGCGGAAATTCGGGCAAAAACAAGTCAGCGAAAAGAATTTGTATGAGAATATCGATATTTCTCTTATGTATTTGCAGGGCTTAAGTAAACTTTTGGTCGTGCACAATTTTCGTTTTTCTCGATTTTCTCGAGAACCGCTCGGCCGATCCGGGCGCGCCGCAGCGCGTTCGACGCGTCTCGGGGGACGCTACAGGACCGCAATGCTGGGGGGAAAATCAGGTTTAACCTGGAAAAATTTTCGGCGAAAAACACTGATTTTCGCCCTATGCAGGTCCGTAGACGTTTTATAAAACGCTCCAAGAACGCGTCGGGAAGCGGGCGGCTTTCGGGATAGCACCCGGACGGTGTATCCCGGTTAGTGGAACTCGGGAAAATCGGGAAAAGATGCAAAAGTTGCGAAAACTCGCGAAAATTCGCGGAAATTCGGGCAAAAACAAGTCAGCGAAAAGAATTTGTATGAGAATATCGATATTTCTCTTATGTATTTGCAGGGCTTAAGTAAACTTTTGGTCGTGCACAATTTTCGTTTTTCTCGATTTTCTCGAGAACCGCTCGGCCGATCCGGGCGCGCCGCAGCGCGTTCGACGCGTCTCGGGGGACGCTACAGGACCGCAATGCTGGGGGGAAAATCAGGTTTAACCTGGAAAAATTTTCGGCGAAAAACACTGATTTTCGCCCTATGCAGGTCCGTAGACGTTTTATAAAACGCTCCAAGAACGCGTCGGGAAGCGGGCGGCTTTCGGGATAGCACCCGGACGGTGTATCCCGGTTAGTGGAACTCGGGAAAATCGGGAAAAGATGCAAAAGTTGCGAAAACTCGCGAAAATTCGCGGAAATTCGGGCAAAAACAAGTCAGCGAAAAGAATTTGTATGAGAATATCGATATTTCTCTTATGTATTTGCAGGGCTTAAGTAAACTTTTGGTCGTGCACAATTTTCGTTTTTCTCGATTTTCTCGAGAACCGCTCGGCCGATCCGGGCGCGCCGCAGCGCGTTCGACGCGTCTCGGGGGACGCTACAGGACCGCAATGCTGGGGGGAAAATCAGGTTTAACCTGGAAAAATTTTCGGCGAAAAACACTGATTTTCGCCCTATGCAGGTCCGTAGACGTTTTATAAAACGCTCCAAGAACGCGTCGGGAAGCGGGCGGCTTTCGGGATAGCACCCGGACGGTGTATCCCGGTTAGTGGAACTCGGGAAAATCGGGAAAAGATGCAAAAGTTGCGAAAACTCGCGAAAATTCGCGGAAATTCGGGCAAAAACAAGTCAGCGAAAAGAATTTGTATGAGAATATCGATATTTCTCTTATGTATTTGCAGGGCTTAAGTAAACTTTTGGTCGTGCACAATTTTCGTTTTTCTCGATTTTCTCGAGAACCGCTCGGCCGATCCGGGCGCGCCGCAGCGCGTTCGACGCGTCTCGGGGGACGCTACAGGACCGCAATGCTGGGGGGAAAATCAGGTTTAACCTGGAAAAATTTTCGGCGAAAAACACTGATTTTCGCCCTATGCAGGTCCGTAGACGTTTTATAAAACGCTCCAAGAACGCGTCGGGAAGCGGGCGGCTTTCGGGATAGCACCCGGACGGTGTATCCCGGTTAGTGGAACTCGGGAAAATCGGGAAAAGATGCAAAAGTTGCGAAAACTCGCGAAAATTCGCGGAAATTCGGGCAAAAACAAGTCAGCGAAAAGAATTTGTATGAGAATATCGATATTTCTCTTATGTATTTGCAGGGCTTAAGTAAACTTTTGGTCGTGCACAATTTTCGTTTTTCTCGATTTTCTCGAGAACCGCTCGGCCGATCCGGGCGCGCCGCAGCGCGTTCGACGCGTCTCGGGGGACGCTACAGGACCGCAATGCTGGGGGGAAAATCAGGTTTAACCTGGAAAAATTTTCGGCGAAAAACACTGATTTTCGCCCTATGCAGGTCCGTAGACGTTTTATAAAACGCTCCAAGAACGCGTCGGGAAGCGGGCGGCTTTCGGGATAGCACCCGGACGGTGTATCCCGGTTAGTGGAACTCGGGAAAATCGGGAAAAGATGCAAAAGTTGCGAAAACTCGCGAAAATTCGCGGAAATTCGGGCAAAAACAAGTCAGCGAAAAGAATTTGTATGAGAATATCGATATTTCTCTTATGTATTTGCAGGGCTTAAGTAAACTTTTGGTCGTGCACAATTTTCGTTTTTCTCGATTTTCTCGAGAACCGCTCGGCCGATCCGGGCGCGCCGCAGCGCGTTCGACGCGTCTCGGGGGACGCTACAGGACCGCAATGCTGGGGGGAAAATCAGGTTTAACCTGGAAAAATTTTCGGCGAAAAACACTGATTTTCGCCCTATGCAGGTCCGTAGACGTTTTATAAAACGCTCCAAGAACGCGTCGGGAAGCGGGCGGCTTTCGGGATAGCACCCGGACGGTGTATCCCGGTTAGTGGAACTCGGGAAAATCGGGAAAAGATGCAAAAGTTGCGAAAACTCGCGAAAATTCGCGGAAATTCGGGCAAAAACAAGTCAGCGAAAAGAATTTGTATGAGAATATCGATATTTCTCTTATGTATTTGCAGGGCTTAAGTAAACTTTTGGTCGTGCACAATTTTCGTTTTTCTCGATTTTCTCGAGAACCGCTCGGCCGATCCGGGCGCGCCGCAGCGCGTTCGACGCGTCTCGGGGGACGCTACAGGACCGCAATGCTGGGGGGAAAATCAGGTTTAACCTGGAAAAATTTTCGGCGAAAAACACTGATTTTCGCCCTATGCAGGTCCGTAGACGTTTTATAAAACGCTCCAAGAACGCGTCGGGAAGCGGGCGGCTTTCGGGATAGCACCCGGACGGTGTATCCCGGTTAGTGGAACTCGGGAAAATCGGGAAAAGATGCAAAAGTTGCGAAAACTCGCGAAAATTTGCGGAAATTCGGGCAAAAACAAGTCAGCGAAAAGAATTTGTATGAGAATATCGATATTTCTCTTATGTATTTGCAGGGCTTAAGTAAACTTTTGGTCGTGCACAATTTTCGTTTTTCTCGATTTTCTCGAGAACCGCTCGGCCGATCCGGGCGCGCCGCAGCGCGTTCGACGCGTCTCGGGGGACGCTACAGGACCGCAATGCTGGGGGGAAAATCAGGTTTAACCTGGAAAAATTTTCGGCGAAAAACACTGATTTTCGCCCTATGCAGGTCCGTAGACGTTTTATAAAACGCTCCAAGAACGCGTCGGGAAGCGGGCGGCTTTCGGGATAGCACCCGGACGGTGTATCCCGGTTAGTGGAACTCGGGAAAATCGGGAAAAGATGCAAAAGTTGCGAAAACTCGCGAAAATTCGCGGAAATTCGGGCAAAAACAAGTCAGCGAAAAGAATTTGTATGAGAATATCGATATTTCTCTTATGTATTTGCAGGGCTTAAGTAAACTTTTGGTCGTGCACAATTTTCGTTTTTCTCGATTTTCTCGAGAACCGCTCGGCCGATCCGGGCGCGCCGCAGCGCGTTCGACGCGTCTCGGGGGACGCTACAGGACCGCAATGCTGGGGGGAAAATCAGGTTTAACCTGGAAAAATTTTCGGCGAAAAACACTGATTTTCGCCCTATGCAGGTCCGTAGACGTTTTATAAAACGCTCCAAGAACGCGTCGGGAAGCGGGCGGCTTTCGGGATAGCACCCGGACGGTGTATCCCGGTTAGTGGAACTCGGGAAAATCGGGAAAAGATGCAAAAGTTGCGAAAACTCGCGAAAATTCGCGGAAATTCGGGCAAAAACAAGTCAGCGAAAAGAATTTGTATGAGAATATCGATATTTCTCTTATGTATTTGCAGGGCTTAAGTAAACTTTTGGTCGTGCACAATTTTCGTTTTTCTCGATTTTCTCGAGAACCGCTCGGCCGATCCGGGCGCGCCGCAGCGCGTTCGACGCGTCTCGGGGGACGCTACAGGACCGCAATGCTGGGGGGAAAATCAGGTTTAACCTGGAAAAATTTTCGGCGAAAAACACTGATTTTCGCCCTATGCAGGTCCGTAGACGTTTTATAAAACGCTCCAAGAACGCGTCGGGAAGCGGGCGGCTTTCGGGATAGCACCCGGACGGTGTATCCCGGTTAGTGGAACTCGGGAAAATCGGGAAAAGATGCAAAAGTTGCGAAAACTCGCGAAAATTCGCGGAAATTCGGGCAAAAACAAGTCAGCGAAAAGAATTTGTATGAGAATATCGATATTTCTCTTATGTATTTGCAGGGCTTAAGTAAACTTTTGGTCGTGCACAATTTTCGTTTTTCTCGATTTTCTCGAGAACCGCTCGGCCGATCCGGGCGCGCCGCAGCGCGTTCGACGCGTCTCGGGGGACGCTACAGGACCGCAATGCTGGGGGGAAAATCAGGTTTAACCTGGAAAAATTTTCGGCGAAAAACACTGATTTTCGCCCTATGCAGGTCCGTAGACGTTTTATAAAACGCTCCAAGAACGCGTCGGGAAGCGGGCGGCTTTCGGGATAGCACCCGGACGGTGTATCCCGGTTAGTGGAACTCGGGAAAATCGGGAAAAGATGCAAAAGTTGCGAAAACTCGCGAAAATTCGCGGAAATTCGGGCAAAAACAAGTCAGCGAAAAGAATTTGTATGAGAATATCGATATTTCTCTTATGTATTTGCAGGGCTTAAGTAAACTTTTGGTCGTGCACAATTTTCGTTTTTCTCGATTTTCTCGAGAACCGCTCGGCCGATCCGGGCGCGCCGCAGCGCGTTCGACGCGTCTCGGGGGACGCTACAGGACCGCAATGCTGGGGGGAAAATCAGGTTTAACCTGGAAAAATTTTCGGCGAAAAACACTGATTTTCGCCCTATGCAGGTCCGTAGACGTTTTATAAAACGCTCCAAGAACGCGTCGGGAAGCGGGCGGCTTTCGGGATAGCACCCGGACGGTGTATCCCGGTTAGTGGAACTCGGGAAAATCGGGAAAAGATGCAAAAGTTGCGAAAACTCGCGAAAATTTGCGGAAATTCGGGCAAAAACAAGTCAGCGAAAAGAATTTGTATGAGAATATCGATATTTCTCTTATGTATTTGCAGGGCTTAAGTAAACTTTTGGTCGTGCACAATTTTCGTTTTTCTCGATTTTCTCGAGAACCGCTCGGCCGATCCGGGCGCGCCGCAGCGCGTTCGACGCGTCTCGGGGGACGCTACAGGACCGCAATGCTGGGGGGAAAATCAGGTTTAACCTGGAAAAATTTTCGGCGAAAAACACTGATTTTCGCCCTATGCAGGTCCGTAGACGTTTTATAAAACGCTCCAAGAACGCGTCGGGAAGCGGGCGGCTTTCGGGATAGCACCCGGACGGTGTATCCCGGTTAGTGGAACTCGGGAAAATCGGGAAAAGATGCAAAAGTTGCGAAAACTCGCGAAAATTCGCGGAAATTCGGGCAAAAACAAGTCAGCGAAAAGAATTTGTATGAGAATATCGATATTTCTCTTATGTATTTGCAGGGCTTAAGTAAACTTTTGGTCGTGCACAATTTTCGTTTTTCTCGATTTTCTCGAGAACCGCTCGGCCGATCCGGGCGCGCCGCAGCGCGTTCGACGCGTCTCGGGGGACGCTACAGGACCGCAATGCTGGGGGGAAAATCAGGTTTAACCTGGAAAAATTTTCGGCGAAAAACACTGATTTTCGCCCTATGCAGGTCCGTAGACGTTTTATAAAACGCTCCAAGAACGCGTCGGGAAGCGGGCGGCTTTCGGGATAGCACCCGGACGGTGTATCCCGGTTAGTGGAACTCGGGAAAATCGGGAAAAGATGCAAAAGTTGCGAAAACTCGCGAAAATTCGCGGAAATTCGGGCAAAAACAAGTCAGCGAAAAGAATTTGTATGAGAATATCGATATTTCTCTTATGTATTTGCAGGGCTTAAGTAAACTTTTGGTCGTGCACAATTTTCGTTTTTCTCGATTTTCTCGAGAACCGCTCGGCCGATCCGGGCGCGCCGCAGCGCGTTCGACGCGTCTCGGGGGACGCTACAGGACCGCAATGCTGGGGGGAAAATCAGGTTTAACCTGGAAAAATTTTCGGCGAAAAACACTGATTTTCGCCCTATGCAGGTCCGTAGACGTTTTATAAAACGCTCCAAGAACGCGTCGGGAAGCGGGCGGCTTTCGGGATAGCACCCGGACGGTGTATCCCGGTTAGTGGAACTCGGGAAAATCGGGAAAAGATGCAAAAGTTGCGAAAACTCGCGAAAATTTGCGGAAATTCGGGCAAAAACAAGTCAGCGAAAAGAATTTGTATGAGAATATCGATATTTCTCTTATGTATTTGCAGGGCTTAAGTAAACTTTTGGTCGTGCACAATTTTCGTTTTTCTCGATTTTCTCGAGAACCGCTCGGCCGATCCGGGCGCGCCGCAGCGCGTTCGACGCGTCTCGGGGGACGCTACAGGACCGCAATGCTGGGGGGAAAATCAGGTTTAACCTGGAAAAATTTTCGGCGAAAAACACTGATTTTCGCCCTATGCAGGTCCGTAGACGTTTTATAAAACGCTCCAAGAACGCGTCGGGAAGCGGGCGGCTTTCGGGATAGCACCCGGACGGTGTATCCCGGTTAGTGGAACTCGGGAAAATCGGGAAAAGATGCAAAAGTTGCGAAAACTCGCGAAAATTCGCGGAAATTCGGGCAAAAACAAGTCAGCGAAAAGAATTTGTATGAGAATATCGATATTTCTCTTATGTATTTGCAGGGCTTAAGTAAACTTTTGGTCGTGCACAATTTTCGTTTTTCTCGATTTTCTCGAGAACCGCTCGGCCGATCCGGGCGCGCCGCAGCGCGTTCGACGCGTCTCGGGGGACGCTACAGGACCGCAATGCTGGGGGGAAAATCAGGTTTAACCTGGAAAAATTTTCGGCGAAAAACACTGATTTTCGCCCTATGCAGGTCCGTAGACGTTTTATAAAACGCTCCAAGAACGCGTCGGGAAGCGGGCGGCTTTCGGGATAGCACCCGGACGGTGTATCCCGGTTAGTGGAACTCGGGAAAATCGGGAAAAGATGCAAAAGTTGCGAAAACTCGCGAAAATTCGCGGAAATTCGGGCAAAAACAAGTCAGCGAAAAGAATTTGTATGAGAATATCGATATTTCTCTTATGTATTTGCAGGGCTTAAGTAAACTTTTGGTCGTGCACAATTTTCGTTTTTCTCGATTTTCTCGAGAACCGCTCGGCCGATCCGGGCGCGCCGCAGCGCGTTCGACGCGTCTCGGGGGACGCTACAGGACCGCAATGCTGGGGGGAAAATCAGGTTTAACCTGGAAAAATTTTCGGCGAAAAACACTGATTTTCGCCCTATGCAGGTCCGTAGACGTTTTATAAAACGCTCCAAGAACGCGTCGGGAAGCGGGCGGCTTTCGGGATAGCACCCGGACGGTGTATCCCGGTTAGTGGAACTCGGGAAAATCGGGAAAAGATGCAAAAGTTGCGAAAACTCGCGAAAATTCGCGGAAATTCGGGCAAAAACAAGTCAGCGAAAAGAATTTGTATGAGAATATCGATGGGTTAGGTTAGGTTAGGTTAGGTTAGGTTAGGTTAGGTTAGGTTAGGTTAGGTTAGGTTAGGTTAGGTTAGGTTAGGTTAGGTTAGGTTAGGTTAGGTTAGGTTAGGTTTTTTTTTTTTTTTTTTAAAGACCTCGACGTAGTCGAAGTCAGCCGTTGTCCCCCGACACGGTGGTCGGAGACCTTGTGTATCTTTGTTATTTTTAATTTCCTAAGTTCTTTTATATAAATTTATTTTCCCAATTTGTCGTTATTTAAATTTTGTAAAAATTCACCTATTATTTATTATTTTTGACATTTATGTGTTGTGTGTGTTGTGTTGTGATACGTGTGTCTGTATAGTGTTACTAGTATGTATTTTACCTATATTTTTTCTTATATTCTTATAATATAATGTAAATATAAGTCTTTATTTTACATACTAATGAGGTTTTGCTGTAAGTATGGTTGTGTTATGAACAGTTTTACAATTTGTGGTGTAATTAATTTTGAAGTAGGTACGAGTTATTATTATGAATTATAGTTGACTATTTATTGTTTTGAATATTAAATATATTGTGAATTTATGGATTGAAATGTATAATATAATGAATATATAATTATTTATTATAATACAATATAATGAATTTACTGTATGTATAAGTGTGCGTGATTTAGTATATTAGATTTGTAATGGTTTGAATATTTGTGTCTGAAGTGTTAATATTGTTTTAGTACCAATTTCTAATAATATATTATTAGATTTTGAGTATCTATTATGTGTATTTGTTTTATGTTATGTGTGTTCCAACAAGTTATGTAAATAAGTAGCTGCGCATATCTACTTATAAATAATACATCGCCCTGTTCCATACCAACTGGTTGCGTGTATTTTAACATATGGTAAGTTTCGCAGCGACTTATTATAGAACGACTTGTGCAGTCAACATAATATATTTTAAGGTCTCCGTCTTGAATGTCCTTCCCTTTGAAGTCCTGGGCGCCCTTAACAGTAGGCAACCTTCGTCCTTGCCAGAGCGTCCCACTTCTTCCTTACTGGACAACACTCGTCAAAACTATTGTGATTTGTCTGGTTTAGTTTGGCGCTCTGGCAATTACGGCATACTGGCTGGTCACCGGCTAGCCACGCCGGACATTCACTGCGCAAGTGGTGACCTGCGCAGTGGCTGCAGGTGTCTGTAGCTTCCGTACAGGATTTCCGTCCATGTCCGTAACCCAGACACCTGGAGCACATTACCAGCGGGGATTGGTCTTTGACCGCTAGCCGCTGAAGGTCAATATGAACCTTTCCGGCACTCACCAAATTTTTCCATACTGGCGGTGACACCTGAAGGACTACATGGTTTTCGAGCGGATTCCTCGCCCTTCTGCGATATCTCACGCTGGCCCTATAGTCTTCCTCAGGTATCACCCCCAGTATGTTGTCATTCTGTTTCTTAAGGGCGCTCAGTACTTCCTCGTCCGTATTGATTTTAAGGACATTCTGAACAATTACTAGGGGATCCCGGTTGGCCTTTTCCTCTATTAGTAGCGTTGGGTTGCCCAATTTGAGCTTCTCCGCTACTTTGGTTAGCTCCTCACGAGTTTGGCAACCCAACACTACTTTTTGATCCCTCGCTTTTCTCAGCCTGTCCACTCGCAGTCCCGTCGTCTTGGCGCTCACCGCGGTACGGATTTTTTCCACGACATCTTCGCTAGTATCCATAGCGTCCGTAGACGACACGACTATCGAGTGCACAGGCTGAGAAGTGAAGGGTGTCGTGACGACGTTTTTGGAGTTGGTGGCCGCAGCCACCGTCGCATATGAAATGCCATCGGTGACGTGTTTGGTGACAGTCGCATTTAGTTCCTTCATCTGTTCCTTCATGGCACCCATATCCGACCTGGCCGCAGCCACCAACTCTTTTTGTGTTTTTAGCTCGTCGAGTATCTCCTCTGCAAAATCAGCTGAAACAGTCGAGGCGACGGTATTAGTCACATCACTTAACCTCATGGCCAAGGCGTGAAGTCCGTTGAGGCAGTCAAGTACCGTCTCTTTTATTGATGATTTTATATTGCCGGATTGGTCTAGTTGCAGCTTAGCCACCTGAAACAACTGGTTGGCCACTGCCGGCAAGTCTTCTAGTGGAGCTTCAATTGCCGATGTTGCAAAGGATGAATTTTCTTTTACTGGCTTCGCGGCAGTTCGCCTGCGAGCCTCTGTGTCTACGGGTTTCACGTTTGCACTACTCGCGGCTTTTTGTGCGTCGATTTTAGTCTTTGAGGACATTTTTAATTAAAGGCCTAACTTACGGTAATTAATAATATATAAATAACAATTGCAAAATTTAAAATATTGAGAGGTGTATATTGCCTCTCAATGTCAATAAAAAATTAAAATAGTTACCCTAACCTAGTTTAAAATTGATTGGGAGTGTAAAAAGCTCCCAATCGTCAAATTAAATTCTTATTTTTTAATACAATTAACAATAATTGATTCAAACTAATAATTTTTTAGGTAAACTAGTTGGGCAGTGTAAATGCTGCCCAAAGTCAAGATGTCAATTAAATTGTTGTCTGGGTTGTGTATAGGGCAGCCCAGACAATAGTCAGTAGTGTCAATTATGGTGTCTAAAGTAGATGAGAGGTGTAAAAGCCTCTAACTGTCAAATAAACTCAAATTAATTGAGGTCAATTTTTTCTGTTTAACGGGCCCCCCAGGGCTGGCCGTGCTTCTAAGTGGCTGTATGGAGGGTGTATACGGCCCTCCAAACAGTAAAGAAGACGATCGCGGTCACCGTTTGGTCAAAAAGAGTCCCTAAGAAAATTCGGCTCTCCCTATGGTCTTGCCAAAGGCCGCTAACCGGCAGGCAACACTAGAGGGTGGGAGGGCGGGCGAAAAATCGCGAATTTTTGCAACGCGTTGCTCCCGCGCGCACTACAGGGCACGCAGGGGTGCAAACGCGAGCCTTTGGGGACTTGAAAATTTGGAAAAACTGCGAAAATTCGATGAAAATTGATGAAAATCGATGAAAAATTTTGAAAATTCTAATGTTTTAATTTTTTCTTTCTGTTTCAGGGCGACGGTTAGGTTAGGTTAGGTTAGGTTAGGTTAGGTTAGGTTAGGTTGGCCGGTGGGCTGTCCCGTGTGGGGTTGCTGGTCCTCCATCGGGCGCGTCCCCCGACTGGCGGATAGGGGAACGCCTCCCAGATATGGGAGGTACCGGGGAAACCCGGCGCGGACCAAAACCAGCAGGGGGTTGCCGCTTGGAGGCTCCTGGTACTTCTCTGCTCAGCAGAGTGGACTGTGTGAGACTCCGGGCGGCGACAATGGGGGGGAGGCTTTCGGGCCGTGAGGAAGAAAACCTCATTAAAAAATTACCAGAGGGGGTGGCGACGCCCCGCGCGGCGGGTCCGCCGGTCTTTATGGCCGGTGGGCGCTGGCTTCGGCCACCGTCGGGCAACCCGTAATCCGCACTGAGCGGACCGGGGGCCCCACGCACTGAGCGTGGGGCTGCGAGGAAGGAAAACCTCTATAAAAAATCACCGGAGGGGGAATCCTCTGGAGGGGAGGACTCCTGAGGCGAGCTCGGTGTGCACTTACCCTGCCTCCGAGCGGGCTGCGTGGGAACTAGTCCTGCGTGGTCCTCGCCACCAAATCGTAATCCCTGTAGGTGTGTCGGGTGACGGTCACGTCTCTCACCTGACGAGGGACCGAGGGTCTTGGCTTAACCGCCCGGACTGCGAGGAATAAACCTCTATAAAAAATTATCCGAATCTCAAGTTCTGGTGCGCGGCGAGGAGATGAATGGCTGACGGATTCTGTCCCTCACCTCAGAGGGGCATCAGTCTCTAGCGCACCCCCAGTCAGGGTACCTGTGGACCCCCTGGATGGGTTACAAATTTACACCTTCCCGGGTAATTACGGCTCTGCCCGGGTCGAGGTTATTTCCGTTCTACTCGTGGGAACTACATGGAATCCTTTAAATATAAAAACCCAACCAAGAAGAACGAGACGGAGATGAGGGAGGTCGACTTGTCTGGATCTGATTCAGACGCGAGCCTCGTGAGTGTTAAGAGCACAATAAGTGCGGGAAAGAAGAGGCCGCTCAGCGGCGATGAGATGGAGGCGGCACCGAAGGTCGGTCCCGCCAAGCGTGGGCGAGGTAGGCCGCCTACATGCGGTAAGTACGTTGGTTTGGCGCAGGCCAGGAAGAACCTAGAGGCTGCCAAACGTGCTGCAGAGCAGGCGGAAAGAGAGGAGGCCGAGAACAGCGAGGTTGCTGAATTGACGGCAAAAATGATTTCTGGTCGGGAGCGACAGCTGTCAGAAACCTCCTCGGCGGTGTCAGATGACATGGAGGCGGAGGACTTGACGGCAACTGAACTCAATAATAGAGTTCATCTTGCCGTCAAGTCTATTAAGAAAGTGGCCAAAGTTTCAAAGGGCCTGAAGGGCACGTGCCAGAAGGCCCTTAAAGAAGCGGCTGCGGCAATTGAGGAAGCCGCAGAGGTACTGATGAGGCGTACCTCTACGGAGGAGGTCAAACGGTTGCAGGCGGAAAACGCTCGGCTCATGAAAGAAATGGCGGAGCTTCGGCAGGAACAGGACAGGATGCGGGCAGACCTGCAGGAAATGCGGCAGGAGAAAAGGAAGGAGGCTGCCCCCGCTGAGCCTGCTCGAAAGGAGGACCATTCGGAGCAGTTCAGCCTGCTACTGAAGGAAGTCTCAAGCCTGTCTTCCCGCTTTTCAGTGATTGAGGGGCGGGTTTTGCGCCCACCATTGGCCGCGGACAGGGTGTCGGTAGGGGCTGCGGGGCCTTCATTTGCGGAGATGGCTGCAAAGCCGAGTACATCGGGTTCGCAAAGTCGGCAGGCTCCAGCCGCACAAAAGTCCTCCGGCCAGCCCAGCCAGAAGACTCCTGAGGCCACTACTTCACGAAAGGGCAAGGGAAAGGGCAAGGGGAAGACCTCTGCTGCTCAGACTGAACCAACGCCGGGTGCAGAGCAGCAGGGTACTTCTGGCACCCAGCCTAGTGAGGGTCAATGGCAGACAGCGGGAGCCAAAAAGCAGGCTAAAAAGGCTGACAGGAAGGCCAAAAAGGCGACGAAGCAGGCGGGTCTTAAGAATGCTAAGAAACAGGCACGGTTGCGCGCCCCTCGGTCTGCGGCTGTTGTTATCGCGCTGCAGCCCGAAGCAAAAGAGAAGGGAGTCACGTACGCCACTGTACTGACTAAAGCCAAGGCCGAAATTAACCTCGGCGAGCTCGGCATTGCGGGTATCCGCTGTAAAACGACGATGACTGGTGCCCGCATGCTAGAGGTTGCAGGAGCCAGCAGCGGCTCGCAGGCTGATGCTCTCGCAGAGAAGCTTAAGGCGACGCTAGAGCCCGTGGGTGTAAAGGTATCTAGGCCCACCAAAAGCGCAGATTTGCGCATAGTGGGTCTAGACGACTCGGTAAGTACTGAGGAGCTGGTGGCCGCCGTCGCGAAGGTCGGAGAGTGCTTACCAGCTCAAGTGAAGTCGAGCCCTATTACGTCGGGCTTCACTGGGATGGGGACAGCAGTCGTCAACTGCCCGGTCGTAGCGGCCAAGAAACTCGCCGAAGGTGGTCGGCTCTTGGTAGGCTGGGTGGCGGCGCAGGTCAAGCTCCTGCAGCCCAAGTCTCTGAGATGCTACCGATGCCTGGTGGAGGGGCATGTTGGTGCCCAATGCACTTCGGGGTTAGACCGCAGCAACCTCTGTTTCCGCTGCGGTAAGCCCGGGCATAAGGCCAGTCTGTGCAAAGACACGCCACATTGTGTTTTGTGTGCGGCGGCAGACAAGCCGGCGGATCACCGGGTGGGCACCAAGACCTGTGCTGCGCCCAAACAAAAAGGCAAGGCTAAGCCCGGGATCAACCCTCCGACATCTCAGGCTCAGGAGGCGGAGAAAATGGACACCTAATAATGGCTCCACATCTCCGCTTCCTTCAAGCGAATATCAACCACTGCGCCAGAGCTCAGGATTTGCTCCTCCAGAGCATGGCGCAGTGGTCGATCAACATCGCGGCCGTCGCTGAACCGTACTTCGTCCCTCAAAGGGACGATTGGGTAGACGATTTGTCGGGTACGGTGGCCCTGATTTTGCGGGCTACCACTGAATCGCCTTCTCTTGAAAGTGTTGTTCGGGGACGAGGGTACGTATCGGCGAAGATTGGAGGGGTGGTGGTCGCAGGAGTTTACTTCTCACCCAACGGCACTCTCGCTGACTTTGAGGAGTTACTAATGGATTTGGGCGCCGTCGTTGGTAGAAGTCGTCCTAACCCGGTATTTGTCCTTGGGGACTTCAATGCTAAGTCCTCGGTTTGGGGTTCCCCAACGACAAACGTGCGGGGAACGGTTCTGGAGGAGTGGGCTGTGGAGCGGGGTCTACTTCTCCTCAACCAAGGCTCTGTTCACACGTGCGTGCGTCAGCGGGGCGGGTCTATAGTGGACATATCGTTCGCTAGCCCCGCTGTAGCAAACCGTGTGCGAGGATGGCACGTCATGGAGGGGGTGGAGACGTTATCGGACCATCGGTATATTCGGTTCGATGTCTCCCCCTCGGCTTCGGATGTTCACGTCCGTGCCGCCCTGAGAGAGAGCGGTCCGCGTTGGGCATTAAAACGCCTAAATAAAGAGGCGCTATTGGAGGCAGCCATTGTGCAGGCCTGGGTCTCTGCACCGAGCAGGCCTGCCAGCGTGGATGAGGAGGCAGAGTGGTTTGGAGAGGCGCTATCACATATTTGCGATGCGGCGATGCCGCGTATCTTGCGCATTCCTGCCAGACGCCAGGTGTACTGGTGGTCGCAGGACATTGCGAGATTGCGTGCTGCGTGTGTTGCTGCAAGGCGCCGGTACACTAGGCATCGCAGGAGACATCGCCGCACCCAGCAGGAAACAGCTGAAGAAGCGGACCTCTACGAGGCATACAAGGAGTCGAAGCGGGCCCTTCAAAATGCCATCAAATTGGCCAAAATCAGGGCCCGAGAGGAGCTGTTGGAGACTTTGAGCGCCGATCCATGGGGGCGCCCTTACCGAATGGTAAGAGGCAAAATTCGCGCCGCGGCGCCTCCGCTGACTCAGAGTATCGATCCGCAGCTCCTGGAAAACGTTGTGTGCACTCTGTTTCCATCCACAGTGGGACATGATCCGCCACCGATGGCTCCGCCTATTGCATTGCCCAACGCGGACAACAATGACGATGTGCCCGAGGTGTCCCCGGGAGAACTGAGGGCAGCGGTGCTACGGCTTCGAGCCAAAAACACAGCCCCAGGACCCGATGGCATACCTGGCCGTGCCCTGGTCCTGGCTTCGAAGGCTCTCGAGCCCCGATTGTTGGGGCTCTTCAGTGCGTGCTTAGAGCGCGGCCAATTTCCACTCCGTTGGAGGGCCGGAAAGCTGGTCCTGCTAAAAAAGGAGGGGCGCCCGGCGGACTCTCCGTCTGCGTACCGGCCCATTGTGCTGTTGGACGAGACGGCAAAACTCTTTGAGAGAATCATATCGGACCGTCTCGTCAAGCACTTGGAGGGCGTGGGGCCGGACCTGGCGGACAACCAGTTTGGTTTTCGCCGTGGGCGCTCCACAGTAGACGCAATAATGCGCGTGAGGGCCTTGACGGCGGAAGCAGTTTCCCATGGCGAGGTGGTGTTGGCGGTGTCGCTCGACATAGCGAACGCCTTCAACACCTTGCCATGGAGCTGTATTAGGGAAGCACTCGTATACCATCGGGTGCCGAACTACCTCCGTCTTGTAGTCGGGACTTACCTAGCGGACAGGGCGGTCATCTACCCGGGTCGGAGCGGATGGGGTCGGAGAGAGTGCTCGTGCGGTGTTCCACAGGGGTCTGTCTTGGGACCATTCCTGTGGAACATCGGTTACGATTGGGTGCTGCGTGGAGCGCTTCTCCCTGGCGTCGGCGTCATATGCTACGCCGACGACACGCTGGTTTTGGCGCGTGGAGAGACGCACCGTCAGGCGACGTTGTTGGCAACAGCTGGGGTGTCACAAGTCGTAGGGAGGATCCGGCGTCTGGGGCTCGAGGTGGCGCTCAACAAGTCGGAGGCGATATTTTTCCATGGCCCCCGACGTGCGCCACCGTCGGGATCTCACATTGTCGTGGGAGGCGTCCGAATCGGCATCGAGTCGACGATGAAATATCTGGGACTCGTCCTCGATAGCCGATGGGACTTTGGGCCGCATTTCGAGCGCCTACTTCCCAAGTTAATGGGAGCGGCAGGAGCGCTTTCTCGTTTGCTGCCCAATCTTGGCGGTCCAGAAGCCTCCTGTCGGAGGCTCTACACAGGGATCGTGCGGTCCATGGCCCTCTATGGGGCACCGGTGTGGGCGGATACCCTGACGGCCCGTAACATCGCAATACTGCGGAGACCGCAGAGAGCGATGGCCGTCAGGGTAATAAGGGGATACCGCACGATCTCCTTCGAGGCGGCGAGCCTTCTTGCAGGATCTCCGCCTTGGGATCTCGAGGCGAAGACTCTTGCCTCCCTGTACCAGTGGACAGTGGAGGCGAGAGGACGGGGCGGGCGACCGTTGCCGCGGGTGTATGCGCGGCGTCGGTCTCAGCTCCGTCAGATTCTCTTGGCGGAGTGGAAAGAGCGCCTGGAACACCCCAGCGCAGGGCACGCCATTATAGAGGCGGTGAGGCCTGTAGTAGAGGATTGGTTGGGGCGGAAGCATGGTGCCCTAACCTTCCGGCTGACGCAGATACTTACCGGACACGGTTGTTTCGGTAAGTATCTGCATCGGATAGGTCGGGAGCAAACGCCCGGTTGCCGCCATTGCGAGGACTGCCTCGAGGACACGGCGCAGCATACACTGGAGGAGTGCCCAGCCTGGGCGGAGCAGCGCCGTGCACTCGATGCAGAAGTCGGTGACCTCTCGCTCCGAAATATCATGCGAATGATGGTTCGGAGCGAGACAGCGTGGAATGCCACCGTCTCCTTTTGTGAGGCAGTGATGTCTGAAAAGGAGACAGCGGAGCGTGAACGAGAGGTAGCGGTGGATGTTCACCCGAGTCGCCGTAGAAGAACTGGGCGCAGGCAAGCGCACGACCGCCGCCTGCCTCCTTAATGAGGACCTCCGGGCGATAGACGCGGGGAAGTCTGTCGTCCGTAGGAGAAAAGGTCCTCGAGTTGGAAGGCGCGCCACGTGTTCCTGGCGCGCCTTCAAACGTGTGAAGGACTCCTAATAGTCCGGTAGTTGGGCCTGCTTTGGAGCGGGTGCTTTTGCTGGGTGCAGTAGTGTACGAAAGTGTTCCTGCACCCAGCAAACCAAAAGAGAGAAGGAACACCGTGGGGTTTTAGTTGGTGCAGTCCAACATAACCACCGTGCTTCCCCGGGTACGGTGGTATCCATGACGGATTTCCCCACGTAAAAAAAAAAAAAAAAAAAAAAAAAAAAAAAGGTTGGCCGGTGGGCGCTGGCTTCGGCCACCGTCGGGCAACCCGTAATCCGCACTGAGCGGAACCGGGGGCCCCACGCACTGAGCGAGGGGCCGCGAGGAAGAAAACCTCTATAAAAATTACACGAGGGGTGAACCTCTTGAGGGTCGCCTGCGGGTGTGGCCCTCTTGAGGGTTGCCTCTGGCGAGGAACTCCGGGTGATGGAATGGCGTATCCGTCGCCCGTTGAGACGCCTCGGGTCGGGAGGCGCACCACTATGTTCCTGGTGCGCCTCAGACGGTGTTAGGGGGCCTTTAGGTCCCCCGGTGGAGGGTCTGCCTCGGCGGACGGCGCCGGCTGGGTCGCGGATGATTGCGCAAGTGTACCCGTAACCCAGCCACCAGGCGACACGGAGGAACATCGCTGGGTTTTAGTGGGTATTCTGGCCACTTCTTGGCCTGCCTGAGTCCCACACTACCTTCCGGAAGCATTGCAGTTCGCTGTAAGGCTTCCGGAGGGTGTGCGTAAATGCATTTCCCAGCGTCAAAAAAAAAAAAAAAAAAAAAGGTTAGGTTAGGTTAGGTTGGGGGCGATACCGGTTCCTCCTCGTTGGTGTCCCTGGGCGCCTGGGTGCGCCGCCCCGCCCTTTACACGGGTCGAGGCACCCAGGATGGCTGATCACCGGTCTTTCCTATCTTTCTTCTCTTTTTGTAGCATACTCTTCTTTTGTATTATTTTATTTTTGTTTCGCTATCTTTCACCACCTTTTCTTCACTATCTTTCACTTTTTGTTACACTCTTCTTTACACTATTGTGTGTTTGCGTATGTATTTCTGTGAGTGTTTGTGCGACGGATGGGCCCGTGGGCCCCGAACCCTAAGCTGGTAGCGTCCGGCGATGGGGTGCATTGCGAGTGGGCGACTACGCAACGAGGACGCGGGGCAGAATCACCCCTAAATGATCAATAAAATTATGGAAGGTTGCAACGACAAAAATATTCCCCGGGCGGGTCCCAACTCAGTTGGGGAATCCCGCACCCCCTCAGAGGAGGGGGTCTGGCCCACGTATACGGGGGGCGCCACCGCTGCAAAGAAGGAGAGTAGGAAAAATAACGACTTTGGCAATGTTTTACTGGACAATGAAAGGCTATCCGATTTGGCTGCTATGACGACGGCGAGTGAGGGTTCTCGGGCAGGTACACCTGTCTCCACCCGCTCGAAATTTTACCGGAGAGGAGGAAGTGGGAGCGGAGACAGCGGTGATGAGTCCACCGTCTCCCGAAACATTGACATTGAGAAGGAGAAGACCAGGGCCACTTACCGGCGCAAAAGGCGTGGAAGTGAGATAGAGGACAGTCCTGAAAAAGACAGAGGAGCGGCACAGAAGCCCTCCTCGAAACGTGGTAGAGGGAGACCTCCCACGACCGGGAAATACGTCGGCTTAGCCAGGGCCAAAAAGGAGTATAATGACGAACTCTTGAGGTCCATCCAGATAGAGGCCGAACGAGAAATACTAGAGGCCGGGAAAAGAGTACCAGTGGTACGGATCCCCCGAATGTCGGGGAACTCCAGCGGCTCCGACGTGACCGTGTTGGAGGAGAGGGAAGTCACGGCAGCCTCTGTGGGCGCCGCGATCGCGGAAAGTCTTGGGGCCATTGATAGCGTGGCCCAGAAGTCCAAGAACCTGAAAGGGACTTCTGTTGCGACGCTCAAAAAAGCGACCAAGGCTCTAAGTGATGCTTTCTCGGTCATATTGGACAGAACGGCGTCGGACGAGAAGAAAGTCTTGGAGGCGGCGAACGCGCGCCTCTCCAAGGAACTCGCAGAAATGAAGGTGGAACTGGAGGCCGTCAAGCGCAAGTTGGCTGACGCTCAGCCACGGCCCGCTCCCATTTCCAAGGAGCTGGATGTGGAAGAGCTGTTACAGCGAGCGGTGCGCGAGGCGGTCTCGGTGACCAGTGCCCGACTAGACGCGCGAATAGAGGGTCTCGAGGCCCGTCTCCTTCCGGAGCCACGCCTGAGGCCTCCTCTAGCCGCGGACAGAATACGCGACGAAGCCCGAGATGCAACACCATCAACGTCGAAGGCAAAAGAGAGGATTCCTGAGCCGGAACCTGCGGTGTCGACTCTGTCGCCTCCGCTCAATCCCGGGCCGGCTCCGGCTCCGAAACAAAAGAAAAAGAGAGTCAAAAAGTCGGCCGCAGCCGCAGAAGCGGCGGCCGCTAGGCGCGACGCTGCCCCATCTACGGCTGCGAAAGGTCCAAATTCGGCCGAGCAATGGTCGGAAGTGGTCAAAAGAGGAGGAAAGAAGCAAGGTAGGGCAGAAGGAAAGAAGGAGGAGCCCAAGAATGGTCGGAAAGAGAAGAAGAGGAAGAGGAAAAAGAGAGGTGGTCTCCGCGCTCCGAAGACAGCTGCGGTAGTTGTGACGCTACTGCCGGACGCGGAGAAGAGGGGTGTGACGTACAAGTCCATCATGGACAAAGCCAAGCAGCACGTCGACATCACCACCCTCGAGATACCGGTGGTGAAGTTTAAACAGGCCGTGACCGGGGCCCGCATGTACGAGGTCTCGGGAACGGCCTGCAAGGAGAAGGCCGATGCCCTCGCGGGCAAACTAAAAGAAGTACTCGGTGAGGAGGACGTCCGCGTGTCTAGGCCACAGAAGTGCGCCGAGCTACGCATAACCGGCATGGACGAGTCCGCCACTGCGACAGAGATCGCCGCGGCCATCGCAAGATGTGGTGGTTGCTGCCCGGCTGAGGTCAGAGTTGGAGAAATCCGGGTCGATCGGAGTGGACGCGGCTCGGCCTGGGTGAAGTGCCCGGTCGAGGCCGCAAAGTGCTTGACAGCGCCGGGTGCCAAGCTCTACATCGGATGGACCGTGGTGCGCGTGACACTCCTGTCGACGCGCACCATGCGGTGCTATAGATGTCACGAGGCGGGACATACCAGAGCGAAGTGCCCCTCGGAAGTCGATCGCGGAGACCTCTGTTTCCGGTGTGGTCAGCCCGGCCATGCGGTCAAGGACTGCGGCAACCCACCTCACTGCGCGGTTTGTGCGGCGAACGGTAGAAAGGCGGACCACGTCGTAGGGAGCAAACCCTGCAAGATACCGCCGAAGAAGGGAAAGGGCTCCAATAAGAGCCAAACGCCCAAGGCTGCCACACCATCTACGGCGGCCTCTGGTGCGGGAGAGGCCCCCATGGACGCCCAATAACGGCTCCCCAAAGGTTCTTGCAGGGTAACTTGAACCACAGCGCTCAGGCGCAAGATCTGTGGGTTCAAGAAATGCTGAAGAGGTCCGTCGATATCGGGATAATCGCTGAGCCATACCGGATCCTCCCAAGGGGCGACTGGCTGGGCGACGCGGACTCGACGGTGGCGGTGGTATTTGGTCCGAAAACTGTCCCTCCATGTTCCAGGAGGACGGCGAGGGGCCACGGCTTCGTCGTTGCGGATCTGGGGACTCTCACTGTCGTGGGGGTCTACTTTTCCCCTAATCGACCCATCGCCGACTTTGAGGCTTTCCTCCTCCGACTAACATCCGTCGTGAATGGAGCAGCCAATCCCGTTGTTGTCGCCGGAGACTTTAACGCCAAGTCCACGCGTTGGGGTTCCCCGGCGACGGACGCGAGAGGCAGAGTTATGACGGACTGGCTCACAGCCACGGGCCTGGTCGTGGCAAACAGAGGTGCCGCTAGCACGTGCGTCCGGTGGCAAGGTGAGTCAATTGTGGACCTGACCTTAGTCAGCCCATCAATTGCTCGCCGAATGAGCGGCTGGAGGGTCCTCGAAGAGGTCGAGACCCTCTCGGACCACCTTTACATAGGTTTCGACTTATCTCCTTCGTCGGATACTGGTCGCCGAACTCCATCCGGTGGCGGCCCAAGGTGGTCCCTGAGGGGTCTGGATCGTAACCTTCTCGAAGAGGCGGCAATCGTCGCGTCGTGGGCGCCTCTTCCGTCGGACGACGTCGAGGAGTGCGCGGAGTGGCTCAACGAGGCGGCTCGCAATATCTGCGACGCCTCTATGCCCCGCGCTGGACCCGTCGTGCCCAGACGCCAGACTTATTGGTGGCGCCCAGAGCTCAGACGACTCCGCGAGGATTGTGTGGCGGCCCGACGCCGATACCTGAGATACCGCAGGCGGCGGAACAGGGAAGAGGCCGAAGAGGACGCCATTTACGACGGCTACCGTCAGGCGCGGCACGCTATGCGCGAAGCCATAAAAGCGGCAAAGAAAGAGGCCTGGGAAGAGTTCCTCAACACCCTGGAACATGACCCGTGGGGCAAGCCGTACAAATGGGTGAGGCAAAAGCTTCGCCCAGCTGCCCCACCGCTGACCCAGCATATGGAGCCGGACCTTCGTCGCTCCGTACTCTCGGTCCTATTCCCATCTGGGGCCGAGTGGTCGCCGCCATTAATGCGACCACCTAGTGCGGAGTCAGACGATGAGGAGGATATACCGCCCGTGACGGCTGGAGAGCTGGCGGCCGCGGTTCATAAAATGAGCCTTAAAAACAAGGCTCCCGGACTAGATGGGGTCCCCGGTCGCGTCTGGGTGCTGGCAATGCGGCGCATGGAGGGGCATGTACTGGAGCTCTTCACCAAGTGCCTGGTGCAGGGGCGTATCCCACGCCGATGGAAGTCGGGGAAGCTCGTTTTGCTCCGCAAGCACGGACGACCGGAGGACCAGCCGTCAGCCTACCGCCCAATCGTCTTGATCGACGAGATTTGCAAAACCCTAGAGAGGGTCATCGTCAGGCGTCTCACCCAACATCTGGAAGGCGCCGGCCCGAACTTAAGCGATGCTCAGTTCGGGTTCAGATCTCGTCGGTCGACGATAGATGCGGTGGCGCGGATACGGCAAATCTCGGAGGAGGAGATCTCCCGGGGTGGGGTGGTGCTGGTAGTATCGTTGGACATAACCAACGCATTTAACACCCTGCCCTGGGAAACAATTAAGGAGGGACTTCGGTACCACCGAGTGCCCAGATATCTTCGCCGAACAATTGGCAACTATCTGTCGGAGCGCTCGGTGCAGTACCCAACCGAAGAGGGCTGGGAGGAGCTGGAAGTAGGCTGCGGAGTCCCGCAGGGTTCGGCTCTCGGTCCAGAACTGTGGGACATAGGATATGACCACGTGCTGCGCGGCGCCACTCTTCCAGGCGTGGAGCTCGTCGCGTATGCAGACGACACCGGGGTCGTGTGCCGCGCCAAAACACACCGGGAGGCGACAGTCCTGGCGACGGCGGCAGTCGCACAAGTTGTGCGAAGGATTCAGGCGTTGGGACTGAAGGTGGCGCTGAACAAATCAGAGGCCCTGTTGTTCCACGGGCCTAGAAACGCGCCTCCGCCGGACCTGGCGGTGATAGTGAGCGGGACGAGGATCCAGGTTGCGTCCACGATGACTTACCTCGGCCTGGTTCTCGACAGCCGGTGGTCATTTAAGGAACACTTCCGCCGACTGTCAGAGAAGGTGAAGAAGTCCGCGGGAGCACTGGCCTCGTTGCTCCCGAATCTCGGGGGCCCGAGCTTGACTTGTCGGCGTCTCTACATGGGTGTAGTTCGTTCTATGGTCATGTACGGGGCGCCAATATGGGCGGATGGCTTGCTGCCGGAGAACAGGCTGGCCCTGGGACGGCTGCAGCGAGTGATGGCGACGCGAGCAGTCCGGGGATATCGTACTATCTCTCGTGACGCATCGTGCCTCCTTGCTGGCAGCGTCCCTTGGGACTTGGACGCTCAAACCCTCGCCGATGTGTACTGGCGTGGCGCAGCGGTCCGCGCGGAGGGAAGCAACCCCCTTCCAGACGCCGTACGTCGGTGGAGGGACCGGGCTAAAGAGGTGGCAGTCGAGCGCTGGAAGGAGCGACTCCTGGAGCCACAGGCGAGCGTGGACTTGGTGCAGGCTATCCGCCCAGTACTGAAAGAGTGGTTGGCAAGAAAGTACGGCGCGCTCTCGTTCCGACTCACGCAGGTGTTGACCGGACACGGCTGTTTCGGCCGTTACCTGTGTGAGATCGCGAACCGAGAGGAGAGCGCGCGCTGTCACCACTGCAGCGATGACCGGGACACGGCGGAGCATACCGTTTCTGCCTGTCCCGCCTGGACAGGACAACGGGCGGCCCTCACGGCCGCCATTGGATATGACCTCTCGCTGCCAGCGTTGGTTCGCGCCATGCTGGCAAGCGAACCCGGATGGACAGCGGTGCAGACCTTCTGCGAGGAGGTTATCGCCGCGAAGGAGGAGGCCGAGCGCGTGCGGGAGTTGGAGGCGCTCGACCCCCGCCGAAGAAGACGGCTGAGGCGTCGACGAGTCGTCCAGGATGACAACTTGCCGCCTTAGCCGGGGGGCTCGGGGCGGCGGCATGGGGATGCCGTCGCCCAACGAGTCGAGTCCCCGAGTGGGTCGCGATGCGCTGCGTATTCTTCGCGCATCGCGACACCCTGGAGAGATGGGCCTACGCAAGCCCCGAGGGGGCCTCTGTTCGGCCTTTAGGAGCCTGAAAGCTCCAAAGAAGACGGGCCTGCCGTGAGACGCAGGCGAAGCCATGCAGGGCCGCGGACGAAGGCTCACGCGTGCTCGCAACCCTGCAGGGAGCGCAGAAGAATACCGTCGGGTTTTAGTGGGTGAGAGCCCCACATACCCGTGGGGGAGTCCCCAATTTCCCCGGGATGCGTCAGGCATTTCCCGACGAAAAAAAAAAAAAAAAAAAAAAGGTTAGGTTAGGTTAGGTTAGGTTAGGTTAGGTTAGGTTAGGTTAGGTTAGGTTAGGTTAGGTTAGGTTAGGTTAGGTTAGGTTAGGTTATGCTGGCAGGCGAACCCGGATGGACAGCGGTGCAGACCTTCTGCGAGGAGGTTGTCGCCGCGAAGGAGGAGGCCGAGCGCGTGCGGGAGTTGGAGGCGCTCGACCCCCGCCGAAGAAGACGGCTGAGGCGTCGACGAGTCGTCCATGATGACAACTTGCCGCCTTAGCCGGGGGGCTCGGGGCGGCGGCATGGGGATGCCGTCGCCCAACGAATCGAGTCCCCGAGTGGGTCGCGATGCGCTGCGTATTCTTCGCGCATCGCGACACCCTGGAGAGATGGGCCCACGCAAGCCCCGAGGGGGCCTCTGTTCGGCCCTTAGGAGCCCAAAAGCTCCAAAGAAGATGGGCCTGCCGTGAGACGCAGGCGAAACCATGCAGGACAGCGGATGAAGGCTCACGCGTACTCGCAACCCTGCATGGAGCACAGAAGAATACCGTCGGGTTTTAGTGGGTGCGAGCCCCACATACCCGTGGGGGAGTCCCCAATTCCCCCGGGATGCGTCAGGCATTTCCCGACGAAAAAAAAAAAAAAAAAAAAAGGTTAGGTTAGGTTAGGTTCCCGTGTGGGGTTGCTGGTCCTCCATCGGGCGCGTCCCCCGACTGGCGGATAGGGGAACGCCTCCCAGATATGGGAGGTACCGGGGAAACCCGGCGCGGACCAAAACCAGCAGGGGGGTTGCCGCTTGGAGGCTCCTGGTACTTCTCTGCTTATCAGAGTGGACTGTGCGAGACTCCGGGTGGCAACAATGGGGGGGAGGCTTTCGGGCCGTGAGGAAGAAAACCTCGTTAAAAATTACCAGAGGGGATGGCGACGCCCCGCGCGGCGGGTCCGCCGGTCTTCATGGCCGGTGGGCGTTGGCTTCGGCCACCGTCGGGCAACCCGTAATCCGCACTGAGCGGACCGGGGGCCCCACGCATTGAGCGAGGGGCCGCGAGGAAGAAAACCTCTATAAAAATTACCCTAATCCCAAGTTCCGCCGCCCGGCGATGGGATGAATGGCTGGTAGGGAACCAGTCACTAGGGCGGCACAACGGGGGGGTTTTTGGGGATTAAAAATCATGAAAAGTACGCCGATGAATAAAACTACCCGGGTGGGTCCCGTTCGCGGGGAATCCCATGGTGTGTCGGACAGCCGGCACATCGGCCCCATCGTATACGGGGGGGCCAATCGACGTGACGAGGAGCAGGAGAAGTTAGGGTTAGATGTAAGTTCGGGTTTGGGGGGGAAATTCTGGAAGGACGCAGAGGGAGTAGGAGAGGGGGGAGAGAGAAGTACGAGGAGGAACGAGGACGAGGAGGCAGCGTCGTCCGATTGCAGCCTCATGACCATAGAGAGCCGGCCCAGATCAGGGTCTGGATCATCGGTGGTCATCATGACAGGCGTAAAACGACCTCGGCTGACGGAAAGTGAGGATCAGTCGACGGATGAGGAAAGGCCGGGGACTCCGGTCCCCGTGCGAGGAAGAGGGCGCCCGCCTACCCATGGGCGGTATATGGGCCTGGGTAGGGCCAGGGAAGCCCTCCGAGAGCAGAAGCGAGCCGAGGAGAGAGCCTTGGAGAAACAGAAGGCCGAGGAAGAGCTCGCTAGGGAGACCGCCGTCGCCCGCTTCCGGCGGGAGACTCGCGGAAAGGAAAAGGCAGGTTCTTCCCGGGATGGTTCTGCGAGGCCGGATGAAAAGACGGCTGCCCGGCTGCAAGAACAAGTGTTGGAGGACTTGGACCTCATCACCAAGGTGGCGACCAAGTCCTCCAACTTGAAGGGGACGTTTGTGCGTGACCTCAAAGACGCCGCAGCATCTATAAAGGAAGCGGTGACCGTGCTCGGGTCACGCACGGTTTCGGAAGAAACAAGGAAGCTGCAGGCGGACAATGCTCGCCTTCAGGATGAGATGGGCAGCCTCAGGAGGGAGCTGGCCCAACTAAGGGAGGAGATAGAGCGGGTGCGGAAACAGGGTTCCGCCCCCGCTCCCATGGATGTGACCGAGGAGGCCCCCCCTGCACCGCGGCCTCCTCAACGCCCTGGGGTCGCCCCAGCCTCGCCGTCGGTGGAGGAGATCTGCCGCACGGTAATGGTCCAGGTCGGGACGATGTTGAGTGCCCGCCTGGCCTCTCTCGAGGATAGACTCCTCCCCGAGAGGAACCTGCGGCCACCCCTGGCGTCTGATTCAAGACGAGACGGACGCTCGTATGCCGCCGCTGCCTCGGTGCCCGCTCCGGGCGCTCGCAAGTCGGTTGGAGCAAAGGCGCCCCCAGCGCCAGCACCAGTTCAGGGACCCAGCAGACAGGTGCCGTCTGCGCCGCCACAGCGCCCGCCGGGCTCCACGTCGCCGTCGGCGCAGACCGCAAAAGAGGGCCCCTCCTCTTCTTCACCACCCTCTGAGGGGAGGAAAAAGAAGAGGAAGAAGAAGAAAAAGAAGAAGAAGAAGACGGCAGAGAGCCAAGAGACTGGCCCGCCGCAGGAGCAGCGGCGATCACAGCCGCCGTCGACGGGGTGGACGCAGGTGGGCCCCAAGTCACGGCCGGACGCGAAGAGTCGCGCCCGAAAGCTCCGCACACCTCGGTCGTCAGCGGTGGTCCTGACGCTGACACCGAGGGCGGAGGAGGAGGGCGTTACTTACGCCAAGGTGATCGCCGCCGCGAAGGCGAAGATCGATGCAGCGGAGCTCGGCGCTCAGGGGGTCCGACTTCGGAAGGCGGCCACTGGGGGCCGCCTGTTCGAATTCCCCGGGGCTACCAGTGCCGAGAAGGCGGACTCCCTGGCTGCGAAACTCAGGGAGGTGCTGAGTAGCGAAGTCGTCCGGGTCTCCAGACCGATAAAATCTGTGGATCTGCGGGTCTCCGGCCTGGACGACTCCGTGATCAGCGCGGACGTGCTCGCTGCGGTTGCTGCGGCGGGAGGGTGTCCCGCCGAGCAAGTGCGGGTTGGCGAGGTTCGTAGCGGCTACGACGGGTTGGGCTCAGTGCTCGTGAATTGCCCCGTCGCAGCCGCTAAAAAGGTGGTCGCAGGAGGAAGGCTCCGGGTGGGCTGGGTGTCCGCCCAAGTCAAGCTGCTAGACGCCCGGCCTCTGATGTGCTACCGGTGCCTAGCACCGGGGCACATGGCCGTACAGTGCACAGAGGGGGTCGACCGCAGCGGGTTATGCTACCGCTGCGGTCAGCCAGGTCACAGGGCCCGCGGGTGCTCCGCTGCGCTGCGTTGTGTGGTCTGTGCAGCGGCTGGCAGGTCAGCGGAGCATCTCGTGGGCAGTAAGGCCTGCAAGACACCACCGAAGAAGGGAAAGGGCTCCAATAAGAGCCAAACGCCCAAGGCTGCCACACATTCTACGGCGGCCTCTGGTGCGGGAGCGGTCCCCATGGACGCCCAATAACGGCTCCCCAAAGGTTCTTGCAGGGTAACTTGAACCACTGCGCTAAGGCGCAAGATCTGTGGGTTCAAGAAATGCTAAAGAGGTCCGTCGATATCGGGATAATCGCTGAGCCATACCGGATCCTCCCAAGGGGCGACTGGCTGGGCGACGCGGACTCGACGGTGGCGGTGGTATTTGGTCCGAAAACTGTCCCTCCATCTTCCAGGAGGACGGCGAGGGGCCACGGCTTCGTCGCTGCGGATCTGGGGACTCTCACTGTCGTGGGGGTTTACTTTTCCCCTAATCGACCCATTGCCGACTTTGAGGCTTTCCTCCTCCGACTAACTCCCGTCGTGAATGGAGCAGCCAATCCCGTTGTGGTCGCCGGAGACTTTAACGCTAAATCCACGTGTTGGGGTTCCCCGGCGACGGACGCGAGAGGCAGAGTCATGACAGACTGGCTCACAGCCACGGGCCTGGTCGTGGCAAACAGAGGTGCCGCTAGCACGTGCGTCCGGCGGCAAGGTGAGTCAATTGTGGACCTGACCTTAGTCAGCCCATCAATTGCTTGCCGAATGAGCGGCTGGAGGGTCCTCGAAGAGGTCGAGACCCTCTCGGACCACCTTTATATAGGTTTTGACTTATTTCCTTCGTCGGATACTGGTCGCCGAACTCCATCCGGTGGCGGCCCGAGGTGGTCCCTGAGAGGTCTGGATCGAGGCCTTCTCGAGGAGGCGGCAATCGTCGCGTCGTGGGCGCCTCTTCCGTCGGACGACGTCGAGGAGTGCGCGGAGTGGCTCAATGAGGCGGCTCACAATATCTGCGACGCCTCTATGCCCCGCGTTAAACCCGTCGTGCCCAGACGCCAGACTTATTGGTGGCGCCCAGAGCTCAGACGACTCCGCGAGGATTGTGTGGCGGCCCGACGCCGATACCTGAGATACCGCAGGCGGCGGAACAGGGAAGAGGCCGACGAGGAGGCCATTTACGACGGCTACCGTCAGGCGCGGCACGCTATGCGCGAAGCCATAAAAGCGGCGAAGAAGGAGGCCTGGGAAGAGTTCCTCAACACCCTGGAACAGGACCCGTGGGGCAAGCCGTACAAATGGGTGAGGCAAAAGCTTCGCCCAGCTGCTCCACCGTTGACCCAGCATATGGAGCCGGACCTTCGTCGCTCCGTCCTCTCGGCCCTATTCCCATCTGGGGCCGAGTGGTCGCCGCCATCAATGCGACCACCTAGTGCGGAGTCAGACGATGAGGAGGATATACCGCCCGTGACGGCTGGAGAGCTGGCGGCCGCGGTTCATAAAATGAGCCTTAAAAACAAGGCTCCCGGATTAGATGGGGTCCCCGGTCGCGTCTGGGTGCTGGCAATGCGGCACATGGAGGGGCATGTACTGGAGCTCTTCACCAAGTGCCTGGTGCAGGGGCGTATCCCACGCCGGTGGAAGTCGGGGAAACTCGTTTTGCTCCGCAAGCACGGACGACCGGAGGACCAGCCGTCGGCCTATCGCCCGATCGTTTTGATCGACGAGATTTGCAAAACCATAGAGAGGGTCATCGTCAGGCGCCTCACCCAACATCTGGAAGGCGCCGGCCCGAACTTGAGCGATGCTCAGTTTGGGTTCAGATCTCGTCGATCGACGATAGATGCGGTGGCGCGGATACGGAAAATCTCGGAGGAGGAGATCTCTCGGGGTAGGGTGGTGCTGGTAGTCTCGTTGGACATAACCAACGCATTTAACACCCTACCCTGGGAAACAATTAAGGAGGGACTTCGGTACCACCGAGTGCCCAGATATCTTCGCCGAACAATTGGCAACTATCTGTCGGAGCGCTCGGTGCAGTACCCAACCGAAGAGGGCTGGGAGGAGCTGGAAGTGGTCTGCGGCGTCCCGCAGGGTTCGGCTCTCGGTCCGGAACTGTGGGACATAGGATATGACCACGTGCTGCGCGGCGCCACTCTTCCAGGCGTGGAGCTCGTCGCGTATGCAGACGACACCGCGGTCGTGTGCCGCGCCAAAACACACCGCGACGCGACAATCCTGGCGACGGCGGCAGTCGCACAAGTTGTGCGAAGGATAGAAGCGTTGGGACTGAAGGTGGCGCTGAACAAATCAGAGGCCCTGTTGTTCCACGGGCCTAGAAACGCGCCTCCGCCGGACCTGGCGGTGATAGTGAGCGGGACGAGGATCCAGGTTGCGTCCACGATGACTTACCTCGGCCTGGTTCTCGACAGCCGGTGGTCATTTAAGGAACACTTCCGCCGGCTCTCAGAGAAGGTGAAGAAGTCCGCGGGAGCCCTGGCCTCGCTGCTCCCGAATCTCGGGGGTCCGAGCTTGACTTGTCGGCGTCTCTACATGGGGGTAGTTCGATCTATGGTCATGTACGGGGCGCCGATCTGGGCGGATGGCCTGCTGCCGGAGAACAGGCTGGCCCTGGGACGGCTGCAGCGAGTGATGGCGACGCGAGCAGTCCGAGGATATCGTACTATCTCTCGTGACGCATCGTGCCTCCTTGCTGGCAGCGTCCCTTGGGATTTGGACGCTCAAACCCTCGCCGATGTGTACTGGCGTGGCGCAGCGGTCCGCGCGGAGGGAAGCAACCCCCTACCGGACGCCGTACGTCGGTGGAGGGACCGAGCTAAAGAGGTGGCAGTCGAGCTCTGGGAGGAGCGACTCCTGGAGCCACAGGCGAGCGTGGATTTGGTGCAGGCTATGCGCCCAGTACTGAAAAAGTGGTTGGCAAGAAAGTACGGCGCGCTCTCGTTCCGACTCACGCAGGTGTTGACCGGACACGGCTGTTTCGGCCGTTACCTGCGTGAGATCGCGAACCGAGAGGAGAGCACGCGCTGTCACCACTGCGACGATGACCGGGACACGGCGGAGCATACCGTCTCTGCCTGTCCCGCCTGGACAGGACAACGGGCGGCCCTCACGGCCGCCATTGGACATGACCTCTCACTGCCGGCGTTGGTTCGCGCCATGCTGGCAAGTGAACCCGGATGGACAGCGGTGCAGAACTTCTGCGAAGAGGTTATCGCCGCGAAGGAGGAGGCCGAGCGCGTGCGGGAGTTGGAGGCGCTCGACCCCCGCCGAAGAAGACGGCTGAGGCGTCGACGAGTCGTCCATGATGACAACTTGCCGCCTTAGCCGGGGGGCTCGGGGCGGCGGCATGGGGATGCCGTCGCCCAACGAGTCGAGTCCCCAAGTGGGTCGCGATGCGCTGCGTATTCTTCGCGCATCGCGACACCCTGGAGAGATGGGCCCACGCAAGCCCCGAGGGGGCCTCTGTTCGGCCCTTAGGAGCCTGAAAGCTCCACAGAAGATGGGCCTGCCGTGAGACGCAGGCGAAGCAATGCAGGGCCGCGGATGAAGGCTCACGCGTGCTCGCAACCCTGCATGGAGCAAAGAAGAATACCGTCGGGTTTTAGTGGGTGCAAGCCCCACATACCCGTGGGGGAGTCCCCAATTCCCCCGGGATGCGTCAGGCATTTCCCGACGAAAAAAAAAAAAAAAAAAAAAAAAAAAAAAAAAAAAAAAAAAAATAAAAAAAGGTTAGGTTAGGTTCCCGTCCCGTGTGGGATTGCTGGTCCTCCATCGGGCGCGTCCCCCGACTGGCGGATAGGGGAACGCCTCCCAGATATGGGAGGTACCGGGGAAACCCGGCGCGGACCAAAACCAGCAGGGGGGTTGCCGCTTGGAGGCTCCTGGTACTTCTCTGCTTATCAGAGTGGACTGTGCGAGACTCCGGGTGGCAACAATGGGGGGGAGGCTTTCGGGCCGTGAGGAAGAAAACCTCGTTAAAAAATTACCAGAGGGGGTGGCGACGCCCCGCGCGGCGGGTCCGCCGGTCTTCATGGCCGGTGGGCGTTGGCTTCGGCCACCGTCGGGCAACCCGTAATCCGCACTGAGCGGACCGGGGGCCCCACGCATTGAGCGAGGGGCCGCGAGGAAGAAAACCTCTATAAAAAATTACCCTAATCCCAAGGTCCGCCGCCCGGCGATGGGATGAATGGCTGGTAGGGAACCAGTCACTAGGGCGGCACCACGGGGGGGTTTTGGGGATTAAAACACAAAATGAAAAGTACGCCGATGAAAAAAACTACCCGGGTGGGTCCCGTTCGCGGGGAATCCCATGGTGTGCCGGACAGCCGGCACATCGGCCCCAACGTATACGGGGGGGCCAATCGACGTTACGAGGAGCAGGAGGAGTTAGGTATAGATTTAAGTCCAGGGGTGGGGGGGAAATTTTGGAAGGATGCAGAGGGAGTAGGAGAGGGGGGTGAGAGAAGAAGGGAGAGGAACGAGGACGAGGAGGCAGCGTCGTCAGACTGTAGCCTCGTGACTATCGAGAGCCGGCCCAGATCAGGGTCTGGATCCTCCGCGGTCATCACGCTAGGCGTGAAACGGCCTCGACTGACTGAGAGCGAGGATCAGTCGACGGACGAGGAAAGGCCGGGGACTCCGGTCCCCGTGCGAGGAAGAGGGCGCCCGCCTACCCACGGGCGGTACATGGGCCTGGGTAGGGCCAGGGAAGCCCTCCGAGAGGAAAAGAGGGCCGAAGCAAGAGCCCTCGAAAAACAGAAGGCAGAGGAGGAGCTGTCCAGGGAAACCGCCGTCGCCCGCTTCCGGCGGGAGACTCGTGAGAAGGCGGGTTCTTCCCGAGATGGCCCCGGGAGGCCGGATGAAAAGACGGCTGCCAGGCTAAAGGACCAAGTGTTGGAGGACTTGGACCTCATTACCAAGGTAGCGACCAAGTCCTCCAACTTAAAGGGAACGTTCGTGCGTGACCTAAAGGATGCTGCTTCGTCCATAAAGGAAGCGGTGACTGTATTAGGGTCACGTACGGTTTCGGAAGAGACACGAAAGCTGCAGGCAGACAATGCTCGCCTGCAGGATGAGATGGGCAGTCTCAGGAGGGAGTTGGCCCAACTAAGAGAGGAAATGGAGCGGATGCGGAAACAGGGTTCCGCCCCCGCTCCCATGGATTTGACCGAGGAGGCCCCCCCTGCACCGCGGCCTCCTCAACGCCCTGGGGCCGCCCCAGCCTCGCCGTCGGTGGAAGAGATCTGCCGCACGGTGATGGTTCAAGTCGGGAGTATGGTCAGTGCCCGCCTGGCCTCTCTTGAAGGCAGACTCCTCCCGGAGAAGAACCTGAGGCCGCCCCTGGCGTCCGATAAAAAGCGCGACGGGCGCTCATATGCGGCCGCTGCTTCGGTGCCGGCCCCGGTCAACAGGAAGTCGGCTGGAGCGAAGGCGCCCCCAGCGTCAGCGCCAGCCCAGCCTGGATCAAGCAGACAGGCGCCGCCTGTGCCACCGCAGCGCCCGCCGGGCTCTGCGCCACCCCAGGCGACAAAAGAGGGGCCTTCCTCTTCTCCTCCCCCCGCTGAGGGGAAGAAAAGGAAGAGAAAGAAGAAAAAGAAGAAGAAGAAGGTGGCAAATGAGAGCCACGAGACTGGCCCGCCGCAGGATCAGCGGCGATCGCAGCCGGCGTCGACGGGGTGGACCAAGGTGGGCCCCAAGGCGCGACCGGATGCACAGAGTCGCACCCGCAAGCTCCGCACACCTCGGTCGTCGGCGGTGGTCCTGACGCTGACACCGAGGGCGGAAGCGGAGGGTGTGACTTACGCCAAGGTGATCGCCGCTGCTAAGGCGAAAATCGACGCAGCGGAGCTCGGCGATCAGGGGGTCCGACTTAGAAAGGCGGCCACTGGAGGTCGCCTGTTCGAGTTCCCTGGCGCTGCCAGTGGCGATAGGGCGGACGCCTTGGCTACTAAGCTCAGGGAGGTACTGGGGGACGAGGTCGTCCGGGTCTCCAGACCAATAAAGTCTGCAGATCTGCGGGTCTCCGGCCTGGACGACTCCGTGGTCAGTGCTGATGTGCTCGCTGCGGTTTCTGCGGCGGGAGGGTGTCCCGTCGAGCAAGTGCGAGTCGGCGAGGTGAGGAGTGGTTTCGACGGGCTGGGCTCAGTGCTCGTTAATTGCCCCGTCGCAGCCGCTAAAAAGGTGGTCGCAGTAGGTAGGCTCCGCGTGGGCTGGGTGTCCGCCCAAGTGAAGCTGCTGGACGCCCGGCCCCTGATGTGCTACCGGTGCCTAGTACCGGGGCACATGGCCGCACAATGCACGGAGGGGGTTGATCGCAGCGGGTTGTGCTACCGCTGCGGTCAACCAGGACACAAGGCCCGCGGGTGCTCCGCTGCGCTGCGCTGTGTGGTCTGCGCAGCGGCTGGCAGGTCGGCGGAGCACCGCGTGGGAAGCAAAGCGTGCGTCTCCCAATCTAAGGGGAAGAAGAAGAGAGGGAAGGCTGGCCAGGGCCGTGCGGCCGAACAGCCTCCCCCCACACCCCAGCAAGCCGAAGCGCAGCCTGGGACAGAGGAGGTTCCAATGGCCGAGGGTTAATGGACCTGAACCTCCTCCAAGCTAATATCAATCACTCCGCCAGAGCTCAGGACCTCCTGTTCCAGAGCATGGCGGAGTGGTCGATCCATGTCGCCGTGGTAGCCGAGCCCTACCGCGTCCCGACCGGGGATGATTGGGTGGGCGATAGAGACGGAGTGGTGGCCATGGCGTCCCGGTCCATAGCGGGTTCCCCGGCCTTTGTAGATGTGGTCCGAGGTCGGGGATACGTCTCGGCTCTTGTCGGCGACATCACGGTGGTTGGGGTGTACTTCTCGCCGAATCGGACTCTCGCCGACTTTGAACAGCTCCTTGCTGAGGTCGGCGTCCTGATCGGCAGAAGTCGCTCCGGCCGCGTGCTTGTCGCGGGGGACCTCAACGCGAAATCTGTGGCGTGGGGGTGCCCCGCGACGGACCCGCGTGGACGAGAGTTGGAGGAATGGGCGACAGCGACTGGACTCACGGTCCTGAACCGAGGGTCGGTCAACACATGCGTGCGGCAACAGGGCGGCTCCATTGTAGACGTCACCTTCGCTGATGCCGCCCTGGCGCGCCGTGTTCGGGGCTGGGAGGTGCTGGAGAATGTGGAGACGCTGTCGGACCACCGATATGTGAGGTTCGGCGTCTCCGCGTCTCCGGCTATCCCGAGCGGCCAAAACCGACCCTCGCGAGAGGACGGCCCTCGATGGTCGCTGTCGCGTATGGACCGGGATTTCCTGGTTGAGGTTGCCCTCGTGGAGGCGTGGTTCTCTGCGCCGCGAGAGGGCAACCTGGGTGAGGTTGAGGAGGAGGTGGCGCGTCTCGGCGCGGCGATGTCGCGGGTCTGCGACGGGGCCATGCCCAGAGTTTGCTCTGTCCCCTTGAGGCGAGGGGTGTATTGGTGGTCCGAAGAGCTCACGCTGCTGCGCGGATCCTGCGTGGCGGCGAGACGCCAATACACCCGGTGCCGCCGGCGGAGGAGACGGAACCTGGAGGAAGAAGAGCGGCTCTACTCCATCTACAGAGACGCGGTCAGGTCACTGCGCGTGGCCATCGGCGTGGCAAAAGATCGGGCGGACGATGAGATGCTGGCGACTTTGGACGGGGACCCATTTGGGAGGCCCTATAAGGCAGTTCGGAAGAAGCTCCGGCCTTGGGCCCCTCCTATTACACGGAGTCTCCAGCCTCTCATCGTCGAGTCGGTGGTCGCCGCTCTGTTTCCGGATAGAGCGGAAGGCGAGGTGCCCCGCATGGCGCCTGTCTTTGTGGAGGGAGACCAGAGCCTGGGCGTGCCCCCGGTCACAGGGGGAGAGTTGAGGGCGGCGGTGTTGCGCATGCGCGCGAAAAACACCGCCCCAGGCCCCGACGGCGTCCCTGGTCGCGCCTGGGCTCTGGCCTTAGGGCCGCTTGAGTCATGGGTTCGGGCTTTGTTTGATGCCTGTCTTGAGCAGGGCCAGTTTCCGGGAGAGTGGAAGAAGGGGAAACTGGTCCTGCTCCGGAAAGACGGTCGCCCGGCACACGAGCCGTCGGCGTACCGACCGATTGTGCTGCTGGACGAGGTGAGCAAGCTCTTCGAGCGGGTCATTGCTGCTCGCCTCGTCCACCACCTGGAGACGGTAGGGCCGGACCTTAGTGCCAACCAGTTTGGTTTCCGCAGGGGCAGGTCCACCATAGACGCAATTGCGCAGGTGAGGGCCCTTGCGGATAGTGCGGTGTCCCAGGGCGAGGTGTTAGTGGCGGTGTCTCTTGACATCGCCAACGCATTCAACACCTTGCCCTGGAACTGCATCAGGGAGGCGCTGAGGTACCACACGGTCCCTCAATACCTCCAAGGGATCGTGGCGGCCTACCTCTCCGAGCGATCGGTCGGATACCCTACCAGCATAGGCTGGTCGGAGCGGGTCATGTCGTGCGGTGTTCCACAGGGTTCGGTTCTTGGACCCCTCCTGTGGAACATCGGGTACGACTGGGTTCTGCGCGGAGCCGTCTTGTCCTGCGTCAGCGTGATATGCTACGCGGATGACACGCTCGTGACGGCTCGCGGCAGAACCTTCAGGGAGGCTCGGATCTGGGCCACCGCCGGCGTGGCCCACGTCGTGGGCAGAATTCGGAGTTTGGGCCTGGAGGTGGCCCTACACAAGTCCGAGGCCCTGTGCTTCCATGGGCCTCGGAGAGCGCCTCCGGCGCGTTCCGAATTGGTGGTGGGAGGAACGTCCATCGGCGTCCAGCGTACGATGAAGTACCTGGGACTCGTCCTCGACAGCCGATGGACGTTCGAGGAGCACTTTCGGCGTCTGGTCCCGAAGCTCGTGGGAGCCGCTGGAGCCCTGAGCCGGCTCCTGCCGAACCTGGGTGGACCGAGCTCACGGTGTCGCCGCCTGTACACGGGCGTGGTGCGATCCATGGCGCTCTACGGAGCGCCGATTTGGTCGGACACTCTGACCCCCCAAACCCGGGCCCTGCTGCGGAGGCCGCAGCGGGTCATGGCGGTCAGAGTGATACGGGGGTATCGCACCATCTCGTGCGAGGCGGCCTGCGCGTTGGCGGGCACACCGCCCTGGGACTTAGACGCCGAAGTGCTCTCTGGAGCGTACTGGCGGAGGGTGGATGCCCGAATCCGGGGGGAACACCCTGCGCCGGTGCAGGATCGTGCGTGGCGGCAGGCGGCGGAGGCCGATCTCGTCGCTCATTGGCGGGAGCGGCTTCTGGCGCCATCGGCCGGCCACCGTACGATCGAGGCGATCCGACCCGTCCTGGAGCTCTGGACGGGCCGGAAGCACGGGGCACTCTCGTTCCACCTTGCGCAGATCCTCTCGGGGCACGGTTGCTTCGGGAGGTATCTGTGCAGGGTCGCAAGGAGAGAGCCCACCGAGGAGTGCCACGAGTGCGGCCACGCTGAAGACACAGCGCAGCACACGCTGGAGTCATGCGTGCAGTGGGTGACACAGCGCGCCGCACTTGTGGCTGTAGTGGGGCCTGACCTCTCGCTGCCCACCATCGTTCACGCCATGGTGAGCAGCGAGACGTCCTGGAACGCCGTCGCCTCCTTTTGCGAGGAGGTGATGACGCAAAAGGAGGCAGCGGAACGGGCGCGGGAGGACGACGCAGCCGCGGACCCTCTCCGCCGCCGCAGAGCAGGACGCAGGCGGCGTGCTCACGACCGCCGTCTGCCGCCCTAGCGAGGAGCTCCGGGCGATGGGTTGGAGGTCTTCATCGCCCGTCGAGGTACGTCCTCGGGTCAGGAGGCGCACCAACATGTTCCTGGTGCGCCTCAGACGGAGTAAGGGGACCTAGATGAGTCCCCGCCGTGGAGGGTCTGCTCTGGCGGACGCCGCTGGCTGGGTCGCGGACGATTGCGCGAGTGTTCCCGTGACCCGGCCACCAGGCGACGCGTCGGAACATCGGTGGGTTTTAGTGGGTATTATAAATCGGGGCCGTCATGCCCCGTCGAGTCCCACACTACCTTCCGGAAGCATTGCAGTCCGCTGCAAGGCTTCCGGAAGGTGTGCGTAAATGCATTTCCCATCGTTAAAAAAAAAAAAAAAAAAAAAAGGTTAGGTTCCCGTGTGGGGTTGCTGGTCCTCCATCGGGCGCGTCCCCCGACTGGCGGATAGGGGAACGCCTCCCAGATATGGGAGGTACCGGGGAAACCCGGCGCGGACCAAAACCAGCATGGGGGTTGCCGCTTGGAGGCTCCTGGTACTTCTCTGCTTATCAGAGTGGACTGTGCGAGACTCCGGGTGGCAACAATGGGGGGGAGGCTTTCGGGCCGTGAGGAAGAAAACCTCGTTAAAAAATTACCAGAGGGGGTGGCGACGCCCCGCGCGGCGGGTCCGCCGGTCTTCATGGCCGGTGGGCGTTGGCTTCGGCCACCGTCGGGCAACCCGTAATCCGCACTGAGCGGACCGGGGGCCCCACGCATTGAGCGAGGGGCCGCGAGGAAGAAAACCTCTATAAAAAATTACCCTAATCCCAAGTTCCGCCGCCCGGCGATGGGATGAATGGCTGGTAGGGAACCAGTCACTAGGGCGGCACCACGGGGGGGTTTTGGGGATTAAAACACAAACTGAAAAGTACGCCGATGAAAAAAACTACCCGGGTGGGTCCCGTTCGCGGGGAATCCCATGGTGTGCCGGACAGCCGGCACATCGGCCCCAACGTATACGGGGGGGCCAATCGACGTTACGAGGAGCAGGAGGAGTTAGGTATAGATTTAAGTCCAGGGGTGGGGGGGAAATTTTGGAAGGATGCAGAGGGAGTAGGAGAGGGGGGTGAGAGAAGAAGGGAGAGGAACGAGGACGAGGAGGCAGCGTCGTCAGACTGTAGCCTCGTGACTATCGAGAGCCGGCCCAGATCAGGGTCTGGATCCTCCGCGGTCATCACGCTAGGCGTGAAACGGCCTCGACTGACTGAGAGCGAGGATCAGTCGACGGACGAGGAAAGGCCGGGGACTCCGGTCCCCGTGCGAGGAAGAGGGCGCCCGCCTACCCACGGGCGGTACATGGGCCTGGGTAGGGCCAGGGAAGCCCTCCGAGAGGAAAAGAGGGCCGAAGCAAGAGCCCTCGAAAAACAGAAGGCAGAGGAGGAGCTGTCCAGGGAAACCGCCGTCGCCCGCTTCCGGCGGGAGACTCGTGAGAAGGCGGGTTCTTCCCGAGATGGCCCCGGGAGGCCGGATGAAAAGACGGCTGCCAGGCTAAAGGACCAAGTGTTGGAGGACTTGGACCTCATTACCAAGGTAGCGACCAAGTCCTCCAACTTAAAGGGAACGTTCGTGCGTGACCTAAAGGATGCTGCTTCGTCCATAAAGGAAGCGGTGACTGTATTAGGGTCACGTACGGTTTCGGAAGAGACACGAAAGCTGCAGGCAGACAATGCTCGCCTGCAGGATGAGATGGGCAGTCTCAGGAGGGAGTTGGCCCAACTAAGAGAGGAAATGGAGCGGATTCGGAAACAGGGTTCCGCCCCCGCTCCCATGGATTTGACCGAGGAGGCCCCCCCTGCACCGCGGCCTCCTCAACGCCCTGGGGCCGCCCCAGCCTCGCCGTCGGTGGAAGAGATCTGCCGCACGGTGATGATTCAAGTCGGGAGTATGGTCAGTGCCCGCCTGGCCTCTCTTGAAGGCAGACTCCTCCCGGAGAAGAACCTGAGGCCGCCCCTGGCGTCCGATAAAAAGCGCGACGGGCGCTCATATGCGGCCGCTGCTTCGGTGCCGGCCCCGGTCAACAGGAAGTCGGCTGGAGCGAAGGCGCCCCCAGCGTCAGCGCCAGCCCAGCCTGGATCAAGCAGACAGGCGCCGCCTGTGCCACCGCAGCGCCCGTCGGGCTCTGCGCCACCCCAGGCGACAAAAGAGGGGCCTTCCTCTTCTCCTCCCCCCGCTGAGGGGAAGAAAAGGAAGAGAAAGAAGAAAAAGAAGAAGAAGAAGGTGGCAAATGAGAGCCACGAGACTGGCCCGCCGCAGGATCAGCGGCGATCGCAGCCGGCGTCGACGGGGTGGACCAAGGTGGGCCCCAAGGCGCGACCGGATGCACAGAGTCGCACCCGCAAGCTCCGCACACCTCGGTCGTCGGCGGTGGTCCTGACGCTGACACCGAGGGCGGAAGCGGAGGGTGTGACTTACGCCAAGGTGATCGCCGCTGCTAAGGCGAAAATCGACGCAGCGGAGCTCGGCGATCAGGGGGTCCGACTTAGAAAGGCGGCCACTGGAGGTCGCCTGTTCGAGTTCCCTGGCGCTGCCAGTGGCGATAGGGCGGACGCCTTGGCTACTAAGCTCAGGGAGGTACTGGGGGACGAGGTCGTCCGGGTCTCCAGACCAATAAAGTCTGCAGATCTGCGGGTCTCCGGCCTGGACGACTCCGTGGTCAGTGCTGATGTGCTCGCTGCGGTTTCTGCGGCGGGAGGGTGTCCCGTCGAGCAAGTGCGAGTCGGCGAGGTGAGGAGTGGTTTCGACGGGCTGGGCTCAGTGCTCGTTAATTGCCCCGTCGCAGCCGCTAAAAAGGTGGTCGCAGTAGGTAGGCTCCGCGTGGGCTGGGTGTCCGCCCAAGTGAAGCTGCTGGACGCCCGGCCCCTGATGTGCTACCGGTGCCTAGTACCGGGGCACATGGCCGCACAATGCACGGAGGGGGTTGATCGCAGCGGGTTGTGCTACCGCTGCGGTCAACCAGGACACAAGGCCCGCGGGTGCTCCGCTGCGCTGCGCTGTGTGGTCTGCGCAGCGGCTGGCAGGTCGGCGGAGCACCGCGTGGGAAGCAAAGCGTGCGTCTCCCAATCTAAGGGGAAGAAGAAGAGAGGGAAGGCTGGCCAGGGCCGTGCGGCCGAACAGCCTCCCCCCACACCCCAGCAAGCCGAAGCGCAGCCTGGGACAGAGGAGGTTCCAATGGCCGAGGGTTAATGGACCTGAACCTCCTCCAAGCTAATATCAATCACTCCGCCAGAGCTCAGGACCTCCTGTTCCAGAGCATGGCGGAGTGGTCGATCCATGTCGCCGTGGTAGCCGAGCCCTACCGCGTCCCGACCGGGGATGATTGGGTGGGCGATAGAGACGGAGTGGTGGCCATGGCGTCCCGGTCCATAGCGGGTTCCCCGGCCTTTGTAGATGTGGTCCGAGGTCGGGGATACGTCTCGGCTCTTGTCGGCGACATCACGGTGGTTGGGGTGTACTTCTCGCCGAATCGGACTCTCGCCGACTTTGAACAGCTCCTTGCTGAGGTCGGCGTCCTGATCGGCAGAAGTCGCTCCGGCCGCGTGCTTGTCGCGGGGGACCTCAACGCGAAATCTGTGGCGTGGGGGTGCCCCGCGACGGACCCGCGTGGACGAGAGTTGGAGGAATGGGCGACAGCGACTGGACTCACGGTCCTGAACCGAGGGTCGGTCAACACATGCGTGCGGCAACAGGGCGGCTCCATTGTGGACGTCACCTTCGCTGATGCCGCCCTGGCGCGCCGTGTTCGGGGCTGGGAGGTGCTGGAGAATGTGGAGACGCTGTCGGACCACCGATATGTGAGGTTCGGCGTCTCCGCGTCTCCGGCTATCCCGAGCGGCCAAAACCGACCCTCGCGAGAGGACGGCCCTCGATGGTCGCTGTCGCGTATGGACCGGGATTTCCTGGTTGAGGTTGCCCTCGTGGAGGCGTGGTTCTCTGCGCCGCGAGAGGGCAACCTGGGTGAGGTTGAGGAGGAGGTGGCGCGTCTCGGCGCGGCGATGTCGCGGGTCTGCGACGGGGCCATGCCCAGAGTTCGCTCTGTCCCCTTGAAGCGAGGGGTGTATTGGTGGTCCGAAGAGCTCACGCTGCTGCGCGGATCCTGCGTGGCGGCGAGACGCCAATACACCCGGTGCCGCCGGCGGAGGAGACGGAACCTGGAGGAAGAAGAGCGGCTCTACTCCATCTACAGAGACGCGGTCAGGTCACTGCGCGTGGCCATCGGCGTGGCAAAAGATCGGGCGGACGATGAGATGCTGGCGACTTTGGACGGGGACCCATTTGGGAGGCCCTATAAGGCAGTTCGGAAGAAGCTCCGGCCTTGGGCCCCTCCTATTACACGGAGTCTCCAGCCTCTCATCGTCGAGTCGGTGGTCGCCGCTCTGTTTCCGGATAGAGCGGAAGGCGAGGTGCCCCGCATGGCGCCTGTCTTTGTGGAGGGAGACCAGAGCCCGGGCGTGCCCCCGGTCACAGGGGGAGAGTTGAGGGCGGCGGTGTTGCGCATGCGCGCGAAAAACACCGCCCCAGGCCCCGACGGCGTCCCTGGTCGCGCCTGGGCTCTGGCCTTAGGGCCGCTTGAGTCATGGGTTCGGGCTTTGTTTGATGCCTGTCTTGAGCAGGGCCAGTTTCCGGGAGAGTGGAAGAAGGGGAAACTGGTCCTGCTCCGGAAAGACGGTCGCCCGGCACACGAGCCGTCGGCGTACCGACCGATTGTGCTGCTGGACGAGGTGAGCAAGCTCTTCGAGCGGGTCATTGCTGCTCGCCTCGTCCACCACCTGGAGACGGTAGGGCCGGACCTTAGTGCCAACCAGTTTGGTTTCCGCAGGGGCAGGTCCACCATAGACGCAATTGCGCAGGTGAGGGCCCTTGCGGATAGTGCGGTGTCCCAGGGCGAGGTGTTAGTGGCGGTGTCTCTTGACATCGCCAACGCATTCAACACCTTGCCCTGGAACTGCATCAGGGAGGCGCTGAGGTACCACACGGTCCCTCAATACCTCCAAGGGATCGTGGCGGCCTACCTCTCCGAGCGATCGGTCGGATACCCTACCAGCGGAGGCTGGTCGGAGCGGGTCATGTCGTGCGGTGTTCCACAGGGTTCGGTTCTTGGACCCCTCCTGTGGAACATCGGGTACGACTGGGTTCTGCGCGGAGCCGTCTTGTCCTGCGTCAGCGTGATATGCTACGCGGATGACACGCTCGTGACGGCTCGCGGCAGAACCTTCAGGGAGGCTCGGATCAGGGCCACAGCCGGCGTGGCCCACGTCGTGGGCAGAATTCGGAGTTTGGGCCTGGAGGTGGCCCTACACAAGTCCGAGGCCCTGTGCTTCCATGGGCCTCGGAGAGCGCCTCCGGCGCGTTCCGAATTGGTGGTGGGAGGAACGTCCATCGGCGTCCAGCGTACGATGAAGTACCTGGGACTCGTCCTCGACAGCCGATGGACGTTCGAGGAGCACTTTCGGCGTCTGGTCCCGAAGCTCGTGGGAGCCGCTGGAGCCCTGAGCCGGCTCCTGCCGAACCTGGGTGGACCGAGCTCGCGGTGTCGCCGCCTGTACACGGGCGTGGTGCGATCCATGGCGCTCTACGGAGCGCCGATTTGGTCGGACACTCTGACCCCCCAAACCCGGGCCCTGCTGCGGAGGCCGCAGCGGGTCATGGCGGTCAGAGTGATACGGGGGTATCGCACCATCTCGTGCGAGGCGGCCTGCGCGTTGGCGGGCACACCGCCCTGGGACTTAGACGCCGAAGTGCTCTCTGGAGCGTACTGGCGGAGGGTGGATGCCCGAATCCGGGGGGAACACCCTGCGCCGGTGCAGGATCGTGCGTGGCGGCAGGCGGCGGAGGCCGATCTCGTCGCTCATTGGCGGGAGCGGCTTCTGGCGCCATCGGCCGGCCACCGTACGATCGAGGCGATCCGACCCGTCCTGGAGCTCTGGACGGGCCGGAAGCACGGGGCACTCTCGTTCCACCTTGCGCAGATCCTCTCGGGGCACGGTTGCTTCGGGAGGTATCTGTGCAGGGTCGCAAGGAGAGAGCCCACTGAGGAGTGCCACGAGTGCGGCCACGCTGAAGACACAGCGCAGCACACGCTGGAGTCATGCGTGCAGTGGGTGACACAGCGCGCCGCACTTGTGGCTGTAGTGGGGCCTGACCTCTCGCTGCCCACCATCGTTCACGCCATGGTGAGCAGCGAGACGTCCTGGAACGCCGTCGCCTCCTTTTGCGAGGAGGTGATGACGCAAAAGGAGGCAGCGGAACGGGCGCGGGAGGACGACGCAGCCGCGGACCCTCTCCGCCGCCGCAGAGCAGGACGCAGGCGGCGTGCTCACGACCGCCGTCTGCCGCCCTAGCGAGGAGCTCCGGGCGATGGGTTGGAGGTCTTCATCGCCCGTCGAGGTACGTCCTCGGGTCAGGAGGCGCACCAACATGTTCCTGGTGCGCCTCAGACGGAGTAAGGGGACCTAGATGAGTCCCCGCCGTGGAGGGTCTGCTCTGGCGGACGCCGCTGGCTGGGTCGCGGACGATTGCGCGAGTGTTCCCGTGACCCAGCCACCAGGCGACGCGTCGGAACATCGGTGGGTTTTAGTGGGTATTATAAATCGGGGCCGTCATGCCCCGTCGAGTCCCACACTACCTTCCGGAAGCATTGCAGTCCGCTGCAAGGCTTCCGGAAGGTGTGCGTAAATGCATTTCCCATCGTTAAAAAAAAAAAAAAAAAAAAAAAAAGGTTAGGTTAGGTTAGGTTAGGTTAGGTTAGGTTAGGTTAGGTTAGGTTAGGTTAGGTTAGGTTAGGTTAGGTTAGGTTCCCGTGTGGGGTCTGCGACGATGACCGGGACACGGCGGAGCATACCGTCACTGCCTGTCCTGCCTGGACAGGACAACGGGCGGCCCTCACGGCCGCCATTGGACATGACCTCTCGCTGCCAGCGTTGGTTCGCGCCATGCTGGCAGGCGAACCCGGATGGACAGCGGTGCAGACCTTCTGCGAGGAGGTTGTCGCCGCGAAGGAGGAGGCCGAGCGCGTGCGGGAGTTGGAGGCGCTCGACCCCCGCCGAAGAAGACGGCTGAGGCGTCGACGAGTCGTCCATGATGACAACTTGCCGCCTTAGCCGGGGGGCTCGGGGCGGCGGCATGGGGATGCCGTCGCCCAACGAATCGAGTCCCCGAGTGGGTCGCGATGCGCTGCGTATTCTTCGCGCATCGCGACACCCTGGAGAGATGGGCCCACGCAAGCCCCGAGGGGGCCTCTGTTCGGCCCTTAGGAGCCCAAAAGCTCCAAAGAAGATGGGCCTGCCGTGAGACGCAGGCGAAGCCATGCAGGACAGCGGATGAAGGCTCACGCGTACTCGCAACCCTGCATGGAGCACAGAAGAATACCGTCGGGTTTTAGTGGGTGCAAGCCCCACATACCCGTGGGGGAGTCCCCAATTCCCCCGGGATGCGTCAGGCATTTCCCGACGAAAAAAAAAAAAAAAAAAAAAAAAAAAAAAAAAAAAAAAAAAAAAAAAAAAAAAAAAAAAAAAAAAAAAGGTTCCCGTGTGGGGTCCCGTGTGGGGTTGCTGGTCCCCCATCGGGCGCGTCCCCCCGGTGGCGGATGGGGGAACGCCTCCCAGATATGGGAGGTACCGGGGAAACCCGGCGCGGACCAAAACCAGCAGGGGGTTGCCGCTTGGAGGCTCCTGGTACTTCTCTGTTCATCAGAGTGGACTGTGGAGACTCCGGGCGGCGACAATTGGGGGGGAGGCTTTCGGGCCGTGAGGAAGAAAACCTCGTTAAAAAATTACCGGAGAGGGTGGAAACGCCCTGCGCGGCGGGTCCGCTGGTCTTTGTGGCCGGTGGGCGCTGGCTTCGGCCACCGTCGGGCAACCCGTAATCCGCACTGAGCGGAACCGGGGGCCCCACGCACTGAGCGAGGGGCCGCGAGGAAGAAAACCTCTATAAAAAATTACACGAGGGGTGAACCTCTTGAGGGTCGCCTGCGGGTGTGGCCCTCTTGAGGGTTGCCTCTGGCGAGGAACTCCGGGTGATGGAATGGCGTATCCGTCGCCCGTTGAGACGCCTCGGGTCGGGAGGCGCACCACTATGTTCCTGGTGCGCCTCAGACGGTGTTAGGGGGCCTTTAGGTCCCCCGGTGGAGGGTCTGCCTCGGCGGACGGCGCCGGCTGGGTCGCGGATGATTGCCCAAGTGTACCCGTAACCCAGCCACCAGGCGACACGGAGGAACATCGCTGGGTTTTAGTGGGTATTCTGGCCACTTCTTGGCCTGCCTGAGTCCCACACTACCTTCCGGAAGCATTGCAGTTCGCTGTAAGGCTTCCGGAGGGTGTGCGTAAATGCATTTCCCAGCGTCAAAAAAAAAAAAAAAAAAAAGGTTCCCGTGTGGGGTTGCTGGTCCTCCATCGGGCGCGTCCCCCGACTGGCGGATAGGGGAACGCCTCCCAGATATGGGAGGTACCGGGGAAACCCGGCGCGGACCAAAACCAGCAAGGGGGTTGCCGCTTGGAGGCTCCTGGTACTTCTCTGCCTATCAGAGTGGACTGTGCGAGACTCCGGGTGGCAACAATGGGGGGGAGGCTTTCGGGCCGTGAGGAAGAAAACCTCGTTAAAAAATTACCAGAGGGGGTGGCGACGCCCCGCGCGGCGGGTCCGCCGGTCTTCATGGCCGGTGGGCGTTGGCTTCGGCCACCGTCGGGCAACCCGTAATCCGCACTGAGCGGACCGGGGGCCCCACGCATTGAGCGAGGGGCCGCGAGGAAGAAAACCTCTATAAAAATTACCCTAATCCCAAGTTCCGCCGCCCGGCGATGGGATGAATGGCTGGTAGGGAACCAGTCACTAGGGCGGCACAACGGGGGGGTTTTGGGGATTAAAAAATCATGAAAAGTACGCCGATGAATAAAACTACCCGGGTGGGTCCCGTTCGCGGGGAATCCCATGGTGTGTCGGACAGCCGGCACATCGGCCCCATCGTATACGGGGGGGCCAATCGACGTGACGAGGAGAAGGAGGTAGGTTTAGGTTTAAGTTTGGGGGGAAAGTTCTGGCAGGATGCAGGAGAGGGGGGAAGCAGAACAAGGAATGAGGATGAGGAGGCAGAATCCGACTGCAGCCTCTTAACAGTCGAGAGCCGGCCCAGATCGGGTTCCGGCTCCTCGGTGGTTACGTTGGGCGTAAAACGTCCTCGCCTTACTGAGAGCGAGGAGCAGTCAACGGACGAGGAGAGGCCGGGGACTCCGGTCCCCGTGCGAGGAAGAGGGCGCCCACCTACCCATGGGCGGTACATGGGCCTAGGTAGGGCCAGGGAAGCCCTCAAACAACAGAAGAGAGACGAGGAGAGAGCCCTTGAAAAACAAAAGGCAGAGGAGGAGCTCTCCAGAGAGGCAGCCGTAGCCCGCTTCCGGCGGGAGACTCGCGAAAAGACGGGTTCTCCTCGGGATAACCAGAGGCTGGATGATAAGACGGCTGCTCGGCTGCAGGACCAAGTGCTGGAGGACTTGGACATCATCACCAAGGTGGCGACCAAGTCCTCCAACTTGAAGGGAACGTTCGTGCGTGACCTCAAGGACGCCGCATCGTCCATAAAGGAAGCGGTGGCCGTGCTCGGGTCACGCACGGTCTCGGACGAGACTAGAAAACTGCAGGCGGACAACGCTCGCCTGCAGGACGAGATGGGCAGTCTCAGAAGAGAACTGGCCCAACTCCGGGAGGAGATTGAGCGGGTGCGGAAACAGGGTTCCGCCCCCGCTCCCATGGATTTGACTGAGGGGGCCCCCCCTGCACCGGGGCCTCCTCCTCAACGCCCTGGGGCCGCCCCAGCCTCGCCGTCGGTGGAAGAGATCTGCCGCACGGTGATGGTTCAAGTCGGGAGTATGGTCAGTGCCCGCCTGGCCTCTCTTGAAGGCAGACTCCTCCCGGAGAAGAACCTGAGGCCGCCCCTGGCGTCCGATAAAAAGCGCGACGGGCGCTCATATGCGGCCGCTGCTTCGGTGCCGGCCCCGGTCAACAGGAAGTCGGCTGGAGCGAAGGCGCCCCCAGCGTCAGCGCCAGCCCAGCCTGGATCAAGCAGACAGGCGCCGCCTGTGCCACCGCAGCGCCCGCCGGACTCTGCGCCACCCCAGGCGACAAAAGAGGGGCCTTCCTCTTCTCCTCCCCCCGCTGAGGGGAAGAAAAGGAAGAGAAAGAAGAAAAAGAAGAAGAAGAAGGTGGCAAATGAGAGCCACGAGACTGGCCCGCCGCAGGATCAGCGGCGATCGCAGCCGGCGTCGACGGGGTGGACCAAGGTGGGCCCCAAGGCGCGACCGGATGCACAGAGTCGCACCCGCAAGCTCCGCACACCTCGGTCGTCGGCGGTGGTCCTGACGCTGACACCGAGGGCGGAAGCGGAGGGTGTGACTTACGCCAAGGTGATCGCCGCTGCTAAGGCGAAAATCGACGCAGCGGAGCTCGGCGATCAGGGGGTCCGACTTAGAAAGGCGGCCACTGGAGGTCGCCTGTTCGAGTTCCCTGGCGCTGCCAGTGGCGATAGGGCGGACGCCTTGGCTACTAAGCTCAGGGAGGTACTGGGGGACGAGGTCGTCCGGGTCTCCAGACCAATAAAGTCTGCAGATCTGCGGGTCTCCGGCCTGGACGACTCCGTGGTCAGTGCTGATGTGCTCGCTGCGGTTTCTGCGGCGGGAGGGTGTCCCGTCGAGCAAGTGCGAGTCGGCGAGGTGAGGAGTGGTTTCGACGGGCTGGGCTCAGTGCTCGTTAATTGCCCCGTCGCAGCCGCTAAAAAGGTGGTCGCAGTAGGTAGGCTCCGCGTGGGCTGGGTGTCCGCCCAAGTGAAGCTGCTGGACGCCCGGCCCCTGATGTGCTACCGGTGCCTAGTACCGGGGCACATGGCCGCACAATGCACGGAGGGGGTTGATCGCAGCGGGTTGTGCTACCGCTGCGGTCAACCAGGACACAAGGCCCGCGGGTGCTCCGCTGCGCTGCGCTGTGTGGTCTGCGCAGCGGCTGGCAGGTCGGCGGAGCACCGCGTGGGAAGCAAAGCGTGCGTCTCCCAATCTAAGGGGAAGAAGAAGAGAGGGAAGGCTGGCCAGGGCCGTGCGGCCGAACAGCCTCCCCCCACACCCCAGCAAGCCGAAGCGCAGCCTGGGACAGAGGAGGTTCCAATGGCCGAGGGTTAATGGACCTGAACCTCCTCCAAGCTAATATCAATCACTCCGCCAGAGCTCAGGACCTCCTGTTCCAGAGCATGGCGGAGTGGTCGATCCATGTCGCCGTGGTAGCCGAGCCCTACCGCGTCCCGACCGGGGATGATTGGGTGGGCGATAGAGACGGAGTGGTGGCCATGGCGTCCCGGTCCATAGCGGGTTCCCCGGCCTTTGTAGATGTGGTCCGAGGTCGGGGATACGTCTCGGCTCTTGTCGGCGACATCACGGTGGTTGGGGTGTACTTCTCGCCGAATCGGACTCTCGCCGACTTTGAACAGCTCCTTGCTGAGGTCGGCGTCCTGATCGGCAGAAGTCGCTCCGGCCGCGTGCTTGTCGCGGGGGACCTCAACGCGAAATCTGTGGCGTGGGGGTGCCCCGCGACGGACCCGCGTGGACGAGAGTTGGAGGAATGGGCGACAGCGACTGGACTCACGGTCCTGAACCGAGGGTCGGTCAACACATGCGTGCGGCAACAGGGCGGCTCCATTGTGGACGTCACCTTCGCTGATGCCGCCCTGGCGCGCCGTGTTCGGGGCTGGGAGGTGCTGGAGAATGTGGAGACGCTGTCGGACCACCGATATGTGAGGTTCGGCGTCTCCGCGTCTCCGGCTATCCCGAGCGGCCAAAACCGACCCTCGCGAGAGGACGGCCCTCGATGGTCGCTGTCGCGTATGGACCGGGATTTCCTGGTTGAGGTTGCCCTCGTGGAGGCGTGGTTCTCTGCGCCGCGAGAGGGCAACCTGGGTGAGGTTGAGGAGGAGGTGGCGCGTCTCGGCGCGGCGATGTCGCGGGTCTGCGACGGGGCCATGCCCAGAGTTCGCTCTGTCCCCTTGAGGCGAGGGGTGTATTGGTGGTCCGAAGAGCTCACGCTGCTGCGCGGATCCTGCGTGGCGGCGAGACGCCGATACACCCGGTGCCGCCGGCGGAGGAGACGGAACCTGGAGGAAGAAGAGCGGCTCTACTCCATCTACAGAGACGCGGTCAGGTCACTGCGCGTGGCCATCGGCGTGGCAAAAGATCGGGCGGACGATGAGATGCTGGCGACTTTGGACGGGGACCCATTTGGGAGGCCCTATAAGGCAGTTCGGAAGATGCTCCGGCCTTGGGCCCCTCCTATTACACGGAGTCTCCAGCCTCTCATCGTCGAGTCGGTGGTCGCCGCTCTGTTTCCGGATAGAGCGGAAGGCGAGGTGCCCCGCATGGCGCCTGTCTTTGTGGAGGGAGACCAGAGCCCGGGCGTGCCCCCGGTCACAGGGGGAGAGTTGAGGGCGGCGGTGTTGCGCATGCGCGCGAAAAACACCGCCCCAGGCCCCGACGGCGTCCCTGGTCGCGCCTGGGCTCTGGCCTTAGGGCCGCTTGAGTCATGGGTTCGGGCTTTGTTTGATGCCTGTCTTGAGCAGGGCCAGTTTCCGGGAGAGTGGAAGAAGGGGAAACTGGTCCTGCTCCGGAAAGACGGTCGCCCGGCACACGAGCCGTCGGCGTACCGACCGATTGTGCTGCTGGACGAGGTGAGCAAGCTCTTCGAGCGGGTCATTGCTGCTCGCCTCGTCCACCACCTGGAGACGGTAGGGCCGGACCTTAGTGCCAACCAGTTTGGTTTCCGCAGGGGCAGGTCCACCATAGACGCAATTGCGCAGGTGAGGGCCCTTGCGGATAGTGCGGTGTCCCAGGGCGAGGTGTTAGTGGCGGTGTCTCTTGACATCGCCAACGCATTCAACACCTTGCCCTGGAACTGCATCAGGGAGGCGCTGAGGTACCACACGGTCCCTCAATACCTCCAGGGGATCGTGGCGGCCTACCTCTCCGAGCGATCGGTCGGATACCCTACCAGCGGAGGCTGGTCGGAGCGGGTCATGTCGTGCGGTGTTCCACAGGGTTCGGTTCTTGGACCCCTCCTGTGGAACATCGGGTACGACTGGGTTCTGCGCGGAGCCGTCTTGTCCTGCGTCAGCGTGATATGCTACGCGGATGACACGCTCGTGACGGCTCGCGGCAGAACCTTCAGGGAGGCTCGGATCAGGGCCACAGCCGGCGTGGCCCACGTCGTGGGCAGAATTCGGAGTTTGGGCCTGGAGGTGGCCCTACACAAGTCCGAGGCCCTGTGCTTCCATGGGCCTCGGAGAGCGCCTCCGGCGCGTTCCGAATTGGTGGTGGGAGGAACGTCCATCGGCGTCCAGCGTACGATGAAGTACCTGGGACTCGTCCTCGACAGCCGATGGACGTTCGAGGAGCACTTTCGGCGTCTGGTCCCGAAGCTCGTGGGAGCCGCTGGAGCCCTGAGCCGGCTCCTGCCGAACCTGGGTGGACCGAGCTCACGGTGTCGCCGCCTGTACACGGGCGTGGTGCGATCCATGGCGCTCTACGGAGCGCCGATTTGGTCGGACACTCTGACCCCCCAAACCCGGGCCCTGCTGCGGAGGCCGCAGCGGGTCATGGCGGTCAGAGTGATACGGGGGTATCGCACCATCTCGTGCGGGGCGGCCTGCGCGTTGGCGGGCACACCGCCCTGGGACTTAGACGCCGAAGTGCTCTCTGGAGCGTACTGGCGGAGGGTGGATGCCCGAATCCGGGGGGAACACCCTGCGCCGGTGCAGGATCGTGCGTGGCGGCAGGCGGCGGAGGCCGATCTCGTCGCTCATTGGCGGGAGCGGCTTCTGGCGCCATCGGCCGGCCACCGTACGATCGAGGCGATCCGACCCGTCCTGGAGCTCTGGACGGGCCGGAAGCACGGGGCACTCTCGTTCCACCTTGCGCAGATCCTCTCGGGGCACGGTTGCTTCGGGAGGTATCTGTGCAGGGTCGCAAGGAGAGAGCCCACCGAGGAGTGCCACGAGTGCGGCCACGCTGAAGACACAGCGCAGCACACGCTGGAGTCATGCGTGCAGTGGGTGACACAGCGCGCCGCACTTGTGGCTGTAGTGGGGCCTGACCTCTCGCTGCCCACCATCGTTCACGCCATGGTGAGCAGCGAGACGTCCTGGAACGCCGTCGCATCCTTTTGCGAGGAGGTGATGACGCAAAAGGAGGCAGCGGAACGGGCGCGGGAGGACGACGCAGCCGCGGACCCTCTCCGCCGCCGCAGAGCAGGACGCAGGCGGCGTGCTCACGACCGCCGTCTGCCGCCCTAGCGAGGAGCTCCGGGCGATGGGTTGGAGGTCTTCATCGCCCGTCGAGGTACGTCCTCGGGTCAGGAGGCGCACCAACATGTTCCTGGTGCGCCTCAGACGGAGTAAGGGGACCTAGATGAGTCCCCGCCGTGGAGGGTCTGCTCTGGCGGACGCCGCTGGCTGGGTCGCGGACGATTGCGCGAGTGTTCCCGTGACCCAGCCACCAGGCGACGCGTGGAACATCGATGGGTTTTAGTGGGTATTATAAATCGGGGCCGTCATGCCCCGTCGAGTCCCACACTACCTTCCGGAAGCATTGCAGTCCGCTGCAAGGCTTCCGGAAGGTGTGCGTAAATGCATTTCCCATCGTTAAAAAAAAAAAAAAAAAAAAAAAAAAAAAAAAAAAAAAAAAAAAAAAAAAAAAAAAAAAAAAGGTTAGGTTAGGTTAGGTTAGGTTAGGTTCCCGTGTGGGGTTGCTGGTCCTCCATCGGGCGCGTCCCCCGAGTGGCGGATAGGGGAACGCCTCCCAGATATGGGAGGTACCGGGGAAACCCGGCGCGGACCAAAACCAGCAGGGGGGTTGCCGCTTGGAGGCTCCTGGTACTTCTCTGCCTATCAGAGTGGACTGTGCGAGACTCCGGGTGGCAACAATGGGGGGGAGGCTTTCGGGCCGTGAGGAAGAAAACCTCATTAAAAAATTACCAGAGGGGGTGGCGACGCCCCGCGCGGCGGGTCCGCCGGTCTTCATGGCCGGTGGGCGTTGGCTTCGGCCACCGTCGGGCAACCCGTAATCCGCACTGAGCGGAACCGGGGGCCCCACGCACTGAGCGAGGGGCCGCGAGGAAGAAAACCTCTATAAAAAATTACCCTAATCCCAAGTTCCGCCGCCCGGCGATGGGATGAATGGCTGGTAGGTAACCAGTCACTAGGGCGGCACACGGGGGGGTTATGGGGTTAAAAATCATAATGGAAAGTACCCCGATCAATAAAACTACCCGGGTGGGTCCCGTTCGCGGGGAATCCCATGGTGTGCCGGACAGCCGGCACATCGGCCCCAACGTATACGGGGGGGCCAATCGACGTGACGAGGAGCAGGAGAAGTTAGGGTTAGATGTAAGTTCGGGTTTGGGGGGGAAATTCTGGAAGGACGCAGAGGGAGTAGGAGAGGGGGGAGAGAGAAGTACGAGGAGGAACGAGGACGAGGAGGCAGCGTCGTCCGATTGCAGCCTCATGACCATAGAGAGCCGGCCCAGATCAGGGTCTGGATCATCGGTGGTCATCATGACAGGCGTAAAACGACCTCGGCTGACGGAAAGTGAGGATCAGTCGACGGATGAGGAAAGGCCGGGGACTCCGGTCCCCGTGCGAGGAAGAGGGCGCCCGCCTACCCATGGGCGGTATATGGGCCTGGGTAGGGCCAGGGAAGCCCTCCGAGAGCAGAAGCGAGCCGAGGAGAGAGCCTTGGAGAAACAGAAGGCCGAGGAAGAGCTCGCTAGGGAGACCGCCGTCGCCCGCTTCCGGCGGGAGACTCGCGAAAAGGTAAAGGCAGGTTCTTCCCGGGATGGTTCTGCGAGGCCGGATGAAAAGACGGCTGCCCGGCTGCAAGAACAAGTGTTGGAGGACTTGGACCTCATCACCAAGGTGGCGACCAAGTCCTCCAACTTGAAGGGGACGTTTGTGCGTGACCTCAAAGACGCCGCAGCATCTATAAAGGAAGCGGTGACCGTGCTCGGGTCACGCACGGTTTCGGAAGAAACAAGGAAGCTGCAGGCGGACAATGCTCGCCTTCAGGATGAGATGGGCAGCCTCAGGAGGGAGCTGGCCCAACTAAGGGAGGAGATAGAGCGGGTGCGGAAACAGGGTTCCGCCCCCGCTCCCATGGATGTGACCGAGGAGGCCCCCCCCTGCACCGCGGCCTCCTCAACGCCCTGGGGTCGCCCCAGCCTCGCCGTCGGTGGAGGAGATCTGCCGCACGGTAATGGTCCAGGTCGGGACGATGTTGAGTGCCCGCCTGGCCTCTCTCGAGGATAGACTCCTCCCCGAGAGGAACCTGCGGCCACCCCTGGCGTCTGATTCAAGACGAGACGGACGCTCGTATGCCGCCGCTGCCTCGGTGCCCGCTCCGGGCGCTCGCAAGTCGGTTGGAGCAAAGGCGCCCCCAGCGCCAGCACCAGTTCAGGGACCCAGCAGACAGGTGCCGTCTGCGCCGCCACAGCGCCCGCCGGGCTCCACGTCGCCGTCGGCGCAGACCGCAAAAGAGGGCCCCTCCTCTTCTTCACCACCCTCTGAGGGGAGGAAAAAGAAGAGGAAGAAGAAGAAAAAGAAGAAGAAGAAGACGGCAGAGAGCCAAGAGACTGGCCCGCCGCAGGAGCAGCGGCGATCACAGCCGCCGTCGACGGGGTGGACGCAGGTGGGCCCCAAGTCACGGCCGGACGCGAAGAGTCGCGCCCGAAAGCTCCGCACACCTCGGTCGTCAGCGGTGGTCCTGACGCTGACACCGAGGGCGGAGGAGGAGGGCGTTACTTACGCCAAGGTGATCGCCGCCGCGAAGGCGAAGATCGATGCAGCGGAGCTCGGCGCTCAGGGGGTCCGACTTCGGAAGGCGGCCACTGGGGGCCGCCTGTTCGAATTCCCCGGGGCTACCAGTGCCGAGAAGGCGGACTCCCTGGCTGTGAAACTCAGGGAGGTGCTGAGTAGCGAAGTCGTCCGGGTCTCCAGACCGATAAAATCTGTGGATCTGCGGGTCTCCGGCCTGGACGACTCCGTGATCAGCGCGGACGTGCTCGCTGCGGTTGCTGCGGCGGGAGGGTGTCCCGCCGAGCAAGTGCGGGTTGGCGAGGTTCGTAGCGGCTACGACGGGTTGGGCTCAGTGCTCGTGAATTGCCCCGTCGCAGCCGCTAAAAAGGTGGTCGCAGGAGGAAGGCTCCGGGTGGGCTGGGTGTCCGCCCAAGTCAAGCTGCTAGACGCCCGGCCTCTGATGTGCTACCGGTGCCTAGCACCGGGGCACATGGCCGTACAGTGCACAGAGGGGGTCGACCGCAGCGGGTTATGCTACCGCTGCGGTCAGCCAGGTCACAGGGCCCGCGGGTGCTCCGCTGCGCTGCGTTGTGCGGTCTGTGCAGCGGCTGGCAGGTCAGCGGAGCATCTCGTGGGCAGTAAGGCCTGCAAGACACCACCGAAGAAGGGAAAGGGCTCCAGTAAGAGCCAAACGCCCAAGGCTGCCACACCTTCTACGGCGGCCTCTGGTGCGGGAGCGGTCCCCATGGACGCCCAATAACGGCTCCCCAAAGGTTCTTGCAGGGTAACTTGAACCACTGCGCTAAGGCGCAAGATCTGTGGGTTCAAGAAATGCTAAAGAGGTCCGTCGATATCGGGATAATCGCTGAGCCATACCGGATCCTCCCAAGGGGCGACTGGCTGGGCGACGCGGACTCGACGGTGGCGGTGGTATTTGGTCCGAAAACTGTCCCTCCATCTTCCAGGAGGACGGCGAGGGGCCACGGCTTCGTCGCTGCGGATCTGGGGACTCTCACTGTCGTGGGGGTTTACTTTTCCCCTAATCGACCCATTGCCGACTTTGAGGCTTTCCTCCTCCGACTAACTCCCGTCGTGAATGGAGCAGCCAATCCCGTTGTGGTCGCCGGAGACTTTAACGCTAAATCCACGTGTTGGGGTTCCCCGGCGACGGACGCGAGAGGCAGAGTCATGACAGACTGGCTCACAGCCACGGGCCTGGTCGTGGCAAACAGAGGTGCCGCTAGCACGTGCGTCCGGCGGCAAGGTGAGTCAATTGTGGACCTGACCTTAGTCAGCCCATCAATTGCTTGCCGAATGAGCGGCTGGAGGGTCCTCGAAGAGGTCGAGACCCTCTCGGACCACCTTTATATAGGTTTCGACTTATTTCCTTCGTCGGATACTGGTCGCCGAACTCCATCCGGTGGCGGCCCGAGGTGGTCCCTGAGAGGCCTGGATCGAGGCCTTCTCGAGGAGGCGGCAATCGTCGCGTCGTGGGCGCCTCTTCCGTCGGACGACGTCGAGGAGTGCGCGGAGTGGCTCAATGAGGCGGCTCACAATATCTGCGACGCCTCTATGCCCCGCGTTAAACCCGTCGTGCCCAGACGCCAGACTTATTGGTGGCGCCCAGAGCTCAGACGACTCCGCGAGGATTGTGTGGCGGCCCGACGCCGATACCTGAGATACCGCAGGCGGCGGAACAGGGAAGAGGCCGACGAGGAGGCCATTTACGACGGCTACCGTCGGGCGCGGCACGCTATGCGCGAAGCCATAAAAGCGGCAAAGAAGGAGGCCTGGGAAGAGTTCCTCAACACCCTGGAACAGGACCCGTGGGGCAAGCCGTACAAATGGGTGAGGCAAAAGCTTCGCCCAGCTGCTCCACCGTTGACCCAGCATATGGAGCCGGACCTTCGTCGCTCCGTCCTCTCGGCCCTATTCCCATCTAGGGCCGAGTGGTCGCCGCCATCAATGCGACCACCTAGTGCGGAGTCAGACGATGAGGAGGATATACCGCCCGTGACGGCTGGAGAGCTGGCGGCCGCGGTTCATAAAATGAGCCTTAAAAACAAGGCTCCCGGATTAGATGGGGTCCCCGGTCGCGTCTGGGTGCTGGCAATGCGGCACATGGAGGGGCATGTACTGGAGCTCTTCACCAAGTGCCTGGTGCAGGGGCGTATCCCACGCCGGTGGAAGTCGGGGAAACTCGTTTTGCTCCGCAAGCACGGACGACCGGAGGACCAGCCGTCGGCCTATCGCCCGATCGTTTTGATCGACGAGATCTGCAAAACCATAGAGAGGGTCATCGTCAGGCGCCTCACCCAACATCTGGAAGGCGCCGGCCCGAACTTGAGCGATGCTCAGTTTGGGTTCAGATCTCGTCGATCGACGATAGATGCGGTGGCGCGGATACGGAAAATCTCGGAGGAGGAGATCTCTCGGGGTAGGGTGGTGCTGGTAGTCTCGTTGGACATAACCAACGCATTTAACACCCTACCCTGGGAAACAATTAAGGAGGGACTTCGGTACCACCGAGTGCCCAGATATCTTCGCCGAACAATTGGCAACTATCTGTCGGAGCGCTCGGTGCAGTACCCAACCGAAGAGGGCTGGGAGGAGCTGGAAGTGGTCTGCGGCGTCCCGCAGGGTTCGGCTCTCGGTCCGGAACTGTGGGACATAGGATATGACCACGTGCTGCGCGGCGCCACTCTTCCAGGCGTGGAGCTCGTCGCGTATGCAGACGACACCGCGGTCGTGTGCCGCGCCAAAACACACCGCGACGCGACAATCCTGGCGACGGCGGCAGTCGCACAAGTTGTGCGAAGGATAGAAGCGTTGGGACTGAAGGTGGCGCTGAACAAATCAGAGGCCCTGTTGTTCCACGGGCCTAGAAACGCGCCTCCGCCGGACCTGGCGGTGATAGTGAGCGGGACGAGGATCCAGGTTGCGTCCACGATGACTTACCTCGGCCTGGTTCTCGACAGCCGGTGGTCATTTAAGGAACACTTCCGCCGGCTCTCAGAGAGGGTGAAGAAGTCCGCGGGAGCCCTGGCCTCGCTGCTCCCGAATCTCGGGGGTCCGAGCTTGACTTGTCGGCGTCTCTACATGGGTGTAGTTCGATCTATGGTCATGTACGGGGCGCCGATCTGGGCGGATGGCCTGCTGCCGGAGAACAGGCTGGCCCTGGGACGGCTGCAGCGAGTGATGGCGACGCGAGCAGTCCGAGGATATCGTACTATCTCTCGTGACGCATCGTGCCTCCTTGCTGGCAGCGTCCCTTGGGATTTGGACGCTCAAACCCTCGCCGATGTGTACTGGCGTGGCGCAGCGGTCCGCGCGGAGGGAAGCAACCCCCTACCGGACGCCGTACGTCGGTGGAGGGACCGAGCTAAAGAGGTGGCAGTCGAGCTCTGGGAGGAGCGACTCCTGGAGCCACAGGCGAGCGTGGATTTGGTGCAGGCTATGCGCCCAGTACTGAAAAAGTGGTTGGCAAGAAAGTACGGCGCGCTCTCGTTCCGACTCACGCAGGTGTTGACCGGACACGGCTGTTTCGGCCGTTACCTGCGTGAGATCGCGAACCGAGAGGAGAGCACGCGCTGTCACCACTGCGACGATGACCGGGACACGGCGGAGCATACCGTCTCTGCCTGTCCCGCCTGGACAGGACAACGGGCGGCCCTCACGGCCGCCATTGGACATGACCTCTCACTGCCGGCGTTGGTTCGCGCCATGCTGGCAAGTGAACCCGGATGGACAGCGGTGCAGACCTTCTGCGAAGAGGTTATCGCCGCGAAGGAGGAGGCCGAGCGCGTGCGGGAGTTGGAGGCGCTCGACCCCCGCCGAAGAAGACGGCTGAGGCGTCGACGAGTCGTCCATGATGACAACTTGCCGCCTTAGCCGGGGGGCTCGGGGCGGCGGCATGGGGATGCCGTCGCCCAACGAGTCGAGTCCCCAAGTGGGTCGCGATGCGCTGCGTATTCTTCGCGCATCGCGACACCCTGGAGAGATGGGCCCACGCAAGCCCCGAGGGGGCCTCTGTTCGGCCCTTAGGAGCCTGAAAGCTCCACAGAAGATGGGCCTGCCGTGAGACGCAGGCGAAGCAATGCAGGGCCGCGGATGAAGGCTCACGCGTGCTCGCAACCCTGCATGGAGCAAAGAAGAATACCGTCGGGTTTTAGTGGGTGCAAGCCCCACATACCCGTGGGGGAGTCCCCAATTCCCCCGGGATGCGTCAGGCATTTCCCGACGAAAAAAAAAAAAAAAAAAAAAAAAAAAAAAAAAGGTTAGGTTAGGTTAGGTTCCCGTGGGGGCGATACCGGTTCCTCCTCGTTGGTGCCCCTGGGCGCCTGGGTGCGCCGCCCCGCCCTTTACACGGGGCGAGGCACCCAGGATGGCTGATCACCGGTCTTTCCTATCTTTCTTCTCTTTTTGTAGCATACTCTTCTTTTGTATTATTTTATTTTTGTTTCGCTATCTTTCACCACCTTTTCTTCACTATCTTTCACTTTTTGTTACATTCTTCTTTACACTATTGTGTGTTTGCGTGTGTATTTCTGTGAGTGTTTGTGCGATGGATGGGCCCGTGGGCCCCGAACCCTAAGCTGGTAGCGTCCGGCGATGGGGTGCATTGCGAGTGGGCGACTACGCAACGAGGACGCGGGGCAGAATCACCCCTAAATGATCAATAAAATTATGGAAGGTTGCAACGACAAAAATATTCCCCGGGCGGGTCCCAACTCAGTTGGGGAATCCCGCACCCCCTCAGAGGAGGGGGTCTGGCCCACGTATACGGGGGGCGCCACCGCTGCAAGAAAGGAGAATAGGAAAAATAACGACTTTGGCAATGTTACACTGGACGATGAGAGGCAATCCGATTTGGCTACTATGACGACGGCGAGTGAGGGTTCGCGGGCAGGTACACCTGTCTCCACCCGCTCAAAATTTTACAGGAGATTAGGAAGTGGGAGCGGAGACAGCGGTGACGAGTCCACCGTCTCCCGAAACTTTGACATTGAGAAGGAGAAGACCAGGGCCACTTACAGGCGCAAAAGGCGCGGAAGTGAGATAGAGGACAGTCCTGAAAAGGACAGAGGAGCGGCTCAGAAGCCCTCCTCAAAACGTGGTAGAGGGAGACCTCCCACGACCGGAAAGTACGTTGGCTTAGCCAGGGCCAAAAAGGAGTATAATGACGAACTCTTGAGGTCCATCCAGATTGAGGCCGAACGAGAAATACTAGAGGCCGGGAAAAGAGTCCCAGTAGTGCGGATTCCCCGAATGTCGGGGAACTCCAGCGGCTCCGATGTGGCCGTGTTGGAGGAAAGGGAAATCACGGCGGCCTCTGTGGGCGCCGCGATTGCGGAAAGCCTTGGGGCCATTGATAGCGTGGCCCAGAAGTCCAAGAACCTGAAAGGGACTTCTGTTGCGACGCTCAAAAAAGCGACCAAGGCTCTAAGTGATGCTTTCTCGGTCATATTGGACAGAACGGCGTCGGACGAGAAGAAAGCCTTGGAGGCGGCAAACGCGCGCCTCTCCAAGGAACTCGCAGAAATGAAGGTGGAACTGGAGGCCGTCAAGCGCAAGTTGGCTGACGCCCAGCCACGGCCCGCTCCCATTTCCAAGGAGCTGGATGTGGAAGAGCTGCTACAGCGAGCGGTGCGCGAGGCGGTCTCGGTGACCAGTGCCCGGCTAGACGCGCGAATAGAGGGTCTCGAGGCCCGTCTCCTTCCGGAGCCACGCCTGAGGCCTCCTCTAGCCGCGGACAGAATACGCGACGAAGCCCGAGATGCAACACCATCGACGTCGAAGGCAAAAGAGAGGACTCCTGAGCCGGAGCCCGCGGTGTCGACTCTGTCGCCTCCGCTCAATCCCGGGCCGGCTCTGAAACAAAAGAAAAAGAGAGTCAAAAAGTCGGCCGCAGCCGCAGAGGCGGCAGCCGCTAGGCGCGACGCTGCCCCATCTGCGGCTGCGAAGGGACCAAATTCGGCCGAACAATGGTCGGAAGTGGTCAAGAGAGGAGGAAAAAAGCAAGGTAGCGCAGAAGGAAAGAAGGAGGAGCCCAAGAATGGGCAGAAAAAGAAAAAGAGGAAGAGGAAAAAGAGAGGTGGTCTTCGCGCTCCGAAGACAGCTGCTGTAGTTGTGACGCTACTGCCGGACGCGGAGAAGAGGGGTGTGACGTATAAGTCCATCATGGACAAAGCCAAGCGGCACGTCGACATCGCCACCCTCGAGATACCGGCGGTGAAGTTTAAACAGGCCGTGACCGGGGCCCGCATGTACGAGGTCTCGGGAACGGCCTGCAAGGAGAAGGCCGACGCCCTCGCGGGCAAACTCAAGGAAGTACTCGGTGAGGAGGACGTCCGCGTATCTAGGCCACAGAAGTGCGCCGAGTTACGAATAACCGGCATGGACGACTCCGCCACTGCGACAGAGATCGCCGCGGCCGTCGCAAGATGCGGTTGCTGCCCGTCCGATGAGGTGAGAGTAGGAGAAATCCGGGTTGATCGGAGGGGACGCGGCTCGGCCTGGGTGAAGTGCCCGGTCGAGGCCGCAAAGGGCTTGACAGCGCCGGGAGTCAAGCTCTACGTTGGTTGGACCGTGGTGCGCGTGACACTCCTGTCGACGCGCACCATGCGGTGCTATAGATGTCACGAGGCGGGACATACCATAGCGAAGTGCCCCTCGGAAGTCGACCGCGGAGACCTCTGCTTCCGGTGTGGTCAACCCGGCCATGTGGTCAAAGTTTGCGGCAACCCACCTCACTGCGCGGTCTGTGCGGCGAACGGTGGGAAGGCGGATCACGTCGTAGGAAGCAAACCCTGCAAGACACCGCCGAAGAAGGGAAAGGGCTCCAATAAGAGCCAAACGCCCAAGGCTGCCACACCATCTACGGCGGCCTCTGGTGCGGGAGCGACCCCCATGGACGCCCAATAACGGCTCCCCAAAGGTTCTTGCAGGGTAACTTGAACCACAGCGCTCAAGCGCAAGATCTGTGGGTTCAAGAAATGCTGAAGAGGTCCGTCGATATCGGAATAATCGCTGAGCCATACCGGATCCTCCCAAGGGGCGACTGGCTGGGCGACGCGGACTCGACGGTGGCGGTGGTATTTGGTCCGAAAACTGTCCCTCCATCTTCCAGGAGGACGGCGAGGGGCCACGGCTTCGTTGCTGCGGATCTGGGGACTCTCACTGTCGTGGGGGTCTACTTTTCCCCTAATCGACCCATCGCCGACTTTGAGGCTTTCCTCCTCCGACTAACACCCGTCGTGAATGGAGCAGCCAATCCCGTTGTTGTCGCCGGAGACTTTAACGCCAAATCCACGCGTTGGGGTTCTCCGGCGACGGACGCGAGAGGCAGAGTCATGACAGACTGGCTCACAGCCACGGGCCTGGTCGTGGCAAACAGAGGTGCCGCTAGCACGTGCGTCCGGCGGCAAGGTGAGTCAATTGTGGACCTGACCTTAGTCAGCCCATCAATTGCTCGCCGAATGAGCGGCTGGAGGGTCCTCGAAGAGGTCGAGACCCTCTCGGACCACCTTTATATAGGTTTCGACCTAACTCCTTCGTCGGATACTGGTCGCCGAACTCCATCCGGTGGCGGCCCAAGGTGGTCCCTGAGAGGTCTGGATCGAGACCTTCTCGAGGAGGCGGCAATCGTCGCGTCGTGGGCGCCTCTTCCGTCGGATGACGTCGAGGAGTGCGCGGAGTGGCTCAACGAGGCGGCTCGCAATATCTGCGACGCCTCTATGCCCCGCGTTAAATCCGTCGTGCCCAGACGCCAGACTTATTGGTGGCGCCCAGAGCTCAGACGACTCCGCGAGGATTGTGTGGCGGCCCGACGCCGATACCAGAGATACCGCAGGCGGCGGTACAGGGAAGAGGCCGACGAGGAGGCCATTTACGACGGCTACCGGCAGGCGCGGCACGCTATGCGCGAAGCGATAAAAGCGGCGAAGAAGGAGGCCTGGGAAGAGTTCCTCAACACCCTGGAACAGGACCCGTGGGGCAAGCCGTACAAATGGGTGAGGCAAAAGCTTCGCCCAGCTGCCCCACCGCTGACCCAGCATATGGAGCTGGACCTTCGTCGCTCCGTACTCTCGACCCTGTTTCCGTCTGGGGCCGAGTGGTCGCCGCCATCAATGCGACCACCTAGTGCGGAGCCAGACGATGAAGAAGACATACCGCCCGTGACGGCTGGAGAGCTGGCGGCCGCAGTTCATAAAATGAGCCTTAAAAACAAGGCTCCCGGATTGGACGGGGTCCCCGGTCGCGTCTGGGTGCTGGCAATGCGGCATATGGAGGAGCATGTACGGGAGCTCTTCACCAAGTGCCTGGTGCAGGGGCGTATCCCACGCCGGTGGAAGTCCGGGAAGCTCGTTTTTCTCCGCAAGCACGGACGACCGGAGGACCAGCCGTCGGCCTACCGCCCGATCGTCTTGATCGACGAGATCTGCAAAACCATAGAGAGGGTCATCGTCAGGCGCCTCACCCAACATCTTGAAGGCGCCGGCCCGAACTTGAGCGATGCTCAGTTTGGGTTCAGATCTCGTCGATCGACGATAGATGCGGTGGCACGGATACGGCGAATCTCGGAGGAGGAGATCTCCCGGGGTGGGGTGGTGCTGGTAGTCTCGTTGGACATAACCAACGCATTTAACACCCTGCCCTGGGAAACAATAAAGGAGGGACTTCGGTACCACCGAGTGCCCAGATATCTTCGCCGAACAATTGGCAACTATCTGTCGGAGCGCTCGGTGCAGTACCCAACCGAAGAGGGCTGGGAGGAGCTGCAAGTAGTCTGCGGCGTCCCACAGGGTTCGGCTCTCGGTCCGGAACTGTGGGACATAGGATATGACCACGTGCTGCGCGGCGCCACTCTTCCAGGCGTGGAGCTCGTCGCGTATGCAGACGACACCGCGGTCGTGTGCCGCGCCAAAACGCACCGCGAGGCGACAATCCTGGCGACGGCGGCAGTCGCACAAGTTGTGCGAAGAATCCAGTCGTTGGGACTGATGGTGGCGCTGAATAAATCAGAGGCCCTGTTGTTCCACGGGCCTAGAAACGCGCCTCCGCCGGACCTGGCGGTGGTAGTGAGCGGGACGAGGATCCAGGTTGCGTCCACGATGACCTACCTCGGCCTGGTTCTCGACAGCCGGTGGTCATTTAAGGAACACTTCCGCCGGCTGTCAGAGAAGGTGAAGAAGTCCGCGGGAGCCTTGGCCTCGCTGCTCCCGAATCTCGGGGGCCCGAGCTTGACTTGTCGGCGTCTCTACATGGGTGTAGTTCGATCTATGGTCATGTACGGGGCGCCGATCTGGGCGGATGGCCTGCTGCCGGAGAACAGGCTGGCCCTGGGACGGCTGCAGCGGGTGATGGCGACGCGAGCAGTCCGAGGATATCGTACTATCTCTCGTGACGCATCGTGCCTCCTTGCTGGCAGCGTCCCTTGGGATTTGGACGCTCAAACCCTCGCCGATGTGTACTGGCGTGGCGCAGCGGTCCGCGCGGAGGGAAGCAACCCCCTACCAGACGCCGTACGTCGGTGGAGGGACCGTGCTAAAGAGGTGGCAGTCGAGCTCTGGAAGGAGCGACTCCTGGAGCCACAGGCGAGCGTGGACTTGGTGCAGGCTATCCGCCCAGTACTGAAAGAGTGGTTAGCAAGAAAGTACGGCGCGCTCTCGTTCCGACTCACGCAGGTGTTGACCGGACACGGCTGTTTCGGCCGTTACCTGTGTGAGATCGCGAACCGAGAGGAGAGTACGCGCTGTCACCACTGCGACGATGACCGGGACACGGCGGAGCATACCGTCACTGCCTGTCCTGCCTGGACAGGACAACGGGCGGCCCTCACGGCCGCCATTGGACATGACCTCTCGCTGCCAGCGTTGGTTCGCGCCATGCTGGCAGGCGAACCCGGATGGACAGCGGTGCAGACCTTCTGCGAGGAGGTTGTCGCCGCGAAGGAGGAGGCCGAGCGCGTGCGGGAGTTGGAGGCGCTCGACCCCCGCCGAAGAAGACGGCTGAGGCGTCGACGAGTCGTCCATGATGACAACTTGCCGCCTTAGCCGGGGGGCTCGGGCCGGCGGCATGGGGATGCCGTCGCCCAACGAATCGAGTCCCCGAGTGGGTCGCGATGCGCTGCGTATTCTTCGCGCATCGCGACACCCTGGAGAGATGGGCCCACGCAAGCCCCGAGGGGGCCTCTGTTCGGCCCTTAGGAGCCCAAAAGCTCCAAAGAAGATGGGCCTGCCGTGAGACGCAGGCGAAGCCATGCAGGACAGCGGATGAAGGCTCACGCGTACTCGCAACCCTGCATGGAGCACAGAAGAATACCGTCGGGTTTTAGTGGGTGCGAGCCCCACATACCCGTGGGGGAGTCCCCAATTCCCCCGGGATGCGTCAGGCATTTCCCGACGAAAAAAAAAAAAAAAAAAAAAAAAAAAAAAAAAAAAAAAAAAAAAAAAAAAAAGGTTAGGTTCCCGTGTGGGGTTGCTGGTCCCCCATCGGGCGCGTCCCCCCGGTGGCGGATGGGGGAACGCCTCCCAGATATGGGAGGTACCGGGGAAACCCGGCGCGGACCAAAACCAGCAGGGGGTTGCCGCTTGGAGGCTCCTGGTACTTCTCTGTTCATCAGAGTGGACTGTGGGGACTCCGGGCGGCGACAATTGGGGGGGAGGCTTTCGGGCCGTGAGGAAGAAAACCTCGTTAAAAAATTACCGGAGGGGGTGGAAACGCCCTGCGCGGCGGGTCCGCTGGTCTTTGTGGCCGGTGGGCGCTGGCTTCGGCCACCGTCGGGCAACCCGTAATCCGCACTGAGCGGAACCGGGGGCCCCACGCACTGAGCGAGGGGCCGCGAGGAAGAAAACCTCTATAAAAAATTACACGAGGGGTGAACCTCTTGAGGGTCGCCTGCGGGTGTGGCCCTCTTGAGGTTTGCCTCTGGCGAGGAACTCCGGGTGATGGAATGGCGTATCCGTCGCCCGTTGAGACGCCTCGGGTCGGGAGGCGCACCACTATGTTCCTGGTGCGCCTCAGACGGTGTTAGGGGGCCTTTAGGTCCCCCGGTGGAGGGTCTGCCTTCGGCGGACGGCGCCGGCTGGGTCGCGGATGATTGCGCAAGTGTACCCGTAACCCAGCCACCAGGCGACACGGAGGAACATCGCTGGGTTTTAGTGGGTATTCTGGCCACTTCTTGGCCTGCCTGAGTCCCACACTACCTTCCGGAAGCATTGCAGTTCGCTGTAAGGCTTCCGGAGGGTGTGCGTAAATGCATTTCCCAGCGTCAAAAAAAAAAAAAAAAAAAAAAGGTTAGGTTAGGTTAGGTTAGGTTGGGGGCGATACCGGTTCCTCCTCGTTGGTGCCCCTGGGCGCCTGGGTGCGCCGCCCCGCCCTTTACACGGGGCGAGGCACCCAGGATGGCTGATCACCGGTCTTTCCTATCTTTCTTCTCTTTTTGTAGCATACTCTTCTTTTGTATTATTTTATTTTTGTTTCGCTATCTTTCACCACCTTTTCTTCACTATCTTTCACTTTTTGTTACATTCTTCTTTACACTATTGTGTGTTTGCGTGTGTATTTCTGTGAGTGTTTGTGCGACGGATGGGCCCGTGGGCCCCGAACCCTAAGCTGGTAGCGTCCGGCGATGGGGTGCATTGCGAGTGGGCGACTACGCAACGAGGACGCGGGGCAGAATCACCCCTAAATGATCAATAAAATTATGGAAGGTTGCAACGACAAAAATATTCCCCGGGCGGGTCCCAACTCAGTTGGGGAATCCCGCACCCCCTCAGAGGAGGGGGTCTGGCCCACGTATACGGGGGGCGCCACCGCTGCAAGAAAGGAGAATAGGAAAAATAACGACTTTGGCAATGTTACACTGGACGATGAGAGGCAATCCGATTTGGCTACTATGACGACGGCGAGTGAGGGTTCGCGGGCAGGTACACCTGTCTCCACCCGCTCGAAATTTTACAGGAGATTAGGAAGTGGGAGCGGAGACAGCGGTGACGAGTCCACCGTCTCCCAAAACCAAAATATGGACACTGAGAAGGAGAAGACCAGGGCCACTTACCGGCGCAAAAGGCGTGGAAGTGAGCTAGAGGACAGTCCTGAAAAGGACAGAGGAGCGGCTCAGAAGCCCTCCTCGAAGCGTGGTAGAGGGAGACCTCCCACGACTGGGAAATACGTCGGCTTAGCCAGGGCCAAAAAGGAGTATAATGACGAACTCTTGAGGTCCCTCCAGATTGAGGCCGAACGAGAAATACTAGAGGCCGGGAAAAGAGTCCCAGTAGTGCGGATTCCCCGAATGTCGGGGAACTCCAGCGGCTCCGATGTGGCCGTGTTGGAGGAAAGGGAAATCACGGCGGCCTCTGTGGGCGCCGCGATTGCGGAAAGCCTTGGGGCCATTGATAGCGTGGCCCAGAAGTCCAAGAACCTGAAAGGGACTTCTGTTGCGACCCTCAAAAAAGCGACCAAGGCTCTAAGTGATGCTTTCTCGGTCATATTAGACAGAACGGCGTCGGACGAGAAGAAAGCCTTGGAGGCGGCGAACGCGCGCCTCTCCAAGGAACTCGCGGAAATGAAGGTGGAACTGGAGGCCGTCAAGCGCAAATTGGCTGACGCCCAGCCACGGCCCGCTCCCATTTCCAAGGAGCTGGATGTGGAAGAGCTGTTACAGCGAGCGGTGCGCGAGGCGGTCTCGGTGACCAGTGCCCGGCTAGACGCGCGAATTGAGGGTCTCGAGGCCCGTCTCCTTCCGGAGCCACGCCTGAGGCCTCCTCTAGCCGCGGACAGAATACGCGACGAAGCCCGAGTTGCAACACCATCGACGTCGAAGGCAAAAGAGAGGACTCCTGAGCCGGAGCCCGCGGTGTCGACTCTGTCGCCTCCGCTCAATCCCGGGCCGGCTCTGAAACAAAAGAAAAAGAGAGTCAAAAAGTCGGCCGCAGCCGCAGAGGCGGCAGCCGCTAGGCGCGACGCTGCCCCATCTGCGGCTGCGAAGGGACCAAATTCGGCCGAACAATGGTCGGAAGTGGTCAAGAGAGGAGGAAAAAAGCAAGGTAGGGCAGAAGGAAAGAAGGAGGAGCCCAAGAATGGGCAGGAAAAGAAAAAGAGGAAGAGGAAAAAGAGAGGTGGTCTTCGCGCTCCGAAGACAGCTGCTGTAGTTGTGACGCTACTGCCGGACGCGGAGAAGAGGGGTGTGACGTATAAGTCCATCATGGACAAAGCCAAGCGGCACGTCGACATCGCCACCCTCGAGATACCGGCGGTGAAGTTTAAACAGGCCGTGACCGGGGCCCGCATGTACGAGGTCTCGGGATCGGCCTGCAAGGAGAAGGCCGACGCCCTCGCGGGCAAACTCAAGGAAGTACTCGGTGAGGAGGACGTCCGCGTATCTCGGCCACAGAAGTGCGCCGAGTTACGCATAACCGGAATGGACGACTCCGCCACTGCGACAGAGATCGCCGCGGCCGTCGCAAGATGTGGTGGCTGCCCGGCTGATGAAGTCAGGGTAGGAGAAATCCGGGTCGATCGCAGTGGACGCGGCTCGGCCTGGGTGAAGTGCCCGGTCGAGGCCGCAAAGGGCTTGACAGCGCCGGGAGCCAGGCTCTACGTCGGTTGGACCGTGGTGCGAGTGACACTCCTGTCGACGCGCACCATGCGGTGTTATAAGTGTCACGAGGCGGGACATACTATAGCGAAGTGCCCCTCGGAGGTCGACCGCGGAGACCTCTGTTTCCGGTGTGGTCAACCCGGCCATGTGGTCAAAGATTGCGGCAACCCACCTCACTGCGCGGTCTGTGCGGCGAACGGTGGGAAGGCGGACCACGTCGTAGGGAGCAAACCCTGCAAGACACCGCCGAAGAAGGGAAAGGGCTCCAATAAGAGCCAAACGCCCAAGGCTGCCACACCATCTACGGCGGCCTCTGGTGCGGGAGCGACCCCCATGGACGCCCAATAACGGCTCCCCAAAGGTTCTTGCAGGGTAACTTGAACCACAGCGCTCAAGCGCAAGATCTGTGGGTTCAAGAAATGCTGAAGAGGTCCGTCGATATCGGAATAATCGCTGAGCCATACCGGATCCTCCCAAGGGGCGACTGGCTGGGCGACGCGGACTCGACGGTGGCGGTGGTATTGGGTCCGAAAATTGTCCCTCCATCTTCCAGGAGGACGGCGAGGGGCCACGGCTTCGTCGCTGCGGATCTGGGGACTCTCACTGTCGTGGGGGTCTACTTTTCCCCTAATCGACCCTTTGCCGACTTTGAGGCTTTCCTCCTCCGACTAACACCCGTCGTGAATGGAGCAGCCAATCCCGTTGTTGTCGCCGGAGACTTTAATGCTAAATCCACGCGTTGGGGTTCCCCGGCGACGGACGCGAGAGGCAGAGTTATGGCAGACTGGCTCACGGCCACGGGCCTGGTCGTGGCAAACAGAGGTGCCGCTAGCACGTGCGTCCGGCGGCAAGGTGAGTCAATTGTGGACCTGACCTTAGTCAGCCCATCAATTGCTCGCCGAATGAGCGGCTGGAGGGTCCTCGAAGAGGTCGAGACCCTCTCGGACCACCTTTATATAGGTTTCGACCTAACTCCTTCGTCGGATACTGGTCGCCGAACTCCATCCGGTGGCGGCCCGAGGTGGTCCCTGAGAGGTCTGGATCGAGGCCTTCTCGAAGAGGCGGCAATCGTCGCGTCGTGGGCGCCTCTTCCGTCGGACGACGTCGAGGAGTGCGCGGAGTGGCTCAATGAGGCGGCTCACAATATCTGCGACGCCTCTATGCCCCGCGTTAAACCCGTCGTGCCCAGACGCCAGACTTATTGGTGGCGCCCAGAGCTCAGACGACTCCGCGAGGATTGTGTGGCGGCCCGACGCCGATACCTGAGATACCGCAGGCGGCGGAACAGGGAAGAGGCCGACGAGGAGGCCATTTACGACGGCTACCGTCAGGCGCGGCACGCTATGCGCGAAGCCATAAAAGCGGCGAAGAAGGAGGCCTGGGAAGAGTTCCTCAACACCCTGGAACAGGACCCGTGGGGCAAGCCGTACAAATGGGTGAGGCAAAAGCTTCGCCCAGCTGCTCCACCGTTGACCCAGCATATGGAGCCGGACCTCCGTCGCTCCGTACTCTCGACCCTATTTCCATCTGGGGCCGAGTGGTCGCCGCCATCAATGCGACCACCTAGCGCGGAGTCAGACGTTGAGGAGGACATACCGCCCGTGACGGCTGGAGAGCTGGCGGCCGCGGTTCATAAAATGAGCCTTAAAAACAAGGCTCCCGGATTAGATGGGGTCCCCGGTCGCGTCTGGGTGCTGGCAATGCGGCACATGGAGGGGCATGTACTGGAGCTCTTCACCAAGTGCCTGGTGCAGGGGCGTATCCCACGCCGGTGGAAGTCGGGGAAACTCGTTTTGCTCCGCAAGCACGGACGACCGGAGGACCAGCCGTCGGCCTATCGCCCGATCGTTTTGATCGACGAGATTTGCAAAACCATAGAGAGGGTCATCGTCAGGCGCCTCACCCAACATCTGGAAGACGCCGGCCCGAACTTGAGCGATGCTCAGTTTGGGTTCAGATCTCGTCGATCGACGATAGATGCGGTGGCGCGGATACGGAAAATCTCGGAGGAGGAGATCTCTCGGGGTAGGGTGGTGCTGGTAGTCTCGTTGGACATAACCAACGCATTTAACACCCTACCCTGGGAAACAATTAAGGAGGGACTTCGGTACCACCGAGTGCCCAGATATCTTCGCCGAACAATTGGCAACTATCTGTCAGAGCGCTCGGTGCAGTACCCAACCGAAGAGGGCTGGGAGGAGCTGGAAGTGGTCTGCGGCGTCCCGCAGGGTTCGGCTCTCGGTCCGGAACTGTGGGACATAGGATATGACCACGTGCTGCGCGGCGCCACTCTTCCAGGCGTGGAGCTCGTCGCGTATGCAGACGACACCGCGGTCGTGTGCCGCGCCAAAACACACCGCGACGCGACAATCCTGGCGACGGCGGCAGTCGCACAAGTTGTGCGAAGGATAGAAGCGTTGGGACTGAAGGTGGCGCTGAACAAATCAGAGGCCCTGTTGTTCCACGGGCCTAGAAACGCGCCTCCGCCGGACCTGGCGGTGATAGTGAGCGGGACGAGGATCCAGGTTGCGTCCACGATGACTTACCTCGGCCTGGTTCTCGACAGCCGGTGGTCATTTAAGGAACACTTCCGCCGGCTCTCAGAGAAGGTGAAGAAGTCCGCGGGAGCCCTGGCCTCGCTGCTCCCGAATCTCGGGGGTCCGAGCTTGACTTGTCGGCGTCTCTACATGGGTGTAGTTCGATCTATGGTCATGTACGGGGCGCCGATCTGGGCGGATGGCCTGCTGCCGGAGAACAGGCTGGCCCTGGGACGGCTGCAGCGAGTGATGGCGACGCGAGCAGTCCGAGGATATCGTACTATCTCTCGTGACGCATCGTGCCTCCTTGCTGGCAGCGTCCCTTGGGATTTGGACGCTCAAACCCTCGCCGATGTGTACTGGCGTGGCGCAGCGGTCCGCGCGGAGGGAAGCAACCCCCTACCGGACGCCGTACGTCGGTGGAGGGACCGAGCTAAAGAGGTGGCAGTCGAGCTCTGGGAGGAGCGACTCCTGGAGCCACAGGCGAGCGTGGATTTGGTGCAGGCTATGCGCCCAGTACTGAAAAAGTGGTTGGCAAGAAAGTACGGCGCGCTCTCGTTCCGACTCACGCAGGTGTTGACCGGACACGGCTGTTTCGGCCGTTACCTGCGTGAGATCGCGAACCGAGAGGAGAGCACGCGCTGTCACCACTGCGACGATGACCGGGACACGGCGGAGCATACCGTCTCTGCCTGTCCCGCCTGGACAGGACAACGGGCGGCCCTCACGGCCGCCATTGGACATGACCTCTCACTGCCGGCGTTGGTTCGCGCCATGCTGGCAAGTGAACCCGGATGGACAGCGGTGCAGACCTTCTGCGAAGAGGTTATCGCCGCGAAGGAGGAGGCCGAGCGCGTGCGGGAGTTGGAGGCGCTCGACCCCCGCCGAAGAAGACGGCTGAGGCGTCGACGAGTCGTCCATGATGACAACTTGCCGCCTTAGCCGGGGGGCTCGGGGCGGCGGCATGGGGATGCCGTCGCCCAACGAGTCGAGTCCCCAAGTGGGTCGCGATGCGCTGCGTATTCTTCGCGCATCGCGACACCCTGGAGAGATGGGCCCACGCAAGCCCCGAGGGGGCCTCTGTTCGGCCCTTAGGAGCCTGAAAGCTCCACAGAAGATGGGCCTGCCGTGAGACGCAGGCGAAGCAATGCAGGGCCGCGGATGAAGGCTCACGCGTGCTCGCAACCCTGCATGGAGCAAAGAAGAATACCGTCGGGTTTTAGTGGGTGCAAGCCCCACATACCCGTGGGGGAGTCCCCAATTCCCCCGGGATGCGTCAGGCATTTCCCGACGAAAAAAAAAAAAAAAAAAAAAAAAAAAAAAGGTTCCCGTCCCGTCCCGTGTGGGGTTGCTGGTCCTCCATCGGGCGCGTCCCCCGACTGGCGGATAGGGGAACGCCTCCCAGATATGGGAGGTACCGGGGAAACCCGGCGCGGACCAAAACCAGCAGGGGGGGGTTGCCGCTTGGAGGCTCCTGGTACTTCTCTGCTTATCAGAGTGGACTGTGCGAGACTCCGGGTGGCGACTTTGGGGGGGAGGCTTTCGGGCCTTGAGGAAGAAAACCTCGTTAAAAAATTACCAGAGGGGGTGGCAACGCCCCGCGCGGCGGGTCCGCCGGCCTTCATGGCCGGTGGGCGTTGGCTTCGGCCACCGTCGGGCAACCCGTAATCCGCACTGAGCGGAACCGGGGGCCCCACGCACTGAGCGAGGGGCCGCGAGGAAGAAAACCTCTATAAAAAATTACCCTAATCCCAAGTTCCGCCGCCCGGCGATGGGATGAATGGCTGGTAGGGAACCAGTCACTAGGGCGGCACACCGGGGGGGTAATGGGGAAAACACACACCATGAAAAGTACGCCGATCAAAAAAACTACCCGGGTGGGTCCCGTTCGCGGGGAATCCCATGGTGTGCCGGACAGCCGGCACATCGGCCCCAACGTATACGGGGGGGCCAATCGACGTGACGAGGAGCAGGAGAAGTTAGGGTTAGATGTAAGTTCGGGTTTGGGGGGGAAATTCTGGAAGGACGCAGAGGGAGTAGGAGAGGAGGGAGAGAGAAGTACGAGGAGGAACGAGGACGAGGAGGCAGCGTCGTCCGATTGCAGCCTCATGACCATAGAGAGCCGGCCCAGATCAGGGTCTGGATCATCGGTGGTCATCATGACAGGCGTAAAACGACCTCGGCTGACGGAAAGTGAGGATCAGTCGACGGATGAGGAAAGGCCGGGGACTCCGGTCCCCGTGCGAGGAAGAGGGCGCCCGCCTACCCATGGGCGGTATATGGGCCTGGGTAGGGCCAGGGAAGCCCTCCGAGAGCAGAAGCGAGCCGAGGAGAGAGCCTTGGAGAAACAGAAGGCCGAGGAAGAGCTCGCTAGGGAGACCGCCGTCGCCCGCTTCCGGCGGGAGACTCGCGAAAAGGAAAAGGCAGGTTCTTCCCGGGATGGTTCTGCGAGGCCGGATGAAAAGACGGCTGCCCGGCTGCAAGAACAAGTGTTAGAGGACTTGGACCTCATCACCAAGGTGGCGACCAAGTCCTCCAACTTGAAGGGGACGTTTGTGCGTGACCTCAAAGACGCCGCAGCATCTATAAAGGAAGCGGTGACCGTGCTCGGGTCACGCACGGTTTCGGAAGAAACAAGGAAGCTGCAGGCGGACAATGCTCGCCTTCAGGATGAGATGGGCAGCCTCAGGAGGGAGCTGGCCCAACTAAGGGAGGAGATAGAGCGGGTGCGGAAACAGGGTTCCGCCCCCGCTCCCATGGATGTGACCGAGGAGGCCCCCCCTGCACCGCGGCCTCCTCAACGCCCTGGGGTCGCCCCAGCCTCGCCGTCGGTGGAGGAGATCTGCCGCACGGTAATGGTCCAGGTCGGGACGATGTTGAGTGCCCGCCTGGCCTCTCTCGAGGATAGACTCCTCCCCGAGAGGAACCTGCGGCCACCCCTGGCGTCTGATTCAAGACGAGACGGACGCTCGTATGCCGCCGCTGCCTCGGTGCCCGCTCCGGGCGCTCGCAAGTCGGTTGGAGCAAAGGCGCCCCCAGCGCCAGCACCAGTTCAGGGACCCAGCAGACAGGTGCCGTCTGCGCCGCCACAGCGCCCGCCGGGCTCCACGTCGCCGTCGGCGCAGACCGCAAAAGAGGGCCCCTCCTCTTCTTCACCACCCTCTGAGGGGAGGAAAAAGAAGAGGAAGAAGAAGAAAAAGAAGAAGAAGAAGACGGCAGAGAGCCAAGAGACTGGCCCGCCGCAGGAGCAGCGGCGATCACAGCCGCCGTCGACGGGGTGGACGCAGGTGGGCCCCAAGTCACGGCCGGACGCGAAGAGTCGCGCCCGAAAGCTCCGCACACCTCGGTCGTCAGCGGTGGTCCTGACGCTGACACCGAGGGCGGAGGAGGAGGGCGTTACTTACGCCAAGGTGATCGCCGCCGCGAAGGCGAAGATCGATGCAGCGGAGCTCGGCGCTCAGGGGGTCCGACTTCGGAAGGCGGCCACTGGGGGCCGCCTGTTCGAATTCCCCGGGGCTACCAGTGCCGAGAAGGCGGACTCCCTGGCTGCGAAACTCAGGGAGGTGCTGAGTAGCGAAGTCGTCCGGGTCTCCAGACCGATAAAATCTGTGGATCTGCGGGTCTCCGGCCTGGACGACTCCGTGATCAGCGCGGACGTGCTCGCTGCGGTTGCTGCGGCGGGAGGGTGTCCCGCCGAGCAAGTGCGGGTTGGCGAGGTTCGTAGCGGCTACGACGGGTTGGGCTCAGTGCTCGTGAATTGCCCCGTCGCAGCCGCTAAAAAGGTGGTCGCAGGAGGAAGGCTCCGGGTGGGCTGGGTGTCCGCCCAAGTCAAGCTGCTAGACGCCCGGCCTCTGATGTGCTACCGGTGCCTAGCACCGGGGCACATGGCCGTACAGTGCACAGAGGGGGTCGACCGCAGCGGGTTATGCTACCGCTGCGGTCAGCCAGGTCACAGGGCCCGCGGGTGCTCCGCTGCGCTGCGTTGCGTGGTCTGTGCAGCGGCTGGCAGGTCAGCGGAGCATCTCGTGGGCAGTAAGGCCTGCAAGACACCACCGAAGAAGGGAAAGGGCTCCAATAAGAGCCAAACGCCCAAGGCTGCCACACCTTCTACGGCGGCCTCTGGTGCGGGAGCGGTCCCCATGGACGCCCAATAACGGCTCCCCAAAGGTTCTTGCAGGGTAACTTGAACCACTGCGCTAAGGCGCAAGATCTGTGGGTTCAAGAAATGCTAAAGAGGTCCGTCGATATCGGGATAATCGCTGAGCCATACCGGATCCTCCCAAGGGGCGACTGGCTGGGCGACGCGGACTCGACGGTGGCGGTGGTATTTGGTCCGAAAACTGTCCCTCCAGCTTCCAGGAGGACGGCGAGGGGCCACGGCTTCGTCGCTGCGGATCTGGGGACTCTCACTGTCGTGGGGGTCTACTTTTCCCCTAATCGACCCTTTGCCGACTTTGAGGCTTTCCTCCTCCGACTAACACCCGTCGTGAATGGAGCAGCCAATCCCGTTGTTGTCGCCGGAGACTTTAATGCTAAATCCACGCGTTGGGGTTCCCCGGCGACGGACGCGAGAGGCAGAGTTATGGCAGACTGGCTCACAGCCACGGGCCTGGTCGTGGCAAACAGAGGTGCCGCTAGCACGTGCGTCCGGCGGCAAGGTGAGTCAATTGTGGACCTGACCTTAGTCAGCCCATCAATTGCTCGCCGAATGAGCGGCTGGAGGGTCCTCGAAGAGGTCGAGACCCTCTCGGACCACCTTTATATAGGTTTCGACCTAACTCCTTCGTCGGATACTGGTCGCCGAACTCCATCCGGTGGCGGCCCGAGGTGGTCCCTGAGAGGTCTGGATCGAGGCCTTCTCGAAGAGGCGGCAATCGTCGCGTCGTGGGCGCCTCTTCCGTCGGACGACGTCGAGGAGTGCGCGGAGTGGCTCAATGAGGCGGCTCACAATATCTGCGACGCCTCTATGCCCCGCGTTAAACCCGTCGTGCCCAGACGCCAGACTTATTGGTGGCGCCCAGAGCTCAGACGACTCCGCGAGGATTGTGTGGCGGCCCGACGCCGATACCTGAGATACCGCAGGCGGCGGAACAGGGAAGAGGCCGACGAGGAGGCCATTTACGACGGCTACCGTCAGGCGCGGCACGCTATGCGCGAAGCCATAAAAGCGGCGAAGAAGGAGGCCTGGGAAGAGTTCCTCAACACCCTGGAACAGGACCCGTGGGGCAAGCCGTACAAATGGGTGAGGCAAAAGCTTCGCCCAGCTGCTCCACCGTTGACCCAGCATATGGAGCCGGACCTCCGTCGCTCCGTACTCTCGACCCTATTTCCATCTGGGGCCGAGTGGTCGCCGCCATCAATGCGACCACCTAGCGCGGAGTCAGACGTTGAGGAGGACATACCGCCCGTGACGGCTGGAGAGCTGGCGGCCGCGGTTCATAAAATGAGCCTTAAAAACAAGGCTCCCGGATTAGATGGGGTCCCCGGTCGCGTCTGGGTGCTGGCAATGCGGCACATGGAGGGGCATGTACTGGAGCTCTTCACCAAGTGCCTGGTGCAGGGGCGTATCCCACGCCGGTGGAAGTCGGGGAAACTCGTTTTGCTCCGCAAGCACGGACGACCGGAGGACCAGCCGTCGGCCTATCGCCCGATCGTTTTGATCGACGAGATTTGCAAAACCATAGAGAGGGTCATCGTCAGGCGCCTCACCCAACATCTGGAAGACGCCGGCCCGAACTTGAGCGATGCTCAGTTTGGGTTCAGATCTCGTCGATCGACGATAGATGCGGTGGCGCGGATACGGAAAATCTCGGAGGAGGAGATCTCTCGGGGTAGGGTGGTGCTGGTAGTCTCGTTGGACATAACCAACGCATTTAACACCCTACCCTGGGAAACAATTAAGGAGGGACTTCGGTACCACCGAGTGCCCAGATATCTTCGCCGAACAATTGGCAACTATCTGTCAGAGCGCTCGGTGCAGTACCCAACCGAAGAGGGCTGGGAGGAGCTGGAAGTGGTCTGCGGCGTCCCGCAGGGTTCGGCTCTCGGTCCGGAACTGTGGGACATAGGATATGACCACGTGCTGCGCGGCGCCACTCTTCCAGGCGTGGAGCTCGTCGCGTATGCAGACGACACCGCGGTCGTGTGCCGCGCCAAAACACACCGCGACGCGACAATCCTGGCGACGGCGGCAGTCGCACAAGTTGTGCGAAGGATAGAAGCGTTGGGACTGAAGGTGGCGCTGAACAAATCAGAGGCCCTGTTGTTCCACGGGCCTAGAAACGCGCCTCCGCCGGACCTGGCGGTGATAGTGAGCGGGACGAGGATCCAGGTTGCGTCCACGATGACTTACCTCGGCCTGGTTCTCGACAGCCGGTGGTCATTTAAGGAACACTTCCGCCGGCTCTCAGAGAAGGTGAAGAAGTCCGCGGGAGCCCTGGCCTCGCTGCTCCCGAATCTCGGGGGTCCGAGCTTGACTTGTCGGCGTCTCTACATGGGTGTAGTTCGATCTATGGTCATGTACGGGGCGCCGATCTGGGCGGATGGCCTGCTGCCGGAGAACAGGCTGGCCCTGGGACGGCTGCAGCGAGTGATGGCGACGCGAGCAGTCCGAGGATATCGTACTATCTCTCGTGACGCATCGTGCCTCCTTGCTGGCAGCGTCCCTTGGGATTTGGACGCTCAAACCCTCGCCGATGTGTACTGGCGTGGCGCAGCGGTCCGCGCGGAGGGAAGCAACCCCCTACCGGACGCCGTACGTCGGTGGAGGGACCGAGCTAAAGAGGTGGCAGTCGAGCTCTGGGAGGAGCGACTCCTGGAGCCACAGGCGAGCGTGGATTTGGTGCAGGCTATGCGCCCAGTACTGAAAAAGTGGTTGGCAAGAAAGTACGGCGCGCTCTCGTTCCGACTCACGCAGGTGTTGACCGGACACGGCTGTTTCGGCCGTTACCTGCGTGAGATCGCGAACCGAGAGGAGAGCACGCGCTGTCACCACTGCGACGATGACCGGGACACGGCGGAGCATACCGTCTCTGCCTGTCCCGCCTGGACAGGACAACGGGCGGCCCTCACGGCCGCCATTGGACATGACCTCTCACTGCCGGCGTTGGTTCGCGCCATGCTGGCAAGTGAACCCGGATGGACAGCGGTGCAGACCTTCTGCGAAGAGGTTATCGCCGCGAAGGAGGAGGCCGAGCGCGTGCGGGAGTTGGAGGCGCTCGACCCCCGCCGAAGAAGACGGCTGAGGCGTCGACGAGTCGTCCATGATGACAACTTGCCGCCTTAGCCGGGGGGCTCGGGGCGGCGGCATGGGGATGCCGTCGCCCAACGAGTCGAGTCCCCAAGTGGGTCGCGATGCGCTGCGGATTCTTCGCGCATCGCGACACCCTGGAGAGATGGGCCCACGCAAGCCCCGAGGGGGCCTCTGTTCGGCCCTTAGGAGCCTGAAAGCTCCACAGAAGATGGGCCTGCCGTGAGACGCAGGCGAAGCAATGCAGGGCCGCGGATGAAGGCTCACGCGTGCTCGCAACCCTGCATGGAGCAAAGAAGAATACCGTCGGGTTTTAGTGGGTGCAAGCCCCACATACCCGTGGGGGAGTCCCCAATTCCCCCGGGATGCGTCAGGCATTTCCCGACGAAAAAAAAAAAAAAAAAAAAAAGGTTCCCGTCCCGTGTGGGGTTGCTGGTCCTCCATCGGGCGCGTCCCCCGACTGGCGGATAGGGGAACGCCTCCCAGATATGGGAGGTACCGGGGAAACCCGGCGCGGACCAAAACCAGCAGGGGGGGTTGCCGCTTGGAGGCTCCTGGTACTTCTCTGCTTATCAGAGTGGACTGTGCGAGACTCCGGGTGGCGACTTTGGGGGGGAGGCTTTCGGGCCTTGAGGAAGAAAACCTCGTTAAAAAATTACCAGAGGGGGTGGCAACGCCCCGCGCGGCGGGTCCGCCGGCCTTCATGGCCGGTGGGCGTTGGCTTCGGCCACCGTCGGGCAACCCGTAATCCGCACTGAGCGGAACCGGGGGCCCCACGCACTGAGCGAGGGGCCGCGAGGAAGAAAACCTCTATAAAAAATTACCCTAATCCCAAGTTCCGCCGCCCGGCGATGGGATGAATGGCTGGTAGGGAACCAGTCACTAGGGCGGCACACCGGGGGGGTAATGGGGAAAACACACACCATGAAAAGTACGCCGATCAAAAAAACTACCCGGGTGGGTCCCGTTCGCGGGGAATCCCATGGTGTGCCGGACAGCCGGCACATCGGCCCCAACGTATACGGGGGGGCCAATCGACGTGACGAGGAGCAGGAGAAGTTAGGGTTAGATGTAAGTTCGGGTTTGGGGGGGAAATTCTGGAAGGACGCAGAGGGAGTAGGAGAGGAGGGAGAGAGAAGTACGAGGAGGAACGAGGACGAGGAGGCAGCGTCGTCCGATTGCAGCCTCATGACCATAGAGAGCCGGCCCAGATCAGGGTCTGGATCATCGGTGGTCATCATGACAGGCGTAAAACGACCTCGGCTGACGGAAAGTGAGGATCAGTCGACGGATGAGGAAAGGCCGGGGACTCCGGTCCCCGTGCGAGGAAGAGGGCGCCCGCCTACCCATGGGCGGTATATGGGCCTGGGTAGGGCCAGGGAAGCCCTCCGAGAGCAGAAGCGAGCCGAGGAGAGAGCCTTGGAGAAACAGAAGGCCGAGGAAGAGCTCGCTAGGGAGACCGCCGTCGCCCGCTTCCGGCGGGAGACTCGCGAAAAGGAAAAGGCAGGTTCTTCCCGGGATGGTTCTGCGAGGCCGGATGAAAAGACGGCTGCCCGGCTGCAAGAACAAGTGTTGGAGGACTTGGACCTCATCACCAAGGTGGCGACCAAGTCCTCCAACTTGAAGGGGACGTTTGTGCGTGACCTCAAAGACGCCGCAGCATCTATAAAGGAAGCGGTGACCGTGCTCGGGTCACGCACGGTTTCGGAAGAAACAAGGAAGCTGCAGGCGGACAATGCTCGCCTTCAGGATGAGATGGGCAGCCTCAGGAGGGAGCTGGCCCAACTAAGGGAGGAGATAGAGCGGGTGCGGAAACAGGGTTCCGCCCCCGCTCCCATGGATGTGACCGAGGAGGCCCCCCCTGCACCGCGGCCTCCTCAACGCCCTGGGGTCGCCCCAGCCTCGCCGTCGGTGGAGGAGATCTGCCGCACGGTAATGGTCCAGGTCGGGACGATGTTGAGTGCCCGCCTGGCCTCTCTCGAGGATAGACTCCTCCCCGAGAGGAACCTGCGGCCACCCCTGGCGTCTGATTCAAGAGGAGACGGACGCTCGTATGCCGCCGCTGCCTCGGTGCCCGCTCCGGGCGCTCGCAAGTCGGTTGGAGCAAAGGCGCCCCCAGCGCCAGCACCAGTTCAGGGACCCAGCAGACAGGTGCCGTCTGCGCCGCCACAGCGCCCGCCGGGCTCCACGTCGCCGTCGGCGCAGACCGCAAAAGAGGGCCCCTCCTCTTCTTCACCACCCTCTGAGGGGAGGAAAAAGAAGAGGAAGAAGAAGAAAAAGAAGAAGAAGAAGACGGCAGAGAGCCAAGAGACTGGCCCGCCGCAGGAGCAGCGGCGATCACAGCCGCCGTCGACGGGGTGGACGCAGGTGGGCCCCAAGTCACGGCCGGACGCGAAGAGTCGCGCCCGAAAGCTCCGCACACCTCGGTCGTCAGCGGTGGTCCTGACGCTGACACCGAGGGCGGAGGAGGAGGGCGTTACTTACGCCAAGGTGATCGCCGCCGCGAAGGCGAAGATCGATGCAGCGGAGCTCGGCGCTCAGGGGGTCCGACTTCGGAAGGCGGCCACTGGGGGCCGCCTGTTCGAATTCCCCGGGGCTACCAGTGCCGAGAAGGCGGACTCCCTGGCTGCGAAACTCAGGGAGGTGCTGAGTAGCGAAGTCGTCCGGGTCTCCAGACCGATAAAATCTGTGGATCTGCGGGTCTCCGGCCTGGACGACTCCGTGATCAGCGCGGACGTGCTCGCTGCGGTTGCTGCGGCGGGAGGGTGTCCCGCCGAGCAAGTGCGGGTTGGCGAGGTTCGTAGCGGCTACGACGGGTTGGGCTCAGTGCTCGTGAATTGCCCCGTCGCAGCCGCTAAAAAGGTGGTCGCAGGAGGAAGGCTCCGGGTGGGCTGGGTGTCCGCCCAAGTCAAGCTGCTAGACGCCCGGCCTCTGATGTGCTACCGGTGCCTAGCACCGGGGCACATGGCCGTACAGTGCACAGAGGGGGTCGACCGCAGCGGGTTATGCTACCGCTGCGGTCAGCCAGGTCACAGGGCCCGCGGGTGCTCCGCTGCGCTGCGTTGCGTGGTCTGTGCAGCGGCTGGCAGGTCAGCGGAGCATCTCGTGGGCAGTAAGGCCTGCAAGACACCACCGAAGAAGGGAAAGGGCTCCAATAAGAGCCAAACGCCCAAGGCTGCCACACCTTCTACGGCGGCCTCTGGTGCGGGAGCGGTCCCCATGGACGCCCAATAACGGCTCCCCAAAGGTTCTTGCAGGGTAACTTGAACCACTGCGCTAAGGCGCAAGATCTGTGGGTTCAAGAAATGCTAAAGAGGTCCGTCGATATCGGGATAATCGCTGAGCCATACCGGATCCTCCCAAGGGGCGACTGGCTGGGCGACGCGGACTCGACGGTGGCGGTGGTATTTGGTCCGAAAACTGTCCCTCCAGCTTCCAGGAGGACGGCGAGGGGCCACGGCTTCGTCGCTGCGGATCTGGGGACTCTCACTGTCGTGGGGGTCTACTTTTCCCCTAATCGACCCTTTGCCGACTTTGAGGCTTTCCTCCTCCGACTAACACCCGTCGTGAATGGAGCAGCCAATCCCGTTGTTGTCGCCGGAGACTTTAATGCTAAATCCACGCGTTGGGGTTCCCCGGCGACGGACGCGAGAGGCAGAGTTATGGCAGACTGGCTCACAGCCACGGGCCTGGTCGTGGCAAACAGAGGTGCCGCTAGCACGTGCGTCCGGCGGCAAGGTGAGTCAATTGTGGACCTGACCTTAGTCAGCCCATCAATTGCTCGCCGAATGAGCGGCTGGAGGGTCCTCGAAGAGGTCGAGACCCTCTCGGACCACCTTTATATAGGTTTCGACCTAACTCCTTCGTCGGATACTGGTCGCCGAACTCCATCCGGTGGCGGCCCGAGGTGGTCCCTGAGAGGTCTGGATCGAGGCCTTCTCGAAGAGGCGGCAATCGTCGCGTCGTGGGCGCCTCTTCCGTCGGACGACGTCGAGGAGTGCGCGGAGTGGCTCAATGAGGCGGCTCACAATATCTGCGACGCCTCTATGCCCCGCGTTAAACCCGTCGTGCCCAGACGCCAGACTTATTGGTGGCGCCCAGAGCTCAGACGACTCCGCGAGGATTGTGTGGCGGCCCGACGCCGATACCTGAGATACCGCAGGCGGCGGAACAGGGAAGAGGCCGACGAGGAGGCCATTTACGACGGCTACCGTCAGGCGCGGCACGCTATGCGCGAAGCCATAAAAGCGGCGAAGAAGGAGGCCTGGGAAGAGTTCCTCAACACCCTGGAACAGGACCCGTGGGGCAAGCCGTACAAATGGGTGAGGCAAAAGCTTCGCCCAGCTGCTCCACCGTTGACCCAGCATATGGAGCCGGACCTCCGTCGCTCCGTACTCTCGACCCTATTTCCATCTGGGGCCGAGTGGTCGCCGCCATCAATGCGACCACCTAGCGCGGAGTCAGACGTTGAGGAGGACATACCGCCCGTGACGGCTGGAGAGCTGGCGGCCGCGGTTCATAAAATGAGCCTTAAAAACAAGGCTCCCGGATTAGATGGGGTCCCCGGTCGCGTCTGGGTGCTGGCAATGCGGCACATGGAGGGGCATGTACTGGAGCTCTTCACCAAGTGCCTGGTGCAGGGGCGTATCCCACGCCGGTGGAAGTCGGGGAAACTCGTTTTGCTCCGCAAGCACGGACGACCGGAGGACCAGCCGTCGGCCTATCGCCCGATCGTTTTGATCGACGAGATTTGCAAAACCATAGAGAGGGTCATCGTCAGGCGCCTCACCCAACATCTGGAAGACGCCGGCCCGAACTTGAGCGATGCTCAGTTTGGGTTCAGATCTCGTCGATCGACGATAGATGCGGTGGCGCGGATACGGAAAATCTCGGAGGAGGAGATCTCTCGGGGTAGGGTGGTGCTGGTAGTCTCGTTGGACATAACCAACGCATTTAACACCCTACCCTGGGAAACAATTAAGGAGGGACTTCGGTACCACCGAGTGCCCAGATATCTTCGCCGAACAATTGGCAACTATCTGTCAGAGCGCTCGGTGCAGTACCCAACCGAAGAGGGCTGGGAGGAGCTGGAAGTGGTCTGCGGCGTCCCGCAGGGTTCGGCTCTCGGTCCGGAACTGTGGGACATAGGATATGACCACGTGCTGCGCGGCGCCACTCTTCCAGGCGTGGAGCTCGTCGCGTATGCAGACGACACCGCGGTCGTGTGCCGCGCCAAAACACACCGCGACGCGACAATCCTGGCGACGGCGGCAGTCGCACAAGTTGTGCGAAGGATAGAAGCGTTGGGACTGAAGGTGGCGCTGAACAAATCAGAGGCCCTGTTGTTCCACGGGCCTAGAAACGCGCCTCCGCCGGACCTGGCGGTGATAGTGAGCGGGACGAGGATCCAGGTTGCGTCCACGATGACTTACCTCGGCCTGGTTCTCGACAGCCGGTGGTCATTTAAGGAACACTTCCGCCGGCTCTCAGAGAAGGTGAAGAAGTCCGCGGGAGCCCTGGCCTCGCTGCTCCCGAATCTCGGGGGTCCGAGCTTGACTTGTCGGCGTCTCTACATGGGTGTAGTTCGATCTATGGTCATGTACGGGGCGCCGATCTGGGCGGATGGCCTGCTGCCGGAGAACAGGCTGGCCCTGGGACGGCTGCAGCGAGTGATGGCGACGCGAGCAGTCCGAGGATATCGTACTATCTCTCGTGACGCATCGTGCCTCCTTGCTGGCAGCGTCCCTTGGGATTTGGACGCTCAAACCCTCGCCGATGTGTACTGGCGTGGCGCAGCGGTCCGCGCGGAGGGAAGCAACCCCCTACCGGACGCCGTACGTCGGTGGAGGGACCGAGCTAAAGAGGTGGCAGTCGAGCTCTGGGAGGAGCGACTCCTGGAGCCACAGGCGAGCGTGGATTTGGTGCAGGCTATGCGCCCAGTACTGAAAAAGTGGTTGGCAAGAAAGTACGGCGCGCTCTCGTTCCGACTCACGCAGGTGTTGACCGGACACGGCTGTTTCGGCCGTTACCTGCGTGAGATCGCGAACCGAGAGGAGAGCACGCGCTGTCACCACTGCGACGATGACCGGGACACGGCGGAGCATACCGTCTCTGCCTGTCCCGCCTGGACAGGACAACGGGCGGCCCTCACGGCCGCCATTGGACATGACCTCTCACTGCCGGCGTTGGTTCGCGCCATGCTGGCAAGTGAACCCGGATGGACAGCGGTGCAGACCTTCTGCGAAGAGGTTATCGCCGCGAAGGAGGAGGCCGAGCGCGTGCGGGAGTTGGAGGCGCTCGACCCCCGCCGAAGAAGACGGCTGAGGCGTCGACGAGTCGTCCATGATGACAACTTGCCGCCTTAGCCGGGGGGCTCGGGGCGGCGGCATGGGGATGCCGTCGCCCAACGAGTCGAGTCCCCAAGTGGGTCGCGATGCGCTGCGTATTCTTAGCGCATCGCGACACCCTGGAGAGATGGGCCCACGCAAGCCCCGAGGGGGCCTCTGTTCGGCCCTTAGGAGCCTGAAAGCTCCACAGAAGATGGGCCTGCCGTGAGACGCAGGCGAAGCAATGCAGGGCCGCGGATGAAGGCTCACGCGTGCTCGCAACCCTGCATGGAGCAAAGAAGAATACCGTCGGGTTTTAGTGGGTGCAAGCCCCACATACCCGTGGGGGAGTCCCCAATTCCCCCGGGATGCGTCAGGCATTTCCCGACGAAAAAAAAAAAAAAAAAAAAAAAAAAAAAGGTTAGGTTCCCGTCGCTCATATGCGGCCGCTGCTTCGGTGCCGGCCCCGGTCAACAGGAAGTCGGCTGGAGCGAAGGCGCCCCCAGCGTCAGCGCCAGCCCAGCCTGGATCAAGCAGACAGGCGCCGCCTGTGCCACCGCAGCGCCCGCCGGGCTCTGCGCCACCCCAGGCGACAAAAGAGGGGCCTTCCTCTTCTCCTCCCCCCGCTGAGGGGAAGAAAAGGAAGAGAAAGAAGAAAAAGAAGAAGAAGAAGGTGGCAAATGAGAGCCACGAGACTGGCCCGCCGCAGGATCAGCGGCGATCGCAGCCGGCGTCGACGGGGTGGACCAAGGTGGGCCCCAAGGCGCGACCGGATGCACAGAGTCGCACCCGCAAGCTCCGCACACCTCGGTCGTCGGCGGTGGTCCTGACGCTGACACCGAGGGCGGAAGCGGAGGGTGTGACTTACGCCAAGGTGATCGCCGCTGCTAAGGCGAAAATCGACGCAGCGGAGCTCGGCGATCAGGGGGTCCGACTTAGAAAGGCGGCCACTGGAGGTCGCCTGTTCGAGTTCCCTGGCGCTGCCAGTGGCGATAGGGCGGACGCCTTGGCTACTAAGCTCAGGGAGGTACTGGGGGACGAGGTCGTCCGGGTCTCCAGACCAATAAAGTCTGCAGATCTGCGGGTCTCCGGCCTGGACGACTCCGTGGTCAGTGCTGATGTGCTCGCTGCGGTTTCTGCGGCGGGAGGGTGTCCCGTCGAGCAAGTGCGAGTCGGCGAGGTGAGGAGTGGTTTCGACGGGCTGGGCTCAGTGCTCGTTAATTGCCCCGTCGCAGCCGCTAAAAAGGTGGTCGCAGTAGGTAGGCTCCGCGTGGGCTGGGTGTCCGCCCAAGTGAAGCTGCTGGACGCCCGGCCCCTGATGTGCTACCGGTGCCTAGTACCGGGGCACATGGCCGCACAATGCACGGAGGGGGTTGATCGCAGCGGGTTGTGCTACCGCTGCGGTCAACCAGGACACAAGGCCCGCGGGTGCTCCGCTGCGCTGCGCTGTGTGGTCTGCGCAGCGGCTGGCATGTCGGCGGAGCACCGCGTGGGAAGCAAAGCGTGCGTCTCCCAATCTAAGGGGAAGAAGAAGAGAGGGAAGGCTGGCCAGGGCCGTGCGGCCGAACAGCCTCCCCCCACACCCCAGCAAGCCGAAGCGCAGCCTGGGACAGAGGAGGTTCCAATGGCCGAGGGTTAATGGACCTGAACCTCCTCCAAGCTAATATCAATCACTCCGCCAGAGCTCAGGACCTCCTGTTCCAGAGCATGGCGGAGTGGTCGATCCATGTCGCCGTGGTAGCCGAGCCCTACCGCGTCCCGTCTGGGGATGATTGGGTGGGCGATAGAGACGGAGTGGTGGCCATGGCGTCCCGGTCCATAGCGGGTTCCCCGGCCTTTGTAGATGTGGTCCGAGGTCGGGGATACGTCTCGGCTCTCGTCGGCGACATCACGGTGGTTGGGGTGTACTTCTCGCCGAATCGGACTCTCGCCGACTTTGAACAGCTCCTTGCTGAGGTCGGCGTCCTGATCGGCAGAAGTCGCTCCGGCCGCGTGCTTGTCGCGGGGGACCTCAACGCGAAATCTGTGGCGTGGGGGTGCCCCGCGACGGACCCGCGTGGACGAGAGTTGGAGGAATGGGCGACAGCGACTGGACTCACGGTCCTGAACCGAGGGTCGGTCAACACATGCGTGCGGCAACAGGGCGGCTCCATTGTGGACGTCACCTTCGCTGATGCCGCCCTGGCGCGCCGTGTTCGGGGCTGGGAGGTGCTGGAGAATGTGGAGACGCTGTCGGACCACCGATATGTGAGGTTCGGCGTCTCCGCGTCTCCGGCTATCCCGAGCGGCCAAAACCGACCCTCGCGAGAGGACGGCCCTCGATGGTCGCTGTCGCGTATGGACCGGGATTTCCTGGTTGAGGTTGCCCTCGTGGAGGCGTGGTTCTCTGCGCCGCGAGAGGGCAACCTGGGTGAGGTTGAGGAGGAGGTGGCGCGTCTCGGCGCGGCGATGTCGCGGGTCTGCGACGGGGCCATGCCCAGAGTTCGCTCTGTCCCCTTGAAGCGAGGGGTGTATTGGTGGTCCGAAGAGCTCACGCTGCTGCGCGGATCCTGCGTGGCGGCGAGACGCCAATACACCCGGTGCCGCCGGCGGAGGAGACGGAACCTGGAGGAAGAAGAGCGGCTCTACTCCATCTACAGAGACGCGGTCAGGTCACTGCGCGTGGCCATCGGCGTGGCAAAAGATCGGGCGGACGATGAGATGCTGGCGACTTTGGACGGGGACCCATTTGGGAGGCCCTATAAGGCAGTTCGGAAGAAGCTCCGGCCTTGGGCCCCTCCTATTACACGGAGTCTCCAGCCTCTCATCGTCGAGTCGGTGGTCGCCGCTCTGTTTCCGGATAGAGCGGAAGGCGAGGTGCCCCGCATGGCGCCTGTCTTTGTGGAGGGAGACCAGAGCCCGGGCGTGCCCCCGGTCACAGGGGGAGAGTTGAGGGCGGCGGTGTTGCGCATGCGCGCGAAAAACACCGCCCCAGGCCCCGACGGCGTCCCTGGTCGCGCCTGGGCTCTGGCCTTAGGGCCGCTTGAGTCATGGGTTCGGGCTTTGTTTGATGCCTGTCTTGAGCAGGGCCAGTTTCCGGGAGAGTGGAAGAAGGGGAAACTGGTCCTGCTCCGGAAAGACGGTCGCCCGGCACACGAGCCGTCGGCGTACCGACCGATTGTGCTGCTGGACGAGGTGAGCAAGCTCTTCGAGCGGGTCATTGCTGCTCGCCTCGTCCACCACCTGGAGACGGTAGGGCCGGACCTTAGTGCCAACCAGTTTGGTTTCCGCAGGGGCAGGTCCACCATAGACGCAATTGCGCAGGTGAGGGCCCTTGCGGATAGTGCGGTGTCCCAGGGCGAGGTGTTAGTGGCGGTGTCTCTTAACATCGCCAACGCATTCAACACCTTGCCCTGGAACTGCATCAGGGAGGCGCTGAGGTACCACACGGTCCCTCAATACCTCCAAGGGATCGTGGCGGCCTACCTCTCCGAGCGATCGGTCGGATACCCTACCAGCGGAGGCTGGTCGGAGCGGGTCATGTCGTGCGGTGTTCCACAGGGTTCGGTTCTTGGACCCCTCCTGTGGAACATCGGGTACGACTGGGTTCTGCGCGGAGCCGTCTTGTCCTGCGTCAGCGTGATATGCTACGCGGATGACACGCTCGTGACGGCTCGCGGCAGAACCTTCAGGGAGGCTCGGATCAGGGCCACAGCCGGCGTGGCCCACGTCGTGGGCAGAATTCGGAGTTTGGGCCTGGAGGTGGCCCTACACAAGTCCGAGGCCCTGTGCTTCCATGGGCCTCGGAGAGCGCCTCCGGCGCGTTCCGAATTGGTGGTGGGAGGAACGTCCATCGGCGTCCAGCGTACGATGAAGTACCTGGGACTCGTCCTCGACAGCCGATGGGCGTTCGAGGAGCACTTTCGGCGTCTGGTCCCGAAGCTCGTGGGAGCCGCTGGAGCCCTGAGCCGGCTCCTGCCGAACCTGGGTGGACCGAGCTCACGGTGTCGCCGCCTGTACACGGGCGTGGTGCGATCCATGGCGCTCTACGGAGCGCCGATTTGGTCGGACACTCTGACCCCCCAAACCCGGGCCCTGCTGCGGAGGCCGCAGCGGGTCATGGCGGTCAGAGTGATACGGGGGTATCGCACCATCTCGTGCGAGGCGGCCTGCGCGTTGGCGGGCACACCGCCCTGGGACTTAGACGCCGAAGTGCTCTCTGGAGCGTACTGGCGGAGGGTGGATGCCCGAATCCGGGGGGAACACCCTGCGCCGGTGCAGGATCGTGCGTGGCGGCAGGCGGCGGAGGCCGATCTCGTCGCTCATTGGCGGGAGCGGCTTCTGGCGCCATCGGCCGGCCACCGTACGATCGAGGCGATCCGACCCGTCCTGGAGCTCTGGACGGGCCGGAAGCACGGGGCACTCTCGTTCCACCTTGCGCAGATCCTCTCGGGGCACGGTTGCTTCGGGAGGTATCTGTGCAGGGTCGCAAGGAGAGAGCCCACCGAGGAGTGCCACGAGTGCGGCCACGCTGAAGACACAGCGCAGCACACGCTGGAGTCATGCGTGCAGTGGGTGACACAGCGCGCCGCACTTGTGGCTGTAGTGGGGCCTGACCTCTCGCTGCCCACCATCGTTCACGCCATGGTGAGCAGCGAGACGTCCTGGAACGCCGTCGCCTCCTTTTGCGAGGAGGTGATGACGCAAAAGGAGGCAGCGGAACGGGCGCGGGAGGACGACGCAGCCGCGGACCCTCTCCGCCGCCGCAGAGCAGGACGCAGGCGGCGTGCTCACGACCGCCGTCTGCCGCCCTAGCGAGGAGCTCCGGGCGATGGGTTGGAGGTCTTCATCGCCCGTCGAGGTACGTCCTCGGGTCAGGAGGCGCACCAACATGTTCCTGGTGCGCCTCAGACGGAGTAAGGGGACCTAGATGAGTCCCCGCCGTGGAGGGTCTGCTCTGGCGGACGCCGCTGGCTGGGTCGCGGACGATTGCGCGAGTGTTTCCGTGACCCAGCCACCAGGCGACGCGTCGGAACATCGGTGGGTTTTAGTGGGTATTATAAATCGGGGCCGTCATGCCCCGTCGAGTCCCACACTACCTTCCGGAAGCATTGCAGTCCGCTGCAAGGCTTCCGGAAGGTGTGCGTAAATGCATTTCCCATCGTTAAAAAAAAAAAAAAAAAAAAAAAAGGTTAGGTTCCCGTGTGGGGTTGCTGGTCCCCCATCGGGCGCGTCCCTCCGGTGGCGGATGGGGGAACGCCTCCCAGATATGGGAGGTACCGGGGAAACCCGGCGCGGACCAAAACCAGCAGGGGGTTGCCGCTTGGAGGCTCCTGGTACTTCTCTGTTCATCAGAGTGGACTGTGGAGACTCCGGGCGGTGACAATTGGGGGGGAGGCTTTCGGGCCGTGAGGAAGAAAACCTCGTTAAAAAATTACCGGAGGGGGTGGAAACGCCCTGCGCGGCGGGTCCGCTGGTCTTTGTGGCCGGTGGGCGCTGGCTTCGGCCACCGTCGGGCAACCCGTAATCCGCACTGAGCGGAACCGGGGGCCCCACGCACTGAGCGAGGGGCCGCGAGGAAGAAAACCTCTATAAAAAATTACACGAGGGGTGAACCTCTTGAGGGTCGCCTGCGGGTGTGGCCCTCTTGAGGGTTGCCTCTGGCGAGGAACTCCGGGTGATGGAATGGCGTATCCGTCGCCCGTTGAGACGCCTCGGGTCGGGAGGCGCACCACTATGTTCCTGGTGCGCCTCAGACGGTGTTAGGGGGCCTTTGGGTCCCCCGGTGGAGGGTCTGCCTCGGCGGACGGCGCCGGCTGGGTCGCGGATGATTGCGCAAGTGTACCCGTAACCCAGCCACCAGGCGACACGGAGGAATATCGCTGGGTTTTAGTGGGTATTCTGGCCACTTCTTGGCCTGCCTGAGTCCCACACTACCTTCCGGAAGCATTGCAGTTCGCTGTAAGGCTTCCGGAGGGTGTGCGTAAATGCATTTCCCAGCGTCAAAAAAAAAAAAAAAAAAAAAAAAAAAAAAAAAGGTTAGGTTAGGTTAGGTTCCCGTGTGGGGTTGCTGGTCCTCCATCGGGCGCGTCCCCCGACTGGCGGATAGGGGAACGCCTCCCAGATATGGGAGGTACCGGGGAAACCCGGCGCGGACCAAAACCAGCAGGGGGGTTGCCGCTTGGAGGCTCCTGGTACTTCTCTGCTTATCAGAGTGGACTGTGCGAGACTCCGGGTGGCAACAATGGGGGGGAGGCTTTCGGGCCGTGAGGAAGAAAACCTCGTTAAAAAATTACCAGAGGGGGTGGCGACGCCCCGCGCGGCGGGTCCGCCGGTCTTCATGGCCGGTGGGCGTTGGCTTCGGCCACCGTCGGGCAACCCGTAATCCGCACTGAGCGGACCGGGGGCCCCACGCATTGAGCGAGGGGCCGCGAGGAAGAAAACCTCTATAAAAAATTACCCTAATCCCAAGTTCCGCCGCCCGGCGATGGGATGAATGGCTGGTAGGGAACCAGTCACTAGGGCGGCACCACGGGGGGGTTTTGGGGATTAAAACACAAAATGAAAAGTACGCCGATGAAAAAAACTACCCGGGTGGGTCCCGTTCGCGGGGAATCCCATGGTGTGCCGGACAGCCGGCACATCGGCCCCAACGTATACGGGGGGGCCAATCGACGTTACGAAGAGCAGGAGGAGTTAGGTATAGATTTAAGTCCAGGGGTGGGGGGGAAATTTTGGAAGGATGCAGAGGGAGTTGGAGAGGGGGGTGAGAGAAGAAGGGAGAGGAACGAGGACGAGGAGGCAGCGTCGTCAGACTGTAGCCTCGTGACTATCGAGAGCCGGCCCAGATCAGGGTCTGGATCCTCCGCGGTCATCACGCTAGGCGTGAAACGGCCTCGACTGACTGAGAGCGAGGATCAGTCGACGGACGAGGAAAGGCCGGGGACTCCGGTCCCCGTGCGAGGAAGAGGGCGCCCGCCTACCCACGGGCGGTACATGGGCCTGGGTAGGGCCAGGGAAGCCCTCCGAGAGGAAAAGAGGGCCGAAGCAAGAGCCCTCGAAAAACAGAAGGCAGAGGAGGAGCTGTCCAGGGAAACCGCCGTCGCCCGCTTCCGGCGGGAGACTCGTGAGAAGGCGGGTTCTTCCCGAGATGGCCCCGGGAGGCCGGATGAAAAGACGGCTGCCAGGCTAAAGGACCAAGTGTTGGAGGACTTGGACCTCATTACCAAGGTAGCGACCAAGTCCTCCAACTTAAAGGGAACGTTCGTGCGTGACCTAAAGGATGCTGCTTCGTCCATAAAGGAAGCGGTGACTGTATTAGGGTCACGTACGGTTTCGGAAGAGACACGAAAGCTGCAGGCAGACAATGCTCGCCTGCAGGATGAGATGGGCAGTCTCAGGAGGGAGTTGGCCCAACTAAGAGAGGAAATGGAGCGGATGCGGAAACAAGGTTCCGCCCCCGCTCCCATGGATTTGACCGAGGAGGCCCCCCCTGCACCGCGGCCTCCTCAACGCCCTGGGGCCGCCCCAGCCTCGCCGTCGGTGGAAGAGATCTGCCGCACGGTGATGGTTCAAGTCGGGAGTATGGTCAGTGCCCGCCTGGCCTCTCTTGAAGGCAGACTCCTCCCGGAGAAGAACCTGAGGCCGCCCCTGGCGTCCGATAAAAAGCGCGACGGGCGCTCATATGCGGCCGCTGCTTCGGTGCCGGCCCCGGTCAACAGGAAGTCGGCTGGAGCGAAGGCGCCCCCAGCGTCAGCGCCAGCCCAGCCTGGATCAAGCAGACAGGCGCCGCCTGTGCCACCGCAGCGCCCGCCGGGCTCTGCGCCACCCCAGGCGACAAAAGAGGGGCCTTCCTCTTCTCCTCCCCCCGCTGAGGGGAAGAAAAGGAAGAGAAAGAAGAAAAAGAAGAAGAAGAAGGTGGCAAATGAGAGCCACGAGACTGGCCCGCCGCAGGATCAGCGGCGATCGCAGCCGGCGTCGACGGGGTGGACCAAGGTGGGCCCCAAGGCGCGACCGGATGCACAGAGTCGCACCCGCAAGCTCCGCACACCTCGGTCGTCGGCGGTGGTCCTGACGCTGACACCGAGGGCGGAAGCGGAGGGTGTGACTTACGCCAAGGTGATCGCCGCTGCTAAGGCGAAAATCGACGCAGCGGAGCTCGGCGATCAGGGGGTCCGACTTAGAAAGGCGGCCACTGGAGGTCGCCTGTTCGAGTTCCCTGGCGCTGCCAGTGGCGATAGGGCGGACGCCTTGGCTACTAAGCTCAGGGAGGTACTGGGGGACGAGGTCGTCCGGGTCTCCAGACCAATAAAGTCTGCAGATCTGCGGGTCTCCGGCCTGGACGACTCCGTGGTCAGTGCTGATGTGCTCGCTGCGGTTTCTGCGGCGGGAGGGTGTCCCGTCGAGCAAGTGCGAGTCGGCGAGGTGAGGAGTGGTTTCGACGGGCTGGGCTCAGTGCTCGTTAATTGCCCCGTCGCAGCCGCTAAAAAGGTGGTCGCAGTAGGTAGGCTCCGCGTGGGCTGGGTGTCCGCCCAAGTGAAGCTGCTGGACGCCCGGCCCCTGATGTGCTACCGGTGCCTAGTACCGGGGCACATGGCCGCACAATGCACGGAGGGGGTTGATCGCAGCGGGTTGTGCTACCGCTGCGGTCAACCAGGACACAAGGCCCGCGGGTGCTCCGCTGCGCTGCGCTGTGTGGTCTGCGCAGCGGCTGGCAGGTCGGCGGAGCACCGCGTGGGAAGCAAAGCGTGCGTCTCCCAATCTAAGGGGAAGAAGAAGAGAGGGAAGGCTGGCCAGGGCCGTGCGGCCGAACAGCCTCCCCCCACACCCCAGCAAGCCGAAGCGCAGCCTGGGACAGAGGAGGTTCCAATGGCCGAGGGTTAATGGACCTGAACCTCCTCCAAGCTAATATCAATCACTCCGCCAGAGCTCAGGACCTCCTGTTCCAGAGCATGGCGGAGTGGTCGATCCATGTCGCCGTGGTAGCCGAGCCCTACCGCGTCCCGACCGGGGATGATTGGGTGGGCGATAGAGACGGAGTGGTGGCCATGGCGTCCCGGTCCATAGCGGGTTCCCCGGCCTTTGTAGATGTGGTCCGAGGTCGGGGATACGTCTCGGCTCTTGTCGGCGACATCACGGTGGTTGGGGTGTACTTCTCGCCGAATCGGACTCTCGCCGACTTTGAACAGCTCCTTGCTGAGGTCGGCGTCCTGATCGGCAGAAGTCGCTCCGGCCGCGTGCTTGTCGCGGGGGACCTCAACGCGAAATCTGTGGCGTGGGGGTGCCCCGCGACGGACCCGCGTGGACGAGAGTTGGAGGAATGGGCGACAGCGACTGGACTCACGGTCCTGAACCGAGGGTCGGTCAACACATGCGTGCGGCAACAGGGCGGCTCCATTGTGGACGTCACCTTCGCTGATGCCGCCCTGGCGCGCCGTGTTCGGGGCTGGGAGGTGCTGGAGAATGTGGAGACGCTGTCGGACCACCGATATGTGAGGTTCGGCGTCTCCGCGTCTCCGGCTATCCCGAGCGGCCAAAACCGACCCTCGCGAGAGGACGGCCCTCGATGGTCGCTGTCGCGTATGGACCGGGATTTCCTGGTTGAGGTTGCCCTCGTGGAGGCGTGGTTCTCTGCGCCGCGAGAGGGCAACCTGGGTGAGGTTGAGGAGGAGGTGGCGCGTCTCGGCGCGGCGATGTCGCGGGTCTGCGACGGGGCCATGCCCAGAGTTCGCTCTGTCCCCTTGAGGCGAGGGGTGTATTGGTGGTCCGAAGAGCTCACGCTGCTGCGCGGATCCTGCGTGGCGGCGAGACGCCAATACACCCGGTGCCGCCGGCGGAGGAGACGGAACCTGGAGGAAGAAGAGCGGCTCTACTCCATCTACAGAGACGCGGTCAGGTCACTGCGCGTGGCCATCGGCGTGGCAAAAGATCGGGCGGACGATGAGATGCTGGCGACTTTGGACGGGGACCCATTTGGGAGGCCCTATAAGGCAGTTCGGAAGAAGCTCCGGCCTTGGGCCCCTCCTATTACACGGAGTCTCCAGCCTCTCATCGTCGAGTCGGTGGTTGCCGCTCTGTTTCCGGATAGAGCGGAAGGCGAGGTGCCCCGCATGGCGCCTGTCTTTGTGGAGGGAGACCAGAGCCCGGGCGTGCCCCCGGTCACAGGGGGAGAGTTGAGGGCGGCGGTGTTGCGCATGCGCGCGAAAAACACCGCCCCAGGCCCCGACGGCGTCCCTGGTCGCGCCTGGGCTCTGGCCTTAGGGCCGCTTGAGTCATGGGTTCGGGCTTTGTTTGATGCCTGTCTTGAGCAGGGCCAGTTTCCGGGAGAGTGGAAGAAGGGGAAACTGGTCCTGCTCCGGAAGGACGGTCGCCCGGCACACGAGCCGTCGGCGTACCGACCGATTGTGTTGCTGGACGAGGTGAGCAAGCTCTTCGAGCGGGTCATCGCTGCTCGCCTCGTCCACCACCTGGAGACGGTGGGGCCGGACCTCAGTGTCAACCAGTTCGGTTTCCGCAGGGGCAGGTCCACCATAGGTGCGATTGCGCAGGTGAGGGCCCTTGCGGATAGTGCGGTGTCCCGGGGCGAGGTGTTAGTGGCGGTGTCTCTTGACATCGCCAACGCCTTTAACACCTTGCCCTGGAACTGCATCAGGGAGGCACTGAGGTACCACACGGTCCCTCCATACCTCCGGAGGATCGTGACGGCTTACCTCTCCGGGCGATCGGTCGGTTACCCCACCAGTGAGGGCTGGTCGGAGAGGACCATGTCGTGCGGTGTTCCACAGGGATCGGTTCTCGGACCCCTCCTGTGGAACATCGGCTACGACTGGGTTCTGCGCGGAGCCGTCTTGTCCTGTGTCGACGTAGTATGCTACGCAGACGACACACTCGTGACGGCTCGCGGCAGAACCTTCAGGGAGGCTCGGATTAGGGCCACAGCCGGCGTGGCCCACGTCGTTGGAAGAATTCGGAGTTTGGGCCTGGAGGTGGCCCTACACAAATCCGAGGCGCTCTGTTTCCATGGGCCCCGGAGAGCGCCTCCTGCCCGTTCCGAGTTGGTGGTGGGAGGAACGTCCATCGGCGTCCAGCGTACGATGAAGTACCTGGGACTCGTCCTCGACAGCCGATGGACGTTCGAGGAGCACTTTCGGCGTCTTGTCCCAAAGCTCGTGGGAGCCGCTGGAGCCCTGAGCCGGCTCCTGCCGAACCTGGGCGGACCGAGCTCGCGGTGTCGCCGACTGTACACGGGAGTGGTGCGGTCCATGGCGCTCTACGGAGCGCCGATCTGGGCGGACACTCTGACCCCCCAAACCCGGACCCTGCTGCGGAGGCCGCAGAGGGTCATGGCGGTCAGAGTGATACGGGGGTATCGCACCATCTCGTGCGAGGCGGCCTGTGCGTTGGCGGGCACACCGCCCTGGGACTTAGACGCCGAAGTGCTCTCTGGAGCGTACTGGCGGAGGGTGGATGCCCGAATGCGGGGGGAACACCCTGCGCCGGTGCAGGATCGTGCGTGGCGGCAGGCGGCGGAGGCCGATCTCGTCGCTCATTGGCGGGAGCGGCTTCTGGCGCCATCGGCCGGCATCCGCACGATAGAGGCGATCCGACCCGTCCTCGAGCTCTGGACGGGCCGGAAGCACGGGGCCCTCTCGTACCACCTTGTGCAGATCCTCTCGGGGCACGGTTGCTTCGGGAGGTATCTGTGCAGGGTCGCGAGAAGAGAGCCCACCGAGGAGTGCCACGAGTGCGGCCACGCTGAAGACACGGCACAGCACACGCTGGAGTCGTGCGCGCAGTGGGCGACACAGCGCGCCGCACTCGTGGCTGAAGTGGGGCCCGACCTCTCGCTGCCCACCGTCGTTCACGCCATGGTGAGCAGCGAGACGTCTTGGAATGCCGTCGCCTCCTTTTGCGAGGAGGTGATGACGCAAAAGGAGGCAGCGGAACGGGCGCGGGAGGACGACGCAGCCGCGGATCCTCTCCGCCGCCGCAGAGCAGGACGCAGGCGGCGTGCTCACGACCGCCGTCTGCCGCCCTAGCGAGGAGCTCCGGGCGATGGGTTGGAGGTCTCCATCGCCCGTCGAGGTACGTCCTCGGGTCAGGAGGCGCACCAACATGTTCCTGGTGCGCCTCAGACGGAGTAAGGAGACCTAGATGAGTCCCCGCCGTGGAGGGTCTGCTCTGGCGGACGCCGCTGGCTGGGTCGCGGACGATTGCGCGAGTGTTCCCGTGACCCAGCCACCAGGCGACGCGTTGGAACATCGGTGGGTTTTAGTGGGTATTATAAATCGGGGCCGTCATGCCCCGTCGAGTCCCACACTACCTTCCGGAAGCATTGCAGTCCGCTGCAAGGCTTCCGGAAGGTGTGCGTAAATGCATTTCCCATCGAAAAAAAAAAAAAAAAAAAAAAAAAAAAAAAAAAAAAAAAAAAAAAGGTTAGGTTAGGTTAGGTTAGGTTAGGTTAGGTTAGGTTAGGTTAGGTTAGGTTAGGTTAGGTTCCGAGCCCGTGTGGGGTTGCTGGTCCCCCATCGGGCGCGTCCCCCCGGTGGCGGATGGGGGAACGCCTCCCAGATATGGGAGGTACCGGGGAAACCCGGCGCGGACCAAAACCAGCAGGGGGTTGCCGATTGGAGGCTCCTGGTACTTCTCTGTTCATCAGAGTGGACTGTGGAGACTCCGGGCGGCGACAATTGGGGGGGAGGCTTTCGGGCCGTGAGGAAGAAAACCTCGTTAAAAAATTACCGGAGGGGGTGGAAACGCCCTGCGCGGCGGGTCCGCTGGTCTTTGTGGCCGGTGGGCGCTGGCTTCGGCCACCGTCGGGCAACCCGTAATCCGCACTGAGCGGAACCGGGGGCCCCACGCACTGAGCGAGGGGCCGCGAGGAAGAAAACCTCTATAAAAAATTACACGAGGGGTGAACCTCTTGAGGGTCGCCTGCGGGTGTGGCCCTCTTGAGGGTTGCCTCTGGCGAGGAACTCCGGGTGATGGAATGGCGTATCCGTCGCCCGTTGAGACGCCTCGGGTCGGGAGGCGCACCACTATGTTCCTGGTGCGCCTCAGACGGTGTTAGGGGGCCTTTAGGTCCCCCGGTGGAGGGTCTGCCTCGGCGGACGGCGCCGGCTGGGTCGCGGATGATTGCGCAAGTGTACCCGTAACCCAGCCACCAGGCGACACGGAGGAACATCGCTGGGTTTTAGTGGGTATTCTGGCCACTTCTTGGCCTGCCTGAGTCCCACACTACCTTCCGGAAGCATTGCAGTTCGCTGTAAGGCTTCCGGAGGGTGTGCGTAAATGCATTTCCCAGCGTCAAAAAAAAAAAAAAAAAAAAAAAAAAAAAAAGGTTAGGTTCCGAGAGGAGAGTACGCGCTGTCACCACTGCGACGATGACCGGGACACGGCGGAGCATACCGTCACTGCCTGTCCTGCCTGGACAGGACAACGGGCGGCCCTCACGGCCGCCATTGGACATGACCTCTCGCTGCCAGCGTTGGTTCGCGCCATGCTGGCAGGCGAACCCGGATGGACAGCGGTGCAGACCTTCTGCGAGGAGGTTGTCGCCGCGAAGGAGGAGGCCGAGCGCGTGCGGGAGTTGGAGGCGCTCGACCCCCGCCGAAGAAGACGGCTGAGGCGTCGACGAGTCGTCCATGATGACAACTTGCCGCCTTAGCCGGGGGGCTCGGGCCGGCGGCATGGGGATGCCGTCGCCCAATGAATCGAGTCCCCGAGTGGGTCGCGATGCGCTGCGTATTCTTCGCGCATCGCGACACCCTGGAGAGATGGGCCCACGCAAGCCCCGAGGGGGCCTCTGTTCGGCCCTTAGGAGCCCAAAAGCTCCAAAGAAGATGGGCCTGCCGTGAGACGCAGGCGAAGCCATGCAGGACAGCGGATGAAGGCTCACGCGTACTCGCAACCCTGCATGGAGCACAGAAGAATACCGTCGGGTTTTAGTGGGTGCGAGCCCCACATACCCGTGGGGGAGTCCCCAATTCCCCCGGGATGCGTCAGGCATTTCCCGACGAAAAAAAAAAAAAAAAAAAAAAAAAAGGTTAGGTTAGGTTAGGTTAGGTTAGGTTAGGTTAGGTTAGGTTAGGTTAGGTTAGGTTAGGTTAGGTTAGGTTAGGTTAGGTTAGGTTAGGTTACGTTCCCGTGTGGGGTTGCTGGTCCTCCATCGGGCGCGTCCCCCGACTGGCGGATAGGGGAACGCCTCCCAGATATGGGAGGTACCGGGGAAACCCGGCGCGGACCAAAACCAGCAGGGGGTTGCCGCTTGGAGGCTCCTGGTACTTCTCTGCCTAGCAGAGTGGACTGTGCGAGACTCCGGGTGGCAACAATGGGGGGGAGGCTTTCGGGCCGTGAGGAAGAAAACCTCATTAAAAAATTACCAGAGGGGGTGGCGACGCCCCGCGCGGCGGGTCCGCCGGTCTTCATGGCCGGTGGGCGTTGGCTTCGGCCACCGTCGGGCAACCCGTAATCCGCACTGAGCGGACCGGGGGCCCCACGCACTGAGCGAGGGGCTGCGAGGAAGGAAAACCTCTATAAAAAATCACCGGAGGGGGAATCCTCTGGAGGGGAGGACTCCTGAGGCGAGCTCGGTGTGCACTTACCCTGCCTCCGAGCGGGCTGCGTGGGAACTAGTCCTGCGTGGTCCTCGCCACCAAATCGTAATCCCTGTAGGTGTGTCGGGTGACGGTCACGTCTCTCACCTGACGAGGGACCGAGGGTCTTGGCTTAACCGCCCGGACTGCGAGGAATAAACCTCTATAAAAAATTATCCGAATCTCAAGTTCTGGTGCGCGGCGAGGAGATGAATGGCTGACGGATTCTGTCCCTCACCTCAGAGGGGCATCAGTCTCTAGCGCACCCCCAGCCAGGGTACCTGTGGACCCCCTGGTTGAGTTACAAATTTACACCTTCCCGGGTAATTACGGCTCTGCCCGGGTCGAGTTTATTTCCGTTCTACTCGTGGGAACTACATGGAATCGTTTAAACATAAAAACCCAACTAAGCAGGACGAGACGGAGATGAGGGAGGTCGACTTGTCTGGATCTGATTCAGACGCGAGCCTCGTGAGTGTGAAGAGCACAATAAGTGCGGGAAAGAAGAGGCCGTTCAGCGGCGATGAGAATATGGAGGCGGCACCGAAGGTCGGTCCCGCCAAACGTGGACGTGGTAGACCGCCTACATGCGGTAAGTATGTTGGTTTGGCGCAGGCCAGGAAGAACTTAGAGGCCGCCAAACGTGCTGCAGAGCAGGCGGAAAGAGAGGAGGCCGAGAACAGCGAGGTCGCTGACTTGACGGCAAAAATGATTTCTGGTCGGGAGCGACAGCTGTCAGAAACCTCCTCGGCGGTGTCAGATGACATGGAGGCGGAGGACTTGACGGCAACTGAACTCAATAATAGAGTTCATCTTGCCGTCAAGTCTATTAAGAAAGTGGCCAAAGTTTCAAAGGGCCTGAAGGGCACGTGCCAGAAGGCCCTTAAAGAAGCGGCTGCGGCAATTGAGGAAGCCGCAGAGGTACTGATGAGGCGTACCTCTACGGAGGAGGTTAAACGGTTGCAGGCGGAAAACGCTCGGCTCATGAAAGAAATGGCGGAGCTTCGGCAGGAACAGGATAGGATGCGGGCAGACCTGCAGGAAATGCGGCAGGAGAAAAGGAAGGAGGCTGCCCCCGCTGAGCCTGCTCGAAAGGAGGACCATTCGGAGCAGTTCAGCCTGCTACTGAAGGAAGTCTCAAGCCTGTCTTCCCGCTTTTCAGTGATTGAGGGGCGGGTTTTGCGCCCACCATTGGCCGCGGACAGGGTGTCGGTAGGGGCTGCGGGGCCTTCATTTGCGGAGATGGCTGCAAAGCCGAGTACATCGGGTTCGCAAAGTCGGCAGGCTCCAGCCGCACAAAAGTCATCCGGCCAGCCCAGCCAGAAGACTCCTGAGGCCACTACCTCACGAAAGGGGAAGGGAAAGGGCAAGGGGAAGACCTCTGCTGCTCAGACTGAACCAACGCCGGGTGCAGAGCAGCAGGGTACTTCAGGCACCCAGACTAGTGAGGGTCAATGGCAGACAGTGGGAGCCAAAAAGCAGGCTAAAAAGGCTGACAGGAAGGCCAAAAAGGCAACGAAGCAGGCGGGTCTTAAGAATGACAAGAAACAGGCACGGTTGCGCGCCCCTCGGTCTGCGGCTGTTGTTATCACGCTGCAGCCCGAAGCAAAAGAGAAGGGACTCACGTACGCCACTGTACTGACTAAAGCCAAGGCCGAAATTAACCTCGGCGAGCTCGGCATTGCGGGTATCCGCTGTAAAACGACGATGACTGGTGCCCGCATGCTAGAGGTTGCAGGAGCCAGTAGCGGCTCGCAGGCTGATGCTCTCGCAGAGAAGCTTAAGGCGACGCTAGAGCCCGTGGGTGTAAAGGTGTCTAGGCCCTCCAAAAGTGCAGAGTTGCGCATAGTGGGTCTAGACGACTCGGTAAGCACGGAGGAGCTGGTGGCCGCCGTGGCGAGGGTCGGAGATTGCTCGCCAGCGCTAGTGAAGTCGAGCCCTATTACGTCGGGCTTCTCTGGGATGGGGACAGCAGTCGTCAGCTGCCCCGTCGTAGCGGCCAAAAAACTCGCCGAAGGTGGTCGGCTTTTGGTAGGCTGGGTGGCGGCGCAGGTCAAGCTCCTGCAGCCCAAGTCCCTGAGATGCTACCGATGCCTTGTGGAGGGGCACGTCGGTGCCCAATGCACTTCGGGGTTAGACCGCAGTAACCTCTGTTTCCGCTGCGGTAAGCCCGGGCACAAGGCCAGTTCTTGTGAGGCCACGCCGCATTGTGTTCTGTGTGCGGCAGCAGACAAGCCGGCAAATCATCGGGTGGGCGCCAAGACCTGCGCTGCCCCTAAACAAAAAAGTAAGGCTAAGCCTGGGGTCAACTCTTCGCCATCCCAGGCTCAGGAGGTAGAGAGCATGGAAACCTAACAATGGCTCCACACCTCCGCCTCCTTCAAGCGAACATCAACCACTGCGCCAGAGCTCAGGATTTGCTCCTCCAGAGCATGGCGCAGTGGTCGATTAACGTCGCGGCGGTCGCCGAACCGTATTTCGTCCCTCAAAGGGACGACTGGGTGGACGATTTGTCGGGCACTGTGGCCTTGATTTTACGAGCTGCCACTGAATCTCCGTCTCTAGAAAGCGTTGTGCGAGGACGGGGCTACGTAGTGGCGACGATTGGAGGGGTGGTAGTCATAGGAGTTTACTCCTCACCCAACAGCACTCTCACCGACTTTGAGGACTTACTCGGGGATTTAAGCGTCGTCGTGAGTAGAAGTCGTCCTAACCCGGTGCTTGTCCTTGGGGACTTCAATGCAAAGTCCTCGGCTTGGGGTTCCCCAACGACAAACGTGCGGGGAACGGTTCTGGAGGAGTGGGCTGTGGAGCGGGGTCTACTTCTCCTCAACCAAGGCTCTGTTCACACGTGTGTGCGTCAGCGGGGCGGATCAATAGTGGACATATCGTTCGCTAGCCCCGCTGTAGCAAACCGTGTGCGAGGATGGCACGTCATGGAGGGGGTGGAGACGCTATCGGACCATCGGTATATTCGGTTCGAGGTCTCCCCCTCGGCTTCGGATGTTCACGTCCGTGCCGCCCTGAGAGAGAGCGGTCCGCGTTGGGCATTAAAACGCCTAAATAAAGAGGCGCTATTGGAGGCAGCCATTGTGCAGGCCTGGGTCTCTGCACCAAGCAGGCCTGCCAGCGTGGATGAGGAGGCAGAGTGGATTGGAGAGGCGCTGTCGCACGTTTGCGATGCGGCGATGCCGCGTATCCTGCGCATTCCTGCCAGACGTCAGGTGTACTGGTGGTCGCAGGATATTGCAAGCCTGCGTGCCGCATGTGTTGCCGCTAGACGCCGGTACACCAGGCATCGCGGGAGGCATCGCCGCACCCAGCAGGAAACAACCGTAGAAGCGGCCCTCTACGAGGGATACAAAGAAGCAAAGCGAGCCCTTCAGAATGCTATTAAATTAGCCAAAGTCAGGGCCCGCGAGGAGCTGTTGGAGACTTTGAGCGCCGATCCATGGGGGCGCCCTTACCGAATGGTAAGAGGCAAAATTCGCGCTGCGGCGCCTCCGCTGACTCAGAGTCTCGATCCGCAGCTCCTGGAAAACGTTGTGTGCACTCTGTTTCCATCCACAGTGGGACATGATCCGCCACCGATGGCTCCGCCTATTGCATTGCCCAACGCGGACAACGACGACGATGTGCCCGAGGTGTCCCCGGGAGAACTGAGGGCGGCGGTGCTACGGCTTCGAGCCAAAAACACAGCCCCAGGACCAGATGGCATACCTGGCCGTGTCTTGGTCCTAACTTCGAAGGCTCTCGAGCACCGAATGTTGGGGCTCTTCAGTGCGTGCTTAGAGCGCGGCCAATTTCCACTCCGTTGGAGGGCCGGAAAGCTGGTCCTGCTAAAGAAGGAGGGGCGCCCGGCGGACTCTCCGTCTGCGTACCGGCCCATTGTGCTGTTGGACGAGACGGCAAAACTCTTTGAGAGAATCATATCGGACCGTCTCGTCAAGCACTTGGAGGGCGTGGGGCCGGACCTGGCCGACAACCAGTTTGGTTTTCGCCGTGGGCGCTCCACAGTAGACGCAATAATGCGCGTGAGGGCCTTGACGGCGGAAGCAGTTTCCCATGGCGAGGTGGTGTTGGCGGTGTCGCTCGACATAGCGAACGCCTTCAACACCTTGCCATGGAGCTGTATTAGGGAAGCACTCGTATACCATCGGGTGCCGAACTACCTCCGTCTTGTAGTCGGGACTTACCTAGCGGACAGGGCGGTCATCTACCCGGGTCGGAGCGGATGGGGTCGGAGAGAGTGCTCGTGCGGTGTTCCACAGGGGTCTGTCTTGGGACCACTCCTGTGGAACATCGGTTACGACTGGGTGCTGCGTGGAGCGCTTCTCCCTGGCGTCGGCGTCATATGCTACGCCGACGACACGCTGGTTTTGGCGCGTGGAGAAACGCACCGTCAGGCGACGTTGTTGGCAACAGCTGGGGTGTCACAGGTGGTAGGGAGGATCCGGCGCCTGGGTCTCGAGGTGGCGCTCAACAAGTCAGAGGCGATATTTTTTCATGGCCCTCGACGCGCGCCACCTCCAGGGTCTCACATCGTCGTGGGAGGCGTCCGAATCGGCATCGAGTCGACGATGAAATATCTAGGACTCGTCCTCGATAGCCGATGGGACTTTGGGCCGCATTTCGAGCGCCTACTTCCCAAGTTAATGGGAGCGGCAGGAGCGCTTGCTCGTTTGCTGCCCAATCTTGGTGGCCCAGAAGCCTCCTGTCGAAGGCTCTACACAGGGATCGTGCGGTCTATGGCCCTCTATGGGGCTCCTGTGTGGGCGGATACCTTAACGGCTCGTAACGTCGCAATATTGCGGAGACCGCAAAGAGCGATGGCCGTTAGAGTAATAAGGGGATACCGCACGATCTCCTTCGAGGCGGCGAGCCTTCTTGCAGGATCTCCGCCTTGGGATCTCGAGGCGAAGACTCTTGCCTCCCTGTACCAGTGGACAGTGGAGGCGAGAGGACGGGGCGGGCGACCGTTGCCGCGGGTGTATGCGCGGCGTCGGTCTCAGCTCCGTCAGATTCTCTTGGCGGAGTGGAAAGAGCGCCTGGAACACCCCAGCGCAGGGCACGCCATTATAGAGGCGGTGAGGCCTGTAGTAGAGGATTGGTTGGGGCGGAAGCATGGTGCCCTAACCTTCCGGCTGACGCAGATACTTACCGGACACGGTTGTTTCGGTAAGTATCTGCATCGGATAGGTCGGGAGCAAACGCCCGGTTGCCGCCATTGCGAGGACTGCCTCGAGGACACGGCGCAGCATACACTGGAGGAGTGCCCAGCCTGGGCGGAGCAGCGCCGTGCACTCGACGCAGAAGTCGGTGACCTCTCGCTCCGAAATATCGTGCGAATGATGGTTCGGAGCGAGACAGCGTGGAATGCCACCGTCTCCTTTTGTGAGGCAGTGATGTCTGAAAAGGAGACAGCGGAGCGTGAACGAGAGATAGCGGTGGATGTTCACCCGAGTCGCCGTAGAAGAACTGGGCGCAGGCAAGCGCACGACCGCCGCCTGCCTCCTTAATGAGGACCTCCGGGCGATAGACGCGGGGAAGTCTGTCGTCCGTAGGAGAAAAGGTCCTCGAGTTGGAAGGCGCGCCACGTGTTCCTGGCGCGCCTTCAAGTGTGTGAAGGACTCCTAATAGTCCGGTAGTTGGGCCTGCTTTGGAGCGGGTGCTTTTGCTGGGTGCAGTAGTGTACGAAAGTGTTCCTGCACCCAGCAAACCAAAAGAGAGAAGGAACACCGTGGGGTTTTAGTTGGTGCAGTCCAACATAACCACCGTGCTTCCCCGAGCACGGTGGTATCCATGACGGATTTCCCCACGTAAAAAAAAAAAAAAAAAAAAAAAAAAAAAAAGGTTAGGTTACGTTAGGTTAGGTTAGGTTAGGTTAGGTTAGGTTAGGTTAGGTTAGGTTAGGTTAGGTTAGGTTAGGTTAGGTTAGGTTAGGTTATATACCTGGGACTGGGACTTAGACGCCGAAGTGCTCTCTGGAGCGTACTGGCGGAGGGTGGATGCCCGAATCCGGGGGGAACACCCTGCGCCGGTGCAGGATCGTGCGTGGCGGCAGGCGGCGGAGGCCGATCTCGTCGCTCATTGGCGGGAGCGGCTTCTGGCGCCATCGGCCGGCCACCGTACGATCGAGGCGATCCGACCCGTCCTGGAGCTCTGGACGGGCCGGAAGCACGGGGCACTCTCGTTCCACCTTGCGCAGATCCTCTCGGGGCACGGTTGCTTCGGGAGGTATCTGTGCAGGGTCGCAAGGAGAGAGCCCACCGAGGAGTGCCACGAGTGCGGCCACGCTGAAGACACAGCGCAGCACACGCTGGAGTCATGCGTGCAGTGGGTGACACAGCGCGCCGCACTTGTGGCTGTAGTGGGGCCTGACCTCTCGCTGCCCACCATCGTTCACGCCATGGTGAGCAGCGAGACGTCCTGGAACGCCGTCGCCTCCTTTTGCGAGGAGGTGATGACGCAAAAGGAGGCAGCGGAACGGGCGCGGGAGGACGACGCAGCCGCGGACCCTCTCCGCCGCCGCAGAGCAGGACGCAGGCGGCGTGCTCACGACCGCCGTCTGCCGCCCTAGCGAGGAGCTCCGGGCGATGGGTTGGAGGTCTTCATCGCCCGTCGAGGTACGTCCTCGGGTCAGGAGGCGCACCAACATGTTCCTGGTGCGCCTCAGACGGAGTAAGGGGACCTAGATGAGTCCCCGCCGTGGAGGGTCTGCTCTGGCGGACGCCGCTGGCTGGGTCGCGGACGATTGCGCGAGTGTTCCCGTGACCCAGCCACCAGGCGACGCGTCGGAACATCGGTGGGTTTTAGTGGGTATTATAAATCGGGGCCGTCATGCCCCGTCGAGTCCCACACTACCTTCCGGAAGCATTGCAGTCCGCTGCAAGGCTTCCGGAAGGTGTGCGTAAATGCATTTCCCATCGTTAAAAAAAAAAAAAAAAAAAAAAAAGGTTAGGTTAGGTTAGGTTAGGTTAGGTTAGGTTAGGTTAGGTTAGGTTAGGTTAGGTTAGGTTAGGTTAGGTTTTTTTTTTTTTTTTTTTTTTTTTTTTTTTTTTTTTTTTTATTAGATCTAAGTTAGCCACAACAGATTTTTTTAATACACTAAAACAATTGCTTAGACTCTGAGTTACAATATTCGCTATAACGTTATATAATATAATATGGAGGGTTAGGTGCGCTGGTAGCCGCCGACTTCTGCTATTGGATACATAGGCCGGCAGCTCCAGACGCCCCGCGCATTCGCGCTTTAAAATATTATAAATGATAAATATATATTATGATATAATACCATATTATATAATAAAACCTAATATAATATAATATATAAGGTTAGGTGCGCTGGTAGCCGCCGACTTCTGCTATTGGATACATAGGCCAACGGCTCCAGACGCCCCGCGCATTCGCGCTTTAAAATATTATAAAATAAATGATAAATATATAATATGATATAATACAATATAATATAAGATAATAATATAATAAAGCATAATATAATATAATTTATTATAATATAATACAAAACAATGTAATAAAATTATATATAATAGCGTGAAATAAATATAAAATAGTAAAAGTAGGATACCATAAGAAGTAACACGTACAAATTTGCTCAATACACAAAACAATCAATATTTATAAAATAAGAGTAACAAGTAATACAAACACAAATTAAATGATTCTTCACAATTACAGTAAAACAAACGAATAAAACAGACAGATATATACAGACAGAATAAAAGACGATCCAGCGACTCACCGGGCCAGCGACCAAAGTCACCAGCCCGGCGACCCACTGTACCAATAAACTTACAATTAAAATTTAAACTAACAAATGCTAAATTAGTGTTTTACAATCAAAATTTTTCACTTAAAACTAACAAGAACAAAAAGTGCTTAACTAGTGCTTAAGAAACTATGTATGTATATATATACAGTCAGTTGCAAATTATTTTATTTTCTCTACGTACAATTAAACTTTTTTAAGGCTCTCAGTATGGACTCAGAGAAGGCCACATATGACATCAATGCGGTCCGCTTAGTCATCAGCTCCGTGAGGTTGAAAGGATTTACTCGCAGACACTCACACAAGAGCTCGTGATCAAGGCGCGCCCGTGCAAACGCTGGACAATCCTCTAAAAGGTGTTCCAGAGTCTGCACCGTCGCACCATCACACGGGCACGTGTCGTCAGGCAAGATTTTAAAGCGGTGGAGATAATGTTTGTGGAAGGCGTGGCCGGTAAGAATTTGAGTTAAATAGAACGAAGGTTTTGTGCATTGATAAAGAGTTTTAATATTTCCTAGCAAAGGTAGTAAGGTTCGAGTGCGCCTTCCTTGAGCTGAGCTTCCGTATCTGGCTTGCCAGATCCGGTTTGTTTCACCGCGCACTCTGTGTTTGACGAAACTTATGGGGAAAGCAGAGTAATCGGGCGACCTGTGAAGCGTCGTTCCACCTTTGGCTGCCGAGTCAGCCGCCTCGTTCCCCGCAATGCCAACGTGTGCCCTGACCCACGCCATTTCGATGTGTGTAGAGTGTGCACTGAGTGTGTGGTGTATAAGAGCGACTAGTGAGTGTGTGTTGCTTCTGTTTTCGATGGCTGCAAGGGCAGCTCTAGAATCTGACAGTATCGTGATTGTGGAGTATTGCTGTGAGTTATTGTGTATAAGTTTGGCCGCCCATAGGCAAGCTTGGTGTATGGCGAACAGCTCAGCTTGGAAGACGGAGCAACTATCGTGCAGCTTAAACTTTCTGGTGGCGATAATGGAGCCTCCTTCATGGCACACGAAAGCTGCTCCGACAGACCCGTCCTCCCGCTTGCTGCCGTCCGTATATATCTGTATAGTATCACAAGTGAAGTGTTTGTCTATCTGTTCAGAGTTGGTGAAAGTTCTGGGTGTTATTGTGATTCTTCTAGATGGGTGTAGTAATTTATGCGGAGATATGGGGTGTTCTAGTGTAATGTCTGAAGGTAGATATTTTGTGGTGTGTGTTAACTTGGTGCGTTCAATGGTGTGTATTTCTCGGATTTTAAGGTCTATGGGGGTGAATTCGGCAAGAGCAATTGCCGCCGGTGTCGAAATGGTGCGAAAGGCCTTGGTGGCTTTTATAGCGAAGCCACGCTGCATACTCAGCAACCTTCCCTTCACGCCCTTCTTACAAGCCACATGTCCCCATATACCGGCAGCGTATGTAATAATGGGTTCGATCACCTGCCGGTATATGGTTTGGATATTTTCAGGGTGAGCTCCCCAAGTGGGTCTGCAATAAAGGGTCAGCTTGCTGAATATGCGCATGGCCTTGTCAGTGATGTGACGGATGTGTGCATTGAAGAGTAATTTATGATCAATGATGACCCCCAGGTATCTGAACTCATTGACAAATGGAATACTCTGGTTATCCATAGAGATTCGTGCCTCTTTGGCTTTATTGGTGAAAGCCACCATTTTGGTCTTAGTTGGGCCGAAATAGAGCTTCACACTCTTGCCCCAGGCCAGTATAGTATCTAATGCCGAGTTGGTGATACTCTGGAGGTCATCAAGGTTTTTGGCGTGGGTGATTAGGAGCACGTCGTCGGCGTATGCCTGAACGTTACACCCTACAGGCATAGCTGCCTCCAGGAGCTCGTCCAAGATGATGTTCCAAAGAACAGGACCACAAGCCGAGCCCTGGACGCAACCCTTGGTCATAACTTTGGAGACCCTCGTATTGGCGTAGTCCAATACGGCTTCCCTATCCTGTAAATAATTCGTGATTAGACGGAAAATGTTTGCCGGGCAGTTGGAGACTCGCAACCTCTCCAGCAGAGCCGGCCACCACGCATTATTGAAAGCAGATTTTATGTCTAAAGATACGGCTATCACGTGTTCCCCCCTTGCTTTCGCTTGCCGGACCCTCGAGAGAGCCGCATCTATAGCCATGACCGTATTGACCTGCTCTTTGAACCCATACTGCGCAGGGCTGCTCCTAGAAGCGCTGTCGAGTGCGTAGGTCACCCGTTTGATAAACAACCTTTCCAACAACTTTCCGAACACAGGAATAAGGCCGATAGGCCTGTGTGAATCAATTTCCGTGTAATTGGTTTTGCCGGGTTTGGGAATTATTTTGACGTAGGCCCTCTTCCATTTTTTGGGAAAATATCCGAGTGCCAGGCATCTATTGAGCAAATCTGTAATTAATTTAGGGTAAGCAGAAGCAAACTGATAACAGATGTCTGAAGTGAGGTAATCGAGGCCAGGGGCCTTTTTGCAGTTCATCGACTTGAGGAGTTCGAGAACTTCCTCAGGGGTGAAGGGTAAGTCGTCTTGGGTATCAGGTGTGTCAGTCTGTCTGTTTCTCAACTCAGTGTGTCGAGGATGTGTGTCATGTGTGTGAGTGTCATCAGGGAAGAAATGCTCAAGCAATGCACGAGCAGTTTCTTCCCCGTTGGACGTGTGTTGACCATCAATGTGCAGTGTGACGGGAGCTCTGCGTGGGTTCGAGTCCTTAAGGAGTCTGTTGGTGAGGGACCAAACATTTTCCTTGTTTTGTCTTTCGCAGAACTCCCGGAAGTTGTCAGAAGAGGCGCCCCTAAGTTCATCAGCATAAAGCTTCTTTAAGGCTGAGAGCTCTTCCGCCAAACTTTGTGTGTCTGTATTGTGTCGTGTAGCAGCATGCAGTCTTCTATGCAGGTCGATAACCTCCCTCTTGCGGGACTCCAATGCGTCAGTCCACCACGGGGGCTTGTGGGCTGCACCGGGTTTTCTAACTGGCATAGAATCCTCGCATGCTGTGTGTAAAATGTGTGTGATGTGGTCGATGTATTTGTCCAGCTGAGTGCAGTCCATATTTAAAATATCCTGTTCAAGTGTATCTGTTAGAGCAATTTGTGTGTGTAATGCTGTCTTAAATTCCCCCCATTTAGCTTTCCCGTTTTTAAACCTGAATGTAGAGGTACAATCCGTTGGTCGATCAAGGTTCTGGACTGGTTTTATAATAAATTCCACCGCGTTATGTTGGGAGGCAGCGCAAGCATCGAGGTTGACTCTCCAGTCAGTGACCCGGTCAATGAGGTCCGCAGAAGCGAACGTCACATCAATGATGGATGACCTCACTCTGCCGTGAGACACGGCCTCAAATGTGGGCGTATTGCCAGTGTTGCAGATGTATAGGTCACTACCGTAGGCCACGTCGACGACCGCTCTGCCTCTGTCATTCGTTCGGTTGCCGCCCCATAGCGGATGCCATCCGTTGAAGTCTCCGCCCACAACGCACCGCACGCTGCCAATCTCTTTGACAAAACGCTCGATGCCCTCGAGGGTGCCCGAGGGATCCCCGTCGGGTTCGACATATGCCGCGGCAACGTATAGCTTGCGGGCTCCCGCACCGATCTGGATGACGCTGAGGTTACCACTAGAATATTGGGATAGGCCAATGGCAGAGATGGAGTGGGTTTTGGAAATAATGCAGGATTTAACCTTACCGGAACCAGGGAATTGGAAGATATTAAAACCTGGGATGGGCTTCACCTCCTTACCCGACCCCAGGTATGGTTCGGAGACTAAGGCTAAGGAATGTTCGCTATTCGTAAAGAACCGAGTGAATTCCTGCAGACAATTTTTGGATCTGTCGAGATTACACTGTATACAATTGATCTGGTTCTTAGAATCCATAGTCTACAGTTCGTTCCACTCGGTTCTTTATGGTTCGCAGGAGAGGGCACATGTGGGAGGTAGCTGTGTGGGAGTCAGGAACTTGTAGTTGAAATTTTGTGTTTCTGGAGGAGCAATTAAAACACTTGGGAGCGGCTTTTTTGGTTTTGGAGGGGCACTCAACCTCACCGTGATCCAGACCAGCGCAGTAGGCGCATGGAGTGCAAGACCCGTTCCTGCAGTTCTTCTTAGTGTGACCGAACTGCAGGCACGAGTAGCACTGCAGAAATGGTGAGAAATTCTGCACGTGGATCTTAGAATGGTCCACGCTCAGTCTCCCCATCTCCAGCGCCCTGCGCCAGACCACCGGGGCAGCAACAAGGACTGCATTATATAGGTTGGGGTTACGGTTGTTACGTATAAAGCGTAGTTTTAATGATTCGCCGTTGACCTCCGTGGCGCACAGACTGGGGTTCTGTCTTATGATAACATCTGCGAGCTCCTCAGATGAAATATCTTTGGAGATGCCCTTCATAATGATCATGGGCCTAATGCACCGAGCGGGTTCCGCAGTGACGGTGGTGGATTCTCTGAGCCGCTGTAAAGTTTCATCCCTCTGCGCGGGGGTCTCGAAGTCTATTCTTAGTTTATTGTTAGATAGAGGTTGCACCCTGCATGGCGCGTAAGTACTATGTTTAAAGCTTATGCTGTTCCGCCATGCAGTGACTACCTCCTGCCTCGTCTCACAAGGTTCTCTAGTTGAGACAATAATGGCGGGTTTATTACGACCTAACTCTGACAACGCATTAACAGTGTTCTTGGGGGCAGCAACTAAGCTCGGCTGTGCGTTCGCTGATCTAGGCGGAGGGCGACCCGCCATCTGCGCATATGTCGTGGGAGTGGGGCCCAGGCTGGCGGGGGACATGGCGCCAGCTGCAGCGAGGTCCCCGCGTAATTTCCTCACCTCCTTAACGCAGACGGCAAGCTCCCGCTTCAGTTCCTCCTGCTCCACTCGAAGTGCGTTCTCGTCGCCGCGCTGGGTAGTAGAAGGTGGCGCAGGAAGCGCCGAAGCCGGAGGGGTGCCAGCGGCAGCGAAAGCTGCCGCGGCCGGATCCGAAGATGTTGGTGTTGCTGCAGAAGCGGCAGTGGCTGCCTCCGCCACCAGATCTGGATCGCGCTGCGCGAAAAGGTCCATGGCCTTCTTGGTCTCAGCAGCTGCGGCGATGATCAGCCGCTTGTTTGACGAAGTTACGCTTTTACCCTCGGACACGGCCTCGATGGTGATGGCGGCGAGGAGTTTAACCACTCTTATGAGAGAGGGTAAGTCGGTGGCCTCAGCTGCCGTGGCCGGCAGATCAGTAGGGAAGGCCGGTATTGGTTGTGGCCGACGCGGCGCCCGCCGTGCAGCGCCTGAGGAGCAGGTGCCCGCCGCCGACGTCGCCGCTGAATCCGAGCCGGTTGCCACCGTGGCTGCGTCCGGGGCGCTCGTCGAGAAGGGTGAGCTCCCGGCCGATGTTACTGCCTCATCAGCGCCAGCCGGGGTGGCGCCCGCAGCGCCGGTGACAGCCGCGGCGCTGGAGCTGGGTGCCTTCTTGGCACGTATTGTCCGCCGGGGGACTCCGGATGATGAAGGCGCCATTGCGCCAACAGCGCTTGAAGCACCACTCGATGGATCCGCTGGGGGGGGGTTCGCGGCAAGCCGTCCTCCCGCGTCGATGGGATCGGGCTGGGCGATTGCGGCATTGTAAGCGGCGTGAGCAGCGCGTCTAGTGGTAGCGTCCATGGCTGAATCGACTTCCGCGTAACAGTCCGAGAACAATTGTTCATCGTCAGACCCACTTAACACAGGGGTTGCCGAGGGGGGTGGTTTGGTCACATCGTCCTTTCGGGATGGGGGAGCCATGTCCGTTGGGATATAATAGATATAGTAAAGATATGAATATATGAGAAAACTACGTCAAAATCGGTGCATAAACTAATTAAATATTGAGTTTATAAAAACTTGATTTAAAAGTTCGGAAAATTTGGGAAAATAGAGATAGCAGGAAAAGCGGTTTTCTGTTGATAGGATATTATAGGTATAGGAAAATTATGAATATATAGAAAAACCGCATCAAAATCGGTGCATAAACTACTTAAATATTGAATTTATAAAATTTTGTTAAGTTAAAGTTAGGAAAATTTGGGAAAATAGAAACAGCTAAAAAAGCGGTTTCCTGTTGACAGGGTATTATAGATATTAAGAAATCGTGAATATATAGAGGAACCGCATTAAAATCGGTGCATAAACTACGTAGGTATTGAATTTACAAAGTTTCTATAAATTTAGTAAAATTTACGTAACTTGAAAACCTACTTTTTTTGTTATAGTAGATATCAAAATTCTGCAAACGGGGTATGGAAGATACCCCGGAGAAACCGTTTTGAGGCCAGACTCGGAAAAGATCCGACCATGGAAACCCCCCCAAAGGAGGGTCTGAATCTTAAGACGAAATAGCTGTTTTACCGCTGCGGAGAAAAAGTAGGTTTACGGGCTAAGTATAAGTGATAGCGGCCTGAAATTTTCAGGCAATATACTAGGATAGATAGCGAACATATACAAACAACATATATAATTTTATATGATAAGCGGGCGGATTTATGACTTTTGCAAAACTAAGTTGTGGAAAAATTTTGGGTCGGTGAAGGAAAAAGGCTCTCACCCCCTGAATACGCAATGGCGCTGAATGTGGATAGTGTCCTTTTCTTAGTTTCGGGGTCGCCCAGCGTGCCGACACCAGGGATATGGTCCAGCGGCTTGCTAACCCTGGGATCCCGTAACGGTCATTTTCAGGAAAACCACTATAACTTTTGCACTTTTCACCAGAATGATCTGAAAATTTGTGTGTGGGAGCGCCTCCCCAATGTCCAGGCAATGAAATAATAAAATCACCGGGTCCTCGATCCAATTCAAAAGTTAAATCACAAAAACAGTTTTTTGGCCCCGAAAATCCGAGTTTTTGGCCTGTAACTACCTGGCGCAGTGTCCGAAAAATCCAAAACTTTGCCACAATATGCGCCACGTCACTGCACACCTGATAGCACTTTCAAAACGCGGTCGCCCCGCGATAAATCGCAAGCCGCACGCCAAAAACTACCAATTTTCCCGGGCAAAAGCCCAGACGAAACACAAAACTGGCTATATCTCACTCAATTGTTGCCCGATTTTCATAATTTTTTCACTATTAGTGAGCGCTCGCCGGCGCGCATCTTTTGATGTGTCACACTTATTACTTTTCAATAACTGACCCGCAACTTTGATTTTTCGAGCGCGGAGCAGCTTAAAAATGCTGCGTTCACTCCGGCGGCTGGCGCGCGACGGGTTAGGTTAGGTTAGGTTAGGTTAGGTTAGGTTAGGTTAGGTTAGGTTAGGTTAGGTTAGGTTAGGTTAGGTTAGGTTAGGTTAGGTTAGGTTAGGTTAGGTTAGGTTAGGTTAGGTTAGGTTAGGTTAGGTTAGGTTAGGTTAGGTTAGGTTAGGTTAGGTTAGGTTAGGTTAGGTTAGGTTAGGTTAGGTTAGGTTAGGTTAGGTTAGGTTAGGTTAGGTTAGGTTAGGTTAGGTTAGGTTAGGTTAGGTTAGGTTAGGTTAGGTTAGGTTAGGTTAGGTTAGGTTAGGTTAGGTTAGGTTAGGTTAGGTTAGGTTAGGTTAGGTTAGGTTAGGTTAGGTTAGGTTAGGTTAGGTTAGGTTAGGTTAGGTTAGGTTAGGTTAGGTTAGGTTAGGTTAGGTTAGGTTAGGTTAGGTTAGGTTAGGTTAGGTTAGGTTAGGTTAGGTTAGGTTAGGTTAGGTTAGGTTAGGTTAGGTTAGGTTAGGTTAGGTTAGGTTAGGTTAGGTTAGGTTAGGTTAGGTTAGGTTAGGTTAGGTTAGGTTAGGTTAGGTTAGGTTAGGTTAGGTTAGGTTAGGTTAGGTTAGGTTAGGTTAGGTTAGGTTAGGTTAGGTTAGGTTAGGTTAGGTTAGGTTAGGTTAGGTTAGGTTAGGTTAGGTTAGGTTAGGTTAGGTTAGGTTAGGTTAGGTTAGGTTAGGTTAGGTTAGGTTAGGTTAGGTTAGGTTAGGTTAGGTTAGGTTAGGTTAGGTTAGGTTAGGTTAGGTTAGGTTAGGTTAGGTTAGGTTAGGTTAGGTTAGGTTAGGTTAGGTTAGGTTAGGTTAGGTTAGGTTAGGTTAGGTTAGGTTAGGTTAGGTTAGGTTAGGTTAGGTTAGGTTAGGTTAGGTTAGGTTAGGTTAGGTTAGGTTAGGTTAGGTTAGGTTAGGTTAGGTTAGGTTAGGTTAGGTTAGGTTAGGTTAGGTTAGGTTAGGTTAGGTTAGGTTAGGTTAGGTTAGGTTAGGTTAGGTTAGGTTAGGTTAGGTTAGGTTAGGTTAGGTTAGGTTAGGTTAGGTTAGGTTAGGTTAGGTTAGGTTAGGTTAGGTTAGGTTAGGTTAGGTTAGGTTAGGTTAGGTTAGGTTAGGTTAGGTTAGGTTAGGTTAGGTTAGGTTAGGTTAGGTTAGGTTAGGTTAGGTTAGGTTAGGTTAGGTTAGGTTAGGTTAGGTTAGGTTAGGTTAGGTTAGGTTAGGTTAGGTTAGGTTAGGTTAGGTTAGGTTAGGTTAGGTTTTTTTTTTTTTTTTTTTTTTTTTTTTTTTTTTTTTTTTTTATTAGATCTAAGTTAGCCACAACAGATTTTTTTAATACACTAAAACAATTGCTTAGACTCTGAGTTACAATATTCGTTAGGTGCGCTGGTAGCCGCCGACTTCTGCTATTGGATACATAGGCCGGCAGCTCCAGACGCCCCGCGCATTCGCGCTTTAAAATATTATAAATGATAAATATATAATATGATATAATACCATATTATATAATAAAACCTAATATAATATAATATATAAGGTTAGGTGCGCTGGTAGCCGCCGACTTCTGCTATTGGATACATAGGCCAACGGCTCCAGACGCCCCGCGCATTCGCGCTTTAAAATATTATAAAATAAATGATAAATATATAATATGATATAATACAATATAATATAAGATAATAATATAATAAAGCATAATATAATATAATTTATTATAATATAATACAAAACAATGTAATAAAATTATATATAATAGCGTGAAATAAATATAAAATAGTAAAAGTAGGATACCATAAGAAGTAACACGTACAAATTTGCTCAATACACAAAACAATCAATATTTATAAAATAAGAGTAACAAGTAATACAAACACAAATTAAATGATTCTTCACAATTACAGTAAAACAAACGAATAAAACAGACAGATATATACAGACAGAATAAAAGACGATCCAGCGACTCACCGGAACAGCGACCAAAGTCACCAGCCCGGCGACCCACTGTACCAATAAACTTACAATTAAAATTTAAACTAACAAATGCTAAATTAGTGTTTTACAATCAAAATTTTTCACTTAAAACTAACAAGAACAAAAAGTGCTTAACTAGTGCTTAAGAAACTATGTATGTATATATATACAGTCAGTTGCAAATTATTTTATTTTCTCTACGTACAATTAAACTTTTTTAAGGCTCTCAGTATGGACTCAGAGAAGGCCACATATGACATCAATGCGGTCCGCTTAGTCATCAGCTCCGTGAGGTTGAAAGGATTTACTCGCAGACACTCACACAAGAGCTCGTGATCAAGGCGCGCCCGTGCAAACGCTGGACAATCCTCTAAAAGGTGTTCCAGAGTCTGCACCGTCGCACCATCACACGGGCACGTGTCGTCAGGCAAGATTTTAAAGCGGTGGAGATAATGTTTGTGGAAGGCGTGGCCGGTAAGAATTTGAGTTAAATAGAACGAAGGTTTTGTGCATTGATAAAGAGTTTTAATATTTCCTAGCAAAGGTAGTAAGGTTCGAGTGCGCCTTCCTTGAGCTGAGCTTCCGTATCTGGCTTGCCAGATCCGGTTTGTTTCACCGCGCACTCTGTGTTTGACGAAACTTATGGGGAAAGCAGAGTAATCGGGCGACCTGTGAAGCGTCGTTCCACCTTTGGCTGCCGAGTCAGCCGCCTCGTTCCCCGCAATGCCAACGTGTGCCCTGACCCACGCCATTTCGATGTGTGTAGAGTGTGCACTGAGTGTGTGGTGTATAAGAGCGACTAGTGGGTGTGTGTTGCTTCTGTTTTCGATGGCTGCAAGGGCAGCTCTAGAATCTGACAGTATCGTGATTGTGGAGTATTGCTGTGAGTTATTGTGTATAAGTTTGGCCGCCCATAGGCAAGCTTGGTGTATGGCGAACAGCTCAGCTTGGAAGACGGAGCAACTATCGTGCAGCTTAAACTTTCTGGTGGCGATAATGGAGCCTCCTTCATGGCACACGAAAGCTGCTCCGACAGACCCGTCCTCCCGCTTGCTGCCGTCCGTATATATCTGTATAGTATCACAAGTGAAGTGTTTGTCTATCTGTTCAGAGTTGGTGAAAGTTCTGGGTGTTATTGTGATTCTTCTAGATGGGTGTAGTAATTTATGCGGAGATATGGGGTGTTCTAGTGTAATGTCTGAAGGTAGATATTTTGTGGTGTGTGTTAACTTGGTGCGTTCAATGGTGTGTATTTCTCGGATTTTAAGGTCTATGGGGGTGAATTCGGCAAGAGCAATTGCCGCCGGTGTCGAAATGGTGCGAAAGGCCTTGGTGGCTTTTATAGCGAAGCCACGCTGCATACTCAGCAACCTTCCCTTCACGCCCTTCTTACAAGCCACATGTCCCCATATACCGGCAGCGTATGTAATAATGGGTTCGATCACCTGCCGGTATATGGTTTGGATATTTTCAGGGTGAGCTCCCCAAGTGGGTCTGCAATAAAGGGTCAGCTTGCTGAATATGCGCATGGCCTTGTCAGTGATGTGACGGATGTGTGCATTGAAGAGTAATTTATGATCAATGATGACCCCCAGGTATCTGAACTCATTGACAAATGGAATACTCTGGTTATCCATAGAGATTCGTGCCTCTTTGGCTTTATTGGTGAAAGCCACCATTTTGGTCTTAGTTGGGCCGAAAGAGAGCTTCACACTCTTGCCCCAGGCCAGTATAGTATCTAATGCCGAGTTGGTGATACTCTGGAGGTCATCAAGGTTTTTGGCGTGGGTGATTAGGAGCACGTCGTCGGCGTATGCCTGAACGTTACACCCTACAGGCATAGCTGCCTCCAGGAGCTCGTCCAAGATGATGTTCCAAAGAACAGGACCACAAGCCGAGCCCTGGACGCAACCCTTGGTCATAACTTTGGAGACCCTCGTATTGGCGTAGTCCAATACGGCTTCCCTATCCTGTAAATAATTCGTGATTAGACGGAAAATGTTTGCCGGGCAGTTGGAGACTCGCAACCTCTCCAGCAGAGCCGGCCACCACGCATTATTGAAAGCAGATTTTATGTCTAAAGATACGGCTATCACGTGTTCCCCCCTTGCTTTCGCTTGCCGGACCCTCGAGAGAGCCGCATCTATAGCCATGACCGTATTGACCTGCTCTTTGAACCCATACTGCGCAGGGCTGCTCCTAGAAGCGCTGTCGAGTGCGTAGGTCACCCGTTTGATAAACAACCTTTCCAACAACTTTCCGAACACAGGGATAAGGCCGATAGGCCTGTGTGAATCAATTTCCGTGTAATTGGTTTTGCCGGGTTTGGGAATTATTTTGACGTAGGCCCTCTTCCATTTTTTGGGAAAATATCCGAGTGCCAGGCATCTATTGAGCAAATCTGTAATTAATTTAGGGTAAGCAGAAGCAAACTGATAACAGATGTCTGAAGTGAGGTAATCGAGGCCAGGGGCCTTTTTGCAGTTCATCGACTTGAGGAGTTCGAGAACTTCCTCAGGGGTGAAGGGTAAGTCGTCTTGGGTATCAGGTGTGTCAGTCTGTCTGTTTCTCAACTCAGTGTGTCGAGGATGTGTGTCATGTGTGTGAGTGTCATCAGGGAAGAAATGCTCAAGCAATGCACGAGCAGTTTCTTCCCCGTTGGACGTGTGTTGACCATCAATGTGCAGTGTGACGGGAGCTCTGCGTGGGTTCGAGTCCTTAAGGAGTCTGTTGGTGAGGGACCAAACATTTTCCTTGTTTTGTCTTTCGCAGAACTCCCGGAAGTTGTCAGAAGAGGCGCCCCTAAGTTCATCAGCATAAAGCTTCTTTAAGGCTGAGAGCTCTTCCGCCAAACTTTGTGTGTCTGTATTGTGTCGTGTAGCAGCATGCAGTCTTCTATGCAGGTCGATAACCTCCCTCTTGCGGGACTCCAATGCGTCAGTCCACCACGGGGGCTTGTGGGCTGCACCGGGTTTTCTAACTGGCATAGAATCCTCGCATGCTGTGTGTAAAATGTGTGTGATGTGGTCGATGTATTTGTCCAGCTGAGTGCAGTCCATATTTAAAATATCCTGTTCAAGTGTATCTGTTAGAGCAATTTGTGTGTGTAATGCTGTCTTAAATTCCCCCCATTTAGCTTTCCCGTTTTTAAACCTGAATGTAGAGGTACAATCCGTTGGTCGATCAAGGTTCTGGATTGGTTTTATAATAAATTCCACCGCGTTATGTTGGGAGGCAGCGCAAGCATCGAGGTTGACTCTCCAGTCAGTGACCCGGTCAATGAGGTCCGCAGAAGCGAACGTCACATCAATGATGGATGACCTCACTCTGCCGTGAGACACGGCCTCAAATGTGGGCGTATTGCCAGTGTTGCAGATGTATAGGTCACTACCGTAGGCCACGTCGACGACCGCTCTGCCTCTGTCATTCGTTCGGTTGCCGCCCCATAGCGGATGCCATCCGTTGAAGTCTCCGCCCACAACGCACCGCACGCTGCCAATCTCTTTGACAAAACGCTCGATGCCCTCGAGGGTGCCCGAGGGATCCCCGTCGGGTTCGACATATGCCGCGGCAACGTATAGCTTGCGGGCTCCCGCACCGATCTGGATGACGCTGAGGTTACCACTAGAATATTGGGATAGGCCAATGGCAGAGATGGAGTGGGTTTTGGAAATAATGCAGGATTTAACCTTACCGGAACCAGGGAATTGGAAGATATTAAAACCTGGGATGGGCTTCACCTCCTTACCCGACCCCAGGTATGGTTCGGAGACTAAGGCTAAGGAATGTTCGCTATTCGTAAAGAACCGAGTGAATTCCTGCAGACAATTTTTGGATCTGTCGAGATTACACTGTATACAATTGATCTGGTTCTTAGAATCCATAGTCTACAGTTCGTTCCACTCGGTTCTTTATGGTTCGCAGGAGAGGGCACATGTGGGAGGTAGCTGTGTGGGAGTCAGGAACTTGTAGTTGAAATTTTGTGTTTCTGGAGGAGCAATTAAAACACTTGGGAGCGGCTTTTTTGGTTTTGGAGGGGCACTCAACCTCACCGTGATCCAGACCAGCGCAGTAGGCGCATGGAGTGCAAGACCCGTTCCTGCAGTTCTTCTTAGTGTGACCGAACTGCAGGCACGAGTAGCACTGCAGAAATGGTGAGAAATTCTGCACGTGGATCTTAGAATGGTCCACGCTCAGTCCCCCCATCTCCAGCGCCCTGCGCCAGACCACCGGGGCAGCAACAAGGACTGCATTATATAGGTTGGGGTTACGGTTGTTACGTATAAAGCGTAGTTTTAATGATTCGCCGTTGACCTCCGTGGCGCACAGACTGGGGTTCTGTCTTATGATAACATCTGCGAGCTCCTCAGATGAAATATCTTTGGAGATGCCCTTCATAATGATCATGGGCCTAATGCACCGAGCGGGTTCCGCAGTGACGGTGGTGGATTCTCTGAGCCGCTGTAAAGTTTCATCCCTCTGCGCGGGGGTCTCGAAGTCTATTCTTAGTTTATTGTTAGATAGAGGTTGCACCCTGCATGGCGCGTAAGTACTATGTTTAAAGCTTATGCTGTTCCGCCATGCAGTGACTACCTCCTGCCTCGTCTCACAAGGTTCTCTAGTTGAGACAATAATGGCGGGTTTATTACGACCTAACTCTGACAACGCATTAACAGTGTTCTTGGGGGCAGCAACTAAGCTCGGCTGTGCGTTCGCTGATCTAGGCGGAGGGCGACCCGCCATCTGCGCATATGTCGTGGGAGTGGGGCCCAGGCTGGCGGGGGACATGGCGCCAGCTGCAGCGAGGTCCCCGCGTAATTTCCTCACCTCCTTAACGCAGACGGCAAGCTCCCGCTTCAGTTCCTCCTGCTCCACTCGAAGTGCGTTCTCGTCGCCGCGCTGGGTAGTAGAAGGTGGCGCAGGAAGCGCCGAAGCCGGAGGGGTGCCAGCGGCAGCGAAAGCTGCCGCGGCCGGATCCGAAGATGTTGGTGTTGCTGCAGAAGCGGCAGTGGCTGCCTCCGCCACCAGATCTGGATCGCGCTGCGCGAAAAGGTCCATGGCCTTCTTGGTCTCAGCAGCTGCGGCGATGATCAGCCGCTTGTTTGACGAAGTTACGCTTTTACCCTCGGACACGGCCTCGATGGTGATGGCGGCGAGGAGTTTAACCACTCTTATGAGAGAGGGTAAGTCGGTGGCCTCAGCTGCCGTGGCCGGCAGATCAGTAGGGAAGGCCGGTATTGGTTGTGGCCGACGCGGCGCCCGCCGTGCAGCGCCTGAGGAGCAGGTGCCCGCCGCCGACGTCGCCGCTGAATCCGAGCCGGTTGCCACCGTGGCTGCGTCCGGGGCGCTCGTCGAGAAGGGTGAGCTCCCGGCCGATGTTACTGCCTCATCAGCGCCAGCCGGGGTGGCGCCCGCAGCGCCGGTGACAGCCGCGGCGCTGGAGCTGGGTGCCTTCTTGGCACGTATTGTCCGCCGGGGGACTCCGGATGATGAAGGCGCCATTGCGCCAACAGCGCTTGAAGCACCACTCGATGGATCCGCTGGGGGGGGGTTCGCGGCAAGCCGTCCTCCCGCGTCGATGGGATCGGGCTGGGCGATTGCGGCATTGTAAGCGGCGTGAGCAGCGCGTCTAGTGGTAGCGTCCATGGCTGAATCGACTTCCGCGTAACAGTCCGAGAACAATTGTTCATCGTCAGACCCACTTAACACAGGGGTTGCCGAGGGGGGTGGTTTGGTCACATCGTCCTTTCGGGATGGGGGAGCCATGTCCGTTGGGATATAATAGATATAGTAAAGATATGAATATATGAGAAAACTACGTCAAAATCGGTGCATAAACTAATTAAATATTGAGTTTATAAAAACTTGATTTAAAAGTTCGGAAAATTTGGGAAAATAGAGATAGCAGGAAAAGCGGTTTTCTGTTGATAGGATATTATAGGTATAGGAAAATTATGAATATATAGAGAAACCGCATCAAAATCGGTGCATAAACTACTTAAATATTGAATTTATAAAATTTTGTTAAGTTAAAGTTAGGAAAATTTGGGAAAATAGAAACAGCTAAAAAAGCGGTTTCCTGTTGACAGGGTATTATAGATATTAAGAAATCGTGAATATATAGAGGAACCGCATTAAAATCGGTGCATAAACTACGTAGGTATTGAATTTACAAAGTTTCTATAAATTTAGTAAAATTTACGTAACTTGAAAACCTACTTTTTTGTTATAGTAGATATCAAAATTCTGCAAACGGGGTATGGAAGATACCCCGGAGAAACCGTTTTGAGGCCAGACTCGGAAAAGATCCGACCATGGAAACCCCCCCAAAGGAGGGTCTGAATCTTAAGACGAAATAGCTGTTTTACCGCTGCGGAGAAAAAGTAGGTTTACGGGCTAAGTATAAGTGATAGCGGCCTGAAATTTTCAGGCAATATACTAGGATAGATAGCGAACATATACAAACAACATATATAATTTTATATGATAAGCGGGCGGATTTATGACTTTTGCAAAACTAAGTTGTGGAAAAATTTTGGGTCGGTGAAGGAAAAAGGCTCTCACCCCCTGAATACGCAATGGCGCTGAATGTGGATAGTGTCCTTTTCTTAGTTTCGGGGTCGCCCAGCGTGCCGACACCAGGGATATGGTCCAGCGGCTTGCTAACCCTGGGATCCCGTAACGGTCATTTTCAGGAAAACCACTATAACTTTTGCACTTTTCACCAGAATGATCTGAAAATTTGTGTGTGGGAGCCCCTCCCCAATGTCCAGGCAATGAAATAATAAAATCACCGGGTCCTCGATCCAATTCAAAAGTTAAATCACAAAAACAGTTTTTTGGCCCCGAAAATCCGAGTTTTTGGCCTGTAACTACCTGGCGCAGTGTCCGAAAAATCCAAAACTTTGCCACAATATGCGCCACGTCACTGCACACCTGATAGCACTTTCAAAACGCGGTCGCCCCGCGATAAATCGCAAGCCGCACGCCAAAAACTACCAATTTTCCCGGGCAAAAGCCCAGACGAAACACAAAACTGGCTATATCTCACTCAATTGTTGCCCGATTTTCATAATTTTTTCACTATTAGTGAGCGCTCGCCGGCGCGCATCTTTTGATGTGTCACACTTATTACTTTTCAATAACTGACCCGCAACTTTGATTTTTCGAGCGCGGAGCAGCTTAAAAATGCTGCGTTCACTCCGGCGGCTGGCGCGCGACTGGTTAGGTTAGGTTAGGTTAGGTTAGGTTAGGTTAGGTTAGGTTAGGTTAGGTTAGGTTAGGTTAGGTTAGGTTAGGTTAGGTTAGGTTAGGTTAGGTTAGGTTAGGTTAGGTTAGGTTAGGTTAGGTTAGGTTAGGTTAGGTTAGGTTAGGTTAGGTTAGGTTAGGTTAGGTTAGGTTAGGTTAGGTTAGGTTAGGTTAGGTTAGGTTAGGTTAGGTTAGGTTAGGTTAGGTTAGGTTAGGTTAGGTTAGGTTAGGTTAGGTTAGGTTAGGTTAGGTTAGGTTAGGTTAGGTTAGGTTAGGTTAGGTTAGGTTAGGTTAGGTTAGGTTAGGTTAGGTTAGGTTAGGTTAGGTTAGGTTAGGTTAGGTTAGGTTAGGTTAGGTTAGGTTAGGTTAGGTTAGGTTAGGTTAGGTTAGGTTAGGTTAGGTTAGGTTAGGTTAGGTTAGGTTAGGTTAGGTTAGGTTAGGTTAGGTTAGGTTAGGTTAGGTTAGGTTAGGTTAGGTTAGGTTAGGTTAGGTTAGGTTAGGTTAGGTTAGGTTAGGTTAGGTTAGGTTAGGTTAGGTTAGGTTAGGTTAGGTTAGGTTAGGTTAGGTTAGGTTAGGTTAGGTTAGGTTAGGTTAGGTTAGGTTAGGTTAGGTTAGGTTAGGTTAGGTTAGGTTAGGTTAGGTTAGGTTAGGTTAGGTTAGGTTAGGTTAGGTTAGGTTAGGTTAGGTTAGGTTAGGTTAGGTTAGGTTAGGTTAGGTTAGGTTAGGTTAGGTTAGGTTAGGTTAGGTTAGGTTAGGTTAGGTTAGGTTAGGTTAGGTTAGGTTAGGTTAGGTTAGGTTAGGTTAGGTTAGGTTAGGTTAGGTTAGGTTAGGTTAGGTTAGGTTAGGTTAGGTTAGGTTAGGTTAGGTTAGGTTAGGTTAGGTTAGGTTAGGTTAGGTTAGGTTAGGTTAGGTTAGGTTAGGTTAGGTTAGGTTAGGTTAGGTTAGGTTAGGTTAGGTTAGGTTAGGTTAGGTTAGGTTAGGTTAGGTTAGGTTAGGTTAGGTTAGGTTAGGTTAGGTTAGGTTAGGTTAGGTTAGGTTAGGTTAGGTTAGGTTAGGTTAGGTTAGGTTAGGTTAGGTTAGGTTAGGTTAGGTTAGGTTAGGTTAGGTTTTTTTTTTTTTTTTTTTTTTTAAATCTTGTCAATTTGGACAAGAGGCGCTTTCCTCCGACTTAATCGGAGACGTTATTTAGTTTTAATTTTATATATTTATCTTTAAAAGTTATACTTTATTAATTATAGAGTTATATATTAAGTTATACTTTAAGCGGGAATAGAACACGTGCAGTTTTTACACATGTTACTTTTCATATTCAATAATACAAATTAAACATTGCGTCTATACTACCGTGTTCTATTCCTCCTTATTGCTATCTGTGCTATCTTAGAGCAGTAATTTAAAAATAGCTCCCGTTCTTTCTTGCTCTCTAGTAGGGCGGGAATGGAATCCCTGCACAATTCTATTTGTATTTGCTGACATAAGTCCTCTCTTATTCGACTGTGTTGTGGGCAATCGATTAACATGTGTAGTATGGATTCCGCTACACCTTCTTCGCAGACACAGTCAGGACTTTCTTTACATTTAAATTTGTGCAGGTATTCTGCAAACCCGCCGTGTCCGCTGAAAATTTGGGTCAAGAGGGGCGTTATTTTAATCTGTTTTAAGACCCTTCTGGCCATTTCCACAGATGGCAGAAAGATTTTTGTCACTGAAGCTGTTGTTCCATTTTTATACCGTTCAGACCATTTTACGACAGTATCCTTTCTAATCTGTTTCTTTATATATGAAACGGGACAACTGTCGTAATTTGGTCTGGTTTTTAGTTTCTCGACAGCTTCTCTGGCCAAAAAGTCTGCTCTCTCATTCCCGGCCGTCCCAACATGTGCTCGCACCCAGAAGAATTTTACTCTTTTGTTCTTTGCCTTTAAAAGAGACAAATTTCTTTTAATTGCAAAGGATAAGGGGTGGAACGTTCCGGTGCCTGCAAGCATCTCCAGAGACGACTTGGAGTCACTGAGGATATTTACGGAGTCATCTTTCACTTTTAGAGCGACTTCAGTGGCTTGATAGATTGCGTACAGCTCCGCTTGGAACACAGTGCAGTAGGATTGGAGACGAAACTTTTTATTCAAAGTTTCCTCTCCATCCCCCCAGCACGTCAGAGCTGCACCCACTCCAGTGTCCATCTTACTGCCATCCGTAAATATCCTCAGACCAGTCATCTCATGGTCCACCAATGTTCCCGGTTCCATATCTTCCAAACACCGAAATTCCACTGCGGCTTCCTCTGAGGGATGTGGGGCGTCCAGGAAACTGACTTTCTCCTCTATTTGACCACCCTTTAAAAAGATTTGCGGTCGCCCTCTTTTTGCCTCGTATAGTTGAGCTGCCTCTTGTATTTTTAAGTCCAGTGGTATGAGACCGGCTAATATCAGTGCAGCGTTTAATGAAACTGTTCGATAAGATTTACAGATTTTCTGTGCAAATCCACGCTGCACTGAGTTCAACTGTTTTTGTATCATTATTTTCTGTGTTGCCGGTGCCCATACGCTGGACGCGTACATAATTATTGGCTCAATCACAGCTGAGTAGATCGTCCGGATAGTCTCAGAGTTCAAACCCCAGGTAATTTTTGCTGCTCTTGCCAATGGTTTGTATATGTTGGTTGCTTTTTGACACACTGCCCTTACGTGATTATTAAATAATAATTTTTGGTCTACCAACACGCCTAAAATTTTTATTTCGGTGACAACCTCTATTTGGGTGCTGCCCATGCGTATGCGTGGGGTATCGCATTTCAGCTTCTTTGTTACTACCATCGCATTGGTTTTTTGAGGTGCAAATTTCAGCTTGTTTGCGAGGCCCCACTCATACACTTGGTCCAGAGTCTGAGCTGCCTGTTGTTCTATTTGAGCCATGTTGAACCCTGAGAATACCAAGACGATATCATCGGCGAATGCTTGGCAGTGCACGCCTTTTTTACAGACTTCATTCAGCAAGGGATCTAAAAGCGCATTCCAGAATAGGGGCCCGCTTATCGATCCTTGAACGCAGCCTTTAGTAGTTGAGATACTAAATTCTTCGTCTGCGTATTTCACACACACTTTCCTATCCCTTAGATAACTGTTAACAATCCTACGCAAGTTGAGGGGACATTTCTTTTCGGCTAGTCTGCACTTGATAGCCGGCCACCATGCACTATCAAAAGCCCCCTCAATATCTAAGGAGACCACGATATTAATTTTCTTTGCCTCCATATTCTCTCGTAAATGCTGAACAAGGTCAAAGAGCGCGTCCTCCGTTGAACGTTGAGGGACAAATCCGTATTGTCTGGTGTTGAGCTTGGGGAGCAGGTGCCAGCGTATCCTTTTAATTATCATTTTCTCCAGTATCTTACCGAAGATCGGTAGTAGTCCTATGGGCCTATATGATTTAGCCTTGGTATAATCGTCTTTGCCTGGCTTCCGTAGGACCACTACCGTTGCTTCTTTCCACAATATTGGGAAATATGATAAGGCGAGGCACCTGTTCACCAAACTCAAAAATACCTCTCCGTTAACCTTTATTGCAGCCCAGCAGATGTCGGCTGTTAGGCCGTCCGCTCCCGGAGCCTTCTTCGGGTTAAAACTCTTTGCTGCTTGTATCAGTTCATCCATCGTAAAATATGGATCTTGGCCGCTTTCCTGACTGTCATCCATATCCCGCTCAGCTTTCCTTCGCGTTTCAGTGTGAATTTGGTTGTCGTCTGCCTCCAAGTCCTGCGGAAAAAAGGTTTCGGCCAGAAGCCGGACCGATTCTCGGGGACCCAAGACCGTTCCTTTGTCTATAAGGGGCTGGTCTTCATATTTCTTGGATGTTTTTCTTATTACCCTGTATATCCCATCCCAAACACTTTCCCGGTCCTGAGCCCCACAGAACTCCTTCCAGCTTTCAGTCTGAGCCTTCTCTGCTTCTAATTCATATCTTTCTTTTGTTCGCAGGTACTCTTCGACGACGAGTTGTCTTCTTCGTGGCGCTGCGCAGGAGATTCTTCGCTTCTTGGTCCTGACCTCCCTCTTCAGAGCTTCGAGTTCTTCAGTCATCCAGGGTAAGTTGAACTTTGACTTTCTTATGATAGAAGGAATCGATTCGCGGCACGCCCTTTCCACGCAATTTACATATATTGTGATCGCTTTTTCGATTCCAGTTGTTGTGTTTATCTCAGAGATAGGCTCTAGTTTACTGAGATTTTTTGTCAGCTCATCTTGAAAATTTTTTACAAATTTTCCCCAATCCGCCTTCCGCGTGTTATATTTACGCGTCGTCTTTGCAGGTCTTGTTTCTGTTGGATTCTTCAGTCGTATCGTAAATGTAATTGCATTGTGATCAGAACTTGTAATGCTCTGATCCACCCTCCAGTCGCTAATTGAGCCTAGCAGATCCTCATTACATGCTGTGACGTCTACTATGCTCTTATATATAGCCCCGTTCCGGATGGTGAAGAAAGTTGGGTCAGTTCCTTCGTTCAGGATGTGCATTTCCATTTCTTCGAGTGTGCTCGCAAGTGCTTCACCTCTGTAATCTTCTGCGTCACTACCCCACCACATGCTCCAAGCATTGGCATCTCCTCCAATAATTAGATGTTTGGCTTGGAGTTTTCCTTTTATCATTTTCACATGGGTGAGGTAGGGTTCAATATCCAAGCTGCCTTCGAAGTATATGGAAACGACACATACTTCCCATGAGCGTGTCTTTAGGGTTGCCACAGCGATATTTTCAGTGGTTAGTGTTGGGTGTTCAATCACTTCGAGTGTATCATCCAACACTATTACTGCAGATTTTACAGGCTTGGTTCTGTTGCGCGTCTTTTGAACTACCCTATAGCCATTCATTTGAGCGAGCTCACCGTCTGCTCCAACGTAAGGCTCCTGCACCATCGCAAAAGTAATTTTCCTTTTTTGTGACTCCCACAACAGTTCCTTCGTGCTCAGCTTAGCCCGTTGCAGGTTTGCCTGAACTACGCGGTACAGCCTCTCGTCAGCGACTTTGTCCTGTGTTCTCTGGATTCCGCCCGGTGCAACCTTAGCAGTAGGCCACCCTCGCCCTTGCCATTGCCTCCCATTTCTTTCTAATCGGACAGCTTTCTTCAAAACAATTATGATCCGTTCTTTCTAGTTTGGCGCTTTGACAGTTGCGACAGGTGGGCTTTTCTCCCGTTTTCCACAATGGGCACTCACTTCGCAAGTGTGAACCTGCGCAGTGGCTGCAGGTATCTTTGGACTCTGTGCAGTTTTTCCGTCCATGACCGTATCCAAGACACCTGGAGCACTGTGTCAACGGGGACTGGTCTTTGACCACTACTCGTTGGAGGTCTATGTGCACCTTCCCGATTGATGTGAGGCTCCGCCACACCGGCGGCGACACCTGAAGGACGACGTGGCTCTCCAGCGGATTCCTCGCTTTTCTTCGGTATCTTACGCTTGCTCTATAGTCATCCTCAGGTATCGCCCCCAATATAGAGGAGTTTTGGGTTTTAAGGGCTCCTAGAACATCATCGTCAGTATTTATGTTTAGGACGTTCTGTATTATGACAAGGGGGTCTCTGTTTGCTTTTTCTTCCATCAGCAGAGTAGGGGTTCCTTTTCTCAGTTTCTCTGCGACTTTCGCTAATTCTTCTCGAGACCGGCACCCCAACACCACCTTCTGATCCCGAGCCTTCCTCAACCTGTCCACCCTTATGCCGGTCGTCTTCGCGCTCACGGCTGACCTGATTTTATTTATGACGTCTTCGCTCGTGTCATGTGCATCAACGGAAGATACGACCATCGAGTGCACCGGTTGAGGGTGGGAGAATGTCGTCGTAGTCTGCTTTGGTACCGCGGCTATTTCTGCATACGAAGTACCGTCCAACAATTTGCACTGAGCAAAATTTTTATTCAGCACCTCGATCTGTTCTTTTATAGTACCCACATCTTGTCTGGCTGCTTCTACTAATTCTTTCTGGTTCCGGAGTTCAGCCATGACTTCGTTTGAGAAATTCACTGTTGGAGCATTCGAGGTTTCGCCTATAACAACCGGAGATGGAGATGGTGACTTGACACTGAGTCTAAGCGCTATTGTATAAAGACTGTTTAGACACTCTGTTACTGTCTCCTTTATGGAGGATTTTATATTCCCCGATTGCTCCATCTGAATTTTGGCCTCTTGGAAAAGTTTGTTTGCTACACTCCCAAGCTCTTCCAGCGGACTCTCTGAAGCAGACCTTATGAGGGGTGCAATATCTGACACCACAATATCCTTACGGACTGTGGGTTTTTTCTTTTGATCAGGTTCCGTGTGCTTCAGTGTAAAGCTGGCCACATTTTTATTAGTGTCAGGTTTCTGGGTTTTAGACATTTTCGTTTTGGATACTTTTAGGGGGAAAGGGGATGTAATTTAAAATAGAAGTATAAAATAAGAGCTTACACAACTGTTATATAATAATTTTGTACTTAACCTAATGTAAACAGTTGGAGGTGTAAAGAGCCTCCAACAGTCAATAATTAATTGAATTAACTAACCTAACCTAATTTAAAATAGTTGGGAGTGTAAAGAGCTCCAACTGTCCAATTGTATAATTAAATCTATCCTAAAATAATTAAAACCTAACCTAATTCGAGAAGTTGGGGGTGTAAAATGCCCCCAACAGTCAACAGACAATATAATACTACGAGATGTATATCCTCTCAATAGTCAACGTAAATAATCGTATATTGGAAATAATTTTTTATAAAATCAATTTTACTATTTAATTTTGGAGGTGTATAGAGCCCCTAGAGTCAAGATTTCCTAATAATAGGAGGCGTATGTCCTCCTACTAGTCAAGAGTAATTATTGCGACCCAGCTGCCGCAATAGATCTGGAGATTTTAAAGAAATGACGGTCGCGGCTCTCCCTACGGTATAGCCGCTGCCCACTTCAGTGCAGACTAGTGGGTGGGTGGGCGGGCAAAAAATCGCGAATTTTTGCAACGCGCTGCTCCCGCGCGCACTACAGGGCACGCAGGGGTGCAAACGCGAGCCTTTGGGGACTTGAAAATTTGGAAAAACTGCGAAAATTCGATGAAAATTGATGAAAATCGATGAAAAATTTTGAAAATTCTAATGTTTTAATTTTTTCTTTCTGTTTCAGGGCGACGACGCAGGCCGGACTCGACACCCCGGGACCACAAATTTAATTTCAGCAAGAAATTTCGTATACTTTGTGAGTGTTTAGACAGATTCTATCTGGGTTAGGTTAGGTTAGGTTAGGTTAGGTTAGGTTAGGTTAGGTTAGGTTAGGTTAGGTTAGGTTAGGTTAGGTTAGGTTAGGTTAGGTTAGGTTAGGTTAGGTTAGGTTAGGTTAGGTTAGGTTAGGTTAGGTTAGGTTAGGTTAGGTTAGGTTAGGTTAGGTTAGGTTAGGTTAGGTTAGGTTAGGTTAGGTTAGGTTAGGTTAGGTTAGGTTAGGTTAGGTTAGGTTAGGTTAGGTTAGGTTAGGTTAGGTTAGGTTAGGTTAGGTTAGGTTAGGTTAGGTTAGGTTAGGTTAGGTTAGGTTAGGTTAGGTTAGGTTAGGTTAGGTTAGGTTAGGTTAGGTTAGGTTAGGTTAGGTTAGGTTAGGTTAGGTTAGGTTAGGTTAGGTTAGGTTAGGTTAGGTTAGGTTAGGTTAGGTTAGGTTAGGTTAGGTTAGGTTAGGTTAGGTTAGGTTAGGTTAGGTTAGGTTAGGTTAGGTTAGGTTAGGTTAGGTTAGGTTAGGTTAGGTTAGGTTAGGTTAGGTTAGGTTAGGTTAGGTTAGGTTAGGTTAGGTTAGGTTAGGTTAGGTTAGGTTAGGTTAGGTTAGGTTAGGTTAGGTTAGGTTAGGTTAGGTTAGGTTAGGTTAGGTTAGGTTAGGTTAGGTTAGGTTAGGTTAGGTTAGGTTAGGTTAGGTTAGGTTAGGTTAGGTTAGGTTAGGTTAGGTTAGGTTAGGTTAGGTTAGGTTAGGTTAGGTTAGGTTAGGTTAGGTTAGGTTAGGTTAGGTTAGGTTAGGTTAGGTTAGGTTAGGTTAGGTTAGGTTAGGTTAGGTTAGGTTAGGTTAGGTTAGGTTAGGTTAGGTTAGGTTAGGTTAGGTTAGGTTAGGTTAGGTTAGGTTAGGTTAGGTTAGGTTAGGTTAGGTTAGGTTAGGTTAGGTTAGGTTAGGTTAGGTTAGGTTAGGTTAGGTTAGGTTAGGTTAGGTTAGGTTAGGTTAGGTTAGGTTAGGTTAGGTTAGGTTAGGTTAGGTTAGGTTAGGTTAGGTTAGGTTAGGTTAGGTTAGGTTAGGTTAGGTTAGGTTAGGTTAGGTTAGGTTAGGTTAGGTTAGGTTAGGTTAGGTTAGGTTAGGTTAGGTTAGGTTAGGTTAGGTTAGGTTAGGTTAGGTTAGGTTAGGTTAGGTTAGGTTAGGTTAGGTTAGGTTAGGTTAGGTTAGGTTAGGTTTTTTTTTTTTTTTTTTAAATCTAAGTTAGCCACAACAGATTTTTTTTAATACACTAAAACAATTGCTTAGACTCTGAGTTACAATATCCGCTATAACGTTATATAATATAATATGGAGGGTTAGGTGCGCTGGTAGCCACCGACTTCTGCTATTGGATACATAGGCCGGCAGCTCCAGACGCCCCGCGCATTCGCGCTTTAAAATATTATAAATGATAAATATATAATATGATATAATACCATATTATATAATATAATAATATAATAAAACCTAATATAATATAATATATAAGGTTAGGTGCGCTGGTAGCCGCCGACTTCTGCTATTGGATACAAAGGCCAACGGCTCCAGACGCCCCGCGCATTCGCGCTTTAAAATATTATAAAATAAATGATAAATATATAATATGATATAATACAATATAATATAAGATAATAATATAATAAAGCATAATATAATTTATTATAATATAATACAAAACAATGTAATAAAATTATATATAATAGCGTGAAATAAATATAAAATAGTAAAAGTAGGATACCATAAGAAGTAACACGGACAAATTTGCTGAATACACAAAACAATCAATATTTATAAAATAAGAGTAACAAGTAATACAAACACAAATTAAATGATTCTTCACAATTACAGTAAAACAAACGAATAAAACAGACAGATATATACAGACAGAATAAAAGACGATCCAACGACTCACCGGGCCAGCGACCAAAGTCACCAGCCCGGCGACCCACTGTACCAATAAACTTACAATTAAAATTAAACTAACAAATGCTAAATTAGTGTTTTACAATCAAAATTTTTCACTTAAAACTAACAAGAACAAAAAGTGCTTAACTAGTGCTTAAGAAACTATGTACCTATATATATATATATACAATCAGTTGCAAATTATTTTATTTTCTCTACGTACAATTAAACTTTTTTAAGGCTCTCAGTATGGACTCAGAGAAGGCCACATATGACATCAATGCGGTCCGCTTAGTCATCAGCTCCGTGAGGTTGAAAGGATTTACTCGCAGACACTCACACAAGAGCTCGTGATCAAGGCGCGCCCGTGCAAACGCTGGACAATCCTCTAAAAGGTGTTCCAGAGTCTGCACCGTCGCACCATCACACGGGCACGTGTCGTCAGGCGAGATTTTAAAGCGGTGGAGATAATGTTTGTGGAAGGCGTGGCCGGTAAGAATTTGAGTTAAATAGAACGAAGGTTTTGTGCATTGATAAAGAGTTTTAATATTTTCTAGCAAAGGTAGTAAGGTTCGAGTGCGCCTTCCTTGAGCTGAGCTTCCGTATCTGGCTTGCCAGATCCGGTTTGTTTCACCGCGCACTCTGTGTTTGACGAAACTTATGGGGAAAGCAGAGTAATCGGGCGACCTGTGAAGCGTCGTTCCACCTTTGGCTGCCGAGTCAGCCGCCTCGTTCCCCGCAATGCCAACGTGTGCCCTGACCCACGCCATTTCGATGTGTGTAGAGTGTGCACTGAGTGTGTGGTGTATAAGAGCGACTAGTGGGTGTGTGTTGCTTCTGTTTTCGATGGCTGCAAGGGCAGCTCTAGAATCTGACAGTATCGTGATTGTGGAGTATTGCTGTGAGTTATTGTGTATAAGTTTGGCCGCCCATAGGCAAGCTTGGTGTATGGCGAACAGCTCAGCTTGGAAGACGGAGCAACTATCGTGCAGCTTAAACTTTTTGGTGGCGATAATGGAGCCTCCTTCATGGCACACGAAAGCTGCTCCGACAGACCCGTCCTCCCGCTTGCTGCCGTCCGTGTATATCTGTATAGTATCACAAGTGAAGTGTTTGTCTATCTGTTCAGAGTTGGTGAAAGTTCTGGGTGTTATTGTGATTCTTCTAGATGGGTGTAGTAATTTATGCGGAGATATGGGGTGTTCTAGTGTAATGTCTGAAGGTAGATATTTTGTGGTGTGTGTTAACTTGGTGCGTTCAATGGTGTGTATTTCTCGGATTTTAAGGTCTATGGGGGTGAATTCGGCAAGAGCAATTGCCGCCGGCGTCGAAATGGTGCGAAAGGCCTTGGTGGCTTTTATAGCGAAGCCACGCTGCATACTCAGCAACCTTCCCTTCACGCCCTTCTTACAAGCCACATGTCCCCATATACCGGCAGCGTATGTAATAATGGGTTCGATCACCTGCCGGTATATGGTTTGGATATTTTCAGGGTGAGCTCCCCAAGTGGGTCTGCAATAAAGGGTCAGCTTGCTGAATATGCGCATGGCCTTGTCAGTGATGTGACGGATGTGTGCATTGAAGAGTAATTTATGATCAATGATGACCCCCAGGTATCTGAACTCATTGACAAATGGAATACTCTGGTTATCCATAGAGATTCGTGCCTCTTTGGCTTTATTGGTGAAAGCCACCATTTTGGTCTTAGTTGGGCCGAAAGAGAGCTTCACACTCTTGCCCCAGGCCAGTATAGTATCTAATGCCGAGTTGGTGATACTCTGGAGGTCATCAAGGTTTTTGGCGTGGGTGATTAGGAGCACGTCGTCGGCGTATGCCTGAACGTTACACCCTACAGGCATAGCTGCCTCCAGGAGCTCGTCCAAGATGATGTTCCAAAGAACAGGACCACAAGACGAGCCCTGGACGCAACCCTTGGTCATAACTTTGGAGACCCTCGTATTGGCGTAGTCCAATACGGCTTCCCTATCCTGTAAATAATTCGTGATTAGACGGAAAATGTTTGCCGGGCAGTTGGAGACTCGCAACCTCTCCAGCAGAGCCGGCCACCACGCATTATTGAAAGCAGATTTTATGTCTAAAGATACGGCTATCACGTGCTCCCCCCTTGCTTTCGCTTGCCGGACCCTCGAGAGAGCCGCATCTATAGCCATGACCGTATTGACCTGCTCTTTGAACCCATACTGCGCAGGGCTGCTCCTAGAAGCGCTGTCGAGTGCGTAGGTCACCCGTTTGATAAACAACCTTTCCAACAACTTTCCGAACACAGGGATAAGGCCGATAGGCCTGTGTGAATCAATTTCCGTGTAATTGGTTTTGCCGGGTTTGGGAATTATTTTGACGTAGGCCCTCTTCCATTTTTTGGGAAAATATCCGAGTGCCAGGCATCTGTTGAGCAAATCTGTAATTAATTTAGGGTAAGCAGAAGCAAACTGATAACAGATGTCTGAAGTGAGGTAATCGAGGCCAGGGGCCTTTTTGCAGTTCATCGACTTGAGGAGTTCGAGAACTTCCTCAGGGGTGAAGGGTAAGTCGTCTTGGGTATCAGGTGTGTCAGTCTGTCTGTTTCTCAACTCAGTGTGTCGAGGATGTGTGTCATGTGTGTGAGTGTCATCAGGGAAGAAATGCTCGAGCAATGCACGAGCAGTTTCTTCCCCGTTGGACGTGTGTTGACCATCAATGTGCAGTGTGACGGGAGCTCTGCGTGGGTTCGAGTCCTTAAGGAGTCTGTTGGTGAGGGACCAAACATTTTCCTTGTTTTGTCTTTCGCAGAACTCCCGGAAGTTGTCAGAAGAGGCGCCCCTAAGTTCATCAGCATAAAGCTTCTTTAAGGCTGAGAGCTCTTCCGCCAAACTTTGTGTGTCTGTATTGTGTCGTGTAGCAGCATGCAGTCTTCTATGCAGGTCGATAACCTCCCTCTTGCGGGACTCCAATGCGTCAGTCCACCACGGGGGCTTGTGGGCTGCACCGGGTTTTCTAACTGGCATAGAATCCTCGCATGCTGTGTGTAAAATGTGTGTGATGTGGTCGATGTATTTGTCCAGCTGAGTGCAGTCCATATTTAAAATATCCTGTTCAAGTGTATCTGTTAGAGCAATTTGTGTGTGTAATGCTGTCTTAAATTCCCCCCATTTAGCTTTCCCGTTTTTAAACCTGAATGTAGAGGTACAATCCGTTGGTCGATCAAGGTTCTGGACTGGTTTTATAATAAATTCCACCGCGTTATGTTGGGAGGCAGCGCAAGCATCGAGGTTGACTCTCCAGTCAGTGACCCGGTCAATGAGGTCCGCAGAAGCGAACGTTACATCAATGATGGATGACCTCACTCTGCCGTGAGACACGGCCTCAAATGTGGGCGTATTGCCAGTGTTGCAGATGTATAGGTCACTACCGTAGGCCACGTCGACGACCGCTCTGCCTCTGTCATTCGTTCGGTTGCCGCCCCATAGCGGATGCCATCCGTTGAAGTCTCCGCCCACAACGCACCGCACGCTGCCAATCTCTTTGACAAAACGCTCGATGCCCTCGAGGGTGCCCGAGGGATCCCCGTCGGGTTCGACATATGCCGCGGCAACGTATAGCTTGCGGGCTCCCGCACCGATCTGGATGACGCTGAGGTTACCACTAGAATATTGGGATAGGCCAATGGCAGAGATGGAGTGGGTTTTGGAAATAATGCAGGATTTAACCTTACCGGAACCAGGGAATTGGAAGATATTTAAACCTGGGATGGGCTTCACCTCCTTACCCGACCCCAGGTATGGTTCGGAGACTAAGGCTAAGGAATGTTCGCTATTCGTAAAGAACCGAGTGAATTCCTGCAGACAATTTTTGGATCTGTCGAGATTACACTGTATACAATTGATCTGGTTCTTAGAATCCATAGTCTACAGTTCGTTCCACTCGGTTCTTTATGGTTCGCAGGAGAGGGCACATGTGGGAGGTAGCTGTGTGGGAGTCAGGAACTTGTAGTTGAAATTTTGTGTTTCTGGAGGAGCAATTAAAACACTTGGGAGCGGCTTTTTTGGTTTTGGAGGGGCACTCAACCTCACCGTGATCCAGACCAGCGCAGTAGGCGCATGGAGTGCAAGACCCGTTCCTGCAGTTCTTCTTAGTGTGACCGAACTGCAGGCACGAGTAGCACTGCAGAAATGGTGAGAAATTCTGCACGTGGATCTTAGAATGGTCCACGCTCAGTCTCCCCATCTCCAGCGCCCTGCGCCAGACCACCGGGGCAGCAACAAGGACTGCATTATATAGGTTGGGGTTACGGTTGTTACGTATAAAGCGTAGTTTTAATGATTCGCCGTTGACCTCCGTGGCGCACAGACTGGGGTTCTGTCTTATGATAACATCTGCGAGCTCCTCAGATGAAATATCTTTGGAGATGCCCTTCATAATGATCATGGGCCTGATGCACCGAGCGGGTTCCGCAGTGACGGTGGTGGATTCTCTGAGCCGCTGTAAAGTTTCATCCCTCTGCGCGGGGGTCTCGAAGTCTATTCTTAGTTTATTGTTAGATAGAGGTTGCACCCTGCATGGCGCGTAAGTACTATGTTTAAAGCTTATGCTGTTCCGCCATGCAGTGACTACCTCCTGCCTCGTCTCACAAGGTTCTCTAGTTGAGACAATAATGGCGGGTTTATTACGACCTAACTCTGACAACGCATTAACAGTGTTCTTGGGGGCAGCAACTAAGTTCAGCTGTGCGTTCGCTGATCTAGGCGGAGGGCGACCCGCCATCTGCGCATATGTCGTGGGAGTGGGGCCCAGGCTGGCGGGGGACATGGCGCCAGCTGCAGCGAGGTCCCCGCGTAATTTCCTCACCTCCTTAACGCAGACGGCAAGCTCCCGCTTCAGTTCCTCCTGCTCCACTCGAAGTGCGTTCTCGTCGCCGCGCTGGGTTGTAGAAGGTGGCGCAGGAAGCGCCGAAGCGGGTGGGGTGCCAGCGGCAGCTAAAGCTGCCGCGGCCGGATCCGAAGATGTTGGTGTTGCTGCAGAAGCGGCAGTGGCTGCCTCCGCCACCGGATCTGGATCGCGCTGCGCGAAAAGGTCCATGGCCTTCTTGGTCTCAGCAGCTGCGGCGATGATCAGCCGCTTGTTTGACGAAGTTACGCTTTTACCCTCGGACACGGCCTCGATGGTGATGGCGGCGAGGAGTTTAACCACTCTTATGAGAGAGGGTAAGTCGGTGGCCTCAGCTGCCGTGGCCGGCAGATCAGTAGGGAAGGCCGGTATTGGTTGTGGCCGACGCGGCGCCCGCCGTGCAGCGCCTGAGGAGCAGGTGCCCGCCGCCGACGTCGCCGCTGAATCCGAGCCGGTTGCCACCGTGGCTGCGTCCGGGGCGCTCGTCGAGAAGGGTGAGCTCCCGGCCGATGTTACTGCCTCATCAGCGCCAGCCGGGGTGGCGCCCGCAGCGCCGGTGACAGCCGCGGCGCTGGAGCTGGGTGCCTTCTTGGCGCGTATTGTCCGCCGGGGGACTCCGGATGATGAAGGCGCCATTGCGCCAACAGCGCTTGAAGCACCACTCGATGGATCCGCTGGGGGGGGGTTCGCGGGAAGCCGTCCTCCCGCGTCGATGGGATCGGGCTGGGCGATTGCGGCATTGTAAGCGGCGTGAGCAGCGCGTCTAGTGGTAGCGTCCATGGCTGAATCGACTTCCGCGTAACAGTCCGAGAACAATTGTTCATCGTCAGACCCACTTAACACAGGGGTTGCCGAGGGGGGTGGTTTGGTCACATCGTCCTTTCGGGATGGGGGATCCATGTCCGTTGGGATATAATAGATATAGTAAAGATATGAATATATGAGAAAACTACGTCAAAATCGGTGCATAAACTAATTAAATATTGAGTTTATAAAACTTGATTTAAAAGTTCGGAAAATTTGGGAAAATAGAGATAGCAGGAAAAGCGGTTTTCTGTTGATAGGATATTATAGGTATAGGAAAATTATGAATATATAGAGAAACCGCATCAAAATCGGTGCATAAACTACTTAAATATTGAATTTATAAAATTTTGTTAAGTTAAAGTTAGGAAAATTTGGGAAAATAGAAACAGCTAAAAAAGCGGTTTCCTGTTGACAGGGTATTATAGATATTAAGAAATCGTGAATATATAGAGGAACCGCATTAAAATCGGTGCATAAACTACGTAGGTATTGAATTTACAAAGTTTCTATAAATTTAGTAAAATTTACGTAACTTGAAAACCTACTTTTTTGTTATAGTAGATATCAAAATTCTGCAAACGGGGTATGGAAGATACCCCGGAGAAACCGTTTTGAGGCCAGACTCGGAAAAGATCCGACCATGGAAACCCCCCCAAAGGAGGGTCTGAATCTTAAGACGAAATAGCTGTTTTACCGCTGCGGAGAAAAAGTAGGTTTACGGGCTAAGTATAAGTGATAGCGGCCTGAAATTTTCAGGCAATATACTAGGATAGATAGCGAACATATACAAACAACATATATAATTTTATATGATAAGCGGGCGGATTTATGACTTTTGCAAAACTAAGTTGTGGAAAAATTTTGGGTCGGTGAAGGAAAAAGGCTCTCACCCCCTGAATACGCAATGGCGCTGAATGTGGATAGTGTCCTTTTCTTAGTTTCGGGGTCGCCCAGCGTGCCGACACCAGGGATATGGTCCAGCGGCTTGCTAACCCTGGGATCCCGTAACGGTCATTTTCAGGAAAACCACTATAACTTTTGCACTTTTCACCAGAATGATCTGAAAATTTGTGTGTGGGAGCCTCTCCCCAATGTCCAGGCAATGAAATAATAAAATCACCGGGTCCTCGATCCAATTCAAAAGTTAAATCACAAAAACAGTTTTTTGGCCCCGAAAATCCGAGTTTTTGGCCTGTAACTACCTGGCGCAGTGTCCGAAAAATCCAAAACTTTGCCACAATATGCGCCACGTCACTGCACACCTGATAGCACTTTCAAAACGCGGTCGCCCCGCGATAAATCGCAAGCCGCACGCCAAAAACTACCAATTTTCCCGGGCAAAAGCCCAGACGAAACACAAAACTGGCTATATCTCACTCAATTGTTGCCCGATTTTCATAATTTTTTCAATATTAGTGAGCGCTCGCCGGCGCGCATCTTTTGATGTATCACACTTATTACTTTTCAATAACTGACCCGCAACTTTGATTTTTCGAGCGCGGAGCAGCTTAAAAATGCTGCGTTCGCTCCGGCGGCTGGCGCGCGACTGGTTAGGTTAGGTTAGGTTAGGTTAGGTTAGGTTAGGTTAGGTTAGGTTAGGTTAGGTTAGGTTAGGTTAGGTTAGGTTAGGTTAGGTTAGGTTAGGTTAGGTTAGGTTAGGTTAGGTTAGGTTAGGTTAGGTTAGGTTAGGTTAGGTTAGGTTAGGTTAGGTTAGGTTAGGTTAGGTTAGGTTAGGTTAGGTTAGGTTAGGTTAGGTTAGGTTTTTTTTTTTTTTTTTTTTTTTTTTTTTTTTTTTAAGACTCCAAGTTTACTTGGAGTGCCCATTCCCCTCTGACGTGGTGGTCGGAGTCCTTTTTTATCATTTTTGTTTATATTTGCTCTTTGTGTTTTTGTTTATTTAAGTATTGTTACATGTATATTATTATTATATTATATGTATATAATGTATATAAATGTAATTTGATATATTCTTATAATATATACTATACATGAATCTTTATTATTGCATATAATATATTAACAATTACCAACTTTAAATCGGTTTATTCTTTTACGTTACCCTGGCCTTGTTTCTACTTATTGCGTAATTAACTATTTTATAACAAAAACTTTGAAATACTTTGTTGTTTATTAATATGACTAACGTTTCTTTTTTAATTTCCAGGTTAATTTCTTGCTCAACTTCAAATCGTGACCTGCTGAATTTTGGGCATTCTGTTAACAAGTGAATTACTGTTTCACCTATGTTTGGGTCACAGTCGCACGCTGGATTATCTGTACATTTGTATTTATACAGGTATTCTGCGAAAGCTCCGTGGCCTGTCAAAACTTGCACTAGCTTTGGGGTAAGTTGAGTTTTCTTTATAAACTTATACGCTGTTAGGATATCCGGGAAGAATAATTTCGTGGATTTTGCCCTGTCACTTTGAGTATACCTCTCGTTCCAGACTTTTATAGTGTCAGATCTTATTGACTTTTTAATGAACGATAGGGGACATTTGTTGTAATCTGGCGCTGTCTTTTTGTATTTAGCAGCCTCTTTAGCCAACTCGTCCGCCCTTTCGTTTCCTGTCACACCTGAATGCGCCCTGATCCAAAATAGTTTAACCTCTTTTCCATTTTCCTTGGAATGCCTAATATTCTCTTTTATGGGAAATGCGAGGTGATGGGTCTTACTCGCGCTACTCAGGAGTTCAAGAGCTGACCTTGAGTCACTGAGGATGTTAATATTACTTCCGGATAGCTTGACTGCAGTTTTCGTGGCTTGGTATAGGGCGTACATCTCCGCTTGAAATACTGTGCAAAATCCAGACAGTTTAAACTTCTTTGCCAGTATTTCACGGCCCTTGTCCCAACAAGTGAATGATGCGCCTACCTTTTCCTCAATCCTACTTCCGTCAGTAAATATTAACATCCCCCGTATATCATGCTTTTGAATTGTTTCCGGTTCAAGATCTTCTAAACATTCAAATTGGATTCCCATTTCTTGTGCTGGGTGTATCGCGTTCAGGAAACTTATTCTTCCTTCCAATTCCCTTCCTGCCAGGCACTCTTGTGGCTTGCCACGTTTAGCCTCGTATAATCTTGCTGCCTCTCTCACACGTAAGTCCAGTGGGAGAAGACCCGCCAATGCAAGCGCTGCGTGTAACGACACTGTCCGGTATGACTTGCATATCTTTTGGGCGAATCCTCTCTGCACCGTGTTCAAGCATTTTTGGGTCATAAGCTTGTTTGTGGCCGGTTCCCATACGCTAGATGCATACATAATTATAGGCTCTATTACTGCTACATATATGGTTCTGATAATCTCGGAGTTCAGTCCCCAGTTTATTTTTGCTGCTCTGGCCAATGGCTTGTATATATTAGTGGCTTTTATACATACTTGTTTAATATGATTATTAAAAGTCAATTTATCATCTATTACTAATCCCAATATTTTAATTTCTTTAACTATTTTTATTTGCGTGTTGCCCATGTGTATGCGCGGGGTGTCCCATTTCAGCTTTTTTGTTATCACCATCGCGTTGGTTTTTTGTGGCGCGAAACTTAACTTATTTGCGAGACCCCACTCATACACACGTTGCAGCACTTGTCTAGATTGTTCTTCCATTTCCGATATGCTGAACCCCGAGAATACCAGAACCACATCATCCGCGAATGCCTGACAGTGTACACCGCAGTCCGTTATTTCATTCAGCAAGGGATCCAAAAGAATGTTCCAAATAGTTGGACCACTTATGGAGCCTTGCACGCAGCCCTTTGTCATCGAAGTGCTATATTCCTCACCGGCATACCTAATGCACACACTCCTTTCCTTGAGGTAGCTGTGGACTATTTTCTGGAGATTGAGGGGGCATTTCTTTTCAGCCAATCTGCACTTGATTGCTGGCCACCATGCATTATCAAATGCCCCCTCAATATCCAGTGATACCACTATGTTGATTTTTTTAGCCTTTACATTCTCCCTCAAGTGCTGAACTAGATCGTATAATGCATCTTCAGTGGACCGTTGAGGGACAAACCCGTATTGTCTCGTGTTGAGTCTGGGAAGCAGGTGCCATCGGATCCTTTTTATTATCATTTTTTCGAGTATTTTCCCAAGCACCGATAGTAGTCCTATGGGCCTGTATGATTTTGGTTTGGTATAGTCATCCCGACCTGGCTTCCGTAGGACTACTATCGTGGCCACTTTCCATAATACTGGGAAATATGATAGGGAGAGGCACCTGTTTGCCAGGCTCAAAAATACTGGCTCGTTCACGTTGATGGCTGCCAGGCATATGTCAGCAGAGAATCCATCTGCCCCAGGTGCTTTTTTTGGATTAAAACTTCTAGCTGACTCCCTCAGCTCATCAATCGTAAAGAGCGGATCTTGAACGCTTTCTTGGCAATTATTTACGATCTGCTCAGCCTTCTTACGAATTTCTGTGTGCGTTAAGTCATCTTCCGCCACGGTGTCCTGTGGGAAGAATGTATTAGCCAGGAGCTCAACTGAGCCGCTTGGATCCAGGACCGTTCCGTTCACAATAAGGGGCTGGTCTTCATATATTTTTGAGGTTTTCCTTATCACCCTATATATCCCGTCCCATAGACTTTCCCGATCCTGTGTCCCGCAAAACTCTTTCCAGCTCCTTGTTTGAGCCTTCATTACTTCTGATTCATATTTGTTTTTTGTTTTCAGGTAGATGTCCACCACGTGTCGCCGTCGGGTTGGAGCCGCGCAAGAAACCCTTCTCTTCTTCGTCAGCACGTCTTTCTTCAGGGCTTCGAGATCTTCTGTCCACCAAGGTAAGTTGAATTTAGATTTCTTTTTAATTAGTGGAATTGCTTCCTGGCACGCTTTATCTATGCTATTTACGTATTTAGTTATCATTTCTTCCAGTTTAACGTGTGAATTTAGTTTTTCAATTTCAATTGTATTAATCTGACTTAATATTAGTTCTTCTTCCAGTACCTCTTTGAACGTCGTCCATTTGGCTTTGTGTGTATTATATTTTCTTGTAGTCTTTAGAGGTCTGGGGCTAGTTGGTTTCTTAAGCTGCATATTGAAAACAATAGCATTGTGGTCGGAGCTCGTCATACCTTGGTCGACCCTCCAATCGGATACCAATCCGAGCAATTCCTGGCTACACACAGTGACATCCACGATACTTTTACAGACTGTCCCGTTCCTGATGGTAAAGAATGTCGGATCGTTCCCTTCATTTAAAACATGCATTCCCATTTCCTCGACTGTACCCATCATGGCCTCTCCTCTATGGTCCTCTGTCTCACTGCCCCACCACGTACTCCATGCATTAACGTCACCTCCTATGAGCATATATTTTTGATGCATCTTCTCTTTTATGACCTTTATATGTGCGAGATAGGGTTCGATAGGAAGACTGTCTTCAAAATAAATGGACACCACGCATAGTTCCCAGGATCGCGTCCTAAGAATGGCCACCACAATGTTTTCCGTGGTTAGTGCTGGATTTTCGATCAACTCAAGATCGTCGTCCAACACTATAATTGCGGATTTAACCGGCTTTGTCCTAAGACGCGTCTTTTGGATCACCCTGTAGCCTCTCATCTGAGCCAGCTCCCCATCTGCCCCCACGTATGGCTCTTGCACCATTGCGAAACTGATCCCTCTCTTCTGTGACTCCAGGATCAACTCTTTTGTGGCTAATTTTGCCCTCTGTAAGTTGGCTTGGACTGCTCGGATCATGTGTTTTGCAGTTGTGTCCTGAGTTACGCCCGGTGCGCCTTTAGCAATATGCCACCTTCGCCCTTGCCAGAGCATCCCATTTCTTTTTTATGGGGCAGCTATCTTCGAAACAATTGTGATCTGTTCGGTCTTGCTTACTGCTCTGGCAATTGCGACAGGTGGGTGGATTCCCTGCCAGCCACGCGGGGCACTCACTCCGCAGGTGTAAACCCGTGCAATGACTACATGCGTCCTCTGACTCCTTGCAATTATTTCGCCCGTGACCATATCCAAGACATCTAGAACACATTATGAGAGGAGACTGATCTTTTACTACCACACGCTGGAGATCGATGTGCACCTTGCCAGCTGCTGTAAGGCACTGCCATACAGGTGGTGACACCTGCAGGACCACATGGCTCTCCAGAGGGTTCCTGGCCCTCCTTCGGAACCGCACGACAGCCCTGTAGTCCTCTGCCGGTATCATCCCCAGTATACTGTCATTCTGCCTTTTCAAGGCGCTTAAGACATCCTCATCTGTGTTTATTTTTAAAACATTATGCATAATTATGAGGGGGTCTTTGTTTGCCTTTTCCTCTATACGCAGCGTAGGGCTGCCAGACTTGAGTTTCTCGGCGACTTTGGCCAACTCATCACGAGACTGGCAGCCCAACACCACTTTTTGTTCTCTGGCTTTCCTCAGCCGGTCAACTCGTATGCCCGATGATTTGGCACTCACAGCAGACCTTATCTTACTGATGACATCTTCACTAGTGTCATGAGCGTCCACTGAGGATACTACTAGCGAGTGGACCGGCCGAGGTTGAGCGGTAGAGACATTAGTCGGCTTAGTTGCTGCGGCCATTGCCGCATAGGAGATACCATCCAAGACCTTGTGTTTTTCTATATTGTCATTTAGTCTTTCGACTTTGTCCTTGATGGCCCCCATATCGGCCCTCACCGCAACTACCAGCTCCCTTTGTTGCCTTAGCTCCTCCAGCACCTCCTTTCCAAGTTCGGAACCCGAATCCTTCGGAGCCTCAGAGAGCGGTGTTCTTCCGCTGAGCCTCAGAGCAATTTTATAAAGGCTACTGAGGCACTCGATAACCGTTTCCTTTATCGTAGCCCTTATATTACCCGATTGCTCTAGCTGACTCTTAGCTTCTTGGAAAAGACGGTTTGCTGTGGATGCCAGCTCTCCCACGGGGCCTTCATCTGCAGACTTTTTTAAAAAGGGCAATTCTGTAGAAGGAGGAATTATAGGTAACTTTTTTCGTGCTTCTGTTTCAACGTGTTTTACGTTTACGTTCGCAACGTTAGTATTTTTATTTACATTTGACGTCTTTGATGCCATTTTATGGAGGAGAATGAGATGTGATCTAATTTAAATAATGTAATCAATAATTAATAATTCAATATCTAGTTGGAGGTGTAAAAAGCCTTCAACAGTCCTAATAATTTAATATATATTTAATTCTAACCTAACCTAAGATGTTAAAATTTAAATAAGATAGAGGGAGGGGTAAAGGGCCTCCCACTTGTCATTCGGCGTCAATAGACAAATAGTAAATAAATCAACTAGTCCAGTAATAATATTATATGAAAATTTTTGGTCAAACTTTAAATATTTTTTTTTTAATTCTTTTTGGGCAGTGTATAGTCTGCTCAAGTGTCCTATAAAGTCAACTAACATAATATATTATACAATAACAATCTAATTAAGATGTGGTCGATAGATTATTAGCCTAAATAATTGATTTTTGAGCAGTATATATATGCTGTTCAAAGTCAACGATAATTTTGGGGGGTGTAAAGGCCCCCCCTTGTCAGGCTATGCACCGAAATGATTGCTTGGAGGGTGTATACAGCCCTCCAAACAGTTACGGAGGTGCCCACAGTCACAGTGTTTCAGGGCGACGACGCAGGCCGGACTCGACACCCCGGGACCACGAATTTAATTTCAGCAAGAAATTTCGTATACTTTGTGAGTGTTTAGACAGATTCTATCTAATTTTGTATGGGAGCGAGCACCTATAAGGTAAACTCGGTATCGAATAAACGGTGTGTAGGCGAGCAAAAATCGCGAATTTTTGCAACGCGCTGCTCCCGCGCGCACTACAGGGCACGCAGGGGTGCAAACGCGAGCCTTTGGACACTTGAAAATTTGGAAAAACTGCGAAAATTCGATGAAAATTGATGAAAATCGATGAAAAATTTTGAAAATTCTAATGTTTTAATTTTTTCTTTCTGTTTCAGGGCGACGACGCAGGCCGGACTCGACACCCCGGGACCACGAATTTAATTTCAGCAAGAAATTTCGTATACTTTGTGAGTGTTTAGACAGATTCTATCTGGTTAGGTTAGGTTAGGTTAGGTTAGGTTAGGTTAGGTTAGGTTAGGTTAGGTTAGGTTAGGTTAGGTTAGGTTAGGTTAGGTTAGGTTAGGTTAGGTTAGGTTAGGTTAGGTTAGGTTAGGTTAGGTTAGGTTAGGTTAGGTTAGGTTAGGTTAGGTTAGGTTAGGTTAGGTTAGGTTAGGTTAGGTTAGGTTAGGTTAGGTTAGGTTAGGTTAGGTTAGGTTAGGTTAGGTTAGGTTAGGTTAGGTTAGGTTAGGTTAGGTTAGGTTAGGTTAGGTTAGGTTAGGTTAGGTTAGGTTAGGTTAGGTTAGGTTAGGTTAGGTTAGGTTAGGTTAGGTTAGGTTAGGTTAGGTTAGGTTAGGTTAGGTTAGGTTAGGTTAGGTTAGGTTAGGTTAGGTTAGGTTAGGTTAGGTTAGGTTAGGTTAGGTTAGGTTAGGTTAGGTTAGGTTAGGTTAGGTTAGGTTAGGTTAGGTTAGGTTAGGTTAGGTTAGGTTAGGTTAGGTTAGGTTAGGTTAGGTTAGGTTAGGTTAGGTTAGGTTAGGTTAGGTTAGGTTAGGTTAGGTTAGGTTAGGTTAGGTTAGGTTAGGTTAGGTTAGGTTAGGTTAGGTTAGGTTAGGTTAGGTTAGGTTAGGTTAGGTTAGGTTAGGTTAGGTTAGGTTAGGTTAGGTTAGGTTAGGTTAGGTTAGGTTAGGTTAGGTTAGGTTAGGTTAGGTTAGGTTAGGTTAGGTTAGGTTAGGTTAGGTTAGGTTAGGTTAGGTTAGGTTAGGTTAGGTTAGGTTAGGTTAGGTTAGGTTAGGTTAGGTTAGGTTAGGTTAGGTTAGGTTAGGTTAGGTTAGGTTAGGTTAGGTTAGGTTAGGTTAGGTTAGGTTAGGTTAGGTTAGGTTAGGTTAGGTTAGGTTAGGTTAGGTTAGGTTAGGTTAGGTTAGGTTAGGTTAGGTTAGGTTAGGTTAGGTTAGGTTAGGTTAGGTTAGGTTAGGTTAGGTTAGGTTAGGTTAGGTTAGGTTAGGTTAGGTTAGGTTAGGTTAGGTTAGGTTAGGTTAGGTTAGGTTAGGTTAGGTTAGGTTAGGTTAGGTTAGGTTAGGTTAGGTTAGGTTAGGTTAGGTTAGGTTAGGTTAGGTTAGGTTAGGTTAGGTTAGGTTAGGTTAGGTTAGGTTAGGTTAGGTTAGGTTAGGTTAGGTTAGGTTAGGTTAGGTTAGGTTAGGTTAGGTTAGGTTAGGTTAGGTTAGGTTAGGTTAGGTTAGGTTAGGTTAGGTTAGGTTAGGTTAGGTTAGGTTAGGTTAGGTTAGGTTAGGTTAGGTTAGGTTAGGTTAGGTTAGGTTAGGTTAGGTTAGGTTAGGTTAGGTTAGGTTAGGTTAGGTTAGGTTAGGTTAGGTTAGGTTAGGTTAGGTTAGGTTAGGTTAGGTTAGGTTAGGTTAGGTTAGGTTAGGTTAGGTTAGGTTAGGTTAGGTTAGGTTAGGTTAGGTTAGGTTAGGTTAGGTTAGGTTAGGTTAGGTTAGGTTAGGTTAGGTTAGGTTAGGTTAGGTTAGGTTAGGTTAGGTTAGGTTAGGTTAGGTTAGGTTAGGTTAGGTTAGGTTAGGTTAGGTTAGGTTAGGTTAGGTTAGGTTAGGTTAGGTTAGGTTAGGTTAGGTTAGGTTAGGTTAGGTTAGGTTAGGTTAGGTTAGGTTAGGTTAGGTTAGGTTAGGTTAGGTTAGGTTAGGTTAGGTTAGGTTAGGTTAGGTTAGGTTAGGTTAGGTTAGGTTAGGTTAGGTTAGGTTAGGTTAGGTTAGGTTAGGTTAGGTTAGGTTAGGTTAGGTTAGGTTAGGTTAGGTTAGGTTAGGTTAGGTTAGGTTAGGTTAGGTTAGGTTAGGTTAGGTTAGGTTAGGTTAGGTTAGGTTAGGTTAGGTTAGGTTAGGTTAGGTTAGGTTAGGTTAGGTTAGGTTAGGTTAGGTTAGGTTAGGTTAGGTTAGGTTAGGTTAGGTTAGGTTAGGTTAGGTTAGGTTAGGTTAGGTTAGGTTAGGTTAGGTTAGGTTAGGTTAGGTTAGGTTAGGTTAGGTTAGGTTAGGTTAGGTTAGGTTAGGTTAGGTTAGGTTAGGTTAGGTTAGGTTAGGTTAGGTTAGGTTAGGTTAGGTTAGGTTAGGTTAGGTTAGGTTAGGTTAGGTTAGGTTAGGTTAGGTTAGGTTAGGTTAGGTTAGGTTAGGTTAGGTTAGGTTAGGTTAGGTTAGGTTAGGTTAGGTTAGGTTAGGTTAGGTTAGGTTAGGTTAGGTTAGGTTAGGTTAGGTTAGGTTAGGTTAGGTTAGGTTAGGTTAGGTTAGGTTAGGTTAGGTTAGGTTAGGTTAGGTTAGGTTAGGTTAGGTTAGGTTAGGTTAGGTTAGGTTAGGTTAGGTTAGGTTAGGTTAGGTTAGGTTAGGTTAGGTTAGGTTAGGTTAGGTTAGGTTAGGTTAGGTTAGGTTAGGTTAGGTTAGGTTAGGTTAGGTTAGGTTAGGTTAGGTTAGGTTAGGTTAGGTTAGGTTAGGTTAGGTTAGGTTAGGTTAGGTTAGGTTAGGTTAGGTTAGGTTAGGTTAGGTTAGGTTAGGTTAGGTTAGGTTAGGTTAGGTTAGGTTAGGTTAGGTTAGGTTAGGTTAGGTTAGGTTAGGTTAGGTTAGGTTAGGTTAGGTTAGGTTAGGTTAGGTTAGGTTAGGTTAGGTTAGGTTAGGTTAGGTTAGGTTAGGTTAGGTTAGGTTAGGTTAGGTTAGGTTAGGTTAGGTTAGGTTAGGTTAGGTTAGGTTAGGTTAGGTTAGGTTAGGTTAGGTTAGGTTAGGTTAGGTTAGGTTAGGTTAGGTTAGGTTAGGTTAGGTTAGGTTAGGTTAGGTTAGGTTAGGTTAGGTTAGGTTAGGTTAGGTTAGGTTAGGTTAGGTTAGGTTAGGTTAGGTTAGGTTAGGTTAGGTTAGGTTAGGTTAGGTTAGGTTAGGTTAGGTTAGGTTAGGTTAGGTTAGGTTAGGTTAGGTTAGGTTAGGTTAGGTTAGGTTAGGTTAGGTTAGGTTAGGTTAGGTTAGGTTAGGTTAGGTTAGGTTAGGTTAGGTTAGGTTAGGTTAGGTTAGGTTAGGTTAGGTTAGGTTAGGTTAGGTTAGGTTAGGTTAGGTTAGGTTAGGTTAGGTTAGGTTAGGTTAGGTTAGGTTAGGTTAGGTTAGGTTAGGTTAGGTTAGGTTAGGTTAGGTTAGGTTAGGTTAGGTTAGGTTAGGTTAGGTTAGGTTAGGTTAGGTTAGGTTAGGTTAGGTTAGGTTAGGTTAGGTTAGGTTAGGTTAGGTTAGGTTAGGTTAGGTTAGGTTAGGTTAGGTTAGGTTAGGTTAGGTTAGGTTAGGTTAGGTTAGGTTAGGTTAGGTTAGGTTAGGTTAGGTTAGGTTAGGTTAGGTTAGGTTAGGTTAGGTTAGGTTAGGTTAGGTTAGGTTAGGTTAGGTTAGGTTAGGTTAGGTTAGGTTAGGTTAGGTTAGGTTAGGTTAGGTTAGGTTAGGTTAGGTTAGGTTAGGTTAGGTTAGGTTAGGTTAGGTTAGGTTAGGTTAGGTTAGGTTAGGTTAGGTTAGGTTAGGTTAGGTTAGGTTAGGTTAGGTTAGGTTAGGTTAGGTTAGGTTAGGTTAGGTTAGGTTAGGTTAGGTTAGGTTAGGTTAGGTTAGGTTAGGTTAGGTTAGGTTAGGTTAGGTTAGGTTAGGTTAGGTTAGGTTAGGTTAGGTTAGGTTAGGTTAGGTTAGGTTAGGTTAGGTTAGGTTAGGTTAGGTTAGGTTAGGTTAGGTTAGGTTAGGTTAGGTTAGGTTAGGTTAGGTTAGGTTAGGTTAGGTTAGGTTAGGTTAGGTTAGGTTAGGTTAGGTTAGGTTAGGTTAGGTTAGGTTAGGTTAGGTTAGGTTAGGTTAGGTTAGGTTAGGTTAGGTTAGGTTAGGTTAGGTTAGGTTAGGTTAGGTTAGGTTAGGTTAGGTTAGGTTAGGTTAGGTTAGGTTAGGTTAGGTTAGGTTAGGTTAGGTTAGGTTAGGTTAGGTTAGGTTAGGTTAGGTTAGGTTAGGTTAGGTTAGGTTAGGTTAGGTTAGGTTAGGTTAGGTTAGGTTAGGTTAGGTTAGGTTAGGTTAGGTTAGGTTAGGTTAGGTTAGGTTAGGTTAGGTTAGGTTAGGTTAGGTTAGGTTAGGTTAGGTTAGGTTAGGTTAGGTTAGGTTAGGTTAGGTTAGGTTAGGTTAGGTTAGGTTAGGTTAGGTTAGGTTAGGTTAGGTTAGGTTAGGTTAGGTTAGGTTAGGTTAGGTTAGGTTAGGTTAGGTTAGGTTAGGTTAGGTTAGGTTAGGTTAGGTTAGGTTAGGTTAGGTTAGGTTAGGTTAGGTTAGGTTAGGTTAGGTTAGGTTAGGTTAGGTTAGGTTAGGTTAGGTTAGGTTAGGTTAGGTTAGGTTAGGTTAGGTTAGGTTAGGTTAGGTTAGGTTAGGTTAGGTTAGGTTAGGTTAGGTTAGGTTAGGTTAGGTTAGGTTAGGTTAGGTTAGGTTAGGTTAGGTTAGGTTAGGTTAGGTTAGGTTAGGTTAGGTTAGGTTAGGTTAGGTTAGGTTAGGTTAGGTTAGGTTAGGTTAGGTTAGGTTAGGTTAGGTTAGGTTAGGTTAGGTTAGGTTAGGTTAGGTTAGGTTAGGTTAGGTTAGGTTAGGTTAGGTTAGGTTAGGTTAGGTTAGGTTAGGTTAGGTTAGGTTAGGTTAGGTTAGGTTAGGTTAGGTTAGGTTAGGTTAGGTTAGGTTAGGTTAGGTTAGGTTAGGTTAGGTTAGGTTAGGTTAGGTTAGGTTAGGTTAGGTTAGGTTAGGTTAGGTTAGGTTAGGTTAGGTTAGGTTAGGTTAGGTTAGGTTAGGTTAGGTTAGGTTAGGTTAGGTTAGGTTAGGTTAGGTTAGGTTAGGTTAGGTTAGGTTAGGTTAGGTTAGGTTAGGTTAGGTTAGGTTAGGTTAGGTTAGGTTAGGTTAGGTTAGGTTAGGTTAGGTTAGGTTAGGTTAGGTTAGGTTAGGTTAGGTTAGGTTAGGTTAGGTTAGGTTAGGTTAGGTTAGGTTAGGTTAGGTTAGGTTAGGTTAGGTTAGGTTAGGTTAGGTTAGGTTAGGTTAGGTTA